>OW026453.1:24986588-27386588 GCA_932274525.1 Podabrus alpinus
GGGTCAATGTAAATAATTAGTAATTGGTTTGGTTTTATTATTATTACTAAGGACTGCATTTTGTTATCAGTTTATTTTTTATTTTCTGTAATTTAAAATATTGTCTGTTTCAGTTTGTAAATTACAATTTATTGTAAGAAAATATTTTAAAAATAGTAATATTAAAATACCTAATTACATCTTAACTATTAGTACAAAGAAATACATTCATTCTTGAACCAAAACAAGAAAATTAATAAAAACCAGAATGAATGAAAAATTAACAACCGGAGTGGTCGGGGATAAAATTGAATTGGAAAATTAATAAAAATGGTAGCTAACAAATATTATTATAGCATCATCAGGCAAGCTTAATCAAATAATGAATGATAATGAAAATAATATTTGTACAAATTTTGTTGGCAAATAAAAAGAATGAAAATAAATCTGAAGTAGAAAACCTTCCAGGAAGGTACAGAATAAAATTTAAAATAGTAAAATAACAGAAACACTGAATAAATAAATGAAAAGGTAAAGATGAAAAGAAAAATAAAACAGAGCAAACTAAAAATGTCTAAAGGGCTCGCCACATAGCCTGTGCTGTGCTATGCTATGCTCTGTGTTATGTCAACACAAACGTTGAACAATGTCATGATCATGCGCAAAATAGCATAGCAACTCATAACTATGTGAACGTCACTATTGAAATCCTATGTTTCTACTTCAATGTTTGACATTGGCATAGCACAGCACAGGCTTAAGGGCTCGCCACATAGCCTGTGCTGTGCTATGCTATGCTCTGTGTTATGTCAACACAAACGTTGAACAATGTCATGGTCATGCGCAAAATGGATCATGCCATTGTTCAACGTTTGTGTTGACATAACACAGAGCATAGCATAGCACAGCACAGGCTATGTGGCGAGCCCTTTATGCTATGCTCTGTGTTATGTCAACACAAACGTTGAACAATGTCATGGTCATGCGCAAAATGGACCATGCCATTGTTCAACGTTTGTGTTGACATAACACAGAGCATAGCATAGCACAGCACAGGCTATGTGGCGAGCCCTTTAAAATGAAAAAAATTACAAATAGTCCATTAACAGAGAAATTGAAGATTTCGAAAAAATACTAAAATCAAACTGAAAATGACCAAAAATGAAAAAATAAAAATTTCTATTTTTTGAAATACAACTGCTGGAATATTCAAATTTCAGATTGACTTCACGAATTAGACGGTAGATTTTAACATCGATATCGTAAGCTATAGATCGTTTTTTTCAACGATTTTTTTTAAGTTAAATTTGTTATGGATTCTAGATTTTACTAATTTGTTGGTTTTGGCTCAAAAATGTATGCATTTTGTACCAACACTTTAAATATTAGTCTTTTTTAAAATAAATTCTTTAAAAAAATACGTACTAAAACTTTTTGTCATGAAAGTCTAGGTTTTGAATTAAACTTTTCAATAAATTTACTGTTACCCAGTGGCTAAAAATGGTACAAATTTATTATTTAAGTTCGGTAATTGGTTACTTGCCCTTCCATATTGATATTATTAAAAAATTAGTTGAATATAATGGTCAATAAAATACTAAATATATTATCCAACGTTTCGGGCTTCATTCGCCCCTTTCAAGGCTAAAAAATTACAACTAAACATATAGAAAATTTGAAAATTCATATTGATTTTTTAGGGTTTTGTACACCCCACTTTATATTCAAATCCAACTTTTTACGGTTATATAAATTGCACGAGCAATCGATTGAACTGGTAAGTTTTCCGTTTTGTTTGATTTATTTTCATTTCACCAGGTTCCCTCTTTGTGGCACGGACGTCATCTCCTGGAAATGACTTGCTGAACTTCAGGAATTTCCCTCTCATTAGATTGGTATATATTGCCATGATATTTTTTTAATAAATTTAAGTTTTTAATTTTCAGGAACAATATAAAATACTTCTTCTGTGGTTGTCGACTTTTCAATAATGGCACCATGTTTATTTTTAGTTTTATACAATCTTAGGAAAATAACCGCCAGCTCACATTAGCTCAGGTAATCGGGGTTCTACTGTAGTTCGAATGCAAAAAAAATTCAAAATTATTCAATATCACAAAATTAAGGATCACAATATTATCACTAGGTACATAAGGACCATCAGATAAAACAATTCGAAACTTCATGGCTGGTTTTAAGTTAGAGGGGTCTGTTCGTAACTTAGAAGTGGAAAACCTCTGGAAACCACAAGAAGTTTGGAGTAAAAGCAACATTCGGAGGTGTTCGAGAAACTGTAAATGAAATCCCTGAAACATCGATTCGTAAACGCCTAACTTCTAGCATGCGAAGAATTGTGAAGAAATATTTATTACAAAATTCAAATGGTTCAGAATTCAGCAAACCGTGTTAGATTTAGTAACCGCATTACTTCAAGGTTTGGGGACATTAATTGGTTTGCACGATCGCCTCATTTAATAGCCCAAAATCTTTTTCTGTGGGGTCATTCACAAGATCAATTGTACGAGTACATAAATAAGTCGCAGACACTCTTAGGGGAATTAAAAAATAACTTAACCGAAGAAATTGCTGCGGATGATGAAGGAGTTTTCGCAGCGGTATTATAATGGATCAATTCCTGTATTAAAGAGCAAGATTTTGTGAGGAGACCTATGGGGGGTCAATTCATTATTAAACATTTTTTGATACTTTTCATCTAGCAAATTATACTTAATTAATAATTTTGTAATTAATTTTTTATAAAAGTTATAATCAAAACAAAATCTTCGCCCACCGTAAGTTGTAGTAGTATAACTTTTAATTGATTTTGATCTTGATCATGATCATGACCCATTGATCAATGCAAAACTGGCTATAGATTAGATAGGCATGTGGGTTGATAACTTGAACTTCGGTGAAATTTGGTTATGATGTCGAGATATCAACGATATGATCAGAATATTGATCTCAGAGAATAAGCTTGTTGAATAAAATGAAGTTGTTAAAAATAAATTGTACTGTTAAAAATGTTTCCGTTTTTGTAACGTATATCCGCTTATCCGCTGTATAAGGAATACAAAAGTTCATGTTTATAAGTTTATATCTAGCAAAAGGTATTACAAAAGACATTAACTTAAATACAATTTCAAGAAAATCTGTGTAAATTTTAGTATAACTATGATAATTTTCTAAACTTAAAATTCACGAAAATAGTATACAATGTTTTAGAAAACAATAAAATATAAATAGAAAAATTGAAGCACGGTCTTGATAATACAATATGACATTATTAGATGGTATTACCAATCATCAGTTATATTTAATCAAACAACAAAAAAGTTATTATTGATGGAAATAAATTTTTCTTGTGTTATTTTTGATTACATGTAACTGATGATTGGTAATAACTATGAAATTATGTCCTACAATATTATCAAAACCGTATTTCAATTTATTCAATTATATTTTCTAATTTTTCAAAATACATATTTCGAAGAAGTTCATGTCTCCCCCCCCCTCCCTGCATATTATTAATTTTTATTATTTTTTCAAAGGTATTTCTAGTCCCACAAAGTGGTAAAAAAATATGTAAAATTTCTCAGGACGATGTATCTTCAGTTACAACTTAGTATAGGCAAAAATAATATATAAATCAGAAGTGGGATAACTTTTTTTTGTAGGAATACCGTTGATTTTGTTTTAATTGGCCCAAATAGCACGACAATCAAAAATTTTATCAATTGTATGATAATATAGGTATAGTCAAAACAAATGTAACTCCAATTAAATACTAATTAAAGCGACAGCAGATTTAATGTGACTGATATTAAAAATGCAAACGAAAAATAATTGTTTTATGTGACACTAGCTACATGGTAGTTGCGTGATTTAATAAATTACTTTAACAATCACGACAAATCATTCATTCCAAAACGGAAATTTAATCAATGTATATGTAACCTAACCCAAAAACTATTTCAAATAGAAATTTTTTTTTGCTTTTACGGACGAGTAAAAATATTGGAGGTTGAAAGAAATTAGTCGACCTTTTAGGGCGTCTTAAAATATAAATTGAGAAAATTTTAGTATTCTTTGGGAAAGCCAAAATAATTTATGAACTAAAAATATTGCAGGAGAACCATAAAACCAACATTGTCAAATAAGTTTTTATCATAACGAACGGTTAAGTTCCCGTATCTCGCAAAAACTTGGTGAATTAACTAAAGCTGCACAGTTGAATTTTAATTAATGTCCAAAATAACTTAAACAACATTACCGTGCTGCCGAGCAATTCCACCACAACAATTTTTTTTTATTCGGGAAAATGAAAACAAAATTTGAATATATTTTTTTTGTGAGTGTAAATTTATTCCAAAACTAAATAGTTACCGAAATTTTATGTATGTGTAATATACACTCCCACAATGAAAAAATATATTAGCTAATGGTTTAGGTATTTGGCAATAACGCAAATAACAATAAATTTTTATAAGTGTCGAGATATATCAACACCCACAACTAGGTGGCAAAATTAAATATTTATTCTAGCGACCAACGACGCTTATAATAATATTTTTTATTTCTCAAGGAAAAGTGCGGAAATGTTTATGGTTTAACTTGGTTAATTTTTGAAAAGCAAAGCGGAATCATGTGGTGATGGTGATGTCTTAAAAACCGGACGTGGAGGACAAGATCATAGCGTAGGAGATCAACTCGTTAGGAGTGCTGAAGGTCATATTACAGACCTGACGTCACATGTTTTCGTACTGGAGTTTTAATGGAATGTGTTATTTTAAGTGTTGAGACATGTGTTTGTTATTCGACAATTTGATCAAACCATCATTATCTGCAATCAAAAAGGGAAACCTACGGAAATCAAATTTTGGTAAGTATTCGGCTTGCGTTTCTCTAGAAGAATATGCAATGTTAAATTCAAATCTGAAGTTCATTTCTACAACAATGGTACCTACTTTTCTTATAATAATTTTCATATTGATTTGCAATTAAGAATTTAAACGCATGCGTTTATTTTAACAATTCATTGCGCGCGCCCTTAGCGGATCCTTTAACCAAAAATGGCGCCAACAATAAGCCTATTGATTTTATATGGTGATGGTTTAAATTCAACTTGATTTACAATCATTCCTTTTTATTTTTACTACATTTCCTCCAAAGTGGTTCTTAAAAATCGTTCGTTACAAAACTGCAATACTAAAATTTCAGTATTACAGGTGACTAATATTTAAATTTGAAATTCTAATATTTTTTTACAGCCAGCCGTTAAGTTAGATTTAAAAACTGATAATATAAAAATTACATTATATTTAATGTGACAGTTAAAATTTAAATTAGGACCGCAAGTTTTATCAAATTTAAAATTATTAAAAATTAAGTTGACTTACCACTATAATGTGACTTAATTGAATTCAATTGTTGCACAAATTAAAAAAAAAAGTTAAAACAAATTTAAAAGAGGAAGTGAATTGTGATGTTGCAGAAACGGCACATAATATCGCACTTCCACTTTTCGTGGAGCTTGAATACCAACTGTCGCTTGTTCACTTCCCTACTCGCTCTTAGTCGAGCGAAGCCATTAACATAAATAATTATTGGAGACAGCTAATACTGTGCCATAAACTTCAGCAAACTGACATTCGAGGGGTTGATTTTATGTACCTTATACCTAAAATTGCTTTAGTTCTATTTTGTGACTTAGGGTCGATGGGTCTTTCTTTGTGTGCGGGCAACTTCTTGATTTCTTAAATTTATTTCTTAGAATTTCTTTTCATTTTTCTATATTTAGTCGTTTAAACTTTTGGTATGTATACGGAAATTTTTTTTTTATACTGACAATGAATCCAAAAAAGTTTTCTCAACTTTTTGGGTATTATAAGAAAACTTCGTAGAAGTAGAAAAATTTTACTTCCGGTAAGTTGGGTTTTTCTTTTTTTATACTTATTAAATTGATCTTCATGTAATATAGAGATCGCGTTCCGTTTCGTATTGAAAGATTTAATAGGTAACAGTTGAATGAAAAGCAGCTGCGAACGAGCTTTTATTAAAAGCAGCTGATTTGATTCTTGGCCTTTGTGAATCAATTTTACAGTTGTAATCTCACTAATAAATTTGACGACACAATGAAGTCATACAGTTATAATTTGAAAATTTGGAACGGAAAACCGTCTCTGTTGCAGACATTTTAAATACTGTGGTTGTGATCAAGAGAGGTATATGTTTACGTCACGACCCCTTATGCAGTTGTCATGTAAAGTGATCCCGGTCCAGAAGCTGAAAGGGATCCTACTTATCACCGCCTTTTTTATAATGGCCGTTTCCGCAATACTCTTATACAAAATCCATCTCACTCTTAGAAAATGAGAGTAGAATATTCATATTATAAAATCTTCAATTTGTTTCAGGTATTTCTCGAAGAATGTTTCGCGAACAAGGGTGTAAACTCTCCCATGTATATACTAAAAATTTGTTGAAGGAAATGAGGAACATGAAAATATTGGAAGATGTAGGTTTTTGAACCACATAATCAAAACAAACAAATAGTCTGGCGATGAAAACTTAATGAGCAACGAAGGAAATTAAAATAGCTCAATCATCGAAATGAAAAACTGGTAAAAGAATTTTGGTAATTACATTTAGAAAACATCAGGAAGTTCAGAAATCGGTATGTAGACATATTATGTACATATTTACTTTTTGCTTTCATTAATTTTTAATTTGTTCCAAGTTCCACAGTACTTTTTGAATTTTATGCTTACAGATATGGATTTTCAATTAACTGAAAGCGGTACTGCATAAAAATAAAAATACATTCCGCTTTTTTAAGTTACGGACTATTTGCAGAAGAATTTTGTGTCTAACGCCATCTGTATGAAAAGCTGAATAAATTTAGGAAACCTCCTGTAAAATTTAAAATAATTTCTGAAGTAAGCAGTGAGTATCCTTCAATTTTAAATGTGATTTAGACCTTTGCACTAATTATATTTTGTGCGTTTTAGGATATCTACTATAGTTTTTGGACACCTGAAACAAATTTTGAAAAATTAAGTATTAAGAAGAGTTTTGAAGACGCACAGAAAGAAATGAATTACATTTTATTATAAATACTTTACTATATCTGCACGTTAAGAGTTCTGTTAAATTTAATAAAAAATGGAATTTCTTAGGGAAGAACATGGTAATTTTAAGTTTGCATGTAGGTACCACATTTAATTCGGTAATCAAAAAGAAATGTTTTGCCCGAATTTGACATGTTAATACAGAAATGCTTGCTTGGTTGCATATTTTTCTTTGTCTGATATTTTGAATTCAAGTTTTTATGTGTGGGGATGGCTAAACTGAGGCAAAATCAAAGATCAACTAGCCTTTTCGGCAACGTTTATTTTTAATTTTAGAATTTTTCAATTATTGATAACTTATCGAAATTGAAATCGTATTTGGAATACTTACTAAAAATTACAGAATGATGTAGTGGTTATATATTATTATGTAAAATTAAAATCGTTTTTGTTAATTTGGAGATAAATTATACCAAAACGGCTAATTGAAAATTTGTAAAATAGAGTGAAAATTGTATAATTAGCTTTATATGATTAAATTATTCAATGTGATGTGGATAAAATATGCTACAATTAAATAGCTTAAAAAATATCATTTATCTGTGGATTACAGTTTTAGGCACATTTTAATGCAATTTTCATCAATTTATTCATTTTCAAGGTTTCACTGTTAGAAATTCAGAGAATAGGAGTTTTTTTTATATATTCCTATTTGGAATACCAAAGATATACTGAAAGTCGTAGCTTCCCTCAAACATTAATTTGGGTTTTCTTTCATTTTCTTCATTCTGATATTTTCATATAAATATGTAGATAATTAATACAATTAAATATAGCAAAGACCTTTCAATTTTTCGGAGTTGTTCACTATTGCGGTATTAAAAAATTTACAATAAAAACACATTTTTAAAATAAAAGCAAAGAAAATTGATGGTTACCTACAAACATAATTACAATAATATGGGTAGGAAAAATGATGTTATTTTTGATTGTACATGTTTCTTATTTAATTTAATTCTTAATATTTCAACTTCTTCTGCATTTTCTTCACTCCACTGAATAACATCATTTAAAGATGTCGTCAATGCATGATTTATTGAAATAAGTTTATCATTAAAAGTATAAGAAACAATCTCATCCTCGTCTTCCTTTTCTGATTCAGAATCGATCTGAATTTCGTTCGCTGTATAATATTCGTAAATTCTCAATCTTTGGGGGAAGTCCCTATAAATGATGTAATTTAAACTGCACTATTTAGTACGCAGTTCGCTATATCGGGGTTACCGCTGTTCGTTATATAGGAGTCCCATATACACTCAATGTTAAAATTTTTGTGTTCACTATTTCCGGTAGTTCACTATATACGGTATTCACTATTTCGCGACTCGACTGTATTTTGATTAAAACTTAGAAATCTATTTAAGTAATATACGTCGATCTAAAGGGTGCAATTCTGATTTGTTAAACAATGCATTAATAATTGGAAAAATTGGACAAAATTTATTTAATATAAGAGCAAATATTATTAATTTAAGAATTTAAATAATTATTATCATTAGATTAAATCTTTATTGCTTTAAATTTTGGATAGGACGACAAGTCGCTACTGCATCAACATAAACATCATATAGCCAATCAGAAAGATTAAGTATATTTATGATCCACTGTCTCATTTGTATCTTGACATTCACGACATACTGTTGACCATTCCATGCAGAATTTGTTTATTTAAGTGAATCGACTGACGTAGGGGGCAATAAACCAAACCGAAGAGGGGTTTTCAAGGATTTGGTTGTGCGGCCGAATTACAAGCTCAATTTAAGAAGTGAAATCAGAATTGTTATATAATAGTAACGACATTATTTGTGGAACACCCTGTATGGATAAATAGTAATTACAGAGGCTGAAACACATTAATCTGTTTCTTTTCATTAGGGTAAGGGAACTGTTAAATCAATTTAATATCGCCAATCTTCTACCTCGAGGGGGGGGTTGTTTAAAATTAAGTTGCTCATCAGTGGAGGCTCATGGTTTGCTACAATTGCAAGGAGGTACTTACAAATTACATTTTTCACTTTTTAGCCGAGTGTTTTGAATCAGGGCTACCGTCTCCGGTCCAAGCAACGCCAGATTTTCGCAAATATTCAGTGGCGAACTACCATACAGCCACCAATGCATTCTCATTAAACAATGTTATTTCTAGTTGCTATTCTACTTAGGGAGGGCGGCACCCTCCACGTACCAGCTGCCACTGCAAATGTTACAATTATACGTGGACCACAACATCATTCAAATTTCTTCCACGGCTCTGCTAGCATTACCTCAATCTTTTGTCAAAATTTTCCATTACCTCTTTGCATAAATGTGACTCAATTTTCAGTTTCACGTACAATATTGTTCTTGAGGTCTGGAATCGTTTGAGGTTTGTCGCCTTAGACTTTTCTCTTCAAGTGACCCCCAAGAAAAAATCGAATGGTATCAAATCGCAAGATCTATGCCAGTGATGGCGAGCCTTTTTGAGAAGTGGGTCAAATTTTGATCATTATTTTTTTAAATATTAGTCCGTGGAACACTAAAGTGAGTGGCGTTACTTGCAAAGGAGGGGGAGGGGGTAAAAAATGTACCAATAATTTGGAAACACCGAAAATTTGTTAAAGAAAAACTTGACAGTTGACCCTTTTCTTGGTTCTCACTTTTAAAATACTTTAAAAGGTCTACGTTTTCTTTTTGTTTTACTACTTTTAGTTTTGATAAGTGAAGAGCAAAAAATAACTGTAGACGTAAAAAAATTGATATTAATGGGGTAATACTAATGTTCTCTTGGAATTTTCTTTTTATAAATTCGACATTACGTATTTATACTTTAATTGTTTAATATTTTCGATTGTCTGTTCTCTCTTTTTTGGTACAAAAAATAAGTTTATAAAAATCAACGCATGGGTCGTTTGGCTTATCCCTTCAGCTGAAATTGAGCTTAATCACCTAAGACCTGACCTAAGATGATTTTATTGCAAAAATCAATATCAACAGGTTTGTTTTCCAACACCCAATTGGCAGATGTACGGCGTTACGGCTTCAGTTCTTGCGTTAATTGAATCTTGTAATGGTCTAAACGAAGATCTTTTTTTTAAATTCGTTGCAGAGTGCCATAAGAAAGGTCCAATTGATGTGAACGGTTCTCGGCTCTTTTCGGACACTCTCCATCACTGTAGCGATATTTATAACTGAACAATCACCACCAGGACTTACATTACTTACTAAACCAATTTCATCAAAATTGTTTAATAAATTTACAATTCCGCTACGAGAAGGTGCACTTCTTCTATACCCAAAATTTCGGGAATTTTGCGAATTGTAACTTCAAAATTTTCACCATTTCGGTAATGTGTTTTCACAATAACTATACGTTCGTCGAAAATGTAATGTTTCATGATCAAATCGTATTATTTGTAGATGACGTATTCAAATATAACATGAGCGCTGTTAAATCTATACAGCCGAAATTCCGTGCCATTCAAAATGATACCTCTTATTGAATCACCCTTTACCTATATAATTTAATGTTTTTTGAATTATTTAATATTGAGTTATAGACAATCACATTTTGATACAAATAATCACTTGAGAATAAAATATTTAATTTCTAATCAGTATCGAAAAATATCATACCTACAGATAATTTTGCTTTCGTCGATGTGCGGTTAAAAAATTAAGGATAATTAATGACACGCAATCAGAGGGTGGACCTATAAACCAGTGTTTCTCAACTTTTTGATGTACCCTACGACCCCAAATATCAATTGTTCATAATTAGGATATTAGGTACGAATAAATATAATTTTAAATTATTTAAATAAATTAAAGCAATACAGAACTTGTTATTTTATTAATTACTAATTAATATTATTTATATTATATTTATAATATTATGAATAATATTAATATTTAATACTAATTATTAGATTAATTGCTAATTTCTATGTTCACATAATTTATTATTATTTATATTTATAATGAATTTAATAATAATAATTTAATAATTAATTGATAAGTAATAATAATGATTTGAAATAAATAAGGTAAAATTATTGTATACCATTATATATTACTTAATTATGCACATTAATAATTATATTGACGATACTGTGTGGCACAAACTTTTATTTTGATTTCCGTTTTATAATAGCCAACGCAGAAATCCAGTTTTGGATAAAATATGTGACTGCAATTGGAAGAAAAATTGTTAACAGTTTTTCAATGAAGGTTTTTCTTTAAACGACATTGAATTCCGTTTGGAAACGCAGTTAATAGCTTTAATGAAACATAGATATTATGTAGATTTAATTACAAAAATTTGAAAAGTTTTTATTGATATTGTAGTACTATATATGAATTTTATTCTTTGCCACATGCATGTGGTAAATCGACAGTGGATATTAAAATGTTGTACAGGATTGGAAACTAGAATTAGTAATCGTCGATAACTGAATTTCGGGACCCATTTTCATTGATAACAGCTGACTGGATTTCAATATCTTAAATTTATGTAATATTAATAAGTCCGTTTTTTAGGAATATCAATTTTCTGTTACAAAAATTTTTCAATTGAAATATTTAAACTAAAGATAAAGGTGGTAAAATAAATGCTACTATATAAATAATAAAAAAGACCTAATTATTATTATTCGAACTGTTCGACAGCAATTTATTAATCGACTTTGACATTGTTAAAAATAAATGTGCATAATTTTAAATATTTACTGTAGTTAATTATTAATAAGTAACATAACAAGACCTCATGGAAATTTTAGGTTGTAAACAAAAATGTATTGTTGCTCAGCAAACTACGAAAGTTTTAGCTTGAATTGTGTTTGCTAAGATATTTGCGCAAAATATTAATTTCGAAGTCAAGCAAAAAGTGTCATGAATGTTTGGCTATAAAATAAAACAGGAAACTCAATTATATGGCAGGAAGATTATTATTCAGTTAATTATCATAAATTTATTTTTATTCGTTTATTAGTTTACTTTATCAGTAAATTACTATTTTTAATTTTTATGGTTTTACATAATACTTAATTGTTGAATAGAGAATTAAAAACTCTTATCAAACAATGCAAGAAATATAGGTTGCCATTTAAAAAATTATTAATGATATCATACATAACTTAAAAAAAAAGTCAAAGGCACCGGCAAGTGCTAGTAATATATTTATTTTATATGACATTTGAGTAATACTAATAATATTATACGTGTTCAAGTATTTTTTCAATTTCGTAAATTTTAGTTATGTAAGGTCCTTATTCTGCATAGTTGCGCAAGCGTTTAACACATAACTTAGCAATTTATATAAGATTACGAAATAAAATTTGAGCTAATAACTATATTATCCATTTCTATAATTTTATAAAAATAAATTCTATAAAGGCAATAAGGTTTTATTATGATAAAATAAGAATATTTATTTATTCGCTCATTATTGTTTATAAAATATATTTGATTACCCCCTTACTCTGACCCCAAACATTTACAAGAATTGTTGGAAATTATTCAAGATAATCTACAACATATTTTCTAAATTTCAATATAATTCGTAGCAATTAACAGTTATTATACTACGAGTTATAGGTAATTTAAAAATCAATTTCACTATTATAATATAATAAGTTCTGGCTTAAAGCGCTTCATGTTAATCTAAGATGAAGTAACTTGATGACTACCTAATCGTATATTTTTGATATATTATTTGAGTTTTTAACTACTGAAAGTTAATATTAAATTAAACTTTCAAAATTAAGTAATAAATAAAAATTAAAATTACATCTTAAAATAGAATTAAATATTGTTGAAAGATTGTGAAATATAATTTTGTGTTCTTTTTTAATTAACTAGTTGATTTTTAAAGTTTAATTTAATATATAAGTATAATTTGAATATTTATGTGTAAAGTTAATACAGAGCCGTTTATTAAAAATTTAGTAAAGTAAAAAAAAGTCCAAACTAAAATTTGAATCAGGTGTTAACGAACTTTAATATTCTCAAATGAATGCATTAGTTCTGAACAATATAAACTTCGTGTTACCGCCTAATTACCATTTAATGCTGTCAGCCTGTCCACACGAGCTTGGCTAATTGTTGACTTATTTTTTGTTCATTTCTTGAGACTCGCTGAAGACTGGAACCTGGAACTGATTTTGATCTTAGTTAAATTACAAAGGTTTTGGGTATTGACTATTAGTATAAGTACACGTAGTTTGGCATAAGGGTGTGAGAGTTGATCTCTAGACTAATGGTTGTGAGTTCGAACCTCAGCCACTCCCGAATTATTGGTGCCGTAGTTCAGTTTCCACGTCAACTTGTAGTGGGGAGTTTATTCTTAAACAATTAAATAAAAGGTATTACATAACAATAATTATTACAGAAAATCTATTTATTTTTACATTACGATCTACAGATATAAGATAAATGAATGTCTTAATGATTTTGAAGAAATTCATTAAGTACATAATTTTATGCGATGAAGGTTCAACATTATTTGAAAAAAAGAAACATTTGATTGAAACATATAAGATTTTAATAATTTATTGATTAATACTTGACATGAAGGATAATTTAATTTAACTTTGTTAATACATTTGTGCCTATTGCGTTTTTTAGCTTTACCTACTGGTGTAGTATAAAAAAATCCAATAGCAAGCTCACTCAGGCAACAGTTTCATTCCAAATCGCATTGGTGCACTATTCATAGACCATTGGATATTTGAAGAATTAGGGCCAAACCTAGTTCGGCCCTCACTAACACAGAAGTTCCCACAGAAACAATGCTTGGTTTATTTGAATGGTAATGGAGTAAAAAAATATCCCTTACTTAATTCTGCAAAAACCTTTGTGTTAACAATTTTTCTGTAACACCATCTGCTTTCAAAACATTAAGGTTATATTAATTACGTTCAAAACTGCGTTACCGGAAATTTTTCCAATTTCCTATTTATTAATTTATTTAATTTTGAGCAAAATTTTCCTTTCATTTTAATTTAATCTATTAATTCTTCTTACTCATTTTCTCTCAGTTTCTCTCTTTGCGGGGTGGTCGTATGGACTTGCTGAATCTCAAGCATTCCCTCTCATTAGGTTGGTGTAAATTTTATTGTGTTTTATCAATATTTTTCTCTTTTTTGTATGTACGTATTTAATTTTTAATTTTTTTAATTACTTCTAAAATTTTGTCTGTAATTTTCTTGCTTTTTATCTGTAATTTTTTCAGTTTTTTGTTTAATTTTTTACTTTTCGTTTGATTTTTGTAATCAACTCATTCTAGCATTGAAAAAGGGTAAATAATAACCCATCTTCCCAACAAAATAAAGTTGGAGCCCATTAAAGTTCATATCAGGAAAGAAAAAATATATTTTTAAACGTTTTGTTTAAAAATACCAGGTTTGCAATAAAAACCAAAAACATAAAATAAGAACCGGATTTTTTTAAACATTTTATTACATAATTTTTAGCCCGTAACATGAAATCTGCCAAGTTTAGGCGAAATCGAGTTATAATCTAGTTTGTAGAAATTATAAATTGCTTTGAAGAGGGCGACACCCAAAGGTTTGGGTTGACATTTAAGGGCAAAAAAATTTTTAAGAAACCGATTTCTTTCACAAAATAACGCTCTGTGGTAATTACTTCTACGATACCTTAAATACTATATCCAGTGGACTATTATGGGCGGGAGGGGGGGGTGCGAAGGCTGACCACTGAAGAAAAGGATAAACGCTAAAATTTACACAATATTTGCAAAAAAAATTGTTAACAACCGTAAAATGTGTAGAAAATTGAAAGAACTGCACGCAATTTATTGTTGTTCACAATTTCAGACAATAACAACTTCTTGCACATCAAATTGTAACTTCCGAGTTACAGAGAAGCTATGAGAAAGGCAACTGCAGACCACCTACATACATTATTTTCACAAAATCACCTTGGATTTGGCCAAGTTAATATTGAACATCCAATACGGAGAGGTCTGGTCTCTTGCAAAAGTAGGAGTGTTTTGTTAGGAATATTCCTATATTATATGATTATCGCAGTGTATTTTATAGAATCTGCAATGACGAAAGGACCCAAGGAGTTTAGCGAAAATGGTATGAAATTATACCAACTTTGACCAAAATTGAATTTTTTGTAAATTATTCAAAATTTATGTTTTGTTTTTATGTTGACTATACGTAGTACGTACATAGACCCAATATTTCCTTTCTTCTTTCAAATTTTACTGTAAATTTTTTCAACTTTTCTTTGGCATTAGTCACATTTTTAAATATATATCAAATAAATTTGTAACAACATTTTAAAACAGCTATCCAAGTGTTTTTGTAATTGTCTTTGTTCGGAACTGGATTCGAATAAATCAATCACCCACCGTCGTATAATCCACACCTGGCCCCCATGTTTACTTCCGGTTTCTTGATTTGAAACCAGATATTAGTGGTTGAGTATTGGAGGCGCCTTTTTAGGTGCTAGGTCCTGTAGGTATGATCTACTACTAGATAATTAATTTATACATAAAATAAAATAATACATGATTATCTTTTGATAAAAAAATAGTCGTTTCTTCTACTTCAGGTCGAAAACACAAATAAGTATTTTGTTTTATATTAGAAATTTATTTTCTCTAATTATATTCTCAATATACTGGGTGAGTAAAAAGTCTGAATACACTAAATTGACTTTTGAACGGATAGAAATGGGCGCTTTAAGTTTCTAGGGCTTTTATGGGTTCATAAAAATATCTTTTAACTACTGTAATACTGTTCAGGTTTATCGAGTATATTGTTTTTCCCAAATATTTTTATTGTCCTTACGTCTTCCACTTGATGAGTTCGTCACATCTAAATTATATTCATCGCACATTTTGAAAGCAAACCGTAAAGTCATAAAAACAAATTTGCATTTACACCTTTGTTGGCATCCAAACAATTTATTTACTACAGCAAATTTGATAACCTGAACCTAACCCGAACCTAACCCGAACCTAACCCGAACCTAACCCGAACCTAACCCGAACCTAACCCGAACCTAACCCGAACCTAACCCGAACCTAACCTGAACCTAACCTGAACCTAACCTGAACCTAGCCTGAACCTAACCTAAACTTAACCTGAACCTAACTAAATAAGGTACGTAAGTGAAATTCTTTTTAAATATTGTTTTAGAAGAAATATTAATAACAAAAGTTTAGAACAAGTGAGCCACTTCAAATACATCGCAATAGATTTAACCAACGAAGAAAATCGAGAGGTAGACGAAATAATAACGAAATTTAGAGCAGTCTGCAGCACCATACATCGCAATCTGAAAAACACCGCTATACAAGTGAAACCTAAAGAAGAAATTGTTTAACACACAAGTAACACCAACGTCGGTTTTATACCGGTACACCATTGATATGATAATTATGGTATCAATGGTATACCGGTATAAAACCGACGTTGGTGTTACTTGAGGTAGGAACTAAAGCGCAGAAATGAAATTTTTAAGATATACATCTGGGTATAAACTCACAGATAGAACGAGGAACAAAGATATAAGACAAGAGCTGGAGATTTCGCTTTAAGGGGCAGGAGAGATGTCGGGAGGCCGAGAAAACCATGGGCACCGGAACAGATCATAAGACCTAATCCTTGAAGTGACGAAGAAGAAGAAGAAATATTGCAAAACATAATCTAAGTCCATGGACTTGAGTAACATTTAAAAAAAAATGAATAAATAATACTATCTATCTTTATTGAGTCTATTGTTATTCTCCAAATAATTTTATTTTCCTTCTTGTGCCTCTTGATGAATTCGTCACATCTAAATTATATTCATCGTACATTTGAAAATAAACACAGAAACACGTAATTATTAGTTTAATTGCAATTTACAAACACGCGTTTAATAAGACTATAAATGAGTAATTTTTGCATTAGGTGAAATTATACTATTTAATATGCAGTCGCCAATGACTTATTTAGGTTTGTAATATTAATATTAGTGGACTTGGGTGAATTTTTATATACGGAATCTCATAAATTTAATATAATTTTAGATGTACTTATACCATGTTTTTAAAATTTGAATTGATGGTTATATAGAAATCTTCTCATATTATAATGTAGTAACGAAATGTCGATTTTTAATTTTTTGGACTAGGGAAGTTTTGGAATAAAGCTCTTCAAATGATGAATACAGTACGAAATAATATTTTAATGGTGTTTTTTTTTATGATATTAAACTAAAATTATCTCTTAACAGCGAGGTACTAAAAGAAAAACTATTGAACTTAACTTTGCAATATCTGTAAAAAATAAAACAATGTCATGATGAAGAATTGTTCCTCATTCCTGCTCCGACTGATGAGGGTGTCCACTATTTGTATCTTCCAATGTAACGGTTTGCGCCGTATCCACATGCACATACATTTGCATTTTAATACTGCTCTAATTCTTCATCTGCTTCCTAACCGCAAGTCTTCCATTGACACTCTTTTTTACAATTCAGTAAATTTACCTTGCTTTGGTTTCCTTTCTTTCTAAGTCGACATTGCCATAACTTCCCCAATTCTTCTCCTATTAAACCATCTTTCACTTAAACGCAATAGTACCAACAACAATTTTATAAAAACAAAATTTCCTATTAATTCGAATTTAAAAGAAATTTACAAATATCAAAAAAAAAATTTTTATAACTAATGAATTCACCTCGTCATGTTCAGGGGAAAAATACCATAACATCTATGTAAAAGGCATCTATTAATGAACATTTCGAGAACATAGAGAAGTCTTATTTTACTGAAGACCTAATAACAGAACGACCAACCGTCTGACTTGCTGGAAGGCCCCTTCGAATTCTTAAATAGATTAATAGTTATTATATAAATGAATAAATCTTACTTCTAAAAGAGAATCCTGCTAGAAGGACTTTTTGTACTGTCACTGCCGGTAGGCTGCTTAGACGTTTTATCGTTAAAAAAAGTACTTGCAAACAAGTAATTAAAAATTCAGTCGAACTATATTCGAAAATAATGTCAAAGGCGAAGTCAAAAATTGAAAATTCAAACAAGGGGCTTTGTGAATTAGAGAATTAAAAGGACAACTAGAATAGAGATGTGTATACATAGAGAACAGAGAGAATAGGAGATACATTTTATAGGAATATTTGATTTTCTGCAAAATTTAAGACTTCAAAATTATCATTACATGTTGTACCTGGGGGGGTATTCCATATCCTCCCAGACTATACCTGGTTATATTTTAACTTGTCCCAAGGAGTTCGAAGTTTGGCTTTGGCTGAACAAATCACCTTCAATTGAACTCTAATAATGACCTTGATCCAAAAAAATTTGAACTCAAGCTGAACATTTTCTGATTATATAATATTTTAAGAGGTAGATTGGGTTATAGAAAAATAAAAGAACAATTTAAACGGAATCCTGAAAAAATAATTGTGCAGTTAAGATGTTTGATTCTTTTTAAGTTATTTAAATTTTGCTTGATTTTCCATTCTTTCCAATATCCAATATATTTAAACTCGATCTAAAAAGTTTTTGGTTTACATAATATTGCAAGAAGGTAGGGTTGGAGTGAACAAAAATGTTAAACAGAACCCTGAATATATAATTATGTAGATAATCTGCTTTGTGTTTGATTTAATCAATAATTACAATAATTAAATACACACTTTTAAAACTTTCGAAATGCTGAAAATTTTCTTGGATTATACTGCCATCTATGTAAATTTCCTCTAAGTTTCAAATATAGCGGTATTTTATCATTTCTAGAAAAAACTTCTTTTTCACCTTACAGTATCCTAATAAATTTAAATAATTTAAAAGTTGATTAATTATGTCAACTTGAGTTGCAAAGTTATGGACACTGTTCTTCCAGACTTGCAAGTTAAATAATACATCAGGAACATTAAAATAAAGATTTCGACATAGTAACTTCAAAACTTTCCATAGTACAATTATTTTTAAACAAATTTAAATATATAAATATGGATTATTAGAATGCGTATCTCTATTTAGTAGTGATGTAGCAAGATGTAAAGTGATGGAAAATATACGCACTTTTGTATGTAAATTTTTGACTTACTGACACTATTGATAACTCAAACCCAGAGACATAGATTGACAAAGACGACATGGATATTTTATTTTGATGTCTGACCACCAGCCTTGGAGTTTTTGTATTTGTGATTCTCTGATTTGCATCTGTCAATGCAAAATACCTGCTTACTTATAAGCACTCGTGTACCCTACACATAATTTAGTTTGGAAATTTTGCAAATAAAATTTAATTATTTTTGCATTACGGCATCAAGAAATTAAATGGTTTTTTCATTCTTTAAATCAGAACAATTTGTTTTGTTGACATAAATAGTAAAATAATTTATAAGCAAATCGGAATGTCACCATGGTCATTAGTCATTTCACGAAACATGCAAAAACATAATATTTTATAGATTGAAACAAGTTTAAACAAAATTTTTTAATTTTTACAAAAATTAAACATTTCTATTAATCTGAGTGCTAGTTAATCATTTGGGTGTGTTTGGAAAACGCGTATCACGTAAGCGTTTGATGAATTTCTTTGCTCAATAGTTTCCGGTGATGAACAATGTCGTCGATGGAATTATAAAAATTTGGGGCTAAATTGAAAAAATTGATTTTGTTGGTTTACCTCAACGGGTAAACTCGAAAAAAAAATGGATTATGATTTTAATCTTACCCTACTTAATTAAAGCCAACGACCACTTTTTTGGATTTAATTGAGTATAAAAAAAGGTAGTTATTTAAAAAAATAAACTACTACATTATGTTAATTATTTTTTAATTGTAAGTAATTAATATTAATCGTTTGCAAACCTAATTAAAAGTTAGCATAAAAAACTAATTTTTTATTTTCATTAATACGTTTATTAATTTTGTGTAGACAATTACAACAATAAATGTTACGAGTTTGTAGTATAACCTATTATACTGCACTCTCACGCAATAAACCACATAAATAATAGAACAAATAATAATAATAATAATATAAACAATATGAAGCTACATTATACACAATATATTACAATTTTACATGAGTTTCTTCTTCTTAGTACGGGTGAAAGACAATATAACTTATCTGGAAATACTGATAATGTTAAATACTATTTATATCAGGAAATATTTTTCAAAAGCCGATGTCTATCCAGCTTTAGTTCTACAATTTGATCCATCATACCTATCGAAAAATTATTCTATACTTAGATGTTTTTTTTATGTCTTTGCACTAATACTAACTTCATTCATACAGTAAATAACTTAATTTTTGAAAATCGCGTGTCGATATTTACAAAATCATTGAATAGTAAACTTAAAATATTAATAATAATATCTACAACAATAATAATATTATATCCTATATTGTATTAATCACACTTTGTTTTTCTTAAAATTAATTCACTAGTGAGCATTAAGTAACTTTATACAATAAGTCTTTTCTTCTTTCATTAAAATTTAATTTGAAAGCTTATAAAAACATACTCTGAAAATTTCAACTTTCACACTAATGTCGGTTTGCTTTTTAAGATCACCAACTTTATTGCACAAAAATATAAAATAACACTTATTTAAAAATTAAAATAACAAAAAAACACGCATGCGAAAGTTGAACGATTTATATTATTTTAAAAGTTTATTGAACAATTTATTTGTAATTAATGTTTTTTATTAAATAAAAAACTAAACATAATGCCAATTTTGTCCAACACTGTAATGCATGGAATGTTTGTTGGCACTAGGATTTAATAATAAATAACCAGCGATGCAACGTGACGACATATCACACGAAAAAAATTCGATTTGTTAATCGAATTTGGTGATTCGTCGCGGTATCGCGGGCCGGAGACCACACTACGATCCGATTATGCCCTAAGAAGGGCCGCAGTCTCCGTTGTATGAGGCCCAGGGCTAGCTGTAAGGGCTACCACAAGCGTAAAGACCGCGTTGCATGGGTCCCATGCCTCCCATCCCCATTGCTTGGTGGAACGCATAGCCTTCGTCTTGGAGAGATGCAAGATGGAAATCTGCAACATCAAGCATATTTCTGAAATAACTGTTAAATATTATTTGCTTATTTATTCTCGATGGGGATGGGGGCATTTTTGGTTAGTAGCGAAGACAGTTACAAAGTTAAGCCTTATCATGTTAACAATCAATAATACTCTTATACAAAATAACGTAAACAACTTAAAATTATAGTGTAGCCTTCAAATTTATAGAGAATTAATTCCTTATTCACCGAATAATCGATCACAGTAAAAACAAACAATTTACTGATACCAAATGCAACGTAAATAAAACAGTCACATATTATAATTTTTGTCAATATTAAGCAACCCCCCTTGCCCCAAAACATATTTAAATTTGTAGATATGCAACCCTTTTAACCAACCAGTTAAAAGTACTATTAAAAGTTTACACCTCAAATTTTATATTTTTGTAAAAAAGGGTCTGTCCAAATAGAAGCAAGTTTTGTAGTTCTTTCCATTAATACATAATTCATTTATATTATTTACTTTATTGATTATAATTACTTCGAGTAAATATAATTAGCCTAATTTTATCAAAGTAATATTTTGTTAGTAAATTCTATTTAACAACAATTACAAGTCCAAACCGGTGAATAATGGTGAGCTAAAATTTATATTGATTCTGTAATCCGATTTAATCCTTTTGTTTGACAAATTAGTATACCTACTGTGCTTAGATAGCAAGCTTTAGGAATCCTCGATTTGGTTTCGACTCCATAATCCACAAAAAGCTTTTTTCCAAATTATTTTAAGGTATGAAGGTGGTCCTTTTTATGGCAGTTAACTTTTAATTTCTTCGTTTATTTCATATTTTAGAACTTTGTTTCGTAATAATCTGTTCTCCTATTTGTATGGTGTGGGGACCTACAGTTTAATGTGGGCTACGAATTTTTTCTGTACATACCATTGCCTTCCGATGGGATTAAAATTTTTATTCGTTCTGGATCAAGTGGATATCTAAGCATCAGTATTCAACTCAACCGCTAAATTTGCGACTACTAGGCCTATATCCGTTCTGTTCCAATCAGTTCCGGCTAATTCTTCCAACCAAGTGTAGTAACCACCATAAGGATAATCTTCCGATAAGTTCAGATTTGACCCGTCTTGTCGGAAGCGATATGGAACGGATATGGACACGCACCTAGTAGAGGCCAGATTGAACTACGATTGTCTATTAAAAATTTTTTTCTCCTTGAATTATAAATTATGTATATTTTTTCATGGATGTTTAATTTAAACCTGTTTATGTTTTTGTCGATCTAATAAACTATTGGTTTTTAACCAATTATAACAGTGTCGTCCAAAGTAGAAAGAGTGTAAGGTCTCTTTATGCAGTTTTAAGAAAAAACACAAAAACCTAATCTTACATTGTATCTGTGAAATTAATAACTATACACTACAGCCTCGATTTGAGTTCCATCAAAAAAATAAAATCGAAAATTTGATATGCTAAGTATAATTTAATTTTTCGGATGGAAAAATATGATTCAATTTGCGTCGTTTCGATTTGAGTGCCATCAAAAATATACAATCAGAATTTGATATGCTAAGTAAGATTCAATTTTTCTGATGGAAAAATATGATTCGATTTGAGTCGCACAATTTTCCGACACATATCCCCACGCAAATCGAGGCCCTAATAGTGTAAATGTTTTGTTCTACAGTTGTTGTAAAGACTTTCTGATATTTTTTTATCATTAGAAACATTATAAACTCAATTAAAATGAAAAGTACTTACACCGTTTTTGCTTTGAACGGTTGAATACTATTCTTCTTCGTTTTGATAGGACAAAGTCCTCTAATGATACAGATGAGATTCAGCTGTCTTTCTATGTTTATGGAGGCTTTCCGGAGGCTGTTACGTGTTCAATATTTTTGTCATTATAAATTTTGCAATTTTTGTAATGAATCCTTCTGCATGACCACCCCGGTATTCTTTTTTTGCTCTTGGCCATGTTACAACATTCTGAATTCTACACGTCTACAGAATGCTACTCGAGCCATCTACCTCAAAGTTTTTATCTCTGTAGATCTAATTTCGTATCTGTAATTCAAGTAAGGTTTTGTTTTCCTTATTTTAACATAAACTTATGTAAATTTAGAACCAATACTTAAATTCCGGTACGCGACAACTCGGCAAAGGTCAACTCGGCGACCGGTGTCAACCGGCGGATGGTTGACACGGCGTCAGAGGCCAACTCAGAGACGCCACCGGTAAATTCTGGCAAAGAAAATTATCCCTATCAGTATTTTACGTAGTTATTCTGAAATACAAATAATATGGTTAATATAAATTTTCACTACATAAACCAGAAATCTATCGATTATTTAAAGAAATTATAATGTTCTGCATGTTTTCAATTAAGGTTATTATAAATTTATTATTAAATCTATTATTATTTAGCGAATTTTTTAAAGCATGCATCTTGGACGTCTTCTAGGTCCAACCGCTTACTTTCATGGCTTCTGCTACACCTTGTGCCCAGGTTCTTCGGGGTCGTCCTCTTCTTCGTCTTCCAGCAGGAGTCTGGTTAGTTATTAATCTAATTTATAAAAATGATATCCTGAAGAAATTCGTTAACATTTTTTCAATCATAGTTAACAACCTTATTTAGAATTATGCTATTGGCTTCTTGATAACGTCTGATTTTCGCTGGGCCTTCGTGGCTAGCAATATTTCTGTCATATTCGACATCATAAGTTTTCAGACTTTTCCTTAACTTGTCTATAAAAATTCACAAAGTGTTCATGAGCAACACCACTACCAAAACCCAACTGTAGTTTGCTATGGCAAGCTTCTGCAAAGTTGTTTGTTCTGTCACTTCCACCCAAAGTTCGTCCGTATGCTGACCAAATATTACAGATGGTGTAAACTCAACTGTTTCCGAAGATTTTTAACGAAGTGAAATAAACAACCGTGAACATTGACATCTGAAAACACTGAATGAATAGCTGGAACCTATCTGGAATAAGTTGATGCCAAAGGTTTCGTATCATCATAAACAATTTTGAATACGTTTCATTCGCTTTATTGAGCAGCAAACAAAACAATATGGAAAAAACTGAATTTCTAACTTTTCTGGACAGTAGAACGAAAAGTTGAGAAAAGAGCGGAGGAGATAATAAAAACGTACATTCCGTATATTTTTAGTTCTTTCATCTGCCCAGTCCATGTAGAATGGTATTCACGACCAAATACCAAAATTGCTTCCCAAATCTGCTAGAAGAATTATTGCAGAGTGAAAAATTGCCGAGATGTTAGTGCTTATTGGTTGAAATCGAGGAAGAAACGTTTTCCAAAGAAATTGTGCTCGTCATTTCTCATCAAAAGTTTCTTAAAAATTTGAACACTACTTGTATGATAAGCGACAATAATTGTCAATATTATAACAAAGATCAAACGGTTAGGGCTATTATTCCGATCAGCGATTAAAGAACAAATACCAAATAATCTTTGTTCGCTGATTCTAGATACGGCTGTGACTGTTGATATTTCATGTGATATTCCCATTTTTCAACTATTCACAGCGTATTGATGGTCACCGGAAGGCCGAGCTAAGAAATTATGCAAAGTCCGCTATTCGATCTCGTAATTTTCGCACTGTAACTCAACCAGGGATCACATCAAGCCACTGTTGTGGTTGGTCAGGTAAGTCATATTTTTAGCTTGCAAAATATCTCTACAATCTGAAATGTGGTAGCAAGTGTGTATTTGAATGTTAGAGTTAATTTTCCAACGGCTCCCTAAAAATCCCTATCGGCGTCTTCCCTAATGTTGTTTTTCGTCTATAACTCACTTAAGTTCATTGTACAAAAAATTATCAGCACACCAAAAAAGCAGAAAATTCTCTACAATAAAAACTTTCAGAATTTACATCAGACTTCAGGTGATGATGGTGATAAAATGTACGAAAATTTTATTCGGAATATTTTTTCAACTTTCTTGGATAAATTTTTATTTCAGAAATGCAAATTTAAAAAAACTGCTTTGCAGAATTTTCCCCTACTTAATTATGGTCTGATGATAATTTTCACTAGAAATTCTCTTTCTTTCAGTTTTCAACATCCTGCGAAAGGACCTAGTGGCATCAACTAGAAATTAAATTAAGCGAACTGGAAGGCTAAAATCTTTAATTGAAGTAAAAGCCGACCCGGATGTTTTACAAGCTCTAACGAATTTTTTTTGGCTTTTTTGCCTGGATTATTGAGGCAACAACAAAGTATATTAACATTTTCCAGGATAAACTCGAGGCTAGCTTGTTCTAAAGCCTTAAAATTATGGACACAACATCACTTCAAGTTCAAATTTGTCTTGTAGGTTAAAGTTATAATTATGACAAAAGCTTTTACAACTAACACTGTAGTAAATTATTTACTTCTTATCAATAAATTAAGAGACCCGTATTATCGAGGGTAGCTGAAAGTATTCACACAATATCAATATTTTGGTTCCGGTTCGCTTCTTCCGTGTGGTCAAAATGTGTTAAATATGTTAATTTTCGTATACCACTTCTTGCTTTATTGAATTTCGAACTATTATTTTTATTAAGTTACGATTCATTTTTCATATTGATATTTAATAAAATTTTGCGGTAAGTAAAGCGCTAACTGAAGTGGCACCAGTTTATTCACTCGTCGTTACTTTCTCATTAAACCCATATCGAAGAGCTATAAATTACTAAATGTGTTTTATAATTATTAATATGCAACATCTATATTATGTAATTTTCAAATTAAGGCTATTAATATCATCAAGAATCAAGTTTCCTGAAAAATTGATATCTAAGCTAAGTGGTTCACATCGACTTCTATATCCAAATTATTAAATATCCTGAAAGGTTGATATATTCACAACTTTTATGACTTAATCAATATTGATCACATAACCCCGATTATGATTAGTTCGTAATTATTTTCAAAAATTTGTTTTACTATGTTTATCGTCAATACGCAACAGTAATAATTATTATTATTAGAAAATAATTATTTTACATTCTAATAATTATGTCAATTCACAAAGAATAGAGATGATTAAAAAGTGTCATTCACACCAACCTATCCATTAGTATAGTTTTGTAAAGACACTTAACGTGTTGTAAGATTTTCTCACTATTAACTTCTCCTTCATTAAAAATGGATTAAATGTTATTTACCTACCCATGTTGAACATTTATTTAATCTTGATTGTTAGATTAAAGTAATAAATCAAAATTACAAGTAACAGAAAAATTGATAACTAACGCAAAAATTTTCTGTATGGTAATTTGGATTTATCAATAATTTATGCAACGAAATAATGTAGGGTATACAATTAATGCTTGAGGTAGCCTCGTAAGTTTATTAAATAATAAATTGACAAAAAAAGAAGAATTGTGGTACTTGAAACCGTACTACACTCGGAGTGCTTACATGAAAGCAATAAATTTCCGATTAAAAGATCAAAGAAGGTAAGGTGCCTTCAGGGCTTGCATCATATGGCTCCAAATATTAATACTGATTAAGTTATTCATTCTTGATCTCGCACTGGATAATTTTGTTGTCCGCCGGTGTAGTCGTTTTTAGAATTTTATTAGGAGCAATAACGAAATTAAATTTTTTTTTCTAGAAAGCACTGTTATTATGATTTTCTTTTGTATGAAAAGTAAAAGGAAGATAAATTGCATAAGTAGGTGCATCCCTAATTAGTTACGTTTCACTGGTATCTATTGCGTTTATTTACAGAACCATGAAAGTAAATTGTGAACGCAGTATTAAGTGTGAAAACCTACTGAAGAGTAAGTAGGTATGTATATAAAATTGTTATTTCATGATAAGACTTATACTTTCCTATAGTTTTAAATCTTAGCTTACATAATTGCATAATTTAAATGCTAATTTACCTAACAGTTATAAAAACAGGTAATAGGAACTAAACACATACGAGTACATACAAAGTTCTATGCTATACACGAGGAATTACATACATGCAAATACACCTTACATAAAATATTTACGTCATTGATCCCTGTGTTTTTCCGAATTTGTTAATGAATTCGATATTTACACATTCTTAGAATTTACAAACCTACTTACAGCCAAGCACATTAAAAGCTAATAAAATGGAGCTTTGAGTATTTTTTAGCATGCAGGTTAAAAAATAAAAAATGAAAACATTAATTAAATAAAATACCTAAATTGGCAATCACACGAAAGCTTCTCTTAAGTAGCTAGATGTGCAAATTGGCTAGGATGCAAGTCAAACTGATAAGGGTGTCCGTAAGGGGACATATGATAAGGAACGATATTCATACTGGCCATCTTATGTTCTTTTTTCCACTTCATACGTCGATTCTGGAACCAAATTTTAATTTGCCTTTCCGTAAGACATAACGCGTGTGCAATTTCAATTCTTCTCCGCCTTGTCAGGTACCGATTGAAATGGAATTCCTTCTCCAACTCTAACGTTTGATATCGGGTGTAAGATGTTCTTTGTCGCTTCGTCTCGCCATTCGCATTTACTGTACCTAAAAAATAATAAATTCTTTAACTTGGTGAAAATGAAGCAAAACTAAGAGTTAATGCATAAAGCAACTATCACCCACGCCATTATCTATTTTCGTTATTAGGTGCAAACCCAATTATAACTCGCATAACATACCGATACAATCTTCCAACCGACATCGAAATGATATACAAACATTTCGTAAGTTACAGACATGGCCAAGTGACATCGCAGGCTGTAACTCAAAAACAAGAAAGCATAGGTGTTTTGTAGCGAGTTTTCCTCAAGGAAGCCGCGGCTTGCCACTGAATAAATCAAGAGTTGGCACACAGCCAATGACGTTTCATTCTATACGCTCAGAATATTATCTCTATATAGATACATCCAAATTATACTCTTTAATTAATTTCAAAATAATTAATTAATGCGTCCTAATGCAATTCCAAAAATATAAATATACCAATTTGTAATCCTCGACGATGTAGTGAAGCACAACCTCATTAAATTAAGCTGTTATATTTAATAGATTAGCTATGTTAACTATGCAATATTTTCAGAGAAATGACTTAATTGCAATAACTAAATCTTGAGACTGGGTGGGTATATCATAACATGATTAATAAAAAAAATTATATTCGGTCTTTCATTGTAATTTAATTTGACAAATCTAAAAGGCGATTTGTGTTAGTAACAGATTAACCGAAGGAAAATTTATTGCTGTACTTTATTCAAGTACTCTGTTAATAGAAGCTCCATAGCTATTATGGACTGTTAAAATAAATTACTATTACTTTTATAACAACTTTAAAACCGATGTTAAAGTATCGATACACAAATTAGTATTATCGTTTTAATGCTAAAGATTGATAGAGTAATTATTTAAAATAACGAAGGTAATTTGTTGTAATTTGTCAGATCAAATACAAATTACAATATTATTGTAATGTACTTATAGAATAATTATTGTGTGGGACCTATAGTTTGAGGTGGAATTCAAACCACGATACAAACAAATGTTCTATTTATCGCGATGTGTTGTAAATTAGGTGATGATGTTTTTATGCTCATTTTTAAAAAATGTTCTTTTTACCGAATCTGTCAAAATATAAACAAGTATGTGAAAACTTAATCTCTTGTATAAACACAACGTATTCGTTTCTTCTCGAGTAAGTATATAAAATCTTTTCTTGTTTTAAAAAAATTCATTACTTAAGTTTTCCACATCATGTAGTGGCTAAAAGCAGATGAAAACAAAAATTTTTAACCTATACAAACTTTTATTTTTAAATTGTGTTTCTCATATAAATTAAGTCTATTATTATCTCAAAAATTCTAACATAAATTGTTTCTTAAACTGCTACTAGTTTTATTTATAGTTATGCATTGTTTATTCTAACAATAAAGTATTAAAGAAAATTTTCGACTTAAAATTTCAACAGATCGTTAGTTATTAGTTGTGCTAATGTATGTCTTTATAAATTACATCGAAGAATTTTTAATAAAATATTTTTAAATTTCAAAGGGTTCTTTTCAGCCGCGGTTATTTCGAAAATGTTATTAAATTTGTTTTATCTCTTAAATCAAGTGAGGTACGTGGAGGTGTAACAGCATGATTAATTATCGACAATTTTTATAAAAATAACACTGTAACGAAATTTTCTAAATTCTATTCGAATTTTTAGCGCTTTAGGTAAGGGGCGTGTGTTGCTCGGAGTAATTGGAATTCGAAAATTTGTACTAATTTAAGTAAAGGAATCTGAAACGAATTCACATTCGTAGGGCTAAAAACTATTGCTTAACGAAAGTGTAATATATTTTATTTCGAGAAGAGACGGTCAGAATAAAATTCATACTCTGCCCGGGCTAGACCCGAGTATATGGCTGGCATTACCAGTCAACGCACTTAAGCCGTCTCTACTTGAACATTTACTAAGCTTTTATTAAATTTTTCCATTAATTCTACTGACAAATTTGTGTTGGCAACCGATACCTACGTTAATATGTCAAAAAATGTAAAAATCATTCAAATTGTTATAAATCGTATTAAATATTTGTAAAATTAAACATAGAATAATATAAAATTATGTACATATAATAAATTATTTAATATAGTTTTCGTAATATTTTTGAGATACAGATTGAAAGACAAATCTGAAATTGCGTATGCCACAAAGAGGAAATGCAACTTGTGCTATGTATCAGGTGTTATAATTTTGGAACGAGAAATTGAATTTATGCGGAACTATTATGTAAAAGACTTCCACCATTTTTTTGGATTCAGGGCAGACTAATTCAATGCGATTCTTCGAAAAGTGATCTTAATAATTTGCTAAGTTGCTGAAGTTGTATTTGTAGTGTAAGTATGTGTATTAAAAGCTTTTTATAAAATACACAAATGGTTATTCTATTAAATTTTTGTCGATGATTCCACTTTTGCATGCACCAAAGCATTGGAAGAGAAGTACTGAGTTGACTTAGTTGGCTGATTGATCAAACTACTTTTAATTTTTGGTAGCAATAGCAGAATATCAGTAAAGATTTTCGGTGCAATTGAGGAAAATTTTTATTGCGATAAGTCGGAGAAAGACATTGACTGATTTCAGTCGAAATTAATTTCGGCAAAATTTTACGTGGACTTTCATCGACATTATGGTTAATATAGAAAAATAGTATGAGTATAATATTATTTTAAATACACTAATCAGAATTATTTTCTTGTTTATTTCATGTCAACCCCTGCTTGCCTTGGTCCTAATTTTATCATCAGGTAGACATTGCTGCCTCACAGGATTCGAACCCATGAATCTTGTTGGAGAAACTGACACGCTATTTTCTCATCCATTCGCTCACTTATTATGTATCATAGATTGAAATGATTTTAAAAGGTTTCAAAAATAATTAAACTACCAAATCTTTTAAGTATCCTTGAAAATCATGATTTTTCTGTATGACAAACGCTCCCTGTCGTAATGATTTGCCATCATTAAAATAAAACACAGGTTTCAGACCTTACGTAAGAAGAAGATGACAAACGCCGGATAAATAATTACGAAGTTGAAATTCTGTTCCTTGGAATTGGATCTTGATCATCTTGCATTTTATATTAATTAGATCCTAATATTTGCAAAACTAGAAAGTCATTTGGCAGGGGTTGGGCAAAATCTCAAAAGAAATTATACTTTTTGGTATAGTAAAAATCCAATAAACAATCAACGTGATCCATTCATCCATTATTCAACTTAATAAATTTTTGCAAAAATAGTCCACCCTAAATAATTTGGAAACAATTTAAGATTAGTTTAGAAGTATTTGATTGAATCAAGAAATCCGCTATTTGGATTAGTTTCAACATTCTTCCAGGCCTCTAGATGAAGCCTAATATTTCAGTCGGAAATGCTGATAGAATGCTGAAAGAATATAAAATCTTGCCTTTCATATCAATTATATCCCAATATTGGCAAAACTAGAAAGTAATTTGGCAGGGGTGGGGCAAAATCTGAAAAGAAATTATACCTAAGTATAGTAAAAATCCGTTAATCAACCAACATGATCCATTCAACCATTATTCAACTTAATAAATTTTTTCAAAAACACTCCACCCTAAATAGGTACTTTGGAAACAATTGAAGATTAGTTTAGAAGTCATTGATGAAATCAAGAAATTCACTATTTGAATAATTAGTTTCGACATTCTTCCATGCCTCTACATGAAAATATTTTAGTATGCTGAAAAAATCCAGAACGACCGGAGGTTTTAATTTAATTTTTTACCAGTTCTTTAGAGTGTTTGCAGGGTCTCAGTTTTTCGAAATTTATACATTTTTGGGGTATGCCACGACAAAAATATATAAGTTACGATTTAAAGTAATCGAAATGTGGCGTTAAACTACATAATAGAAAAGATTATTCTAGCCCTATTAGTTTCGGAGATACGGCCAGTAGAAAAAAATTCATCCTTGGCAAAAAAAGGTTTTAAAGTTTACATAGAAGGGAAATTTTGCCAAACCCCATTAAAGATATGGCATATTATTTAAGAAGGTATTTCAAGTTCGCAAAACCCAAATAAATCGGAGGGTTGCTGACCACTCTGCAATTTTGATGTACAAGATAGTGTAATTTTCTGCAATTGTTTACAATAATTGTTTGCAATGCTTTCAATTTCCTACAACTGTTAGGGTTGTTTGCAATTTTAGTGTACATACACCTTTTTTTAAAGTTGATTTTTTGATTATTCAGAATTAATAATAAATTAAACTTTAAAAATAAAATAGTTAATTAAACATGGAAATATTTATTTTATTTTAACATGCGCTTTCAACAGTGTATAACTGCATCACCAGATTTTTTTAAATCTGAATTAACTTTAATTACAGATTTATAGTTTTATTAATAAAACTTTAAAGTTTAATTAAGTATTGTACACCTTTTCCTTGAATGGTCAATCCCCATACTGAAATCGAGCTATCTTGAAGATTGTTCTGTACGAGGATTTATAGAAAATTAAGGCTATTATTTCACTCATATGTAGACCACTTTTGCGTAAGATGATAAACAAAAGTTCTACATGTAAATCTAAAATCTTCATTTTTTGAGCAAAAATCGTAACTAAATGGAGTTGGTCTTTGAAGGCCTGAAAATTGGAAACTACAGAATTTAGAACATTTTCTTTCAAGTTTTTACTCAGAATTCAACCTACTTTAATTTTAACTATGAGTACATTGATGTAAAATGGAAGCTCTTATTCCAATCAAGCGTATAAACGATTTCAATAGGAAAGTATTTAGTGGGCGTTGAGGGTTAAATCTCACATACAAGGTTGAACCAAAGCAAATTTATCTGTTTGTGTGGATTTAAACAATTTAAATTATTAAATTAAACTATTTAATTTGGCTATTAATAATCTCCTTAGACAAATTTTCTCCTGGGTATGACCGAGCTTGCTGTCGAAAACTAAAAATTTTTTCCGATACCAAACTAAAGGTTTTAAGAAAATCAATCGCATTTCCGAGTTATTGATGTTTTTACAAACATTTGATAAATTTTCAGTTTCTTTAGTTATTCGGCATAATTTTAAAAGCTGGTCCCCACATTTTCTTCTAAACTGATTTTTTAGTTCAATTTTAAGAAACAACAAAAATTAAAACCGACGGAAAGCTACCGTTTCTTACAAATCGTGGAATCTGTGCCATCAAAGAAAGTCATACCTTGTTGACCTTTATGGGTGGAGGGGGTACGATTAAAAATATCCCAAGCAATTAAAAATATTATTTGATGGCAGTGGGACCTTAAACTATTGTTTACAGTTACACCAGGTCCACTGAACTTGGCTTATTGAAACGGGGTAAATTCTGTCAATATAAGGCAAATTTATCGTTTTCATAAAAGTGAAGTTTTCACGGATCATTTTCAGTATCTTGGAATCGCATTAATGTTCAGTCCAATATTATTGAGATTTGAAATTCAATAAGAAGTCACAACCAAGAATCTAAACAATAAGATGTATATTTCAATCGTATTAGATCCTATCCCATAAACGGAAATCCCAAAAAGTGCCTGATTTTTTTTTCAGCGATTTAAAGGTTTCATTTAAAGCAAGAAATATCTTCTGTTTAAATCTAATAAGATCGAAACATGTACATATGTCGTTGTTGGAATTCTTGATTACTTTTTAAATTTAAAAATTACCTAACAAGCGGGTTAGTTTGTGCCCAACCCTGTGAGTAAGATTAATCATCAACACACTTAAAACTATCGAAATGATAATCCATTGTACGGCCTGATTGGAAAAGTTCTTCCATTGTACAGTTAATGTTGTCATGAAATATATTGCAGAATTTGATTTAAGCCCACTACTAATCATAGAATTTCATGAGATCCAAACTAATCTCAAAATCTTAATAAAGTACCAACCGAATGAAGTGAAAGTAAAAGTCGAATAGGTGAAGTAAGAAAATGCGGTTGTTATGCCACAATATGCCGAGTGTATTCGCAGACACATACATACCAACATATATCATAGAATTGCCAAATTTTTATTAAAAATTAATTGGAAAGTTGATTATCAAAAAGTAATTTGATTTATTGCTCGCTTAGGAGGAGCATGGGTATCACTTAATAAAATTGTATGTCATGTAGCAACATATCGACACATATTGTATAACACACTGGATTGTAAGATATGTTCCGACGAGATTTCACATGCATAATTCTACACCTACACGTCATGGTAAAAGAAGATTTTACTCCTCGTCGGTAAAATGTAGGCACGGAGGCTGCTCCCCATGTAGCGGCGTCAGAGGCCAATAATTTATAGTGTCCGTTGAGTATTTATACATTTGCTACAACTGAATTCATAATTCATCGTTTAACAGGTGATTGAATGAAAAATATGCCACCGAAAAATAAATTTTATGTACTACTAAAAATGTCGTAATATATGTTTGAAAATTATTATTCCTTCAATTATATTAATAAATTCTAAATTCACAAAAAAATTTTCTACCTTCTCATGTGTTGCATTTTTGCGAACCTTCAATGTTGGTTTAATTTGTCTGTCGGTAGAAGTATGTGAATTATGTTATTTTTATGAAAATGAGCAGAATAATTTTAATTTAAAAATTCTTGTATAATCAAACGGACAAAATTGCTCACCAAGTTTTTATTAAAAACGACAAATTTCATATCTGTTTTAGCCATATTCATGGTTGCTTGAATGTCATTTTTAATGTATCCCTTTAAGTAACAACATCTGACACATTCTCCATGTTTCCCTTTCTGGGATCACTTCAGACGCTGTCGCGACTCATCTCTTGTACGGGGCTCAAATATCTGACGCTGATTGGCATTTGGATTTTTTGAGCGACTACAAAACGGCAGTTAATCACATAATTGTTTATAAACTTGCGAATGTTATAAATTTTTAATGTTCCTTTATTCTAATAGATTAAACGTATTAGACATGGGTGACACGTATTATTAATGGTGTACAATTTTATAAATAATAGTTAGAAGGTAACGCAGCATGGGTGATGTCACTCTTGAACCCAAAACGGTTATTTATTTTTTCAATAGATTTTCCAAAAGGGTTTAACCTTGTTCTAATGATGGGTATTGCAAATATTAAGAGCAGAATTGCAAATTTATGCATGCATATTTAGCTCATTGAAGGACTCTCGATTCTTCTTGGACATGATTTACTGCAAAGAGTTAACCATTTCTGTACAGACAGGTATAATTTTAATTGCTAGAAGTTTATCTAAATCTTTATAATACTCTTAATGCAAATAAAATGTCACATAACAAGCCATTAAGAATACCACAAATACTTTTCAAATACCTTAGAACAATAATTTTAAGTGTCAGGCTTCTCCATCTTTAATTTATAGTCGGATGTCTCGAAATTAGAAATTGATTAATTCTAGTGTTTAGTAAAAGTATTTAAGAAAACGGCATACATGATATGGCCTTTAAGGAGGTTCTCCGCAAACACAGGTATTAGGAAATGCTTTTTATATGATTCTTTTTAAATTTTCATGCGACTGTATAGTTTAAGCTGCCTATCGTTTCCAGTTATTTATAATCTGGAATATTTAACTACAACTGTTTGTAATTTACGAGGTCACAATAAGATTTATAGTACTGGATTCTTATACGTTTTGGATTAAGGCAAACTTGAATTTTTAAATATTCAAACAACACAGGTATGCATAAGATAAATTGATATTAACATTTGGTAACATCTGCAAAACATCCGTAATTTTTAATAAAAAAATTAATTTTCTATTAACTATATGTTTTACATTTACTTTAATTGCACAACAAAATTGAAAACCCACTTACAATTTTCTCATATAAATTACAAATTATTATCGTTCCAATATTCCATTGCCATTACGATAGAAAATGACATTTTTTTCTTAAACAAGATTTAAGACTTTCTATAGTTAATTGGTTGTTAATAAGTCACGTTTAAAAATATCGTGTGACGTACGGCTTATCTATTACTAATCTCAATGATTTTTATATAAATATTGTAAAATCCCACTTTAATAAGTTTATAATTAATGGTTTATTAACATTATCGAACTTATTGAAAACTAATGATTAATAAGATTGTAATTTTAATAAGTCGCACTTTTTTTAATGGTGTAGGTCAAGGCTGAAGAAAATTTACAAGACCGCAAATGAAAAATATATTTTTAATTAATAGGTGTAATTAAAAATTTAATTTAAATACTGCACGCCCGTATACATAGTCTGTGCCAGTGGCGGGTCGTGGTATTTTGCACAAAGTACAACATTATAAATAAAAATTTTTAGCTTAAAACAGATTTTTCATAAAAGTTAAATTTTCCGATCTGCTAGTATAGGGAAAAGCTGAAAATGGGAGAAGACGAGCACCCTCAGCGTCTGCTGAGAATGGGCGGCTGAATACAGCGTCGGATTTTCTCATGTTAGAAGTGACTGAATATAAATCTGGCGAACGGTCATAAAGCATCCAGAAAGCTAAATACTTCCAATCAATTTTCAAAAATTATTGGATCGGTATAGACGTGGACTACAAGGACTAGATTATCGAATAAAGTCAAGTGCATGGTTGTAGTACAGAATCCTTTACGATGGAAATTCGAGGTCGACGGTACAATAATAGAATACGTAATGACAATCGACTACTTCGCAGTTAAAACAATTAGTTATAGCAATTTTATGGGGAAAGTACAGCGGCAGTCAATAAAAGCTACTTGATATTGAATATAAAAGGAATCAGTAAGGAAAGCATTCGATATACTGATAAAATGGACGACGATCAAGTTCAGGAAGAGAGTATGAAAAATAAATGCCCAAAGAGTAAGAGACCTCTTGCACGATTGCCTAAGAGATGGGTACAGACTCGGACACAGGGAACAGAAAAGTTAAAAAAATAACTAATGCTGCAAATAACCGCACATACATAATTCCTTAACCGGTATAAGCAGCCGTGGGATCTAAATTTGTCGTTCTAAACCGACGTTAAACTGAAAGTCTTACATATTTTGCCTTAGCGCCAAGTATATGGCAGTGAAAGAGGCCATGTTCAGGAGTGGACGTTATAAGACTGAAGATGAGGATGATAAGCTAAGAACATCCCGTATTATTTATTCATTTATTTGTTTTAATTAGTATAATTTATAATTAAATTTGCCAAAATTTCATGAAATGTACCCAATTATGTTATTATTTTTGTCATTTAATAAAGAAAAGGTTTTTTTAAGTTTTTTAAACCAGCATGAAATACATTGTTTTTAATTTGCATGGTATTATATTAATTATAAAAAATCTCCAACGCACCGGATACCCCACCCTTAAATTATTCAGTTATTGTTTTCTCAACAGCCCAGAAAATATAAATACAATAATAATGTCTAACGTAATAAGAAAATATTTACTATTTTGATAATTATGTACTTGAAGAAGAATTACCTAATTAATATCAATTATACCGTTAAAATATTAATACCTATTACAGCGAAATAAATCACAGATCCATTCATTAGGAATTGCGGTTAAAACCTCTTTATATTTTTAAAAATAACGTAACTGAAATGTGGAAATTATTTAATTTTAACGTACGTTTACATTCATATAAATTCTTGAACCAAACATAAAAATTAGAAACATCATAGAAATCGAAAATTTAAAGTTAAAACAACGGAAATAATAATATTGCTCGGCGAGGTGGTGGTGGTAGATTAATGAAAATTTGAAAAATGATAGCTTTTATGACATGTTTCGATCTTTAAATTGGTCTAAATTTCAATAAAATTCATTTTATCTCTTTATTGATGATGTTTGCCTGAGAATAATCCAACAAGAACGAAACATCTCGTTAGCTGTCGTTTTTCATATGTTTATTACAACCCTCTCTTACAATTCAATATTTCCTTTGATTCAACTTGAAATTTTCCAATTGAAGGGCCTAGTGGAAAAAGTAGTTAAGTCACTTTTTTTTCAATTTGTTGATTTTTATACTAATTTGTAGAGAATAAATGCCGCAATGTGAAAATGTGCTCAACTACAAATTGATAAAAAAGTTACTTAAATATTTTTTCCACTAAGCCCTTCAATTCTAGGATTCCAGTTTTTATTATTGGTTCCAGAATTTACATATGTATTTAAACTTACAGTTACAATTAAATAATTTCAACATTTCAGTTAACTTATCTTAAAAAATTTATGCAGAGGTTTGAACCACATATTTCGATTTCAAAATTTGTTATAATTTAATAAATTTCTTTTCTTTCATTTACTGAAAATAATCTAACAAGATTGAATCAATTCGTGAACTGCCGGTTTTCATATTTTCATTAATTTAATCCCCGCCCCCTCCATTTTCAAATTATTTAATTAATAATATAATTTACCACCGATTAGTGAAGCCAGCTTACACCCCTTCAGTGCGGCCTTTAGGCCGCACAGTCTAGGCTATCACCTACTGCTATGTTTTCTTTGATCCTCGACCACGTCAAAAAGTTATTTTAAGTAATTTTATGATTTTAAGTGCATCGAGTTGCTTAATTTGAATTAAGTTAGAATAAAGATAATAAAAAGCTGTTTAATAATTAGAGATAGGTAAGCGGTGCAATGCACCGAGTGCCCTTGGCCCCCGGCACAGAGCAACTTTTTATCATATATTTACTAAATCCATTGATGTAACATCTAAATTGTTGCAAAAATTGACAAGGTACAAATTCAAAACATTTTTCTGCGGTGCGTTTTATTTTTTATGGATGGCTCAGCAAAATCATCCCGCGAAATAATTCCAACCTATGACCTTGCTTGAAATAACTAGTGGTAAGAGGTCATTTCGAATTATATATTGAATAAATAATAATTATTTAAAAAACACAATAACTTACACGGACCTGCACATTAAATTTAACAGTTTTAATGATAGAAAAAGAACTTCTCCTTTAAGTGCCGTGCCTGATTTCAGACGTAAGCGAACTCTCTCCTATGCATGTGTTGTGCGTTTGAAGTATAATCACACACATAGGACCTACTGCATAACGCAGGCTCCGAACCGCGGGAAGTGTATACACTTCATCTCTAGAGAGGCTGTACCAGGCAGATTACACCTCGGTGGTTTGCCATTGCCTTCCGAGGGGAGACGGTCAGAATAAAATTATACTGAGTCGGAGTTGAACCAGGGATTTATAGCATTAGCAGCAACGCACTTAACCGCTAAGCTGGCGACCGTCTCCAACCTGGCTGGCGACCGTCTCAAGAAAAAGAACAGTTATCAAATTAATTTCTGGCCTCCCTGGTGGCTAAATAAAGATTTGCACCAGGCCCATAGATGTCTTAAAAGCAGAATAAAACTTTATTATTATAGAGAGAAGTGAAGACAAGTTAAAGTTTTATAATATATTAGTATAAAAAATGGCAAGATACAGAAACGGATCACCATCAAATAAGAAGCATGAAGAACGAAAGAATGTAAAAATTTGATAAAAATTTGAGATTTACGTGTAAAATTGAAATAAAATTTGCATATATGCTTGGTCGATAGCGACAATACAATTAAAAATATGTACTCATGATTCTCTTGAAGTTTAAGCTATGTGGACAAACAACTTGGTTTGTAAGTCAAGAATGATATCTCTTAGTAAATGCATGTCTGACGAGTTGAATTTCCATACAGAGTTACAACGAAACTGCAGTCACATGATAAGACAAGAGTTCGCAGCTTAAACGGATTGAGATATTCGTCTTTATTTTTGCTAAACACTTCGTTTGCTTTTGCAATGACCATGTATTCGGCTGTAATGAAAGCCCTTCCTACCAACCAGAACGCTTCAGAAATACTTTTTGTATTAATGTAATTAAATTATAAAATTAAAAATATAGTATTTAATATAAAGCTTAGCGAGTCCTCACTCGCACATCAACAACTCACTGCTTGGCTTGGATTTTCTTAGTAATAAATTAAGGCATCACCGCGATGAAAATCCCAGAATTGATAGTATCCATGATTATTCTCAATAAAATATATAATAAATATAGGACATCATTTCGAATTTTCTCAATATTTCACATGGGAAAAGTCAAGGAAAAGGCAAAGGAACCGAATAATTCCGGGTTGAACTTATGATAACAATTCCCCTCAGTACGGCCTATAAGCCGCACAACCCGGTAATCACGTAGTTTCAATTTAAAATTTTAAATATCTCGAATGTTCATAATTTTAAATTTGTTAATTTTTTTTGTATGCTTACAGTTACACTAACAGTTGAAGTAAAATTATATTAACATTTTATATTTACAAAAGTACACTCTAAATACCGCTCGAATATTTCAAAACAGAATTTCCTTGGATTGTATTTCTTATGTCCAGACATTATATTTTCTGAAACGATAGATTAAATTCCTATCATTCTCTTGGTCCATATATGTATGTATTTTCCAGTATTTTATGGTTTCTGTTAATGGAGTTAGCATGCCAATCAAGGTTTATTTACTTTTACATTTTACTCGTTAGATTTTATTCCTAACGTTTTTATGAACTACCGACTTTTGCTTAGATTAATTTGCAAAAGTTTTGAGGCAACAGTGTGAGACGCCAAGATAGCCAAGTCCGTGTTTAAAGGTTTGACCGCTCGCATAAAAGTTTTCATTTACGCCCCTTCAATTTGAGGACTATTTAGGTATAGTTGGCTATCGCTCCTGTCTGGATGTAGAGGTGCCAGTTTAAATGTCTCCGGTCGCCAAAGTGGGTGCGCATTTAGTAATTTATTGCTTGTAAATTTTTTTAATTTGTTAACACGAATTTTGCGCCCCAGAGCTTGCAGTTTTTAGGATAGTCGAGCAACAGCAAACCCTGCATTTGGTTCCGGTGTTGAATTGTCGTTGGTTCTATGGTTGTTCAGTCGGAAAAATGTCGGAGATGATTATAATATTTCTCCTAAAACACTGCCCTGCGATACTGCACCTTTGATTTGGAATAATCTTGTATAACCTTTTTGGTATTTATATTTCATAGAAAGAGGTCTATTACTACTTACATAAGATTTGATTAGCTAACACTATAAAGTAATAGACAGCACAACGGAGCACTTTTTTTAATGTCTTTCTATTAAATAATATTTATGTAGATATAAATCTGTTAGCACGAGTTCAATATTTGCGATAAATCTTTATTTTACTTAAAAATCAAAGTTATATCGGATTACATTTGCTTACACTTCCAACTATGCTTCTTCTCTTTTTACGTCCTGGGTCATGGGGTTATATAGCCTTTGTAATTCAGAATTACCAACCTTGGTTTGGTAACCCTTATCTTCTAATTGCGGTACTTGGGGGAGTTTATTGCTTCTAACATAAATTTATATACTATCGTCCTAAATGCCAAATTTTCCCAACTAAAAAACTAACTATACATCGGTTTATACTCTTCTACGCCGTCTTCCAATTTCCCTGCATGTGCTAGTTATACGTATTGAAACTGTGTGACCAGCACAGACGACCTACAGCTTAACGTGGATTCCGAAACACGAGAATAAACCATTTTTATACCGTCCACTTCGATTAGAGAAGTTTCTAGCCATATATTTATAATATTCCCTGGTGTCAGCAGATAGACTTTTGACTAACTAAAACACTTGGGTTTTAAAAATATTGAAATAATTTAGAAAATCCTGCAGCTCAAAACTATGTGTTCCAAAGAAAAAATAAACAGAAAATTGTATATAGTAATAAAATTGTGATTGATTTCAAGTAGGTGAGCGAATGGCTGAAATGCTAGCGTGTTCGCTTTCAAGCCAATATTCACGGGTTCAAATCCTGTGAGGTGCTATCTATAGAAGAAATTTTCGCTCACCAAATGTCTATCTGCTGGCCCCAGATAATATTATTTATGGCTAAAAAACATCCCTGATGGAGTAGGCGGTGTAAAAATCGTCTATTCCCGTGGTTCGGAATCCACGTTAAGCTGTAGGTCCTCTGTGCTCGTCACACATTTTCAACACGCAACGAGCAGAGACAGGGAGGTATCGGGAAAATGTCGCAAGACGTTCATAACCGAATATAGATAGATAGATTTCAAGTGCCATAAAATTAAAAATATTTAATATGTAACAAAGCATTATCTATTTATTCGATTAATTCGAGATTCGAACTGACATCCACTTCGTAAGCCGGCGAATTGTCCACGAGCGGTTAATCACAAATTATATTCTATTGGTGTAAAACTATAAAACTTGTTCCGTGTTTACATCAGAAACAAGGTTGTTATGGAGTAAACCTATAACGCTTTCAATTATTTATGATCGTGCGGGCCTATTTAGCTTTTGAAAAAGATAGTAAGCCATGTAAAACATTCTTTTATGAACCTTCGCGGTAATAAATTAAACTACTTACCAAAATCTTAAAAACACATAATTTTCCGAGCAGATCTTAAAATTGGGTAAATATTCTTGCCTAAAAGTGTGATTAGCCATTACAAATGGTGTAAGGTCTTTAAATAGAGCCCAACGGATTACAGAAGCTGTTGATTCTTGCTTCACACGTCATTCACTTGTCAGACTAACTTTACAAGATGTCTGATGACCTTTTTAAAAGATTGTTACTTTGAGGTCAAAGCCAATTGCGTTTTATTGTAAAAAATCAGTACATAAATAAAGCGATACCGATCTTTACTCTAGTATTAAAATTTTCCAAGATTCACAATTTTTGTTGATCTAAAAATGTCAAAAACTCAATTTTGATGCCCTTGAGTAATTTACTTAATTGGTGTGATTAGACTGATAATTATAATTGTTATTACCCATTTAACAACTTCAATTAAATTTAAGAACTTAATTATTTGCAAATAAAGTTCCCTTCACAAATTTAACTTCAATTAGATTTTTTTTGAAGTTACACTAAAATTGCATTAAACCAACACAAGTCGACAAACATAAAAACGCTGAAAACAAAGTAGGTATGTGGGAAAATTGCCAATTACTAATCGTGCCGAATAATAAAAATAGTTTCCCTTTTACAAATTAACGTTTAAATTTCCAACTAAAATGTCACAGTATTTAACGGGTAAAGAAGTAAAAGAAATTTTACTTTGTATATTTTTATGTAGATTAAAGATATCACCTTATAGTGAAGTTTATGCAATGTGATATGTGGATCGAATAAGAAATGTTTCGATAATTTTTCTATCCATTTATAACTGTCTGTCTATTTCCTTTCTGATGTGCTTTCCCCTTCGCCACCACTATACCATCTAAAAGGGGCCGATGAACGGGGGTGAATGTAATGCGATCTGCTTTTGTAAGTATTTCATGATAATATGCAGCAGATTATAAAATGAATTTTAAGTAACTTTTAAAGAATAATTTTAATCAATTTAAACTTTCAAGTTGTGATTTTGATTTTTATTACATTTGCTATTCAATACCCTAGCTGTCTGGCAGGCACTTAAATAGCAATCTAGAGGTGACCCAATTATCAATAAAATAAATTAGGGCATGCAGATAAAACTTACGGTTTGTTTCATATTTGATATTGCAAGCACATTGCAAGTAGGTTATCAATTTATTCATTTTTGAATTATAAACATAAAAATAATACAAATAAAACTGGAAATATCTTCCCCAGCACTTCAAAAGTAAAATTGAAAGCAACCCTAAATTTATACATCACGAGAATATCGCATAAATCCCGCAGATTTCTATTAATCTTTTTAATAAACTACCATTCTATGAATTTCACTAAGCAAAAATATGTCGAAAAAATTATGGAGTTTCGCTCTCGCGGCCAACTTCCTGTTTTCTCTTTGTTAATAATTTACATTTAATTGGAAAGTTGTAAATCGGTGGGGAAAACAACCCCTACTTGAAATAATTACTGCTACACCTTGACGGGAGATAACAGTAGCAGATTGGCACTCCATTATCCGCTATTACTTGAGCCAAGTTACCTATCACGAGCAGTCGAAATCTTTGTGGAGGTCTTTGACTTGTGGAAATATTTTTTAATTTAAATTTGCTTAACCACGAAAATTATAACTTTTCGAGTTGACCGGAATAATTTCGTACCAAGTCCAGTCATTACATGAAAAGGGATCTGTATGGAAATAACTCATAAATGCGAGTTTCTGACATCAGACTCGGGCCGAAACAGAGGAAAATTGGTCGAAGAAAGCTCTAAAATTCATAAAGTTGGTGATTGGTCATTTCCACTACATCTTATGCCCAAAATAGATACAGGGATAGAAACACGTGGTTTTTGGATTTAGATGTATTATGCTTTGTTTTTCTATTCATCTGACACAAAAGTAATCCACAAATAAGTGACAGAAAACGAAATGCTCTGTGAATCTCCGCACAGAACAACTTTTTGAATAATTTTTCAGTCACAGTTTTCATCAGTTACTTGTTAATATATTCACGATAAAAAAGTATAAAATAAGATTTAAAGTAAGTAAATGAAAATAAGAATAAAAGAAAACAATTTTTTTCATGAGATTTCCCAGAAAAGGAAAACTATTTTCAAAAAACATTTTCAGCCAAAATTCTTCTTTTGTTCTTTGTAAGGTCGAATTTCCAAAAATATTCGGCTAGATCATTTTAATTGTTTCAATCTTACATAGAATTTTATTCCCTATAATTTCAGGCGCACTGAATTGAGCTTTTCGCAAAAATATAAGAAGTGACTCAAGAGGTCAAAAAAGATTAAGTTTGATAACTCACAGTTAGTGACCTGTTACGGAGAGAATATTGTTCTATATGGAAATTTACTGATAAATGAGGCGAGTTTCACCCATCTGAGGACAACTTCTGCGTTAGGCGATGAACATCAAATTCTGAAAATTACGATAATTTTGTCAAAAATTGAAAAACTTCTAGGTTTTTGGAAAGCTGTAAACTCGGGAACTTCAGGAGCTAAAACAATATTTTTTTTAGCTTTTGCTCAGAATTTTATATGCTAATATGCATTTTAGGCACAGGATACATTATAGTTAATGACGACTGTAAATCTTTGTTTTAATGTCAAAACCTTCCGGGCTGCTTTCCGATGCTAAACTAAAAGGTTTAAGAATAAAAGGCATTTCCCAGTTTGGAGTATAAATACAAAATATTATTTTGTATTTTGAAATACAAATTCTGATTTTTCCAGAAAGTCGCCGCCGTAGCAGTTTTTAAGTTTTATTATGGACCCCAGCAATGCAGAAAATGATTGGAATCTATTGTGTCGATGTTCACTACCGGAGGGCCGAGCTCAAATTCCGTGAAGTCAGCGAAGTCGGCAACGCGCGTTCACACCAAGCCAATGCTGTGGTTGTTTTAATGTATATTAAATATATTTTACTGTACATCTCTAGTTTTCATAATTAAATTGGATTAAAATACTATTTCCCTCAGCAGTACCTATTATGATCTTCCATGCCATATTCACAGATAATTTGTATGTTTTATGAGTTGTGCGATTAAGGGCTGCCTTAAAAGGCATTGAATTAGCAAATCCGTTACCAGATTAATCTCATGCGATGAATCTGATCAGATTTATCAAATCGAATTGAGGCCACACATTATTAAATTTCTCATCCGATTTTTAGGCAGTTGTGGATTTTGAAAGTTAACTCTTGTGTTATGATTGGGCGTTGGAAAAAAAAGCGTCGATTCCAACGTTTAACTGACGATGGCGTTTATAGTTTATTCCTATGATAAAATTATGTATCAATACAAATTGATCGGAATAAAGGCACACACTTGAAGATCCATCTAACTGTAACACTTGTAATAAAATTTATTGATGATTTGGACGTTCAAATCTTCGATCTGTCGGGAGCCAACGGATCGAACGATCATCTTTAGGCTGCGGTCACTCAAGGATTCTTGGGGATACTACTGAGAAACTACCTCTATTGGACATTTATGAGGCAGGATTCCATTTAAATATATATTTGACTAGAAAATTCTACGTCCTGTTTGGAAGAATGAATCGTAAATGCAAACATGGGTCTCTTCACTGCCGGTTCCATAACCAACGTTGGATCAGATGAATCAGAGGAAACTCAACCTCATTGTTTTGGCCAGAACCAAATTACACAACATTGCTGAAGAACAATTGGGAATTATTGCACCACAGGCAAAACAATGCAAAGTATTTACCAATCGTAGAGAAACTCGTAACTTTTATTGGTAACAAAATGATTTCAAGTTTGGTGTTCGAGTGTATACAAACACTAAATAATATCAATAAATAATATTCTAACGTTTTGTTGGAAGCATATTAATATAACGAGTGAAATGAATAAACTCATGCGATGGCTAGAAACTGCTCTGACCTTCTTTACGTTGGTGTTGATTATACCTTACACCATACATCAGTGCCTTCAACGCCTTCTTAAAACTACATCATTTTGAATAAGTAAAAGAAATCTGTTGACGGATGTGGGCAAGTTATGGCAACAATTACAGCACTTTCTTGCTTAGACACGATGTACCTTTTGAATTATCCTCGAGTAAATCCACAGAAAATCCCAAGAATATTTACGGGATCAAGAAAATCCGTACTAGAGACTTTTGACCCAGTATTGTAAGTTCACAGATCTTCGCTCGAAAAGTTTATCATTGGGTTGAGATGGCTTCGTTACTGACAGAACTGTCAAGCTGCGGATTGGAGGTAGTAAAAAAGGCCCTATTGCAAATTAGATTGATCACCCTCTAACTTTACAACCCATCAACCAAAATGCAGAATTCCCTCCCCTACCAGCAAAAAAGCTATGGGCGTTTATGGCAGATTCTTTTAATTAATTTAAAATATTTAAAAAAAAATTTAAAAATTAAACAAAATTCAAATATAATTATAGTAAATTTTCAAGATACTTCATCATCTTAAACTGCACCCTCACATCGGTATAACATTTAAAAGTATCTTCCTTAAACATACATCTTATTTATCTTCTTCGTGGTTCTATTGTGGCGGATGCTAAATGCAATTATAAATTATGATAACTCGCAACCTGTACTTTATAATTTTTCCAGACTTCAAGACAGTCCATAATAAATGAACAAAATAAGAAACATTTATGATACAAAATGAAAAACCTAATCGCAAAATCGCAGATTGTTTCCGGCTTCGTGTACATTTAAATGCTTTATTTATATTCTTTGTTTCATTTTGAGCGACTGAAGTTTGATTAATTATTAAGTTGCAGACTTTCAGCTAAATGGAATGATGGTCATAAACGATTAAAGTAAACATCACGTTGTATTAAATGAATTTTGAAAGTCTCCGATTTAATGAGGTGGTGGTATGGTTTGAATTTTTTTAATTTCCAAAATTGTAAATCTAATGGAACCTAACAGTTTGTATGATGTGAACTAGTCAAGTTTATTGCGGTAATAATTTATGTGAATTCTCAAGCAGTAATGCTAAATTTACTGCTTCGTTCATTTTGTGGAAATGGTTTTAATATTAACCTATTATTGGAATAGCAAACTCAACTTGCAGCAACTTTAGCCATAAATATCTGACGCTAATGAAGGCGTTTTGAGTTGCTGATTATTGGGAAAAAATTTTTGAACCCCTCGACGCAAAACTTTTTAATACTGTACTGTTTAATGTTCATTAGATAATTAAGTATTTAAGTCTTAATTATGGCAATTCACATCATATTTTAAAGTGTAAGCGTTCTAAATTATGTATTAAGTTTTTTACACAATGATAAACATAAGTCATCAATTCAAAGAAGCAATTTATCATCCATTTATGAAAACTTAAATAGATTTTGTAATTGAATGAAAAATTTAGCGCTAAACAAAAACGTATATGTTAAGAAATACTCTCGTTAAAAATTGTAGAATTCGTAATTCCCGCTGCTCCTCGTATACTTTTCTGTTCTGTTTTAACTGTTAGTAGACTTTCAGTGATTGATGGTTTATTTTGCGTTGTCGGCTTGGTAGGTCTACGATCGGACGTTGGACATTGCAGCGTGGTTTCATTATATGTTGTCCGTTGACGTTCAAACAAAAAAAATTTTTCACTTTAATATTATAAAATTGGTAGGTAAATTCCGTTTGTGGCATGTAATGATAATGTATGGTTTTGTATCAAATATTTTATTTATGCAACACCGCCGCTTCTTATTCAGTGGGTTCATATTTTACAGTTGTTTGTCAAGATGGTTAACAGTTCTTGTAAACCCTTGCCTGAAATTAATTTATTTCTTTCTTAAATGCCGACAAAATAGAAATAAACTTTAATATTAGTATGGGCTAATGATGTACAACTTTTCAGCACGTTTTAAAACAAACGATTAATTTACTGTGTATTTTGGGAAAAAATCACTACCGACGAATCGGTTGCATATAAAAAATTTAAATGGTGTTGCAACTTTTCCCCATACTATTATCGAAGATCGATATCACGATTCACATATAGTACAAATTATTGGGCCATTTTATATCGTACAACTACCGAGCTCCGCAGACAATGAACCAAACAGAAGATTAAACCGACAAGACTATCAATCAAATGTATCACCTATGATAAATATACAGCAACTGACACAAACCACCATTAATTAATTTTCCAGTTCTATATTATTAGAGAAGTCGGATTTTTTTACTAAAACTGTTACCTATCATAGATTTAAATTTTTTGTTCCACACAAAGCATATCATGAGAATGTTTCTGATTTCAAAACATTTCCACTACATAAAGTACAGCATGGTTAACGCAAAGTAATTTGCAAAATAATCATTTTTGAATACCAGGTGGTCTTACGTCTAAATTGCTCCGAGCAAAATTTTTCTTAATTGAAATCGGAAGCTTCTAAATTAGAAATATAAAAATGATTAGCAGCAATACACGAAAGCGTTTAACAGCTGATGGGGCTGTCAATGCTGTGCAACAGAGGAACTTAATAGTTTTGTTAAATCGTATGTAAAAACATCATTTGTTTCAGTTGTTCTAAAATTGGGGTTTGCAGAATATTGGAGATCTAAGACTAATATTCACAAATTCAAAATAAGCTTTGCTTCCTGAAGTGAAAAAAGAACCAATCGTGGGAAAAGTATGGTCGGACAGTTTTGACTTTAGGATTTACTGTCTTTGAAATATCTTTAGGTATTAATTTGACTGCTTTGTTTCAAAAATAAGTGTTGTACCTAAGTGCTGTGGACTGGCCGATATGTTCTTATACGGCTTATTAATTCTCCTGCAGCCCGCCCATAACAAAAAAGAGGATTGCAAATTTGAATAGTATATTAATTATTTGTACAGTTTAAAATTATCTAAAAGCCCCCACACACGCTCATGCCTTGCTTTGTGAATCGGTTTCGGAAATAAGGCAAAGAGCACTTTTCTGTCAGACTAAAGCGTTGTAGTTGAAGTTGCTGTTAAAATTTGAGCTCAGTAGGCATGTAGCAGGTTTTCCCGGATTGATGTTACCTTGCATCAAACATCAATCTAGCAATACCAAGCAAGTTTGAAATCAGTTTTGCAATAAATAGTTCTTTTTATGAGCCAAGTTGAAGACGGCGGTCATGAAGACCGTGAAAATTTGAACAAATTCATTTCAAAGAAATACTTTAAATCCGACCCTGTTGCACAGAGAAAATTGTCCTTAAAGTGTCTTTAGAATAACATTTCTTCGGGGATATTATATCAATATATTTGTAGATAATTCAGTTGACCTTTTAATGGTAAAATTATCATCGGGTACTTATAGGTCTTTTTAAAAAAAATTTTATTGTCCAACGTTTCGGGCCATTTAAATTTGGCCAATTTTCAAAGCTAACAACTAAAGTTTTGAGATAAAAATAAATGACAATGATAACTTTACAAACAATTTTAAAATTGTTATAAATGTTTAATTGTCATTGTCATTTATTTTCATCTCAAAATTTTAGTTTTTAGCCTTACAAATGGGCCAAATTTAAATGGGCCGAAACGTTGGACAATAAAAATAGTTAAAAAAGACTTATACCCGATAATAATTTTACCAATATTATATCACTTTTTTTAACTTACAGTTAAAATTCAAAATGTTTCAGCATTTAGGTAGATAAGTATTATTTGTTAAATACGCGGTATGTTTAGATATTCCATGCAATCAATCAATGGTAACTTTTGTTCTAAATGACACAATGGGACGTGCCCTCCATCAAAAACAATTATCCAAAAATAATTTACTATAGAAATAATAATTTGAAGCGAATAAAAATTTCTACCGTAGATTCATATTTTCCCTTCTTCTTAGCATTTTATGTCCTACCATTGAAAGAAACGAGCCACAAGTGCAAATTAAGTGAAAATAAAAAAAGAACAGTTGCCGACCGCGGGGTCTGGGGGGTATGGAATACCCCCCAGTATACTGGCTAATAAGTAGCAAAACATGAAAGAATGTTTAATGATGTGACTTCATTTGTCTTGGCTCTGTTGATATACTAGAGGGGGGGTCCACTGGGATTGAAAATGTACACTAAACTGCTATTTGACAGTATTTTACAGCCACTTACTGCCTAAGGCTACATGCAGAATGATAAAGCAAAACGTTTTAAGACAAAACGTTTCGTCGCATTAAAAAGCATTTTGTTTTATCTAAAAACATGGTAAAACAGAACGTTATTGTCAAACAAAATGCGGTTTGAAACCAACTTTTTGGTTTTAATCAATTTGTTTAAGATCAAGTAAAACATTTTAAGGTAAAACAAAACTCTTAAGGCTGATCGTAGACTGATCAAGCAAAAACGTTTTGAAACAGTGTGTGTTGGATCATGTCAAAAACAGTTTTCATCACAATCACGCAAAAACGTTTTGTCTCACAACGTTTTTGCTTGATCAGACTGCGATCAGCCTAAGACAAAACCAAACCAAAATTTCGTTTGACAACAAAATGTTTCATCTTAAAACGTTTTGGTTTCAGTCTGCATGCAGCCTTATACTGCCACATACTGCCGATACTGCCTGTACTGCTACTAAAGTGTACACTGTACTACCATAGTGCTTCACCCCACAGGGGGGTATTCCATACCCCACAGACCCCCCCCCCCCCCGGTTTCCATTTTTACTTTATATTGTTGCCTTGACTATTACTCATTTTATTCGAAAATGAAGAGTAATTATTAATATTTTCAAAGTAATAAAAGAAGTTTAAAGAAGACAAAGTTTCTAAAATGTTCCCGTATATCCAAAGGGTTATCGATTAAAGCTTCTTCAAAATTAAATATTTTAGAAGCAAATAAAAATACTATAAATTTTTATTTTTCCTTTTTCTTTAAATTTTTAAAATAAAGATCTGGAAAATTTCCACCTGCAAAGAATACGTAAGTGAATGTTTGATGATATAACTGCACTAAACTTGGTTATTATGATATGCGGGGGAGCGGGTATTCCATAACTTAATTCTGTCTATTGTTGACTTGAGTATTTAATTCGAAAATGAAAAGTTGTAAGTATTGTCAAAGTAGGTATATAACAGAACAAGTTATTGCTGAACTCGATCGGGGGTCGTTGCAATCCTAAATTTCTTTAATGGTCGTGCTTATCCTAAGGGTTATCGATTAAACGTTTACAAATTGTTGAAATTTATTATGAAAATCATTTTGGTGTACATAATCGACCGTCCGAACCAGCTATTTATCGAGTTATTGATAAATTCAGAACACAATACACGCTTCTTGATGTAATACACAAACGACACAAAGAACTGTGCGCACCGAAGAAAATATCGTTGCTGTAGACGCCAGTGTCGAAGATCTAAATCTATCGAAGCTTGGACTTTGTGCGTCCACTACGTGGAAAATTTTGCGTAAAGATCTTGGTCTGGTGCCTTACAAGCTCCAGCTTGTGCAAGTACTGAAGCCGCAAGACCATCATTTGCGTCGTACGTTCAGTGATTGGGCTGCAAATCAATTGCAAGTTGATTCTATATTTTACCGCAAAATTTTGTTTAATGATGAGTGAATTGCCGAATTTGGAGTGTGGAGAATCCTCAAATAGTAATTGAACAAACGCTGATGCATCCAGAAAAATGCACTGCATGGTGTGCATTTCGTTCCGATTTTACATGATGTTGATCTGGATCAGATGTGGTTCCAACAGGACAGTGAGACAGCCACCGCAATAATTAATTTATTGAAGGAACACTCTGGCAACAAAATTATTTTGAGAAATGGACCTGTCAACTGGCCTCCAACGTCATGTGATTTAACGTCTTTGGACTATTTTCTTTAGGGCTAGGTACGTTAAATCATTGATCCATGCCGATAAACCAGCGACGATCCAAACATTGGAAGCCAACATAATTAGAGTTATTGCGGACATAAGGCCCCAAATGCTTGAAAGCGTGGTCAAAAATTGTACTGAGAAAATGCACTGTGTTAGAGGTAGCCGCGGCGGACATTTGCCTGAAATTGTTTTCAAATCTTAAATACCATCGAATGTTCTTTCATATGAAATAAACAGATAAGAGATATCTCCATTTATTGTGGTTTTTTAAAATTTAATCTCAGACCCCGAGACACCCCGGTTTCCGGTTTTTACTGTCTATTATTGACTTGAATATTTAATTTCACAATGAAGAGTGGTAATATTTTCAAAGTAACATAAGAAGTTATTTCCAGACTGGATAAGCACTTAAAACACCGGAATAAACACCACTGCAAATTACAGAAATATTTTTCATCTCCACAGCATGTTTCCTAAAAGTTCCAGTTTATCCTAAGGGTTATCCATTAAAACTTCTTTGGAATTAAATTACTTGGCAAATAAATAGAAATACGGCAAATTTTATTTTTCCCTTTTCTTTAAATTTAGTGCCCTCCCGTTGAAAAAAGTCACAAGCCGCCACTGCATTCAATATTACCTTATGGTCACATTAGAAACAACCATACACTTTTTATTAAAATATCAGCTTGTAATCTACTCTTTCTTAATAAGTTAACAAAATTATGATGTTGAAGTTTGAACTTCATAGGAATAACTAAATTTGCAAAAAGCCGAAATGTACAAAAATAATATTAAAAATTTAAATATTTAAGTAACGAAATAATTTTTACTTAAAATTGTGATTTGATTAATTTATTTAGTATCGAATTTAAGATTTACTTTGGGTATATAATCTAACAGTTCTTCAGAAATGTTCTTGTATTTTTTATATTAGTATAAAATATGAAAATGAAAAAACCGAACTTTTCAAGTTTCAAACAAATTATTCTGTGTTTGTTTTGTTTAGGTGTATTTTTGTTACAGATATATTTTGTTACAGATGCATGTTTATGTACAACAAACGAAGAAGTTAATTTGTGCGAGACTTGTTTAACATACGGTATATTATAGAATATAAAAGAATAAATTAAATGTTTTCCTCAACTGGAATAATTGGTATTAAATTTGTTTTCTTGTTGGCAAATTTATAAACTATAGACTGCATAATACACAGATTTTTTACATTATTTATTTTACTTTCGTGAAGTTTCGTGTTTTGCATTTCTCTTTAAAATTAGGGCAATTAGGACTTGAATATAAAAATGTTAAAAATTAGTTGAATAAATTCTTCAATTCTGAAGTCTTTTGGAAAGATCACCAAGATATTTTAATCACATCTATTAATTATAATCCGGGGGTGCGGAGGCGTTGGCCCTTCCACAGTACGTTGAAATTATTATAATTGGCAAATGATTTGTATTTATTTATCATTTTGGAAGGCCGAATAGCCTTCAGCATATAGAAGAAATTAAATTATTTTATTTATATTATATTATTTACATAATAATATTTTATATCTATTTAAAATATTTTGCATAAATCAATAATTTATTATCTTTTTATAATTATATTATTTATTATCTGAGGGTCTTTAATAATACTAAAACCTAAGATTAATCGGCAGTAGTCTACCGTGGATGTCAAAATTAAGGAAGGGGGGCAGTTGCTCTCTCCTGGCTTCTTAATTTCTTAACTAATTTTGTTTTCATTGAGATTTTAGAAAACCCAGAGAACGAATAAATTTTTGTTTATAATCTTGAATTCAAATGAGGTGTTGTTATATCACTGGTAATAAATAGTTATTAAACATTTTAGAATTACAAATTAATATATCAACATAAATCATAAAATGCTATAGAATATTATAAATTTACTGTTCGGTTCTTATTTACAGTATATGATATTTGTATATGTGCGTAATGGAACCTATACCTAGTTTAATGTGGAACTCGAACCACGGCACAAATAATTATAATTATCAGAGAATCGGAAACAGGGCAATATTTCTTTGTAATTCCTACATGGAAAATCTTACTCAGGATTTTACTAGGTACTTAGTAAGCTAAATTTTATGCACGACCGTGGAATGTTAATTGGAGTAGATAATAGCGCGGTTTAGCTAATAGTTTTCAAAAAAAGGGGGGGGTTTAGCTCAACTTGTTACTAATACAAAAAACGATCCACTCAATTGTACTCTACTTGGTGTTTAATTTGGTCGAATTTCTATACGGGAAATGGAAAATACAGAGTTATAAACAATTTTAAGCAAAAGTTAAACTCTGCACCTAATTAAAATCTGAGACAGGTAAGATTAAGCATTACGTAATAGAAAAACAACCATAGATTCAATATTAACATAATTTTTATGGTTTTTACAAAAAAATCACTACTGTATAAAACATAACCGGATATAAAATAAACAAGTGGAACGAAAACGTTCTAAATATAGAATCTTAAAATTTATCTTTATAGCTTTTAAATTTAAATAGACATTAAAAATTATCTTGATTAACTCTGTAGTTTGTGCATTTCTGGCGGTGCATATTATGTTTTTTCTAATTTTTTTAATGTTAGTTACATTAATTTAAATGTAATTTTAAGTGATAAAACAAAGGAAGCCGAACTTTAATCACTCTAAGTTTTAGCAATTTTTTTTGCTTCATTTATATTCAGAAATCTAAAAAAGACAATACTTTTCCCGTCCGTTTGTCGCTACCAAACGAGATAGCGAGATCTATGAGAAAAATGCAATATGGTATCATGAGACATAACCTTAAAATCGCTATTTCAAAATTGGTGAATTAAAAAGTATTATGATTAATGCGGTATATTATTTTTTATATTATGCTTAACTGAATTACGTGCAATTTTTAATGTACTATGTATATGTAAGATAAGTGGGCAATGAAAAAATTTGTCCTAAACGCGTGTCATTATTCACAAACCATTCATTATAATATCGTTAACAATAACAATAGCCTTATATTGATTTCGCAATTTTATTAATGGATTTTCTATAAAGTGACTAGAGTTATAACGTGTCTATAACCAATTTTAATCAAATTGACAATGTATGTGTGCGCTGTAAACATACAATTTAATTATAAAATAATATATAATACTATTTCGAAAAACTTGTTCATTATTCACAACATAACAGAACATGAAATTCGAAATTTAACCTGGTGTTAACCTGTTATATTTAAAATTTCACGTCCAATTACATATACAGTAAACATAATTTTAAATTTTGGAAAATTACACGTTAAAACTTTTCGAATTTACCACAACCATTGATTCGACTTTTAAGTGTTCGCGTGCTTGAATCGAAAATGATAGCTCTTCCACAACAGGAATTTTCTGATAAATTTTAACAGAGAGACTATTTACGAATATTCGATTTCGATTTCATCGATACTTTTTTTCTTTTAAAATCCATTATTAGTTCGATTGCGACGTTTATAAACTAAGTATCAATTTTTTGTGAGAAGGTCAATGACAGGGAAAAAATCTGTAATACTCAATTTTTTATTATCAATAAGCAAAGGACAAATTGAGTACGTCGGTAAATATAACACAATTTCAAATTATGTTAAAATTGCTTTAAATTATTTAAATTCGGAACATCCTTTGTAGATGTTACATTTAGGTCAAGTTTATGGGAGCATTATCTTAAATTTTTGCCTTCAAGTTAAAAACATTTTTTTAGCTTTACACTTAACATAACGCTAAGTGCATTGGTAAAATGTTTTTTTTCCCGAGCGATTGCTAAATAAATCAATCCATGCTAAACAAAGTAGCATTTATCTTAATAATAGCGGTTTAATTGTTTTTAATGTTTATTATGAAATTAACGTTGTTATGAACATTTAAATAATCTTAATTACAAATTTACTTAATTTATTTTCCTTTCAACAGTTAATAAATTTAGACTGAACGAGTTCAAAAAATTTATAACTATAATAATGCAAAATTAATTTTTTTCGTAATTTTGAAATGGGATTAAATAGACAAGTACGGAAATGGACAATAACAGTTATGTAAGTATGGTGTTTATAGAGACATGTGTTCGTGGTTGGATAGACAAAGTAGCGCAATCCCTGAGACTCGCCGGGATATTTATGGCCCGAGGGTCACAAGCCATTGCTCCTGCCGCATTATTACCCAACAGGGTTTATATTCGATTGTGTAGACGTTCGCAAAATATATACACCTGTTGGAGTTCCTGTTGCTCAAAATATTGCCCTTACTTAATTGTTTATTGCTTCTATAAAAGAGGACTTGATTTCTTAATCTTGAAAATTTATTGATGTATTTATATCTTCCGCCCAAAGATATTGACTTTTTCTTTTTGTTTGAATAAATTACTTTAACGTTATCATGCCGTCTACAAAAGTCAACTCGAGTTGGGTTTTAACAATGTATAACTATAATCTACATGGTATAAGAGTGACTAATAGTAGGTATCCGGCGGAGAGCCAGCGACATGAAAAAGCTTATCATGATGATAATCGTAATAGTTTCTGTGGCACTTAAATACACTTTACACGGCAAAAGAAAGTATCCATTAAGCCCGCCACTGGGTAATCTGCCAAGTGGTGTCGATAAACAGATGGGCGGGCAACTTGCGGATTGGCAACTTTTCCATACTAATTAAAATGTTATATGCAAATTGCAATTTAAAATTATAGGTGGGTATTATCTTAAGGAAAAATGGTTTTAAAACATGGCCGATGATATAGCATTAATATCTCAATTTCAGATTTTTACTCTTCCAGACCTTCTTCATGTTACCATTTGTTTCATTCCATCTGATCAAATGGCAAAATAATCTGTTTGTTTCTTCATGCCACTTTTTTTAATCAACTACCTACACAGGAAACCAAGACGTTACCGTGAATTTAAAGCTATCGAAAAACCTCTCGGAAACAACCTCAGATACCTCAACTTTTTTTGCACCCAAATTTTGGAAATAGATCCTCATTATCGAATTGGATGAAATTCAGGAATTTATATAAAAATAGAACAGTGCTTGCTAATTAAAACTTCCACCCCTACAACATTGTATCGCAATTTTTTTGGTGAATATTCGTTAGCAGATGGTGGTACCACAACGAAAAGTACCACTCGTGTTCGTGCGGTATTACAAAAAATTAAAGAAAACAAGAATATGACAAATGAAAGAATAAAATTTTAAGTGAACATGATTTTTGTCCTCAATGGAATATTCTTTCAGCGCAACAGTTTTATTAAAAATATTGGATGCCATCCAAATTTGAATTTTACGTCTTTCTTTATTGTGCGATTCAACAAAAAAAGATATTTGTTTCAATTTGACTCACGAAATTATTTCTTATGTACCAAATTATTTGCCATTGACAAGAAAACTCAGTTTCAGTTGTTACAATTTTCTTTACATTTTTTCAGCGGTGATAAAAAAATTAAGAAAATGATTTCTACGGAAGTGCGACGGATCTTTTGAATTTCGCGCTTTAGAATATCACTGTAAAAATTCTGCAATTTTGGATTATTGCTGAAAATTTTTAAATAAAATCTTCTTCCTTGACAATGTCGTTAAATATACGCTAGGATTGATGATTAGCAAATAAGTTTGGATACAAAGAGTGACATAATTATTTAAGCATTTCGATGATGCGGTTTATATCGCAGAAATAACTTTAACATAAAAAACGCTTTTTAAATTCATTAAAAACAATCTGTCATTTTTAATTACTTACATCATAAATTTTATTTAGCCCCCCTGAAGGAATTGTAAATGCATTCAACTTTTCTATGAGTAATATTTGTTTTTATTTTAATTCATCAAAATATTTTCTAAATTAAGTATAGTATTTTTAGTTCAATTTAAATAAGTCACAATTTTTTAATAACAACCACCGTTTATTATTTCTAAAAATATTTAAAAAAGAAAATATTCGATGTTATCGAAAATTCAAAAATTGGACGCTTACACCGATAAAAATTTGAGTGGTGACAAGTATAACAATGGCAAATACTAAAACATTATTTTCTGTGTGCGCTTACGTGTCAGTAGATTGAGTATTGAATTTTGTACACGTGAATTAAAAAAGGTTTTGGAAGAAATTGCGTCATAATTTAACTTTCTATTTTTAAAATTATAATTAATGTGGTTGCTACCTAATAACATAGACAAAAATTTCAAATATCAAAACCAAACAAGTAAGGTGTAAAAATAATTTTACTACACATTTTTATAAAGCACTTTTGTACCACACCCTAATAATGTTCCCTTTTCACGGAACAATAATTACCAAGGCTGAGCATTAATAATTTATCAAACGACATAAATATAAAAATTACTTTTCTCGCTAAATTAATTAGTAGGTGTAAGATATCTTCAAAAATAAAGAAAATCTAAATTTAAATAATGAAGTGGAACGCCCCCGATATTTAATTTGCAAATTCTATGCAAAGAAAATTATGAAAAAACGCAATTAAAAAATTTAGTTAATTATACAACCATTAATGTTGTCTGAGGTGTGAATTAATGAAACTTTTAAATTATCTAGACATAATTGCTTTTCAATTAATAAATTTACATTTTAATTATGAACTAATTTTTTATTTCGTGATCTAATTTTTTCAGTTTTCTAAAAACTACAACTCGCAATTATTTAAAATTAGCGGACTTACAAAGGTCAAATGTTTTTTATTTTTTCGAAATAAACTGCTTTTGATGAATGAAAATTATTGAAGCCTAATAATCTCCAATTCAGGTAAGGTCATAAACGCATGAAGTTTATGATGTGAGGATATTCCCATTAATGTTGCACCCTACTTGAATTTTAAATTATGAAAGATAAACTTTGGCAGATTTATGGGAAATTTATTATTGTGTGTTTATTTGATTTTGTTTGTATGAGTGTATATAATAGCAGTTTGTACCTTTCTTTGAGGCGTTTTTAGAACTTGAAATCGAGCCCTCGAGCAATTTTCATCACAAACCTATTATTAACTCATTCACGATTTTCTTCTGTAATTGTTATATGAGCGTATACATCTATATAACAAAGTTTCGCATAGTTATACGATTTTCGAGAATATTTCCGATTTTTGAATGGACGTAAAGTGACCGTTCAACTTTAGATGCTATTCTTAAAGGTCGTGTTAGAGCACGACACTCGCTTGATTTATGGTTCTAGTCGACCAAAATAAAGCCCTTCGTTCTGAGTGACACATTTCAAATTTATTTTGCTAATATTATATTATAGAGACATAAAACTACTTACTTTGTCCTAAGTGAACTCTTTTCATCCACGGATAAATTTGCGGTGGACTTTGTGCTTGAGAATTTTTTGAATTGCCCGTTCCTGATTTTTCATTACTCGATGTCGAACTTGTACTCGAAGCGGGTGATGATAAGTTTTGCGACACCGTCGAAGAGGTTGTCGCTTGTTTTCCTGGTGGAGACGTACTAACTGACAGAGGGGAAGTTAGACTGGAACTTTTTGAAGTTATAGTTGCATTATTGCTACTAGTCGTTTGAGTATTGGACATTGGGGGTGTACTTCTCGTCGGTGCACCGGTTGTGCTTAAATCTTGCGGCGATGCAACTCCCGTGGAGGATGTCGAATCTGCATATTTACAACTGGCCGCTGCGCTTATAATTCCTGGACTCTGCGCTCCCGAATTCGGATGGTGTAAGTGCGTTGAAGTTCCTCCAAGTCTTTGCGGTTGCAATTGGGTGTAATCACCCATGGGGGGTTGTAATCCATGTCCGGCCGCGGGAGTTGCATAAGGATGCTGGTGATACTGTGGACCTACCTGTGGCGGCGAATAACAAGCAGGGGGATAACTGGAAGCTGATGCCGCGTTTGGATTATAATAATCAGATCCAGGACTAGAAACTTGATGAGCACTTTGTTCAGGAGCAGCACTGCCACGGGCTTGTTGCCCGTAGCACTGTGCTAAAGAGTTCACAAATTGATAAGAACTCATCGTTTCGTTCATTCAAGCTATTTAAAATTTCTACTTATTACATATCTGTTTTGTAATGTGGGGGCATTTTTCACGAAAACTCGAGAGTGTACTTATTGACAACAACCTTAATTATTAAAACAATTAAGTTTTAATGAACTGACACAATCACTGCAATTGCACTTCACGTTATAATTATTTCCGCGATAAGTGTTATGAATAACTAACACCGAATGTCATTACGGGTAATATCATAAGTATCGAAAGTTGCTATAGTCTGCACTCAACTGAGTCACGTGGAAGTTTATATGATAGTGATAGAAATTCGCGTCGAGACGATTGCGTAGCGGCGCTACAACTGCCCAATCCCACACGTTGATTGGGTTTAGTGTGCTAGGATGCGATTCTTTGAACATCTGGTTTTAGAGGGGTAAAGAGTAATACAACAAAGGAGATGGTGTCCTTTCGCATAGCGTGTAAAACAGAGATGGTCCATAAGGTGGGGAATCCTACAAAGTAGCATGTTCAGCGTGGAAAATGTGGTTGGACGCAAGCGCTGGGTGGAGTTTTGGCGGGGAGAGAGGGCGGTTCTCAAAAGGTTCAGAAATTGATAATTTGTTGTGAATTGTTTAAGATTTGATGCTCAGCTGAGCAGTTAGTTCTTCAATCTTGTAGCCACTGGAACGTGTATCACTCACATTAAATAGCCGGTACTATTTTTGTTTGGTGTTTTTACTCATACATACATTAGGTAAATCGTTATATTCGCCTCATACATTTATAGATAATAATTAATTTTTTAAATAATCACATCAAAATCGATAAGTTTGTGTCTCAAAGATACCATTAATAAAAAAATTATTATGCAAATGGACCAAACAAAGCGAAACAATTAATGGGTATCTAAGTCTATTATGATAATTAATTAGCACTACATGCCCACTTTGATTAATTATTGTAGATCATCCTAGTATAAACACCTTGATTTTTTAAATATATACCCGTGTATCCACGAACGTCTTCCGTAAATTAATTTTAAGTTACCTTTCCCAATGCCCGACTAACAAGCGTGTGGCAGTAGTGCCGCTCGTAACTCATGGGGTCTTTCAGGAAAATTGCGGCTACCAAATAAATCATTTATCCGACGAATCCTTTTAACTAATACACTTTAGTGTTTTTAAATTGTTCAAGAGGTGATTCCACTTTTTAAATAATTATATGGTAATTTGTGATCGTTTTAAACCAATAGTAGGACGGATTTACATCCTTCGATAAAGGGTTAATTTTTTTTTAATTAATTATTAAATAGCTATGATCGCAGTTTTTAATTCTTATAATTTAATTATGCTCATTGGAATATTACAAAAAAGTTTAAAAATATTATAGAACTTTCATAGTTACTAATTTTTATTAAGAGAACCCATCGGAACAAATTTAAAGCAAACTCATGAAAATGAAAACAAAATTTTCATCATTTTCTGAATATGTTCAGGCGAACGGATGGTCGAGAGGTTAATGTAAACATCTCGAGCTAGGATTCAAAGCTCGATGCCTGTATTAGCTAAATGTATTATGAAATGGGTAAAATGTTTTTTTACACCACATAGGTATATTATATTACATCAGCTGGCCCCTAGACACAAAAAGTTACAAAAGGTTCTATTCTTACGGATTCTGACTACTTTTTTAGCAAATTAATTTTTAAATATTTCTTTTATCCACTCTTAATTTTCTTTAATTATTTTAGATTTCCTAATGTAGCGTGCTAATAGTTGATAAAACTTCAATATCTATAACTTTATTTTCATGAGTGTGTGGTCTACCCCCCCTCCCCAACTTTTCTATGGAAAAATCACAATTGAGAAATATTGCACTAATTACCTATCCTCTTTCGATTGCCTTGAGAAATAAATTTTGCACCTTTTCTTTCGACGTAAAAAATTATTTATTACTAAAGATACGGAACTTCTCATTCCCCAATCCCCCAATCCCCCCCCCAATCGTTAATTATCAATGTAAAGTAAAAACAAAATACGGGAATTATGCATTAATACGCACTCTTTAGCCATAGTAGTCGCAATTTTTGCAGTCTTACAGTTTGAGAAGAAAAAAATTTGTTTTATTTTCCCTATCCCACGCCTGTGAAGATTGCATAAATTTAAAATTTTCTTTAATTATTTATATACCTACAAGAAAATTGCATACAAAGTGTAAAACTACAAGTAAAGTTTAGTTGAAGAAGGCTGGTGAAATACAAAAGCATAAACCCAGGACCGTAACCAGGAAAACATCATCAGTGGGTAGGAGGAAGTTTTAGGCATGCATAATTATTTTTTAATTGACATAAAATTTTCGAACACATCGATAGGGTTGGCTAAACCATTATATTGGCAAGCAATTTTTTTTGCACCAAACAACAAAAGGTACAAAATTTATTTCTCCCCGCAATCGAAACAGCATAATTAGGGTAATATTTTACACTTGTTTTGTTCATACGAAACTGAAAGGGGTAAATGAACGGTGGTATTAAAAACTACCAACCCGACACAATTCTAGCATCTAAAAGTGCAACTGCAATTCGAAATCGATGTTAAGCTATCGAAAGAGTCCATGTTCAGCTGTGGACATTACTGTAAAGCTGAAGATGATCATTATTTGAACAAAGGAAGTAATAGTAGTGGTAAATGCACGACTAATGACGATATAGGAGCAATTTTCACAGGTAGTTGGTGTCAGGGGTGAGCAAAATTTATTTCAAATGCAATTTCAAACATTTCATTCAAATTATTACAAGATATTTTTAAAATATTCATTTTAAATCTAAAATAATTTCAAATGTTTTGTTCTTCAAGCACCCGAAACAAATTTATATTTAAAATATATTTTTCCCACTCCTGGTTTGTGTAGTGCATAGGTAGTTAGGAGTTCAATTCCCAGTAGGAACAACAAATTTTGTTGCGTGGTTCAGATTCCACGTCTTTACCACTATTGACTTTTATCCCGATTGTGAGATATGCACACAAATAATAATCTTTCCAATTATCACGTAATTTTATTAAATTATATAATTACCACCTTTTATATTTTATAACTCGGTGTATTTTTTTACTTTAATGGTTCTAATATAAATTATGAGATTTCCACGCTTCTGCAAATCTTGTTTAAAAAAGGTGGAATACGAAATGTACTGCAATTTTTTAATTAAGTTGTTAACATTTTGAATTTTGAGTCATAATTATTTATTTATAACTCAAAAAAGTGTTAGACAAAATTTTTATTTATGTACATAATATATTTTGCATTAATCAACAGCGAATTCAAAATAAGTAGGATATTAAAATGCAAAATATTTTAAAAAGTTGTTTTGAAAAATTGATACCTATGTATGTTGAGAACTTTTATTTTGTTTTCTGCTTTTCTAACGTTGACAAATGTTGCATAAAAATTGTGTTGACTGAAGAAATGAAAAACGTTGTAATAATTATGAACCCAGTTATGAAGTGGCTTATTTGTGGTTCAGTGACTGAAGCTTCACAAAATAATAGAATTAATTTCAAAATATTGCGAAAAATTATATTTAGTCAGGTCTGAAGATGAAGAAGTATTGGATACAATTTTTGGGTTACTGGAAATAGCTTTTAGGGTAACAAATTCCCATGTATCTGATTTTTTTTAAGCTAATGGTAATGAGCTATTTTGTTTCTTGCGATAATTATTTAGTTAAGTACCTACTAATAAAAATTTTCGATTGAAGTTTTTCTTTTGGCAACTTTTGTGTTAGAATCTGGAACATTTTCATTTTTGGGTGAATCATGATCATATATTGATTCGTTTTCTTCAGTTTCGTATATACGTAAATCCTAGTCCAAAATAGAAGCAATGATGAGGGTCTGAAGATCTGCGGTTCTTCGCCACAGTTTTTGTCCTTACAGAGCACGATAATAGAGGGGTACGACCTGAAACTGCATCCCTTGTTCTTCGTGACAAAAATAAGCCCCGGAAATTATGGTCACTGTTTACCATTATTAGGATACCAAGCGGTCATCCTGAGATGCGATACCGTGATTCGGATTTCACGTTAAACTGCAGGTCTCATCGTATGACAAACAGCCCGACCTGCATTGACTACTTGTAAAGAGACATATTCCCAAATTTACTAGCACCAGCTTTCCAGGTAAAAACCAGCCCGATGAAAGGGGTATATGGCCTACTGCTCTACAGTGCAACGATGACAAGGCAAATCACGAGAAAAAGCTTTTCTTGATTCTACTTTAGGAACCGTATTTTCTGGGTATGCCTTAGGGGGTGCTTTTTTATTTCCATATCTATTCGAGAGTTCTCCAATGCTCCCAAATACAACAGCTTAGTACTTGGATATTCAAATTAATTTATATAATGTTTATCAAACTCCATAGAAAAACTGCAAATACAAAAAATTTTCATATATAATACCACAAGAGACTATCAAATTGTCGGCAATAATTTTTGAAACTGGAACTGAGTGTTTGTCGCCCTTAAAATCACCATGAGTGCTTTAGCACGAATGGTGATTTTAAATGGCGACAAACACGAAGATTCCATGGTTTAAAAATTAACCGACAATTTTATAGTATCGTGTGGAATTCGTTTGACAATTTCGTAAATAAAATTTCAATTTTTTCTGACAACAAATAATTTATAGCATGTGTTCACGTAGTTTCCATCGTTACTATGGAAATTTGACAATACAGACCACGGTGGTCGTATTGCCGCGACAATACACCACCGTGGTCTGTATTGTCAAAGGAAGTAGATTATGATTGGTTCAAATTGATGAGATTGTAACATCCTATTGGTTGAATTATTATGAACGAAATTGTCAGAATTATATATGAAACACTTTTGAATTCAAGAATTTGCAAATTAATGTTTCCGAAAAACTACGTATATAATTTGGAAACCTGGTGGCCTATAGAAATGCGGAAATGTTGCATGAGATTTCGTTACATTGCCATTAAAATAAATTTAGAATGGAATTACTTCTAGGCTTTGGCCCTATTCTTTTATAATTCCAGTGGACATCCGAAATACAACAAAATACAAATTTGCACACAAGTTTGATCAGTCTATTTACCAAGTGTAATAATTATTTGAAATTAATTTATAAAAAGATTAAGGAAAATTAAGGATTACAAAAGGACTTTCCCTTCCAAATGTAATTTCATATTACTATAATAATTAATTTTAATTTACCTTACCCAAATGGGCCAGATTTGTTAAGGCCTACTCAATATTTTTTTAATTTCTGGTTGATATTGTGAAAATCAGGATTAAATTAAATCTGACTTTCTAAACAGAAGTTTTTCTTTAGATTCTTAAAATTCGGGGCCTGCATAAATAACTTCAACGTATAAACCAGGTCTTGCAATAAAAATTGCCCCTGGCTCTGCGTTGTTTTTAAAGGACAAGCAATTAAGGAAACGGATTTAAGTATTAAATTTAAATTTTGGTATCACTTTTTGAATCGTAAACAAGCACAAAATTTGAAGTCCAATAATTAAAAAAATTATTTCAATTGGACCCCCCCCTACCCCAAATATTAATTATTTATTTCAAGAATTTTATTATTACGTTTGCATATTTTTTTGATAATATTTATCACGAAGATGTTCTGGACGCTGACGATTTAGATCGTTGTATATCAGTGACCCGATAATCGTCAACTTTTTGACCCTTAACGAAAAGAGATTATTTCTATTGAAATCTGCGTAGTGTACGTTTTTTCTGAATAAGTAGTATTTTATTTAACACAGTTCTATATTTTTACTATTCGTCCCACTTAACTATGTTTTAAATGTTGTTGTATATTTTTTAAATTATTATTATTAGCTCGCATCTTTTTTTATTTAAACTGTAAATATTGGCAATGCTATCCTGCCAGAAGTTATACTTTCCAAAGTTTAATTTTTTGTACTAATCTTACGTTACCTATAGGTTAAAAAAACCTGCTTCCATGTTGTTAATTGCAATTTTTTCTTACCTCACGATTATGTTTACCAATTTTCGTATTTTGGGGAGCTTTAGTCTTATGCTAGCAATCTGCTAAACACTACTTATGTACATTTCCCAATGTTATTCTGAACTACTCTGTACGTTAAAATAGTCTTACTTGCATTGGCTTTTGGGAAATGCTTTTCAAACGCACAGTATAATGACTATGATAAGACAAATAAATTTTCCCTGAGGAAGAGCTCCAAACATAAAATTAAGAACAAAGTACACTATAAAAAGTGATTTTTATCTTTAAACAACATTTCGTTGCCTTTAATTGTCTTGTTAATTGTGTAATTACAAAAAATATTTTTGAACCTGATATAGGTATATCGGATATTTTTACAAAAGGAATCAAAATAAGATATATTACGTATTTCCACTTTTTTGACGTTTCCATTCACTGTTTCGACTAGACAGTTTGAGATATGAGTTATTAATTGAACAATCGCTCAACACTTTTCTTAAAACGAAAATAAGATTTCAAATAGCTTATAATTCTTTTAATGCTTTTCTGAAGATAATGTAATTCCTAAAATCAATAATTTTTTTTAACTAAATAAGCCGATACATTGATCGTAGTTCAAACATAGTTTTCTTGGAGTAGCTTATAGCTAAACTTTTAGATAACAATAGAAATTGAAACATTGGGGCGTCATTCATACGATCAATAGATAGTATTTTCACTACTTTCAGTTTCGGTAACATTCATCATTATAATAGTAGTTTTCAGCCCAGAAGAATGACGTGGTGGGAAACATAAGCGACTACGAATAAATATAATCGGGAATTGCTTATAATAACTCTAATTTTTTTTTAATTTAAATGTTACTTTGTACTGACTGATCAATTTTACTAACACTTATAAAACTGATACAATTTAAACATACAAAAATTTTAGGTTTTTTAAATAATTATTGAATTATTAAATTATCATTCTCACGCATCAGTTTGACTGAATCAAAAATGATCAGCCAAACTGATACGTGAGAACGCAACTTTATTTAGTGTAAATCAGGAAAAAATTTTAATTAGAAGAATACGTCAAAATTATAATAAAGATCCAAAATTTTATTTTGGAATAAAAAGATGGATGGATCAGAGGTGACGTAACGGGCAAAATCCTAAAACGTGAAGAAGAAGAATTTTGTTTAATATTATAAAGTATTTCAAAAGTTAAAAAATGTAATTAAAGATAATAATTATAATATTAAATATAATTACGTATAATTCACTTTTTTATAGAATCGTTTATGTTGAAATGATATGGGCACCATACAATAAAAATATATGTATTTCCAATTTAAATTTTTATATAATGATTACAAAAACACGTCCCTGAAATGTTAAAATAAAATAAGTGTATGAAAATGCAATACATACAATAATAATAAATTAATATAAAAACTACTTAAACAGAAACAATTATCAAGTAGGTATTTAAAAGTAAGTGGCAATTTTATTGTATTTACTTTAAATTTAAAGTATAAAAACTTAACTGAAAGCTAAAATATTTGATCATATTATATATTGTATAATAACCTAAAAAATGCATAAAATACTTTTCGGAACAAAAAGCACAATTTACCACAAATATAATTTGCTAAGTTTTTGTTGAAAAGGTGCACAACTGAAGGAAGGGGGGGGGGATCATGAAGAACGTGAAATTTTGTTGAAAGACGATATCCAAACTTAAATAAGCAGGGAAACAGTGTTTGATAATGCAATATAACAATATTCTATCATTATTTGAAATCTTCGACATCCATTTTCAATGTAGTGCAAGTATTTGAGCCTTAATAACAACAGTAGGCTCTTTTTAATCAATTTTTGATTTTTTACCATTCTCGAGGTCTGATAAAGTATCGATTTTAAAAAATGCTGTTATCCTCATTCCTAATATTATATTATGGAAACTAACTATAATTTTCTGAAAAATATGTTAAAATAGCTAATTATTCACTTAATCAGATGATCGATTCACAAAATTAATTTTCACTTCACTTGATAATGAATTTCTAGAAATAAAACCTGACTCAAGAAAAAATTTCTCTTTAAGAAAATGGTGGCGATTTTCGTTCTGGGAAAAACGCCGTCCAAATTTTTTTTATTGCTTACGTAATTTTTCAAATTTTGTATTAGATTTAGGATTATCTCATCATTATCACATTTCGTCATAAAAACGTAGACCCTGCTAAATTCTATAAGTTTAACATTACAAAAATTAAGTAATAAATAATAAATTTCAAAAAATTAACAGTGTGTAATATCACATTTAGTTCCCCTCCTTCCTAGCGTCACAGAAAGCTGACCCCCCCCCCCAGACGTAATTTATGTTTCTATTTAAGATTCTGACTAAAGATGACATTGAAATATATTGCATTATCAAACACAGGGCTTTAATTTATTTATTTGATAGTTTTTTAATGAATTTCCACTTTCGCCTTAAAATCCCTTGTTTTTCGCCTATTTCATTTTCAGTCCGGCGCTGTCATAATAGGTAATAAATCTATTATAAAGCTCCTTATGAAAGGAACATTTTGCCGACTTATTAAATGGGAATCCCTTAGATCAATTGAATATGAATATTTTCGCTAAATCCCATAAAGGTTCATTTTCAGTTTCAAATATTTTTTGATTTTTCAAGAAAAGTATAACTTTATTTTCAGTAATTTTGAATTTCAAGCAAAAGTGGTTTACGTAATTTAGCAATTATACCTTAATATATTATGTTCTTGCATATATGGCAACAACAATATAATTTACTATTTCACAATCTTACCTTTGAATAGAAATCAATTGAGGCTCAAACGATTCTCGATCGATTATTATTGATTTGATTACAAAATCATGATGAGCATTTCTACAGCCTCTCCCAAAAAAATCACAGTATTATTAAAATATTTGCGTTGAGGGGGGGGGGCTATCGTTTCTAGCGTGTTGTTCAAAGGATTTGAATGGAAGCTTATTGAACTTCATTTGAACTGTTGGCACTAATTTCATTACAAAATTCGTTATGAGGGTGGGGGGGGGGAACTTATCTCCTCATGTTTATTCTCGAAAGTACATACTTTGCTTAACACTATCAGTTGCTTGGTGTGATCACTGGTTGAGTTATAGCGGACTTTACTGAATTTCTTAGTGCGGCCCTTCGGTGAACATCAACGCTCTGTAGATATTTAAGTTGTAAAGTAAAAGAGAAGAAGAGGATCGTGAAGACTTTACAGAAAAGCAAAATAGCAATATTCCGAATAGAACGGAAAAGCTTGATATTTATTTTATTACTTTTATACTTTACGTTCAAGAAACTATTGGCAGTTTCTGTGTTATTGCATGTGCTACCCCCCCCCCCCCCGGATATATTGTTTCAAAACATTTTTCTACTGCTCTTTTTGAGTTCACTCTAAATTTTATAATTTAATATTTCTTTATTATCGGCAGTTTTAGCTATTTCGTTTCTATTCTATTTCTCCATTCATTGATTCGAGAAATGTTTTAATTATTATTACTTTAAATGGCAAATAATTTATAATTTAGTTACTTTGTACATACATTCTAAAAAATGTACATTAAAAAAAAAAATTCTATGTACATTGCTTTTGGTGCACATTCGATTTTTCTATCATAATTTTGGATGGATCACAGCTTTCGCGACGATTTTCCTCCATTCCTATCTGTTTGCGACCCTCTTCTTCCAACCCCCTATCTTCATTTTTTTAAAGGTCACTCGTGATCTGATTAAACAATTTGATCTTCGGTCTTCCTCTAGGTCTGCTCTCACTAGGTTTCCACATTATGATCGCTTTTATAGCCCGAGCATCATCAGCTCTCATGACGTGTACTCCGTTAGTTTCCCTCTCTCGCTTATCACCCTGCGTGATAAGAAAACACTTTAATTTTTTTAAATTTTCATGTACGACATTCTTCCGTTTATGAGTTTAATACTCATTACTCGCTCTGTTGCTCATTATCTGTTTCGCTATCATGAAGCCTGTACTATTTTTAGCCTATGCATCAGTACTAGAATATAATAACGTGTAGTTTTCTTTCTTAATTTCGCCCCCCCCCCCCATATCTCATCTGCTGCAATTCCACCACATCAATTCCACATCGCCCCATTTCCCTCGCCACCTCAGCCATCTTACCCGGCCTTAACAACGTTCTCACGTTCCATGTTGCAACCTTCAACTGTTCTTTTTTGCCAAACGACAAATTGAAAATAAATCGAAAAGTATTGTAATCATGCAGAAAAAAGTTGAGAATTTGTTGAAAATGCACATTTTGAGATCCTATCAGTTGAAAATTACGATTTTCAAAAAATACCCTGTATTATCTAAAAATATCTAAAAATATCTGCGAGTGTGTGGACAAATTTTGTGAGCGCTCTAACTCAAAAACCAATAAGATTTTAAAATTAAATTTCATATTTAGTACATCTATAATGAGATTATGACCTGATTAGATTTTGGTTAAAATCGGTTCACTGAAAAATCGGATTTTGATTATACGTATTGAGATACCAAAAACTGAAAATAAATATTCACAAAGAATGTCTAGTCTTTAGTTAAAGTTTATTTGCAATCTACCTCAAAAACTAATAGTCTGGATTTTGGATTATAGGTGGAGGGCAAGAAAACTCACACGCACTTAGGCCACTAAATTGGACCCATTGTGCTACCTCCAATTTCAGCGATCACCCGCCCCGTCATTCCCCAAGCCATCCCAACAAAACTAATAGTTTTAATGTATAATCATTTGCCGCACAGAAATGGAACCACGTTCATTTAACGTCAGAATTAATGTTTTACAGTAACTAAAAAAATGCAAGAGATTTTTTCTCTTGATCTTAACATTTCTTGACAATCATGACCTTAATTTTCATGCCCGTACAAAAACATAACCTAGAGCACAAATACTTCAAAAACTCTTCGAATCGTAAATAAGGTAGAAGTTCAGTAAGGACAAAATATACTTTTTGAAAGCTAAAGCAATTTAAATCTGGCGAGGATCAAAGTACGCAACTGAAAGTAAAATTTCCGTACCGGGCCCCTTTTGGAGTTTTTTGAAATTTCTCCTTCTACTTACCATTGAAGCTACATCTGTAAAATATTTCGCCTCCGTCGTACCGCGGGAAACTAAAAATATCCTCCTCTGCAAATAAAATTTTGCTCAAAATTAAGGCAGCATAGCGAGAAAAATAGAAATACGACCTGCGATGTTTTATGCACGATTAACAATCTAAATTCGAAAGGAATAAAACAACACCAAAATGTTTTTGTGTTTCAATATTAATGTCTCTTTTACATTTTTTTTAAATTATTTACGTATTATGCAAATTTTTAATAACCAAGTCTGTCACATTTCTTTTTGGAAACAAAGCGAAATTTGATGAACTTGAACTATGATAAGACCAAGAATTCGAAAATAAATCGATACAATCAGAAAGCAGACGAAAACATTACTCAAATTCTGTGTGTAGTGTAGTGCTCGCTTAATTAGAAGCAAGATATCTCGGGCTTCATTTAGACAGCAGATTTACATGGAAAAGGAACATACTATAACAAACATAAAAAAAAAAAATACAGACGAATTGATAACCTCCTCCTTTTTTGAAGTCGGTTAAAAAAAGAGAAAGTAGATGGACCTAAATATTTAAAACTTAGTTAGGTAATAGGAAATTCTACCCTCTCTCTGGAAAACAATCTTATAATTTACAAAGCTACCAGCAAGCCAATTTGGATATACGGATTAGAACTCTGGCGATGATTGAGCATATCCAATATTAATATCATCCAAAGGTTTCAGTAAAAACTATTTGGATGATAGTGGACGTTCCATGGTATGTAACCAATCAGATCATACACACCGATTTAGGAATGGAATATGTAACAGAACAAATCCGCAAAAAAGAAAAAACAACACCAACCAAAACTGGAAGGTCATCCTAACCCAGGTCTGCAATAACTGCTTGAAGAAGAAGTGTACAGGCGAATAAGAAGAAAATGGCCTAATGATTTATTGACAAGTCGACCCTAGATATCATGAAATGGATAACGCTGATAGGTGTTCTCAGTGAAATCTTATAGTAAGAAGCCATCAGATCAGCTTCATGGAACTCTATAATTATTAATATTTAATTTTGTACTGATTGTTGCTTTAATGTATTAGATACAATAAAAAAATTCTGTTTGTACCAACACTAGAATTTATGTTCAACTATGTAATTATCAACGATTCTTTATCATGGTTCAGGAAACGAACCCGAAAAACTGGCTAGACCATGCAGAAAATCCGGGCAAGTGGAACCCCCCAAAAGTCTCTTCCAAAAATTTCTTGTCGGTTTCTCCTTCAATTGGTTTCTCGTGGTTTTAGGTCTAAAACTCGCTTAATTTCTCTTTTACGGAAGATTGAAGAGCGTACCAAATACATTAATTTCTTCAAAATTTTCCTACCGGTCCAGGCAGAAAGTTGCAAAAAGGTACGAGTTTAAAAAATTTGAGCAAGTTGAAATTTTCCAAACATGTGTTCGAATGAAGTTCGTAAAATTTCTTTAAAATTTTTTGTCGGCTGTTTTCTCAATTGAGGATTTTATTCCCGCTTACGTGATTTTTGGCCTATAACTCGCTTAATTTCAGTTTTACGGAAAATTATCATCAGATCAAAACTAAAGAACATAATATTCCTTAAAATAAGTTTTTGGAAATTTTCATACGTCTTGCAATTCAAGGAATAAAAATCATCAGAAAGGTGAAATGCGTTTTATTTTGAACAATGTAGAAAAAATGTGCTCTTCAATTTTGGTCTCATGATAATTTTTAATAAAAATGAAATTAAGCGTGTACTTATAGGTCAAAACCAAGTCGGAGGAACTAAAATTCCCAACAGGCAGGAAATTTTAGAAGTCTTTCGAAGGGTTTATTCAAACGCTTAAATATTTATACATGTCTAACTATACCAAATTTCAGGTTGCCTGGATTCTTTGCAAGCTAGAAATGTTACATGCTTGGACCTAAATAAAAGCTAAAGGTTACCAGAAAATAACCTCCCTCCTTTTTTTGTTTTCCATTTAGAAAATAAAACATAAGGCTTCTTGTTATACTTTGTATAGAAGCCTAAAAAGGAATGGATGATAACGTAATATTGATGTTTCAACCTTATTGGATCTTATACAACCGATATAATGATATTAAAAATAAAAAATAGAAGCAAATTTAAGATTCAAGAAATCGAAGAATAAATTTAAGCAAAGTAAAAGACTGGCAAAAACTGTAGGAGGCAACGAAGATCTCTTACCTTGCAAATTAACGCTGTTAAGGGACGGGAAGAACTTAAGGGGGTACTGTGCAGTTATTCTGACTACTCGAAACAAAATTTCTTCTGCTACACACTAAAGAATAACACAGTTAATATAACAAATTCTCAAAATATGAACCGAGAATTTATTATCAAAATTTTGAAATAATCGAATTTGAACTTAGCTAATTTTCATGTAATTCAGTGGTGGATTAACGAGATTCGGGGCGCGTCGCTCATTCTGTTGACAGTCCGTGCGCTATGAATGACCCTAACACTTAGAGTATTTCGAACCGGCAGATGCAGCTCGACTCTCGTACATGTAACATCGATTATTATTTGTTTTTAGACTATTTTTTGGGGGTTTAAAATCCCGGTTGCCTTCATTCCGGTTTGCTTGATGGATGGCGCCTTCTCATATGTTTAGCTCTGCCGCGTAGCGGCGTACGCGATTGAAAAACCGCCCGGAGGCCCGGAGGGCCGTAGGGTAGGTTTTTTGATGCGCCCAATTCTGGCCGTGCCAGATCCACCCAAAAAAGTAATTTGCGTTTTCCCCATAGTTGTTTATGTTTATTTAATATTTTTTTTAATTTTTTCACTTTTTCGGCAATACACGGGTTATTTTCCATTTTTTTGATTATATTTATTACTAATATCCACTAATCACACCCCCATCTATCCGAATTTCAAAGAAAAATTCAAATCGGAGCGAAAAAATTTTACGCATTTTCAAGGGACCACGGGCGAACGATGCACACCGGCCGGGGTCTACCGCATACTCGATGCTACTTTCCCGTACTTTTCAAAAGTCGATATTGGGGTTGTTTTTACTCCGTTCACCCTTTTTTTTGTTTTAATAGACAAATATAAGCCTGTTCTTTAGTGTGTAGCTGAAGAAAATTTTTTCAGCTAGTCAGAGTAACTGCACAATCGCCACTTAAGGCAGCAATGTTCCTGTCGCCGTAAAAGCCGGGCATAGCTTAAGCGGTTAAGTGTGCTGACTGCTAATGCTGAGCACTTGGTTCGACTCCAGTCGCAGTAATAATTTACTGGGAATTTCTTTCGCCAGGGTTTTCCTGTGCCTCTTCTCTTGCAACAAGAGAAACACTCTCCTTATAATAATTAGTTTATACTGTTAGGAGGGTGCCTAAACTAAAAAATAAAATAAAAAAAATAAAAAAAAAAATTGCTAACTTTCGTTTTCATTTATTTTAATGGCACTACGTGTACCAACATGCCAAAGTTGTCGATGTCGATGCTTACTGCGAGATCTAGCGCTATCTTTATTGAGCACATTTAAATGAGTAGTTGTTTCACACATCGGTTGTTTACATCATAAGCGGCGATGTGTAAAACAACCAGCTTATTTAAATGTGCTCAATAAAGCCGGCGTTAAATTCAAACTTACAGTTAATATTATTTTATTTGGACACTTTAACCTTTTGTAAATTTATTTTTGGCAGTCATCGCCTTGTCCGTGTTCCGTTTGAGCGCTTAGAACTCAGCGCGTTAAATTCTCGCTACATTAGCATAATATGAGCTGATTTCATTTTAGTAATATATTTTTTACTAAATTGAAAACTTGATTCAGTTAACCTGTAAAGAGAAAACTTAAGTCCTTTCGGAAAACTAAAAAATATTTTTCTATTATCATTCACGTCAAGTTGTCAGCGCTCAAACGGAACAGCGCTATGGTAATTTTTGAATTTTCGAAAAAGTTTGGTCCGTTTTTCTTTTTGTAGTACTAAAAACTTTCTTATGGTAAAAATCGTGGAACGATGAGAAATACATTCCTAGCATCTTATTGTTAGTTCGGTGGTTTAGTTACAAGTTGTAACTTACCACTAATTGAAGGTTTAATCATCTTGTTTTCTCGTGGTACCCTGGTACTGTTTACTTACCGTTAAATAATTAGCTCTTCTAATTTACCAAAAAATTAAAGCTTTAACGTGCCTGTTATCGCATCTTATAATCTTCATGCATTGTTGCGTGCTGTTCTTCAAAGAAAATTTTAGGTTATAAAAAAACTTATAGATGATGCTTAGCTACGTATATTAGGTACACCATAATTATGTAATGCATAATAAACAAGATCGGAGAAGCTTTAGGGTACTTGCTTATTATTTATTGATGCTGTTATAGATATCAATTTGATTTTTTTTTAAATTACAGTTTTCCAGATTATTAGACTTAAAAATTTTCGTTTTTATTTTGTTTGGTACTCCTTTTATTGGATTATTGGATTAAAATATAATTTTCTGGATTTTTTTTAATTGTTTATTACGTAATTTGATAAAACTTTTATTTAAGTAAATAAATAAACACCTTTTTGAAATTGTCTAAAACGACATACGTATCGTCACCTTCCGCACTAAAAAATTGATTGTTTCGGCGGGATCCCTTATTTAGTGCGGGTAATCCGGACACCACTTTAGACCCTTTCGAAATTGTCGGTTATTCGATTTCACTAACCCACTTGAGTACTTAACAATTAATTTTGTTGGGGAAATTATTTAAAATATACGTCAGAATAGTTTGCTTTTTTCTTAATAAATCAATTATCCAATTATCGGTGGAAATGAAATATCCATATTTTTTGCAATTCTTTGGACTCTTGGAAGAAATGTTTTGGGGTTTTATGTTTTGATTTTCTTTAGAAATTAAAACTATTAGTTATCAATTATAAACTTGCAGAAAGTTACAGTTCTCAATTACTTTCATCGATTTCATTTTGTGTTTCATGAGTAATTGGAAACTTAAAGTCAATTTTACAATTTCCGTTCATAACCAGAAGAGTGTACGAGTGAACGTGTGTGCACGTGAACGAACAGTGTAATTTCGATTTTCTCGTTCTCGCTATATTAACTCATTGTTTATTTTTATAGTAGACATCTATAATTTTAATATTTTAGTTTTATTCCCTAAATCCAAACAAAATTATCGGACTCATTGAGTGACATGTGGAAAAATAATAAATCATGTTAAATTTTGAAGAGGACTTTCAACCTAATCTTATCGTTTAAGATCCTGAAATTTTGATAAACTAAATTTGGGTTTTTTTTTGCTTAAATAACAAATATTATCAGTGTTGCTCCTTTGGATGTTTACTCGAAAATATAATTCTTGGTTGGTCGATTTGTAGTTCTGTGTGACATTCTCTCACCAACATTTCAATAAAACCCTTCAAGTATATACTTTGAAATAATATTTTCTGACACCATTTCTGCGTATTGCTGGAAAAGAGTAAGTTTGAAAATGGCAGATCCATCTTGCGTTTGACAGGGTAGTCGGGTAATCCATCAGCCCTCTGCCCCCGAGCATCCCTTTACGACCCAGAGCTTTGTCGGACCCGCGACCCTCCTCACCTCCTGTCAGGGTTAGTAGAACACGTCACTGAACCTATTATGTACCAATACACACCCCTACGTTGCATATTCACGGGCCACGCCGCACATCTGGTCTAATGGAAGTGTGCTGTTTCCAATACCACGCAAACCGCTACCTATAGTTTACCGAACACCAAAGAGTTTATTCTAAACTAAATTACACAATTAATCAAGCAGGAATAAAGAAATTGTTATATCAAAAAATCAATACAATCAAAATGGTATAAGTTATTTGAGAAGCAAAAATTAACGCCATCGATTGACTGTGCATATAGAAACTCCTCCACCAAAATAGTATAACGTTCCGCTTCCGCGACCATTGATTGAATTTAGAACTTATTTTGCGGTTAACTGTTTTTGCAGTACGTTGTTCCTAAAAGTTTTGATTGCTTTTAAAATACTTTGATTAGTTGTACTCCCTCCCTCCAACGAGTAACGACTATACAAACAAACAATTAAATATTATTTTACTTCTTTTATTTTCAACATCGAATTACAATTACTCAAAAATAAATAATTTTTTAAGCAAAAAATTGTCAAATGAATATTCTTTAAACACACTACGACGTGCGCATGATAAATTGAACGGTGGACAATACAAACCATTAGGAAGTTCAATAATGATGATTAAACTACCTCTCCCCTAGAAGATCGACCATTATCGGTCCATCAGAGATCTGCTGCTTATCAAGTCAGCACAGCACAACTTCTGTAACAAAACCATGAATCAACCATCTAAAAATGTCTAAGCATTGCTTTATAAAGCACACATTTTTATTTCTCTATTTATCTCATATTTAATTCAAACTACTCTCTTTGCTATAATAGCGGTTTAATATAAAAAAAATATATTTTTTACTATTAGGTTTAGGTATGTATGCAAATTCTTCTTATCAAATGTTAAACAGTCGTTTAAAAAATTTACATCACTTATTGAACGTTGAATATGACAACGCAAAACAAATCCAGTCTGTTATAGATAACAGTAAAGTCAATTAATATCTCGTTCACTTAAGAAATCTATATAAACATTTTTTTCTGTTATTAAAATAGGTACAAGATAAGATGTCAGGATTATTGTTCTAGCTAATCCATTTAAGCAAATTAGAGCCTTTAGCGTTGGTGTATGTGCACGTTATTTAAATTGCTGTTGTTCTATAATATAACAAATAATTATTATATTTGTTTTGCATGTTAACTGTATGTAATCAGGTAATGGTAGTCTAGTAAAATAATTTAAAAGTCGATTAGTGTAACATGGACTTGTACACGTTCGAAAATGCAACTTTATAATAAACCATCTTCAGACTCTGGAAATTTTCTTACACCGAAAAAATTACCAAAAAAGAAGAAACCCAAACTAGGGTTGTCATCATTAAAAAGGTCGACGACCTGAAACTGAAAAAATATCAATCAAGAAAAGAAAGCCGCGCGTTGGATTTTTTTTCAATAAACTTTTCCTTTCAGAGCATTCAAAAATAAATTTTGTTGTATTGCATATCAATGAAAAAGTGAGTCACTTTCAAGCTTTTTTATTTTGTTTGCTGTTCTATATTCGACAAAATATTAATCACTTTTTTTGAAATAAAAAAGTAACAATTTAAACAATTTAAATTAGTATAAAGAAATCAGACCACAAGTAAAACTTGAATCACGACAATGAAAAGTTTCTGCTTTACTCTTTTACTGTCAGTCGTTATTTATGATGGTTGAAAGATGCAAGATTATAAACACAAGTATGACATGCGTATACTGATATCAGATAAGTGTTTTTGTAAAAATATTTTAATAGATTAATGATACTTAGAAATATGTCGTATAACTTTTGCATACCGTAATTTATTCTTTCGACTAGTAACTTAAACCAACAAGTTAAAAAAATTTGCAAAAAAAATTAATAAATCATATTTTGTTGATTTTTTAAGATTGCGTATCCAATTGTGATATATAACAGTAAAAAATAAAGGCAAACGATTTTTTCTTTCCAAATTATTTAATACCCAATCTATCTATCAGTATTAATTAGCTGATCGATAGGAAGGTTACACTAAATCTGATCAAATTCCTAGTTATGATTTATAATAATTGTTGAATCATTAAAAATTATAGCTACGATTAAGATATCAATAATATATTATATCTTAATTAATTTAAAATCAATAAATTTGTTGACTCATTTGCATAAAAAATTTAAATAAATAAACAAGCTTGTCATATGCAAGTGTAATAATAAATTTATCAACGGTTAATAAAATGCGAACTTTAGTTGTTCTAAAATTTTTATGTTTTTCTAGCCCTCATATTGGTTAAATTGGGAACAAAGAACCACTACACAATAGGTGCCATTTTATAGAAAAGGGGGATTGCTTAAAAATGTGGTTGAGTTGATGTGTATTTAAGAACGCATTTTTTTTAAAACGGGGTTACCCCAGTTTTATAACAAAATTTTGAAAAATAAATTGATATTACTTGGCGGGAGGCAAAAGGAACCCCTTAAACCCCCTGTCATCAGCGAAATTTACAAAATTCGTCATAACATAACTTGTTTGTTAAGTAATTTTGAATTTAAAATATATTTAAAAAAGAAAAAAATTTAGCCACATACCCGAACAACATTTTCCCTCATGAAAAGAAATAAAACGACAAAAAGATCAAGAGTTACGGACTTACATATGGCATTACTAATGAAGGTGGTATTAAAAGTCGAGATTTACGACATGATTTGGATAAATTGTGCACAAACGAACGATGCCAAAATTCTGAATAGAATGGCTTTAAATTTTAATTAATGTTTTATTATAATGAGTATCTGTTTGTTCCAATTGTTATATTTTCAAAGTGAATTTCACTGATTTTTTCTTAAATATTCTATGGATAATCATTAGTATAATAGTAAAAATCTCTGATATTATGAATTTAAAGTATATATTATTTAGTATAACCTGGGCTTCCTTTCTTAAAGACCTTTCACTCTTCACTTTGCAACTTTTCACTTTTCAGCTTTCGTGGTAAACACCTGAAAAGTGAAAATTAAAAGGTAAATTAAAAAGGTTAAGTCAAATTACTTATGACGTGGTTAGGAATCCACGTTAAGTAGGTTTTGGGCACTTGATTCAAAGTCTAAATTAAGGTTTATTCTAGAATCGCATATATATTATGAGACCGACGTTTATTTACAACAATAATAAGAAGCATTAATACTTCCTGTAATTACTGGGTTTGCCTGTTGGAAATCATACAGCTTATTATTATGTATAAATTGATTTATTTTATTTGTTTATTTAAAAAATAAAATAATTTATAATTCAAAAATAGGAACACGTGGTAGAAATATATGTAAAAGCATATAATAAGAAGAACATGGAAAGAAGAACAAAATTAAAAGAAATCGGAACAGGCAAGAATTCATCACTAAATTTAAAATAATAATTTTAAAACACAATTTTAAAGACTTGCCACTGTTGACCACGTTCAAATAGAGGTGAGGAAAACGCATTAAAAATAAAATGTGGGTTATATTCCAAATCAAGTATGGAATTGATTGGTCCACTTAAGAAATATTGTTAAATGAAAAGTCAAAAATTTAAACAGTACGCAAACCGGTGGGTCTGGGGGATATTCCATACCCCCCAGGTTATGGGTGTTAAGAGAAGTAATGAAAAAATTTTATTTTATTTTTCGATATCGTACAAATTTGAACACTACTTGAAAACTTTCATCCCATGTACCTGGGGGGTATTCCAAACCCCCCAGGCCCCGCGGTTATAATTTAATTTTTCCACTACTATAGTCATATAGGCTATCATTTTTACTTAGTGCTATGTCCTCCTCCTAATAAAATGTTAGGCACAGGAAGGTACACACATTATTGCCCCTTCTTACTAAGCTCGCGGGTTGAGTCGTTCAAGGTGTGGGTCCCTAATGAATCAAAATTAGAGTCGATGTAAAAGATGTTAATTGGCTCTCTCGGGATGTTTAACTTTGCTTTCCTTTTTTGAATAAAAAAGAAATAAAAAACTTTCATCAACTCCCATACAAATTTTATTATAGTAAAGAAAGGAAAAATTATCAAACTGTCTTTCATGAAAGAACATTAATACTAAATAAATCTTGGATTACAAATCCAAGGTGAATAAACCTTTTAAATTTTTAAAATTAATACAAATAATTGTTCGAAACAAAGAGGTTTCCTCTCTTCATCCCAAGTTGCTTGATTATTAAGCCAATCAAGACTCTCGCTTTACATTAGCGGGCTTAAATGTTTATAAATTTAAATTTGTTGCTTATTTTAAAGCTAAAAATATTTTTGAAAAACTTTTGATTATATTTAACTTATCACTCAGGGTATCAAAGAATACACTCTGTTAGAAGTCTTTTCCTCAAATCCTATTATTAACACGCTGAAGGCAAAATTTTAACAAATCATAGAAATCATAAATTCACTGTACCTGCCTCCTGAACATATCGCAGTTTTTATTTTCAAAAAAGGATATCATTTATTCGCTGTTTGTGTGTGCGCCCTGCCTTAATCTTTACTTGCAAAGATTCAACTTTATTCCACCGGTCATCACTTATGATTGGTGTCGTTTGAAGCGGTATTTTACATTAAGTAGTGCTGAAATTTGTGCTCGAATTTGCATCCTTCCTATTGAGAATCTCCAAAAATATTGAGGTAAGTTGTTCCATTAATTTGCAATGATTTTATTGTTATCCAGAAAGTTTTTATATGAATAAATTTTTATAAATTTATTACATTTCCATTGCATTTGTTTATGTCCTTGACATCTATTTTTAGAATCGACGTTGGACAAACGAAACTTTCTAACCTCTCCGAAGTCAAATGAATTTGGTTAACCTCCAAATTCTGGTAAATAATATTTTTCGGAGAGCATCGAAAAATGCGTGCACACGGCTGAGTTACCCTAGGTCAACTGATTTTTGATCGAAAATCGATACAATTGGTATTCTTGTTTGAATTTTGTGAGTCAAATCCATGTATTTTTGAATTTATTTCTCTCTAATAAATTATTTTTATTCTAGATTTTTCTTCTGCATCAACCTCGATTTCCTTTGGAACATCTTCCCGAGCAGTTTGATTGGTATATCGCATTTCCATCAATTTTTGGATTCTTTCTTGACTCATTCTCGTCCCTCTCGGTTGTTTGCAAGGCGTTACACAAATTTGACCCTTATTAACTAATTTGTTAATTTATCCTTTGAAAATATACACATTAAATGCATGAAACAATTACATAATTTTTGATATGCTTACATTTTTACAGAGAATGTTATTTGCAGAGTAAATTGGTTTACAAATTCTTAAATTTTCTAGGTTATCATGATTAATACATTTTTACAAATTTTGAGCTAATTAAGTTTTTTGTTTCATTTCTGATGTGACAATCATCAGTTTATTTAGATTTAGCAATCTTTGTCATGTTTCATTCATCCTGAGAGACTCAAATAAATTTAGAAAATTGAAATTTTGAAAAATAAAAATTTCTCGTAGAGCAAATTTTTAAAGTGTCTTTCGACTTAGAATTTTGTGCTTGTTTCGAATATATGATTCATTTTAGCATCGGGAGCCTTTCTTATTCATTTTAACACACAGCATAAGGTTAGTCGATCAAGAAGTGACACGTTTTCGACTAGCGGTGAATAATTTTTCCATTATTAACCAAGGTTAATACTGAACAAAATGACATTTTTTGATAACTTTGCGACTATTTTAAAGAAAAATGTTGTTATTAAATGATTTAGAATAACGGAGAAATGCTAATTAATTGTATTTAAACTATTTAAAACGCTTTTTTAATACATTAATTTAATTTTAAAAATTCATTATAATCGAATTAAATGTGACAGCAAGTGACAGCGCCATCCATTGTTAATTTGACGAACCGCGATTTATTTTATTTAATAACCTAAATTTGTCAACAACTGTCAAATCAACTGTCAAATCAACAAAACAAAACTGTCATTTGAAATAAATATTTTAAATTTGAAAATTTTTTTGTTAAAAAGAATTTAAAAAAATGGTAATAAATCTAGTAGTGGAAAAAATCGTATATAAACCACGGTTGTGAAGACCATTATTGCCTCCGCGCCTTATATTCCTCGGTGCAAAGCACCTCGGAATATAATCTTGGCGCTAGGGCAATAATGACGGCCTTCACAACCTTGATATATAATATACTATTATCTCATACTATGCAATATTTTATTTATTGAATTTAATTTATCTTGTTGGCGGAACAAGTGTAGGTATTTTTTCTCCGGTCCTATTCTAAATTGACCCTTTGGTTAGAAAAGATTTAATCTCAGAGCTATATGCGTCACGTGATCATATCTGAAAGACTCCTCTTACGTTGGATTTGTAAGGTCCAGAGATAAATGACACAGGAGTGCAGTCTTTCTACAGAATACAATTTTTAAATTGCACCGGTACGCAGATCTTGATCATAAAAATTCTGACACCACTACCACTATGCAATTCCACGAGCCGCCTGCTATATAAGTAGATGTTTCATGTCTTGCGCTGTATGCAGCCAATAAAAAAATTAGAATTAAAAATTAAATAGAACATGGATCATCTACAGTTTAATAATAAATTTTATAATAAGATTTAATAAGATTTTTCGCATAAATTGCGTTCAACATTGGAAACTGAGGCAACTTTGTCGAAGAAAGTCAGGAATAATTGCTCATTTATAATGTATCTTACCTATGTCCAAAATAAGTATTACTGAAATCAAGTAATATTCTAAGTATAAACTAAAAAACCGATATTATCCAACGGATAGAACCCCAACATTTTCCAGTTTTTCCCAAAAATTGTAACATTTAGTTTTCGATATAAACTTTTGATTAATTCATATAATGTAAAAGTGGCCCACAGGTGAGTAAATTTGGACATCATTCTTTGTGAATATCTGCATAGAGCAAGTTTTCAACCCTAAGGCTGGAGTCTCACTGAAGCTATTGTCCATCACTGCCTAAAATTCAACTGATGGAAATAACTAATTTATGGGTAGGTGGGTCTTTGAACACGATTTTATCCAATTGAATTTTGTTTGGTGGCGGTAGATGGTTGTAGTGAGACTCCAGCTAAAACTGGAGCCATAGCTGTGAACTTCTGAAGGTGATAAATTTTTAACCTTATTTGAAGAACATTTTTAAGGATTTGCGGTCAACTCGTTTTGTTTTGATTAACTCGTTTTTGTTACATCTCCACGACAAAGTGTGTGAATTACGATTTAAAGTGAAAAAGTAAGACGGCAGTTACAATAGGGAAATTCCTGGTTCGAATCACGGACAAAATTCATTAATTTGGCTTTCCGGCGAATATCGATACGATGCAGATCAACCTTACTAAATAGTCCTTAATAGAAAACCATTATCAATTAAAAACCGAACAAAAACAGGTGCTAATAAAAATAAAGATAAAAATACAGATAATAAAAAGAAAACATTTTTTATCTCTAACAATTTTGGAGATCAGTCCGAAAGAAGTAAAGCTGTTTTTTGGCGAAAATCGTGAAAATTTTATACGCTGAACTTCTGTACAATTTTTATTTATCACTTTGAATAATAGGATTTCCAGAAAGAAAAACTATTGACAAAAAACTAAGTTTTATAGATTTTAGCAGATAGGAATAAAAATTGCGGTTTTTAGAGATTCATATATCCAAAACTACGAATTCAAGTTAGAACATTTTAATTTTTTCACTTCCATGTAGAATTTTATTCTAAAAATATCAAATGTTGCAGGCAAGGTTCGAAAATTATCAATATTTAACAGAAAAGAAAATCTGAAAACGACGTTTTTTTGGGCAACAATCGAAAAACGCTAATTTTCTTTAGGGTTAGCTTAATTTTAATTTAATTTTAGTAGTTAATAATTTTTGGGCATAAGATATGCATAGGAAACCGACAATTCGCGACTTTGTGAATTATGGGCCCTTCTTTGCCTGCTCTGTCCCGATATGAGCCTCATATCAAAAACTTAGGGGTTGTTTTCCAATTCTAAACCAAAGCGTTTAATGCAAAAAAAACAAGTTATTTTCAGGTAAAAATAAATAGTCCTTTTTGCAAACTCATTTCAAATGAAAGCCCGGTTCAAAGTTTAGGAACACCTAAATTTCTCGTGTTTACGCCATCTTCCTCTCATGTTCGCTTCGAACCTGTATTTCTACTAATTTTTTAGAATTAATTCTTTGCACTAAATGGTTTTTATATCTTCTGGGCTGACCATGCGTTTAGGTTTAATGACGGAAATCATTATCCCAGAGCTAATTTTATTAATCCTAATTCATTAACAGGCGATGGTGTAAAATAAAAATTACATTGACCAGTGGGTCCAGGATACACGTTAAAATGTAGGTCCCCAACATCTGTTACACATCTTCAACACGCAACGGTCAAAGAGAGAACAAACCGGAAACTATGCAAAAATCGAATATTCATTTATAAAATATTTTCAAAAAATGCAAAATTAGTAATAAACTGAAGATTTAGGTACGCCCGAGAGAGTTTTATTAGGTGTAATAAAAATCTTATTGTATTATAATAATATAATTGTTATTACATAATTAAATCCTATTACATTATAATATATTATAATAAAAACCTCTCGGGCATACCTAAATTCCCAGTTTATTACCGATTTAACATTTTTTGAAAATAGTTTACTAATGAATATTTAACTTAATAGAATATTTTCCTATGTCGTATTCTTAATTTTTATTTAGAATTGAAAGGTTTGTTCCTAAAATTGTGCACAGTTAAATAAAGAATAAATATTTCTGCCCTTCACAGCATTTTTCATTAAATTTTTTTGCGTTTTTTCAATTATATTTTTATTTAAAAGTTCGCGATATACTTCGAATTATATCTAGACAATTATATTATATTGCTTACAATGAATATTAATTTATAATAATTACGTTTAAACTCTAATACATTGTACGGCTGTTTTGAGACCTAATGGACTTAGGTAACTTTTACTTTTGTATCTGCAAGGGTGTTTGTATAAAAATTCACTTCAAGGTAACCGGTACTTCAACCAAGTTATGAAAGGTGGTTGCTTCAGACCTCATTATTGCAATTAATTGCTCAAAATATTTTCATTTGAGAACCAAGGAATTTGGTTCGCTTCAGCAATAAAATAATGGCTCGTTCAATGCTGGGATATGCATCATTCTGGTTGAAACCTGCCTTTCTATAATAATAATTATTATGAAGACAGCATTTGCAATATTTTGGATTTATCAGAGTTAATGGATTATTTGACTGATTGTCTTTTCAAAAAATTATTAATGTATAATTTTATTATCGGAAAATCTTTAAATTTTAAGAAACTGATCTATAAAGAGCCCTAGGAGATTTTTAAATTTCAATCGTGCTGACATAAGAAATGCAATCCGAAAGTTTCTGCTCATGATAATAATGAAACAATCAATAAAAAATATAATATGTAATGATGTACCACACAGATTTAGAACAAAAAAATATTTGTAATCCAACTTTTTATTTTGTACTTCTCCGATAACTGTAAATTTAATCGAAAATGAAGTCATCAAAAAGAATTTTTATCTATAAGATTATTGTCTAGGCCAATTTGAATGAATTTTCGATAGATGTTTTATACTTTCTGATTAATTACTTACACGAAATATAATGAACAGTCTCATTCATTTTTAAATTGTTTTACTTAGGCGCGGCAACTCAAATCTAAAGAAGTTTGGTTGTATTGTAATGTCTGATTTTATTTTGCGATATGAAATTTTCACTTGACGAATAACGGAAAAATCATATCGCTGTTATAATAACGATATTAAATATTAAAAACAAAATTGTTATAAAATAAACTTATAAAATCTACAAAAACGGTTTTTTCAGCAAAACGCTTTCAGAGCGTCTTTCGTGTAGAACAGCAACAGCGGCAAAATATAATTTGGCCGATTTTTATTGCAAGGAAACTCGGTAAAACAGAACGTAATTCTAAAATAAAAATATGTAATCAACTCACCAAATTTCTGTCTTCCAGTAAATTCACTTGAAAATAAAAATTTCATTTTTTAAATTTAGATATTTCAAATAGTTTGTGATGACCCAGAAAACGCGTAGATCTCTAACGCCAGCCATGTTTAAAACTAAAATACGCATGTCCAACCCCGAATACGAAGGTGCAGCTGTTACATTTTGTAATTTTTAAACTTTCTAAAAGTATATGGGGGTATAAATAGGGTATTCTTTGATATTGCCGCATTGTTTGCAAAATTTTTGGATGCTCCCTAATTTTATATTTGCAATGTTGACAAAGTTTTATTTATCTAATTTTTATTTTCCGATCAAAATTGTTAATAAAATTTGTAGTATGTTTGTACATTAAAGTTAACCTTCAAAATTACCTTCCGGCTATGAATCAGCTGTTGTACAGGTAGATCAGAAATATAAATAATATATAGGTAGTGGAGGTCAAGATCATTTTCTGGCAAATCGTTTTTTAGCAAACAGCTTTTGTAGTTTTGCTAAAATTTCAACCAAATTTTTATGTTCAAGGTGTAGAAAATTGTGACCATTAAAATTCTTGTTTGTTTACCTGAAAATTGCAAAAAGTAGGTCAACGTCGTAGTGTATTGTTAGTCAAGTTTCATTTTCACCTTAAAGTGAAGCTAAATGTATTTCTTGAAAAACAGTAAAAGTGGTTACTTAACTCGACGTCACATTTGAAAATTATCAACACAAGCAATATAAAAACGTGGTCAAAATTTTCGTAAATTTATCATAATCCTTCTCGAAATGATTATTAACTGTTGTCAAAATATTTTCATAATTTGTATTCTTAAAGATACAAATTGTCACCCAAAGGGGTAGTTTTGTAACCGATACAGACAGATTATTTTTGTAGTTTGCCTTGTAATGCTATTTAAGACCTTTCCAAAACATGACTTTAAAACCATAAATCAAAATACAGGTTCAAGTCATAAAGTAATACAAATTATTTATTATTTATACTTTAGAAAATTTTTGTGACAAAATATATACAGTTAAATTCACCTTTTAAAATCTATCTACATTATAATAAATATAATTTATTTTTACATAATATTCAATTTCAATCGAAATGGCACTTCATAAGCCGTTAAATTTTTTTTAAATAAATATTTAATTTTACATAATTTTGATTTGGCTCAAATTTGCATCTTGTAAAAATCTATATGAGACTAGAAGTTCCTGACATACTGTGAAGTTGCGTCATTGGTCTTCCGAGCCCCGTGTCAAACGGGTTCATCTCTTGATGCATCGTCAAAAGCTCTGGCGAACTGACATCGGTAAACGGCGAATTGATGGTATTGTTCGGTGTGATCGCATTATTCATATTTATGTCTTCCTGTTCGTTATTCTCATCGGGAAACTTATTATCTTTTTTGGCTTTCATACGGCGGTTCTGGAACCAAATTTTAATTTGTCGTTCCGTGAGACACAAAGAGTGTGCAATTTCAATACGGCGTCTGCGTGTTAGATAACGATTAAAATGAAATTCTTTTTCTAACTCGAGGGTTTGAAATCGTGTGTAGGTTTGCCTCGTTCTCTTGCCTCCATGCATACTATTTTCAGCTAAAATGATTATAAAATTAGTTAATTATTCTTTGTTACGAAAATTTTTAATCTTACCATTAGTAGATTTCATCCAGGGATAATAGTTTAGTGATGATCCGTCTTTCACTGTTGGAGAAGCTGTTAAATCTAATGAAGGTAAACTATTGGTGGAATTAGTGGGCGATGCTGGTGACAACCTGATATTTTCTTCAGATTGATATGGTTGAGGATCGGATGGTAAGTTTCCTTCGTGACCATAATCTTCACACGGGGTATTTACATAATTGTTGTGATTTGTTGCACATGTTCGAGAAGTTTTCTTCTTCAGAGGCCTTGTTAAGAGAGCTCGTAATGCAGGTGAGTCATCTTGTTTTTGTTCCTGAATTGGAGATTCCGGTAATTTCGGTTCCGAATAATTATTATATGGTGCCCAAGTTTGGGAATAAGGTCTCACAATATTAAAATCATAACCGTTATCGTTAGTCGTCGACACCACGGGCGATGATATGGATGACGGATGGGTTTGAAAAATTTGCCTATTATCATATCCGACCGGAAATTCACTTTTAATTTGGTTTCTGTAGTACAATTCACTTTCAATGGAACACGAATTAGGTTCTCTTATTCCTTGCGTAGCGTAAGAATTATAACCCACGTTGTGGTTATTATAATCAAGTAACGTTGATGGGTTCGAACGAAACTGTTCGTACAATTGTTGTTGTTTATTCCAATAATCACTTCCACTCATTTTGTTTTTCGTAACTTTTCCACTATAAACTTTAACTCATGCCACTTCTCACTTGTTATCACGTGTGTAGTAAAAGTGCAACTGCAATCTGTGTCCGGCTTGGCACGATTCGGGCACGTTCAGATAAATGTTAAACATTGTCAACTATTTCATAAAAGCTGGGTAGCAGCAGGAGGGGTTGCGACCCCCTAAGGTTTGTCGCTGGCTCTTTTATTTCGCCAGCTGCCCTGTAAAATTTACCCACCCCCACCTATTGACGTCTTTTTCATCCGACTTACTCAGTACTCTCGAATTGTATAGAATGTGACTATAACCAATTTCGAGATTGCATTTCAAAATCTTTTTTGCTTTTATTGCTTTACGGCATCATTTAGGTACAAGTCAATACAAAACAAAATTTACAACTTCCCATCTTACGGTCGTCATATTTTCCCATCAGGAGCGTTCAGTACCAAAACTGTTAAAAGTTCTCACTTTGTTGTGTCAATTCGTACCTTCGTAAAGCTCGAAAAAATTATTAAAAGTTTGTAATTATGAAAACGTTGTTAGTGGTGACTTATGCCAGTGCATCACCGTCTAAGTTAACTTCATTGTGGTATTTCCACACATTCCCCTTTGCAAAATACAACACAATAGAGATACGTGTGTATTGAACATAATGAGATTCAGTAGCCGATATATTTGAGCGAGAACCAATCAGTTTCCAAGTTCAATCGTCTATTGTTGATACTCACGTCTACAGAGGGTGGCTTACCAAACACTTTTATTAGTACAGCATTACTCAGACATAAATATTAATGTTTTATTTAACTAAACAAAATTAAGTAATAAAAAAAATTTGAAAGTAGCAAAAGAGCAAAAAATTTCAATAAAATCCAAACTCTTAAATCAATTCCGGGCTTTAAAATAAATTATAAGTATATATCCCAAGCTTTTTTGTGTATCGTTATAGAGTAAGGATCATTAATAATGCTTTGCATGACAAAATTATTTACTTTACCATATAGAATGTCATAATGTAATCACTTATCATTTTAAGTTTATTCAAACAGTGGTATTAAAAGCGTTAATTTCGGTGATTTATGCTAAGGTGAGTGTCCGATCAGAAACTTGATGGTTTTCATCAACGAAAGCTCCATAGTTCTTACCTGTAATTTTTAAATTAGCATAATAATTATACAAGTTATACAATTAGAAGGTCGTCAGAATTATAATTTAATAATTGTAGTGGTTTATGAAATAATATTTTTATAAACCCAGCACGGATTAAATGATCCGTGAGTACAATATCCATTATACAACACTTATGATAGACATATAGATATTATTTGACGTCATTTATTAGAACGGTGACTTTCATTGACTTAAATAAACCATTAAACAAACCAATTTAGAATTTTTGTAATTTAGGCGTATCCAATAATCGGTTTATTATTACGTAGAAGAGGGTGCATCGACTAATCGAGAATATTGAGTAATAAAGTGATCAGATAATTTTAATTTTCTTCATATTTTGTTGAACAATGCTTTTATTAATAAATTTTATTTGTGTTTAATGATAAATATAATTATGTAAATATTTTTCTCATTACTAAGCGGTGCGCGGTAGGTCGGGATGGGAGCATGTTGAAAACCAAAATTGATTTGAATATGCACCCTTGCTTTCGTATGATAAATTACTATGTGTAAAATTAAAAGGTGTTAACAATAAAATCTTAGAATTGTACATCTAACGGCATATTCATAGAGCGTTAGGCCCCTAAATGGCCATTGATTATATAAAGCTAGGAAGTTTCAGGTTTTTTTTGTAATACTTAGAGGAAATCTGATTAAAAATAAGTACGAATTCACTCAAATATAGTTTTTATACAAAATATTATGCTGCACAAAACTAAAGTATTTCAGGGTTTTCTATACCCAAAGTATCTTTTTAAGTTCCAGGAAGCAACTGTTCTCATTAAGGACCTCCCTCCTGGTCAAAAAAGTAAAAACTCAACTATTTATTAGATGATGTATTTGGAATGTTCCTCATACTAAACACTTGGTACTGTTTTCTTCGTTATGTTTACTGTCTGTAATTTATAATAATTTAATTTTAACTGTAAGTTTAAATGCAGACACATTTTTAGCCAACATAATTGTTAAAAAACCTAATCTAATACAAAGGATATGAATAAAAATGGAAGGGGGTTTAATATTAATACAAAATTTGAAAAAATTATCAGCTTACGACATGTTTGTGTTTAACTTGCATTTAGTTTTAACTCCGAGTTCAACTTCGATAGAACAAAACATCACAGAAAACTAAAATGGAAAACAACTTAAAATATGATAGAAAATAGTGGGGGGGGGGGGGGGGGAATTAATAAAAAATAATTAATTAATTAATTAATTATATACATGCTTGACATCAACTACTACTCATTTTTAGGACTCAAAAATTTAGCTCATGAACGATCGAAAAACCAAGTAACTCGAAACTTTCTGAGAAAATACATATTTCCAACAAATATTTTACTAACTCTACACCTATTAAAAAATTAACCTTCGGAACCTTGTCAACACAAAATCAACAATTATGAAACATTTTTGCATGGAAAACACCTTTAAAAATTGCATTATGCACATACACAGCGAAAACCAAGTAATTCGAGTTCAAAGGTTTCTTAATTATAGGGGAATTATGCTTTAATGAAAATTGTAATTTTAGATAATCGAAAATTGAAACCATTAAAATTTGTTTCTAAATGGGCTTGTACTAAAATTCTTTTGTGTTCCCGGATGGGAACGTTAAGTATTAAAAAATGTGTTAAAGAATAAAAATACGGTCATCAAAGTACGAACCCGATTGCCCTCAAATTATTCGTGCCATGCTTAGGAGTACACGTTAAACTATTTATCCGACTATTACCTAATCAAGTTATTAGTTAGTTTTGCTGTAAATAGCTCGGCTTGATCCGTAACAGGGAAAAATTTGTTGAAGAAGGTTCCATAAATCATAAAATCGTCGATTAGCCGTTTGAAAAGTCAAATAAAATAAAATAAGAAAGTTTCAAAAATCATAAAGTTGAAGATTGGCCATTTCCCATATCCATCCTATACCCAAAATAGTTCTCAGCAATATTAAACTAGATAAAATTGTGAGTAAAAACTGTACAAAAATAATGTTATAACTTCTCTAGTATCCTAGTTATAACCGCCAAAGAATTCTACATTTTTTAGATTTTTCCCAAAAAACCGTAGCATTCAAATTTTAATGTAAATATTTATTGTTACTCATCTGTTGCAAAAGTTGACCATACAAGAGTGAAATTATCATCAGTTACCTGTAAATCCCCACGTAGAATACACTTCTAGCCCTAATCGGACCATAATTTTCGAAGATATCAATTTTTTAATCTTTTTTATTAATTTTTACAGCATTTTGCAAGTAGATCAATTTTGATCTACTGATTTTGATGAGCAAAGCACAACCGAAAATGTAGAGAACAAAATTCATTATAATACTAAGAAATTGTTCTAATCCGAATAGTTTTGCAAATACGACTTTCCAACAAGACCCTAATTTTCGTTTAACCCTGGCTGAAAATTGTAAACTTAAATTTCTTTTCAGGAAATCCTACGAAAAAGTAGATAATCGAATGTTGTAGACGACTTAATTTATAATATTTCCACTAAAACATGGTTGGTCTTTCAGTTTATGCGAATTTTATTTACTTAAATCCTTAAAAATAAGTAAATTTTGTTACAAATATATTTTTTAAATTAATTAAAAAAATAAATTGTTTTTATGAAAAATTTATTATTAAAAATGCTAAACAAATAAATTAGCAATAACGTAAGCCAAGACTAATCGTTCGGAGAGCATGAATATCACAGGGTCTGTACACCAATTATTTTAATTCACCTGTAAACTGGAAATTAGGCTTAAATAAAAATCACACATATTAATATAAAAAATTATTATATTAAAAAAATATCAATTGATAAAACTTATAAACTAAACAAATCATTAATTTCTAAAAAAATAATACAAAACAATTTACATAATTCACTTTCCGTTATTAAGTTTTGAATATAAAATTTAACGTAAATATAATATTTGTGCATAAGTTAAAATAAAAATGTTTATTAAAAAAATATCGTCATTATTTATAAATTCAAAAATCCTCAAAATATTTGGATAAATTGAAACCAAAAATTAAATATTATTGTCGTTTTCAAAAATATATCAATCCTTATAATAAATCTCACAAGTTTTCTTACTTTTTGTATAAGTTGCTAAAACTTAAGCCAATTGAAGGGAAGTTGCATGAAAATTGGACCATTATTTCAAATCGTACTGAAACCCATCAGTAGATACTAATTGCTCGAAAGTAGCTCACATCGGACCTACCCAGCTATGGCTCGAAAGTAGCCCACATCGGACCTACCCAGCTCGATATAAGTTCCTCCATAACATTGAAGCGATACTTATTTAAAAATTATTTAATCAATCGGATCCATTTCATTTTCTTAAATTTATTGTCTTCGCCATCAAATATAACAAGAATTAACAACTTGGAATAAACAACTTGGAATTTAACACTGTAGTAAATACGTTGCACAAAAATTAATTAATTTAATAATTAAAACTCAATAACATCACTGTATGTTACAACTGGGGGCTTAGATGACTGCCTCCCAGAGGGAGTCGGTTAACACCTCAAATTTTCATGTTTGTTCGTTGAGAACTTGGATTCAACTGCCTTAAAATATTATTAGGAATATCGTCTTGCCCTTCTTTGAATTTAAAAACAAACCAATCAAAAGAATTTATACTTTTGGAAACCAACTTTCATGAACTTGGTCTGTTCACACAAATAACTCACAATAAAAGTGTCTAAATTTGAAATTATGAAAACCATAAATAATTATTGGGATATTGGTTACTTGAAAATAAACTCTAAAACCAGGATGTAATAAAATAAAATTTGAAAAATGTCTCGAGTCTTTTAAAAAAATTATTTTCTAATAAATAAGTATAAATTTATTGCATTACAACAAAGCACTGATTTTAAAAATTAAAATTGAAAATTATTAGAAAATGGTCCGTAACAATTTATGAAAAATTGAGACCCTGAAAATATCCTTCGAAAAGGGTAAAAATGATCACTTTTGATAATCGAACAAAAAAAAGCAGCTAGGGCCCTACTGGGGCTAGACGGTTGTGCAATACGGAATTTACTGAACATTGAGTCCTATTTAACATGGTTTAACTCATCTGCGGACCATTTTTCCGTCAGATGGATAAGAAATTTGTGTACATGAAAAACTAAGAACTATGATTTTTGAGTAAAAATAAGAAAAAATTGGAATACTATAGAGGGTGTATCCCGAAAATTATAGAAACTAAAACCTTAATTTGTAAAATTTTACATCAGGAGCAGTATTAAATCGAGGATTTTATAACATATAGACCGATATTTTATGAACCAGAAAGGCCCATATTTTTAGTTTCTATACTAAAGAAAAACATTTGCCTTCCTGAACTAAAATTCGAAAAGAACTCATCTCATCAGGTGAATGTGCAAGATTACATAACATTATAAGGTATAACATTATTTATATCAAACAATTTCGAAACGTCTCATCTCACATTTGATGGGTCCTTTTCGAAATTAAGTTCAGGAAGGCGGATGCTTTTCTTCACTATAGAAACCAGATATGGGCCCATCATTTTGTATTTTTTTCTATTTTTTTCAATAACATGGGTATTTTCATTGGATGAATTTCAAAAGGACTCATCTCAGAAAACTTTATCGATCGTTTTCTCAATCAAATTTCCCTTCAAGAATATTTTTTACATGGACATAACGTTATATAATAGTCTGTAATTTTAGAAAAAGAAATTGCTAAAAAATGAAACACAATTTTTGCTTGCTGAGGACGTTAGGCCAGCAATAATGGACAGGCTCTCCACCCTACGCCCGCTACTCAAAGAATACACACAAACAAGGCTTTGCTGAGAGATAAGGTAATTACCAAAAAACACTAACACAAAGTAACATATTATTATAAAATCCTAATATGACTACTGATGAACAACTGAGAAGTTTTGATCCCAAATTTTTAAGAACTATTTTGGACCCAAGAATGAAGTCAATGAAAAACTTAGCTTTGCCAATAATTAGCCTTCCGAAGTCATCCTAAATTACTTTTTCTATTTAATTATAGATATTTATTTTGTATCTGCATTGCCGACTCTTCCTTTATTTGCGAGTTTATTTTCGATTTAATTTTGATCCCATCGAATTTTGCATTGCTAGACGCCCATAAATCTTTGTATGAAAATATAACAGTGTTTCTTTTCTGTATGCAAAGAAAAGTTTAGTGAATTTTTTAAAAAAACTAGGAAATATGTTAAAATTCCAAAAATTGTGAAAAATAACAACAAATTATTTTACGGTCATAACATAATGCAAATTCAAAATGAGACTAAAAGTTCGAATATCAACCGGAAAAAATAATCAAAAATATTGCCAAGTTACGAAGTGATCTTTAAGTTTTGACTCAAGAAAAATCTGAAATATCTCCAGGGCATTGCTGAACAACATAGTAAAACTCTGATTTTGACCCAGCAAAAATCTAAAAATTGGCTCAAATGTACGTACCTAATATTTTGCTGAATACTAACATGCTAAACGTCCCAAATCCTCAAACTCCGGCTTCATTAATTTCTGTCTTTGTAAGAAAGTCTTTAATATGGAAATTATTATCTGAATTTTCTGAATTTTTTCTGGATCAAACCTAAAAGTTTTAGACATAAGATTTATAAAAAATAGCAACCAATGAAGCCAAGTGTCAGATTTGCAATATTTTTTCTGAATAAAAACGTAAATAAATGGTTTGGCCAAAAGACTTATAAGGACAGAAATTATTAAAGCCTACGTTTGAGGTATTGGGAGTTTTAGTATGTTGATTTAATGACTAAATAAATGGGCCAATTTTCGGATTTATTCTATTTTTAATGGATTTTAGTGAAATTGAATTTAAAATGCCTGCAATATTAGTACAATTTCTATTAATCTTAGATATGAATACTGCCATACATCGATCATAATAGATCTTTGCAGAACGCCCGTAATTTTAGTTAAACAACAATAATTAAATTAAAACTGAAGGAGCTTATATAAATATAAAAATAAATCAATTTAGTTTCAGATAAGTTTTCGATAACAGTTTACTGCCTTCTGATATTTTTATTTGCTAAATACAGCAAAATAAAATAAAAATAGGCTATTAAAAACTAATACATTAAATTTAATTGTGTTTCCTCAGCTTGTTAATTATTAATTTTATAATAATTTTCACAAGCATACGACGTTATAACATCTATGGTTATAATACATTATAATATATTAATTTATGTTTGATGAAGGCGAATAAAGTTTATTATTATATTGTTATAAAATTCGAATTAATGTTATAAGCACCTTCCGATAGTTAGAAACTGCCTTCATCGGATGTTCGTAATGTAATGATATGTAATTTAGTACCAATAAAATTAAACTAGCAAACTTCTGTAACTAATTGTGATTTTTACATATTTTTTCTACTGAACACTTTATTATTTCTCTAAACAAATCACTTTATTAAGAAAATATAATTTGAAAAGACCAACCAGCTGGTGATGCAAGATCGGATATGAATTTCAAGATGATAAAATCAAGAAAATCTTTAAGGTTTCTACTGTTAATTTTTACCCCAATATTATTTATGAATCGACTACAAATGAAGCAAAGGTTTCTCCTACCGACTTGAAATAAATTAATTTTTCATACTACCGCTACCTACCTACCCACATCAAGTTTCACATTTATTTTATGAATTTTATGTGGTAAAAATTTTTGGTAAACCCACGTACTCCAAATCCCATTCATTCAGAAATTTACAAACATAAAAATACCATTAGCAAGTGTTAGTTCACATGTCAATTGCAGTGAACGTCAAACTGTAAAAGTGCCTTTAATGTTATACAGAACCTACGCGGGCTCTGTTAAGTTAACTATGACAAGACTACACCATTCCCCATGACGTCTTGTGTAGAAAATGGCATGATAAGTTCACCCCCGCATATGTTACGGTCATTGTGTGCAAGCTTCAACCTTAGAAAAAGTTACGTATTTGAACATACTGACCATACCCACTTTACAAGTCAATAAAATCGTAGTATCCGAACATTTAAAGTTAGGTTCAAATAAAATCCAAAAAGGGTTCTGAAACTCAGTTCTAGAAAGTTTACAGTTATCTAATTCACAATTTTTCAGTTTTACAATACCTACTGACTTTCTTCCCAATCTAAGCGAAACCGTTTTACTGTCTGGTAGTAAACTTTCTGTTTCTGTTACCTACCAATATTTTGTAAATACAAAATTTTATTGCTGCAATAAATTTTACAGTACGCATTTCACTTACAGTTTTACAATTGTTAAATTCTGGGTCACCGTACAAAATTTTTTCTTTTATGATTTTTAAGGTCACTCAAAAATAAATGAGCTGGCCATTAAAAAGTGACTTAAGTAAAGAAATTAATATGAGCACATGCTTTGTATGCAATCTCGAATCTAATTTGAATTAAACAAAACTAATCTTAAAAGTAGATCGCAGTTTTAAAATCAGTAATAACGAAAGGGACCCACCAGCGCGCTGTCATATTGTTATTACAGTACAGGACATCTTCCCACAGCATCGTGTTCGACCCCCAAGTGACAAGCTTAAACTATTCTATAATAGGAAGTTTGCAATTAATTATTATTGAATTATTGTTAGCAATATTACATTTTAATGTAAACATTAAAAAAAAGTAAACATACGAGTTTACAAGATGTTGATGGTGTAGGTCCTTACTACTAAATATGAACCAATTAATTTATCGTTTTTAATTTATAGACGGTTAGGAAGCTCATATGTGTTTTTATCGACTGCTTTGGAATTTCCACGAAGTTTAGGATTTGAATCCGGAATTTCTGCGAAGTAACTCAATGAAATATTACTTCAAGTACTGCTTTTTCGCTACTTTCATTTTTTTTGACGTCCTTTTATCCAGTGTAATATAATCTGCTCGTCATTTTTACCCACTGTCGGACGTAGATCTCCTCTATTCGTATGGTTACCTCATCGTTAAGGTTGAGTTAGGAAGACCTAACGTCGATTTCAAAAAATTACTCTAAAAGAAAGCATTTTGGACATATCCCAAGATATAGGTCATATATAAATCGCCAAGCTGCAGTAAATACAAATAGTTTGGTATCTGTAGTGGATAAGGAGTTGGATCAGCGGGCCCCACCCAAATTATTTGTACCGTGGTTAAGATTCCACGTTAAACTATCTATCCAATTATAAAGTTAATTCAGTACAACTGCTAACTCGAAATTCAGCCTTGTGGGTTTATCCAGAGTTAAACGTCGGGGATCTTTCAGATTATAAAATAGTTTCAATGCGTCTCCACATTTTTGTGTTTCAATATGAGAAAATAAGTCGTAAGAGTGGATCGTAAATGAAGTTATGTAGATTCATTCGGAGCTATGGGAGCTTGATAGCTTCCAGAACTGTAGATAGCCTATATTAGTGCGCAATGGGCAAAGAGAAAAGTTTGCTCCCCACTAAATTAATACTAACCCTTTTAAATAAAATTTAAAATAAAATTCACTGTGTATTTATTAAACTTTTATAGTATTAATGAAAAGTTCATTGGATTGTTGAATTTGTTCATCGCATTTACGAAAGCTTTATATGAAATCCATGAATTTCTATTCATGAAAGTGGGCATTAATATTGTGAAGATTATATTTTTCAGTGCATATAAGACTAACTTCCAGTGTGTAATTACCATGGTGGTGCGGCCTAAAGGCCGCACTGGAAAATTTTCAGGTTAGTATCTGAAAAATTTACGGATCAGATGTGCGTTAAGGAACAACAGAATTTGCATTTTTTACATAAGATGACGATTTAATGATATTTGTCTGATTTTATGTCTGGAACAGCATCAAGTCGATTTCGATGTATGAATTTTGTTCCTAAATTTATTGAGAATTCAAGTTCGCACAACAACGTTCTGATAAACGGCAACGATATACGAATTGTAAATTTTAACAACTAGGGATATTCTTAGCGTAATTCCTTTCAAAACGTAATGAGGAAAACTTATTTCAAGTTTTGATTTACTTGGTTGTCTGAACTACTTGTGATTAAATTTTCAAAATCCATAGTCTAACAAATCAACTTGGTGCACACCACGAATCCATACTATGTATCCATAACTCATGTGAAAAAAGTTGTAAATGCGGCCTATAGGCCGCCCAACCAGGCAAAACACGAACTAATTTTTATTTTTAAAAATAAAATAATATTTAATAAAATTTTAAATCAGCATAATATTTTATCAATAATTTTGATGTTTTGCATTGTTCTTGTATTTTATAACATTTTTAAATATAAACACAAAAAAATCTCAAAATTATAGATAAAATAGTTCTGATCTTGAAATCATTTTTTAGCGATAATTTTTTATATTATTGAGTGGACATTCTTGAAATGACATAATTGAGTGAATATCTAAAGGCCCATAAAAGCATCCGGTCGGGCGGCAATCCCAGATCCCGTTGTCTTATCAGCAATTGATAAGGCATGATTAACTTTGACAGACTAAAAGTGTAAAATTTTGTTATTTCTAAATTGTTTTTCATTTGGTTTAATTTCTTATTTTGTAATTTTGGTTCAATTGTGCCTTAGCTGCGATGCTGAACCCTTCAAGCATTTGAACTTCTCCAAGAAAATATTATATTTTCAAGATATTTTTTTTATGAAAGATTTTAGCCGTTCTCTCAAATGAGATTTGGTGACACCACTGCTTGGAGCTAATGGAAGATTAAAGAATGACTAAGACTCGCATATTGGTAGTCGGAGTGGGATGGGGTGGGGCAAATAAACTTTCTGCACCAAAATTGCAGAAAAAAATCAATTATTCGAATTTTATCCTATAAATTTTGGATTTCTATATGAAGGATATCATGTAGCCTTAAGATCTGGTTCAACGTCCGTTTATCTGTCCGGATGATTAAGAGCCAATTAGACCGTTCCAAACTTCTAGTTTAAATTTTTTGTTTTATATTAACACTAGCTAATGGTCGGTTTCAGGATTGATTTAAACAACCGTTAAAATTATAACCATAAGTTACAACAATTAAAATCCATTGAATTTGATAATAGATTAGCTTAATTATGGTTTAATCGTAGATAAAACCATAATTATCGTTCCTGGAATCGATTATAAATAATTTACCCATACATTTTTTTAATCAAATTTAGTTGAAGAGACTATATAAAGGAATTTTCCTACCTACATACAAGAATTGGATGCGGGTATCGCACATTGGCGTTATTCCTGGATGACAATCAGCTTGTGCAAAACAAAAATTATTGATCTTATAAGCTACTGTAAAACTTTCTTATTGTTGATACTTGCAATAGTTATAATACAAAAAAATGAGTTTGACATGTTAGTTTCTATAGAAAGGGTTTAGCAGAATCAGAATCAGAATCAGAACCAACGGTAATAGCAAGCTATTGCCGGTATCAAAGAAGTCATATCAACTACATAATTAAAATTTCACTAAAATCCAAGGGCAGACATTAATAATACAGAAAATCCCTTCTGAATCTATAAAACGGTTTAAAAGTACCAGACTTGATTCATTCTGTGATTTTGCAAATTGTATGAAGTTTAAAAATTTTTGGCTTCAACATTTTTAGCTTCCACTTAGCCTACTAGTGGGTCAGGGGATGTACTGATAACGAAATTATCCTTTGAAACACCGGGCTTGTTAACCGTATAATTTTTTAAATTGGTTATCCAAACAAGTTGTGTCTAAAATCCTGCATGATATTTGCAAGTCATTGCCACCGATACTATACATGATCGTAAAATTTGAAAACTGAGTTAAACACCGGCGGCCATTCTGCCTGTCATTCATGTCACTTGTCTAGCTTGTCATTGATGTTAGAGTAGAATTAGCAATGGCGTGAGATGAGTATGCGAATATGAATAATGAAGCAAAGAAAAGCCGCTAGATAAACTGATTTAGATAATTTTTATTTTTATTTTAATTAAGATAAGATCAAAGGTATCATCCTTCCATATCGGTTATGAATTCAAAAATTTAAGACGAGGAAGTGTTTATCCAAATTCTTTTAGCAGATTAGATTTACTAAATTTATAATTAATTAGTTTTTTGATCGATGCTTTACGAGTGTAATTAATTAAAATATATTTTAAGAATTAGCGTGATGGCTTGAATGTTTGTGGAACTACCCTAATGTTTATAAAAGCACGAAGCTTTTGAGGGTTTCGAATCCTGATCTTTATTCACTAATAATTGATCTAACTCTGGTTCAGATCGCGTCTACAACTCTCCGGTATGCGCTCTACCGTTCGTCTACTCTTCTTTTCACAATTTGGCATTTGTACGAAATATAATCCATCAACGTCAACAGTCGGGTTGTTTTCTCTCAGCCCCGCTAGATCGCCCTCACACCTCACCCCTGCATTCACCCACCCAACAATACCCCACTGGTATGGATGGACGATTTTTGTCATTTATTATTGGGCAGCCTGGATTGATTTTTGTTGTGTGTGTTAAATGTACTATGATGTGTTAATTTTGTGTTTAAGGCTTTTTTACTAACCAAAGAAATTGTAAAAATAGTCTCAAATTTTTATACGTGGGTATTTTTAGTCTAAGAAGTAAATAAATAAGTAAGGTGTGTTTTAATTTATTTAACCTTTTAATTTTGCATTGCGTGCATAAAAGCTTTAGCTGCATGTTTCCAACTGCCAGTGTCTTACTGCTATAGGGGAAATTTTTGTTCAGAAAACCATCATTTTGAAAACATCTCATTAATCATCATGTTGGTCCGGAGTGTCAATCATGGCATGTAACGTTCGTGCCATAGTTGTGTATCATCAACCAAAAAACAAATTAAAAGTTATTAACACAAATTTTAATAATTATATAGTTCGCTAATGGTGATTAGTAACTGGTAAGGGATCGTTCAAAAATTTCAAATATATTTTTTTGCTATTACTTACTAAAGTAATATTTCATAAACAGACGGTTGTATTCTAAGAGTGAGTTTTAAAGTGGAAATTTAGTTTCCATTTGACAGACAGGAAGCGCCAGTTATGCAAATTAAATTTAGAAATTGTTACAACTTGAGAGCTTCTTTTAGTTTTGTCCGTACTCACTGAACCGCACAATACATTTTAAATTTCAAATCTTTATTTGAGACCTTCTTCCAAAAAGTGACACGAGAACGTAAAAATTATGAACCTTCATTCTCGTGTTGATAGATTTAATAAATAACTTAATAATATGGAAACCAAGTTAAATATCAACTTGTGCGGTGCATATATACCTCTAAACAACCCTCTACAAGCATTCAATTCTAGAAAGCAATAAATCTTTCCAGCGCAGAACTCGGCGTTCAGTGTCTGTCTATGCGGTAATACTTGCAAGCAACATTCCTCGCTTCTTCACTGATATTCTGCTTGGACAGGCAAATCAAGAGGGTGCGCACCCCGGCCTCGAAACGTCTTTGCTCATTTCAACAAGAGTGACATGCAAATAGAAAACGACGCAAATATTCCCTATATTCATTAAATCCATAAAAGTAGTCCCTATGTTGCTGCATCATTTTTTAAATAGCTCAAAAGTTAGTGTCGACTATACGTTACCTTCTCCGATTTTTTTAAACAAAGGTTTTTTACAACTGCCGGAGTATTTGTAGTTTCGTTTCGATTTCGTTACACTGAGAAAAATAATTAAATATTATTAACTGCAGCAAACTGTAATTTTGATTGATTGTATCTATTTAAAAATAAACAAATTTATTACACAGTAAAAATCAATTTTATACAATATTAATTTTCAAAGTTAAAAATTTAATAATGTGCTACTTGTATATTCAAAATTACTGCATTATATTATTATTTAAATTAATAGTCACAATACTATTGATTGCATGCAAAGAATTATTATTTATTTTCCAATAATTGCCTTTAAACTAAACGGTTGTGAACAAAATAGTATACACACCTCGAGGACAAACTTTATTACAGACTCGGGTGATAGCTGAACTCGGCGCTTCGCACCTCGATCATTTATCCTATTGCTCTTCTTAGTACTTAGCTTGCTAATATTACAAATCATCATAATTATTATGAAATTTGAGAATAAAATAAAAACAAATTTATAATAAAAATATTTTATTTATTTAAATAGAAATAAAATTAATTAGAAAATCTTCAAATTAATACTGGTCAACACCATACAACGCTACTTCTACAGCACGGTTTGCCCTAACGCGATTCTTAAGTTAACCACAACATGATATTTTTAAGCTTTTTTGCGAAGAAATCCCTGCCATGCAATGTTTTGTAAGTTGTACATGTAATTCTTCAACATTTTCGTCATTATTTTTGAACACCTGCTATTGACTTGCTATAAATAGCCTGGATTATTTTTTCCACAAATTATGAAAAATAATACATTACTTTTATACACATAGTAGAATTCTTCATAATCTTCGAATTATAAATACTAATCTTTCGTTTGTAAATTCATGCCAACCTTGCATAATTATATATCTATAATTTAGATACAAAATTCACCTGTAGAGTAAAGAGCCTGAGGACGCTACATATGCTACATAGTACATATAAAATCACTTTTCAACTGAAAATAAATTGTAATTAAAAGTACATACAAAGTTACTGCAGTTATGACAAGCAATAAATAAAATACATCGGTATATCTTAATATATTTAAAATAAATAATTATTAATCTTAATAATATTTGATAAATAAAATCAACGATAATTTATTAGAAATGAAAATACCAGATTCACTTCCTAGTGCAACTAATACATAAGGAAATTCACAATAATTCTGCGAAGAAACCACACACAATTCCCCAATCCGATATAAACGGTTGTTTTTATCCGTTAGGAACCGACACGACATCCAAATGTAGGTTCCCCATAGTCAATATCAGCCCCAATGAAGGTACATTATTGGTAAAGAAAGATGAGTACTTCCATATAGTTATCACACGATGGGTACCTTAGATATTCAAGGGGATTATCACGAAATCAGAAAATTGTAAGTCTTCTCAAATTCTAAAAAAACAATTCCCGATAAGAATAAAACCCAACCCCGATACCTCAATATCCCGACATGGGACATTGGATGTCGGAATTTCGGTTTTTGGGATTTTTCGGGGGGAGGGGTCATTACGGCATTACATAGTATGATTTGTGCCATGGAAAAATATTTTATTATATTTTATAATATTAGCTTTCAAAAACACGTAAAATAGTTCAAATCCGTTCGTTTTTCAAGATGTTATAGGCATTTGAGCGATTCAACAATTTGGGTGAAGTATTCAAAATTTACAACTTTATTGAACTGCTGACCAATAATAAAATTGTCAGACATGGAAGTAATTTCAAAGTTTTGCGTACAGCGTAGAAAGAGATTTAAAAATTATTCTTTAGTAAATTACATAAAATGGAAGTTTATCGCAAAAATTTGAATAAAAAAAACTTTTAAGGACTCTTATTAACGTTTTTGAATGTGGCAAGTGATAACTCGAAAAGTATACGTTTAACGAGAAAAAACGTACATACATAACCAATTACCTTTTTAAAACGTGCAAATAATTTTAAGTCGGTTTACTTTTATGGAAGTTATGGGCGATAAATTAGGTAATTGGAATTTATTTTGCTTGTAGTTGTAGAGATAATTTTATCTGGTGATCTGAAGGTCATCAGTTTAAAGCCTGGCTACTTCGAAAGTACCTGTGTCGTGTTTCTGATTCCACGTTAATTAGCAGATACTATATTTTATAGTTAAACCTCAAAATATGAATTATGAGTAAAAGATTATGTGGAATATTCTGATAAATAATAAGAATAACAGTTTTGTATAATTATTGGGTTCGCCTGTTATTGTTGAAATTAGCCCGGTCACGCAATTAGAAATTTGGACACCCTGTGTGAATGAAATTGCTTCCATAATTTTGAATACAAGAAGATTACTTTGGATTAGAAGATTAAGGTCACTTCTTCTTACGTTCCTAAATTTTCCTATTGTTTTTAAAATTCCCCCCCCCCTTCTGTACAAGTAAAATTTAGAGAGGTATAAATCCCAATACAAGATGAAAGAGGTGTGGGGTTCACATACGTACTCAATGCAGCCCAGCTTTACGACACAAGTATGTCGTGTTTGACATCTGTAAAACTTGAAGAACAAATTTGGAAAGGTTTAGACGGGCCTCTGGCATGAGGAGAGAAGAAGATCCATCGTTGAAGTAACATATAATGCTATCGCTCTAAATAATGCATTTACTTTTTTTTGAAAATTTTTTAAAAGAAAACAAAAGAATGGGCATTTCAAGAGAAATAAAATGATTAAAGTATTACAAATTTTATTAAGAAATTTTAATATAAAATTCAAACATAAAGAATGTTACTAAATCTCATCTAACCAAACCTATATTTTTTGTCGTGCATGGGTAGGGGGAAATCTTCAAATGACACCACTCCCATAATATGGGGCGATAATGTAGGATTGTTACCTACTAAAACCTTCTCCCTTTATACAAACTGTTCGCTTCCTTCTGAGGTCCTTTAATTCTCGTACTGTACGGCTTCTGCTCCATGAAACATTATCTGCCCTCACTATCTCTAATGAGAAGGTAGCTCGGATCAGATATGTCCACGCAGAAAATAACTTCCTACTTAATTTTCGTGGGGCCCTGATGTTAGGTATAAACCAGCTCGTTATAACGGCGGCGCGGCGAGGCCGTGGGTCGTGTCAAATGAAATGCCCCGAAGAAGATCAAGGAAACAGCTTTGCTAACACGACAAAAATAAAGTGGCAACAAGATGGTCGTTGCCTTAAAGTGATAATATTGCGATGTCAGGTGGAAAGTGCATTAGCCGACCTAGACCAGTACAGTGGCAAAGACATTACCACCAAGAACCACTCCCCACAATCAATCAACAGAACGTTCAAGTGGTCATTAAAAATCCCACAAAGGTGGAACCACTAACGAACTTCCAACAATCAACCAAGCGGAAGCGCCCCCGATGAAATGAAACACCCTGTACGTTGGTCGTACATCGCTACCTACTTACAAAAAAAAACACATAACTGAAAATAAACACAAAAAAAATATCGAACATAAAATTTCAAATACAAGATTTGAACTTAAGTCGAACGCGTCGGAATTTCCTTGCCAATGCATTATGCCAACACTGCTCGTTGTTACCTAGTGAAAATAATGTATAGTTCAAATTCAATAAATAAAACATAATAATATAATTATTAATTAATAATTTTAAAACATAAAATTCAAACATTCGCATTCATATTCACGCCGGCGAGCGTAAAAGATAAGATAGCCTCTAATCACGTCGAAACACAAATGCAAAACCTGCAAACCAACGATAATCTCGGCCAAAAACGTTCAAATCAAAAATGCAAGGCAAAGGAAAAACATAAATAATAAAACATAAAAAAATACATGAATCAGCCAAGGGTGAAATCAAACGATGGCAAACTCCAGGTAGACGGAGTAAAATTTGTCCTAGTCTACCAATGTATACCACTGTGAAATAATTAAGTAACAAATTCTGTTACTTACCAATCTGAACGGAAACCAAACCTTCAAAGACAGCATGGACAGTAGATCCGACCAAGAAACGTACGATATGGGGAAAATCCGCCATTTCCCATCAACGAAGATATTTCACGTCCCTACTGGCCTGCGCAAACAAAAAATGTTCCGGAAAGAATACCTTCGCTCCACATCCCGTTAATTACGTAACCCAAAAGCCCATGATTATTCCACAGTAGACACACAAATCGACATTTTCACTTGAAAATTTACACCAGCCTTCTTACTTTAAAATTGACACAAGGCTCGTCTTGCTTGTTCGATATAGTTCACACCAGACTTACCTTGCTCGTTCGAGAGCTCAAAACTTGACCTCTTGCTCGATCGAACGCTGACACAAGACTCTCTTTTGCGCAGTTTGAACTATCCCCCCTCGGCGCGGATAGAATGCGCCTTTAAAAGAATAATTGATATACAGGGTTGACCGTAAGTGATGGATTCCAAAAATCCGTCACATCCATTAGTTCGCCATTCTCCATTCGTCTCATCACCTGCCGAATGTTTTCGGTGATGATGTACCACCTCCCTTGATTTTATAACATTATCGTTGTGATGTTTTTCTTTACCATTGCTATTCCTAACTGTTCATGGAGATCACGCCTGCGTTGGTGTCACTTCAGGCACTCGAAGATTGTATGCTTCAGGGTGTCCTGGAATTCACAATATCGGAAACAGCCCTATCCTATGAGGAACTGCGGAATATGAAAGTCCACCTCCTCCCCATGTTTTCTATCCAGTCACTTCCTTTCCTTATTATTCCTCAAATTGCAGCTTTCCTTTCTTCATCCTAATTTAATTCCTTTGGCCATTTGTATTGCTTTGTGTAAATCGATATTGCCTTCTCGAAACAGCTTTTCTCTACTATTGAATTTTACTGAAATTTTTTTAGGTTTTCCCTGGTTTTTATTTTCTTGTAGAAAATGGATGCTCCTCGATCGTAATATTATTCTTTAGAGTAAAATATTCGTCAAAGGTTTTTATCAAGTCTCCCAATTTTATTCTTTCCTACCCAAGTTGAATGATTTGAATACTGTCAATACCCATCTAATGCAACAAATTGATCTTTCGGAATCGTTTTCCATGTCGATTCAAAATGCATCTAAATATAACTCAAATTGAAAATGCACTTTTCTCATTCACCCGGCTTTCGTAGTTCAAATTATTTGGGCCTGTGCTTGCTGTAAGTTTTAATTTTCTTTTTTCAGTTTTTTTAATTTAATTTCTTCTGACTTTATTTAGATGGCAGTTGCCCCTTCTTGTTGTAAAGGTTATGTGCATAAATTTTGACCAATTGGGCTTACATATTGCCGTGTAGTTTCTGAGCTTCACTAGGGCTACTCGTTTTATTGTTGATGTTTTGTACGAGTGTACGTAAATGTACCCCGTCAATGGAAATGTATGTGAAATTTAGTAAATACAAATAAATGGAAATATTATGCCTCGGCTTAGCTGGTTCGCAGTGCATGTGTCTTACCTTGTACAGGGTGAGTTCGTTCCGTGACCAATACTGTAAATAAATTTATGGGCTCGGAACAGGTCAAAATAAATATCCTTCGTTACAAAAATAATAATGTTTTTATTTAGCACAAAAATGTAATTAAAGGTTTTGTTATATTAAAAAGTTCTATTATTAAATCTAATTATCAAAATTCTGAACGTTAAATAAAAAAAAACACGTGTCGTATGATGTCCGGAAATTTCACTTAGTTATTTTAAATTGTACTTAATGTGCACGTTACCTTAGAAAAATACAGGAATCTTCTAGTTACTTGTACTTGGTATGGTACCCTTGCGCACAAAATTCCACTTGATGGGTTTATTACCATGAAAATGTTCCAAGTTGTAGTTTGTTGACCTCGTTGGTGTCGATTTTTAATTCTTTTTAAATATTCACAATCTTTTACGTTTTTCAACTTATTTTTTTTGTTTTACGTAGGTAAGTAATTAATTTGCTGATTTTTACACTTGTATTTTATATCTTCACCAATTATTTTCACTATAAAATTAATTTTTTATTAGGACGATCAAAACTCGCCACCATTACGTGCAAAATTTAACACAAGGACCTCTCGATTGTTTTTTTTTATCTCCAAATTCATAGCAATCTCGATATTTGCGTAAACGCATTTCTATTGGTTGATTGGAAAATCAATATTATTGAAGTTTCACAGTGCAGGTATGTATTAAGCCAATTGTGACTTGTTGAAATTTTATAAGTAAAATTTTTATATTTTCAGATTGGATTGACTTCTTCATATTGCTTCGTGGTTGGATAGATAAAGATGCTGGACATGAAATTTCCATTCACAGTTCATTAACTTGTTGCACGTCGAACTCACGTAATGATTTAAGAACTTATTTTAAATTTAACACTAACACAAATTTTTACATTAATCAATTAATTAACAATATTCTAACTTTTGAAATACCTTTCTTATTACTAAACAATCTTTCATTTACTATAAATAAACATTTTTTTAACAAAGAAAATTATTAAATGTTACATTTTAAATTATTTTATTCAAACCTGCTTCATGTCCTTTTTTATAAATCATTTGACATTGAACTAAATTTCTTGGTATCGGACGAAGTTTTTCTGATTACGTTGATAAGTCACATGCTTTATTAATAACAAAATTTTCCCGAATCTTAAATAACGTACTTCCATTGACGTGGTATCTCGATATCGCAATATGTCCCATGTTTTAATTTAATTCAGGTGATCGTACAGGACTTGCAATACGTGGGTAGAATTTATATACCTATAGCTATAGTTACAGCATCTTTTGCAAATTTAATATAGCAGTACTAAAAAATATTATGTAAATATCAAAAAGAGTCTTGTGCCCAAAACCCAGCTGCCCCAAGGACGACCAGAGCCCAACAGATTGAAAATTAAGTAAACCTCTCGATATCTTAATCATTCTTTCAACAAAGTACCACTTCAAAATCACATGGAAGCTGTCCCTGTCGAAGATTGGGAGTTATCAATAAATGTTGTAGAACGATACCGATTCTCTTCAGGTCACCTAATCATGCAGCTGTACTTCTGTGGAGCATTGTTTTCTAAATCCAAATTGACGTTGGGTACTAAACTTGTTTTATTAAAAAAAAAGTATTTTCTTTATTTATGGAATTTTTGACGGGAAGGGTAGAAAGTTTCTCACGTAATACAACAAATAATATTTTTGTAACCAATTCAAAATTTTACAGCAAATGCGAAATTCCTTAATCTCATTATAAAACAAAAATGAAAATATGATGAGATAATAGAGAAAGCTGAATGTAGCCTTCAGAAAAATTTACATAAAGTAAGAGGAAAACAAGAAAATAAAAAAGGCGTAAAGTGTAACGTCCTTCAGGTTAAAAATTTAATAACACTGTTTTTCCCATATTATTATAAAAAGGTTATTTTCATTAATAAGCATTACCATTTAAACTACAAACCAGTCAAGATCAAAAACTATGATTATCACATAAACGTGTAGTAATTAATCATCACAAATTAGATCCTACTGTTACTAGTCAAAACAGCTGCTAATTACAATTTACAGTCTATCACACCTCACCTTCTTGTGCATGCTCAAATGATAAGCGCGGTTCTATCAATTTTGGTGGTCCTTTTTCTTCGAAATCAAATTAGGTTACATTTATGCTATTTACACCACAAAATATTAGCGTAGTATAAATTTTTTGATACTCACATGACTTTGATTAATTGTTTGATTTACTAAATTAACATAAACGAAACGGGTCTTATAATAAATAGTAGAGTCTAGATTTTACGATTGTTTAAAAATCAACAAGACATTTTTTTATGATACATCAGACATAGTTTGCATTCTAACCCAAATTATAACCATTAATCATTTTTAATACTGGAGCTAACTCAGATCATATAGATAAATAATATATAACGAATAAAGGTATCACATTAAAATTGCACAAATTTCGTATTCATTTCAGAAAAGTGTTTCAAGATGAGCACTTCTGTTTTTTTCATTTGCAGTGCCATTAAAAGGTAAATTACATTATTTTATATATTTATAAGAAAGTTTATGACTAGAAAAACTAAATTACCATTTATTATGTATTATATTAATAAATAAATAAATAATTTGTATAAATAGAAAGACGTTTTAATAGCGAATTACTTCCTTTTTAAATAAATTTTTTTATGTTATATTTTATAAGGTGACTTTTAATAGTTAGATCTTAAAAGTGCTCAAAGAGGATGTGGTTTTGAATTCCGCTAAATAAACTTGATTTGCATAATTTTTACAAATCTATAAAATAACTTGGTCTGAATTTTTGAGGAATATTTATTGATTGATTAATATTAGCACCAAATTAATCTACCGAACCTTTTAAATTAAGGGTGCAAGTAATGAAAGCAAAGCAGCCGGAAATGCATGTAATGAGCAAATCGCGTGCTTTTACTTACTTTAATACAATACCGATGTACCATGTAACAATAACAAATGCAAATTTAAAAAATTTTAGAAAATGTGCAACAACAATAAATAATTTTGAAATCCTAACCACAGCGATTCTAACCAACAGTCACGTGATGATCTCGTTTAAATTTTAATAACAAATTTAGCAGCATGGGCTCATAAATTTAATAATTACGGTAATTAAGTGGCAATTATTATTCACTATTTTAGTGTGTTAAATACTCAATTGTCGACACAAATTTGCATTAATTTTTTATTTTTTTTTAATTAACAAAATGTATTATTGCATATATTTATGTTTTTGTTTGAAAATGATAATTAATATTAATCAAATTAAAAGTCTGATAAATAATGATAAGTATGCATTTAGCGATATGTAAATGTAGGTATGGTATAGGTATACCTAATATAATAGGTTCTTTCGTCTAAAAAAATTCAACTTGATTAATGATTTGCTAACGTGTCGAGTTTAGTAGAACTAACGTCAATGACGTCACCGGTTCGTGAGAATGCATTCAGATGCCAATCACAAGTGATCAAGAACTATTCAAAACTTGTCAATGCACTACTAAGTAAACCCGGCAACAACACACCAACCACTACTGTATTTTATTTTCTAAGCTTTTCTTTCTGCCGAAGAGAAAACTTATTCACTACAAATAAATTAGTGTCATCTGTGATAGAGATATACTAAAGTAGCTCTTACAGATCAATATAATCATCAAGCTATAAGATAAAAAAATTAAAAGGGATTGGAAAAGTGCACTTTTAGAAATCGATTAGAATACATATAATATAAGGGGTACTTTGAAAATGATCAATAATTAAGTAAGTTTTTTCTGATTTTACAATGTTTTTGTTTGAAAACAAGAAGAGGTCGTGTTCTGAAGATGTCCAATTGAATGTGGAGACAAACATTTATTTCGTAATTTAGGTTTTTATTATTTTACTACAGCAATATACTAATGATATTTTTTTTAACATAATATTCTCAAAAGGTAACAGGCAAAAATGCTGCCATCATTAGTTAAAACGTCCTAACTAACAAATTGGTTTCTGGGAAAAAAATTTGTTTATAAGTTATAATATGTTATTAAGCCATTTTCATATCATTTAACAGAAATTTGATATAATCATACATTACAGAACGCATTAAATTCAATTTTATAATGAAGACAGCTTTATAACATCTACATAAAGTCAGTTTTCTCTCGAAAACTAACTTGTTAATTAGAACGTTTTAACTAAGCACAGAAGAATGGGCGTAAGTATACTTTAAGCAGTTTTGAGAAAAACGCAGAAAACTAATCACACATTGCCTCTCTTAAATAATTAATAACTACATATTATGTTTTGTGTTAATAACTTCCATTCTACAGATGTTGTAAAGGCTTTTTACAAATTTGTAAGAAAAAATATGTATCTTTTTGCAGTTGGGACAAGCAAAATTGTGGTTACGTCTATACAGACTGTTAAATGGTTAAATGTTAGGAAGAGTACAAAGTAAAAAGGCCGCAAATGATTATTACAAAATAAAAAGGAAGACTTTACTATGCATGTTGTAGTTAAGGCCTTCTTACTTAAAAAAATCAAGGGTGAAATAGACACTAAAAACTTCATTTTCCCCAGTGATAACTCCCCCCTCCGTTCTCGGGAAAAAGACACTCTATCGTCAAACAGGTCCACCAAAAACATGCCAATTCGACCCTCCACCAGTTAATGAAGCTACGCATCAACTGAAATTATGACCAGTTCGTGATAGATACCCATAACAGATTTGGGATTGTTTTCAAAGAACTAAAAAATCAAACCATCCCAAAACACCATCAACCATGGATTCCGATCCTGACACATAATGAATAATACCAAAACCATGTTAGTCAAACAGAAGACTCCAATCACGATTCATAATAAGTTCGGGATATTTGCCAAAGATCCTGAAACAATCGCCACGGCAAATTGACCAACAACTCAACAAACTGGACGCAACCACCCACCCTTCAGGCCTCTTTTGCGAAAGTAGGAGAAAAATCTTCCAAAGATTACACCAAGCCCGTTCTGTGCGGATATGCTAAATTTCTGCTGGGCAAAACCCCCTGTTTCCACCATTGCATGTTGAAAATCTGCATATACTTGGATACCCTGAATAAACAAAAGGCACTGAAAACAATCCTCTTCGCAGAAGGAGTCGAAGCATATTCATACACACAAAAAAAAAGGAAAAACGCTATCTCGACCCCGAATATATCAAACAAGAATTCCAGAACAAACACAAAATTGCACTAATATCTGCAGTCCAAATGAAAAATAAATACTGACACCTTACTGGATCGTTTGTAATTACCTTTCATCCAAATATAACCACTCAACGAATCTAACTAATGAAAAATATTGGACACGTTATTGTCAACTATGAAGAATTAAACCCAGTGCCTCAGATGCCAGAATTTTGTGAATGGCTCTGAATACTGCAATGTCACCCCAAGATGCATCAAGTGCTTGGAACAGCACCTGCCCAAGCAAACCAAGGTCGAAGACGTCAAATGCTGCATCCAACTTCCAGTAGTGTCCAAAATTCTTTCAATATTAGTCAGAAACGGGAGAGTAACAAAACTCAGCGCCTAGTAAATAATCAAATCACCACTAAATAGGTATTTACAATTTGCAAAATTAAATTTTCAATTTACTTCTTTAAAATTGTTTCAAATTAAACATTTATTTATTTAAAATTTATATAAATTACTCTAAATCTGTCAACAGATCATTTCAATTTTGATCAACTGGCATACTCTTCCAAAACTACTGCCGACTTTCTGACATCAGGGCAAAGTTTCTTGATTATCTCTTCCTTTTTCGAATTCTTAATTCCCCTTCGAACTTCTCGAAGGGGATATTTGCTTAACCCAAATAAAACTGTGAGTATATGCATGGGCAGCTCCCACAATTGCAATATAGCCAAACAGCACATGCTTACCGAGGTCTCATTAAATGACTGTGCCATCGGCTTTAGCAATAAAGCCAAAAACCTTGGCCTCATATGGGTATTTGGTATTGTATTGTACTTAGGGGTCGATTGGCCGCAAGGGCCTTTCAGAACTGCGACCAGTGTTGATCTTTTGTTCATTACCCTGCTAATTAGGTATTCAGGAATTCAAATTTGCTAGCAAATCACAGAATACTCCTGAGAGGCTTTTTGTTGCACCTCCTTGGGTGTCAATTGCGTTTGTCCCAGATATTTAGCCTGGATCGGGCTAAGGCATCACAGCTACAGAGAATGTGTTCGGCCGATTCAGTTGCCGATTCACAGAGTCTGCATATATCAAAGAAGATGCCGAGCTGTTTCACCACATAGCCTTCCTGTTCACTGGAGAGCAGAGCTAAGAAACTTCCATTAGTTCCGATATTCGAACCAGAAATTTCCGCTCTGTAACTCAACCAGCAATCACAGTAGGCCACTGCTGTGGTCGGAGACGGCCATAGATGAAGATAAAGTCAGAAAGAAATTTTTGACTCTCTCCGGATTTGAACCGGGGTCTATAGCATTAGTAGTACATTGCTGTAGCTACTAGACCAATGACCGTCTCTTCCTCATATGGGACTGCAACCTGGGTTTTGATGAACATGTGAGTAGAATTTGTAACATCGGCTATTTTAAGCTAAGTCATTATATAAATACAAACATCTTCTACCGTCGCCTGTTAAATGGAATCTAGTTCAAATCCTGATTTTTTGCCACCTTGACTACTGCTCAGTAGTTTACAATGGTTATCTCACCAATTATCTGCGAAATAAACTGCAGGTGTTGCAAAATGCTTGCCTCAGATTTGCATATGGGATTGAATTTGGTGAACATGTAACTCCCATATATAACCAACTTAAAATCCTAAAGATTGAGTCTCGGTTCGAACTACAGTTTGCTACACTGCTATATGTAGTTTACACATCTGGACTGCCACGGTACCTATCCGTTTTGCTGAAACAACGATCCGACTGTCACAATCTAGGGCTACGAAATATGAAAAACCTAACGGTTCCAAGTCACAAATCGAAAAAATTTGAAGGGTCCTTTGAATATAAAGCATGTGTACTTTTCAATAAACATATTGATTTGTACACGTCCCTGCCAAATCAAAGACGACATTTAAGGCAAGACTCCTAGATTGGTTATTGACAACCCAAAGACAGGACTGAGTTGACACATGGGTATCGGTTGAAAATCAGCTTTGCTGAACTGATACCTTTTTTTCAATGTTGCTTATTATTATTATTGTAACTTGGATTAATAAACTATTATTATTATTATTAAATACGATTTCTTTAAATCTTTTTTTAAGTAGATATTTTCTTTAAGCAATTCGATTTCGATACCATCCCCTTAAAAATCGGTTCAGTAAGTTCAGTAAGTACATGAACCTTGCCAGAATTTGAACGTTTTACAACTTCAGTAAAATCATTGAAGTCGTAAATCTTTCTAGTTTTCATCGACTGCTGTACTTGATGACGGAAGCTGTCAGAGCTCATAAGGGTATACCCAGGTTCAAAGTATTTAATAATGATTTAATATGCCAAATACGAAAAAAGGCACCAATTTTTATTTTGGCTCAAACAATTGTCGAGCCAAATGGTTAATTTTTCGATATCACGATTATTCGTTTCGTTAAAAACTACTAATTGTGGTAGACTACGTGCCAAAGCTCAAAAGTTATACAATGCGCGACGGAGGACCCAAGAGGGCGAAATACATACATATGAAATGCTACGTAAAAACATAAGCTTAGCGCGAAAATTTAAAAAATGTAAATAAGGCTAAAATAGCCTTAAAGAAAGCTAATTGTTATTTATATTATGAAATAATACTAATACCATTTAATAATAAAACGCGAAATTTGTGTAAAACTGTCAAAACGAAAGCAAAAATTCAACGAATGTTTTCTAGTTGGGCTTTTTAGTATTTGGACTCGTTTTCGTTATTGCGCCGATGACAGTATAACTTTTGACCTTTGGCAGGAGCTCTACAGTCGACTCTCGATAAATTGAAACTCAAGGGACCAGAGAAGGACCAGAGAAAAATTTAAAATTACCATTAATTATTACCAAATTATCGAGAGATTCAAATTAACGAGTGTTCAAATTATCGAGAGTCGACTGTATTAATAAAATAACGTTAAAGTGATTTATTCGGGGCAGTATAATTACTTTCTAAATTGGCAGAAAAGCATCTATCTTTAAGAAAATCTCGAGCTAGTTCTGCGTCTATATCATAATTTACAACGGATCGCCAATACAAAAATTGGTATAAAGTAAGAATGCCATAATTGAGAGTACATCTTACGGTTTTTCCATTTTTACGGTTTTTTAACTTTTTGTAAATCTAATTGCACATTCATATAGTACGATAGATACAGTATTTTACGCAGATTTCAAAAATACAAAAAGCTCAATTTTGAAAAATGTACTTGCTGCCTCCTTACTTTGGACGGCAGAAAAGTAATATATATTTTCATAAAGCACCGGTTAAATTAACTGAAATTCATCTTGGCTAACTTTTTTTCAATAATAATAAGTTTATTTGTGCTGCACCTTGGTTTACATAGGTAGGTTATTTATTATGTACATAAACGGAACTTTGTACGCGATTTTAATGCAACAGATAAATACTAGACGCAAACCAGTCTAATCCAAATTCGTTCTTGCGTAAACCATACCTATATAACGGTATCTTTAGTGTCTCATAAAATAAAGCTTGGATTTGTACCAAATTCGTATAAACTGCCAAATTGTAAACTAATTAGACTAACACTTCGAGTTCAAATAAAAGAATAGCCATAATAATACTGTAGATTTATTTTTTTAATTACGATGCACTCAAATTTTTGGAAAAAAACTACTGTTACTAATACAGTTTCAACGTGGAATCCAAACCACGACGCAAATAATTTGGCAAAAATTGTGAATCGAACCTACGATCCACAGTCGGAAGTCCAACTACCTAGCAACATTCCAATTTATTATTAGTGCAATTGCAATATCTATGTTATTAATTAAACAGATAAATTTCAAGGATTTGAATAATTCTAATTTAGGTCTGTTTCAAAAAGATTTCATTTAATTTAAATATTAATTAAGAAAATATTCACAAAGAATTTATGCTAAATATAAAAATCCGTTGTCTTTCGCGCAGGATCTTCAGAATTTGGAATCAAGTCTATTTTAAATTTCAACGCAAAGTTTTTAAGGGTCGGAAACTTTAAAATAAACACATTGTGGAGTGTAATCCAAACTTAATTTTATTTCTTCCAAAACGTTGCATTTTTCAAGAGCTTTAATTGGAGGTATTATCACAAGCAGGGTGCAATTTAAAATTAAAAGGTTAGGGTAGTTCAACAAGCCAGACCGGGAAATAAAACATTAAATCTCAATAATTATGAAATCTTATCCACCCTTTCTTATCTAGCATCCTTAAAGAAGTAAGTTAATACTAAATTTTTTTATACGCTCGACATTATTGAATCATTATCAAGACTATAATTTATTATATTATACAAAAGTATCGGATTACCTTTGATAGACGTGCTTCTTCTTCCTATTAATTTAGGACATGGTCTTGTTATTTCCAAATTTGTGCCAAGGTGTCTACTCTTGGCACCATTAGTACTTGGAGCTCTTGAATTATTCATTCTAGCAGGGTGCTAACCTGGCCAGATGTTTTTACAACAACACGCGGCGTACTCAACCGGCCACCCATTCAAGTACTAGCCGCCCCCGATGCTGCTTGACACTTAGATTTAGATTTAAATATTCTTTATTCAATTAAACAATTCAATTTAATTTACATGTGAAATCACATGTCTTCAGATTTAATTAGAGAACCACATTGGTTTTACAAAAAATTCCTTTCAGGAACTTACAAAATATTTGAGATTATCATATTGGTAAAAAAATTTGCAGTACTATTTTTTTGGAAAGACCGGTGTTCACTGTCGTTCTTCCTAAGGTTGAGGTATACTTCATCCAGTAGAAAAGCCGCTAATGTGTTTAGTTGTCGTTATGGGGTCTGGATGCAAGGGTTGAAAATGCTGGTGTTCAATGGAGGTCATTATCGATAATGCCAATATCTGCAGTCTTCGCAGTGTGAAAATTAACTAAAAGAAAAAATTAATGTAACCATAAAAAGCAAAAATAGTAACAGTGAAGAGAATGAATAATAAGCATGCTTGTAATCTTTCATAACCACGATTATACCGTAGTCATAATATTTTTAGGGCGCGATTGCGATACGATATAATCATACTTTTTGCCATTTTTGGTCGTTTATAACAAATTAATATTGGAAAACTAATCTACACAGTTTCCTCGTTCGTTTATATTTCAAAAGGTTCTTTGGTCAAGAATTTGAACCAATAATTAAGCAGAATCCAATATTATTGACAAGCAAAGCTAAATTTAGCCCTTAAGGGGTTGTAAAACTGAAAATCTATTCCATAGGTGGCAACTCCAGGAAAAAGGGATCAGTATATTTTTTAGTTTTTTTTTTCTAAAAATATTTTCTAGTTTCTCATTTGACGCTGGTTCTGAATCCGGCATTGCCCACCGATGTCTTTTGTGATATTGCTATTGTAGAAAAATATCGATTACCTTCTATGATTAAATTTTACGATTGCCAGTTTAAGGTCAAATCGCACCCCCAGTAAAATACTGGAACAAGTAGAAAATTGTTAATTTATTGTAACTATTGTCCACTAAATGATGGTCTATAAAATTATGTTACTTCTAATAAAATACTTGCAAGGGTCAATTTTAAAGAAAGATACTATAACACGACAATTCACTATTTTATTATTACTAGTTTATATTTTATTTTTAAGTTACAACAATATAAATTCATGACTGGAGAAATAGCAATTTTCGATTTACGATAGTATTTCACTGGCAGTACGAAATATTCATTTTAAAATTTTGAATTTTTAGGATTAAAGAGTCTTTTACGTTTCTTTTTTCAAAATTATTCAAAATATATACATTTTTACCTTTTGAAAGTTTATGTATCTATAAACATTAATTTATATTCATGAGCTTTCACAATGGCTTTTGTTTGTTAATTTTTAAAGTTTAATTTAATATACTATTTCAGCACATTGATTACTACCCTTTGCTTAATTTGTAGCAAATACGTAAACTTAATACTGATGCTGTTTTAAAGCAATTCCAAAATATACTAACTTATTCGGTGATTGAAGCGAAGCAAGGAAATTTATTCCTGAATGCTGAAAATATGCTTCTTTATTTATTATGTATTTACACGGAGTAGTTTTGGACCTGTATGCACAGTTTCTTGTCTTCCCCGTAAAGGAAAGATTATAAGTTATGTAATATATACGTGATGTATCCAGTTGTTATACACAAAATTATTTCTATCGTGGTTCGGATTCCACGTTATTCTATAGGTCCTTGCTTACATTGAGTCAGCAATTATTAACTTGTAATTCCGATCTTAAAAGCTAATCAACAAAAATCACTATGGTGATTTCACCCACAGACAAGTCCGCACTTCTCTATAATAAACCCATCCTCAGTTTGCAGAAGGTTATAGAGACCCCAAACCGCTTTTGCATTATAAATTTGGTTCGAAAAAGGACTTTTTATTGATTTATATTTTAAATACTTTAATCAGTTTCCAATTTACAGTACAGGTATTACAGGTCTAGTGGGCATATGACTTGATTGATCACTTTCCATTTCCTTCTATCCTTCGCCTTGTTCTTCTAATTTCTCACATTCATTCTGATCAAGTCTTCCTGTACCTCTCTCTTACATCTGTTCATTGGTCTTCCCCTCTTCCTTACACCTCCAAATTCCAATTTCCATACCATTCTTGGGGTTCTTCTATCATTCATTCTCACTATATGGCCCATCCATTTGATCCCCTGGTCTTTACAACGCTCACAAGATTTGGTTTGTCTTACAATTCCTTTAACTCGTTGTTAATTCTTCTCATCCATTAACCCTCCACCTGATTTCCACCGAAAATTCTTTCCTTTCTGAAATCCAAGAACAGCACATGTGTATTCAACCGATATTCGTAGTTTGTTGCTTGAATTTCTCCAAGTACAAAAATTTGGTCCTTTATAGACCTATCTTTTTCAAAACCACCCTGGTATTCGTCTATTTACCTCTTCTGAATTTGTTCTCAATCCATTTTTTATACATGTGGGAATTATCTTATAAGATGACCTCATAATCATAGAATGTGGCAATTATCTTACAGTTTCCTTCTTCCACCGTATTTCATCATTTCTGCATGCATTCCATCCTCTCCTGCGCTTCCATTATTTTTCATTTTTCGTATTATTTTCATGATTTCATCTTCCGTTAGTACTTCTATATCACTAGTTACTACTTACTTATCATTTTGATCTATTCTTCCCTTTTAACCATTTTTTCTTGTTTGTTCAATAGTTCTTGGAAGTATTCTGCCCGCCTTTCAATCACACTCTCGGTTTCTCCAATGAGTTCATCATCCTTACCTCTACAGAAAGTTGTTTTTGGTTGATATCCTCTTTTAATCTTTTTGATTCACTGGAAGAGGTTTCTTAATTTTCGCTTCTCGTCTCCTATTATTCTTTTGCGCCGTTTTCTCTGATCTTGATATTTTCGCCTATCCTCTTCTGTTCTTCTTTTTAACATTAGTTCTCTTATATTTTCTCGCTTTCTTATTTCTTCCTTACATTGTTCGTCATACCAGTCCTTTTGCTGTTTTCGTTTTTCTTAAAAATTTGTCTTGGTTAATCAGCACATGATCTATTTGATTTATACTTCTATATACCTTCCTTTACCTTCAGGACTCATTCATGTGCCCCTGTGTATGTTTTTGTGATCATATTAGGCACTTTTTATTTTCAGGCCCCAATTTATTACCGATAGAAAAATCTTCCATTTTCATTACTTGTTTCATGCAAGCTAAATCTTCATCTTCATATTACTGGTTGATAAATTTATTCTTTACCTAATTTTGAGTTCCAGTTGCCTACAATCAGTTTCAGGTCGTATTTATGAATATCCTCGCATATTCCATCCAAAATGTCATAAAACTGCTCTCTTACTTCCTTGTCCTTTTCCTCCATTGGAGCATGTACATTTACTATGGTTATCTTCTATACGAGTATTTTCCTTTTAATCTCAACATGCAAAGTCTTTCCGATATTGGTTTGAACTCAATTCAAATCTGACTTTGAAACCTATTCCTACCCTTCTAGCGTTTCTACTGCTTTTAAAAAGGTATATCCTCTTCTACATCCATCGTATCATTATTGACTTGATCTGTTTTTTGCAGCGCTAAAATATCAATTCTTGACTTCTTAAGTGCATTTATTAATAGCTTAATTGCCACCTCTACATATATATTCCCCTTACATTCCAAGTGATTACAAAATATACTAATTCTTCCAGCTTCTCTGTTTTTTCCGTAAATCCCTTTCATAGTCCTTTTCTCGTCTGGTCGTCTTTTTGCTTTCTCGGTTCGATCACAGTTGTTTTCGATTAACCATCAATTTCATGTTGGATACTCTCACCTTGTTTCCTTTCCCTCTTTCTGAGAACAGTGAGACTGCCCACCGGCGCCGTAGCAAGCTTTTTTGGCGCCTGAGGCAAATTTGAATATATGCGCTCCCTCCCAAAAGATTTTTATTATTTTGAAAATTGGAAACCATTATTTATTGGGTTTTGTCAAGGTTTAGCGTCTCCATTGCGATGATGCCTGAGGCAAATGCCCCAGTCGCCTCATCCTTGCTATTACGGCGCTGCTGCTCACTATAATTAAACCAATGTCCTCTGGTTCAGAGGTCTTTCCGTACGATCACCTTTTGTAAAAAATTACCGCATTTTCATGAGGTAGGCAGAAAACCTAATTATTGATAGTAGTTCTTAAATCAAGAGAGGTTATGAGGAAGGAGAGAGGGGGCTAACCACCCCCTTGATTTGATTTTTTAATTTTTAAACATAAAAAATACGTTTAAATGCAAAAAAATTTAAGAAGGACCTGTTTTTGTGTTATTATACAAAAAATCAACCCCCCCCTCCTGCTCCAGGAACTTTGGCTGAATCTGCCCTTGTTTTAAATGTAGGCCTTAAAAGTAATAACCATAACTAAATATATCAGGCAAGAGACTCGTTGCAATGCTTCTATCTTGCAAAAGATCTAAGAAAGCTGCAATATTATGCAAAATCATGTATACTTTTTAGTGTCCAAATGAAAAATTTTTTCCCAAAAACCCCTGCAAGTTTCTCCCCCAATTGGAGATTTTAGTGCTTCCAACGTGTTTTTAGCCTATAACCCGCTTATTTTCACATTTAAAGAAAAATATTATCTATTAAACCAAAATTGAAGAAGATAAAATTTTCTACATAATATATTTTGCAGAATTCACTCCAAATGATGAAGATGACTTATGTAAATACGAAGTATTCAAATACTTTGTTTCAATTTAAATTTTTTAAAATAAAACGCATTTTGCCTTTCTGATATTGACTTTTATTTCAGGAATAATTTTTGATGTAAACAAATTTTGAAAAACATCATTTAGCTAATTAATTTTCTTTTCTTTAATTTTTGTTGGGATGAGAATAAGATATAAGTGAGTTATAGGCGAAAAACTACGTTAGAGGGGTTAAAATCGTCTAAAATCTCTAATTAGGGAAGAATCAAGCACATCACCTGCAAGAAATGTTTGGTAGGAAATTCATATACTACACAACACGTTTACATGTTTATCAAATATTCGCTTGCCTGAATTCCTCGTAAGCCCTGCTTTGTTTCCTGGACTAAAAGTTAAATAGAAGTTAGTAATTACGTACGTAATTAATATACCTAAAGAGAATATAATTTTAGCACATTTTTATAAAATACGTTTTCCATTACTTGACCTAATTATGATAGTTAAGGCCCCACGGAAGGGGGGGGCACTGACACCCCACCGAAAATTCCAAAAGCGCAGGTTTTCGACCGGAACCTCTACCAAAAAATCGTCTCAAGAAGTTGTTTGTTGCCTTTAAGTTTAAAAACTTCCTCAATCCCGCCACATTACTCTTTAAAAAAAGTTGGTAAAGTGCGTCGCTGTCCTCACAAATCCCTCCGTCGCCAATAAATCTGACTAAGGAACTGATAAGTATCAATGTTCTATGTAACCGTCACTAAGCAAGGAAAAACTTTAAATTATAGTTCTGGACGTGAAAAACGCTATTTTAGGTAATTATTTAATTCGCTATAATTTAGACCTTAACGAATCTGAGCCAAAATTTCACACTATACAATGAAAATAAATATTATATCCTAGAAATGTATGTATCACACCAATCGATATGAAGAGTAATAGCCGTAAACAGTAACTATGTATACCCTTAGAAACTGACCACCTTCTACGTTTCTGGTTTGCTCAATGACTTTTACAGAATTGTTGAACCTGGTTTTCATCTTCGAGTATTTTTACTGATGAGTCCAATTTTTCAAATGACATAATTAGAGATTTTCATAATAATTATCATTGGGCAAGGAAAATCTAAAGAAAACACTAACAAAAAATTTTCTTGAATATTTCGGATGGTAAGAATTGGTGGATTAGGATTAACTGCATGACCTAAATGGTCTTTAGATTACAATTTACTAGGTTTCTTTTGGCCAGTTTGATAATGTGTTATTACAAAACAAATTATTAAAGCTTTCTATTTTAATCATAGTTGCATTTTTAGGTTTAGTTTAAAAATGTACAAAAAACACTTTTCAGGAACTGAAAAAACATTTTCATGATGACCTTCTAGTTTTCTTAAATATTAAAAGAGCTCGAATTCCTCGCGCTAGCAGGGTCGGATATATTTTTAATAGGACTTTTTTAAATTTTAATTACGGGGCGAACCAACTATTCAATTTTATCCTATGTAAGTTTTCAGTAGTCCTGAAAAATATTTGTGCATTTTTTGATTACTTTTTCTCAAATATTGGTAGGAATCGGCTGATTTGGATGTAAGACAAAATTTACAAAGTGAGAAATCACAATAAAGTTTAATTTATTTTATAAGCTTTTCGTCAATAGATTGGTTTATATAATTTCTTTATTGAGTTTTCATATTTTCTTAATTTAAGTTGCTGGACTGGAATAATGTTTTGTTGATTGACCATTTTAGGAACACACTAACCAATTTTATTTTACGCTAAAACAATTTCATAGCATAACTAAGCTATACTTAATTATTGGTAATCTGAGCATAGTTGTGCGATTAAACTAGAGACTTCCTGAAAGTAGATTTAGTTTCGAATCTAACACTAACTTAGTGTTCTATCTAACACGAGAAATATTTAAAGTAAATTTTTTTTTCTAATATTTTGTTTCTTAATTAAACCCGAAATGACGAATAAACTCGATCGGTTTTGCAAAATTTTTGATTCTTGCCTTCGTTTCAGTTTAAAAATATTTACTTCATTGCAGGTTTTTTAAAAATTTATTCTATCAATTTCGCCTATATGAAACAGGAAATGATGGATTTAAAAATTGAATTTTTAACCATATTTATTGAAACTTTTCAGAAACGTCAGTTTCAAATAAGATGTAAAAATTGAAAATAAATGATATCGTATGAACATTGTGTGGCGGCGTATGCCAACAAGAACATGTCATTTACACGATTCATTACTAACATTTGTGGCAGTCGTGTGCTACGCTCCACTGACAACTCGGACCACAACGCCACTTTTTACAAGCTAGAATACCCTCTGAACTGAACTGAAACTAATTAAAAGTCGTCGTTCCGATCGAGTCTTGTTGGCGTAACATTAGTCAAGCTATTACCTCTTCCTTTATTCTTTTCTTGCATCCCTTCTGCCTTTGAATTTCGTTTTAATAACATAAATACCACTTTTCCCTTCCTTATTTCTTTAACAGACCATTCACAGCAAAATCAATGTTTTGGTGTTTATAGATTTTTTTCTTGCTGGAATGCAATTCAAAATTATCAACAGCAATTTCGAATAAATACGTGACGGGTACCAACATAATAATTTTAACGTTTTGAAGAGGTAGGTTAGGTCAAGATTCTTTATTACTGTAATTTTCTAATAGGAAATTGGCGAACTATGTTCCGAAGAGCTTTAACGTGAATAATTCAAATATGGTCTAATGATACCTGCTTCGCTGATTGCGGGGTATGATCATCTACCATCAAAATGGTTCTCGTTTGTCTGAAAGTGCATTAAAAATGAAAGTAAACTGTCAAATCGGTAAGCCATGATGACTAGCAGAAAATATACTACTAAACTTTTTCCGCCTATGCCGTCCTCATACACAGTTCTTCCCCCTAGATATGTTAACTTAGCTATTCAAGGGGTTTTTCTCAACATTTTAAATTATTTTCACATGTTTGGGTACCCTCATTTTTTTAAAAAGGGTTACAAAGCCGATGCCATTTAATTAATATAATCTATAATTACGATCTTAAAAATGAGCTTTAAAAAGTTCAAGGTCGTTCTTGTTTTTTAAGATTTTAATTAACTACAACTATTTTTTCGTGTTTATTTCTGTGCATCAATATAAAAAGGCCTTTTTGTTTATATAAACGGTTCAACTTGACACATTTTTACAAATACATTGGGAAGATAAAATGGTAGACCGGCGTTACGCATCATAAAAGTTCACTTATGTTTCTATTAACGCACGGACATGCCATTAACACGGGTACGGTAGAGATATCTGCCAACAACATCATAGAAGACTTCTTACAAAACAACAGATGCCAAACGAAACAAGCGTACAAATAACGCGTAGAATTTAACATATTATTTATTTATGCCCTTCTTATTTTAGGATTAAATTGAGGAAATTGTTTTTTTTTTTGGAAACTTGCCTTTTTGTGGTGTTTTTTTACGCTATAATCACGTAATCGGGGTTCTTTTTTCTCCGCTTCGAGTCCCGCTTGCGTCCGAACTTTTAAAACCTTGCAATAATTCAAAGTTAAATAACACATAAAAAAATAATTTAAAAAAGCACAACATTATAATTTGATAATAGAAAAAAGTATTGTTTTGAAAATGCCTATTCAATTCGGATGTAGATAGAAACATTGCGGATTCGCATCAGTCGTAAACGGAAAGAAATTCAATTGATCTTGTCCAGTGATGTTGGGTGATCCATCTTCGTCAGAAGCGTCATCAGGACGGGCGCCGGAGTTAGGCGTCGAGATGGGGCCTCTATTGAGTTGTTATGAATTTATTTTCATAACCCTTGTCGTAATAAGTTAATCGGTTTACATTTGAATTTCATGTAGGTAAAACCTTGCTTGCTTGCAATTTATCAATTATCAATGTGCATAATAAATTAGAATTTTTTTTCACGAAATAAAATGAACTCTCCTTTATTTCCAAAAAAGTGACACTTTTCTGGAGGTAGAACCGAAATCTGTCAAATTTGTGCTTCACTTCAGGATGACTTACAGATAAAATAACAGTAACGTGATACTTTAATTTTTAGTATCTTATCAGATGGTCAACTTTAGTTTTCTTGCTTAGGTCATGAATATTATCATCCGTCAAAATTACAATTTCTCAGGAGCTTATTTAAATAATTCAATTTAGGAACGTTGTTTCTGTAGGTAGGCATAATTTAAATAATAAAATAAATTATTGCGGTTGTAAATTATTTATGCAAAGTTTTATTATAAAATTTGATGTGCTAATCGTGCATGAAGTCGTATTAATAAATGTCAACATATTTTATTGGCAGGTGCGCGTAAAATCATTAGATAAGTGTGTGAGGCACTTAGATAAACAGGAAAAATAATTAGTGGAAATTTATTCGTGTTGGTGGGATTAATGGTTTGTTTACGTGAATTAGATGCACTCACACCGCCTTACGGTGAAAAATTGCATTATTCCTATCAACTGCATCGCTTCTTTCATCATCGAATCCATCTATCGGGAGGAGAAAGTACCCCCGAAATGGATTTATATTTTACAAGTTTTGAATTGCAAACCGAAACTTCTTCACAACATTCCGATAGTAATTACAAAATTAAAAGTGCAAATTTTGTTTTTATTAAACTAATTTTCCTTTAAGCTTTAAGTGCGAAATAATTTGAAAACCAGTTTTTTAAACATAAATTAACTTTGCGTTAACTTTTTATGCTTAAACAAAATTGTCGTAATTGCAATAATTGCGAAAAATTAGCTCTTAAAAAAATGTGTAGGATAGGGGTAATTATGAAATCATAATTTTTTTGCCACGCCGTATCTAATGGTAAATATCAATGAGGTTAAACACGTTTCAGCAAAATTATCTGAGACAACTTCATTTAAATATAATTAAGTTATTTAAAATTTAAATGAAACAGATAATAATCTCAAATTGCTTATGGTGAATAATTTATTTTTGCAAATTCGTCTTACTGCGCCATCTGTTAAAATCTATTCCAAATGTAAGGGGTATATTTTTAGGGTCGGTAACATTTTCACGCAGTGACAAAGATACGCACGAAAATTTATAACGTGAAAAATTATTTTCGGAAAATTTTCCATAAATTCCTTAACTCAAATCGATTTTCTTTTTCTAAACGATAAACCGCTATTCTCGTTACGCTTTAAGCTCATTTAACTGAGCTTTATGCTTATTATTCGATTAATTTTTTTAACAGTAGATATATTAATTTGTTAATTAAATCAAAACGTATTAATTAAATAATAATTATGGTATAAAAATTAGTTTGTTCAGTGCATAGATTTATTTTTTAAAAACAGAATTTTTCACCAAATATTATCTTATGTTCAATCGATAAGACGATCCGCTTAGAAAGTCTGCAGCTTGACCGCACGGATAACTTCTGCGGTTAATGAATTCAGCCGAAATTATAAATTAAAATTATTAATTTAATTAAATTGTTATAAATATTATTAAAATAGATGTTTACTTACCACTTGAACCGAGTTTATAGATTGCGGCTGTAAGCGATATAAGCAGTAAGCACGTGAAAAACAAATTCTGTTGCTATAATTTATGGTCTGCTACGGGCAAGTATACAATACAGTGTGAGCTGCCATCTAGTTGTACACTTACGTACGTGATAACTTAATGGAAAGATCATAAATTCTGAAAAAAAAACATTTTTTATTAGTTCTTCCAACTGATTTGCTATAAATAAATAATTTTTTTAATTTGAAAATTTTCCTTGCCATTATAGAAATTACACAAGCATTGTTTATTTTGTCCATAACAATTAATAATATGATGCATGAGTTTCTTGACATTTTCCCCTTCAACCGGAAAAGCTAAAAAAATACCAATTTTAAATTTGGAAAAACTGCATCGCAAAATTTTGCAAAATAAATGAGTGATCCTGTTAAAGAAATGACTTACGAAAAGTTTGAGATGGATGGTTTGTTAATGGGTAGCACTTTAAAACAATGTTGAAATGTGTTAAAAATGAAATCAATTTTAATAATGATACGAATTTTGTGCAGTTGTTAAGCAGATGAGTACGGTAACATTATAACGCGACTTATAATGAGCAATGAGGGAAAACCTCTAAGACTAATCATTGTAATCTTTCTCATAATGTCTAGCGCTAACAACTTTTGAACCGTTTAAGAAAATCGCGGCCCATTAAAATTGCGACAAGGCTCTACTTGTTTGTGCGGTAGCTGTATATCCAGCGCCAATTACCGCGATGTTAACAAAGCTAAACGTTAATCACTTGCAAATCAAGCTTCTTAATTGGTTCTTTAATTGACGTTTATACTTACACATTATTAATAACTAAGTATTTTTGACAATTGGAATTAATCGATTTCACCTCAAAACGATTGCAACTTTTTTGAAGAATCTTTGCTGTTAAAAGACTCGCTAATTAACAAACAAGTTCATATTCGTACAAAGTTGATATTGAATAATTCGTTAATTAAGCTCATTCAAACATTCTTTTCTCCATTAGCCACATTAATTAGAGCCTTGTTATCCATCTTTATGTTTAATGTCTCTAAGATATTTAACGGACCATGTAATTTCCACCGATGCGATGGTCAATAGTAAATCCTTTATTTTGAAAGAGTGGCCGTGGGCAGTAGTAAATTCCACCGATGTTGGAAACCATAGATTAATAAGTTTTAATAAGATACATACTGAATATGTATTAATTTGTATCTCTTTCAATTTATATAAATATAAACTTGTAGAAGTGATGGATGGGAGTTATAAAGTTGCGTATTAAAAACCTCATGAAAAGATTCCCGCACGTATGTATACTCCACATAAGTAGATGTAATTTTTTTGCACAAGAAACGCGAATCATCAGATATCAGAGAGCTTATTTTTATATTACTAATAAGCAAAGGAACCAATCAGAGGTGACAGCTTTCCAGGTGGTCTAGAAATGGCTTGTAGTTCGTTGGGGAGGGTGGTCTAATATACAAAATACATGTTGGGTTACCTTCCTAAAATAATCTTTGTGTTAAGATGCAAAGCGGTAGACCAAGCTAAGAGTAATAAAGTTTTTTTTAAATATTGGGCATTTATCTCTTCTTCTTCTCTAAGCAACAACACAAACAACTCTAGTCCATCCCTACTGGACTTTAGGCCTCTCTCTCTCGTTGAGAGAGTTGGTAGGGGAGCAGCAAAAAGTGGTGTTATTTAAATTGGTCACAAGCATGTTACGGGTTGACTCGCCGCGAACACGTACACCCCCATACAAACAAATTGCCGGCTTCGCTGCAGTGGGAGGGGTGGTTTTTTGTACCACAAAATTTAATGTAATGGAAATTGAATATAATTGAATAATGGAATAATGTAAGGGAAATTTAATGTACGCGTCGCTTCGATAATTTGGGAATAAATAAGGGCGCCACTGTTATTTGTCGATATGGTAAAAATGACTAGGAAGATAACAGACGGTCAGCCTACCTTAATGTTGAGTTTAATTTCGATTCAGGCTGGTGGGAACGAATCACTCGGCTTCACAACTGAAACTTTTGATAAAAGACAAATAGTAACTCACAAATCAATAAAAATACGAGTCATCATTATTATCATTTCCGTAACTTATTTACATGAATGAAAATACTTAGTAAAAGTTGAGATACATACGCATTCAAAACTGTAAAATTTGACTGGACCATTGCTAAAATTAAATGTCTCACTTAAAAGAAAAACTTCATAAAAACTGATTTCAAACAAACCTATATTCGAACATTGATTCATTATTACTTAGATGTAAAAATGAGTTCGATAATGTAACCTCGCCGTCGCAAATTAATTTCAAAACAAAGTAATTGATTTAAAATTACTGTAATTTGCGATGTACTGTGTAAGACAAATAAACAGACAATTATTGTTCTCCTACAAAAAGTCGAAGTTTTCCAGTCGAACTGTTTGTCCTTCAGCCGAATCTTTGGATGTTGGATGGAATCGGAAGCGTCACAAATCGGGTTGTCTTTCCATTTCTTCGCGTGGTGCCGAAAATGGGCATTCGTGCGGAGCGTAACTTCTTGACTTCGCGAGAGTCCAAGCGAAATTGTGTTTACTCCTAGTCCGAGATAGGAGAGAAAGCAATGCTAGTGATCCCTATAAGAATAAAAAGCATTTTGAGTTTTGCACGGTCGCCTGAACTGCAACTTAGCGTCTGATGCTATCTTACTACCGAGATAATCGACAGTATAAAACTACACCAGCATTTGCTTTAAAAAATGCATATCGGAAATTAAATTAAAATTATTTTTAAATTCATATTCTCAAATTAACGAGATTTGAAATGGCGTTACAAACAATTACCCATTCAAGCTCATATCAGTAGCAACCTTGCTTGACGTTGCTTAATCTGATAACCACAGACATTTGCATTGCGCTACGTCGATGTTCATTTAATTATTGCAAACAAACGAAAAAATTTAATACGGAGGAGCGCAACGTCACTGCGGAGGTCCATCGAAATCCTTGCTGTAGGACGACTCCCCAAACATTTAGAAGTTCACTTCAAGGAGTGTCAGTGCAGAACAGTTTTTGTTAATAGTCGTTCTACACTACTTGACCGTTTAGCATTTGTCGAGAACGCTGAAAGCTTGGCCATGAAGCTTTTAGAAGAAGGTTACTTTGCTATTTTTCTGGTTTTAGTGCTCTTTCTGTTATATGCGGATGACAGAGATTCTCTCTCGCAGAAACTTCAACAATGCGTAGACAACCTCAATATCTACCAAGAAGCGATGCTCCTCATCGTGGCTTACGGCAACGGGATCTGAATACATAGAAACAATGATAAACACATGGAGGTGGGGCTCCTATCATGCTATGGATTTTGTCGCCGCCTGGTAGGAAAATGCTATAGGACGGTTTCGTCCTTGGTCGCCGGTGTTTTGGCAAGTATGCACCCAGTGGACATTGAAATCAGGAGATTACAAGCGTGACGGACATCAAAACCTCAAGAACAACAACATTTCTGGGGAACAAAACAATCTCCACAGAAACTTAAAATATACGGTGCAAATCATAAGCAGATTATATGAACTGGTTATGAAGGAGTGGCAACACAGATGGAACGCAGGAGCGGTGGGAAGAATCACCCAACAATTCATACCCCGAATAGACACAAATATGCGAAAGAAAACTACATTTCAATTGGCCCAAATCTTCATCGCACATGGCGAGTTCGGCCGACACTTCAAGAGATTGGAGAAATTGGGGGACTGACTGTGTCCAGCATATGGAGTATTGAATGAACCAGTATACAGATTACAGAAGTGCGAATTGTACAGGTAAGATCAGGCAGAGGTTTCCACCTTTCATGGTGTGAACCATGGACGAACTTTACAACGGAGCACCACCTGATCCTCGAAAACAAAGCAATCACAATACATATTCAAAACCAGTACAAAAGGAGGGGTTATAAATATCACGCAATAGTAGTTTAAAAAACAGAGGAAAAGGCATGCAAAAAGAAAACGGCAAAGGAAAACAGAGAATAAACCTCCCTTCAACACGAGAAGGAAAACCCTGAAAAATTCGAAAACTAAGGACCAAAAACCGGAAGGTTAATAGTAGCGACACGAGAGCAGAAGGAAAAATGTAGTTTAAAATCTGCAACAAAATTACCCTTTTGGTGGAAACCGTGTAGGTACCTATCCGAGTTATTTTGGAAATTTATTTCTACTTTTGAAAAAACGGATTATATCTGCCAATTTGCAGATTGGTAATTGTTGTTAATTGTTTCTAAGTGTAACAAATTTTTTATATATACGTAAATAAACAAACTTTCATTGATTTGTAAAAAAAAGCTGCGTCTACACTGATTATGGAAGAGATGCAATAATTATTTACAGTACCACCTAAAAGTCAAGAGTGACAAAGCTTTTTACAATAATTGCTTTAAATTGCAACATTTTTCTTTCATATTTTCAAAATTTCATCTTTGCTTACTTACACTGAAAAATATTTTGCAATCAAATGTAGGAACATAGGCTTCCATCTAGTAGTTTAATATTTTATATTCGGTAGTGGATGAGAATATTTCAAGTTGTTACCTAAGAGCAGTGGCGTATCGCTAGCATGGGTGACACCCGGGGCGGATTGAATAGGTTTCACCCCCGCCCAGGCTGAAGACCTTTTTTTTAGAGGTTGCACTCAAGGAAACAGCTATGAGGCATGGGGGGTAGGGTGTCAGCCCCAGGCAGGTGGGTGAGGTGTCATCCCCACCTCGGGTGATGACCTTTTTTTTTAGGGGTTGCACCTAAGGAAACAAGTATGAGGCAGGATGGGAGTCAGTTAATTTGGGGTCGGGTGGCACCCGGGGCGTGCCTCCCCCACCGCCCCCCACCCTAGCTACGCCACTGCCTAAGAGTTCGAATTAGAACCCCGAGATAAACAAATCTTGAATTTAACTCAAGGAAGCAACTTTAAATATCCTCATTCGCTACCCAATATACCAAACTGCATATGCCAGTCCATGTTACTACATTTGGTTGGAAAATTTTCTTCAGTAAGGAATTTAAAACAACACAATTCATGTAGACCCTTTTGCATCAATAACAGCTTTGCACCCTGAATAAATAGAGTCAATAAGCGTCGTTAAACGCTCTATTGGCATTTTAGCACCATTCTCTCTGTAAAGATTCCCAAAACTGTGTCGCATTTTTGTAAGTTTTAAGTCTTATACGTCGTTTGAGATCTTCCCACAAATACTCTATCGAATTTAGATTTGGAGACTAACTAGGCCCTTAAAACTAGGCCCTTGGATTATCTTGTTGAAAGATCCATCATTGTGTCATTTTACTCTTACCATGTTGTGGTCTCTCAATATATCTGCATACATGAACCGGTCCACAATGCCATCAATTTTATGCAGAGGTCCACTGCAATCAACGGAAGAACAACCCCACATCATGACGGTTCCACCACCATGCTTTATAGTGGGAACTTGATATTCAATATTATCTGTTTTTATTTGCAGGACGCCGAAAAGATCATGTACTTGTACTATCGGAAGAAAACAAATTAAATTCATCGCTCCATCTTCCATCGCTCTAGATAATTTAAGACCACCCTTTTATTCCCAAGTTTAAATGATTTGGGACGAATTTCAAGTAGACTATCCGATTCTTCGTTGATATCAAAGGGTTCTTCAAAGAACGTCTTCCAATCAGATCAGTTGACTTCAATCAAAGTTGTACTGTTGAAATCCCTATCTGCTCTTCGCGGTTTTCCCTAAAATCGCGAGCAATTTCGGATGCCGTTAGAAGAGGATATTTTTTGCCTCACGGACCATCATTTCATCATCTATTTCTCTAGTGTTTCATCGGGGATCCGCTGTTCATATTTATTTTTTTTAAATATCAAAGGCCATATTTCAAATTGGTGTTCAATTTCTGCTACAGTCTTTCTCTTATACAAGTTTAAAACCTCTTTAATTTTTTTTCAATTACGCAATATACTTGGTAACGCTGAGTAAAACATAATAATTGTCATATATTTTTTTCGCGTTATTGTTATTAGCAATGCAATTTAGATTTTTTTTATATATTTAAAAATTAATTAAAGGATTTATATATCTATTAATTTTTGATAAAATACTATTCCGCAATTTACTTCAGTCGATACTAGAATTAAAAATTGATTAATTATATTATTCTTATTAAATAATTAATTAAATTAAAAGGCGTAAGGCAGAACTAATGATATATTAATCGGAGAGCGTGATATAATTAATAATACTCTGAAGGCCTTTACACAAAATTACTTTGATTTGCCTGTAATTGCGAAATTAGGCTTTAAAAGTTAGAAAAAGTAATTTAAGTAACAAGTAACTGCATTTACAAGAGAACATACGAAAACATTTTCGGCAATTCCCTTAAAAGATTCATTTCTACTTCAAACTCGATTGTAATTTTAAAATTAAAATTAAAAATTTACAAGTTAATTAGGCAATAAAAGTCAAATTATTCTCATGAGCTTTCAGAAATGGGTTGTTACTATTATCAGATGTTTTAATTATGAAACACATACAATTCGATTTTTATTCTTTAATTGAAAGAGAAACAGAATTTAAATAAAATTTGAATTTTCAACTAAATATAGATTTACAAAAATATTCATATATAATACCACAAGAGACTATCAAATTGTCGGCAATAATTTTTGAAACTGGAACTGAGTGTTTGTCGCCCTTAAAATCACCATGAGTGCTTTAGTACGAATGGTGATTTTAAATGGCGACAAACACGAAGATTCCATGGTTTAAAAATTAACCGACAATTTCATAGTATCGTGTGGAATTCGTTTGACAATTTCGTAAATAAAATTTCAATTTTTACTGACAACAAATAATTTATAGTATGCGTTCACGTAGTTTCCATCGTTACTATGGAAATTTGACAATACAGACCACGGTGGTCGTATTGCCGCGACAATACACCACCGTGGTCTGTATTGTCAAAGGAAGTAGATTATGATTGGTTCAAATTGATGAGATTGTAACATCCTATTGGTTGAATTATTATGAACGAAATTGTCAAACAAAATTTATTAAGCAGAAATAAATTCAATTTTCAATCAAAATTCTGCTAGTTTTACAATTTTCATGAATTTCATATTATTTATTCCTTGCATAGGTAGTAAACATAGCAAGGTAATTCCATTCCCAGTTGCAACCAAATTATTTGTACCGTGATTTCGATTCCACGTTAGACTGCAGATTCTTATTCACGGTGTGAAAAAATTCAAACGATTCATTTTTATTCTCGACTGTCAATAATAATTATTCTTCTTCTTCTGCACTTCATGGATTAGGCTTTGTGCAGCCTGTTCCGTCTTCATACTGCCCTCATAAGGAAGACCCCCGTATTTGAAAAAAAATGGTAAAATAAGATATTTTGCTTTAGCATATTAGAATATCGTAAATTTTCAGTTTTTTTACGTTAACCCACTGTATTTGATCAAAAAATAAGAAAATTATAATAAACTTTAACCCGTATTTGAAAATAATCTATGAAAAACTAAGGCTAAACCACGTACTTTTATTTTACTAAGCGCTATTCCCGTATTTTGATTCAAATACGAGGATCTTCCTTAGCAACTTATCAAGTACGGTGTATACATGTAGGAATGCGACGATTTGAATGTTATCATTTGCTAAGCTTGTTAATTATATTTATACCTATTTATATAAAATGCACCGCGCGTTTTTATTAATTGCAAGATTGCAACAGATTGTTAGTTTGTTCATTCGGTTTCATTCTGTTTTTGAGGAATGGCTGATAAATTATAATAGGTGTTGCAAAAATTTATTGTTTATATTGTTTATAATATACTTATTATTAATAGTACGTAGTGGTAGTAAGTGTTTGTAATATTAATTCAAGTTGGTGCTAAAATACTAAGTTCATGGAATGATGATGGGTGCCAGAGGAAAAAAATTAGTGGCACTAGCAACTGAATCAAATGTGGTGTTTCCAGTATTTACCGAGGATGCATTTTTCTTGGGTAACCTCGAGTCGAGTAATAATAATAAAATTAATAATAATAATAGTGATGGAAAATTTATCCAAGTTACCGAGAGTTGCGTTATTGTTAACAATAGAATTATCCTAAAGGATGCTAATAATATTACATTAGACTCAAATATATTAAATAGTAAGTTATAAATTAGATATATTTACCTATTTCTTTGGTAAAATATGTTAAAAATGAGTTTGTTTAGATACAAGTGACATCGAACCGGAAAGTTACTATGAAGTACATGATATATTAAATAATATAATAGTTCCCACAGGTTTGTACAATAAAATATCCTTGCCACAAATAAATGAATACATTTTTCTGTTTCTCGGTTTATTAGGTTTAATAGTAAATAACCAGCATTCAGTGTCACAAGAAAAAGAAATTGAGGTCAATAAAGCGGATAACGAGAATGTGGCCGACAATAATAACGAGAATGAGTATATTGAAGAAAACTGGATTGAGAATATCGAAGAGAATGGGATTGAGAATATCGAAGAGAATAGAATTGAGAATATTGAAGAGAACACGAATGCGAATTTTACTGCTAATAAGGTGCTAGAGAACACAAAACATGTTGAAGAAGCGGAAGAAATAGGTAAGGACCTAAACTTTAAGGATAAGTTTTTCGTATAAAACTCATACTTATTTCAAAAAAATTACGTATAGGAAACCGCATCACTATTTTATTAAAAATTATATATTTTTAGATCCTTATGAAACAGTGGAAACTCTCACAAAAAAAGGTGAAGAAAGAAAAAGAAAAAAATATAAACTTGACAAAAGTGTACGAACTGAATTGAAGAAAGGCAAGATAAGTTCGCTACACACAGTTAAACCGTGTTGTACAAATTGTAAGTTTAAGTGCCAGAGTTTTCTGTCAGAGGAAGACAGAACAAAAACGAATCAAGAATTTTGTAAATTAAACTGGAAAGAAAAAAGAACATTTGTATTGAATTCCACTGAAAATAAAAAACCAAGGCGAAAAATGGAAGGTTCAAGGAAAAACAAAACATTTTCATATTTTTTGAAAGACACCTGTGGTACGAAAAGACGAGTGTGTAAAATTTTTTTCTTAACGACATTGGGATACAAACGAACTAATGATTGGATAATCCATTCAGCTTGGTCTAATGCTAACAGCAATAATCAACTACAAAATGAATCAGATCGACGTGGTAAACATCCTCCTCCCAATAAGCTGTCTAATACACAAATAGAAAATCATATAGATTCGTTTAATCCATCTGTATCACATTACAGAAGGGTCCACGCTCCTAAACGGCTGTACTTACCGAGTGACTTAAGTACAACCCTAATGTATAAAGACTTTCAAAAAACGTATCCAGAATTCATTTGCTCCTATGATAAGTACAGAAAAGTACTTAAATCGAAAAATATATCCTTCGCCAAATTAGGGAACGAAGAATGTGAACTATGCGAATCGTACCATATGCACAATCCAGAACATACATCTGAGTCTTTGAAGGAAGATTGCGAAATATGTTGCACTTGGAGTGATCACATTACGAAAGCAAAAGATTCTCGTGAAAGATACGCGCTGAATAAGGAAAATTGTAATGACGACGAGGATAATTTGTGCGTATCTGTTGACCTCCAGAAAATAATTATGCTACCGAGATTGGAAATGTTCAAAAAAGCAATATTTGCCCAACGGCTTACTGTTTACAATGAAAGTTTTGTACCTGTCGGGAAAATAAGACATTTTATTCCATTTGCTGTTTTGTGGCATGAGGCTGTTAGTGGGCGACATCAAGAAGATATTATCAGTGCATACAATGCATTCTTTTTGCACCATAGAGATGTGAAAAATATTACCTTGTGGCTAGACAACTGCTCTAGCCAAAATAAAAACTGGGCTTTTTTTTCCTTTTTGATTTATATTGTAAATTTCTCAGGTGTATCGGCAGAAACAATTCATGTCAATTATTTTGAACCCGGGCATACTTTTATGTCGGCGGATGCTTTCCACCACCAAGTGGAAGAGTCACTAAAGCGGTTAAAGAAGGCGTATGATTTTGGAGATTTTCAAAATGCAGTACAATCAAGCAATAAAGGAAAGGTACATGTTAAGTCTATGCAAGTTAACGATTTCCTATTATGGAAAAGTATGTCTTCGGCCAGTAAAATTAAAAAACACACCCCTAAGCTCTACATTTCTAAAATTACCGAAATAATGGTCAAAAGAAATGAATTCGAAATATACTACAAATGCGGCTCCGAGGAAGAATGGCAAAAACTTGATTTTTTATTAAAAAAATATATAGGCGATATTCCAACCCCTTTAACGAAAACAGCACCTAATGGATTTGAGCAAGAAAAAGTTGAAAAATTGTTAAAATCTTTAGGTAGCATCATCCCAGCAAGTAGAAAAAAATTTTGGGAAGATCTTCCTAAAAAAGTTGTTGGATAAATTATTTGTAAAATATTTAAATGCCATATTTTAAAATAAAATAATAAATAATGGATCTTATGGAATAATTTAATGTTTTATTTTACTTAATCCTTTTAAAAAATGAGATTCGCCTTATCTGCTTCGTTAAAATACGATTTTTTGATTTAGTGAACAGGTGGTAAAACTTAGGATAAATACTCGTATTTGCCAGATACGATGATCACCTAAGTAAACTTGCAAATGGTCTAGGTTAAATCCTCGTATTTGCAAAATACGTGGTTTTTACTTAGCAAACTGGTCAATTAGTAGTAATCAAATTACTCGTAAGGGTTTTTATTATACTAAAACAAGCAAATAATCATTTTTTTATTTTTTCAATAATTTAATAGTACCCTTATTGCTTATATAAATAACTGAAATGATTAACTTAAGTATCTGTAAAAGCTAGACATAAAATAAAATTTCAAATCGATATTCCGCCATTTCTACAAATTTTCAGATACGGGGGTCTTCCTTATGAGGGCAGCATACTTCTTTCCATCTTCGTCGCGGGCGAATTATTATTAAGTAATAATTATTACGTAATAAAAAAAAAAAAATAAACAGTTTTAATTACTGCTATGACCTACAGATTAACATAAACCCCAGCCGTGGCCCAAATAGTTTGGGCGCAATCGAGAAGTTCTAATCCAATTCTCCACGAAAATACGCACTCATAAAACATAACTTATCCAGACTATTTTTGTTTCCTAAACTTTCCGTTAAATTGAAATTGACTGCGCCAATTTTTCTGTTAACCTTCATTTGCAGTCTATTCCATTGAAATATTCGTAAACCAAGTCTTAACATTTCTAATTATGCTGTTATTATTGATTTCAGCTCCACAATAAATTTAAACATGAATAATTTCATAATTTTCATAATCTAATTTTTTGCGATCGGGCGTGAGGATAGGATTATATAAATATTTTCATAATTCAGAATAAATTCACTTGTGTACGAAAGTTCAATGCTTACAAATAAATTTAGCTGTGCCAATCTATCAAACATTAATCTTGACGTCACGTGAGAAATACATCACGTTTGAATAGTATCGACTCTTAACAGCAAATTTCATTGGGAACAGTCCGAACATTTTATCAAAGAACAAATTGACTTCATTGTCACCTGGAAAATTAATATCTGATTTTCTAGTACTCTTCCTATTACAGTTAATGCTGTGAAAAAGCGTTCCAATTCCAGCATATCAAGCCAACTATTACACATGCATTATTCTACAGGGTTTATCCCTGTGTGTAATATCAACCAGTTTAATTTGTAAATGACACTTTATTCCCAAATTTCTTCATTACTTAGGTAGTACATGTTTCTTTTCAAATAAGTATATCAATTATTGACTGCTTAAAATTATTTAAAAATTTTAATTTAAATGGAATTGGTTTTCAGCAATAACTAAATTTTAAATTTATAAAATAAAAATTTAATAAACGTTTAAATTAATAGTTTAAAAAGCACTACTAAAATCCTAGCGGTAATTCAACTCCTAGTCAGCATTTGCAAATGTATCAAAATATTTCATAACCAGAAACATTCTGCATTCATCATATCCATAAAATAATTATGTCTATGAGCCTCCGTTTGACATCCCACTTAAACAGCCGCTTTAATTTAATTTTTTTTACAGATAGTTTATACAGATGTTTTTTATTTTTTATTTTAACTTTTGTATTTAGGTATATCAACAACTATAGATTTTATTAGCACCTGGTTTGTTAGTTTAGTTGGTAAGGATTGTTGGGTAAGGGTTTTTTGATACGGTTAATCTACAGCGTGTTGATCTGCATCGGAGGGTAGTAAGAAAACAACCATCAGTTGTTCACCGATTCACTTCGAAAAACTACAGATATTTTTTCCAGTGGTAAGAGGCAATTAGAGTCCTAATTTGAAGGTCGTGGGTTTCAACACTTGCTATTTCTAAATTACTTACGCCGTTGTTCAAAATCTACGTTAAACATTAGGTCCTATTCGTGGGAAATTTTTTCAAAAATTGAATGAAAAAAGCAATTTTTCTTAAGCACATAATATGAGGAAAGGTTGAAGAAATGCTCATATGAGATATTCCATCTACAATAAATTTTAGATAAGTAGTTTCCAATATTGTCAAAAGCTAGTTTGGTTAGATCAACTCCAAAAGAAAACTAGCAAACAAAGATAAAAAGTAAACAAAACTTTTATCAAGATTTTTGGAACCAATTTAAAATTTTCCTTATTTTCAAATAAAAATTTAACTGAAAAATTTATTAATGAGAAAAATGATATTATGAATGTTGAAAAAACTTGTCTTCTTCAATTCAGTTGTTGAACCACACAGTCTTAGTTCAACCAAGGGCATGAATCTTCCAACCTGTAATTTTACATATTATGTTACGTGATCAAAACAATAACAAAACCGGAAGATAAAAGGATTTACCTAAATAGATCAATTTTAAAGCAAATGGCAAAGCTATGGTAGTTTTCAAACAATTGCAAGAAAAAATCAGAAAGGTCCACATAACATTTATTCAAGTGGATGAATAAAAATGAATCAAAACGAAAAAGATTGCCCCTAATTACTCTGTTTTCAGACATTTTAATATATCTATAATTGGTTCAGTTATACATATTTTGGATATAGGATGCAGTTATGCCAACTCATGATTTTGTGATTTATCATGTTCCTCTCTTGTAGTCCGAGCCTGATGTTGAAAACTTAGAAGGTCTTCCCCATGCAAAATAAAAGGGTTTAAAAATAGTCGCATTTCCGAGTGATTTCCACACATATCCCTTTTTCTCTACGTAATCACTGAACTAATTGGAAAATCGAATATTACAAGTCCCAAAGCAACCAATTAGATGAATTTTAAAGGTAACACAAAGTGAATTGTTCAACACGCACTTTCTTGAAGTTCTTTAAAATAGTTTAAGTCCTACATTAATACAAATTTACATTGAGTAGTAATTAAAGTTATGTCCTTAACAGAAATAAGATTATTGTCCAGCCAGATTACATTTTTAGCCTCGAAAAAATCCAAGTAAGATGCAATTCGGTAGACTAGAGTATGTTTGAGTATACAAATTAACCCCCCCCCGACCTTAGAAGTCTCCTGACATTCCGTGTCGGCTTCTTTCCTAATTGAGGATTATAGTTCCTCCAATGTGATTTTAGGCATAAAATTTACTTGTTTTCATTTTACATAAAATTATCACAAGACCACATTTTAATAGCAGAAAATTTCCTATAAAATAAATTTTTCAAAATTTACTTCACATGACCAAGATAAAATTTAAGAAAATTTTATTCTGAATCATTATAAGAATTATTCACGTTCCAAATTCAATTTTTTGAAGTAAAACTCATTTGGCCTTTTCTAAATTTATTTTAATTTTAGGAATAGTATGACGTAGTCCAATTTTGAATTATTTATTTTCACAAAGAATTTTGTGCTCTTCAATTTTAGTCTGATGGGAATTTTCTGTAAAAATTCATGTAAACGAGTTATACTTAGACGAAAAATCGTATTGGGAAGGATAAATATCCAATTGGGGAAACAGCCGATAGGGGAGTTTACAGAACTTCTAGACTCTACATAGAGTGTTCATATAGATCACATAAATATGCAAGTTTGCCAATTTCAGCTTATCCGGAATTTTTCAATGCTCTAATTAATTTTTGGCATCTTCGCCTACAATGGCAAATTGAAATGGTAAATTTTAAGAAACCTATTTTATAAATTAAATTTTTTCTACAATTTTCCTGTAATGATAATTTTTCTTGACTTTTTGTGATTTTGTGAAATGAAATTTAGCGAGTTATAGGCAATAAATCATATAAAGGAGACTAAAATTACTTTTAGCTCACTTTTAACTTAATTATCTTGAAAAATTATGGCTTTTGAAATCCGTAATTAATAATTCAATAAAATAAAATCTTGCAAGAGAACACACTTCTGCAGAAATTCCTTTTTTTCCATCGCATATTTCTCAACAAAAGTGTTTTCTTTCAAGATTTTATTTAATTGACACCAGTAGTTTTTCATATCTTATCATTAATGTTTAATTTATAAATGAGATTTATAGTGTATTTTCCGTAAATATTCCATCTGCTAACATAATGCCAAACAAATTCCAATCCAAATGAGCAAATTTCGAACCGTCAAGCTGCCACTAGAAGCAAAAGTCGTTTTGGACTGGGTCGATAAATAATTGATAAATTCATCACAATTTGCTATTTTTATTATTTTTAAACCACTGCAATGTCTATTTTCAATTTTTTTAAATAGCAACCCTTATTTATCTTAATCTTTGCACGACATTATGTAATTCTAATCATATTCTCCGTTCTCCAACTTCGTATCCTTTGCCGAGTATTTTCCGTCCAAATTCAGACTTTCCCAGTTCTGCGAGAAACATATCACTAATAGGTTGCTAGACTGACTTTCCTACCTATCTATTCAACGAGGTTTTCTGCCTTGACATTTTTTCTCTTGAAGTAATTGCTATTTTATAATGATTTTGCGTGGTTGTAAACAGGATTATGAACTCGAATTATGAAATTGCGAAATATTATAGTGCATTCGAAGAGACAATGTGCCAAGTGGTTGTATGAGGAACCACTGATATGGGCAAATAAATATCTGGAAAACAAAAGTAAGGTGCGCACAATAAAACATGTGTGAGACCAATTCTAATTTATAGTAGCAAATCACGTCCAAATAATTCTTAATAAATGGGATATCGGGTTTGTGGACAAAATAAATTAAACAATTGTTTTTAAAGTTTACGTTTCGGCCTCAAAATGAAAGCCATCTTCAGAACTATAATATAATTATAGTTATATTCAATTCTAATTTAAATACGTTGTGGAAACAAGACCAGATACAATCCAAACAAAAATAGATAACTATTAGAATATCAGAGACGAAAATATTGAGAGCAATCACATGCAGGACCTTACACGACCAGATTAAAAGATTTCAAAATTTTTAATATTCTGTCATTTTTTCACTAACGAGGTCCACGCGATGAAAATTGATTCTCGAACAATTAGAATTATTGTTATTAAAAGGTCACTATAAGGACGAGGGGGGGCTGGAATTTCTACAGCCTCGCAAAATTTCTTTAAACAATTGAAATTTCTTTAAATACTGTTGTAGTTCAAACGACGAAAATATAAGTTCATCGAAGTTTAATCGAAGCTCAAATAATTAACACATATTTTATTGAAAACTTCGCGAAGAAGGGGTGTCCTTCCCTCCTTCCAGTTTTCGCGAAGAACTTCTCGATACGCGTGGTTCAAATGATTTTAATGGAAGCTCATTGAAGCTCCAATGATTGAAATTAATATCTATCAAATATTCACGCGTGGGGGGATCAAAATGTAGTACCTACGATTTTAAGTTTGTATAATTATGGTAAATCAGAAAAATAAAGAAAATTTCTAGGATATGATTTGTTAAATGCAAAATTTTACGCTCTTTCAGATGGCATAATTAATTGTTTAATTTGTTATTATTTGCTGAGGGAAGTCGACCCGAGAGCGGTGCAGACCAGGAAGACCGGGTGAAGACTCTGCATATCAGGGTACAGAGAGACGAAGCTCGCGGGCCACTACCTAGTGGCTCCCAACATGCACCAGTACACAGCGATTCGGGTGATGCCGGGGGGTCATTGCGATCAGCCCGGGCCACGTACTCCGTTGGTGCCCAGCGGGAGCCAGCTAACCGGTGACGACGGGAGGCCGAAGAAAAACGACATGCCACAGACCATCGCAGACGACAGCGGAAGTGATACCGAGAAGGTAAATCCCGCTGCTCGTCGGGGAGGGGGTTTTAGCCGGTAAGAATCCGACACTACCACCCCAGATCATCGGGGTGGTGTCTTTTGAAGATTTCCCCCTTCCCTGCATTAAAAAAAAAACTTATCCCCCCAGGAACTTCACATAAAGAGTTAAACCCTTATGATGATGACACTGATTTCATGATGATCAGCACTATCCATATATTATGACTTTAAACTCAATTTGGTAAAAAACAGATATATCCCTTTTTTCCCGACCGCCACGAAATTTAAAATGTTATTATATTTATTATCAAGTTTTGCTCATCAAGCTCAAAAAATTGTATTGCCAGTCAAAAATATTTTTATTTAGTTTGATGCTTCGCTATGATTCTGATGCCCTTAACAATCGTTTATATTTGGTCGTGTAATTTACTATCCAATCTTATTTTTCTGTCAAGTGGTTTATCACGGTCTCCAAGACATTGGCGGCCTTCACTACAATATCTACGTTTTATCACACATATTATAAAGGGGACCTACTTTTTATCATAGACCCCAAACCATACGATAATATTATGTACTACACTTGATATTGAAAAAGTTTACTATAGGAAGATTAGATTTCAGGATGCCATTGCTTCCCGACTATGATATACAAGATTTATGAAAGTTGTGCGAATATGTTTTTAATCGAATTTAAAAAATCGGTGAACAATTACCTGATCTTTACTTAATCGGAGAGCATGAAATACTTAGAGAGTAGTAGCAATGCTAGTGGTAGAACTACAATAATAGACAGAATCATAATAAAACGTAATAAAAACATAATATATTGAATAAATTAATGCTAATGGGTTAAAAGTCAACCGAACCTCATCCTTGTTGGACTGGTTAGGGTTCACCGTAAGCGGTGAACGTCATTAGGGAAGTAATTTTCCATAAATTATGAATGTCATATCAAATAATCATAAATAAATGTTCGACATAAACAACTTTTTCGATAACTTCAACAATTACTAATTTAAGGAATTGGCATTTTTCTTGCATTTGCCATGACGTGGCGTCTCAGATGAGGTTTCCTTACGGCCTTCTTAGTATAAACCATGATACATCACCTAATCCGAAAAAAAATCTGTGTTGCTAAATGGTAAATCCAATATGACGCACATAAGGGAAACAAAAATTAAGTGTTGTTTCACCTCCGTCTTAAACGTGATGGAAAAAATGTTATGGCATATCTAGATTTCTCGGCAAAACAATGGTTTTATCAGTTTCCAACGAAAATTACAACTTTTTTATGCTTAACGTCCAAAAAAAATTCAGATCAGGGAATTGGAGAAATAAACTCGGACAGTAAAATTGGCGACAGATATTTATATAAACTTAACACGCTAATATAACATTTCAAATCAAAGTTGCATCGGATACAACCACAAACAATAAAAATTTCCATTTAATATTTTAATGATAACTGTAAAGTGACATTTTAGTTTTCATGATGTTCTTTTGTACTACAAAGCAGTTTTAATCAAGGAAATGCTTTAGAAATTAATAATAATAAGCAAAAAGTGTAATCATAAATAGAAAAATCTTTGCACATTTATCAATGTTGGTTACAAGAAGATTGAAACTCTAGGAGGTGAACCGCCACCATCGCTTTCGCGGTTAATGTGATTTTAGTTACCTACTCATTAGTTTAAAAAAAAACTGAGAATTTGAAAAATGTTTACCTGCCTTACATCCACATAACTAATTTTTATATTCTTATTTTAATTTAAAACAACTATGTCGTATGTTCAATTAGAATAATAGGTAACTATCGATAAAGTATGGAACGTTTAATCAAAACAAGACGGTTATTTGATTAAGTCGTTAAGTTAATAGTATTTTATTATAGAAATTAGCTTTTAATATGGCAATACTAAACAGTAAAATTAGAATTAATTAATTATGTCCATCTTCATCTCCAGATTGTACCAAAAAAAAGCTAGATCTAAATCAGTTTAGATTTTCTTGATTGCTGATATTAAGTCCTCCTCCGTAGATTGAATGGAATTACTACAAATATTCAGAACTGCTGTAGTAACATCGAATTTCTAAATGGAATCTCAAGAGGTAACCGTTTTAAATATTAAAATCTATGCAACAACTTCATCTATGTTGATTACATCCCGTAAATTACAGAAAAAAGGTTTTGGAATTTGTCGATTCTGTACATTTCTGATATAATTAATTTAAATAAGAGAAAATTCAAAACATTTTCAGCCTTTCGAAGAAACTCATTTATCTGCGGAATATATTTTGCTGATTATTAACTTAAAAAAAATTGACTTATCTATTAATTTGAAAGGTTAAAAAATTCATAAATGAAAATAAGATTGTAAGCATAAACCACAAGACATTATTAATGAGCTTCAGTCTTACAGGGAAAGATAGCCTGTTTGCTTGAACTCTAATATTTATATATGCAAAACATTACAACAACACATTTATCAAAAACTTTCATTTTCCAGTACGAATACTACCCCGTGACTCTAACTTATGAGATGCATTTTTCTTTACCGTGTGACATTACCAACGGTAATGTATATTAGTTAAAGCACATTGCGTTTCTATAATACAATTCTATATTTTAGATAACCCTTTGTAATGGAGAATTCAATCAAACTCAAAGCGGCCCGGCCTCTTAAATATGCATGATGGAACAAGGAAATAGTGACGTTCGTTGGTATTGTATTTGTATTGCTTATTAATATGCAAACAAAACTATACGGTATTAAATTCAAGTTTACTACAGCATCAACAGTAATTTTTCTTTTAATTTGTAATTCTGATCCACTTCTAGTAATCTGTTTGGTGGGAGAAAGGAATAAAAATTGGTGGAATAAATGATAAATCTTGTTTTAACAACTTTTCTATGCATCAGATATTTGCATTTTGTATTTCATTTATTTTTTAACTTAGAAATAAAAATATACCTAAATGATAACAAAAACAGCACAAATTAATTAATACCTACAAAAACTCGAAAATTAAATTGTGTCAAATAAATCGAGCAGAATTAAAAGTATGCACTTGTATTTACTGCACATATTCTTGTTAAGTTTTCTTTTTCGTCATAATTTAGGACTATGTTCTGCATTCATCTTCTTTCTTAGGGACATAATAAGGTGGCATGCGTACAAAGTGATGTCATACATGTAGGGATCATACAGCTTAACGTGGGCTCCGAACCACCACTGTACCACGAAAATTGTCATACAAATCCACATTGAAAACCAAAACGTATTATTTGCTACTTTTTTTATTCTTCAGTTCATTCACATAACGATACTATAATAATTTAGTCGTGTTAATTTATTATATTATAACTAAATTACATAAATTCCTAAGTTGTGCGGCCTAAAGGCCGCACTAAGGGAATTATTATCATAAGTGTATGTCGTAATTGTTCAGATAACTTCTTCCATGTGAATTATTGTAACAATTGTAAATAAAGCAGCTTTTGCATATGTATTATAGTACCTATAGATTGGTCAGGTTTAGATTCATATCTGGTGTCTTATCTCGAGATTTCGTATCCGGTGTCCTCGTATTTAAATTCTTCCGGATTATATAATGTATTGATAATACGTACGATAGATATGTAGATAGAATGTGGATGCCTGTGGGTACTTTTGTATGGAAATAAGTCATGCATTAACCGGTTCCTAAGCATCCTATATCTAAAATAGGTCTCGGCAAAATTAAACTGCATAAATAAAATTGTGAGCAAAAGCTAAAAAAATAATCTTCTAGCCCCATAGTTCCGAGATACACCTTTGTAAACAACTTCAATTTTTATCAGTATTTGTTCAAAATAACATAGTTTTCAGATTTTTATGTAGATTTTTCGTGTAGGTAAAAACTAGCCTAAATTATCTGTAAATTCCCGTATAGAACAACCTTGTAAGTAGATCAATCTGTGAGCTTTCATAGTTCATCATTTTTTAACCTTTTCTGTAATTTTTTTTATTCTGCAAATAGTTCGATTTCACATAAACTAAAATAGAAATTGGATATCATTTCAAGTATAGAGCATAATGTTAGAATGCTGTAATCGCAAATAGTTTTGAAGATACGGTTTCCCAGATAACCTTAATTTTCTCGACATATTTGCTGAAAATTGTTAAATTTTATTTTTTGGAAATATGACTATCCTATGACTGCGACAAGTAAATTATATGTAATTTATATTATTTTCACTGCCTTGTTCTTTCAGGCATATCTCAAAATCTACTAACACAAGATTAATATTTTTTAAATTTAGTACAGTTTAGTTTTAAAGTTCACCTTACAGTATTTTTGTCGTGACATACACCAAAAGCACGTAAATGATGAAAAACTGATTACTTGAAGAAATCCTTAAAAATATGGTAAAAAGTGATCAATTTTGAAAGCTCACAGCTAAGCCTCTATAGTACAGAAAATATAATAGTTTTGTTTCTAAAATAAAATAAAGTAAAATACTTTTGTTTCTAATGGACAGTTAAAAAAATCTGAAAATTACGTTATTTTGAGCACAAATCTAAAAAGGACGAGATGCTTTGAGCTGTATCTCAGAAACTGTAAGGACTACAAGAATTATTTTTGGTAGATTTTCCCCACAAGTTTATTTAGATCAATTTTGGTTATACCTAATTTGGACATGGAATGCATAAGAAATGGCGAATTCATGATTTTGCGACTTTGAGATCTTCGACATATTTGCTTCTGTCAAATACTTTATGTTTATACAAAACTAAAAGGTATAAGCAAACACATCGCATTTAGTGCATTTTATTGGCGCATTTTAAGCCAATCTTTTCTTTCTACTTCTGTCAGCTGTTTTCCATCTTTTTGATGTTAGCCTCACCAATGTATTTATATCTTGCACAACTTTCATCCAGTTCAGTCCCGCTGCCCTCTTCCGGTCGTCGCTCCACCTTGCCAGTGATCTTCCAAATATCAAAAGTACCGGTGGTTGTATGAATTTAGATAAATAATTTAACCACTCAACGAATAAAGTGGTGGTCATGCTACCTTTCGGAGACATATCGACCTTAGAACTCGGTGGTAAACCATCAGCAAAAGTTGGTTTAAGCCTTTGCCCCTTAAATAAAATCATTGGTGGAATACAATTGCCTAATGCTTTAGAGCAAGCAACAATTGTGCAATTCTCGGCATGTTCTGGGGATAAAAGGTGAACTCTTTTATTTCCCTTCTGAGCGATCACTGTCTGTTGATGATGTAGGGTTAATCTGCAACCTTTTTCGTCCATATTATATATTTTTGCTGGTTGATGTTTAAGATCATATTTTTCTAAAATGTTATTTAACTTTTGAAAATAAACATTAACAATAAAGGGGTTTAGCTTGGAAGCTCTGGCAGGATTCATAGATTGTGCTTTCCTTTGAGATAATGTAGGATGTCGTTTCATGAAAGTTTTGTACGTTGCATTGAAACAATTAACAATATTTTCATTTTTAACTTATTGGTAGACAGTTCTTCTAAGAGATTTTGGCGTCAAGGGAAATCCTATTTCAGAAAATCGGAAAAATTTCTTGACTAAATCTTTCTCTTGTTGATTATTCATTGTAGGTTTTGCTCCTAAATTTCTACCAACAGCTCCTGTTTTGATGTGGTTTCGTAAAGTTCTTCTTGGAATACCACACTTATTTTCCACATACTGCTGAGACTTGCCTTCCCTTAATAACTGTAATGCTTATTCCATCATGCCTTGGGGCCAATTGGCTCTTATTCTACAACATTTCTTACCCATGGTTCTGTATAAAGAAGTTAAAACATAATTATGAGGTAATAAGAAGGCCCACCAGATATTTGATGGGTTTGTTAGCATAGACCTTGGACTTTACAAACCCCCAGAGGAAAAAGTCGGATTTAAAAACATTTAAATCCGGCGTGTGTATGTTAGGCAATTTAATTGGATTTTATTTTAATGGGTGTCGTATAGTGTAGAATACTGGTATTCAACATCTGGCAAAATGCCCTTAGCTTGCCCGATGCTAAATTCTTTACTACTCAATCCAAACCCCGTCAAATCAATTGTTCCAATCATCACACATTGTGGCATCTCACTACACCAAATGCCGATTACCAGTATTGCAAACTTTATTATAGAATCCCTACCCTGGTTTCCGATGGTATCAATATTCTAGAGGGTCAAGTTTTTAGCTTTGCATTCGATGTTTTCATATCTACGTTCCAATTATTAAATAATTTGCAGATTGAATTGGTAGCATATGCGATTATTGGTGATTGGTAGCATTAGTGGTAATAATTTGCAGTCTTGGGTTATAAATACTACATCATCTCCAATGTGGCCAACTTACAAAAGTCGTGAGGTACTCGTATATTGTGCTTATATACATACAGTAGATGTTAAAAAGAATTTTTCCAAGAATACTACCCTGCGGTACCCAGGCTCTAATTTGCTTACTTTTTGAATATTTATTTTGGAGCTTGACTACAAAAAAAACTACCGTTGAGAAAAAATGTATGGTTATCAAGTCAGCTGTTCTTCTAAGTTGATAACAAGTGGAATCGTCCTGTTAGACCTTAGACCTCCTGTCAAACCTGTTAGAATCAAATGTGGAAGGTTGGTACAATGCTATATTCTGTTAGATATTTATTGAGTTTTGCATGAAGAACTTGTAAAGAAAAACTAGTGGGTCTGTCTTTGATCTTTTCTAGTTTGTGAAAAAGTAACAAGCATGTCCATTTGACTGGAAAGTAACACAGTATTGGACAGGAATTAAAGAGACTTGCAGTGTAGGATACACTATAGATTTTCGAGGTATAAAATATGTTTTAATATTAAGTTAAATATTTGATCCATATCCAGATATTTGTTACTTTTAAAAGATTAAAATTGTCAAAAACCGTATTACTAAATAATATCTATGTTTGGCACATTCTACCTATATTTAATTGAAAACTATAATATTTAAGATGGAAATATTTCTGAAATTTATAGAAACAATCTGCCTGAATGATTTTATTTAAAAATTTTCTATTAAATTTTCTCTAACTTTTACAAAGTTTTGATTACTATTATGAAGTTAGAATAATTGATTTTATTCTTATCAAGATATGAAGTAAAACTTTTAACACATTTGGTCACTCGATATAATTAATTAGCTTGCACCCGAACACATTAATTTGGAAAATAAAAGTTTTCTTTTAATTAACCTTTAGCAATAAATTTATTTATGCTTCTAAAAATTCCAAATTCGATATTTTTGGCAAAACTGTATTTTTATTTTAGAATACCCAAAATAATTCACAAACAGAAGATTCATTTTGTAAAATACACTGTAAGATATAAAGAAAATTCAATTACAAGCTAAATTTTATTTTGGCAATCTGATGGTATGGATAAATCATAATATGGTTGTGGAGCGATAAATATTATTACAATCATAAAGTGGATGATAAGTCAATGTTCCCCAAAGTCTTCTTTAACTGGAATAGGAAGTGATCAAAAACAGTGATAAAAAATTCAAGGATGGACTTTCATTCCAACAGTTGCCCATTCAGTTTGGCCAGGGAGGTTGTTCCATATTGTTTAAACATTTTGTCATGGATTTGCAGTTGATCCTTCCGCTGAATATGAAATATGAAAGTGTATCTGGTGAGAGGATCGATTATTTTTGGATCGATTTTAGAACATTTTATCAACTCACTTCGCGCATGTAATTAGCGCAGTAAACAGTCCTAAATGTAAAAATTCTTCTTGCATTGAAATTTCATTAAGTAATATCATAAATATCAGTATATCATAAATCATAAGTTGGATGTGTGGGTTATGTTGCTGAAGGCTCGGATTGCAATTTCAAATCGTTGAAATTTTGTGGCGATACTTTCACTACATTAAAAAGTATCGCATGGCATTCTCCCTTTATCAGGTGGACTACCGGTACCGTGATTGAAAAACTGAACGAATTTAAATTCAATTTTCACCAATAAGAGTTATTTTTTTAAACAAAATTCAAAGTATTCCATAGAGCACGCGATATGAACTTATCGATGTCAATTTTGTTTTTCTCTAATGTCAGTTACAAACATGGTGTTAACTAAAGAGCAACAAATCATAATTTTTAAGCTTTTAAAACAACAATGTAGTTTTGCTATGATACAAAAAAGGTGTAAAGACCAAAATTTTTGTGTTTCGAAAGGTACACTCTCTAACTACAAAAAAAATGGAATCCCAGAACTTAAATCCAAAATTCGGAAGAAAGGCAGCGGAAAGAAGCCAACTCTGACAAATCGACAATTATCGAATTTAAAGAAAATGGCATTAAAAACGAATCCTCCGACACTACAACATATGGCTAATCATTTCAAAACATCTGAATATATCATTCGGTATAATCTAAAAAAAAAATTAAACCTGAAATTAATGAAGAAACCAAGGAGACATCATATTTCTGAAGAAACAATTATTGGCACCAGCGCTCACTAGGATTGTATCACTTACGAAATTGTGATAAATGGCAAAAATACATCACTGTCGATGAAGCATGGTTCCATCTAACAAATGCTGATGGCCAACGAAAAGTTTAGTACTTGAGACGTGAGCAATCGGCAAAAGAATTGGACGTATTCACAAAACAGTCCCATCCGAAGGGAGTTATGGTGTTCATGGGAATATCGAATTATGGAACCACAACGCCAATATTTGTTGAGCCTGGTGCTAAAATTAACTCGGAATATTACATTAAGAATTGTTTGAAGCCACTTTTGACTGACGCAAAAAGATTATATCCTGCTGGTGATTGGATATTTCACCAAGACTCGGCACCAGCTCACGCTTCTAAGAAGACTTTAAATTTTCTTGAACAGAACGGCGTATCTTTTATTCATCCGGATATATGGACGCCATCATCACCGGACCTTTCACCCTGTGATTATTTTTTGTGGGGCTATTTAAAATCTCAGTTAAATAAGTCAAAAGTTACAACCCTTAAACAGCTAAAAAAAACTAATAAAACGTGAGATAGAAAACATTCCTCTGGAAATGATACAACGATCGCTAAAATCGTGGTCAAAACGTTGTCTTCAAGTGTACAGGAATCAAGGACAACATATTAAATAAAATTATTGAAAGAAAATAAAAATAACTGTGACTTATTAAATTTCAAAATCGTTCAATTTTTCATTCACGGTAGCTGTAGCTTTTTATCAACTGGAATGGTAGTGTGATTCAAGAAATTACTAGTGGGCAGGGACGAGTCTTTAGATAGGTGGTTTGGTGGATCGTTATGTAAATTCTGCTTGGTGGAACACACTAATGTTTTTTTTTTCAAGAATCCATACAGAAGGTTCGGTGTGTTCGAAATTATAACTCATTTTAGTTTCACCAAAGAAGGTGTTGGTGTTCACCAAAGAAGGATTCTAATGCTGTATCACACTTCAGTATCCTATGAATCGATCGACCGTTCTACAAGTTGGTGTCTATCTATAAACTTCCCCAACTACTTAAGGTGCTTGCGGAATTTAACTTAACCGATAAGTATTTGGGTCTTATGAAAAGTTTTGCCATCCAGGTGATATTTTACCTCCGGAATGAATTGATAACATCTCTGCTGCCACTGACGGTTAATCAGTTTTTGCATGAAGTTCCTGAAATCATTATTATATCTAAATTGTCCTAGAGGAGCTGGAGGCCTCTGACACTAAAGTGGTCCGCAAATGAGTGCGACTACTCTCAGTTCAATTCAAATAGCGAACTTGCTGTAAACTTTGAAATTTGATTGCTTTTAAATCTTTTGTGCCACTTTAAATAATTGCAAACAACTCAATTTTAGTGCATCTGAGGTATTAAAGTGAACATAATATCTTAAAGCACAGAGGGAACAGAGCAAAAAATGATTAAATCCACTTTTGGGCTGTTTTTAGTTAAGAAGCGTAGTTTACCTAAATTTTCCCGTAAGAAAATAGCTAACTGTCATAAAATGTGTACGTGTGAATCCCAGTGCATCGTAATTTCGATGCAAGAAGTTGCCAAGTACCAAAAACAGGGTTCGCACACTTCTGGAAATCCTGCAATTCCTGGAAAAATCAGGAATCTAGAAATTTTTCATATTTAGTCGTCAAAAATCAGGGAAGTTAAAATATGCGCCAGTGAAAATTCTTTGACACTTAAAAAACTAAAAAGGAAAGACTCGAAATAAAAAAAATTTTGAAGGTGAGTTTTTGTATTTTTAAAATTTGTATTAATTTTTTTGTATTGTATATTTTGTTTAATCGATTCACTTCACTGGTTTTTGGAATTTAGCAACTTTTCAAAAAAAACAGAGAATTTCAATTTTAATCAGGGTAAACGGGAAAACTTAGAAAAGTCGAAGAATTTGTTTTGAAAAAGTGTCGAAGTTCACGGACTTATCGTATCTAAATTTTTACTTGTAAGTGCCAGTTTTAAAGACAATAAAAGATTTTACTTTGTTTCTATTTTTCTGAAAAATAAAAACATGTTTCATTTTCATAGCTCATATATAGAGACTACATAGAGTAGTAACATAGAGACAAAAGTCATCACTTTTTGCACTGCTAAAATTGTCATAAGCTGTAAATTTAGATTTTGGGAATAATTTTTTTAAAGTAGCATGGAAAACTGAATTCTGCGCTATTATAGCATTTTCACTAAAAAAGTTTATTTTATATTTTCAAAATTCCCAAGAATAGAACAACCTTTTATCTTACTTTTGCACAGAATTACATTTACTTTAAATCATAACCAACAGAATTTATCACGCGATACGTAAAAAACGAGTAGGTACCTAAATTTCGAAAAACTGAAATTCGGAAAGTGAAAAACTGATCATTTTTTAAATCTCACAGCTAGGCCAATTGTGACTAGGAAGTTGTTCTGCACGGAGATTTATCGAGAATTTAGTCTAGCTCACTCATCTAATGGACCACTTATGTCTCCAATGAAAAGAAATCATTTTAAATCCCTCCCCCCTGACATATTGTAAATACAGTAGGTACTGTTGTTAATTTGTAAGACTCTGTCATTGAAAAATACTATACCTAGTATTTCTGCGTAAAATATACTTTTCTTTAAAAATCGTCACGTGCCAATGAAATTCTTCCGTGTTCCATTTTGGGCACGCGTGCTATAGGTTTCGCTACCCCTGAATTATAGGAATTATATTCATCTTGCAATTCCAATACAACCAAAGTATAATAGTAATTAATTATTTACTTTCAAATAGTTGAAAATCACTTTGACCTTGAAAGGTCACAGGTTCCGCCTTTTTATTTTTATTATTTTCCAAAAATATTTCTAGTTCCATCCTGTCACGCAGGGATTAGAAATAAAAATGTCGTAAGTTTTTTTTGAATAAAATTTCTATGTACCCCACCTTCAGCTAAAATTGTAATATTTTAACGATTTTGTTAATATTTAGGTAGGTATTACTTTTATTTTCCAGAAAAAGACAAGACCTCTAACAACATACACGTGTTTCAATCTTATTGGTTCTTATCAGTGGTGTATGTTAAAAAAGGCAAGTTTTTTCAAGGGTTTCATTAAGTGGCTAATAATATCCATGAAGATCGTGGCATATTTTAGGAGTACATAGAACTCATCCAAATGAACAAAAAGAGGTGGATACACATAGAGGTACAAACACAATTTATTTCAGGGTTATAAAACCTTTTCTGCAATAAAATAAAATAAGAAATTCAAAAAATTTTTACTTTACAGGTTTACTTTACATTAATGAATTTTTACAACATACTTCTGCTTGGCTATCTTCGATTTGTGTAAACGTTTATATACAAGTAGTGGCGGCTTGCCAAAAAGGGCACAAGGGCACGTGCTCACCCTCCTATCTAAAACCAAAAACAACAACTATCCAAAAATAATTATAAAAATAATAATATTAAGCAAATAAAAATGCGTTAAAATTATATTTTGTCGTTTATCTTTAAATTTTATGTCCTCCCAGGGAGAGAGGCACGATCCGACATTGCCAATGCCAATGAAGTTCTAACAAATTGTCGGCTGCACAAACCGGGGCGGTCTATTTTTCATTTCCTATTGTTGACTTGGGTATTTAATGTGACAAGTGTATTAATATTTTCAAAGTAACACAAGAAGTTGTCGCTAGACTTGATAAGCAATCAGGTCGCTGTAGATTATAGAAACATTCTTAGATTTCACAACACGGGCCGGGGGTCGCATGCAACCCCAAAATTGTTGAATGTTTCTGTTTAATCTAAGGGTTACCAATTAAAACTTTTTTGGAATTAAATTACTGTATTACTCTGGAAGTATACCTACTACATAAGTAAATAAAATTACAGTAGATGCTTAATAACGTGAACAACCATTTTGTTTCGCATTTTCCAATAGTTTAATTTATCATTTTATGTGTTGTTTCCTCATGGTCAACAAAGGTAATGGAGTTTGGAGTATCATATAACACTTATTAATGTTATACCATCTGATTACAATATACTGGGGGATACTCCATACTGGGAAGTATTTCATACCCCCCCACCCCCAGTGGCGGTTTTAGTGAACAGGCAGGGTCAAAAAATGCGGACATAATAATATTTTTTATGTATCCACTTACAGTATTGTCATTATGCATTTGCATTAGTCAGTGGGAAACCCTGCATATTAATTTATAAAAAAATCTCCTCCTTCCGCGGCTTGTATCTCTGCTTAACAAGCTGATGGCCTACCCAAATATTTGACCCCACGAGCCATCGCTGCCCCCCCCCCGACCGTCTGGTCTCTGCACTCGCCGATTTTTTAGCACTTCTTTGGCAGTGGCGACTCCAAATATTTCCAAATCAAGACTATAATTTAGTCATAAATCTTTCATGAAAAATGGAAATCCTGTATGATACGAGGGGTCGTTTTTATATTCCCGGACTAGGCATGAAAACAAAAGACTAGAGCAACAACAAAATTTTATTTTTCAATATAGTTCCCCTGTTTTTGAATACAGGTATAACACCGTTTCAATAATATCTTTAATCCAGTATAAAAATATTCATTTGGTTTTTCCGCAAAATGGCCCTCAACAGCTGCTATAAGTTCGTCATTATCCCTAAATTTTGTACCCCTTGGTGTTTTTTTGAGATTCGGGAACAAAAAATAGTCACTGGGTGCTAGATCTGGACTATAAGGCGCATGTTCAATTTCTTAGAAGCCACAATCAGCTACAGCAGCTTTTGAAAGTCTGGACTTGTGCACTGGTGCATTGTCGTGGAGCAACAAGACACCTTGCGTCAGTTTTCCGCGTCTCTTCACTTTAATAGCATCTCTAAGGCGATGCATCAGGTTTGCATAATACTCTCCCGTTACCGTACTACCCTGATTCATATAATCAATCAGCAAAATTCCCCGAGAGTCCCAAAAAATTGTTGCCATTATTTTTCCTGCAGAAGGGGTGACTTTAAACTTCTTGGGATGGCTGAAGCCCTTAACATGCCACTGCATCGACTCTTGTTTCGATTCAGGATCATAATGATGAACCCAGGTTTCATCTCCAGTGACAAGTCGATTGATAGTTAAATCTGGTTCATCTCCACAGCGCGCCAAGAATTGTTCACAGGTATTCGATTTTATTCATTTCGATACATATACAACGCGCGACGACACAAACTGACAGATAATAAAATTAATAATGATGCAATTGTTTTGTAAATTGCCACACAGGTTACCAAGGCATATGTGATTAAAAAACAGCATATTGAAAAATTGCATCATAATTCAAAACAGCCCAGTCCGGGAATATAAAGACCACCCCTCGTAATTCAGTATTACGTTGTTGTATTAATATTCAGAAAATATCATAAACTGTGCGATTAAGTTGTTCATATTATCGTGAGTTTATTATACAGTAAATATATATTTTTCCTTTTGTTTAAATTTTGTACTCTACAACTCTACCATTATAAGAAGTCACGAGCCACCCTTGGATACAAGCGTTCTGCTGCAAATTAAATGACTATAATTTCAGAATTTATGTAAAAAACGACAAAATAAAACACTTTTTGCCGCCATTATAGCTGAAATACCAACAATAAAATTTATATTAAAAAATACACACTACTTATTAACATCACTTACTTGACCAAATAAATTTGTTACATTTATTTTACTATACAGTTAGAACTTTTTATTTTTTATTTATAAGTAATAATGTTACTACTCCTTTTATGTATCGTAATAAAATACTTAAACTACATCAGTGTATGCATTGATTTTTACCATTTTGAAAATTTAAAACATAACGATAATGAAAAACAAGATGTTTAAAAAAAAGTGGTCCAACTATCCCGGACTTACCCTATTTGTAATTATTTTATTCAATTTTTCCTTGATTTTAAGATTTTCATTTCAACTTTTACATTTCTTTCTTTTTAATTTTATTTTCAATTTTCCTTAATTTTTTGATTAAGCTTACCTGATGATGCCTAAAACATCAATATCTTACTCTATCGAATTTTTTTCTAATTTTTCAATTCAATTTAACCCCCTTTTAAATTTTTAAATCCTTTTAAATCCTTAATATTTCATTCATTTTCGACTTGACAGTAAATTTTGGTATTTCAAATTAAATTGTTTTAATAACTACTATTAGTCTTTTTAAAAATATAGATATTATTTACAAAATTGGGTACTAAAATTACCACCTTGTATTAATAAAAGTCTAGTTTTTGAAGTGTACATCTACCCAATTGTTCAGAACAGCCGTTTCAAAGATAGAAATAGCAATGATGATTGCCAAACTCCGTAGCGGGGACGGCACTTAAAGAAGAAGAAGAAGAAGAAGAAGTTTTTGAATTAAAATTTTCGATGTATTTGAGTGTCTTTAACAAACATTCTAAAATTTCTTTAAAATCCTTTGGCCACTTCTTCCTTAATTGTGGATTGCAGCCTCACAAACAAATTTTTATGGAAAATTCACATCGAATCAACAGTAAAGATCACAAAATTCTGAACAAAATAGAGTTTTTCAAAATTTACCTATTCCATCATTTTCAATATCGCTAAAATAAAAATAAATTTTAGAAAAAACGAAATGCATCTTATTTTTTAAAAAATTCATAATATTAGAATAAAGTTTTTGAATAATTCGTGTTTGGAATAAAATTTTCTGATGGCATCTCCATCACCTGAAGAGAATTCTGAAATACTTATTTTGTAGAGAATTTTGTGTTCTTCAATTTTGGTTCCGATAATAATTTTCCGTAAACATAAAGTGAAGCGAAAAACCACATTGGAGAAACTAAAAATCCCGATAAGGCATTTTAGAGAACTTTCGGGATTTCATTCGGACATCACTTACTAAATGTAGACTGCGTGCAAAAGCTCAAAAGTTATACAATGCGCGAAGGGCGAAATACATACATATAAATGTTACGTGAAAACATTAGCTTGGAGCGAAAATTTAAAAAATGTGAATAAAAAAAGACGTAATTACTCGTTCTTGAAAATTAATATGAAAAAAATATCACTAGGCATGTAATTTAATAAAAAAGTTATTGTTATTTATTTTATTTTGAAAGTAAACAAAAGTAAACATGCAACGAATGTTTTCTAGTTGGGCTTTTTAGTGTTTGAACGTGTTTTCGTTAATGCGCCGATGACAGTATAACTTTTGACCTTTCGCATCTACTCTACTACATGTCTGCTAAATTTCAGCTTTTTACCGGATGGTTTCCAAGCCAAAAATGTTTCCTTGCCTGCACTAGCTTTTTTACCCGACTTCGACAAAATAATGTATGACCAGTTTTCGATTGAAAACTTCACATGTTTATCTCTGTATGAAAACGATAATAAAATCGTTCAAAAACTCAAAGCAGTTGCGTTGATCATAACGTTCTCATCATAACGATCTGGAAAAATTTCATACTGCTTGGGTGTTCCATTTACCAGTCTTTAGTAGAACAGGAAAACAGAAGGACAAACTTTGAAAAATATGTTATAGTTTGATTTCGCTCACTTTTTGTCTTCGTTTTACGAATTTTTTTTTTAAGAAAAAAAATAATGAGAATTTCGCTGATTGTGATCACAATTAGACAGAGAGAAAGATGTGGAAACACAACGCCGATTTTAATTCCTTATCCACATTTCTAAAAATAACCAACACTTGAAAACTAATTATAAAATCGATATTGAAATGAGTTTTACTAATTTATATTTGATAGGTAGGTAATATTTATTTTCCAGCTGTAGATGAGTTTATTATTGCTTACAACAAGCATTAACGTCATTATATATGATTTGGTGTGTGAATTATTTAGTACACTTCGGTTTAGCATTAGTAATTTCTTAGTTTATAAGTAAGTAAATTTGAATAAAATCTTGAGAACCAAAACGTGTAGAAATTTCCGAAAACATTATAGGTGCACGCAAAGCGTTCATTAGCAGCTTGTATTAAACTCAAATATAACAAGACAAATAACATTACTAACGTTACATTATCAAGCAATTTCTTTAAAGTTATTTATGTATATGTTTAGAGTGTACGCCATATCGACGTATCGATGTATATTTTCGGTCATTATTTATTTGTATGTAATAATGAGAGCGATCACTTTTAGTGGATTAAGAAAAACCGTCGTTTTGTCGTTACATAAAAAGCTCACGATAGAAAAAGCTTTAAGGAAAGCTCGTTTTCGAAGTTTAGGAGAGTTTTCACACAAAATTTTATCAATACATAATCGTGAAGTTGTGTTTTTTACATAAAATTACCTGTCATTACCGTAGCACGCCAGTTTTAACCGGCGGACGCAGGTTCTGATTGGTTTTTAAATTGATAGCAGCGCTCCCTACCTGTAATGACGGTAAGGCGTGGCACTCACATCATTTACACCAGCCAACCGCTGACCGGTCGAAAAGAAAAGCTGTTATGTGGTATTAATCGCTTCTCAATACACTGGAAGCCATTAGTGCTATTAAGGTTCTATTGTAGGATTTTTACAAACACTAACGTGTCGTGTAAATACCATTTTAATGTTTGACTTTTAACAAATTACCTACTTCTCTTTGCGTTATGTTGATTTTGTGGACATTGTAACTTTTTTTCAAATTGCTAACCTATTGTCATTTTTATATGACCATTTTGGTAAACGGAAGTTATGTTTGTTTATCTGTTCGTTCTATGGCTTATTCGTTCAAGGCTAATTACTTTTTGATTGCTCCCTTTCAGACGAAACAAAACCACTCGCAAGACAATTCGTTCCAAATTGTTACACAAGAATTATGGTTTGTATAGGTAGACACAAAAAGTTGTATGTCTAAAATTCTGAAAAAAAACCTGTAATAAGTAAAACTTTTAGGTTTTGGGGCTATGTAAGAAAAATAAGTTTTAATTCCGTAAATTTGACCGTGGCGCCAGCTTTTTCTAACTTCTCCTTAAATTCACATTAAAGAATTTTTTTTAGAAACAAAAATATTTCACGTGAGCAATCGAGAAAAGCACTGATTAGGATTTATTCATAATAAAATTTGACTAAGAACATTTTCAGTTTGATTATTACAGTGGAAGCCGAACGCATTGAAAATGTAACCCTAATTATTACCATCAGAATACGACATAATCAACGCTCTTCCATGCTTTAGGCAACCATTAAAAAGGACTTTAAAGTTAATAAAATTAACCGCAAATGAACGTTTCTGTATATTTAATGTTAATGTATGATGCATGCACATGCTCGTCATTTATTAATGTCATCTAACCAGGTATAGAGCTATGTAGTACACAATAAAAATATTACCGTAATCTCAACACGTTGTAAACCGCGGAGAGAGATAAACACGTTAATTTTACAATTAAGAAAAATGATGTGTCAACACGATTACAATTTAAAAAAAATCTACAAGAATGGTCAAACTCGTGAAGAGCTCCCCACTTAAAAATTAAACCTCAAATTATTTGTAATTTTCAAACTAAAATTTTGTTGTAAATAATTGGATGCGTAGTTACGTAACCCAAAATTATATTCAAAAAATATCTGTTATTAAAGCTAGCCGATGGTGAAAGCTTACAAAATAGGAGATCAACTCGAATATTAATAAGATATGAGGCTTCTTATTATAAAGTAATTATTTATAGCCCAACAACTTCTCTATATTAAAAATAATCAAGATTTAAAACTTTCTGCGAGATTGTCAAAAATTACCTCCACTACATCTTGTTTTAATCCGGTTCAAACCTACAAATCAATTATTGAAATAAAACCCACTTCTTGAACTTTCGATTCGTCCTACTCAATATTCTACACCTTAAATTATAAAAGGTCATTAGGAACATAGACATTTTTAAGTGTCACTTGGAGGAGATCCCTTAATTAATACGATAGAGATCTCATACCGATAAAGAGAGAGGTAATAGAAAACCTGTGTAGTCGAGAATAACCAATCAATTTTTCTCAACTTGAATCGACGTAACAGAAATAAAAAATTAGCTTTTTTGAAGAAACAAACCGAAATAATAAAGACTTTAGGTATTGCCCATCACATTCACAGCTTGCCAATCAATCTATGCCAAGTATTTTATTTTGACCTACAGTTTTGGCACTGATTTATATTTTATTTTCTTTACAATTGCCAAGTCACTCATAAATAAATTTGAAACATAAATTAATAATTAGTAACTTCATAAGCTCTGGTGCAAAAGAAGCATGCAATATTTTCTAAAGAAATTTAGAAGGTGGTTGATATAACTGCTTATTTAGTACGTATTATAATAATTGTTATGCAAGAAACCCATATGGTAATAATGACCAGCATTTATTAATAAACTGCAATTTTTTTGTCGTTACGTATTTGTTCACAAGTTGGTCAAAATGGTATTATTAACGAAATAAAGTGTTTATAAAAACCGCACTTTTCATCAACGAAAATAGAATTATAATCATTGATTATTGCATACCGCCTTCGGCTTTTCTTTTACGATCACGTTATATTGAGGTAATCGAAAAGCATATGTCAGAAATAATATACAATTAATTTAACTGCACTTTTTCCAGTAACATTTTGCTGACGAGCTGCTCTTATAAAATTGATTATTACTTTTACATTAAAAGAAATCTTTCGAATGGAACAAAACAATGTACCAATTTGCTTCGAGTTTCGTGATATCTCCTTCCTCAGAATAGTATATAATAACAGTAAATTATAGTTAAAATTGAACTCAACATTTTAAAAGTTACATTGAACTTTTTAAAATTTAGAATTGTCATCTTTTTGCTAAGTACCAAAAATTATGTATAACGAATATCTTAGTTTAGTGTAGGGTATTGAAGTTGGGTTATAGGCCTGGAATCGAATTATTTAGCCGTAGTTAGGATTACACGTCAAACTATCGATTCTGCTATTAATACTGATCATTAGTTGAATTTGTGCCGTTTAGATAACGTACTCAAGAATGTGTTTGTTTGTAAAAAGGTTTTAAAACCGTAAATTCTTCTTAGTCGTGTTGTTCGTTTCCGAACGTCGTGACCCATCTCTTTCTATGCATGTGATGTGCGTTCTAAGTGTTTTCACATACATAGAGGACCTACTTGTTTAACGTGGGCTCCGAACCACGGGAAGTGTAATACACTTCCTATTGAGATGGGCGCTTTTGGCAAATTACCTCGGTGGTTTGCCGCTGCCTTCCGAGGAGAGACGGCCAGAATAAAGTTCTTACCCTGCCCGGATTCGATCCGAGCGTTTCGCATTAGCAGTAGACGCACTTAACTGCCAAAACTATGACCATCTCTGTAAACCGTAAATAAATGTATAAAATTAAATAAATTTAGACCAAAAGAAAAACAATCTAAATTGCACAACGATCGCCGAAAAGATCACTTTTGTATTCAATGAGGAAAAGTCACCCTGAAAACCTAAATGCAAAACAGGAACGCCAGGTAAAATGACTGGTGTTAGGGGCGAAGAGCTCAGATTAATTGTAAAAATAATTTAGACATATTTACATACGGTTTAAATACTGAAAATTCATACAAATTATTACAACGAACCAAAATTCCTGTCCACCGGAGGAATGAACTAAGCAGGGGCGGACTACTTATTCCGTATATTAGGGGTCCTTACAGAAAACCTTTAGGAGCATCTTGGAAGGTTCAGGGGTGTCAAACTGGCAACCTGAGACTTTTCTATTATGGCCAGTACTGTCTGCATTAAAAACAGTAGCAAAATTTTTAAAAATTAAAAAGAAATAAAACTTCTGACAACACACAAGTTTGAACTTTAATACAAAACTCCTGAGAAAACACAGGCCTGAGTCCGAAAATACTGAAAATGAACCAAATGGTCAAAACTGTGAACTTCATTCGGATCATAAAGAATAACATTGAATTCGAGAGAAAATTTAATTTTAATGACTGCTGTATTTTACAGAAGTTCGTAGGCTGTTTTTGCACAACGCATCGGAAAGATTTTGCTTATTTTTGGAAGAAGTAATTTTGTTCCTAGAAATGAAAGATCGGGATGTATCGATTTTATAGGATCAGCTATATGTAGGTAGAAGATTTATTTATATGAGACTGATACAGGAACCCTAAATATGCAAATTAACTTTGGTAAATTGACAATAAATTGAAAAATAAAATAAAAACTGACCTTCCCCAAAATTTTTATTCTATGACGTTATTTGAGTCATTTTCCAAATCACATGATTCATAGATTGTGGTTTTCTGCAGTCGCACATTTTTTGACTTCCTAGTGGACCATTCGGGATCACCTTTTGGCTTAGCTGCTTCTGAACCATTTATTTGTCATATTCGTTATCTTCTTCCACTGCTAAATTCCGTTTTATCTGCCATATATCCTCCTCAGCGCTCAGGTTGGGGTATGGAGGACTTAAGTTTAACTTTCGATTTGAACGACAAATCGGCCAACTTTTCTTGTGTTACTTTGAAAATCATATTACTCTTCATTTTTATGGCCATCCTGATCACCATAAACTCGGGGGTTAAGGAATACCCCCCCCCCCCCGCGGTCAATGCAACCGATAATTTTTTAGAATCTTATAATCGGCAGTAATCGTAATTTTTTTATCGTAAATCGTAAATTTTTAGATTGGCAAAATATCTTTGAATAGCTGTTGTATTTGGTTTTGGATAGAAGAACGTGTACCATTGACAGGGTTTTTCCAATGTTTTTTCCGTAATTGCAAGGAAAGCTGACGTTATTATGCCGCACAACCTAGGAAATCACGCATCAGTGCGGCCTTGAAACACCACTTCTGCCTATCCGATTGTTCATCGTCCATCTCTTTCATTGGTTTACTTTTTAGATATCAACCTAAATTTTTCTATGTAATTTTATCACGAGTCGATCAAACCGGATATAATACATATTTACCCTCAGCAGTCCAGTACTCTGCCAATGGGTTAACCAAACACAAAGCCAATATTACAGGTCTCCTAACTTCAAACTACAGGAATAGATCAAGAATTGATAACAAATATGGAAGATGGATTGGCTTCCACGTAATTAATTATTTATATATCCCAAAAACAAACAACAGAACATAATATCCAAAAACTCTTTTGGGCTTGAATATCAATAATTTAACTAGTGGTTCAAAGATTTTACAGGGTTTAGAAGAGATTTCCCTTTTCGCAGATCCTTTTCCTTTAATATCGAAAGAGTTCCGAATTCAATTTCCATGAACTATATAATATTATATGACTTTTGGAGCAAATATTTAAGTAAAAAATAATTACACAGCCCACCCGATGCCATTCTTTCTTGCCCATTATGAAGGCTTGACTTCCAATCTCGTAAACCTGGTTGGAAGCAAGCAGTGTTAACTGTCTGGCAAAAACAAATTATTGATGATAACCCAAGGGAAATAAATATAATGTACATAACTTCATTTTGTAAGCAGATTACACCTCAGTGGTTTGCCATTGCCTTCCGAGGGGAGACGGTTAGAAGACATTTCATACTACGCCCGGATTCGAACCGGGGTACGTAGCATTAGCAGTCAACACACTTAACCGCCAAGCTATTGACCATCTCTGTAATTTAACAATATTGATTTTTATTATTTGTTTAGTAGTTGTTCCAGTTTTCTATTTTCTTTCAATTGCATTCTCACCTGTAGGTGTTTATCGGCATCAACTAGTTTTCCTCTTAGTATTCTTAGTTTGCAACGTCTAAAGTATGATCTCGATAAAATATTTAAGATATTTTATAGTAAGTTACTTTACACTGATTATAAAGGTTAATTATTTTCGTAGTCAATTGAAAAATCTTTTGTAAAAAAACAAGCCACCGCATGAAATAATGCAAATTATTATTTCCACTCAATAGTAAAAAATAGAAATTGCTCTGTAAATATTTTGATCTTGTAATACATCCAAAAATCACCTGTGGCGCTCTTGATATCTCGTAAAAATTATACTTCCACTTATATCAAACAATCTTTTAACAGGTTTTTCTTAGCAAAATTTTGAAGTCAGTCCGCCCCGGGAGTTATAAATAAAGGTAAGCAAAAATCAATATTCGATCCCGGAGTTTCTGATCTACACTCCATCAGCACTACGTCGTTGCTATGGTTCTAAGTAGAAAATAATAAATTACAATTAAATTATAAATAGTAAAAATTCCTCTTTTTCTCCAAATTTCTTTTTTAATAACATTTAATAAAAAAAGGATTTTATTTATAATTTATTACATAACTCCAAAATATTGGGAAAATAAAATGATTTTTGATAAATTACAATTAGCTTTATAAACACAATTTTCTTTCTTTTCAATACAATTTTTGTTGGTAAAATCAAACTCTTTTGCGAACAAAATCGGCTCCAATCCAATCTTTTACGTTAATGACTATTTAAACGGGTCTAAATTTACCTGAGGACTTGAATCTCGGTCGCCTTCAAAACCTTTAATTTAGGAATCCACAAACTCACAAACATTCACAAACTTTTATAAGATAATTTGATTAATTTTTTCTATAATTATTGCTTAAGTAAATTCTAAATCTACGGATTGAGAGATCCTTTCTTATATGCGCCATTTTCCCATTTAATTCTAATAGTATTTATTTAGGACTTTTACAGATATTTTTAAAATTGAGAAAAGTAGGTCATAAAGAAAAGAATACATGAGTAAGTTTTCCTACAAACTCACAAGAGAAGATCCAGAATCCTTTACATTTTAGATGAGACAACTGTAGATTATCCTCTACGTAGGTATTACTTAACAATATTTTGGATGATCTATATGGTATCTGATAAATATTTAACTCGATGGACTTCCCAAACTCCCACATTAAGAAGAGTAACCGAGAAAATATAGGTATATGGGGGTTCCTTAGGCTTAAATACTTGTTCAGCTGTTTGGTTAGCACAACTCAGATTACTTTCATCTTCACATCAGAAGACCAAATGGCATATTCTGGTTTAACTCCAGATGGATAAATAAAACTTCACCTTTCATATTATATATTCTGATGTAATTTCAGGATAATTCCTCAGCTATTTTTAAGTCCATATCTGACACTTCAATATTTCTAGATTTTTTTAATTTTTTTAATGCTTTTTATCTCATGTTTTTTTTTCATTTCAGTTTGATTACCGTCGTCATCTCACATAAACGCGTGCAGTAAACGGTCAAAAAACTATACACAAGGTTAAGAATTATTATAATCGATGGATTCGTGATTAGTGTAATTACTGCTAGTAGTTGTAATTACAAAGAACAGTTAATTGTAAAAATAACGTTTGAAGCTAAAATTTGTTTGAAAATAACACAAATTTTTGAACCCATTAGTGGGTCCTTTGACCGCTGGTTCAATATAGAGCAAAACTCCCGAGTGCTAAGATTGAACTTTGGAGTTTTTTTTTATCTCGACATGCTGGTAGAAAGAAAAGGTGATTTCTCTATGATGAGCATCGTGTTTTTGTAAACAAAACATCCGTTGGTTTTTATTTTTAGAAATGAAATATTTGATCGCGTTTGAAATTGATAAAAAATTGATTAGTATAAACATGAAGTATAAATTAAGTAGAATTTTAATCTAGAAACCTTCTTAACTAATGTGTAGGCAATTAAAAATTAAAACTTGTATCTGAAACAATCGAAAGCACGATTAAAGCTCATTAAAAGGAAATAATATTGTCGTCAGCTAGAGATTCGAACCCGGTATGACCGAAATTTAATTACCTGGCCACGCAGTCAACGATATTTTAAACTCCATTTAAGCTTTATAAGGGAACTTTTAAGTGCAAGAATTAAATTTATTCAGTTAGCGAAATGAATCTTAAGGTAAAAAGAAACGGATAAAATACAAAATGCAGGATGTTATAAATACCACGACAAAAGAGTAACAAAAACGATATCGAAAAAAGTTAATTGGTAAAAATTCTTATAAGGTTAATTAAAGCGAAACGTACAATAAAATTATTAATGAAATATGAATTTAAAAAAGAGTGCACTTATACATAAATACTTAAAAAGGCAGTTTGCAAAACAAACTAATTAATAAGTTTGATGGAATCTGGTAGCAAGTAGCACATAAAATATTATGCATACATTCGTCATTCTGCTACTTGTTTCTTCATTAGACCTGGAGCGGCTTGGATGATACAAACGGACATCGTGGAAAAAACGACACGGAATAATGACTACCAACTCAACTGGTCAGTTATGAAAGAAGATAACAGTGGAAATGAGATTTAGTTTAATCATGAGATTCATTAAAATTCTTCTTATTACTCTTTGTTGCCTTTTTATTTTGAATTAAAAAAATGTTGTCGTTTATTGGATGCACGATTTAAATATTTACAGTAAGAAATTTAAATCTCAATCTGACTAAAATAGATCAAAAGCGGATGCAAAAGCGACTGAAGTAGCTTGTAATTGATTGCTTTTTTTGTTTACGTTTATATTTTTACTACTAATGAGAATTTTTTGTAACAAAAGTTTCTAATTAAAATGTTTGGTGGTATTAAAAATTAAATTGAACGGGAACGTTTGCAAGGATGATTGCAGGGAAGATGTTACAAATTGTCTTAATTCCTATCAATTTCATCGCCATCTAATCAGCAACGAGTTGAAAGTGTTTCCCAAGGCAACAGTAGTATAATCTGTGATCTCGTATTCCTGGCTGTTTCATCAAAATTGCAGTAGCAAGATAACTAACATCGCTGAGCATTTCTAATGGATTTATAATACCTGGGACGAAGTCTTGAGCCATGATGAGCGTCGAGGCTAGCTAAGGGATGACGGTGGTAGAAACGCAGACGCGTCGTAGCTCCACAACATTTATCATTGAAGCTCATTACGTTAGAATCTACTTGTGTTGATCGCAAGGGATTACAATGTGACCCCTTTTAGATTAAATTTGAATTAGAACTAAATACTGTTTTTCGATCAAATTAAAATTTTCCTTCTTACTTGAATTTGATTAATTACATTAAATGTTTCAAATTGGATAGCTATTGATATAGTTGGAAAGCTAAATTTATCGAGTATAATATACACAAATTGCGACTATCATAAACTATCACGCAAGTGCAGTCTTTTAGCAGCATTAAAATTGCCTTTTCTACAGGTGGTCAATAAAATGAAATGAAGAATAATTGCGCTACGTTTGGGACAAGATTCTTGTTTGCATTCATAGTGCAAATCTATATAGTCTTAATAGTTTTTTCTCTTTGTGCAATGTAAAAAAAATTTAATTTATGTGATTGAACGAGCCAACTTTTGAATAATGTTTTATGATCGAAGATGTCTTGTCGAGAGTGGTGTGATATTATTTCGTGTGCGTATTTTTGATAGATATTAAATATTGAAAAATGTAATGTTTGTTCATGACTGCGCAGTCTATGCGGGGCGTCGGCTTTGTAGGCCAAACGCGGTCGGTTGAGTTTTAGGGGCCAGAGGGGGTAGATAGTACTGCGGCCGACCCGGGAGGATGACAAATATCCTTCAATCCGTCACTGCCAAGCCGCGGCCCGCTTGGAATTGGATGCGATGCAGACTCACAGAAAGCTTTGTAATATCGGAGACTGTTAGACGGTGAATTTTCGATTTAAATACCATCACAACATACGAGAATTGTCACATTCTGAGACGAACCCCAAAGGAGTGGCGCTAGGGAAGAGAAGGGGGCGAACTCTATAGGAAATTACATAAACTCCGCACAGACAAATACAAATGTTCTCTTTGTACTGATCTGGGTACCCACTGTGCTCGGCGCACCAGAAGCGTTCAGTAGGTGCCATTGTAACTGACGGAATCCGCGGAACATTCATTACCCATTCAGTAACCAATGAAACAGATGATTACAAACGTCTCGGACTTCTGAAGACAAATGAAGATGGATTTACTCAAATAATTACTAATCTGGCCAAGCTTTCAATTAAACTTACAAACTCAAGATTTCTGCTTCAACATTTTCGATATATTTTAAAACTTTTAAATTAAAAACACAACCCAAAAAACTTTATTCAAAATACACATTCGTTAATGTTAATCAAAGCAAAGAAGCTAAAAACCATAAATAACTATCTATTGTGTTTACAAGACTAAAATAAAATAAAATAAAATATTTATGAACATCATCGTCAAACATCGTTGAACACCAAAAAGTTTCCAACAAAATATTACCTATAATTAATTCTCATGCGTATAATAAGTAAAAAAGTAGATATTAACATTATCGACACGCAATCCTTGCATTAATGACTTCTACTTCAAAACATAACTTATATGGTAATTTTAGTCCTAAAATTGTGTTTATCTTATCTCTCCGTTCAAGAAACGACAAACGAAAAAGTGTAATTTCACTAAACAAAAATATTAACGTGCTTTATTTTATTGCCTAGTTAGAACTTGACGATATAATAATTAACAATTTTCATGCTCTTACGTACTTGAACTTTTACGTAGCAAATAAAAATTTTTGAAAATCGTCCAAATAATTAACCCCGACAAAGGCGACTCTAATTGAACAAATCTAACGAGCTTTTCGATAATCGCGTGAAATATCAGCCAACGCGAACTTTTTCAAAACCTAACTTCCTTACTTCATTTGAGTTCAAATTTTCTACTTCATAAGTTAAGCTTGCATTATAGCAGTTGCCAATTTAGATTATCTTTGGACCCATTATCACATAAGTGTTCGAGTTAAATAATTGCGCTACTATCGTACATCGGTTTCGATGATGAAAATAGTTTTCCATTTTTTAAAATCTTATTTGCTACACGCTACAAAAAGTAGCATCAAGTGCGACATCAAAGAGCTTTCCTATTACCAGTAACAATCTTTTGCTTCACTTATGACAAATGTATCTCGAGACATATTCATATGGTGGTCTACACATGTTAATTCAAATATTGCTCGCCTTGAAGAATAAAACTTATGTGCACAGAAGTTACAAATATAACTAAGAATAATTTAAATTAATTTTAAACTCAACTAATTTTAATGCATATAACCGTATCCAACTTGTTAAATAGCATACAAAAAGGTTAATTTTAATTTAATAACGTCACTGTTACGCAAACAATTTTTCAAAATTGTTAACCCAAATTAAAATTACCAACTTCTTGGTCCTAGCAGCATCCCTGTTCATAATCATTGTATCGCGATTATTATTGACAAGCATTATATTTTATATTTTCTTTTTAATGATGCGATTTGTTGGAAAAACGACAAGGAAGCGGCAATTAATCCGGCAACCAGCGACAATTGTTTCGGTTTCTTATAATTTATGGAGAGCTATTTTCAAGTTTTAACTATAGTTCAAACGTTTGAAATGATATGAAACATAGTTTCTGGAGTGGTGTCTGGAGTGAATTGTTTCTTGTACTTTTCTTGATTCTGCGTTTAGAAATGACAAGTTTTTGCAAGTTCTAAGATAATAATTTCTTGGTTTTCGTTTTCTTTCGTTGCTCTCTATTTTGCTTTATTTATGTAGCTTACCTTCTGCACCGAATTTTTATAATTGTTTTGCACTTCCTTTTTAAACCCTTATTGTCATTTTTTGTTTAATTGCCCTTTTATATTATTCTTTAAATCTTAATTATTTTATTTCGCAGTTGTTGCTTGAAATTAATTTGAAAAATTGGTATATAGGCATCCCACATGCCAAAGTGAATATCGTAACTTGAAGAGCCATCCAGATAACTAACTGTTAATTAATTAAACTTTTAGTTTAGCAAAACTTGAATTGTTGCTGTTGAGAATGTATTGTTTTTATTATTATGCATCAAATAATATGCATTTAAGCAGATGCTTTAAAAGGGGTAACTGAACTAAATTGGAGTTGGGTAGGTCATATCCCTAAAATGAACCATGAACAATGGACAAACTGTAGAAGTCATTGGTGGTTAAGAACGTCCAAAAAAGGCGTCGGTAGACTCCAGAAGAAATGGCTCAATGACATAAAAACCATAGCCGAAAAATTGTAGAAAAATTGAGAAAACTATGTTCAGTAGTCAAGAAAACATTGAAAAGACGAAGAAGGAAAAGATGCATTTAAAAGAAGTAATCTTTGTGTAGCTATCCTATTATGGGATGGTGGTCTGATGTAAAACATATATAGACAAGGTAATCAGCTGGAAATTATGGTTAGAGTATAGTTGCATCAGCTAGACTCTTACTGATCTTAAGTTTACAATATGAAGATCATTTTGATTTCCAAAAGATCTATACATGGCGAAGGCCTATTATCACAGTCTTCCTTCCTCCACTTCTCCAACAGAAGTCCTGGAAGAAGAATTCGTGAACCAAATCCTGAAGGATTTGTTCAAAATACAGTAGGAAATTCAATGCCCATTATCTTCTGCTGGGCGCAAAACGGTGTGCGAGGGTGGGGGCTGCTTAACTAAAGGTTGATCGATTTAAAATAAAACACCGTATTTGCTTCAAGCCAGCAAATGATACACATGATATAAAATTTCTGCACAGTAATCTCACAATTAACCAATTAACCTTCTCGTAATGACACAAAAGCTCACCCAGTTTCACAGATCTGATTGAGCAAGTTTACATAGCTCTACCTTATACAGTGGTGTTATTTATTATCATAATCTGCATAGAACAATGTTGATAGATAATTCAAACACATGTGTAAATATGGCGGCTCACAGTGATTCTACCACAAATTTTATTCGCATATCACCAAAATCAACACTTGTTAATTAAGTTGCACTTGACCTCATGGAAGTGGACACTTCGTACCTCATACAAATACCAGCTGATTACTGATAACTCAGCCCGCTAACCAGAAATTAATCAGGTATCCAGAAATGGAAACTGTCGAATTATCAGTGGTACACACCAAGCATTTCCTACACCATGGCGCTAGTGTAAAACGATATACATGGGAAGTTGTAAGTAACGAAAGTTTTCTTACAAAATTCCGTTACACTATAGTAGTTAAAAATACAAGCTTGAAGAAGGACGGATACAAAGGGTGGTACAAGAAGTAGTTACTTAAGATCAACTCGTTATACACTGATTAGGTAGAAGGACTGCCGTTAAGCCGAGAGATCTGCGAAGCTGCCCAGCCTACCGTCGTAAAAATAAACTCGGCCTTTGGCCCCGCACTTAAATCTCCATCAAAAGTTTCTTGACTTTGTCGTGCTTGACATATTTGGTGCCTTTTCATATTAAACCTCCGATCAAAATAGTATCGACCTTTTAAGCAATAAATTAATGTTTAGCCCATTTATAGACCATCTGAAACACTGGACATCTGAAAGGTGACAGCATCATTTTTATTATTTTTATTAATTCTACCTGAACCCGAAACCTTCTCCTTGCCTTCATGGAGCTATCGATTACCAGGGTCCTATTATACTTCTTTCAGGCCCAATTTATTAAGCTCCAGTTAAATTTATCTGTCAGGTAGTGAAATTTGTCGTTTCTTCATTGGACTAAATGGTGTCACATGTTAGATTTATCTCACAGTTAGGTTAAACTGGATATTGATAAACTAGCCCTCAATTGACTAATTTTTATCTAGAACTCCGATGTTGGTAAATTTGGAACTACACAAATCAATGAACGGTCACCAAATTAGTGATGCGGATCACCGAAACCGTAGAACCCTATAAAACCATCTTCTCAAGCAGGAATTTGACTTTTGTTTAATTGGTGCTAATCGCGACCTTATTAAAATACTGTTAAAGCGCAGGATGGGTTCTTTCCTGAATGTTAATTTAAATAATGAAAATGGAAGCATGGAGGGGGTACGCAACTTATTTTTGCGACAATTTTTTATATTGTTAAAAGCGGATAACTTTGGAACTGGTGCAGCTACTACGGATTTGGTGGTATGGGCGTGTAGACAGTCAAGAGGTAACTACATGGTATGATTTTCATGAAATTATGGTGGCTATTTCTGACTTATTTGATTTGCACAATTATTAAATTATTTGCTAAACGCGCCCCAAAGGACCTTAGGCTCTGTATCTTATAAGCCGAGGGTAGAATTTTCACGTTCGTTATTTCAAAAAGATGACCCATGGATGGGGTTACCCTGAAAATATTTCAAATCTGGGGTGGTGCTGCCATTTAGGAGCAATTTATTACGAATTGACTTGTAAAACAATTTTTAATTTTTTTAAATGCCCCTAAATAGAACGTTCACGGCTGTATATCTGAATAGTGCATCATTATAATCTTTTTTTTTAAAGTTCACTGATGGATGAGCTACCCAGAAAAGATTTCAAATGAAGAGTGGGACTGGCCCCTTAGGCGCAATTATGAATTTACGTTGTTAAAGATGGATAACTTTTGAACCCAGTACGGATTTGAAAGCATTGGCATGTTAGCCATCTCGAGATCACTATGGGAATGAAAATCCAATGGGTCATGATAGCATCTGGTAAGATGTACCTACAGTGGCGGCCACATAATTAACAACGATGTCTTTTTCATTCATTATTAAAATATTTATTCAGAAACTGTCCTATCAGCCACTTAATTTTTTTTTAAATGATGATACACCCTAAGACGATTCAAATTACAACATCTTTCTTTAATTTTTCTTTTAAGCAAAAGTGTAAATGCTTATCTTAGCAATTTCAGCAAAATTGTCATGGCCACATAATTAGCAACGACGTGTTTAATATATTGCTAGGTTGATAAAATCAAATGAAAAGTGATACCTTAGTACAAGAAAGCAATATAATAAGTGCCAGTCTTGTATTAAAAATCGTGTCATTCAGTTCACCATGGGAAAACAAAAAAATTGCACCCCAGAAGTTAGGAAAATAATTTTAAATTTGATAAGTAAAGGGTGGTCTTATAGTCAAGTTGCAGAACACATCCAGTGTTCTAAAAGAATGGTATTTAACGCTGTACGATATTTTAATAAAAATGGAACTGCATAAACTGTTGCAAGGAAAGAAAAAAGTAGAAAATCATCTATAAGGTTAGATCGTGAGATCGTTCGTATCGCAAAAATTGATCCAAAAAAAACAGCTGTGGATATACACAGGCAATTATTTTCTGGAAACGAGAAGGCATTATCTGTCCGCACTATTAGAAGACGATTGAACGAAGCAAACCTATTCGGTCGAGTTGCAAGAAAGACACCATTGGTCAACAAAAGAAATAGGGAACGTCGTATAAAATTTGCTAGAGAACATATTGGTTGGAGTACAAAAGAATGGAAAAACATACTTTTCACGGATGAAACCAAAGTAAATCGATTTGGTTCTGATGGAAAATTATATGTCCGACGTCCACCAAAGACTGAATTTGATCCCCGATTTACCACACCAACTGTTAAACACGGGGGAGGTAGTGTCCTCCTCTGGGGTTCGTTTTCATGAAGAGGGGTTGGTGCCATTCAACGTATAAATGGTATTATGGATCAACACCTATACATCGACATCTTAGAAAATGTTCTTGAACCATATGCTGACGAGTATTTGCCTATCACATGGAAACTGGTACAAGATAATGATCCTAAGCATACGGCAAAGATGGTGAAAAAGTGGTTTGAAAAGAAATCTATATCTGTAGTTGACTGGCCATCATGCAGTCCAGACCTCAACCCCATAGAAAATCTTTGGGGACAGGTAAAAAAAGAAGTGGGTAAGGGTCAATATAAAAATCTTGATGAACTGTACGAAGCTATTGAAGTAGCATGGGATTCAATACCTATTGAGTATTGTCAAACCCTCATTAAATCGATGAGCTCAAGATGTGATGCAGTAATTAAAAATAAAGGATTCCCTACTAAGTATTAACTAATATTTGTTTACTTTTAACGTTTTAATAAAAAATTTTCTATCAAAATTAATTCGTTGTTAATTATATGTCCCTTTCCTTTTTTTAAACAGAAGAAAATTAATGGCTTTATATGGGTTGTCATTAAAAATTTCACTAGCTTACCTTTACTATTTAATTAGTGTGAAATATATCACGACTTGATGTAATTTAAACATGAATTTATCATAAATATACAAATAAAAACTTTGAAATTTCTTTATATAGCAACCGTTGTTAATTATGTGGCCGCCACGTATGTACTATATGCAGGAAGGACCGTAAAATTTTTTATTTTTAAAAAATTATTAAGTATAACTATTCCAAAATAGTTCATAAATTAAAATTTCATTTTGTGTATTATTTTTTTTTCATTTTATGAAAACATGAAAACCATAAATTAGAAATTTATTAGTTTTAGTTAATTTATCACTTTTTAGTTTTGGTCTAATTGCACCTGTGTATATTTTTCCTTGGTAAGGTTTCCCTTAATATATAGGTTTCCCTTAACTGCTCTAAGCTAGTTAAGGTGCTGAAAGATTTTTGTTAGGAATTTACGAATTGTTATAATAAACTTTTCTGAAATTAACTTTTAAGAAAGGAAATTTCAAATCAAGGAAGGATTTTGCGTAGACATAATTAAGATACTTATTTATATTTACCACTTTGTAAGTGGGACTGGAAATATTTCTAAAAAAACATTGAACTTAAATTAAAATATTTTTTAGTTTGATTAGAATTTTGTTAAACAAAGCTAATATCTAATATTACTTATAATTTCTAAGTATAACTAAGATTTTATAAAACTAAGAATTTTATAACAATTTCTTAATGAATTTATTGGTTTAATTAAAAACACTAAAATTTACTTTACTTCCCTTATTCTTTTAACTTACTAATTTTAGGAATCTAGGTTAAATTTTTAAATAAAAAGATTATTATTTTATTACAAACTTTAAAAAAATTGTTACTTAATTTTAAATTTGAAACAACTTGAATATTTAATAATTTTAAGAATGTCTTTTTGAACGAATTTTAGGAATTTAGGATCCATTTTAATATGTTAGCAATATTTGGGATTTCAGAACAAGTGGAGGATTTGTATAATGGATCCTAAAGTTTAACGTGGAATCTGAACCACGGTATCATCTTCCGGGATAGTCAGTTGGGGTCTTGGTAATTAGAAATGCTAAAAATACCCATATTAATTGGAAAGCTTTTTCTGACCTCTTTCAAGGGGCTGGATTTCATCAAATCTGTACAATTAGAAAAAAATTGTTTGATAAACCACATGTTTGAGCAGCGTCTCCAATTAGATTCCAATGTTCTTATCATGCCATCTACCTTTAGTCTACTTTAAACAATTATCATGCAAGATGTAAAATCGCAGAAACTGCAATAACTTTTTTCGTGAAGCGAAATTATTTAGTGTTGTGACTTTTGTGTGCAGAAGGAAAACCGAACCTATGTATGTTTATGCAAATTTCATGTTTGCCGATGGTATAGAAGTGGCTAACCAATTAGAGCGTGACGGAGATCAGAGTTTTGCAGGTAATTCTTGTAATACTGATGTTAAATTTGCATATTATTATTTATATTTAACATTTCAAAGACACCGATTTAATTTATTCTATATTCGGTTATGAACGTCTTGCGACATTTTCCCGATACCTCCCTGTCTCTGCTCGTTGCGTGTTGAAAATGTGTGACGAGCACAGAGGATCTACAGCTTAACGTGGATTCCAAACCACGGGAATAGAAGATTTTTACACCGCCTACTCCATCGGGGAAGTTTTTTAGCCATAAATAATGTTATCTGGGGCCAGCAGATAGACATTTGGTGAGCGAAAATTTCTTCTTACTTCGCAGGATTTGAACCCGTGAATATTGGCTTGAAAGCGAACACTCTAGCATTTCAGCCATTCGCTCACCTTCCGATTTAATTTATTAATAATTAAAAATCGAGATATTCGGTGCAATATCTTATTTTTAAAATAGATATTTTTAATATATCAATCATACATCATAAAGATCATGAACAGCCGCGGTTGTCTTCAGAATTACGATTAAATAAAAATAAAATAGTCGCATTATAAATTCAAAATAATCTTTCAGAATAATATTTCGTGGTTAATCAGGTTTTATATTGATATTCATCTCCTCAGATCCGTACCGATAAACTAGAAAGCAATTGTTTTAGCTACAATTAGCAGATATAATCGAAAAATTTAGACCTAACCTCAACTGCTATTATGCTGACTTTAACCAATAGGTGTGTAAATAACTCTAAGCTTATCATTAATTTTAAGAATGTAACCTATTATACAAATTGGAGCTTGAGTGTGTACTCTGTAGTTCAATAATTACCCTTATGGTCCCTATGGTCCATGAGACCATGAGAGCTAGTTGAGTGTTAAAGTTAAAATTAACTTAATTTTTCATCTACATTTTCCTAGCCATCACCGCCACATTATTTCAATTATTTCTTAGAGAAAATTTATGTTTAGGCGCCAACAGGTTTATTAATTAGTATTAATTTATTAAATTATAAGTCTTGGATTTCAAAATCGAGGAAAAAACCCCTATAACTTTAAAACAATGAAATACAAACTGCAACCTCAAACCATATCAAAAACCTTCTGTTTGTGTTCTTATACAAAAGATTACGTATGGTCTTTGATATAGATAATAATAAAAAAAACTTTAAAATTTTGAAGGTTTAAGTTTCCAAACAAACTATCCCATGCAATGAGTTAGGGAAAAACAGATGAAGGGGGTTTCTGACCTTCCATAATTCAAATAACTATTCTTTTTAATTTAAGGATAGATAAAAAAATATTTATTCCGGAAAGGCTCTTTACACAGTTCCTACAATTTGATCAGAAAATCTCACTTTGTCTGGGCTATGAACAGCAAATTTATAGGATGTGCTGATAGTCACGAAAGAGTTCATTGTCTTCCAAACTTTGTTCATGTTTCAATAAAAATTCACAATAATACTTATATAAAAAATTATACGTTTAAATTTTTATATGTACAGTAATGTCCTGTAAGTGCTTCCCATTAGCTTATCCGCGAAACCCTACTTTTTTCAACATTCGGTGCATAACAAATGCATATAATGATGCATTTGCTGTGCAACAATGCTGAACAAACGATATAACCCAACTAATTGCTCCAATTTTATACTCTATGTGGCATATATTAACAAATACTTTATATTTATAGCTTGACAGTAAAATTTGACGCTATGTTACATTAAGAAAATTAAAATTTAATTACTGTTCTCAAATCTTGGAGGTAGTATTAAAAGAGCAAGGCTTTGCAGCTTGTTAGAGTTGGTCTAACAAGCCCGACTGTTCTCAAATTGCTTTTGCCCTGGGTCGTAATCTACGTTAAAAAATGTCCCGTTCCGTTTTCTGAGAATGGCATCCAAAATTAACTATAGCTAAGCTAGAAGATCCTTTTGGCAACATAAAAATAATAAAATTTTCTGAACCGGAAAATAGCTGTTAGCCCAACGACTATTTGGACTTGCTTTCTTTAAGTGATCTTCGAATGGTTGTACGGCAATTACTAGTTACTACAAAAATTTTAATTAAACAGTTGAAATTGTAACGTAACGTGGAAGCCAAATGGTTGTTACGATCAACTGCTAGCAGGTTGTCACAGCAAAATTAACTACAATAAGTTAGCTGTCAACTTGCTGTTGTAGAAAATTTCATAGTAACTAAGCTAGCAAAGTAGCTAAATTTGCTACTTGAATTATACAATGGGGACCAAATTTTGATTTACTAATTGATTTAATAAAAAAAATTTTTTAGTAGTGTTAGATTACTAGATATGCATTAACGTCGCCATCTGTATTTGTCCGTGGTGCTAAAACAATATTTAATTTATTAATAAACAATTTTTAACCAAAAGTAGTCAATTGAATAATAACAAAGTGGCTTCAGCTACTTGAGAATTTATGATAAGTTGTACGCTGAAGCTAATAGTTTTTTGAAAATTACGGCCTTCGGAGACGGTAACAGCCCGAGGACTGTTACCTCCGGGCTGTAATTCAAAGGAATATTCAAAATATTTAACATTTGAATATTATATTTCCCTAGGGCTGTTACATACAATTACAGCCTGGAGGTAGCGCAGTCCTCGAGCTGTTGCCGTCCCCGCAAGGCTGTAATTTCCCATACATGTAAAAGCAGATAAGTACCAGCTAAAGGAAAATTGTAATAGAGCTCTGCATATTGTTAAAAATATTCAAAATAGACCTATTGCAATCTTTATTTTGTTTGCATAAAGTCACTTATGCGTAGGTTCAATTCCGGGCGAAGCAACAACTTTATTATGAAGTTTCCCCCGGTAATCAACGGCTAACCACTGAGGTATAATTGCCTAGTAAATAATAGACAAAACAATTATTCAATCTTTCCTTTTTGAATTTTAAATTTGTTGATTCGTTCTTTTTTACTTCGTTATTACTTCCACATTCTCAACAATCAATTACTTTTTTGTTCGGTGTTACGCAAGTTGACAATAAATAAAAATTCTTGTAATCGGTTCATTCGTTATAAAATAAATAAAGTTAATCTGAATGAAATGATATAAACCCTAAAAGGAAATAAGAAACGAATAGCATTTCCTAGATTTAAAAGTGCATTTCCTAGTCACGAAAGCATTGCATTTTACTGCACGGATCAATAAAAAGGCAATACAGAAACTCGATTACACAATAAATTTTTTTACCTTTTATTGTTTAATGTACTATTGATACCTTTTCCTAATAACCTTTTTTTTAGTCTACTTACCAAAATTATTTATGGATCTCTGATGTTACTTGTAGGGTAGACTCATATGACGTTTGTTGATTTATATTTGTGACTGTAAGCTTTTATTTAAATTGGAAATGCCATTTATATTAATGAAAACATGAAACATTAATCCGATGTTAAACTAGCCGACATTACTTTACCACCTTTTATGAAGAAAAGCAAATTTAAACTTTTGAACATTTCTTTTTGTAACAAAGTCAGAAAGCTGGTTGTATTATAATATTTGCCCATTAGCTTTATAAGTGAAAATAAGTTGTACAAATTGTGCAACTGTTTCAGACTTTTCAACTACATCTTGCTTGAGCGGATTTGTTGCAGATATAAACTGAATGTTAATCTTAAAAAAGGAAGAAAACTAACATAAAATTTTAATTAATTAAGAAAAAACTTGTGATCAATTTACCGAAAATTTATGGTCTTTGCCACAATAACATTTAAAAATAATTTTTAATTGTGTGGGTTAAATTAATTAATTTTTAAAAATAAGCCGCAGCTCTGGAAAAAATTCAAATGTAAATAACACTTCTAATCTTTGACATTGAAAATTTATGGCTTAAGTAAAGGTATGAAATGATTAATGTTCTTGTAGGAAGTATAACTCTACTATTTTTAATCTTGAAAAAATTTACATGTACAACTTGATTTACCAAATCGCTGATTTATAAACCCGGAATTTTTAAAATAAACCTCAAATAAATATTTTTATTAAAAAATTAAACTATTTTTAGTCAAAGTTGGCTAGCATTTAAACCACTTTAAAATAATCAATTTAAATAAACACATTATAAAAGCAAATCTTTTCGCACATTTGCACAGGCTTTATTATCAGTTGACATGAAACAGTGCTGAGTAAATATAATAAATAATATTGCTGGTTTAATAGTGCAACACTTAGCGAAAATATTATTAAAAATTATACTTATTTAGTTTTTCCTTAGGCTATCCAACTTTTTTTAACTGAAATTTTTGCTTAAAAACATGAGACTTGGTTTAAACGAGAGTAATTAAAGAAAATGTAGTTTTAATAAGTTAAAATATTGGGTTTATTATAGTAAGAGTTAAAAATTACATCGTTTAGAATGTCGTAAATTCACACGATTTTTCTAATATTTTAGAAAAATCAAATAAAAAAAATTTTCTCTCTGATTATTTATAATCTGAATACTTGGTCTGGTTCTTCTTTGAACTTGCTCATGTTTAGACAACGGTGAGTTAATCCGTTGGGCACTTTTGGGAAATTTCACAATTTTTGTTTTAGTCTTAGGATTATCTTATAGAACAGCTTATCTTTGATCAAAAACTTTGATTTTTGACTTGACTTCTAGTTGTTTGCTTGTAGTAAAAATATGTTTTTGCAAAGTTAATCTTTAAAGTGCATTCCAAGATATTTGTTTACCTCACAAGGGCGGATTCATACAAAGTTTATAGGGGGTTGGAGAGATTACTCAAAACGGAGGACATTTTCTAGTTTTTAAGATTTTTTACAATTTTAAAATTAATGGGGGTAATTACCCCCTTGTATTCGCTCTTGTCTCTTCATCGCTTTATAGAAAGAGGTGGACATATGTTCCATATTTTACTGTAAGAGTTATTTCGAAGGATTTTTTGTTTTGTCTGCAAAGATCTACTATTTGTTAAACCAATTTTGTATTTATTATTAGGTACACCGGTTTAAAAACGCTACCTTCTCGTACTCTCAAATTTGTTAAGAAATCTTCAAGGTTAATTAAAAAAATATTTTTTTTTGAGTCAAGTTTTGATGTGAGAAATCACTGTTGATAGTTGATTATCTGTGGTATTCAAGAAGCGTTGTGTTACACCGTTCCGTTGTACTGGGAGTTAGATTTTACTATATTCTAATTTATAATTCGCCATGTCTGTTAAGATTGGGATGGTTGTAATATTTGTATTAGTCATCTTCGAGTACCTTCGATTGGAATATAGATATAATCATACATCATCATACAAGTAGCGAAAAAGTGATTGTCGTGGTTGTGCGGCCTGAAGGCCGCACTAAGAGGGACTCAAAAATTAATTTCAGACCCACATACAATTATTTATATTTAGGCTATTATATTATCTGTATATCTAGATATGCATCTACTTCTGGAGTTTTAGAATTTGTCTGTGAATCATTCGGTTCTGTCTTTTTTATTTTCTCTATCAGCTTTCAATTTTAGCGTACAATCAAAACCGCTAGTAACTCAAAACATATTACCGCTATGTTTGGCGAGTTACTAGGTTCTTCAATTATACTGTTGATATTCACCTGCCATTAATTTTTTTTTTCTTTTTCAGCTGTTAAAAGTCAATACAACAATTGCGTCATTGTTCAACATCTTTGTATTTTTTTCTTCTTGCAGTGGTTTAGAGTTAGTTGCAATTATTCGTTTATAATTTGATTGTGTAGACCCGATCAGTTTCAGAGACAAGATTCGTAATAAGGAAATAAGAAGAACAGAAGTTCCGAAAGGCAGACGATGGAGAGGTTTGCAAACGGTTAGGAGAGGCTTATCTAGAGAAGTCGATGATACAAAGCTGAAAAAGATGAAGAGAAGACCCAATGGATAAATATCCTGAAAAATTTGTCTATATTAATTTAGAATTCCTCGGAGATTTAGAATTTCCTTGGAAATTCTATGAATTCTTTAGTATAATTCGTTTACAATCACCGGGAATTTCTTTAAAAATAACTAAGAATGCCTTAGAAATTGCTTTGAGTTCCCTAAAAATTCTTTGAATGCTTTGGAACTATGCTTTTCAGAATATTTGCTTTTCGTGTAGACCTGAAGAAATTCGATTATTAACAGGTAAGGGTAAATTTTTTATTTAATCGTATTTCTTTTTTTCTGCAAGATTGCTTATTTTTGATGGAGAATTTTTACTAAAGTCCCGAGTTAGGAACGCCGAACACAAATTTGTACTATCATTTGTGAAGACTTTGCTGTATTGCAAAGTGCCACAATATTTCGTATGCGACGATCAAAGAAAAACCCAAAAATTAGAACAAATTTAGGGCCCACACCTGTAGAAATAATCGGCCTCTCTCAGTGCGGCCTTTAGGCCGCACAACCTTAGCAATCACGTACTATATGACTAAAGTTATATACCCATCTCAGTTGCAACTAACTTTTATTTGATTTTATACGCCTTTTATTTCAGCTCTTATTGTTTAATTTAGAAATTAAACAGGTTTTTGTTGGTTGGGTGAGTTCTAGTTTAGAACCATCCTGTATATAAATAATTTAAGCAAATATTGTAAAACCTACGTAGGAAAGAAAATAAAGCTAAAATGCATTTTTAACACTTTCCAGTAGGTCAATTACAAATATAATTCATTTCCGCATTGTCAACATTCAAAACAATTTATAATCAGCAAGTACTGCATTTAAAATTATTAATGGAAAATTTTATATCATAAGTCATCAGATTAATACCTTTAATTTAATTGGAATGTGATAACCTAGCTATTAAGTTTTTATATAAATACCTGTATGTAAAACTTAATAAATCAGTAGCATTTGAATTTACGACTTAAATGTTATTCATCAATAAATTAAGAGAAGTACTTCTTGCCACTTCTCATAATTTAGAGTAATCACTAGAACTTACAACTCTAGTGGTCCTCAATTCACCTAAATTAAGACGGGTACTTCTTGCAACCCTAATCTTAAATTTAGACATGGTCCTTCGAACCTTAAGAAGATAAATCAGCGAGCAGAAATACAGTCCACGTAGAAGAAGAAGAAAGAATAAATCATCCAAGGTCCATTCATCGAAACCAAGAAAAACAATCAAAATACAAGGGTCCACACAGCGACGCCACTAGAAGAATCAAAATATAAGGGTCCACAGCGACGCCACTAGAAGAATCAAATACAAGGGTCCACACAGCGACGCCAAAGCAACAAGAAGAATCAAAATACAAGGGTCCACAGCGACGCCAAAGCAATAAGAAGAATCAAAATACAAGGGTCCACAGCGACGACAAAGCAAATAGAAGAATCAAATAATAAGGGTCCACAGCGACGCCACAGCATAAAACAATCAAAATACAAGGGTCCACAGCGACGACAAAGAAGAATCAAAATATAAGAAGAATAAGAAGAATAAGAAGAATCAAAATACAAGGGTCCACACAGCGACGCCAAACATCAATCAAGAAAAAAACAAGCACTTAAGAAAAGAACGAGTTACAAAGATGGATGCACAAACAATACGGTTAAGAAAACAGCAAATCAAAATGTTCTACATGGGAAGAGTAATGGATATCATAACAAATACGGTATCACAAAATAATCAAGACACGAAGGCCATGTGCAAACTATTAAAAAGCAAACTAACAAAGCAATGGTACAGCATAGACGATTTTCACACAGAAATAATGGTATACGAAGAAGAAAATCTAGATGACTACTTTATCAATGATCGATTTGAAGAAATACAATACAAATACTACGAAACAATGGTGAAATTGGTGATTAAAATTGAAGAAGAAGATAGGAAAATATACAACAAAGTCATTGTAAAAACAAAAATATTGATGGCGGAATTGGCAAAAATGGAGATGGAAGAGGAAATGAAATTAGAAAACGTTACAAATTCTAACCAAATGCTAGAAGAAGAAGATGAGGAAATATACGACGAATTTGACATAAAAACAAAATTATTGAGGGAAGCCATAGCACAAGCAGAGATGGAAGAGGCAAGAGCGAACCAAATACCAGATGAAGAAGTTTTAACACCAATACCAGTGGAGATGAAAGAAAAAGAACTTACAGGTCCAAAGCACATACCAGAGGAAGTAGATGGAACACCAGTATCAATAGAAATGAAAAAAGAAAAAGAAGTTACAGGTCCAAAGCAATTACCAGATGAAGAAGATGTCACAACAAAATCAATGGACATGAAATTCGAAGAGGAAATGGAAGAAGATATGAAAGAGGAGATGGAAGAAAAAGAGACAAGTTCGAAACAAATACCATATGAAGTAGATGGAACACCAATGGATATGAAAGAAGAGATGGACGAAATAGAGGCAAGCCCAAAGCAATTACCAAAGGAAGAAGATGTCAAAACAACAGTAATGGAGATGGAAGAAGATATGGACAAGGGGATAGGAAAGGAAGTTACGAGTCCAGAGCAAATGCAAGATGAAGAAGATGTACACCCAATATCATGGAAACCCATGGCGACGGAAATAGAAGAAGCATCAATACATAAACAAATTCAACAATACAACGAAAAATTGGACATCATGAAAATGCAACATCAAAATAAAACCACAGGCAAAACAACACATTCGTTCGAAGACGGCAATATGTTTAATATAAAATTAAACAGGGTTTTAATTAGTCGGTTGGTTTCCGTTGCAAGGAAACAAAATTGGATAGCAAATCAGTCAAGGAAAAAAATAGACACATCACTTAGCAAGAAGAGCAACATTCAAGGCAACCCAAACGTCAGAGAGATGATACGACGATGGAGGAAAAGCTGGGATAAAAGAAGCTGGAAAAAGAGAAGACGTCGATCAAACGGGCATCTAAAAATAGCCTAAATATTCACAAACAACATCATACACCAAAGACATCCGCAAGACACAACACCACATCCCAGACGCCATTTTTTGAGGTGGCAATATGTTTAATTTAGAAATTAAACAGGTTTTTGTTGGTTGGGTGAGTTCTAGTTTAGAACCATCCTGTATATAAATAATTTAAGCAAATATTGTAAAACCTACGTAGGAAAGAAAATAAAGCTAAAATGCATTTTTAACACTTTCCAGTAGGTCAATTACAAATATAATTCATTTCCGCATTGTCAACATTCAAAACAATTTATAATCAGCAAGTACTGCATTTAAAATTATTAATGGAAAATTTTATATCATAAGTCATCAGATTAATACCTTTAATTTAATTGGAATGTGATAACCTAGCTATTAAGTTTTTATATAAATACCTGTATGTAAAACTTAATAAATCAGTAGCATTTGAATTTACGACTTAAATGTTATTCATCAATAAATTAAGAGAAGTACTTCTTGCCACTTCTCATAATTTAGAGTAATCACTAGAACTTACAACTCTAGTGGTCCTCAATTCACCTAAATTAAGACGGGTACTTCTTGCAACCCTAATCTTAATTTAGACACTTATTTAGAACTTGAATCCTCGCTGAGAGGCATTGGTGCAACTTTTTTTGAGCGATTTGGTTTGGGAAATATGAGAAAATTGCTTATAGACCTAGTATGCAAAATCGTACAAGAACTTCTGTATTTTTCTTAAATCCAATCTGATGATCGAATACCAGCTTTACAGAATAAATAATATTCCACATAAGATGTGGAATAATCCACATATTGGAGAATCATCTACTATGCAAAAAATGGCATTATATTACTGGGTTACATACTTAATATTCTTTCATTTACGCCGAGGCTTTAATTTGGAGCTTTTATTCTAATCGATATATTTTGATTTCAAGTTTTCCTTTTGGCCTTCCAATATTTTTAACGGAGGTTTTTCTATAAAAATTCTACTTATATTTATGTGAAACGGTTCTGCCAATATAAAAACCGAAATTTTGAAAACCTCATCGTTAAAGGGCTGTATCTCCAAAAGGGTACACTTTTGTATTTATGTTGGGTTCAATAGACCCAATATTGGCTCACAAGCCTACCCCAATACATGCATTACTTTTATCCATAGTATATTCAGTTACGCAAACTTTTAGAAAATGTGAAGTCGCCCGTCCTTTATCACGTTGTGTAAACGTTTGGTTTAATTTTTTAGGTCATATCCGAATTTTAATGATCGCATCCTAAGGTCCTGTTACCAAACCCAATTTGTTACATCCCTCTATATTTTGTTTGTTCACAGTCTAAATCAGGTGCAACCCAGCGCCAGCACCCCGAAACTAATCGGCCTCCAAAATTCTCGCAGTCAGTCTCCATCATCCGATGAAGGAGATAATATGGGGTTGAACCCCGGTGCTCTGTACAATACATTGAGAAAAATGGAAAGGATGTTCGCAACCGCTACAATTTCTCCAAATAGGTACACAAAAACCGATCTGACAAAAATTTCAGGTTCCTATCTCAATCATATCTGAATTTGTAGTTTAACCTAACAAAAAGAGCAAAACCACTTTTCAGAAATGAAAAATATACATTTTCAGAAATAAATTACATTGTAAAATATAATTCTCGGACGTTTTTCCCATGATGGGACATCTTCAGGCAATAAGGAACTTTATCGATCTTGAAAATTGGGGCATTTTAGTTTCTGAAAAGTGTTTTAGATTAAACTAAAAATACAGATATAATTAATATCCATTCATCGATTATTATCCTAAATACCTGCCCCAAAGCCTTATTCGCGATTAATTTTTTATCCGATCTCCAAAAAATCTGAAACCTGGCATATTTCTTACCTATTGTAGTGCTGCATTCTTTTACAGATTTATAACGATGCAGTTTTCGGAACTACAGTACGACAGAAATTTGTTAAAACCTCAATTTTTGAAAAATGAATCATCAAAAAAGCACTGTTAAAAATCTGTATTAGTTTCATAGACTACGAATTACCATAGGTAAGAAATGTGCCAAGCCAAGTCAAATTAACTTCGAAGTCCCAAAAAATTATGTTATCCAAATGGCTTTGGGGATCTAGTTAGGATTGAGATAGGAACCTGAAAATTTTACAGCTTTTCTTTGATTTATTTAGAGACATTTTAACTAGTGGAAGATTTAATATTCATTGAAGAAAAAAATTGAGGACCACCCTGATGTTCTATTGTGGCTAATAATATGTTGGTAGGCTAATCATAAACTGGATGCTGGTAGACTTTCTGATTAGTATTACTCCAAGTTCGACTGATGCCTAATACAATATAAATATGATATTTTCTCTGTGGATTGGATACCTACTTATTATTTTTTTTTAAATAATTTTGGTTTAAAAACATAAAAACGAGAATGGTTAAACGTTTAAGAGTAATTAAGGAATTGTTCTTTTAATAAGTCAAAATATTGGGTGTATTGCTTACGTAAGAGTGAAAAAATGACTAGCACATCTTTTAGAAATGTAATAAATTGACACGATTTTTCCAATATTTTATCCATTTGTACAGTTTTTATATTTAGAAAAATGATAAATTTTACAAAAATCAAACAATAAATAAGAAAGATTTCGAGTTTTTAAGAATTTTCATGCTCCCGATATTATAAATACTGCACGGACGACAGTTATTTATTTGAGATACACATGTAAATTCACTCGCCAGAAAGTTAATCACCTCAACATAAATTATCTATTAATCAAAATTAACTACTTTTCATAATTTTTAAACTTCAGAACACGAGAAATGTCGATTTTTATAAATGCGATTAAAATTTGGTCTTATTAGTTGGCCGAACGTTACATGATTTATTAACAATTTTTATCTTGTAAATGTGGGGCAAAATCTTATAGTAAGTTTATGGGAAATATATTGCGGGCCATATATTTTTAATACTAATGCATATTTTTAGGAATTTTGATGTTTTTTTGGTATGGTCTATTAGTAAATTGTAATTGTCACCTTCCTCAATGTCGCTTTAGACACCTAAAGTATTAGAGTGAAGATAAAAAGGCGGCTTGATGAGAAGACGTTTGTCCTCGAAGCGAGTGAAAAATTCTATGACAAAACATAAAAGCATGTAGGAAGTATACCGTCAACATATATGAATGCCGCTTTTTCCGTTTCAGCCTTTTTCATGTAGCATACAAGGCTAAAGACTATCTCTTAATGACGATTCTCTTGTGTAAATGTTATCCATATCAAGTTTTCATATAGACATATTAAAAGCGTTTCATAAAAACTGTGATAAATTTCTTACTGGAAAACTAACTATGGTTTACATTTTTAGCTTTGGGTAGTACGGCAAGAACCTATTCTATCGTGAGCAAAAAATCCTTTTATATAAGAATGAAAGAAAAATCGCATTTGTTTTGAGGCGGCACGACGCTTTGATTAAGTGCGTTCTTGGCGGGGCTCGAACTTTAGGGCGCCGCGGTAGAAGATGGATCAGCGCGCGAGCTCATTCCCTGTGCTTCATTTAACATATGGATGGATAGTAAATCTATTTTTCTTTATACGAATATACAATGTAAATATCCTTCGCATCATACATTTTCTTAAAATTTCGATAATATTCCGAGTCACAAAGGAAGGATTGTTGGTGAAAAGCTCCGGTTAACAAATTACGCATTGATTTGAACTCGCTTCGAAAATTTTCGTTCCACGCGAAATTTCCTGAAAAATCACTTTGGGCAGGTTATAGCACCTTTAAGCCAAAAATAAATTATTATTCTAATAAGCCTTGACGTTAAATCTAATTATTCAAACTTTGTGCTTATTTTGTAAAATGTCAGAATTAATTAACTCAATCTTAAAGGAAACATGTAAAATATAAAGGATTAAGAGACACTTGAATGTTTGATCAAGGAGTTGTGAGAGTGCTGTAGCTTAATTAAGCAAAATGTATACAGCTGGCTATGGGTTGTGTATTCATAAAGAGCTTTAATGATTGATTACTTTTGCACCGTGATCGCAAAATGTAATCATCAACTGAGTTTAACGAACGTGTAATGAATACTTGAACTGGAAAAACTCCCCTTGCAGTAATTAAGACAACGGCACATTAATAGGTTTTTATAACCGCTTAAAAATAACTTTCTTTTTTTACTTATTGATTTATGTTAATTTGCAAATCATAAGCAAAAATTTACACGTTTGAAATTTTATAATTGTAGCAAGAAAAAATGTTGGTTTAAAAGTGGCAGCAATTTATATAAACGTTCACGTTTATTGGATGCTGGCTGAATAATGGATAATTACGTTATGTCTTACCCAGAGTATACGTGTACGTAAAAAAATATAAACAGTTAAACGAACAAGTCTACAAACACCTATTATATTCTCATTCCGGCTATAAGTGGTTTAATACCATTAGGCATTAAACTTCTCCCCAATGACTGAACTTGGTTTATTTCGCCTAATGGCGGTTGAAGCGGTGATGGGATTTTAATAGTAGCTACACTTATTAAGCCCAAGTTTTACCGCCATATATGTTTAACTAAGAGAGTTTTAATTGTGTATTTTATTTTATAACTTGGTGCGTGAGATACTGGTATCCCTAAGCTTCAATGCTCCAACATAACAAGCCACTAATACCTGTTCATTTATTTGATGCTCGGCAATTGAAATAAATGGGCCTTCATATATCGTCAACGGATACAGAAAATAACTAAAGCGAATGCTTTACAAATTAATTTTAACATGTGGGGTAACTTGTCATAAACTCATGATTAAATACCCCCCGAATATTTAGTTCAAACCAAATAAATATATTAACATTTTTTTAAATTATTTATTTTTAGTTCCTACCTGTACATCCATCGATTAATTATTTTTCATAGGCAGTATCAGTTGGAATGGTGGTACCATTTCGTGCTAACTTGTGTTCGAAAATATTTCAGCGCCAGTGTACGCCGAACCATCAACCAAAGTTAGACCATGTTATGTCTTCATATTCTATCCGACAAACACACGCAGGTTCAAGTCCATTTCCAGCACTTTATCACTTACTTGTTCACACTTGACGCCCGATTAATATTGTGGCATGACCAACCTTGAATCCACTAATCCTGATAACTAAAAAAAATAACAAGCATTTCTTAGTGTTCAATCACAAAAAATTCCTTAAAAGTAGGATTTATTTAAACAACAATTAATTTTGACGAGAGCGTGCGAAAAGGAATTCCGAAAATTTAAAAAAAAGGTACTAGAAAATGTACCATTTATAACTTAATTTGTATTTACACCAGACGTACGACCATCCAATAAAGAAATTACGTTAAAAATAAAAATTTTAGTAAAAAAAATAAATTATAATATAAAATCATTTACCTACTACCAATTTTTTTAAATTACTTAAAAAGCCATTATATTAAGACATTAAAATTTTTTAAATCTCGATTGAGACAATTTACGTACCAGTCTGCCATAGTCACGCATACACAGAACAAACTTACAACACATTTCATTATTTATTGCCTTAGGATGAAAATAACTTATAATTGTAAAACACACCAATGGTAAAATTTGATGAAACAAACTTGATGGATGATAGAAAACTTTTTGCTTAGCGGCAAGCGTTAACTTAAAATTATAAAATAAAGAAGATGGATGTTAAGTATTGCGTTTATCTATCATCCCACAAGTGCCGCAAAATATCTGGAGGAAAGCCCTAACTAGACTAAAATAAATTGAAGTTTTAAGTGCACTTAAGTACTAGAGCAGACTCCTTTGTTTTATCTATTAAATTATGGAAGCCTGGAAATGGAATCTCTTAAACTTTGAAAAAATTTGTAGATGTAATTAAACGCTAAGAGTTGGTTTGATCAATTGTATGATGCTTAATGTGAACGGACAAAGAATTAAGTAGGACTGTAGAGAATAATTTTCTTTTTAGCTTAAATCAAAATGCTTTACATCCGTCCAGGGAAGCTGGAAGAACTTCAATGCTTTGCTTGAAAACTTTCGATTTTAAATATACACTTCGAACGTAAATGCAGGCAGACGCCAGACTAATTGTGCGGTTAAGCCGTTGACTTTCTGAGCGATCGATATACTTTGAATCCTAAGTTAACAATATTACATACTATGTAATTACGAGCATGATGAGTTTTACTCACCATTTACTTCAAAATTTATCAACTATAATTTTTAATAATACCGTTACCGTATTAAAGTAATCGTACAATAAGCTGTTGATATTATGCAATTATTTTGCATGAACATAACGGACAAATAACAGAAAACAATCCATTCTTTAACCTGTAGGTCAAATTCAGATATGGACAAACTTATAAAAGTGCATAAAATTTAAAAGTTAGTAACTAGATTTTGTAACCTAGTTTCGCCCACCACCCCAAAATGCTAATCAAACAATCGCATGGTATCAAACGTTTTAAAGCTGATTTCAAGAATTTTTTTATTTATTTATAGATTAAAATCGGTAAAAATTTTTAGATAAAACAGTTTAAAAGCAGTTGGACAAAAGTTCACATAATATAGGTAAATAAAACAATTTGTAAAGAACAAAACCATAAATATTTTGGATCAAACGAAGTTGTGAGAAATTCCAGGTTGTAAACTCGAACCTGATGGAATTTCTTTAAATTTAAATTTTATTCAAGGAGGATTTAATAGAACTAATTATTGCAACAGCGTAGAATAACCATGATATTTTGATGAACTACTACCCACTGAGTTCTTCTTCCCATTTTTGATAAGATGAAACTTTTAACAATAAAAATTGAACTGAATTACTTTTGTTCCGATAATAGTTTTAGGTGCGCTAATTTAATCATTGTTGAAATAATTTTTATAAAGGGAAAATCCAATCCATTGTGATCAGTGAGATCGAGATCCTCCACAACACGGTAGTATACATATTTTAAAATCAGATAGTGTTTTGGATAATTAAGTTTATTGCACTTCTGAATGTCTAGGAATATATTACTATATCTTAATCACGATCTTAATCTTTCTACTTCAACAACACATTGTTATTGAGATTACTTTCAATAAACTTTATGGTCATCCTGCAACTTTCGGTATTATGGGTACAGATATACATAGTGTTTTCTAATGTCATCTAGATAATTACCGAAAGGTTTATAATAACCACCAAAGTTTAAGGAACAGGAAAAAGTAAGTGTAACAATGGACATAAAAACTGAAGTGTTTGTGTTTAGGTAGATAATGTGATTTCTCAATTTTCTCATGTCAAAAATTATCAAATGGACTGTAAGAATAAAGAAAAGCCAAATGATTACAGAAATGTAGGAATAGCAGAGCAACAGTTTTCGGTAATCTCTAAGTGAAAGACCCGTTTTACATTACACTAAATTTTTCAGGACTAAAATTTTCAGTACTAAAAATCCAATGCGCGCGCCGAATCAGGACACTGACAACAAGAAATTAGAACATGTTCTATTTTCTTGTTGTCAGTGTCCTGATTCGACGCGCGCATGATGTAAAAATAGTTTAATAATTTAAAATAACTGTTGGTATTGGTATATAAAAATAACAAACGCAAACAAATCATTGGAAGACACCTATTGTTTAAACGAGATTGAACCTGTAAATTGGTACTTTTAAATTTTTTACACTTTTAAATAACAAACCAATTGACATTTGACAATTTACCTAATGCGTGCGGCGCATATGCAGTCGCTGAAAAAGTTAAAATCGTCAGGCTGTAGTTGCAAACAGGAAAGAATTACAACAAGTTTTCTATCTTCCTTATTCGACGCGCGCATTAGATTTTTAGTACTAAAACTTTCAGTACTGAAAAATTTAGTGTAATGTAAAACGGTTCTAACAAATTAAACTCTTTGGAAGTATAAAATCAAAACACCTATCTATTTATCTCATTATAAGAGCAAAAGTATTTGCTCAACGAACCTTGGCTATCAACTTGTTAGAAGCCAAGATTACTGAATTGAAAAAGATATTTAATGGGGTGGTTTTTCTTTACTTTTCCGATAGCCTACAGTTCGATTTTGGGCTATAGACCACAGCAATGTATCCTGCCTGACCAGAAATAGCCTAGTTAGATATTCCTAGATCTCTTTGTTTAGTTCCATTACTCCGAAATGGAAGAAGAAAACTACTCGTTGAGCTGACTAATTGACTGTCCAGAAAGAGTTCCCTCCAAGACACGGCATGGTTTTGCTATACTACCTGGAAATCCCTAAACGGACTTAAAAGCGGTGTTGAGAGAACAATGGACAGTGCCAAATTTGGGCTATCTAACTACGTATGTATTCATAGTTATGAGGTTTCAAAGAGTTTCAATCAATATAAATTCGCATGCTTGCCTTCTGTAGATGGATTAATTTAATCAACAACGTAGCAAGCGCAACAGCTAGCAGACGATTTTTAGGAAAAAATAATTTAACTCAAAATTTAATACATACCTATGTACCTACCTATATTTCGGTATTATATTCCGTTAGTATATATTTAAAATAATTACAATTCAAGTAATTTTTTGTACGATATGATGTTTTATTTTATTTAATTTTAATTTGTTATTAAAAAATTAATGCGTTATATGGTAATATGTAATTATTACATACTTGAACTTAATTTCTACATTCATATTATAATAATGTTGATATCTGTTTCTGCCATGTATAAAATAAATAACTTCGGATTATCAGCTATTTGTTATTAAATTAAAATTAACCATACATAAATTTATGGATAGGAATTTACTAAAGCAGTAAAAAGGAAAGTATTGATTTGTTGTTCTAAATGTTTCGAATTAGAAACAAAACAAAACAAAATTTTACAACAGTAATTTTCAGTAGCAGCTTCCTCAAAAGGGTATAAGGGCACGTGTCTCCTATTCTAAACTGTAAACAAGAACTATCCAAAACTAATTATAATTATAATGATTTTAAGTAAATAAAAATGCAGAAAATTTTGAAACCCCCATGGCCATGGTGGTTCCCCCCCCCCAATTCCATTATATCACTTTCTATTATTAATGTGAATATAGGTATTTATTTTGACAAGGAAGAAGAGTATTTATATTTTCAAAGTAACACAAGAAGTTAGTTATTGCTTTATAAAAATAATAATTTTTGTATATTATGCTGGTGGGAAGGGGATGTTAATCCATGCACCCCAGGCCCCCTGGTCTCTACCGTCGTCAATTTTTAAAACTTCACTTTTAGTATTTGCATTGGCGGCTCGTGCTTTTAATTGCGAGGGCACAAAATTTTAAAATAAAATATAAATTACCGTTTCTTCTTACTTCTTTATTTAAAATTATTATTTTTATAACTTCTGTTAATTTGAAAATATAAATGACCTTCACTATCATATTAAATATATTCGGGTCAACAATCAAAAATTATAAATAGAATCCGGGGGTCTGGGAGGGGGGTATGTAACAACCCCCCAGCATATCGCATGAATATAAAATCCCTTTTACTTATTTTTGACTTGAATATTTAATTTGAGAATGAAGAGTCTTAATATTTTCAAAGTAACACAAAAAGTTATGGCTAGACTCGGTATGCAGTCGAACCGCTGAATATTTCCGAAATACTTTGACATCCCCACATCACGGGGGTCGCATTCAAGCATTTTCTTAAATGTTCGCATTTATTATAATGGTTATAGATTAGAGCTTGTTTGGAAATAAATTATTTTGGAAGTAAATAAGGTTCATCGCCATATTCTGGGGGGGGGGGGGGGGGTCAAACCCCTTTAAGAATTTAATGTGTACTGGCGGCTCAAAATTTTTAATTGGAAGGGCACAAAACATTAAAAATATAAATTTTCCGCATTTTTAATTATTTATTTAAAATGATTGTTTTTATAATTTTACTACTTCTGTTAATATGAAAATATGATTAAACCAAACATACTGAAGTTAACAATAGTAAGTGATAAAAAGAAACCGGGAGGTCTGGGGGAATGCCCCCCAGCATATCAGCATAGCCAAGAAAACTAAAGTCATAGAATAAAACATTCTTTCATATTTGACCGCCTGATTACCTTATACCGAAGGGTATTCATACCCCCCCCCCAGACCCTCCCGACTGGACTCGTCAATTTTTTTGAATTTAATTTGCACTTGCGGCTTGTAACTCTTCAATGGGAGGACATAAAATGTAACGGAAAGAGAAAAATATGAATTTGCGGTAAATATTTTTATATTCTTGAAGTTATAATTTTTGTATAGTTTTTTACTTATTTTAGATAGGGCACGTACCCTTTATGACAAGTTACCACTGAATGTATGGAATATCGGAATATACCTTAAGGTCCTTACACACTTTCATGCCCCCCTGGTTACCGGTTTGTTATTCGGACTCTTTAGGAAAGTTAAATGCTTTTCTCAATGCTGAAATATTTGAATTTTAATTGTAAGTTTAATTAATATAATATTTCCGAAGAAATATTATTTTAAAGCAGGGTCGGATTAAAAGTATTTCCTCGAAGAGAATTTCTTCAAATTTTTAGGATCTTCACGACTCCTTTCTTCAACTTTTTTCACAAAGAGGATTATTTATTCCAAAACTGATCAAACTTGCTTGATATTTTTGTTGTTCCAGAAGTGATGTTTGATCACTTGACAAACCAAGGCATGACCGTGTGTGTGGAATACCCCCCCAGCATATTGCTTGAAAATAAAATCCCTTTTATTGTTGACTTGAGTATTTAATTTTCATCAACTAAAAAAAGTTGTAGCCAGACTCGAAAAGCAGTCGAGGAACTGTACAAAACATTTTTATACCCCTACAGTACGGGTAAGGCGGGGGGTGGGGGGAGTAATATGCAAGCCTTTTCTTAAATGTTCACGTTGATCCTAATGGATATAATTAGATTAACACTTCTTTGTAATTAAATTACTCAGAAAGTAAACAATAGTTCATCGCCATATCCTGGGGAGCATTCCATACCCCCCCCCCCCCCCCGACCCCCCGGTCTCTACAGTTGAGAAATGTTTGTGAATTTCATTTGCACTGGCGGCTCTTCATTTTTGAATTGTGAGGACACAAAACTTAAAAAAGGAAAAGTATAAATTTTCCATATTTTTCTTACTCTTATGAATTACAATTTTAATTTTTATAATTTTACAACTTTTGTTAATTAGTAAATATAAATACTTTAAATTGTCAAATTAAATATACTCGGTTCACAAAAGAAAGTGACAAAACATGCCGGGGGGTCTGGAAGGGGGATGGAAGGGGGGTCTGGTAAATATTGTTAACTTCAATATTTAATTTAACAACGAAGAGTATTAATATTATCGATTAGACTCTGTGGAAGTAAATAAAAATACTGTAAATTTATATAAATTTTTTACCCTCCAATTGAAAAAAGTCACGATCCGCCATTAGTAATTATATCAATTAATAATTATTGATTTGTGGTTCAGGTAGTGGAACTTAATATTAAGGTAATAAAATACTACCAAAAACACACCAAACAATTTTCAGAACTAAGGTGTGATGATATCATAGTATGACAAAACATTAGCGAATTTACTGCTAGAATTTTTTTATATGAAGTTTATATCAAAGTATTAAGTTATCGAAGCTATTTAAAGCCTTGTAATGCTGAGTACCAGATTCGAATTTGCGAGAAGTAAGAACTTCATTTCTCACCTTAGAAGGCAAAACCAATTTTAGTTTTACTGAAAACTGTTTATTTTTGTTGATTTTAAGATACATACAGATGTAGTAGGTACTATAAATTTTTAATGTTTGAAATATTAATGTTAAATTAAAATTTATAATTAACCAGATGATTAAACAATAAAAACGAAATTATTCTCATGAGATTTCAACAATGATTTATTGCTATCATCAGCTGTTATAACTAAACCATTGCTGAAAGCTCATGAGAATAACTAGATTTTTATTGTTTAATTAACTTAGTAATTTGTAGTTAAATAAATTACAAATATGGTAAAACAATTTATTTGACAAATCCCTATAAAAAGTAGTTACATGCAGTAAATAAGTTTATATTTAAAAAATAGATATATAATTATTATGGATACCTACAACCATCCCATCGCAGAATTTCCGCGCTGTAACTAAACCAGCAATTACACCCAGCTATTTCTGTGGTTAATTGATATGTTAAAAGATGTTTCAAATACATAGCGTTAGATTACAATAATTTAGTATAAATTACATTAATTTAAAAAAGTGCATCAAGAAATTGCGCACAATGCAGTGCAATTTTTACATTTCAACTTTCCAAAATATGTAATCATTCTCGGGAAATTGCAGTACTTCTGTGCATTTATTAAATTAAAACCGTTCGGAAATTTGTAATAGTTTTGTTTTAATTTAAAGTAGGATAGGTATACTGGTGCGGTTAAGTCGTGTCCTCTTGAACGATAAACCCCGATTTTTATGTGTAATGACTAAAATAGAATGTTAGTTTTTTAACCACAAATATATTTACATTTATCACAATTTAAAATTTACATTTACTGAAATTATCGTGCACATTGTAAATATTTTATTATATCTTTTACATTAGTCTACTTACTAATGTTTACTATCAATAGTAATTTTTGATTATTTATTTGTATTCTTTGTATGAAAGTCAATTTAATGTGCGTACAAATACATAATAAACAAAAGTTTTAGATATTATCGAATAGCTTATCGATATTATTGCATATTGATCACATTATTATGGTGCCATTATGAGCTTTCGAAGAAAGGATAGTTGAAATGGATTTTTCTCGAGTATTAAATGCAAAACCTTTAATATGGTTTATTTTTATCTTAAGTAACGTTAATTAATGTGCAACAAAACCTGCTACTTTTGAAATACCTGAGCAAATGTTATTCTTTGATTTATGATGGAGTATTTTTAACCCGAGCGAGCGACATTTTAAATTAATATACACGCCACAAACAGTACGCTTTGAGGTATTATATTTTGTCTGTTTTTTTTTAATATAAAAACACTAAAATATGAGATATGTAGGCATAACATTGTATGTAATTTTTTTGTATTATAATTCAATTCCATAATTTATATTCTAACTTAGCAAATTTGGATTTGGATAAGTTTACTTAAAATTAATGTCGGACATATATCAGCCATTTTTAATGTGTAGAAAAATCGCATAAATAATTCAGATATTTGTATAACAATATTTGATATATTACGCGGATTTGTTATAATCTGGAAGATACACTTTGTTAAAGATATGTCGCGTAATATTTATAAGCAATTTTGGATTTTGTATCACAGTGCGATTTCTCATTAAGAGGATTTTGAGGAAAGTATGGAATAACTGCAGGATATTCTTATAGCACAGTAGCCCAACCCGGCATGTGTCCGAAACTACCACGTCTCAAGTGGCACATTTTGGTATTACTCTTGGTCCACGCTACAGTGTCATCTTCATTAATCTTTACCTAAATTTATCGTCTCGTTTCCCATTGTCATTTTTCATTTACCTTCGTACATCTTCATTTTAATTTGTAGACAAAATTACAAAATTACTCGTCTGAATTACATTAAGATGCACCAATTGATTTAGATTAATGATGCACAATCTCGCACTAAGTATGTTTAGATGTTTTCTTCACACTTTGTCTTTAAAATACATGTAATGTTTATGTTAATTTAAGTTTGTAATCAATTTTTGTATAAAACCGGACTATTCGCTTCCATTGATCTTAGAAAAACAAACAACAAAACTTCAGATTAAAAGATGAGGCATTAACTTCGTCAACTTCGTAATCGTCATGATTAATCAGGCGCTTAAGACGTACAACCATGTTATTGCTACGTATATTTTAAATTTAAAAGAAATTATTTTAAATCAACACTAAATTCTTCGCATTGTAAATGTGTGCGTGGTTTTCAAAAGAAATGAGAAATAAGAGCAAGAATTCACAGATTCATTGAAGTATGAGGGAAGTTGTTTGGAGACCTAGGGAAGTTCTTGAAGCGGTATCATCATTTTTCTTCGTCCAACGAACAAGTAAGTCCACTTAGTCATCGTCTGCAAACGTACTGGCCAAGTGGAGTGAGAATCGAATAGGGAGTAAAGCGTTATAATGGTGAAAATTCAGAATTAGAGATAAAAAGGGGAACCCTAACAATACAGAATAAAGCTGATAGTTTATTTATTCTTTGGAAACGGTTTGTTTTATCGCACTTCTTACTACTTCATATTATTAAAATTATTTTTTCGGCGTCACTTTTTTGCTGGTAGCTTTTAATCTAGTCGTTAAAAAATATGGTTTTTTAATGGTTTTGATTATAACTAATGCGCAAGTGGTGATGACTTATTGACTGTTTCTATATTAACGTTTCATAAGTTTTTTTGATGCTCTCTCAAACTGAACAAATTTTGACACATAATTTGCAACACAAGAAGTAAAAATAACGCTACGGAAATATACACAATATTTTTCATTTAAACTGTTATTCTATTATTAATTTCTACAAAATTTGTGCAAAATGGCCCCCTTTATTCCGGATTATGGTAATTATGAATTTACTAACAACTTGAAATTGTTTGGCATTTAGTTCTACCTACAACTTGGGCAAATTACAAATTCGTCATGGATGATGAAATAAGCATATTTTTAACGAGGTCCAAACTTGTTGACTAATTACTGTAAGATAAATGTTGCTAGCTTCAAAATTTACTACCATTTTAAGTAGGAGAGATAACCAAAATGGCTTCATCACACGATTTTTTTTCTAGCCTACAAATATTTAAAATATTCTGCTGTCGTACATAGCAACTTGTTTTGTAAATATTTTTATGCTATCGTAACATTCCAATAGTCGAGTCGTTCCTTGATCATAATCGGGATTGCCGTTTAATAGTAATATTTAAAATATTTTATTTTTCAGGAATTTTCATTTTGTTTTCGAAGAGTCTGATGACGTCCATGACATACCGTTGGATACAATTTTTACATGTGTAAAATGTTATAAATGATTGTAATTACTATTTTATAACGTAAATATAAAATAGGCATGACAAAAGCAGTTTTGTTAACAAAAGAGAATAATAAATGAAGGAGACCCCAGAAAACACAAGATAAATGTTTCCCGAATGAGAAAATGCGAATGAAATGAATAGTAATGAATAGGAAATGGTTAAACAGTGAAACGCTTTATTCGCCGCAGCGTCTCTGGCAGATGAATGAGTGATAAGTGAAATGTAATTATATTTTATTGTTTTGTCGAAATGCCGCATCGAGTTTGAATAAAGCATCATTTAATCAAGAGAGTTTGCTTGTTTTTCTTACAATAAGAGTGTTATTTCAGAAATTATTTATATTGTCGTCTCTTTAATTAAACTTTTTCCATTAATAACAAATTATATAACATCCTGTACATGTTACTAATTATCTTGTCGTCCAAACTATAACTTCAATAAGTGGACGAGAAATAAGAAATTAGTTCACATAAAATTTCCTTGATTATTTAATTAAATTTTTTTCTTATCTTCAAAGGATATAAGACATTAATTTTGATGTTGCACGGAAGCCTAAGTATTCTAATTTTGCGTCTAATTGTTTCGTCACTATTGTTTAAATTTTAAGATTAATTATAAGCATTAATTTCTTGCATGTCAAAAAAAAGATAAAAACGTACTAATTTATATGGAAAATTCTAGCCCGTTATTAATTTTGTCATCAAACTACAATTACTTACACTTAGCGCAATAGTTTTTTTTGTATATGTGCATGGGGAATAAAGCGATAATTAAATATCTCTTATAATCAGTTTAAATTAGTTCAAAAATAACCTTCGTGTTTATTGACAAAACTTTACGCCTCGCACCTGGGATTCGAACCGACAACTACTTGCTGTAGTCGCTTAGGTTTACCACTACCACTCTGCGTTGCTTTAATATACCTACACATTTAAATTTTAAATCATTTCATGCAGCTAAATTATGATATCAATTTATTTTAACGTGAAAACTAGAAAAAAGGTGTTACAATAACGCTTCTTATTAATGGTTTAAAATGGTGTGCAATTTATCATAAGAGCTATTTTTAAGTCATAATATTGAAATAAATAGTTTTTTATTTATTGAACTACGAGTGCTATGCCTAATCGAAATTTATTACATTACAAAACGATACACTAGAAAGTGAGCTCTTAAGTGAATGAATATCACGGCCCTCTATATTATAAAAAAGAATTTAATGGTTGCCGGAAAAACAAATAGCACTCCTCTGTAAATTTGGTCAAAAATATAGTGTGAACGTTATTTACAACCACACCTTTTGTGCCATAACCATGATGAGGCCAATAAATTACTTTACTTTTTAAAAGGTCCTACCTCGTACTTATTAGCAGTAATAAAAATGTATTATTACGATGACGTTATATCTGTCCAATTTAAATTCACCTGACTTATTAAACTTAAGCATTGCTTAAATTTATTGCTTACTTAACAAATGCATGTGATTTATTACACTCGGGTGCAAATTTTCAAAATTCAAGGAACGAAGGTAAAATTTTTGCACAATAGTTACGATGATACCTTTTAATTCAAGGCCACTCTGTATTATATTTATATCTGGTTATGGTTTAACCGAGTAGCATCTTCTTCCTACCTTGTTAAGGTGTACGAAAATTTTCAATAGGAACGGTCATTGACTGTTTTTAATTCTGAAAGATATTAATGGGCCTGAAATTAGTCAACTGTCCGAAAAGCTTCTCAAGCGTTTTAAATGCACGTGCATACCGTACCTTATTTACACGTAACCGAAATGACACAAGGTTATTTCGCTAGGGTCCTTCGTTATCTCATTTTCTTTATTTTAAATGTACAATGGGAACATTAACCTGCACGTCAAATTAAGCTTAGCAGAAATTGTAGGCAATTATTGACCAAATTAAAGAAACAGGTTCAAATTATGAGCAATAACGTCTAATTACACAAAATCAAATTTTGGATCATTTTTAGACATAATTAAAACTGTATTTATGTTAAATTATAATCTAATTTAAATAACGATTTTATGGTAAGGCAATAGAAATACGTTATAAATTAAATTACATGGTCGTCGGGATACTTGTGCGGTTAAGCAGAATACTTATAATGTTAAATAAATTTGGATATTTGCAATATTTTTAATAATATTTTAAAAGCCATCAGATTTTAATCCAGTGTAAAACAGCTAAGCAGTTTTACTAGAAGTCTGACAATTTTTCCTCAACTTTTATTGGCTCTTCCATTCGTAAAGCATATTCATATCTACCCAGAGGTACTGTTTTAGCATTGCAAGACAGACTTCTCCTGGTTTACGCTGTTTTAGTGTTGCAAGACAGAACCCATTCCAAATTAAGCGTTGCAAACCAGGCTTCACGTGGTGTAAACTATTTTAGCGTTGTAAAACAGATCCTTCGTATCAACTATTTGTAGAAGTTTGTTTAACAAGCCATTGAAGCAGAAGTCCTTAATTACCCTAGGAATATTTTCCCAACTTCCGTTTATTACTAAAAAATCTTGGTCCTTCCTTCCAATCATTTCTTATCATGGATTTCGTTCGAACATTTAATTCAATTTTAGAATAAATTGTCGGGTCGGTTTTGAAATGAACACGAAAAACTTTTGAGGTTTAATTTCTAGTAAAGTTTCAAATTACTAATTTTGATTATAAACACTTTTTGAAAATTACCTGCAATAAACACATAGTAGTTTTCCTAACTGTTTATTTTATTCCACAAAATGAATTCCCTGCAAGTCAGGCGTGCGCCAGAGAAATTAAAAAACTTATGAAAAGGAAAGTGAAAACACTGGCCACGTTCAACTTCCGTTGTAGCCCTACCAAGACTCAAAATGAGATTAAGTTAAATTTAGGTCACCACAATGGTACTTATATTGTAAGTGCCAGGAGAGTCATGCGGTTAAGCAGTAGACTTCCTAAGCAGCTTATGCTGGTTGTGCATTATACTCGTTCCTTGACAAATTTTTTTTTATATTTGTTGTACTTTTTATTATTAACTTATTATTATTGTCATCCTATATGAGTAATAGAAGACAGTATGGAAATTAAATTATGTACTTTCATCATGTAACAATTTGTCATACAACGTTCCCCTGACCTTTAACTCAATATTCCTATACTTATGGTGCGTCTATGCAGTTGACACATTTTTCTTTATCAAAGCAAAAAATCAGCAGCACATGAAGGAACAAACTGCCTTAATTTTAAGTTACTAAAGATTGGATGGATTGAAGTAATTTTTAAATTTCAATTAACCAAAATCTGATATTATCATCTTATTTCTAACTTGAGTGAGGCAAATACATTTTTGGAGATAGGGATGATGAATTATATGATGCATAGCTTCCGTTAAAGTAGAAACATATTGAAGAAAATATAAAATATGTTCAAAATGATAAATACTAAAATAATTAAATTTTAACAATTAGTACAAATGGTTGTGGGGGGGGGGTAAAAAATGAATTGAAACAATTTAAAACAAGAAACGATATCATATGCCAATCGATGGTTTGATATTATTGTAACATTATCAGACATGCTGAATCAAAGAACAAATAAATATGATAATTATTGCAAATGAAATTATAAAACCTTTTGTTAGAAAAATAAAAATCAAAAATTAATTGAAAACATGGACAAAGGGAAAATCTTAAATAAAGGTAATAAACAAAATTAATTCCAATATTAGTCAAATAAAATAAAGTTGCAAAAAAATAAAATACAAAGCAAAGCAATACAATATCAATCTCGTATGCACCTTTTTTTCTTTTCAATTTCGTTTTTTTTTTAAATTTATTTTTATAATAATGTACGTCTAAATGGACCTTCTACTAATTTTGCACGGTCTAACGGTCCCGAATTTGACCGATATAACATATTGGAAGAATCGCCCGAAAAAATAACACATTTCTATAAATATTCGTTAATATCTCAATTTGGGTTCAATTCACAGCAAAATATTTATGATAATAAAATTTCTTATAAATCGATATGTTACAAGGTTATTGCAATTATAGCGCGAAGAAAAGTTTTGCATTATTTCCTATTTTTTGTGTCAATATTTGAAGTGCATTTAATTCTGCCATTACTTCTGCATAGTAATATTAAAAACGTTTGGATCCGTAACGTTAGCTTATTCATGCATTCATCACAATATCTCACACACCTTGTAACCCATAAACAAAGACGTATCCAGTCAAAGTTCATGGTGGAGGTGGGGGGTTAATTCATTACACAATACCGCAAAAAGGTTAATTGTTTTCAGTTTTTAGCAATTTTAGTGCATTTAATTGCTTTTTACTGGATGTTTCAAAATTCATGGGAAGCTAGTTAACCCCCTACCCCCATGTACCTGGTCATAAAGCTAAAATTTTGCGTTAGTTTTATGTAGCACAGATCAATTCCCTGGGGACGAAAAAGGTGATAATTTAATGAAGTTCATTTTGAGTAAACTCTTGTCAAGGAATTTGCTTATTTTCATTTTATATAGGTTCCCATTATGATTAAATTCCGTATGCGCAAAATATGACTTATCATCTTTTTTGTCCAAGGTAGGGAATTAAGAAGATTATCAATTAGTAGTAGATGCATACTCCAAAAATGATGGCTCGATTCTATAAAAAAAGTAACCAGATGGAAATGGTTCCGAAAGGCAGCAGATAGAGACATTTAGAAAAGTTACAAGAGGCTTATTTCCCAGAATGGCTAATACAAGGCTGAAAATAAAGAAAAGAAGACCCGTGGGGTTAATATCCCGAAAAGTTTGTGTACTCGTACATTAATTTTGAATTCCTTAGAAATTCCTAGGACTCGCTTAAAAATTTCAATTCGTTTACAATTACCGAGAATTCCTTGGAAATTAGTTGGAATTGCCTAGAAATTCTTGTAATTCTTTAGAAATCCTTGACATTTTTTGAAAATCTCGGAAAATCATTGGAAATTAACCAGAGGTTAAAATTCTCTGAAAAATAGATTTTTCATAATTCAGATCGGATGATCAAGATGACAAAAATATGTAAGAAAACTTTATTGTATTTTTAATATATTTAATAATAATTTTTATTTTAAAATATAAGGCCTTTTGCTTTTCTGGAATTGATTTTAATTTCAGGAATAATAATATGGTGATGGTGTAGGCAAATTCTGCGAATATCCGGTAAAAATTAAATTAATAAGCAAGACAGGGATTTTTTGGGGACTTTTGAGGGTCCATTCGGATACACATACACATGTCCACTAAATTTTTACTTATCTGGACTGTTCATCAGCTGAATTTATTGAATTCAAAAGTAGCGCTCAAAAGATTTTTACCACTTAATTAAATATAGCAACGCTTAGCATAGAGACTGTGGTGATCTGTACGAGGTCCATAATATGAATTTCGTTTGCAAAAGTTGAAAGGTAATCTGACCCCTTGACCCTCCCCTATTCCTATACACCAGACAGCATACATCAAATAAATCCTAACAAGAAAATCTTGATACTACTCAAAAAATCGTAACGAATGACATGTTTCGATGTTATTGGAGATTTTACCTGTGAAACTGTTTACAAAATATGAGTGGTTAAAGAATTTTGGATCAAAACTTTTGGAGCGGAAACGGTATACCAGAAGCAGGTGCTTACATGCGTTGGGCTTCCTTAATAAAATATTTTCAATTTGGACCACCACAGGTACACTAATATATTTTATTAATTTATTGGTTACAACCTACCACATGTCCTATATATATTTTAAATATAACTATCAAAATAATTTGGAAGAAAATTTAATTGTTTTTACCAACAGCAATTAAAAGTAACCAAAGTAATAGTGAGTCTTTAGTTTTCCATAATAGCACGCCGATATTAAATAATGTTCAAGTACTGAATTAAGTCACGGTTATTGCGATAAGTGGAAAAGTACGGTATATAGAAAATTTGCAATTACAATGTACGTAAAATAAAACAGCGCAAGCAACAAGGTGGAAATAAGTTAAAAGGTTGCGGTCATAACATTGATTTTTTAAGTTTCAACTTTTAAAACGTAAGCTTTATTTGTTTATGCCATTCTTGCAGTAAAAATTTATCAATTTGGCGTTTGGAAGAGAAATAAATTAAAAATTTGTATCTCTAACTAGGTTTTCAATTAACTCTTTGAATCGTCTTGGTAAGATTTAGCAAACATGCAAAATTTACAATTTCAATATATTCACGACAATTGTTGAGGTATAATGAAACAAGATGGTATCATAAATCAGACTCGTGCGTTAGCTGTGAAGTAATCATACTTACAGGCATACTCATACATACATAAACACATGCACATATAAATAAATTACAACAATCCATCAATATTTCAAACAAGACCCTCAACCATCATATTCGATTACAGCGTAGAAACAGAAGCCGCTATGATATTCATCCAATCATTAATTACAGAAACGGATTCTAGGGACCATAAATAAAATTCGACGTTCCATTTGGCAACGTCGCGTGGGGGGTGGGATGGATGTGACGCGATGATGGAACGAACCTCGAAGAAAAATGATCGCGTCAGAGTACGAGTGAGAAGTTTGAGTGTGTAAGAGAAACGGATAGTTTTTGACCGGGGGTTGTTCCACGCTCGAAGGTCTTGATGGATTATGCCCTCTTCTTGGCTAGGGGAGTATTGCGACACACGTCTCCCTCATAGCAATTAGAATTCCTACGATTGAATCACTGATTTTACTATCTAAAATTATGTCTGATTTATGTGTTGTTTTGAATTCTTTTCTTTTACAATAATCACAAGTTATCGCATCGCTGTAGTTTAACCTAAGCTTGTATTGAGACATTTTTACTTTTATTATCGTATGAACGTTTGTAACAATTTTAAAAAAGAAGTCGTTTTTTTATCACGAGTTTCCACTTTATTTTATAATTTTAATACTTTGACGATTATTGAAGTTTTGTAAAGTACTAAGAGAACAAAATCAGAGAAATGAATAGATAGGGGTTGAAGTGAATTACAGGGAGCGTGGTATTGTTCAGGCCGGTGCTGCGGACGGGGATTGACGAGAGGGCATTATCACCAACATTCATCACAACGTGTATCAATGCGCTGCTTCCCACAAGAGACCCAAAAACTTTGGATGTTTGCGAGTTCTGATCCCCACTTCCTCGGTTTTTGTACTTTGTGTTTTTCACTAGTCTTCCCTAGCGTCTTTTCGTCTCATTTTTCATCTTTTCTAGTTGCTACTGTGACGCATGTCATCTTTCAGACTGACAAATGCTAACACGATCTTTTACCAAGTCACTCATATGATAATGGTAGTCACATATGACATTTAAAAATGGACGAAACTGAAGGTTGAAACTTTTTCTTTTCACATTATTAATTATGTGCATAATTTTACCTTCCTCATTGTAATTTCTAGTCACAGTTTTTAACATCACATTTTATTAATACATCGTAATCAATTTGATTTTTCTTAAAGAGAAATTGCTGCGGGAAATAACTTTTTAAAATATCCTCTGTGTTCTTCGTTAATTTTAAAACTCTTTAGAAGTTTGTGTGATATTGAAAAATAGCATTGTATTGTGTGCGTCTGGTGACTTTTTGTATTATTTCAATAAAGTATTCTCGACAAAGTTGCAAAAAATTTCGTTTACTTTTTTGACCTTATAAAACAAATTACATTCAGTAAACAACTGTCTAAGACAAAAGTTTCTTTAAAAACTAATATTAATGTTGTCTAATTTAAAAAAAGAAAAATTTTGTACAGTTTGAGGTTTTTTAAGAAAATAGGACGCTTTGTATAGAACAGTCATCAATAGGTATATCAGTCACCCAAACATTTATAAATTGGTGATGATTTTTTAGGTGCTGTAGTATTTGTTCCCTTCCAAGTGATAAGACCTTTGTGTCTTTGAACATGGAGGTCATCAATAAAAAGCCTGAACCGTAATCTGCTTTCTTGATGGTAGAGTTTTTGGTTTACGACTCATTTACTTCAAAATTTTTCATGACTATTAGATAATACATCATCAAAACATACAACTAATATTAAATTTTTTGTTACGTACGAAATAACGATGTGCAGGTCTGGAGTATTTATTATAACTTCTATTATTTTTTCAAACTCCTTTATCTTTCCAGGATACAATTTTTTATTTTCCAAAACATAATTTTTAGACTACCACACTTTTAAGTATTGTGTTATTTTAAGCACTCAAATCTGTTCGCACTCAATAACAGTCTAAACGGCAAACTTTGACTTTTAGTTTAGCTTAACGCATCCTTTAAAAGTTGCATTAATCATAAACCCTATGCAACTGCCGAAAGATAATATTTTACTTGGAACAACTCAATTCTTTACTTTCAACTTAATTTTTCAAAATTTATTTTTAACTTCACCCGACTTTCCTGATAATCCAAATAAATCGATAGGTTGTGTACCTCTACATACAGAGTAACTCAAACATAAAAATTTCATAAATCTAATAAGCAACTTTGAACGACTAAGCTAAAATTATGATTATATCAATTTAATAAGCAATAAATTTTGCTATAAATAATAGGATTTTATCCTTTCAAGAATGAACGATAGACGAGTTTTTATGACACTTGAATTATCATCAGTGGTTGTATACAAAATGTATTAAGTTAAATTACTTTATTGATTTCTTAGTTTATTGACTTATTTAGTGCAAACAAATATTTTCAGGTAATAAATATTTTCAACTTCCTGTCAACATTTCTTTATAGGTACATGATGAAGATCACTTAAAAGTCATAACATATTTTTATGATCTTCTCTGCTCATAAAACATGTATTTTTCATAAAAGTCCAATCGTTAAAACTTTTGTGTAGAAATAAGAATTTTTTTCGTAAACCCTTTTGGGGAACAGGCTCGGACCGGAACAAAGGTAAATTCTTGGCATGAATTAGCCGTTTCCTATACATCCAATGTTCAGATTGGAAATTAGCAAAATTAAACTAACTAAGTAGAATTGTGAGAAAAAGCTAAAAAGAAATATTTCTGGTCGCTATAGTTTACGAGATACAGCTTGTAAATAATTTCGTGTTTTATCGATTTTTGCTCAAAATAACGTAGTTTTCAGATTTTGATGTAGAATTTTTTACCTAACTATGTGACACTAAAGTTATCCGCAGATGAGTGAAATTGTATTATGTATAATTTCTCAATTATCTGTAAATTCCTGTGTAGAAGAACCTTATAGACCTAATAGGTCCTTAACTGTGATCTTTCAAGGTAACGGTTTTTTAACCTTTTCTGCTACTTTTTACATTTCTTCAAATAACTCAACTTCAGTGCAACTGGAGTACAAATTCGGTATAATTTAAATTATACATAGAGAATAAAATTCTAATAACGAAATAAATTAGAATGTTGTAACCCCAATCGTTTTGAAGATATACTAGCTTTCTAAAAATGCCCAATTTTTCATTAAATTTTTGCTTAAAATTTTTAAAATTATCTTTTTGGAAATCTTATAAACGAAAGTTATGAAAAATGTAATTCTACACAATTTTCCAAATTTTCGTCGAAATGATTTCTTTTGTTCCTGCGACCTTTTCTCCAAAACTATACTAAGGCTAGTTGCTAGTACTATTAAATTTGTGCTACTATACCTACCTTTATCTACTAGCCTTCAAAGGCAGCAAATTACTTAACCTGACAGCAATAAGTACGGGAAATTGTGTTGAGATTGAATACCCAAATACTAAAAAAAGGACGCCACACACTTTCAGCCGGTACAACAAAAAACATGTGTGAAAGCAAAGCAAATAACACTATCGGGCACTATAAGTAATGTATACGGTAATGCCTGAGTAATAATTCAGTAATGTGTAGTCAATAAAATAACAATAAAAACATACACCCACAGTTATTAAGGTTAGGCGCAGTTCAAATAAAAAAAACCTAATATCATCTGATACCGTTAACACGATTCTGACAAATAAGGGCTTAACCTTAATTTTACAAACAAAATGTATCTATCACATTGATAACTAAACATAATTTTCTTTCTTCGCTGTAATGCATAAAATATGTAGGTACGAGTGACATTTTCAACTGAAAACAAAATTTACGGATTTGGTACGCCACTCGTTAAAATATGGAGCCCTCCGTCAGCGGATGGCCAAAAACAGATATTTGGCCAATAGCAATTCCGATGGTTGAATATTATAAACGATAGATAAGATTACGTACTGCAGGATTTAATATCATGCTGAAATAGTCAGTAGATCATAATATCCTGTCGTTGTTAATAACGATTATTAATTCCAAAAACAGAATTAATACTTCGACGACTTTCTCATTTCCCTGTATTTCACTTTTCAGGAGGCATTCACAACATAAAACAAAGAAGATCCACAATTGTCGGAATGACCAAATTCTGAGGTTACTCTTGTTATGTTTAGTTTTATCCCTAGTATAAAAATATACTCCACACGCTTTTATCGTGGTTGCCAGATTTACAAAAAAAATCGTAAATCTAGAGAAAGACCTGATTACAAAGGTTTTTAAATCTAATTAGCAATATTATTTTGGATATCAATAAAATAAAGAAGCATTTAAAGCAACAGCACAGCGTATCAAAGAAATATTGGGCTGGGTGAGGGTAGATTTTCTTTGATATCCTACCAAGCCATTAAAAGCAAGTTTCAATTATTAAAACGTTTAAATACAAACTAAAATCCCAAGAAATACACAATACGAAAGGGTTCTTTGCAGGTTCTTGATTCTGTCTGTAGTCTGTAATCAATACGAAGTGTGGATACTAAACTCACTTGTACCACAACAGAGGCATTGCCGCTCTATCATCTATGATTTTGTGGTTATACGCATTCTGAATCATGCAAATCTCTAATTCATATAGTATAACAACCCAGAAAAAGGGAAAGATCACGTAAAATACTTCAAGTGTTTATTTTAAAATTATTTGGGGAGTAGCACGAATTTAAGCACTCGGATTTTAAAAATTCCCTATAGATATTCGAAAAGCTGAAGGTTTATTTGTAAGAAATAAACAAACAAAAATATTGCGGAAGATCAAGAAATTTAAAAAAAATTGAAGAAAATAAGAATCTAGAATTTTTGTGTGCTTCTAACTTTCTACGTTCAACTTGAGAAAAAGAAAACAAAAACTAACACTAACCTACCAACCGCCTCATTAGTCGCATGTCCCACATCCTTAAAGCTTTTCTCCGCATAATCCACTCAAGAATAAGAACTAAATATGAAGAGGATCTGGACGACACGCAATTTGGCTTTAGAAACACTTTTGGCGCACGAGAGGCCTTATTTGGAGTAAACCTTATCTTACAAAAATGCCGTGATCAACGGAGAGATATATTTTTACTTGTTTCATAGATTATGAGAAGGCGTTTGATGGGATTCAGCATGATACACTAACAAAGAAACTTTAAGAAGTTGGCGTAGATGGCAAATCTATACTGGAGACAAAAGGTGAAAGTTAAATTAGGAGAAACAATAACTATCGATATCAATATACAAAAATAAGTTAGACAAAGAAATATGTAGTCTTTATTCTCTGCTTTTTAATCTGTATTCAGATCAGGTATTCAAAGAAGCCATTGTTTAATTTAAAATTAAACAGGTTTTTGTGTGTCGTTTCGAACCATCCTGTATATAAAATAAATTAAGCAAAAACGCATAATTGTAACAAACCTACTTAAAAAAGTGCCAATAAAGTAAAATACATACATCGCACTTTTAGTAGGTCAAATTAAATTTATAGTACATGTAATTCATTGAACTTTAATTCATCATAATTGCACTTCCGTATATTAAGTAGGTAAAATTTAAATCATAGTCATCATCAGGTCAATAACTTTAATTTCAAATATATCATTAAAATGTGATAATTTAGCAATTAAGTTTTGTATAAAAAAATAGTGTATTTAAAAGTTAATAAAACAGTATCATTTGAACCTACAATTTGAGTGTTACTCACACCACGAAGTAGTAAGAAAGAGTGTTATGGACTTAAGTCTATTCCATAAATCTTTGTGAGACTGCAAAGAATAACATCTCTTATCTTCTATTTTCGACAGCCATAGAAAATAAACCCGAAAAAGGCGTGAAAACAAACAAAAATCCCATTACAGCAATCAAATATACAGACGACACCGTCGTCATCATCATATACTTCATGGATTAGACCTGTTGGCCTGTTCCGAATCAAATCGCCATCTTGTTAGGAGTCTTCCTACATCTTTCTTCCCTCTGAGTTTGTAGTAGACCATTTTTCTGGAAATTCTTGAGGAACCTATTCTTTGTAGGTGCTCTTCCCATTTTTGGTGCTCGTATGTCTTCGAAGCTAGCGTAACGACGCTGTTATCCTTGCAAACACGTTGGACGAGCTCCAACTTCAGAACAACGCAATAAATGGAACTAGTGAAAGACTAGGGCTAAAAATGAACATCAACAAAACTAAGTATCACCTGATACTTGGCAGTTGATAACAACTGATACTAAAAGGAAAAATTGAAGGAAAACGAGGAATTGGAATAAAACAAGAAACCTGGTTGAAGAACATCAGAGAATGGACTGGTATGCGTTCTGTGGAACAAGCTGAAATGATCGCCAACGTCAAGGAGACCCGCCACGACACTTGAAAGAAGAAAAAGATCCAAATTTAAAGCAAACTGACATTCAGGTCTAGAAATTTGACAGATCTAAAAGTAAAAATCCAGTGAACTGAAAAAACTCTTTCAAATTAACTTTGGCAATTAATTTATAATTAGGCCAGTCGATAAAAGTTTTATTGTGAAAATAATTGGGCACAAGCTGGAATATAATATGATATTACCTCTTTAGATAGGTATTTAAAAACATATATACCAACATTTCATTGTCTAGAGATCCCAGATTTGACCACCACATTGGAAAAACCACGAAGAAAAATACTCTTTTAGGAATAACGTAACGAAGACATAATTATAATAGCCCCAATTTATTAAAGTCTAATTTACCTTTTATTAATTTATTTTACAATCTGTATACGTATAACGCCAAATTGACCTGTTCATCCCCTCTGTAGCGCGGCCTTATAGGCATTTAAAAATGTGTGTTATGAGTTCAGAATTAATTTTGATATGAATTATTTTCTCATTTATTTATTCATTACTTTTCTAATAGTGCGCGATTGTTATGGTTGTGCGGCCTATAGGCCGCATTGAGACTTTTTCGAGTCGATAACAAAAAATACACCAATGAAAGATGCTTTATGAATAAATAGATCGATGATATTCTACGTGGCACTGACACTTGATTGCCTAGGCTGTACAGTCTAAAGGCCGCATTGAGAGACCGAATCATCAGCTCAATTTAGCGTTACAGACAAACTAGCACTCTCTCGCTTGACTCAGTCCCAGATAAATAGCTACCGTCAGCTTTCCCTGCTATTCCGAAAAGAGAACTTTGAAGACACTTTATAGGTTTATTTTATTCAACCTCCCCCCAAGCGATTACTATAATAAACAATACTGGTCGGACAATATTTTAATATTTTTCTCTTTTCCGTACATTTTGTGTTCTTACATTTAAAAATGTAACAAGGCGTTATTGCAAATTAAGTTATAAAAACTGGCAACTGCACAAACCGGGGGTAAATTTTGGGGTAAAAACCCGGCAATATACAGCGCACTCTGATGGCTGTAACTCTGCAACCGATCGATTAACGTGGAAACACTATCAGATGTGTTTATATATAGAATTTAATCCACTTTATTTTTAATAACTTAAGATATTGTTTTGATTTTGTTTATGTATTACTTCCAAATTTTATTTTTTTTTTCATTTTATCACATTTACATTAAAATGACATTGGTATCCACTATTCGGGCCTCAATAAGCAATGGAGGTTTCATACTGACGCATAAGATTAGATTAACGAGATTTAAATCTTCAAACGCGTAATTTTGTTGTAATAAATTATAAATAAAATAAAGCAAAAATAAGCATTAATTTCTTGGGGATTTAAATCTCGTTAAACCACTCTTGTGCGGCAGTATCAGAAACACATCGCATATTTAAATATGCAATATGTAAATAATGTTAATGCAATAAATTATTTAGACATTACTATAAAAAATTAAAATAAAACCACACAAATAAGACGTCATGGTACAAAAGAGTTTTCTTTTATAATAAATACACTGTATATTTTATTGTATCATAAACTGGACCGCACACATTCTATGCATAAAATAAAAGGTTGCAATATCATTAGCGAAAAGGTTTTAATTTTAAATTTAGAAAAATTACATAATTAAAAATATTTGTTATAATAGTGCCACTTAATCCAACAAGAAGTTATCAAAATATGGTTAAAAATTAACTTAATTAATAGTACAAAAAAAATCGAACGGATTGAACAAAACATGTGACCACTCAGTAAATCTTCAATTTGTTGAATGGCGACATAAATCGACATCGCTATTTTTAGTGTGAGGTACTAAAGTAAATCTTTTTTACTATAAAGCACTCCATACGAGATATGGTTCGAGATATCATCAGATTGATATCTACAATTGACTTCGATTTTTTTTACAATTTTCTGAAAAATTATGACAAATTTTGTATAATATTGAACATTTATTGATTTAATACAGTTTTATAAATTCCAAAACTCATAATATCAATCGCAGGGGAACATGAACAACTGTAAAGACATAAGTAATTGAAGGCTCGAATTCCACATCCGCCTGTTGGATGAGCCCACTGACCAGCCCCCAATTAGGCAGACTTGAGTTTTTCTAATAATACCTTTAAGTTTTGCTCTTTAATTTCTTGTAACAAGCAAGCAGTACCGAGAATAGGCACTCACTTATTATTGTGCCAAAAGTAGATCAACTATAAAAATGCTTAATTAAATAATGGAAAGCATTAAAATTATTCTAAACAGAAATTCATATCTACTTGAAATTCAGTCAAAGGTGAGAGGTTATCTTGCATATGTAAATATAACGGTTTAAACTAAATCAGCGTTTCTCAACCGGAGGTCCTAAGATTCCATTTAGAACTATCTTCTATTTGGAACAAAAATTCCATGCAATGCGTGGACAATAAGTAAAATTGAATCTAACAATCACCTTCCTATAATTTAATTACAACTTCCCAAATTTCCCAGGATGTATAAATGATGCGCACGAATGACTTGAAAAGTTGCAAACTACTGAATGCATAATTTGATAATAAAATATAATAGTTTTAAATGCCTAACGAAAATGACCATATGTGAAGTTATCGGAAAATTTGTGAGTGAAATTATAAAACAATTTGTTTTTAATTTATAGTGAAGAATTTTGTAGGTATTTTTCTTATTTCTCATTATTTGGATTTTTCGCCGACCACATTTGAGAAACATAATAATACAAATTATTATTAACGAATTAATGGAATCCAGAATTTTAAAATTATTTAGAATGTTTCCAAAACAAGAACGATACCATTTGTGCGTGTAGAAATGATAAAAATCAGTGCTGAACTTCGCACCTGATGATGGTTTTGAAAATACAAAAATGAAAGCTATTTTTTTCTGCTCCTGAATGTTTTAGAACAATTTTATTATATTTTAACTTTTATTTTTTACTGTATATTATATAATTGATTAAAATTCTTATTTGTTGAAAAGTTATCAAATTAAATTTCAAGGGCATAAATGCCTTAATATAACTGATTGCAAAATATAATAAAACGTATTACGATATTCAACATGTCCGCCGTTATCATAAAAATTGTAAGTAAAAATTTAATATTTATTATTTAAATATCTTTCATGTGGGTTAATTTTTTCAGGCATTACTCCTGTTGTTTACAATTTGTGTTATTAGCAGACCGCAACAAGACATCGACACCGTCGACAAAACTATATACGATATTTTTTATAATTATGCCAATGAAACAGACTCGCCAGATAAACTAAATCCTCAGCCTAATTTGGGTTTAGAAGACAATGACAACAATTATTCTGACAATTGCTTGGATGAAAATGGAACTGCAATTGAATTTGATCCCACACAACCCGAAGGAAATTCTTCTTGTGGGTTATTTACGTTAAGGATAAGTACTACGCTTATCAAATCGTTACAAGGACCATAAAGTGAAATATTTTGTTATATAGTAATAATTAAATTGAAATGTATGACCGGTTAGAAGTCCACCGCTAAACTGACGGTTGATTACAAAAAATCCATGGGTCACGTTTTTCTTTCAGTTTTCTTCCGAGTTACTTCTTCGCCTTAATGGATTTTTTATATTTTAATCTACTTAAATAAATGATAAATAAATAAATAAAAGATTTTTAATGTATTTTGGTATCTTGGATTCAGCTTCTTGTTTCATTTTTTAGAAACATAAGATTTACCACCAACATAAGAGTTTGATAATGAAACTTCTGTAAACTGGATTAAAGAACGTCTCAAAATAGTTAATGAATTCATTATAACAAAACATTTGACAAGATCATTTATTTTCTTAGTTAACTTTATTTAAATTGTTTAAAAAGCTATAATGGTTATTGATTTGTTAACTTAAAACTTGGGAGGTTTTTGATGCGTTAATTAAGATTAAATGTGGTGTGGTATAAAGGTAATCAATTTTGGTAAGCTAACTTTTTAATTTTTTTAAATATTTACAAACGCGGGCGGTGTATAGGTAAAGGTAAAGAATTGGGGCAATTACTGTTTATACTTTTTTATTAATTTTTTTCGTACATACAAATTATTAATCAATATGTATATGCTTAGCAACATTTGTATTTACAAACATATCAATGCCCAAAGCATTAAGATAATTTGAGTACACACTGTAAAACAATCATCCCCTGACTACAACAATATAAATTACCATTCAGAAAATATAGAAACCTAAGTAGGTTATTTATTAATTCTCATTAATCATTTACGTACGTATATACCAAGCCAACATTGTAAACACACATTTCTTTTCAATTCACTTTTGTATGCATTGTAATAAAACAAATCCATTTTTTATGTTATTCAAAAGATATTTTCTATTAGGACAACTTTGTAACACAAAAATCAAGCTATTACATAATTTAACTATTTCGTCTTGTGCGGTTCTCTTAATGCCCTTTAATTATGTTTATTATAGACATCATCAGTTACTATTTTCTTGCTTCTGGTGGATAATAATTAGAGACCAACAAACGATTTAGCCTCAAGCTGAAAGAATATCTAAACGCGATTTCCTAATTTAATTAAATTTTATATATTATAATAAAATGACAAACAAAATCATAAAAAATTCCGCTATTATAATACTATCGTGGTTAAAAGTGTGTTCGGATAGATTAGGACTAAGTGATTTCACAATGATGGGGTCTGGTGGTGGTCGGATTTGCGCAACTTTTGTCTCTTCTTTTTTCACGTGCAGCTTAAATTATGTTCAACGGTTACAAAGGAAACTTACATATTTTTGTAATGAAGAGTTTTAAAAATGGATAGAATCGATATGAGCGCGTACAGTCGGTACAAAGCTTTTTTTGAGTTGGCCCTCGTATAAAAATGAACTTTTTGTTCTGGCGTGTTTAAGCTACGGATTTTTTTTTGTTGATGTAAAATTTAGTTTGAAAAGTACACGTCTGTCGAGTATGTTTACAGTTGTACACGTCTAATAAGATTAATGTGATTTAAATTATAATACAATCAGAAATGTACATTTTTTCACAGAATGTACGTCTTAGTAGTATCTCAGTGGGTTGTCGGTTCAGAGAGACACCATTAGGGAATGACATTTGATGGATTTGGTAGTCCAACCCCGTTGCAACTTGGGATTTATACATTTTTCGTTTCCTTTCAGCTTTTTTCTAGTTGGTGAGGGAATCTGAGCCAGACGGACGCACAAAGCGAACAAAGACATCAAAATGATGAATCCTGCTCATCTTATCCCAAAGCGTGATCGAGCAATATTTCAAAGGCGCGGCGGATGGGACACGGCTACATCTCTGAATGTTAATTCCATCATCGACCTACCGCGAGTTTGATATTTTAGACATGTTGCTCTTGTACTCCAAATTTAGTAAGACGAGTTGCGAAATTAGATTAGTTTCAGAACTTTCCATGTTTTATACTATAGATTATCTAAACTGAAATTCCCTTTAGATAATTTAATATAAACACTACAAACTACCAACATAAATTTCCTTATACAATCGTATTGTCTTCGAAATTTAACAAACTTAAAATTTAAATAAATAGATTTTTACTCAACTGTCTAACATTAAATATTTCATGCTTAAAAATTGAATTCAAATCGTTTAATCAAAAACTACATGTGTCACCTCCTGGGGTTCAACTTTAGAATATAAAATCGTGACGTAACATGCTGTTTGTACCTTATGTAATAATATAATATCAAAAATTTTAAATCAAGAGTAAACCTATTTGCATCACACTCATGATAAATAATCATAAAATATTTAAGCTCTAACACTAAACGGTGTTACATAGTGATTAAATAGTCATCAAAATATCGTTATGTTAATATCATTAGTAATAATTATAAGCTCCAGGCGATTGTGAAACTTATTTAATTCACTTAACCAAAATTTATATAAAATCTTTAATATTATATTTTATTTTCTAGTTTAATGCAACTTAACTACCAGTCCAGTTTAATATTATTTAGTGAGTGTACCTACTACATCCAGGAAGTCTCACGAATAAAATCCAAAAATTTCAGTAAGTATAAAGTCAAAATTTTAACATCCACGATTTCACATCTTATCTGGTTTTAATAACAATAATAATAATAATTAAATTAAGTTAGCACCTACTAATTATTTATAAAATATGTTCAAATTAAAAACATTATTAACATAATTTTTTTGATCATAATATGCAAAATTAATTGTCTCGACTTAATTATCCATTAAGTTTGAAGTCAAATTTATAATACAAATTTTATAACATCTTAACTAGCAAAATTAATCTATCACATCTAACAGGCTAGAAACTGGGAATTTATTTTTAATTTTTTTTTCGTACGAAAATGTTGTTTTAAAAAAATTATAACGATCTTTTCAACACTCTAGTTTTCCTGTGACATGATTAACTAACTAATCACCGGTACTATGCTCAGTGAAAAGAGAATTGAAGTTTTTGACACCGCATATAAAGCAGTAAGTATTTAAAACATTAGAGATGTTAAGCTACACAGAAAATTGTATGATACAGTAACTGCTTTGAAAAGAAAAAATATTTTTATGTACACCTAGTATTTAAGTACGTAAAATGGGTGTATAATTTGACGCTAACTACCTTTTTTTGCTTTATATTATGTGTTATAATTAGTATTTTGAAAAATAAACATGGTTAGATTTTTTTGTAGGAAAATGGAGTTTTATTGTTTACCGTTACTACATTTTAATATTTACATAGTGTGCACACCATTAGCATACCATAATCGGCAACATTGAAAACGGTGAAAGCTTTAAGCTTTTTTAACGTTGTTATCAAAATTGAACTTATTGCATGTAGTATATAATTGCCTCGAAGTTATTATTTACTGAAATAAAAATTTTAACAAAATAATTTGTTTGCTGTGTGTAATAAATTACAAATGTGGATAAATGATCGAATATCAACATAAATGTAATACTTGTATTATTTGTTCATATAGAACAGATCACTAATTTTTAATTACAATGTTGCAAGAACTACAATGTATGCAAAAAAAATTAAAGTTTTGTAAAACTTAATTTTGGTAAATCTGTCCAGATTTAAACTTCAGGTACTTTTTGATAGTTATTTGCAAGGAAAGGTGAACTTGAAAATGTATTATGGAAATATTACCTTATTCCTTATATGTTATAATAATCTTCTCAAGACCAATATTTTAGTTCCTGACTTTTATATCGACAATAGTTTGTGACGATAAAAAAAATTATGGAATAATTACGACGCGAATTATTGTGACAAGACCACCTTTTGAACAACCAAAAACTTTAACTAACAGTAAGTTAGTTACCTGGAACTTTATTGAAGGTGAAAAGATCGGTCCATAATAATATATTTACTGCAAAGATTTTGTAAACATGATAGTTCCTGCGTTAGTCCTTCAAACTGATTTTACGAAAAGTAATGAAATACGAAAATTTTCAAAGAGTTTTCAAATATATGAAGAACTGTAAATCAACCTTATCTTAAGCTGTTCATATACCAGTCTATAGTAAATCCTTGAATTACCTCTAACCAGTGGCGGCTCGTGACTTCTTTCAATGGGAGGGTACAAAATATAAATAGACAGGAAAAATTAAATTTATTTATTTCTAAATTATTTTAATTCAAACGGAAACTTTGTCGAAATGCTACTCTCTACTCTTCATTTTAATGTCTATCATGAGCACCATGAATACCCCCCAGACCCTCCGGTCGCGAATGCCTTCAATTTTTTAAAATTTCATTTGCAGTAACGACTTGTGCCTTTTTTCAGTGGGGGGTACTAAATTTACAGAGAAAGGAAATTTTTTTTTTATTTACTTTTTTTATTTTTATTTTTTATTTAAAAGCCTTAATTACTTATTATTGCCATTATTGACACGAAACGAGTACAGACAGGTAGGTATCGGGAAAATATCGAAAAGACGTTCAAAACCGCATGTTTAATCTATGTGTGTGTGTGTACTTGTCTGTAACTTTAAACTGAACTAATGAATCATTCCCTCAGTGCGGCCTAGCACAACCTATGTGATCACGCATGACTACGGCATTAAAGCAACACTTTTGCCCATCTGTTTATTCATAACTCAAAATATGGTTTATTTTTTAGTCATCAACTTAACAAAAGTTTATGTGGGGTTTTTAGGCCGATAAAATATCATTTTCACTTTTTAGCAAAGTGTTTTAAATCTGTACCACCATTTATTGTTCAAGCGACGTCGAATTGCCCAATATTCAGCGGCGTAACTGCCATGTTGAGAGCGGTGCATCGCATTAAAATAATGTTATTCTTTATTCTGAATTGCTATTGGGTGCCCCGGCGCCCTCCCCGTACCAGCCGCCACTACCTTTAACAAACATGTACAAATTATATAGAATGCGACATAATTCTTGGTTTGATCGTTGGATGTTAGTTTAATTTTGTTATGTTGAGGTCCAGTTCCGGATTGTGAGAATTTTCCAGGCCGAGTCTGACTAAAAACCGGTCCTCATCGCTAAGTACAGAGAAACTAACATAAAACAATTTTTACCATAATGTGAATTCTCATATTATATCACAATTCTCATCATTCACATAGGCTGACATTTTAGATTTTTTTACGGTGCAACGATTAGTATCTAACGACGAAGATGGAATCATCAAAATCCGCACGCAAACTGAACATAATGCTGATATTTAGTTTATGAGTTATGGTAAAAAAAAAAGTAAGCACAAGTTTTTCTTTACACATGTGTAGAAAATCCAGTTCTTCGAAAAAAACATTTTAAATAGGGAGAAAATTAGTGTACGGTATCAGTAAAAGCCATACATTTTTTTAGGAGATGTTGTGTTCCAAAATAATATTTATTAGTAATTTTGCTCTATTAAAGCACACAACTGCGAATTTTTGTGAAGTTTTAACAATTTCAGTTGTTTATTTCTCTGGAGAGAGACTATTATGGATTTTCAAATATTAACATTTTCATCACATTGCTCCTTTCAGCTTAATACCCAAATTTTCAACGGTTACGATTTATGTCATTAGTTAATCCTGTATTTTATTCCACAAAATGTATTTAATTTGTGCAGAAAATCGGCTAGAAATAATTTTGTGTTTATTTTCATGATTTTACTTCTGAATAACCGGCCGGAAAGACAGTAATTCAGGGGTGTTTCTAACCTTACTATATACTTATATACAGTATATAGGGGCTGTCCATAAATAATGTCACACATTTGGGGGGGGGAGGTTCAACAACTGGTGACAAAGTGTGACATGGGGGTAGGCTTCCTTGTGACGTCACGTCCATACTTCTTAACAATAAAAATATTTGATCATACATTTTTATGAATTTTCCGCAGTAATTTATTTGCTGAATATTATGTGTTATGGGACTCGTGTGGAGGGAGGGGGGGTTAAAAATTAAAAATTTGGGACAGTCCCGTACCGCCTAAAAGCAAATTGGGAGAAAGCGTTTTTGTCAAACTTTCAAATTCCAACATTTTTTTTATATTTTCAAAATTTAACGTACATCTCTAAAAATTCCAAGATATAATTACGAAGTATTTACTTGCAATTGGAAGTAATAAAAATACATTTAAACAAAAAATACATAAATATAATGAAAAATACAGCTTAAACAGATTTAATACTTTGTTGCAAATCGTTTTGTAGCGATAACAGCTTTGCATCACGAATGAATCGAGTCTAAATGCTCGTTAAAAGTTCTCCTTCCTTTCCTTTCATCCTTTAAGTTTTTTCCCACAAATGTTTTATCGAATTCAGATGTGGAGACCGACTAGGCCACTCAAAAGAGCGATATGTGATCTTGCTCATGTTTAATGCTTAAAAATATGTTTTGTAGTTCCTCAATATATCTGCAAAGATGTGCAGTACCTCTCCATAATGCTATCAATTTTGTGCAAAGATCAAATGCCATCATGGGTAAAGCAGCCCATAACATTTTCACCACCATGCTTTATAGTAAGAACTTGATATTTGATATCGTGGTTTTTATTTGTAGGACCTCGAACATAGTACATTGTTCTGCTTTATCAGCTGTTCCTTGTCCATAACTGAACGTAGGCTGCTCTTCGCTTTTTCTTCACATATCTATATCCGGAAAGTCGGTACCATTGTTTTCTTGCTGCCTTTCTTAGATCATTGACTCATCTTGTCTTGGGTCGACCACTACTACACCTTGTTAATCGGGTTCTCCTAAACCACAATCCGTATGGCCATCTGCTTGGACCTGTCTGGATACGTGCCCTGCCCAGATCAAATCTTGCTGTGCCATTCGAATCATGACGTTGGTTATCACTGTTCTTCTGCAAATTTCTGCGTTCTTAATTTTATCTCTTAGGCCTATATTGAACATAATGCGTTCCATGGCTTGTTGGGTTGTTTACGATTTTGTTATATTCTTGATAGTTAGCACCATGCTCTACGATCATTTATCACTTCTTTCGGTAGTTTTTTGTGGTCTTCCAGTTCCTGGTCAGTTATCCACTGTTCCTTATTTTTTTTACGACACCAGAGACTTATCATCTCACACTGGCGTTCACTTTCCACTACAGTCTTTCACTTATTATTTAACGACTTATTTTCTAATCTTGTGAATATTTTTTCTGCTGGGAACGTTTCTAAACTGTTGTAATAAAAATATTCCTCTAAATTGATTTTAGTTATATTACATAAATTAAATTTGACGTTTTGTTTAAATGCGCAATTTACTTTTTGAAGCCGTAAAATATAATTTCTTTATACATATTATACCTTTTGCGTTATTACAAATTCAAAATTTTTTTGCCTAAAATTGTATTCGGTTAGTTTTTTAGACAATATTTAAAAATTAATTAAATGATTTGTATATGTATCTATTAATTTTTTCTGACAAATGTTTCGCAATTTACTTTTAGTCGGTACTGTAGGTATAATAAATGTAGGTACTCCAAGTCAATGAATAATTATTTCGAGTTATCTCGAAGATTGCTGTAAAAATAGTAAAATACATCACTTGAACTCATTGAAGGAAAGCTCATTAACTGCAAATCACGCCGTAGCTGTCTTGATGAATGCATTGATGTTAATGTTTAGTTCTGGAAAAGTCGAGTTTTTTATATTCAGGATGGCATTATTCGTAAAGAGTACTGTTTCTGCATGTACTTAAAATAGAAAATTTTTGATTCCAAGAAAAAATAAGATAGGTCCTAGAATTTAACCACGCTGAACTTCTCTTTTGACGATTCAAGATTGTTGAGGTTGTTAAAAGAGAACAAATTTGTTATATCCAGTTTAATCCCCAACTAAATTCATCATCATCAATTCATTATAACCTCAGAGACAAAATTGATATACCTAACCCAAGCAAAGCAAATTGCAAATTGAAGAAAAGTAAGTTTTTGAATAAAAACGACTAATATTAATGTTAATTATTAATAAAAACGCGAAAATTGATGGGACTTATCTAAGAGCTGTTTTACATTACACTAAATTTTTCAGGACTGAAATTTTTAGTCCTAAAAATGCAATGCGCGCGCCGAATTAGGATGATAGAAAACTTGTTGTAATACTTTCCTGTTTGCAACTACAACCTGACAATTTTAACTTTTTCAGCGACTGAATATGCGCCGCGCGCATTAGGTAAATTGTCAAATAATGTCGATTGGTTTGTAAGTGTTTAAAAGTGATTTAAAATAATTAAATAAAAATGCAAATTAGCAAAAGAAAAAAATTATGTGCTGCATAATTATTACAACGTTACTTGCAAAAACAAAAAATCAAACTTTAAAAAAAAAGCGATTATGGACTAAACTTCCAATGATTTGTTCGCGTTTGTTATTTTTTTTGTAAAATTATAAGAAGCTTGTACTCTTATAAAATAAAATCTCGGGTGTGAGGGTTGGGATAATAAAACAACTGTTAACAATACCTACTTATATAGTAGGTATATGAAAAGATGCATTGCCAACCTTTTGCCGTTACCAAGAATTTTGAATTTTGAATTTTAAATTATGAAACTAATTTTACATCATGCGCGCGCCGAATCAGGACGCTAACAACAATTAATTAGAACATGTTCTAAATTCTTGCTGTCAGCGTCCTAATTCGGCGCGCGCATTGCATTTTTAGGACTAAAAATTTCAGTCCTGAAAAATTTAGTGTAATGTAAAACAGCTCTAAGTCACTTATGCCCGGTTTCTGAAGCTCGAGTTATATTAAGGTTATAAGCTTAACCTTAGTATAAGTGCAGATTTTGAGTTTCTATAACGAAAAATAATCTCTGGTCAAAGTTAACCTACGTTTTTATTGGTTGTTAACTTTCTGGAATATGCGCATTGTGGATAACTATAACTTTAACCTTAGATTAGTTATGTAGAGTATAACCAGAGATCTGCAGAAACCGGGCATTAACTGATGATCTTGTTTTGGTTTCAGAGGATCTAGAAGATCCAAGAGATATTCCGTCAATTTAATCGGGCAGCTAAAGAAATAGGTTTAAAATTTAACAAGGATTGACAACGATTAAACTAAAATCACGAGTCCAAACAATGTAAATTTTGCCATAGTGGATCTAACATTCGAGAATGTTTCCGAATATGTCTATCTGGGTCACCTTATATAAATTGTTAATAAGTTAACGCGAAAAATGGGCTAATTTTCAAATTAGACCATATTTTGAAAAATACAAAAGCACTTATCAATTTTAAATGAAGGTTTATGACATTTGTATTCTACCGATGGCAGCCTATATCCTTTGCAGACAATGTCTACATATTACCAAAAAGATTGCTAATCAGAGTGACCCAAAGGGCAATAGAGAGAGTGATAATCTGTATTTCTCTGAATGACAGAATAAAAAATGAAACAATTATTAGAGAAAGGACTGGGGTGACGGATGTGATCCATCGAGTGGCATATCTGAAATGTCCAATCGACTGGACATTTGGCACGATAAGAGAAAGATCTATGGACCATAACAATAGTGCAATGGAATCTGGGAAAACTGCGGAGAAGATGGACAGATAACATTAAACAGAGATAGTATTAGGCACAAAGTATCTACAGATAACTCAAAATATAATTAAGTGTAAGCAAAATGGAGAGGCCTACGTTCAAGAGTGGATAGAGAACGGCTGAAGAAGAATATTAATGTTAAAACAATTAATTTTTAACTATTAGACGACAATCATGGCCTGAATCTTAGTGAAGTCAACTGCTAATGCAAGACTCCCCGGTTCGGCTCCGGGTAAAGTCTAAAATTTCTTGACCGTCTTCCGCGTGCTTCGGAGGGCACATAAAGTCATCGGTCCCCATGTGTTAATGATTTGCCATATTAACAATAAAATACAGGGTGTAGACACATCGAAAGTCAAGCCTACCAAGCTGTCTAAGACGTAAAAACCAAAATGCTCATAGAACTAAAAATTAGTAAAAGGACAGATCCTAATAGACCTATATTAAGAAGGAGACTTCTTAATATGAGTAGAAGAAGAAGAAGTTAAAGAACAAGTCGTATAGACCTTACGGAGAAAAAGAAGAAGACTATTAATACAAATTTAATATAATAGTCGTGAACCAAAATCAAAAAATTTGTAAAATACAGAATTAACGATAATTAAAGAAATTTTAAATAAGGAGGGTGGGGGATCAATTGATATAAAAAATTTGTAGACACGATAGCTAACGACATCAATGATGCGATAGCATTCTTACCGTCATCAGCTAACCTTCACCACAGATTAATCAATAAGTCAAAGAATTAATGATAATTGAAGATAAAATTAGAACAAGTTTCGTAGAAAATAAAAAATAAAATTCAGAGAAAGAAGTGGAAAATTTGAAGTAATAATCTTAAATACATGTAAACGTGATAAAAAAGTAAACATTAATATTAGCCTATTTGATAATATTTTATTCACAAAAATTCGTACTAAAATACGACATATTATTTTTCATAAAAGTTTCTTTTGTGAATTCAAGTTTTTGAATTTTTTTAATTATGATTAAATCGTTTACGGATACTACTGCATCTTTCTGGATAAGGCTACAGAATGTATTTATACAAGAATCTACTAATCTAAACTTAGAACACATTTTATTAGAAAACTAAAAAATCAAAATCAACGAAAGAAATGGAAAATTTGAAGTAAAATATCTAATAAAAAGTTAAACAATAATTGAAGGGCCTAGTGGAAAAAGTAGTTAAGTCACTTTTTTTTTCAATTTTGTGATTTTTATACTAATTTGTGGAGAATAAATGCCGCAATGTGAAAATGTGCTCAACTACAAATTGAAAAAAAAGTGACTTAACTACTTTTTCCACTAGGCCCTTCAATTTTACTCTTGATGAAAAATATTTTATTTACAAAAATGCGTAGGTACAAATATTGCATTGTTCTTCATAAAAGTTTCTTTTTTGAATTCAAATTTTCGTTTTTGAATTTTTAAAAAATTATAATTAAATCGTTTATCAATAATAATTTACCATTCTGGATAACTCAGAATTGACTACTTGACGAGGAATCCACGTCAATACTAAAGCAAATATTTTAACGTGGATATATCAATACAGAAAGCTTTAAATCCTAGACCCTAGAATTTTCATCAATTTGGAAAGTGTATTTAGGAAAATACAAAAACGTCGATCTCGATCAAAGGTAACTAAAATTCATAGTTTAGGTAGATTTTCCAAAGAATAAAGCAAAAAAATATGTGTAGTACCTATATTCAAAAATTCTTTTGAAGAGTTTTAAAAGAGCTCCGTGCAACCTAAGGCCCGCAGTCATTTTTATTTTACCCACTATATCTGCAAAATCTTAAAATGTACCGTTTTGGATTGGTGCTTTTAATGAAGATGTTTTACTAAATTTCAGTTGATAGCTGCAATGGTTACATTATTTGTAAATCAAGAATACGCTTAATAATGATTGATATAATATTATGTTAATGATTCAATTCGTATCTATTTAATTTAACCATAACTCTAATAGGGTGCAGTTGTGAAATCTATAATTAGGTTTCTGAACCAGAATGGCCTGAAAAGAACGCCTACTTTCACTATGTTATGTTATGAAATGAAAAGTTATGAAATGCCCGGTATATGTATTATTTTTCAGTAGGAGCCTTTTCCTAATGAAATATTAATTGGCCATTTAATTTAAAAAGTTCCATATGGGACTGTTTCAAAGCAACCAGATCCAGCTGTACTGTTGTATAAATTGAGCTTACAAATTGGTTTATTCCAGGTCTCCTGACCAAGGTGTATTGAGAAATAAATCAAATTTCAAAAATTTTTAATTAGGAATATGTACGACATGTGTACGGTAAATTTATTCCTCACGGAAACGCGAAATATCTTTGCACCATGACTTAATTGCCTTGAGACCAGTCATTTTAGTTGAATTATAGTGGAAACTTCCCAAAAATTAGTTGCACTTACCTGAATTTTGGTGCAAAAGATATATTCACTTATTAAAAATAATATTATATCAAAGTTCCGAGCAATTTAAGTGTGGATTTAATTTTTTTCATGTGAAAAATTGGGTTTTTATAAATATTATCTTCACATTTATTAGGCCTACAAGTAAACAAATTTTAATATAAAATTAAGGTAAGTAATAAAATTGTATATTATGAAAGTAACTTTCAATGAAGTAATCAATTAAATACATTATAGCATCTACTCTTAAGTAATAATATGCGTTTTTCACATGGTATTCCCTGTAAATCTCCATCAAAGACCAAAATATGTTGTACAAAATTTTTAAATGTGCTTCTAAGCTTCTTTTCGAAGCTTAAAACAACAAGAAAATAGCAGACACCATATGCTTTTCTGACCAGATGTGATATAACAACTTTAATTTTCAATAAAGGTAAATTAAAACTTTTAGTTTTGTTGAAAGACAATGATTGAATTTTCTACTCTAATCTAAACAAAAATATTATGGTCCTGCATTTGGCCTACATGGGAACACCACATAAAACGCGCATTTTGTACTCTAACTTCGAAAAAGTTGTGGTATGCCTATGTTCAGAGCCATTTATATGAAAATAGTTTCTCTCATCAAAAAACATTCAGAACATTTTTTGTATACCATTTCATTGTCTTTAATTAATTTTATATCCGTTTTAGTTGTAAAATCAATAATTACCAAGATATCTCTAAGTTTTTACAAACAAAGTCCTAAAATGACTGCTACTTTCTTAATATCATTATTTTCATATAATTTATAAATTTGAACTGTCCAAAAAATACGGAATGTATACTCTTGACACAGGAATCTGATTTCTCCTGTTTGTTAGTAGCAAAAAACTACTATTTTACATTCAAAATTGGAACCAAAATAAGTCTAATAATTGGTAGCTCATCAGGAGGAATTTTACTACTAATATTATTAATATTCAAAAGGGACTGGAATGCCTCATACCGCTGTTTTGTGAGTTCACACACCTTGTACCAAATAATGTGGTTATCAGATCTGCTCAAAATAACTTGGCCTACGGCTTCACAATTATTATTGGTTAATTACGCTGGGACAGACCCGCTTCTTCGCACTTGCTTCTTATTAAGTAATAATATGGATATCTGATCTGCGGCACCACATTGATAGAAACCTGTCTTTTGATGGTAGTAATTGTTTTTCTAGCAATTGAACGGCTTTCAACAACAAAGTTTCGTCGTATGTTACCAAAACATTCCGTTTATTGCAAATAATATGAATATGTACCCTATTAATATGAATATAATAGTAAAATTACATTTACTACAATAGTACAAAAGAATAGCAAAAGAATAAAATACATAAGAAGTTCAATCCCAACTTCCAATTTCTGACTCAAAACTTGGACTAATCAGTCAACATATAGCGTAGTCAATTGACTTAAACAGGACAGCTATATTAAATTCAGTTGAGTTATTATTATCAAATTAATAAATTGAGTAGGTAGCACCAACCACATAAATTTTCAATGTGCAACTTCAATGCAAGAATTAGTTAAATTAGTTTAATAATTTATACAAAAATTTCCGGGGGATACTGATTATGACTTTCAGCAATTTTTTTGCTTTATTTAATTAAATCCTTTTTAAACCTGCGTAACGCAATAATTAATTATAGTATATAGTTTTTGCACATTGTGAAGCATTTTAATTAATTCGTGCAGGTTTTCAAACCACAATGACAGTCCACTGAAACAGGGTTTTCGCCCGTCCTCATACCTAAATTTTCCTGAAACAATAGAAAATCATTTCAACATTTGACGATATTTTAAAAGCATCATGGATTATTATGAATTCTGAGTAAGATAAATTCAATTGAAACGCTTTGTTAATTTTAATATGAATTTTCACTGTACGAAAAGTTACATTTTGATAAATTATTAACTATTTACTACTTTTTAATTAATATAATGAGATTTGCATTTATAAATAAATTTAAATAAAAAGATAATTCATTAGTAACTATTAAAAATGTAACTGTGCGTATATGAACATGAATGGTATAAAATAAATTATCATTAGCAGCGCGTTAAGAGAATAGAACGTCTTCATTTAATAAACGCCGACTCATTTTTCAAATACATGTTTTTTTGGATGCGGTTCGTTTGTTTCTAGCAGACGAATATAAATACAAAATATTTGGTTAATTTTACTTCTTACATATTGGGAAATATAATATAATTCCCATCTTTTAGTTATTTCGAATATCATGATATACGAAGTAGAATAATTTGTTATAAATACCTAATTAAACAAATAGTCATAAATAACAATGGTTGATACCAATTAAGTTAAACATAATGAATGTACATGTACATAATGCGTTTTTTATAACAGCCCAAAAATGGTGGCAATCAGGGACATGTAATTTCGCCAACCCTCATTTGCATGGAGTCAATCATTTGTGGGTAGCTATGTATAAGTTCTATTTACATGAATAATTCCTTAATTTTATGTTAAATATTTTGCAAAATTACTTTTGTTTGAAAAACTTAAATGTAAATTGTAGAAACATTACTTTTTTTTAAATTTTGTGAGAAAATACAAGGCATAATACTTATCGCGATATATCCGGCATATGTATATGAGATTTGGCAGATGATATCTTTAATTTTGCTTTTTGAAAAATTTTTATTGTATTTTTACATGAAAATTTATTCGTAAGCTATTTATTACTCTTTCCATTGTATTTAAAACGAAATTGTAGACAAAGAAGTTAGAAATTTTTGGAAAAATTATATTACCTCCATAAAATCTTCCAACATCGGCAGGCTTATTTTTGAACCTATGATAACTTGCGATGTTTTCCAGACAAAAATTAACCTTTAACACACACAATTTCACTAACGTAGTCCGAATTTAATCACTAATTAAGTCACTAGAGCCAATAATTTTAGCATATGAGGCTCAAAATGAAAAATAATTTCATGGCTAATTTTAACATCGGCCAAGCTTCAGGTATATTTTATAAATTATTACATTAAACCATTACTATATTAAAGTACCATTACTTGTAGAAAATTTTTATAATTCACGACTATAACCCATATAAGTACCACAGGTAAATGATGTAAATTATAAAGCAATTTTTGCCATAAATCCTAAAAGGAAAATTTATGATATTAAAAATATTTAACCGCATAATTTCTTTTTCAATTTTTTTTCAATTTCGGTGCTACTTCTGTAAAGCTGCATAGTAAACGTCACGCAGTGTAACTAGACCAATTTTTGTGACCTCATAATCCAATTTTTGCATGCTTCCGTTTTAAAATTTATTAACACCATAAAATTGTAAAGTCCTCAAATTTTGACACTTTTGAAGCCGTTTTCTGTTCGGACCTTATTTTAACTATTTTTTATAGTTTTAAAATGCATTTTTGTGGGTGCACCAGCGCACAAAATTACAAGAACATCCTTCACGAACTTAAACTAAACCACTAACCATAAGGTGTACTACAAGAAGCTATAAAACGGTTTGAAAATGTATAAAACCATCAAGGAGTCATAGGTAAAATGAACCATGACAAAAGGCAAATTTAACTCATTGAAAAATTTAGTTTGCAAACATGCAATTTCAAGGTTTATGCAAAAGTTGCCCTTGTTTACTTTTATTAAGGCATGAAAAGCTTGCAGAAAAGTTTAAAATAAATTGTTTTATTGCATCTAAGAAAGCGGCTGAGGCTTGCTGGTGTCTTTCAAAATTTTACTTGGTTAAATGCAAATATTTGTATATAATAGTACGAGCATCCTTGTATTTATTATTTAAGGGTTTTTGGTACCTACTGCGAATTTAGATCGAAGGACGTCGCTGATATATGACGGTAATTTTGCCTTTTCGGTCACTGCTCGACTTTGCTGCCATAAACTCATTTATACTTGGCCAAAAGATAATTGACCGCAAATTTACTGGGGATTTTGGGATTCAGCTTGCAAGTTTAGTTTGGAATTAACGCTCAGCCAGTCTAGATGGGTTTCGATAATGATTTAATTTAGTTGCTATTCATATTAGAATTTTTTTCTCGTTGATTACTACATTAAATCGGAATTTTAATTTGTTACATCAGGTCGAAAATTTAGATTTAGTACGAGATTTTATTGTAATCATAGCGTTGCTCGAAGGGAATCCGACGGAGAAGGTGCAAAACTGATCAAAAAAGGTTCTAGGTTAAATTTAAGAAATTAAATTATAAATAAGAGTGTTACAAAAAGTCATTCTTCAATAATTTAAATAGGTGCAATTTACTGATTTTTATAGTGCCTGCGATAATTTTTTAATAATTAAAAATATTATATTATGATATCTGATACTTTTCTATACTGACAAATTTATTTTAAAAGATATATGTATTGTATTGAATTTTTTTCAGCAATGTAACAATAAATTATAGGCAAATTATTAGACAGGTTCCCACATATGGAATCAAACCAGAAGAATTTCAACATAAAAAACTTCTTACAAATTACTCGACATAATAAAAATTCATTATATTTTGGAAATTATGTTTACTATACCTACATAATATTCAATATTGAAGTACCGATACAGAAATACATTAATGGAGCAAGTTCAATCGGTTAATTTCTAATAATAAAGGTAAATTAAAATTATTGAGTTTAGTCAACTTCCTCTGGTTAATAAAACTAATTTTAACTTTTATTATTTCAACTTTAAAGCACATCTTGTAACAAGGTGTAATAAATTGAAGGCAATCATAAACACAATAGCAAATCTTTTAACCTTATGATTACATTCGACAAAAACTGCAAAATAAACAAGTACCACCATGTAATTTTAATCATAACGCAGTTTTTTCTGTGAACTTCCTCACAACTCCATGTCTACTTAAAGTAATGAAGGCGTTGATGGTACGAAGAAAACTAAAAGTAAAAGAATTAAACGGCAAAGCTCTATAATTTCCAAAATTGGTTGTTTTTAAAATGCGTCAACAAACCCAGTTTCATTTTTGGAGTTTATCTTAGTCGTACACAGTAATGTGAAAATCCTGAACAAGGATACCGCTTGGCAGGAAAGCGCGAGAACAAATTACCTATCACTTATCACAAGCGATGTGCATGGATGGATTTACTCGCTACGTATTGTTCATTACAGGAACCATCAATCATGTATTTGTACACGTTTTCTCTCTGTGATATTTCTTTTCTATATCTACACCTATTTATACCAAATGTCTTTAATCATTTTCCAAAATTGTGTTATTTACTTACTCCGGCACATTAATCTTGACGTAAAGCTTTCGGAACAAAACACAGTTTACTAAATTCTAAACTAACACTTCGTTTTGAACTCCAAAATTTTGAAATTAAAAATAGTCTGGTGATTAGTGAAACAAACAACTGGTTGGGTTTTTATTCAGAAGTTGCGATGGTGAGTTTGACTGAAGATGATAAGCAGTTTAAAATTAATCTTTTCAAACCAATCCTGCCTGCGTATACTTTTTAATGTGAATACAAAACGCTGCTGTATTATAAAAGAATATAAAAGTAAAATTAATGCATTTGGGGTGAGTGAATGGCGACTTTAAAATATACGTCAGGATAAAAAATGGTTTCTTATAAATGGTATTGGCAGCATTCCATCTCAGTATTAAAAAAACGTCAGAATATGAATTTATAATTCTTTTTGCTTGTGCAGTACGCTTTTGGGTCCAGGAACTCGAAATATACGGTCAGAGGTCACACCAAGCCATTGTAGTGTTCGCAAGTAATTTTTACAAGAGAGGAGAATTTCATCGAAATTCAGACTTTTGCTGATAATGAATTTGGTAGATTTAACTGGAGGTTTGTTAGGGTGAACGTCTTATTCTTAACAACAGCTTAGGGTTCCCAGTTTAAAGGTTTTAGGTTATAGAAACCAGGGTAAATAATTCGTGTAGCAATTAATCAGTAAAATAAATAGATATGCAGCAACAATTTGGGCATTGTGATCGAGCCATCATTCCGATTAATCGTACCATTTCTTATTTAGTGGAAAAGAACATCAAAATGGGCTTTACAGGAAAATTCCCATTCAATTCGATACACAGAATTTTTTAGAAAGGTATTAGAGGGCTAATCTAAGCAATTTTTTGCTCTGGTCACAAAATCAGTATTTTTTAAGAATTAAAAAATACTGAAAAGAATTATGCATAATTGCGATAAAAGAAAATTTTGTAAATAATTCTTCGCATTAGCTGATGATAGATGAAAAGAATAATTAGAAGCAAATTTTTGGAATGAGAACAAAACTTTATTTACCTGCCAAGTATTCTTTTCTGGCACAACAAAGACTAGAAGTTGTGATTGTGTTTTATTTTATTAACTGAAACACTACATTGTAAGTAGGTACTATAAGTAACCACTGTGTACTTCCTTGAAGGTATAGCAATTTTAAATAGCCATGAAATGTGAAAAATTTTAAATAATTCCAAATTTCAAAATTAAACTCGACGGCAGACATGTCTATGTTATATTTATTGGAAGTAAAGAAGTTATGAAACACGAAAATTAAATTAAAATCAAATTTCATCTCCGTTGATTCCAAAGAGTTTTTCAGGAAAGTTTTGAATTTTTATGTACATAATTACAGAATTCACAATTACCTGTTTTCTGTCTAAAACAACGTTTTTAGTTTTGTCCCAGATATTTTTAGTCCAAATTTTGTAAGACTTTTAGCATGAAACAAACGCTTACAGATTTGAAGTACTGAAAAAATGTTCAAGGCTTCAAGTTTTTTATCTAATACTTAAATAGCGATACTAAATTATCTCGGTATATTCAACAATTGGTAAATTTTCATTACTTAACATAGAAAATAAATTTGAAGGACTCGAATTTCAAAGCTTTTATTTAATACAAGTTGAAATTGTAGCGTCAGTTTGCAAGTAAATTGATTTATGGAAACCACAACTAATTTTTGCGGTGCATAACATCAACAACAAAAAAGGAAAATTGATATAGTGACAGCTTTAGAGTTCAAAATATTCGGTGAAGGCATAAATTACACTTAATAAAGAAAAATAATTTTATTTTTATAATTTTTAGTTACATATATTTTCAAAAAACATCCTCTCTTAACAAAGTTAGTTGCAATAAAATCATAAATAATAATTTAACCTCTATTAATGCTGTGCAAAATATTTATGACTTTATTAAACCGTTATTAAAATAATTTTCACTTATTCACTTAAAGTGACAGAGTTTAGTGGAATGCCTAATTTATAGTTGAACGATTAAAATTACACAACGATATCGTCAATGTACACTTTGATTACTTTAAATTAATACACTCGTCGTAAATAAAGCTAAAATTAGAGTCCGGAGTCTTATGCAAAACCATCCCACACGAAAATCGAATCGCATTGTTTGTTTTGATAATTGATTAATTGCATAAGAATCCGTCGTTTGCTTATTACAATAAATTAAGAACTACATAACATTACAATCTAAGGCGATATTAAGTAAGATAATAAATAAAATGAAGACCAAAATTTCATAGGTTAATGTCCTAACTATTTAATTTATGATTTACAACCTCCGACCTTTGCTTGGTGTATTAATCATCTATTTTTCTTTTTAATTTAAAGCGCACGTACTTACTCAGCTTGCAGATTTGGATTAACGTAATTTTTTGGATTACTTGGAGAAATAAAAAATTAAGGTGTGCTATAAAATGGGATTCATGATAGAACGAATTTTGTGTTATGTATAATACGTTGGCAACATGGGGTGCTATTGTGAATGGAATGTGAAACCAGAATGTGCGTTGGAAGGTTACAAATATGATTTGGGTTGATGGAATGTATGTATTATGGATAGCTGGTCGCGGCTTATATTTCAGTGGACGAGGGGGTATTTTGTTAGGGCGGTTATAGTAATTTGCAATTCCATTAAATTTAATTCACGTGTGCTTCATTTTAAACTGAGCCTATTTACAAATTTTCTAATTGATTATGAGATTATCAAATTTGGCTACCTGTTTCGGTGTCTTCCAAATTAATATAGCGATTAGTTTTTTTATAAGAAAATTTTGGATTTGCAAGGTTGACAACTTCCGGTTAAACTAACCTAATCATTAAGTAATAAAGAATAACTTCATATTACATACAAAATAATTTAATAATGACATATTTTAAATTATTATTAGTACAAAAAATTTACCTTCGCGGTATAAATTTACATCGATCTAATGTATACTTTCGGAAACTTTAAATTACGATAATTTTTGCAATCTTCGGAAGCTGCATCTTAGGCGCCTGAAACTAAAAAGCGCATTAATCAATACAAAAGTAAAATCTCTTAAACTAACAAATCTAAATATTAATTCAAAATATTTCGGGCACCTGATTTATAACGTTAATTTAAATATACGTAACAGTTGGAGATCAGTAGAAATAGAAACGGAATAATTTTTTGATGCACAATTATTCATATACAAATTCCGGAATGAAATTAAATATATAAGGGTGACTAAGACTTGACAACAAAATTGAAGTTTATCCAAAAAAATTCTTCTTTATCGAAAAGTATTTTTGATTAATGTTGTGGTTAATGGAAATTGATGAGCATAATATCTAATAGTGTTTTTATTCATCCACGTAATGGATGATTCAGATTAAATGAAGAAGGGAAAAATGTTTGTTGCTGATGCCAGGATGACCGTAATGTAAGTTATAATTGCAATATTTATATTTGTTTTTTGTAAGGTAGAAAAATCATAGCTTTAGCGAAAATGTGAGAGAAGAGTAAAATATTTGTGAAAATGGCTGGTGTGTCGTATGGAATTCATCCAGCATAGAGGAATAGCAACGGCGTAGCCATATCAGTCTTCCTTCTCGGTGACAGTTCGTCATTTGTCAGTGTCCCTGGCACAGTTGGCGGGGCCTGTGTCATGTGGGACAAAACAGGATAGACCGAAACTTTGACTGTGGCTTCGTTGGCGGAATTTTCCTTTAATCACATACATTTAGAAATAATATCACCGTCTAACAGCACCGCGAAGGGAGAACTATCATTAAGGTGCTGTCATGTCAATATGATATTCGAAGGGGTGGTTCAGTCATAGTGTTTCTATACAATAGGGACTTTTTTTAATACCGACTGCGGTTTGGGTTTTCATTCTGTTTGCATATTAGCTCAGGGAACGCGTTCAACCGAAATCAAATGCTTTGCGAGTTTTATTTACTATGCTAATATATTCATGAAATTAGAATTAGATTTTTTTAAATGTGTGAATTTCGCGCCCAAAATATATTTTAATTAATTGAATTTACATAAGCAGCGATTTACTTTAACTACTTTAATCAAATTGTCATTTGAATCAAATGAAAGTATCATTTTATGAAATCAAATTTAATAATAGTGAATTACAGCTATTAACACGAATTTATACAACAATAAGTGTCTGAGAAATTTCTAACATCATTAATAACATTTTAGAAATGTGGGTTTGCATTTATCATTAAAATGCCGCTGTCGACAACAACTTTGTACTGTATATTTCAAAATCCATTTCATTACTTTATTTTTCCATATTTTTATTCGCTCGTTTGAGATATCAAGAAAATTACCTCAACTATTGGCCTATTCCGATAACACAAAATTTATCATTTTATTTTATTTTTTGCATTACTCGAAAAACGTGAACTGAAATTGTAAACTCAGCATTCTGTAGTTTTATTGTACCATGAAATTCGTGTCTGTTAAAAGTAAAATTTTCCATTTCGAAAAGAAACGAACGTTTAGTTTTCGTTCTGCTGATTGCGAAATATTTGTAAACACGAAGTCCATAAGGCCGATTTTCTCATACCCCAAACTAGGGTAAGTTGTGCATGACGAATCTTGCATTTGAGAGAAAGACTTCTGTGTATCTTCTAATATCCTTCGTCAAAGTTTCTGTGATATGCCGCCTGCACTAATGTCGAGACCATTTCACACCACAAAATTTTTTCGACACAGTCTCACCACAAAATTACTTTTAATTTTTTTCCTGACAAAAAATTCCTGAAAAAAACCAACTATAGTTTTATATTTTCTAGTCAAAATTACGAAATTAAATAATAGGAAAAAAAATTCAATCGTTTGAAACGAACTTTAGTCAGAATAGCAGCTGTTACTAGCAGCCATCGGCCTGATATAATGAAAAGCATATCTTTGTTGGTCAAAGATTAATTAGAAAAATATACTTTTTTATTAACGCTTAATAATGTCTACTTGCAGCTTAAAAAATGATATAATTTTGAGCATTCGCAACGTGCAATAATAAAAACAAAGTATTAAATACATATGTATGTGGGTGTCTTTGAAAATTAATGGTGCAAAAATTTGTGAATAACAGTAGTTATACAGACAACCCTGTATTATGCAGACGGCCTTTCCCATCACTCTTATGTTACAGAAGATAAATTGTTTTTATTATCAATTTCATTAATATCCATTTGTCTATTTCCATTAGTGATTTATGCATTGTCCTCTTAGAGTTTATAACTGATTAGTTTTCCATCATGTTAAGGTGTCAAACTATTTATTCCATCAATTGTGCCCGAATAGATCACCAATCAAATTTAAATAATCGTTTTTGGGTTACAAGTGTGTCCAAAATACAACTTTTCTAAGTGTTAGGACCTATTAGAATGTTTCGTCCAGATTCATTAATCACAATTAATGGGGTCGACTCACAAAGTAATAATTTCCTTAAACTGAAAATTACTATAGGAAGCCAAACCTTTCGGCACCGAACGTGAGAGAGAAAAATAAAAACAGTTTCAGAAATAATGAAAAATTTGTCCTATTGGATATAAGTTGTTGGAAAACGTAACTCATAGTATTGACGAAACTTTATTTGATCCGGCGTAAATCTTCCAACTATTTATCAGTTTTTGTCGCCCGCAGAACGATTTCTGATCTCCTTTTTATATGCTGGTCGTTTCTTCTGATCTCTCAATCACGCCCGAAGCCTTGTTTCTTTACAACACCCTCTCCGTTACATTATTCATTAGTATCATCTTCTCTGTTTAATGCGAATTTAGAACAGACTTTTAAACTTTTCAAAAGCAATCTTATACAGTCGTTATATGCAAACTTTTAAAAACCTAATAAATAATAGACGTTCTTAGCTTTATGTATTACAACGCTTAAATTACCAAATTAGTTTAAATGCGATTACTACTATGTATTGTATTTAAATTCATTTGTTAGCTTCCAGTTTCTTTTTATGGATAGTACCTATACAGTTTTTTCGTTAACGGTTCTATTTAATGTTGTAAATAATTTGTTTAGTGCGAGCGCGAAATTTCCATATAATTTGTACTTGCAGCCAAAATACTCCAATTAGTAGGTTCTCGTGCAAAAACCACATTAAGTAGTTTTCTTGAGAGCTAAAATCTGCACCGCATTGTTATATGCGTAAATTTCCACATCTTTGTATGATGATGCTTTTGGAACTACTTTATTAACACCAGTAGCCACGTTAATGATACCAACTAACTCAATGAAGTCGTTACGTAACGAGATTCTCTTTACGAAACCTATTTCTGAAAAAATTCATTCATACGACCTAAATGTTGATTAAATAGGTGTCCAAGAAGTGATAAATATTGCATGAGCTTTAATGCCTAATTATCTAATGTACTTACCTACCTATCCACCCACTAATGTTCAATTACTTATGAGATATTCAATAATTTAAAAATTAAGTAATATACAAATATCAATTACCCACAGATTGTTATTTATTACATAATTTATTATCGTAAACCTATCACCTTATTGTATAACATTTATTATCTTCCTTACAAAAAATTGTCGAGTATATCTCATCCATTTACTACACCGCAATTAATACTGGAAGCTAAATTTTGAAAAATGGAGTTTTTTATTAAATAAATTTTAGCTTTAACTCACTTTGACGAAAAATGCATTTTGTCAACGGAAAATCTTTTGATGCTTAACTCTGCATTGTCGGAGACTTACCTACGTAGGTACATAATATGAAAACCTTGGAGCAACACAAATCCTGTACATTTTATTATTCTTTTCTGAAAAGCATCGCCGAAGACAAACTGCATAAATTTAAAGAATATTTGAAACTTTTGTGAGAAATTTAATTTAAAAATATGAGTCAAGTATTGTAAAAGGTTTCTTTTGCTATTATAAATTTAACGAAAATTCTTTTTCCATTAAAATTTTCATTAAAATTTTTGCTCCCGCTTCAAATGAAAAATATCAGATTTATATTCCATTTTTAGTTTTGATTGACTTGAAAACGAAATAGCAAAATCACGAAACGTCGGCGTTACTTCTTTGCTACTCTCAGCTCAACCACACAGTTTCTCAATTTAAAATTCAAATTTGCCCAATTAAAAAGGTAGAATTAATTACAAAATTATGAAGCAATAATCACATTGTAATTTTTAATTACTTCTTTTGTGGATAAACATAGAAGTTTGTTTTATTTTTAGCACTCCTTTGTACGTTTTTGTACTATTTACATTAACAACGCACCGAATTACTTGCCAAACTTAATATAAATTTTAGACAAAAAAAATCGGAATTGGATGTACTAGGTACAATATTTTTTAAATTATTTAAAAAGAAGTAGCATTAAAATCATCTAAAAATAAATATAAATTTAAATGGTAAAATTACTGTTATATTGATTTTAAGTTTCTTCGAAATTAAAAAACAAATAAAAATTAAGGAATTTTCCTTTCATGACACTATAATTTTGCCCATAAATTTCCTTTTTTTGGACACTTAAATTTTGAACAGTAAATCATGCACAGAAAATGAAAATTAAACGCTAGCTTTTTCTTTTTTAATAATATGAAACATTTCTCCATTTTCTGAAATTTTTTCAAAATCTCAGCTTCTGGATTATGAAAAAAAAGGATCGTACATACATTCCAATCAAACATTTTCCAGTCCTCGTTATAAAGCTCATTTCGCAGATTAATTGCATAACAAAATTGGAACTTATTGTTTAAAAAGTCAAAACTGTGTAATTTATGAAATAAAAATGGAATAGTAATATTTCTTAACCGACATTAAAATAAATCATTTTAGGTACCTAACAAAACAAAAAAACTAAACAAAAAAATTATGTATCCAGAAGCACGTTCAGAATTTTGTATTGCAGGTTTTCAAGATTTTTTACTTTTTGATAAATTCAGTTTTATCCTAGAAAACTGTCCGACGCCCGGATGTGAAGAAAATCCCCTGAAAGTTGTACATCCTGAAACTTAAAAAAATTATCAACGTAACTTTTAGGTCATTTTAAAAATAGATTTTACAAAATTTATGGAATTATAACTTTTTTTTAATTTTTCATGTCCGACGGAAAATTTCACGTCGGTTACGAATATGCGGATATTTTAACACTAAATATTATTGCTTATATATGATTTACATGCAGTCGATGCCCTTCTTGCCAAATCCATTATAATTTTATTTTTATTTAAGTTATATTTAAGAAATTTTTGCAAATTTTGTCTTGTACTTTTTTAGATTCTCGGTTTGAGTAGAAATTCGTATAAATATAACAAAAAATCAGTTTTTTGTTATATATTTAAGGTGTAAATTAAATTATTTAATACTTTTTTTGTAATAATATTTATAATTTTTAAATAAAATAAAATAAAATTGATTTTTAGTTCAGCTACGTACCGCATTTTCCAGGTGTCGTTAGTGTCCAGTGCTCGTGTTGAATAAGTTTTCATGTGCTTAACAACACTAATCATACTCAGAAAAGTGATGGTGTTGGCCAATAGGCAACGGACTTGAAAAACAGAGGCGGCGCCGGGAACTCTGACAAATCTAGGGGCCGTGCAACTTTGACAGTTGCTTGACAGAAACTAAGTGTTTAAGGTGGAGCAGCTCAGAACCGGCCCAAACCAGAATGGCCCCCAAAAAGCGCCAAATTTAAATGTATACTAGTACGAACTTTGAAATTTTCTGTGTTACACAACATCGTTTCGTTTGATTTTCAGCCTTGACAATCATCTGTAAACATACATGCAAATAATATAAATATAAATAATTTAAAAATCATAAATATTACATTGAGATAATTACCTCGGTATTTATTTATACATTAGGTTATTTTTAAATGTCGGAACTATTAGTACATCGAAGTCGACTTTGTTGTTGGTACAAACAGATAGGTAATGTCCACCTCGTGATTGATGTTAAGATAAGCTAAACAAAAACTATCGGATATACATTTTATATTTTATTCCGTACGAACCGTGGAAACTTTATTGTTCGTAGTGTAATTGAAATGACATTAAAATTGAATGTTATCCATCAGTTTTTGCATGAACAATAAAAGTCAGCATGCATCCACACAATGGCCCATTTTTCCATAAACTATATCAATTCCTAATCATCAATGAAATTTAAAGTCAATAAAGTTGGAAAATATTTGGGTTGAAACATAAAGCGTATTTCTAGACAGAATTGAGCTAAGAATGCGAGCTATGGTAGATCGTGTTGGAGGAAAAGAGACGTATGAACTTGTGTTATTATTGATTTATGTGCCGCCACCCCTGCATTTTCCATAAAGCTGTTTGCGGTCCCGGCTACGAGCACTAAAATATATGGCCAAATAAGTGTTTAGTATGAAGATCTCGAGATCACTTTTCACTTGCCTCTTTATCGACTTTATTCACTATTGCATGCTTTATTCTTACAGTTAGGTGTTAGTTTATAACTTCCCTATACAAAAAGCGATTTAATTTTTTTTAATTGCGTTCGAGAAAATCATGATAAAGTGTAATTTATTAGGAACGGAATTTTAGAAAAAAAATCGTTCATCGCCACGACGTTAGAAAAATACGTCGCGTATATATTAAGACCAAATGGAGATGTAAAATGAAAAGGTGGTTCATAAATATTAAAGTGTGTTTGGGGGTCATTTAAATACAATTGTGTGTCCCTTTAGTTGTTTAAGTTATGATGCACACCCCATTTCATACAAACGCATAAACCAAACGACTATAAGCACCTTGTAAACACAGTACTAAGTAGCGAAAAAGACAAGAGCTATCTTAAATCATCATCTGCAATTTTATGGATGGTCTTGTATTCATCACTACATCTATTGTACCACACAAAAGGTATCGTGTCTCTCTCTAGCACGTTCGAAATTGTTATAAAAGTAAGATAAACGATTGTAGCGTGTGCACGGAATGATTTACTGGGAGATTACTTTAAGAGACCACTTGTTATTGCCCATAACTCCTGATTCAAGTGGCGAGATACAACATGTACGTTCGAGAAAAGAGGAACGTTTATTCCACAAACAATAGGTGCGAGCGAGACAGGAAGTGAAATGGAAGTCAATGTTGTTCTTAATAAATCTCAACTTTATAGGTACATATTCATGTACAAGATCGTTTCGTTGATGTCTCAATTTTCGGCATTTTGTCTTTAAAATATTGTGGGTTCTTAATTTTGCAAGTTATTTTCATTTTTTGTCCATAAATAATGGTTTTATTATTTTGACAGATGTTCCGTTTTTTCTTTCGGAAAGGTGATTTTAATAACATTACTTAATCATGATCATTTTTCCTCCTTTCGGGTTTAAGTGTTAAATATATAAAGTTGTTTTAAATTGCCAGCGACAAAAAGTACCAGCACGATTTGTTTTTTTATAGTTTTGTTTATCTTTCAGTATTTTAGTGTGCAGAGTTCTGGAGTGGCAAAAAATTACTACTATCAAATTTTCAGTTCCTAGAGCACGTTTTCAGAAAAACGTTCAACTGAAAAGCATTTCGTTTTTGCATCGGTTCTTGCTTTTTAATCAAAATTTTTTCGCCTTATCTAGGATTCTGCCTGGACAATTTTAAATATGAGGGTAACATACTTGTGCATCATTTTGTATATATTTTTTAAAATTAACATGTCACTCTGCATTTGTTAAGGTAACCGAAATTGTGGAGGTAAGTTTCCGGTAATAAAAGTAATTAAGCATTTTTAAATCTTTGTTAATTATTAAACACTCATGGTAGTTGAGATTGTACTTTGTTAAAGTGAACTTCTGGGAGAACCAAGAATCAATACATCATCCCGTCAAAAATAGAACCAAGGCGGAGCTATTCACGTTATGTTAACCAATAATAATCCCTAAAATAGAGGCCATCTTGTCATATTTTGAAAATTAGGCTGTAGTTCATTAAATTTTGTATATCGAAAAAAAAATTAAATTGATAATTACACCTTTGCTTTGTTTTCAGCTGCATCTCCTATATAAGAAGAGCACGAAAAATTTGGGTTAAAAAAATAAAAGTGAATAAATAAATTACAATTATTTTTATTTATACATATATTAGTTTTTTATGTACGTATATAATAAGTTCAAATCCACAAGACAGAAAGATGAATTAAATATAGCACAAGTATGTAAAATTTAAATATTAAATTTTTTACTTTGTACCCATTCAAATTAAATTTGAATTTTGTTTTGTTTTATAATTTACATGTTTGTGATTAAGGTACTTGAAATTATTTTATGTTAAGTAATAAGAACACATTGCCAAATGAAATAGACTTAGGTATATAAAAACTGAATTGTTCTATACTAAATTACACCACAGCACAAATAACTATACGCTATTTTTTTATCCATATAGGTACAAATATACAACATGCCACTGCAAAACCCTAAAGTTTACGTAATAATAAATAACTGCATTATAAGTATATGTGGTTAACCAAATTAAAAGTTGCTTGAAAAAAAAGTAATAATAATATGTTCTAGTTTTATGACTTATCAAGTCGAGTCTTTTTTTTAATCAAGAAACCTTTATGAGACTAGTGTAAAAAATCATAACAAGAGAGGCTTAAGGGTTTACAAATTCTTTGATTTAAACCATTATTACAATAATAATTTTTTAATAAAGATAGATCTCTGATTTTACAAATATTCTATAATTTAATGTTACGTATACTTGGTAAGTTACGTATTTCGTTTCATTTTATCACTAGAAAATTAAGAGATTTGAATAAATCCCCAAATTGCATTTTTTAAAATTGATACTAATTCATAGGTATATAAAATAAAGACTTTTTTCTCTGTACTCCCACGAAACACACATCATAGATACATCATCATAACATCGATTACAATTAAAAATTGCAAATTCGGCCAAATAGTAAAACAAATAAAATTTTGTGACGATTTTTTCACTTTTCAGGAGTAAAGATAACAATATCCTACATGGATAACTTTATAGTCTACCTTTGGCATGAAACTGCGTATAATTCTTAATTATCGTATATGTCATATATCCTGTTCCTCAACCGGATTTATTTACAAATTGTTCGACACTTAATAAAGAGTAGGTACGTTAACCAAATATACATACAACTTTGTTTCCTACAAGTACGCAACAAATAGTAACGCATTTTAAAAATCCGTCCACTTTTGCATTTGTTTCTACCAAATTGCAACATTATCGGATAATCATCATCAGATCCGATAATCTTGCAATCGAACTTTTCGAGTAAGTGTCTTCTACTTCACTGACCTGTTCGTTCCATAAAAGTTTTTTCGGTGACTTCGACGCAGACATAACACTTTGTTTTTATACACAAGAAGTAAAAAAATTTAGAACCAGCACATTAACCGCATTTAATTGTGAGCAGTTAAAATGAACTTGATTGCACGTTACACTGGCCTCTAAAAACGCTAGCAAACGTCTTGCTCTAAAAAAGAGTTCGTAATATAAAATTCGCGTAAATAACTAATATACTCTATATTTATTATCTACAATATAAATAAATAAACTATAAATTCATCTAATATCCGCCGTTATCGCAAATAAAATATCGACTTTTAAATATACACAAGAGGGACTTATCATAAGAGGTCATTGTGGTTGTGTTAAGAATTTTGAAGATTTATTGCCGAAAACGTTGTAAATATCACGCGATCATTAATAAAAATTAAATGCATTAAAAAAATGACTACAAAGTGTTGTTTTTTCTTTTAGGTAGGTACATTATTGTAGTTGTGGAGAATATATTCATTGTGGTGAACCTTGCGGGCTAATATCGTCACCACCCGTCTCTGACCCAACTTCGCCTTTGGTTTTATTTTCTTTCTTCCACTTCATACGGCGATTTTGGAACCAGATTTTGATCTGCCTCTCGGTGAGACACAAAGCGTGAGCTATTTCGATACGCCGCCGCCTCGTCAGGTACCGATTAAAGTGAAATTCCTTCTCCAACTCCAGCGTTTGGTACCGAGTATACGTCTGTCTACCTCTCTTCCTTTCTAGAAACAAGAAAAATACCAATTAGCTTTCATTACAAAATTAGATACGTGTAGCTTATTTAACATTTTTGCAATCAATTTCTTGAGCAGGAAAAATGGGGATGATTTATAAATCATTTATAAACTCATTAAACGAGATTCAGGTTGAGACCGCCTAGAGTCTTTTTTGATTGGCGTCACAAGGCCGACCGACCTCTTTTAAGCACAATGTATATAATTATAAACCATTTTTTTCCATCTTCTTATACATTTTTAACAACTACATTCAATATTTTAGTCACCTTTTGTATCTCTACCACATCCAACAAAAAATAAATAAGAAATTCCAGACAAAATCAACCCATCCATTGTAAGCGCACCTCAATTTTATTACTAATTAATATCCCCTTAAAATGGCGTAACAGTGCGGATAAAGACTCATTATACAAAACATTCCAAAGCACTAATTTTCGGTCAAATCAACTTACCGCTTTGAGATGAGTACGGCTTATCGGAAGTGCCTGTGTGCAAAAACATTTGTGCAATTAGTTATTGCGAAACTAAAAGTGTTAATTAAAATCCCACTAACCATAAGTATGCTTAACTCCCAAACACCTCCAAATAGTTTACTTTTTACAAGGAAAAACACCCTCGCTTATAAACAATTATTACACTACTCAAAACGAATTATCAATCAATTTAAACGGACAAATTGATACATTACTTAATACTTAATGGAATTACCACATTATAAATTAACTCGTGTAGTAACAATTTAGATATATAAAACAAATGAATGTCAGTGAATTATAAATACATGTACAGTAAACTGCAGCTATAATTAATAGATGATGATTCAAGTATTAGTTAGTTAATCCTTCACAACTGTAATTTACATTTTAAACTCTACAGCGGAATTTAAATCAGCTACTAAAGTCTTTCGTACGTTAGATGTAATATTTTTTAAACAAAAAAGTCATAGAAATTGTCAGGAAGTCTACAGCTTAACGTGGAAAGCAGGTAAGAAAAGTGCAAATAAACTGGTGAGCATTTTTTCATTTATTTCTTGCAGGTTTAATTATTCAAAATAATGACAGAGAAATATTAGGCTGGATAATCTCAGACAGGAAACCACAGTTTCAATCTTCTTGATATCTAAAGAAATCTTTAAATAACTGAAATTTTCCAACGTTCGATAATTATTTGCAGCTGTGAACGAAAAATGGTTAATTTTTCTTTCGAATTTTCTATAATAAGAAAGAGGCTAAATTATTTATAAGCATCACTGCTGGGTCCGAAGAATCTTATCGCATTTTTCCAAATAAATGCAAAGGGTGAGTTGTGCATCAAGGCAATGTTCTGATGAGGGTTTGTAACAGATTAGATTTTATCTCCTATATAGGGACCCAACATGACATTTATTATGTGACAACGAAAATTGTCTGTTGCTACAAAGGGGCCCAATTACGACGTTCATCACGGCGCCACTATTGCTGATGTGATGATATTTATATTCACAATTTGATCCAATTAATAATTATTGAATTTAATTTACCAAGAAGTGTGCAGATATCGCATCATTTGGTCTTGTTATTTCTTGTTTAATCTTTGCTTACATTGTTTTCAGGTGATGGATTCGGTTAAAGAAGTTCATAAATCTGAACGTACGAAATGGAACTTAATTTTTTCCAAAAACTCAATGCTTTACATATTATTTGAATTTCTCCCAAAACAATTTGTCCCATTAAATTTGGAAATCAATTTTAAATTACAGTAAAATATAATACTAAGTTTGTTTTGAGCACTTAGGGCTGAAAACAGCTAAAAATTCTCCTATATGGTGTCTTATTCTAAGCTTCTGGAATTTTTTAAGATTTTTTAATTCTTTTAGTTCTATACGCTTGGAGATCATTTGAAGTGTGGAGTTGTTGCTGTAGGTGGACTGAACTCTTTCTGCTTTTTCAACTTTTTGCTTCTAGAAAATGTGGAAATATCGGTCCACAGCTAGATCATAGTATTTAAATTCATTTTTGTTGATAACTAATGAAAATGGTAACTATAGGAAATTCGATGTTCTTTGCTTAAAAAAAGTTCTATACATCAAGTTGACTTCAGTACAGGGGAAAATTTGTCAAAGGAAGTCTCAAAAAGCAGAAAGTTGTAGTTTCTCCAAAATAATTATTCGCAAAATTAAATTAGATAAAAGAAAATATATGATCTTCTAGTTCTACGGTTCCAAAAGTATGGATCACCGAATAAAACCAAGGATTCAGCAAAAAAAAAATTAAAAACTACGGGAAAAAAATAAAAATATGGAAATAAAATAAAACTTCATTCGTTTAAATACATCAACAATTATTTTCAAATAGAAATATAAGAATTAGGTTAAAACCAAAAAATCAAATTTTATTGACATTTTAATTTACTTGCTTCTCTTCTCATATAATTACTATAGAAAATCCAAATTCTGTCATTCCCTAACCAACCTCTGTTTGGTTAACTTTTTATAATGCAACTTACAGAAGTTCCAGTGCGGCCTTCAGGCTGCACAATCATGGAAATCGTGCACTATAATGTGCGTTTCTTAGTTTCTATCTAGGTTTTCTTCCCCATGAGGTAAAAATAAAAATGAATTCGTTTAAGACATCAAAAATTATTACAAAATATTGACGATTTTGCGAGTTAATTTAGTAAATATTTACATTTTAATTTACTTGCTTCTTATAAAGGGTGTCCCAAAATTCATGCAAGATTTGAATTTTTCGACATTTGTGCGGCAAAGTGTTGCCAACGAAAAAAATGACAGCGTGACAGCTGACAGTTGAGGTTTATTAAAAATGGAGCGCTATACGAAAGAACAACGCGTTTTCATTATTGAGCAATATTTTTACCTAAATTTTTAAATTAATAAATTTTACCTAAATTCCAAGATATGGATATGGACGACATGTGGTTTCAACAAGACGGTGCCACTTGCCATACAGCCCGAGAAACAATTCAATTACTGCATGAGTCAGTTTTGGTGATCAGAACTTGCGGTCCAGATCATGCAATTTAACGCCATTTGACTTTTTTCTTTGGGGTTTATTTACTTATTCAAAACGGTCATGGAAAATTTCAACAAAAGAGTGCGTAGTATGTGCCAGTAAAGCCGTGGAGGCCATTTACCCAGTATGCTATTTCGTACATAACTCTATACTCGTTTTCTATCAAAGTTACATCTTGCGTGGATTTTGGGACACCCTTTGTATAAAATCCTAATTCTGTAATTCCCTAACACAATTGTGGTTGGTTAACTTTTAAGTTAGCAATTTAAAAATGTTCTAGTGCGGCCTTTAGGCCGCACAACCATATCAATTATGCACCAAAAGGTCACGTTGGTCGTCTGTCTGCATAAACCACTCAGTTGTCTGATATTAGGCCAAATATTAGAAGGTTATACACAATTAAAAACTGCAAACGTTCCACAAAGTTTTAAATATTTATGAAAAGGTTACGTGGCAAAAGAGTTTGGGAAACGCTGTTTTAGTCCTTATAGTTTCCGAGAAGCAATCCTTCGAAGAACCCTGTTCGTTGTCAATTTTTACTCAATAAAACGTAGTTTTCTTTCAATTATTTATAAAAATCTTCGTATAGAACAACATTCTAATCATAATCAGTCCAACTATGTATCCAAAATGTTAAATATAACGTGCCCGTTACGTCAATTTTATCCAACTTGTTATGTTATTTATTAAATTCTTACTACGTATCTGATAACTAAACGTCTAACGTTATCGATAAAAGGTGAAACATTACAATCATTTAATAAATAACATAACAAATTGGATAACCTTGACGTAACGGGCACGTTATATTTAACATTTTGGATACATAGTTGGACTGATTATGGCCTTAGCGCCTTAGCTATGAGCTGTTAAAATTGATCGTGCTCTGCCACTTTGTACATTTTCGCAAATAACTCGATATATTTATTATGTGCACCTGATGTACGAAGTCATCATAACTTGAAGTATAGAGAATAAAATTTAACGCAAAACTAAAAACATTAAAATGTTGTTTCCCCGGATAGTTTTTGAGTAATACAACAAGATTGTACAAAAAAACCAATTTTATTCATCTCATCAAAATAAATGTATATCGTAAGTAGATAATTTATTTGTGTTTTGAAAAAGGAACGTAATAAAATATTAATCTTATCTTTGCTAATTTTTTATAATATTTTGCAGCTTCAAGAGTTCCAAAAAGATTTAAATATCTACGAAACAGTTTGGGAAACTCTGTTCTAGTTCTTATTGTTTCCGAGATACAGCTTTCCAAAGAACTTCCTTTTATTTTCGATTTCTGTTCAAAAAAGCGTCGTTTTCTTACAATTATCGATATAAATCCTCATATAGACAACCTTCAGCGTTATAGCTGGGATTTTTCAAAATTGATTGTGTTTTGCTATTTTATACATTTGCAAATAATTCAATATAAATATGTACACCTGAGGTGCAAAGTCATCATAAATTTAAGTAGAGAGAAAAAATTCTACGTAAAATTAGAAAAACTAAAATGTAACCCGGATTGATATTTCTGAAAATTTAAAAACTGCAAAAATAGTTTAACATGAAATTACTCACATTTTTTAGTAACAGCAAAAGATTCAATGATGACAATTAAAGCGAAGTGCTGATGTTATAATTATTGTGAATAGGTAAAAAATACCACAAGAAAGTATCCTCTACTCCTTAACTGGTAACGATTTGCTGTAAGTACAAAAAACTTTGTTGCAGTTTTATTAACTAATGCATTATTTGTTACTGTAACCAGATTTTTGTTACCGCAACAATTCGTTTTTCTGAGTGTAACCCTAAAAATTGTCAATACAAGACAAAAAATAATTCTGAAAATTAAAGGAGTATTTTCCAATATGCCAAACGAAAGGTTTTAAGGAGAAAATTGCATTTCAGTGTTACTTCCATACAAATTTTTTTTTTCGACTTGATTTAATTTAATAAATATAGAATTTTTTTATTGGATTGTTTAAGAATTCCAAACTGCCTAATCAGCAAAGTCCATAAAATAAGATGGTAAGTAATTAGTTAAATATTGGTCCAGTTATTCCAGCTCTGACTACCGAGTTGCAATCTGGTTATGAATCCATTACAAATGGGTCAAGAAGCTGCTGGCAGCTTCAATAATCACAGTTGCATATTAGGGTTGTGCATTATTATGTTGAAATTAAGGTTTTCTAACTTCTGCAAATATAACGTTAACATTAATTCTAGAAGAGCTATACTTTCAATAGCAACTACTTCCCACGAGATCTCTATTTGTCCAAGGGCTGTTTGGGATTTCACAACAAACTGTAAATCTTTTCTTTTTCCAGCACCTGGTATAATTATTCCATGACCATAATGGGCCTAAAAAAATTAATGTTTGTCACTAAAAACGAAACCTTTCCTGGTTTTCAAAGCAATGGGCCAAGAAGGAAAGATTTTTCATTACGTTTAAAGGAAACCTCTTGAAATAAAGAAAACAGATTGCTTTAAACTGGTATTTCAATGTTGTTCAATAAAGGTAATTTATGGTAATGGGACAGAAGAACAACTTTTATGACTCATTACCTTACTTAAAATGCAATTTATAACAAAAAAGTATAGCGATAACTTTCCTTGGTTAATATAGCTACTGGCAACTAATCAATATGAATTAATAATAGATTTAACCCCCCTCTGGTATAAACAAAATATATTTTGTAGCCAACGGCATCAATTATTTTAATAAACTGTTCATATAACTTGAGGTAACACTATAATTACGAGTGGAAATCAAGAAGTAAATAAAAATGTTGATTACCACCGTAGTTACTTTATTAAAATTCATATTTAGAAATAGATTAAATAATCCTGTAATTGCTCCATCACTTCATAAACACTGTTTTTTCGATATCCAATTTAGTTGTACATAATTTTATTGTAATCAGATCACTAGCAATAAATAATAGATGGAAGATTAAACCAGTTTATTATTATACTTTATGAATTTTTAATGATAAAATCGCTAGCCAATGGAAACATTCCATAACCACTTTATAATCATGGGGGGTGAAGCCAACATGCGGACGTTAAGGTTGATGAAGATGAATGGTACCTTCTGGCAGCAGCACAGCAAAAGTCCAAAAAACTAACATGTGTAGGGAGAACGCTTCGATGCACACTATAAAGAACCCTAGCAATTTTTAACTTTCAACCTTCATCTCACGATATGTCCACAGAAAACACTCCGTTTCCGTTAAATTTTTTATCCTATTTTGATTTTAAATTCCAGTGGGATTAAAAATCGAATACCGAAACAGGACATTAATAATAACAACAACAGGTATTTAAATTTTTAAAATCGAACCCTCCAAATTGTCGAATTTTTTCTATTATCTAATTAACGATATTAGATTCGGATGCAATGCGCGTGATGAACGCTACACTACCCTCAACAAGACATGTAATTATTTTAGCTTGACTGTTCTGAGTTTGATTTATTTCTACACAGACATGAGCTCTGATTAGTTCGATGCTTCTTTAATTAACGTAGCTTTTTATTCTTTCTGAATACTCAACCGTGTGGGAAGGTTATTTGAGATGAAAACAATTTATCACTTACAGGTCCCGCTTATATCTCGCAATCTTGTACACCTAAACAGAATTTTTAAAGAACTTTAATTAAAATTTTAACATTTCTTCGTGTTACCACATTTGTACAACTTCTTGATTGCAACTTTCTACTCGGAAAAATTCAAAATCCAATTATTCTTGTAAATTAAAAAAAAAACGTGATGGCTTCTTAAAGGGTTTCTTGGTTAATAAATCAAACGTGTAAATTAACAAAAACAGCATCGAGTTTATTAACCTGCTGCTCAATGATAATAGCAACGAAATAATAATTATAATTTTTTTTTCAAATTTTTCTATTCATAAAAAAAATGGAAGAAAATTGCCACCATGATTATACGAAGTAACAACGCATTTACTAATTAACCATGCCTGTCTACATAGATGACTGATGACGATGTCCACGACCTTACAGCATTATGAGAATGTGATGCACTTTACCGAAAACGCCAATACACAAACCAGTCTAAGAATTTTCAAGAACCGCCAGACCCATGTCAACCTACCCATATCTGGCCGTCAAAATTGAAACCACAATTAGAAGATGCCCAAGCTCGAACCCAGATCTTATGAAAAACTCACAGTCTAACATTTGACAGTTTCGTATCCTCGGGGACCACCGGTATACAAGAATAAATGAATACCAAAATGGAAGACTAGACCTATTATACTATTTTAGATTATGCAATTGTACGTCGTCGAACAATACGACCCAATATTTCTTTGTCGCTTCCTACTGTGTCCGTTTGATATCTTTGTTAAGTAGATTAGTTCTGTCATGTATTGTGTGACAAATTTTTTAAAAGTACGACAATAATTAAAATTAACCTAGTCAAAATTTGGCACACGAGATTATACAATATTATAAAAAATTACGTAGGTACCTATCATAATATTACACGTACAATTAACCATCAAGGTTCATTATTAATGTAGACCAATGTTACGGTCAACCCGAAATATTCTAAACAGTGGTGTAGCAAATTTTGTCATTTTCGAAATATCGCACGATTTAAAGGGAATCAATAAAATGACCCTCACACAATAAAAGAAAATACTCTAAGGAATGCTGAATTGATTTGCTATAAATTTGAAAGGAATAAAATTTTATACCAACAGTTTTCAGTTTTTATCCTAACAAATTGATTAAAAAAATTACCTAATAATAATTCGAGGGTAGGTTTACGAAAACTTTAAAAATCGACGGACTATTAAAAAAAGTTTCAGGCAGCGTTGCAAGATCAAGGAAGCAATTTAAAATTTTTTCTTGTTCTTTGAAGAGACCGCAAGGTCTCTTTTTTGTTTCAGACTAATTTGAAATAAAAAGAACTTTTTAGATAAGGAAACTGGAACACCTCAATTTTTTAATCAATTGGGAGACCTCGAAGTGTAATGTAATCAAATCATCGCAAGTTCAAATGAATTATCGTCCCCTTTTTTGGCTTACGCAGATGACTGAGTGCCATTGAAAATTAAAAATAAGTTTTGAAAGACCCTAACATAACTTTGCAGAATATGAATTAATTTTAGCTCTTCTAAACCTGGAACTAGACTACAAAGAAGCTTTTACTCGGTAGCGGACGATGGTATTTTTGAAAAAAGTCGCAAAGAGCTTTTCGAAAAATTTCTTTATCAACCACCAAGGGTCGTAAATTTAAAGAGTCGACAGTCGTGATTATACAAGATAAAAGTTACTAGTGATTGAAATGGTGGGAATCCCCGGTTAGATCTATATTGTATAGAAGAGAAGAAAAAGATAATAAACGATGTGGAGAGGTGTTAAAAATTATGTTTCAATTATTTAATAAAAATTAGTTGGGGTAATAAAAGTTTAATTTTATTAGTGTACATAAAAATATGGTAGTATATAAAGTTTTTTACATAAAATAAACATAAATTATTCAAATTGCAATAAAAACTGTTCTTGTTTACACATTTTGATTATGAATGAACTACCACAAGTCGTAAAAACGTCTCGAAACAAATTAAAAAGCAGTAAAATAAATACTATGACCTTACTACCACATAACTTAATAATAATTACCCAATGAAAAGGGTTAAATAATTTACAGCACTATCAAATCTCATCGCGTCACAATTTATCACTGGAATGCTTATTTAATAGCCCCGAGGCTCGTCGGATTTACACGAACGCAAACCTAACACATTCTTGCTTCATAAATTGTGTTCAACAAGTTGCTTATATACCGTGACGGTTATATTGTTATTACTGTACTTATGGTTGCTAACAGATGTAACCCTACCGCGATTATATTAGCCACCTATTACATAGTTACAATCCAAAATAATTGCACTTAATCAATATCGCCCACCCAAATACCATTTAACACCTACCAAACTGACCTACATAACTTTTAACTCTCAATGAATTACATACCACACTTGAAATGTTTATTTACATCACGATTAAACACACAAACATAACTACATCATAAAATTCAACATTTACAACTCACCATAGTCAAAACATACAAAACGCAACATTTTTTTTATCAATCTTCTCGAAGCCAAACATTCACCAATAACACACCAACTTCAAGTGTTACAACTATTCGAAACTAGCTAAATTTGTCACCAAAGGAATTACATAACAATTGCAGATATAAATTTCAGTGTAATAATACAGAAGGTGACTGGTCATATTTCTGTCCGACCGCCCGCAGTTGGGATTGAGACGTCCGGTGCTTTTATGCAAAATTAAAGTACTCACATTTACAAAGTCATAAATTTTAGAAAAAGCGTTAAGTGTCAGTTGCGTAAGATAAAACTACCTACGAGGTTTACATAGACAGGTGAAAAGCACAAAAATACTTTTAGAACGTTGTAAAAAGAACTTTGTGTTAGACTTACCGAACTGACTCCTCATCCAGGGATAAAGCGGGCTCGGAAGTTGTGCAGGATTGTTTGTGGTTTGTTGCTGTTGCTGCTGCTGCTGCTGCTGTTGTTGTTGCTGCTGCTGCTGAATCGTACTTTGCGGATGCGTTGTACTTTGTTGATGAATATTGGCCGTTTGTTGACCACCATACATCATATTATGCTGATGGTGGCCTTGCTGGTGATGTGGCGGATGTTCTTGCATATGATGACCCATGTGATGATTTCCCATACCTTGAGCTGTATCTAAAGGCGGACTCCCCGTTGTCCCTAACACACCACCGTGATTTACAGCAGTCGCTTGCAACTTACAACTTGCATATACTACAGGAGTTTGATGACCATTAGGCGCACCATTCGATGCCATGTGCATACTACTAGGACTATCTGGTCGGTAACCTTGTGTACCGTCCATTTGTTGATGTTGTGCACCATAATAAGCGGGATTTCGCATGTCTATTCTATCGTAAGGAGGAAACCTAGGATAGGGCATGCCTGGAGGTGGCTGACCTGCCGCAGGTGGTCCACCACCATAATGATGAGGAGGCATGCCCTGTCTCAAACCTACAACCGAGGGATCACCACCGCACGAGTTAGGGTCCGTTTGTACAGCACCTCCACCTTGAGGCACTTGCACCGCAGCTCCGTAATGCTGATGATGCGGATGCTCGGCCGAAACCACTCCACCGTTTCGCATGTCCGGCATATACGAGTTTGCAAAATAAGAACTCATAATCCTAACTTTTTTGAGATCACAATCACTTATATTTAAATTAACTTTATTTTAAATTCACTCACAACCACGGTTACAAGACATTAAGTCGTCCATTGCTTTTAAATTAAATTAACCAAATTTTCACTTCACTCACTTATATAGCGTAAATCCTCAAATTTTGGGTTGAAATAGTACGACGGTCGGCACTGATTTTTCACTTAGAAACTGAAGAAAACTCCGATGCAGTATCCCACCCTGAAAATAAAAATGAAATTAATTTTTTGTATATGCTACATGTTTTACATTTTGAATGAATCGGTCTTGATGAAGCTCAAATGGCAAATGGCCAAGAAAACAAGTAAAGGGCAGACAAGAAATGAGTGACATATGTAAAGTGAGACGGTTCGTCATTTGGGTATCACGCTTCATTATACACATGTGTCCGCGGAATGCGACACTTGTACCTAGTTAGACCAAAAATTTTGAAAATGAGGGAAGTTTCTGGCTATTAACTATACAGTCACTTATAAACTAACTCTCAGTTTTATAAGACACGCACAAATTTATAGGAACGAATTTTAGAATGCCAAAAAAATGTTGAAATATCGAAAGAATGCTGGTAGTATGCTTTTTTGATAGTATAACATTAGATAACATAAGATTTTGACAATCTGCCACGCAATGGTATAAAATTATATATATCGTGATATTTAATATTGTGGGCCAAAAATAAAGAGAGTCGAGTTGCAATTAAAATTCAAGTTTCAAACTGAAAACTATAATAAACTCAAAGGAAACCAACACTTTTGACCTCATCCTGTCTCGTAAAATAAAGGTTCGATAAGACGTCAATTTGTTAAAAATTATGAGATTAGAGTTAAACGATAAAAATGTTCCATTTATAATGAGCAGTAATTGGGTATATTTCAAAATTTTGGCTCATTTTATTGTTACTTGTGATTTGTAATTGATTACAACCAATCAACTATAATGTAACTGAAAAACTAAAATTCTGAAATATTACTACACATTTTTTAGAGTTAATAATCTGGAAAATGTCACAAACAATAATATATTCTGGTCAAGTTGAAGTATGTAAACCACTTAATTATGAAAACCGGAGACATTACGTGACATGTTAACAACTTTTGTTTGTTACAAGGTAATTGTAATATTACAAATATGGTTAGATGTTTCGGCAACTTGACTTGTTTACTGTTGCAATGTCAAAGGGCAGGTACATGGGACTGCTCTATAAATTTTCAGTAACAATCTAAACGAGATCTGGAAATTCTCACTTCTCAGAATTCCTGTGATAATGAACGTAAAACGTTGATCTTAACTTCAGACATTCCACCCAAACAAATTTTCGAAATGAGTAAATTTCACGTAACGACCGTCGAAACCACAGAATAAAAGTCGACGTTTATTATATTACATAAAACAGAAAAATTTTAATTTCCAGACTTTTAAAATATTTGGATCCAATTTATTCTTTAGTAAATGGCGTTCCGATCATCCATTTTGATGGTTTTTAAAATTGTTCTACCTGATGAAATAAGCGACCAGTTATGTAGAATTTCTTAATTTTAAAAAAGCAAAATTTTTGAATTATTTGTAATTTTCGGCAGGTGTAAGTTTAATGCCTGTATCATTACGAAATAAATTTTGTACCTAAGTAAAAAATACTGCAGGTGATGAAATCGAAATTAAGCAATTGTGGTTTTTACTTACAAAATTAAAGAATTATTTCAGGTAAAAATTTTTGTCTAATATATTGAAAGAGCTTTTTAATTGTATATGTATCCATTAATATGGGGTTTGAAGAACGACACACGATTTGTTATGTTGAAAGTTTCCGCAGAAAACACATGCAATTCGTTAACCGCAGTCAGCCAACGTGACGCCGCCATCAAGTTGTAAGGTTTTTGTAAATTTGCCATTTTTTAATACAGGACATGTTTTGATATATTCAGTTTTATTAGTTTTTTTTCTCTCAGATTTATTAAAGCAATCTTAAAACTAAAAGCGCAAGAAGGTACGCTTAGTACATAAAAAAATAATAATAGTAATATGTTCCTTCTTCAAATTATGATTTTTCTTAAATAAGCATGTTGAATATTTAAATAGTTTTTGCACATAATTCAACCCGAAGTCAAAGTGGCGGCTTGCCCAAAAGAATATAATGGCGCGTGCCATTGTGCATCCGCCCGAAACCGAAAACAATAACTATCCGAAATAAAATACGGCAAATTTATTTTCCCGTGATTTTAATTTTGTGCTCTCCCATTTAAAAATGTCAGGATCTGTTTACTAAACATGAGGTTCTAATCAGGGGGTCAAAAATTTGGCGATTAGACGGTAAAACATAAAAAAACATTTTATGATACCGCTTTACTTTTCTTGATATCGACGAAATGCTGAGGGGATTCCATACATCAGTACTTGATAAACATAAGAAGTGTCATTGCACTCCACATTATACAAAAACATTTGTACACTCTCTTCTCCAGGTTGGGAGTCGCATGCAAGCCTAAATTTCTCGAAGCTTCTTAATCATCTATGGTTACCATTTGGACCACTGTATTCCTTAAATGTTTGCGTTTATTCTAAGGGTTATGGAAAGCTTCTTTTGAATTAAATAATTTTGTAAGTAAATAAAATCACGTTTTATATTTTTAATTTTTGTTTAAATTGTGTTTAAGTGATTGTTTAAGGCCCTTTTGCCAATGAAGTTCTAAAAATTTGCTGGCTGCGAAGACCTAGGGGGTAGATAGACCCAGACCCCCAGGATTTTATTTTTCACATTCTATTGTTAACTTAAATAATATTTAATTTTAAAATGAAGAATATGAAGAGTAGTGCCCTGCCTCCCATCCAAAACCAAAAATAAGAATTGTCCAAAAATAATTATAAAAATGACAATTTTATGTAGGTAAGTAAATAAAAATACGGTAAAATTATATTTTTCCTTTTTCTTTAAATTTTAGGCTTTTGCCAATAAAGTTCTAAAATTTTGATATTGTTTTACTTTAATTTGCCATGTTGATGTGTTGAGGGGTTTTATATGCATCCCCCGGACACTCCTGGATTCCATTTTTGCCTTTCTATTGTTGACACGAGTATTTCATTTGAAAATAAAGAATATGTAGAGTAAAGAACTAAAGGGCACGTGCCTTGCCTCCTAGCCAAAACTGAAATTAATTATAAAAATTATAATTTTATGTAAATAAAAATAAGGTAAAATTATATTTTCATTTTTTTTAAGTTTGGTCCCTTTTGGCAATCAAGTTCCAATAAATTGGTGGCTGCAAAGACCGGGGGGCCTGGAGGATACAGAAAACCTCCCGAAACAAGGTGATAAGTTGGTAAAACATTAAAAATTGTGTTATGATATTATATTAGTTTTTTTTTTGTTAAACTGTGGATGTTGTGCTGGAACCCCCAGCACTTTTGGATGTGCTGGGGGTTATTCCAGATTGCCTGGTTTCTAGTTTTCACGCTCTATTGTTGACTTGAGTATTTAATTTCTAAATTAAGATAAATCTGTACCCGAGAAGTAAACTGTCGTAACTACAAATTTTACGATTTTCGGATTATTAATGAAACTGCATTGTCGTGGTGTATATATTTGAATGGTAAATCGTCGTATCTGTAAATCTCAAAGATACTATGAGAATCAATCGTATCTGCCTTGGTATGATAAAGGTAAACTCGTGTGTAAATGACATACGAAATGTTCTCCTGAACATTCTACAAAATGCGACTTACGACAGTACCTCTCAGGTACAGAAATACGTAGTATATTTTAAAAGTAACATAAGAAGGTGTCGCTAGACTTTTACACCCCCACCAGCATGGGTGGGGTGGTCGCATGCAAGCCTACAATTTTTGTGGGTCTTTGATCATAAACGCTCAGTACTAATTTGATTATCCTAATGATTATCGATTGATGCTTCTATAGAATGAAATTACTTTGGAAGTAAATAAAAATATCACTACGGTAAATTTATAATCTTCTTTTCATCAAGTTTTGTGCCACCACCGTAAATGAAGTTCTAAAAAAATTGGTAGCCGCACACCGACGCATGGAAATCATAGGGCAAAACATTAAATAATATTTTATGATATTGCCTTACTCTTCCTTGCAATTATGTTGATGTTCTGGGGTGTATTCCATACCCCCCCCTTGACCCTACGGTCTACTTTTCACTTTGAATTATTGACTTACTTGTAAGTATTTAATTTGAAAACGAAAAATATTAATATTTTCAAAGTATTTTCAGTCTGGTCGCTAAATAATACAGAAACGCCCCCCCTCCCTCGACATAATAATGGAGTCGCATGCAAATCTGAACTTGTTTCTTTCCTAGGGGTTATCGATTAAATCTTCTTTGGGATTAAATTATTTTGAAAGTAAACAAATATTAGGCAAGTTTATAGTTTTCCTTTTATCCTTAAATTTCGTGCCCTCCTACTGAAAAAAGTCATAATCCTCTATTGCAAAACTTGTACTAAGTGGTAAGTTATAAAATTACTTAAATAAGATCACATTAATTGGCAGAACGTTAGTGAAGAATCTCTGTATTATGTGGGATTTGTCACTATTCCCAAGATGCGTTAGTGATGGCCATATCATACTCTAAGTTGTTAGCTGTAGGTCCCCTTTGTACGTAAAAATTCACTTCGAACGTCCATCATACACAAAGAAAGGGGTCACGACGATCTTTAAGAATACATCTAAGAAAAATAATTTACTGACGCGTTCCGGAGTTATTGACCAATACCTTACTATACAAGTAATATAAATTTTCTAATTAAACCCTGTAAATATTTTCAGAAAGTTGTAGAAGAGGTAATGTATTTTTAGAAACTATTTAACCTAAATGTGTAACGAGTCAAACTAATTGAGAAAAAGAACCCTCCATATTTAAAATAAAACACACAATATAGAAACTAATAGCTAGAAACCATTGTCTAAGAAACGTAATGAAATGGGTAAACGCCTAAATGAGATTTGCATGTAAATGATAACCAACACCACAGCAGAGCCTAACTTTTAATTTAATCAAAGAAGTTGACACTCCAGGGGGTTTTTGGGTAGAATGAGTTTGCGTCACAAAGGGTAGTAAAACGGGTAACACGTTTTATACGAATTGTATAAACTGTATAAATACACCTTAACTAATTCAAACCTCAATTTAATTATTTGCATATAGAATTGGTTAATTTATTTTGAAATTTTATTTATAATAAGAAAATAGTAAAGAAAAAAGGATCCAAAAATAGAACGGTTATAATAAATAATATTGCGTTGAACTTGAGAACGTCGTAATAATGGGCTCGAAACTATTATTAGGTACAATCTGTGAGTAAAATATCGAACCCTCTAGAAATACGTCGGTAACATAGAAGACCTCCTGTAAGACAGGTGTAAACTAGGAAACTATAAATTTACGCTACGTACAGAAAACTAGTTTAACTTCACAGTTTACTTCTTGAAAATTAACAAGGAGAAATTTAATCCATTAAAATGTGTTAAATTTATATTTTATGATATGATATGAACCCCAAAACCCTATCTGCATTTCTGCATATATATCAAAGTAGCACGATATAGTGTAGCGTGATTTACTGTTGCAATGTATCGAGAGACTATTGAAAAGACAATTGAAATCGGTTGGCGTAATCGCACATGATGAAAACAATTCATCAAGGCTTGGAGAATCGATAATGCCCTGTGTAACTTCATGAAAATGCAAACGGTGAGCCAGCAAGGACAAAGGCCGTATAGGGTAAACGTATAGGAATACAAAGCTTTGAAAACGAGGTGGCTGACCCACCCCCGGACACGCCGATAGCGTGCGGCAGGAATTTTAATCGGGCTAAAACAATCTGGCGTTGCAGAATCCGGACACCGGTCGAAACCCGGAACTTTTGTTAACGGCTGCACTACTTCAATTTCCGTATTCGTGATACGACACATCCATAAATAAACATAAAAGTTACTTTTTACAAACATTTTATGGATGAAAAAATTTCAGCATCATGATTTTATCAACAGCTTTAAAACGTGACAACTTTAAGGTCATAAAGGGTCAAAGTCAAAACTTTTGAGAAGAATTTCCTAAAAGTTTAAAAGACGTGAAAAGTTAAACTCGACAGATTCGAGTATTTAAATTTACGAGAAAATATAATTAAAAAATTGTACAGCAACTACCCTCTAGGTGCGAAGTTAAAAAGTATTTAGTGTGGATACAAAACTTAACAGGCAAAGGTCAAGAAATCTCACAAATAACGTATAGATGGCAGTAAAAGGCGTTTTGGATTGGTATTTTTGGGGTGGGGCAAGGGTGGGTTAGCCACCCGAATGATTGAATGTAGGGTGGAGTCGCCCTACCAGATGAAAGGGGAAAATATAAAACAATGATGGCTGCTATCCATCAAAATGGTTGCCATAAAATAGAATGTTAATTCCATTTAATGGCTGTTTAAAAGTTTTATTCCTTTTTAAACGCTTTGATTCTTGTAATGTTCACACTTTGATTATCCTTTCAGTTATTTTGTTGCACCCTTAACGGTCACATGTACGAGTTTGTGACTTTAATAATTTTTTGTTACCCTCTACAAGGTGAGTTAATTAAAAACATTCAATTAAAAAAATTTTTTTTTAAATTATTTTAGTGTAAAATAAAATTCGCGGAAAATTCGAAAATTGCCACTAGTGAAAATCTTGCGTTAGTTTGTGTATTTCGTCCGGTTGATTATCACCGTATCACTCTGAGCACACATGAGTTGAGTGTTGCGGAATCAGCAGCAGTCCCCGGAACATTCAGCGGTTCACGATAAACGGGGCTCATAATTCACTTGCTTACCACCCCCAAACCTTTGTGTTTAAATGTGCCACCACGATTACAATCATGTTTATGCCTAACAATAATTTTTTTAAATTGTAAAATTTCTCACACTCTGAAGTGTGTCTTGTAAAACAAGACCACTTGATTATGTGGTAAAAAAAACTTTTAAGTTTCTAAATCTACACGATTAAACCAAAATGTGTCTAAAACACTTGAATGGTATCTTTAAACAACATTTTTAATGATCCGAAGCATTACCAGTATCAGCTTTAAAACATCACGACTAAAGTGCTCTTAAAACTATCGGAACGGTAACTTTTGAAACTTGCATTATTTAGATCCCACGTGCACACAACTGTGTGCATTAATAACTAATTTGCACCATTTTTAAAACCTATAAAAACTGGGTTAACATCAAAATGCTGTTACAGTGAAAGTAATAGTATAACTTGACAATTTTTTGGCAATTATTTCTCGGTCATAATTTTCAATTTTTGGAACACCTCTTAAAAACTAGTTTAACAAACGTCTAATACCTATAAGTAAGTGGTAAAATACGTTACGTAATGGTAAGCGTATCAGCGGCACCGTTAATCAAATACAAATTGAACAATTGACCTTATGAAAGTTTACTATATCAACGAATAAACATTGTAAATAACCTAAAACTATGCGAGGGGGTTTACAGACAATATAAATCAGAAACGTTTTTTTCATAAAAGGACATGTTTATGTTTTTTGACGACTTTAGCTATTATAGGTGAAATTTCAATATAAACAGAAACTGCAATATAGTGATTAAGTTATTGAACTGGGAATGTACAGCCTCGGAGGGTAAAAACGTCATAAGTTCAATGTATTTTCAAAATGCTGATAAGAATGAAACGAATAAATCATGAAAATTGAAAAAGAAAAATGTTATGTTAGAAATCATGTGCAAAGTAGAAATAGAAGAGTGTGAAAGAAACGATATAACAAGCGCAGTTTAAAGTAACAAAATGAAAATAAAACCGACAAAATCATTTCTACGCTCGGGTTGTGTTTTTCCCCAAAATTTGATTGAACCAATTTGGGATATAAACAGAGGGTGTCAATATATCACCTAATTCTGTTGGAATGTGGTATACAGTGGAAGTTGACTACGTAGAATTCCCACGGATCCGTTTATATTGCTTCGAAACTTGAAATTTTGTAGATTGATATTAGTAAGAAAAAATAATCTCAGATCTTGACACCTTGAAAAATTTCCGAGTTGAAAGTTGGAGGTACTTCCTTGGAACACCTTTTCGGTAAGATTGAATCATCAAAATTAGTGGTATTTTTGCTTACCATTTGTACGGTTTATGAAATTAAGCGCTGCCGTTTCATCGTTGCCATTAATTGTCATTATATTAAATTTTAACAATAACCATACTAATTAACTCCGCATTCCTAATATCGGAATTTAGCTATCCCGCGGGGTACTTGACAAATCCCATTGACGGGATGGATTAGTTTCCATAAATCTACATTTCCACAAAATCACAGCAGTGCATTCTACGCGACCAGGAACAGAACCACGGTTTCTCGCTCGATAGCCTGGTGGATGCTACGCCAGGCATATCTGCATCACAAGTTTAGGTTTTGAAACAACCCTTAGCAAACTACGGAAAAAGTTTTCAACCATTTACTAAATCGAGAGTATTCTAAAATACAGATTTATATCGACAGTTTTAAGAATTTAAATTTAATTTTATAACCTTTCTCAGACTTGTTATTTATTCATAGCGCCGAAGGCGATTGTTTTGCAGAACATACCTGCATTGCATATTTTTAATGTGTTTTAATAGATTTTTAAACTTTAAAAAGATTTCCAACAAAAACTTAAATTTAGAGACAGGTAAGGAATGGGAGCTTTTTCCTAGAAAACAATGGTCAGAAAAAATGGTTCGCCGACCGGATTTGCTTCACTATAACCATCTATATAAGAAATTTCATTGATCCTAACTGCTCAACAAGCTTACAGCTTAACGGGATAACTAAGAGCCGATTTTACTAACTGGATGTTAGTGAATTTAACCTTGAACCTGCCTTGAGCTGTAAATTTTTCAGTACATGAGTTTTACAATGCCCGCTCATCATCTGAAATTGCATGTAATTTACAAGAGTAGTTCAATTATCAATGATTGGTTCAACTTGAAGTATTTACAAAACGGGCCTTTACGCTAAAAGTTAGTTAAAAAATTTTACTACTATATACTTATTGCAACCCCCCCCCCTTAGACTTCATGGAATTGGTTGACGAATTTGGGTAAGATTCTGAGTTCCGAATTTAAAACTCATCTGGAGGTTTCGCAGTAGCATTTGATAAAAGATTAAAATTTAAAAGCATACAAATTGATGGATAATATTTAAGTAATCTAAGATTTTCTGCCAATTTTATTCTGGTTTCTGGTGGTCTACAAAGAATAAAATAAGGGTTCAAAGATTATGAGGCCAAAACGATTTAAATGTTACCATAGAGAAACACACCTAACCTTATAAAAATTGGTAAAGACAACTAAAGTTCCGAAGCGCATAAATAACCCAAAGAATCGGCGAATTTAGGAAACTTTGGAAAGTTACTTCATGTTTTCCTGGAAGATAGGATAAGAAATGAGACAATCGGAAAGAGAGGAATGGGGTCATTGGACTGTTGGAGCTGAAGTGGATTAGAGAGTCATACAATCAGAGAGCCAAGAAGAAGTATGGAAAAACCGCAGAAGGGATGGACAGGCGATATTTAGCAGATATCAGGTAAAAAGTGGTTACAGGTAGTACTGGATACAAAGGAGTCGAAGGGAAGAGGATAGGGTAAAGTCCAGTAAGCAATGAAGTGGATGGAAAATCAGTGAAGGAGAAGAAAGTTATAATAGTCGAAGAACATTTTCCATACAACTGAGCCTATGCCTTTTAGCTACGGCTTCTACCCTAAAAACCGCCATTGGCTTATTAATAGGACCATCGCTGCGGGAGGGGAGGTGGTGACCATCTTCTTCTTCTTCGCTTCATGGTATAGGCGATTTTGCCTGTTGTGGTACCTATCTCTTTTTCCGGCAGTCCCACGTTTCTGCTTCCTGGACGTTTTTATTTTCGTCCTGCTAACTATATACTCTCAATGTTCATTCGTTCTAATAGGTATTCGTTCCATTTCGTGTTGTATTTGATGATTTTATCATGGAGGTTACTTATATAAATTTAAGTCCTCCTAAACGGGTTGTACATCCCTTAGTTGCTCTTAAAAATCTTATTTCGTTGACCTCTATCTTACTTTTATCTTTTGATGTTGTGATGACCACTGAAGAAAAGTTTGTACACCAAAATTGAAAAATTTCCACGATATTTTCAAAACACCCTAAAATGTGTAGGAAATCTAAAGAATTGCAAATTTACAACATCTTGTACACCAAATTTGCAGAGTGGCACCTTCCCTCCCCCGACTATTACGAAACTACTGAAAAATAATTTCAACATAAAATTGCTTTGCAAATAAATTTTCCAAAGAAACGATCTCTTATTCTACATATTATGTATGTTATACTTATTTTTCTCGTAATTTAGATCTTAATGTATACTATGTGGTGTGCTTACCAAGTGTACATCGATAGGGGACCTACAGTTTCACGTGGGCTCCATATTATGGGAAGTGGCAATCGCTTGCATTTTGCATAAAGTTGGAAACTTCACCTGCGAGTAAACGAGTTACTTCTACAGATTAGCAGTCATGCCTTCAACTCTAAGATATGATCGTATTTACAGCTTTTGTGAAAATTAAAAAAAATCATTCAGTGCAATAAAAGGGTCATTCGGAAAGTACGTGATTTAACAAAGAAAACGTAATATTTTGGGCCAAAAAGAATTTACTTTTCCAATATAGTCTCCTGCTAACTGCACACATTTATTCCAATGGTGCTCCAAAGAAGCGATGTCTTCTTAATTTGAAGGGCGATTAAGTCAATTACTCAAAACAACCACAGCATTGATTACTTCGAGACGGTCGTCAGCTAAAGCAGTTAAGTGCGTTGCTGCTAAAGCTGAATGCCTGGTTCGACTCCGGGCTCAGTAAAACTTTATTCTGACCGTCTCCCCTCGGAAGGCAATGGCAAACCACCGAGGTGTAATCTGCCTGGAACAGCCTCTCTGGAGATGAAGTGTATACACTTCCCGCGGTTCGGAGCCCGCGTTAAGCAGTAGGTCCCCTATGTGTGTGATAATACTTCAAACGCACAACACATACATAGGAGAGAGGTCGCCAACGTCCGGGAGACCGGATATGGCACTTGAAGAAGAATTGATTACTTCGGAATTGCATAAAATGCCGAATTTTTTCAAGTTCCAAAACAGAAGATGGTATTAACAAGGAGTCAAATTCGTGAATAGGATAAATAGGGTGGTTGGAAATGTACTCTCTTTTGTGTAAATGAAAATGTTTTCCTCTAATCAACAATTGCCATAACCTTTCCTGCTGAAAAACGTTTCTACGCGTTTTTATGGCGGAGACGTTTCCATTGTTTTAACTGTTTGTCTGTTTCTGAATTGTAGTGATAGACTCAAACTGCATCAGCGCACATAGAACGGGTAAAAATTTCTTCGGATTACGGTGAGAATGTGCGAAAAACAATTAAACGATTTCGCTTTTGTTCCTGTGAACAAACTCGCCACCCTTCGCGTGGATATTGCTTTCATACCGAATTCTTCTGTTAAGTTATTTTCGCACTGCCATTTGAGATACCCGCAATGTAATCTATTTTATGCACTTTCATTCGACGGTCATTGCATACGATATAATAAATTTTTTCAATCATTTCTGGATTGGTAGTCGTTTTTTGAAGTGTCCTGCCTATAATTTATGCGTCCACGTTTATGTTTAAACTTGGAAACCCAGTTTTCGACCATTAAAAATGTCGAAAAGACTCCAAAAGTGTCGAATCCAAGCCTTTTTTGATTTCGGTTGATGTTAAACCTTTCAAATGTGATTACTGCGAGATTACACGCGTAATTGTGGATAAAATAACTGTAGACTTGATTGTCTGATGAGTTCGAATCTCGGGTATTCCCTAATTATTTGCGTCGTGGTTTGGATTCCACTCAAAGCGTTGGTCCGATTATGTACATGCACGTATAATCTATAGCTAAAACTGTAAACTTATAATTCGTTATTATGGATTTATCACGAAATAAAATGGTTAAAAATTCGATAAATTAGCGCAATCCCTGTATTAATCCAGGTACTTTCCGAACAACCCTCGTACTGTAAGGTGCAACATGAGTACTTTCCCTCCTCTTTGTTGCGCACGGCAAAATATTATCTCAAATAGGGGACCTACAGTTGAATGAAAATTTGATGTAGTTTGCTAAACTGATTACAACTCGGTTCGGTGGTTGTTCATTTCCTTTCTTAGCGAACTGAGTAAATCGGTAAATAACTGGCAGATATTAAATATAACAATAAATTCAAACTAAAATTTTGTGCTCTGCAAATACAATCATAAAAACAAAACCGAATTTAAAACGGAACTCTAAAAAGTGGATTTCGGAACGCTTGGCCACGGGTTAAATACACTGATCTAAATAATAGTTTTTATCGGATCTCAACAACTTGAAAGCTTGCCGAACTGAACATTCAAATTTTCAGCCATAATAACTTGGAATATTTGAATTTAAAATTTATCAACCTCCCAGAACAAGAAAGGGACAAAATTTGCAACAACCAATAATCTATAAAGTTTCTTAATAGTTTTTAAAAACTGCCAACAGTATATAATAAGTTGATTTTCATTCTAATACAATGTATAAAAATTTAATAAACGCATCGTACCATGAATATTCATAACACGTTATCGAGTTTGAACAAAATTCATACTATACCATTTTTTTTTCTTTTGGTAAACTTAAATTGGGGTATTAAATACAGCCGCTAACCAAATCACACAATTTTATATGAAATTTTCTAGTTCAAAACTATACTTCAAAACCATGCCGGCAGCACGCAGAAAGTTGTCGATTTTTGTTAACTGGGTTGGCATTTTCATTAATATTAATCATCACCATAAGACAGACGAATCTTATATTTCAGGACATAACACTGTTTTTTTTGTTTATTTTACGTGGATTCTGATCCACGGCACGAAATTTTGGATTAGAAGGAAATTTAAATCGTAACCAGGTCAGGAGACTAAGCACTGCCCACTGGGCCAAACTATATCTGTTTATTTATAAATAATTTATTCAATATTGGAGTATTGCGATAAGGCAGTCAATAATAAATTCAGGATATTGCTAAAGGAACCCAAGGCGACGCGACGGGTTGAAAATTTTGCTATGTTGTTTGATTAAACATTTTTCCAATTATTATTACGCAAACACAATGTAACAATTTAATTTTATTTCGTATTAATAATAATGCCGGAAAGACTGTGTGAAAAATTTCAATGTCATTAATAATAAATTGAAGAGTTATTAAAACGTTTATTGTGATAAATTGCGACAATTTATTGATTAACGATGATTATTTTAAAATAGCATCTCGGTGAATGTTGAACTTGATTTCTAATGTTCGCATATGGTTGATCTTGATATAGAGCAAATTTTCAAAAATTTGTGGCAGTAATCCATGTTAAATTTAATAAAGTAAAATTTAAGCAAAAACTTGTATCGTTTACATAATAACAAAAAAGTCACAATATGAACAAACTAAACAAATATTATTTTAATTTCCTATTCTAACAAAAAAAAACAGAAACAAGACAAAATAAAAAGTTTGACTAATTTAAGCGGTAATTAAATTTTTGATGAACTTGGAAGACAAAAATTGTTTATTAGTACTATGTGTTTTGTATGTAATAATGGAAACTTAAACGGGTAATGTAAAACACTTTTATAATGCTCAAGTTTATGTAGAAGAAAATTGCATATAAATTTGTAAACGATGCAGCTTTTAACTAAAAATTATTTGTACCATGGTAATTAATTTTTAGGAATGTCTAAGAATAATTAGATGTATTAAAATTTAGAATTTTGTAGAAAATGTTGAGGAGTGTGAGCGTGTAAAATTGATATCTCTGGTCTAAATATAAATGATTTACGTACGTTATCAGTTGAAAAAATTGACACGAAATCCCATCCCTAGAAATAAATAAACTGTGGCATATTTATAGTTGTCAGATGTAAAATGATTTCTTATCTCCTTTGCTACTCTGAATATCATCATTTTAATTGTACATCGAAATCTGTGGAGGAGGGCATATAAATTTTGTTGGTATGCATAGGCAATATACAGAATTTAAGTGGTGAAAGCATTTAAATAATTTCACCCCAGATGCATGCGTTTTAAAACAAAAAGAGGAACTTTTAGTACAAAATGCGGTTGAATTATGGGTTGAATGTTTGTTATCTGAACGCTAGCGGCGCTGATGTTCGTCGGCAATTCTCAACCACACACATCCGCGAGCCACTCAATTTATCAATTTCAGTTTTCGCTCCTGCGACATTTCTGGCTTGTTTTATGGTGCTTTTATGTTTTTCGAAACTATAACACTCTATGTATTTAATGTTTTAGCTATATATTAAATAAACAGGCTCATAATTTCATCTCAATTTTTATAAATTACCGCTTATGTCACATTACTACCGACAACACATTCAAAACAATTTCTGCTTCGGTACGACTGAAAACGAAATTCCTGAAAAAATAAATAAAGCTCTAAATCGTTGCGTAACAAGCTTTATTCTCCTACGCATTGTGTGGCGAATAGAAAGTTTGGTACAAGCCAAAACTGTTATCAGCACAAAAGACACTTTCTAAAAAAATTGTCAAACCAAAATTTAAAATTGCACAACAACATAAAAGAAGTGAAAGCTCTCAACTTTAAAAACGTTTGTCATTCTTATGTCCCTTGAATTCAAAATTGAGAAACTGTAACAAGTTTAGTTCACCACCGGCTATACAAAAACACGAAAACGCAACACAATCGATAATTTTAAACTAAGCATTATTAGTTAAAGGAGAAAATCCCATAATCTCTAACTCTTAAGCTCCGCTTAACTACTACAACTTTAGAATAAAATCAACACAAGTTTTAACTAGCTAACCGGAATAGATTTCCATCTAGGAAAATTTCAATTATCTTTCAGTCCTCCTCAATAATTCAAATTTAGATTGTTTACTAACTTCAACTTCTAAACGTGTTTTGATACTAACAGTAGTAAACTTTTCGAGATTAGCATAGATAGGCGGTTGGTATATTTTTAAAAAAGTTGAAATCCAAACATGAAAAATTATGTTGTTTTGAATCGGCTGGTTTACAGTTTTATTTTAACCTTGAACGAATTTTGTCCGATTGACATTATTTTCTATTTCATTCAAAAAATATTAAGGCTAGATTGATATTCTTAAGGTGTGGTGATATTTTATTCTAAACCGTTTGATATTTTTGCGGTTATTTTTGATCAATAAATTTACCATATTTATGAAACCGAATTCGAAAATTATGTAAATTTAATTTTATTTCAAACTCTCTCACTTGTTTGTGTATGTTAAATTTTACTTTTTTTGTGCTGTTGATTTCGGTTAAATTCACTCTTGGTAGTGTCTTGATATATAAAAGGAAACTTGATTAGGACAAATGGTGAACTTTAAATGTTATACCGTGAGCTTAAAAAATGACGTGCAGTTGTTGACTATATTCGAAATCCTTGGTCATTAATTTCCTGTCTAACTAAATAATACCCTTAAGATCTCGGCAACTGTTTCAGTATTTTGAGTGGTAAATCAGTAACGTCTTCATTTTAAAGTGGATTGTATATTTTTAAATCAAAATATAAAATTTTTTTAAATATTCAGTTATGTTTCGGTATGCAATTTTGTATACATTTTCTCATATTTGCATAAACATTGTAAAATTGCTCTTGCGTGTTATAAATGTGTAGTAGGTAATTATTATTTACACTAAATTTTTACTACTTACTTCTTTTATTTTATATGCTAATAATTATAAATATAGCAATGGACAACTTTTTATAATGCAAATATAATTGCGGAAAACTATATATTACAATAATAGACCATTTCACGCAACGAGAGCGCTTGCGCGAAGCCAACAGCTGATGTTTGTTTTTCGAACCATGTCAAAACTTTTACGTTAAAACGCATGCTAATATCGTCTTAGATATTTTGTTATAGTTTTGTGTTATTAGGTTTTAAACAATATTTTTTACCACCATTTTGCCCAAGATGAGTGCCCCTAGTGATATACCCCATAGACAAGTCAAATTAAGTGACTGGAGCAACATTAAAAAATCCAAATATTGCAGCAAATAATGTTTTTTTTAACACTAAACACAATGTTTAATGGCACCAACACGTTTTTTATTCAATTTATGCTCCATTTTAACAATAAATGATTAAATAATTAGCACTACGTTATATGGACATATGCACACTTGGTTCGAAAATCGTCAGCTGATTTGACGCATGCGCCAATGAGTTTTGCTAAAATGAAATGGTCTATTGGACATAAATACTTACTTGGAAATTTTGAGTCTATAGGTATTGCCGGTACAATAATTATTTTATAGAAAACTTTGAAATTTGAATAATAGCCAAGAAATATTGAACTCCTACCCGTTGCTAAGTAACCCCATGTTCACAAATATAACCAAAATTAATCTATTACTTACTTAAAAGAATGCATACCGAGCATACCTTACAGGAAACGTCAACAAAAATAATTTGAAAAGAATACAGACAATACAATTAAACACCAAAGGAAGTTACAAGGAATGCAAAAAATTCCTCACCTGATGAGCTTATTATATGAATAAAATGGTAGAAGATACTTTTCTTAATCCTGCAATCTGATAAATTAACAACACCTTGATCGCAATCTTCCAATTTTAATTTATTCCTATTTGTTACAACTGTAGAAAATTGTACAGGTAGTTTGGCCCTATAAGGTTAATCTAAAACTGCGTTACGAACGGATTCCCGCTTCGCGGTAGTTACATTAGTTGTAATGACTTTAAAAAGATATAAGATTAACTAAATCCCCTAACGTGGATTCCAAACCACGGGAACAGACGATTTTTATATCATCAATTCTGGACCAAAGAAGTATTTAGGCCATTTATAATGTTACCTGAGGCGAACAGGTACTCTTTGGTGAGTAAAAATCCGATTAAAAGTAGCAATCTTAATGGTTAATTATAACATGCTAACCCCTCGGCCATTCACTCACCAATTAATTTATAATTAATTTATAAAAAGAAAACAGTTGTTTCTTCGAATCATGCAATTATAAATTTACTCAAATAGGTACGTTAATATTGGTCATAAAATCGTATAATCAAGGAAATTAAAAAAATTTGACAAACATACGAAAAGTTCGTCTCAAAATAAACCAACCATAATATAATATTATATAATTTAATGGGGTCTCAGAAAATGTTAACTACGCACAGTAGGCATTACAGACCCCTGCCGAAGATTAAGTATAATTTATATTATTTTTAAATACCGCTTTTCCTATTTTAAATTAATTGAATTGTACAGTGTTTTTTATAGCGGTGCCGTTAGTTTTTGAAATTACAAAAGTGCATTTATTTAATATTATAATTATTATTTTAATTTTTTCTTTCAGAACCCTCTCTCCTCTACATATCTGTGGAGTACGTTAGGGTATTATCATCCACAGAGGGGGCCTACAGTTTAGGTACTTCGCATTACCAGTCAAATTATTTAACTATTCATCTCTAACCGCCTTTATTATATTGTGTTTAATTACATTTAAATTGATTGAGAAAGATTACTTCCATTTTCCAAAACCACAATTTTGCTGGCACACCAAACTCCGTATTTTTTTCCAAACTATGTGAAAGTGGCGATTTTTAATATCGATTTCAGTCGTGAAAGGAGCTGTTTGTCCTACTAATAAACAAACGACCACGTGGCGGCAGGAAAACACGGGGAAGTAAGTAACATTTCTATCCATGGACGGAAAAGTAGGTAATCATATAAGAAAAATTTAAGTATCAATTATTTCTTAATTTTTTTAAGTAAGTACACCGACATTTTTTAATGCGTATTTTGTCCGGAATTGTTCAAGAATTAATCGATAGAAAATCTTAACAGGACGCATAAAGGAAAAATTTTAAAATAACGTTAAAAAAGTACTTGCTTTAAACTTAAATATTACCTACCAATTTCACGCCACTTTTGTAATCCCTTCCTTTTGAATTTTTGTTCGTTTAGAGAAAAAATAGCAGATATCATTAAACAAATATTAGCCAAAGCAAGTAAAGTTACGTTTTACCTTGAGGAAATTTATAAAGTCTGTCTTGCATGGAGACTTTTTGTGACAAAAAAATTTGGCGTAAGTAAATTATCTGAACAGAAACGCAAACAATTTTTTGTCACAAAAAGTCTCCGTGTAAGACAGACTTAAGTAAAAGTGGCTGAGTTTATTACGCGGGTATTTTGGTTTAGAAGATCAAGAAAATTGATAATTTTTTGTATGTTCTGCTAGTTCAGGGCCTTGAAATTGTGTCCACACAATATTAAGGCGAAATTTATCAAATTATCCGAGCTATAAAGGATTTCATGTAATGATGTAATACCTTTTGCAACTGCATGAGAAACTTTAAACGAGTTTTCTTCGAAACGAAATTTTTCAAATCGAGCGTAAAAGACCGATTGACTTAAAATTTTGTACACATGTACAGTGCATTTTAAGCTATCGTCCAAACCCTTAATTTTTAAAATATATTGAAAATTACAATTTTTCCTGGCCGCCCGAAATAAATATTTTGTCGTAAAAATTTGAGTACTTTCTTATTTGCAAGCGTCGCCGTTATGCGGATTTTTATTCAAATTTTTTTTTTCGCGACTCCGATGATATATGAAATAACTGCAAGCGGATGGACGGGATGGTCGGAAGTACCCCTGATTGGATAACTATTTCTAGGCATGATCTGCACGTCCATCTGTATTTTGTACAATTTTCAACGAAATGTTTTGTAAAAATTTGGGGTGTCACTTTAAACATGCAAGCTGAAATTTTGCAAACATATTAGGCTAGTCATATTTGACATTAAACCCTCCAATGATTGGGCTTCCCAGCAGGTTGAAAATACGATGAATCACTTTCGTTAAAGTTTCTAAATACGGGGTTAATTTTCCTTCGAAAAATTACCGCGGACTAAAAAGTTAAGAACACTCTTATCAACAATAAAATAGAACATGAAATTATCTATAATAATGATTGGAATAATATTATTTGTCAAGGCAGTAGTTTAACTTGCACGCGCCGTCAAAATCGGACACTTGGATCTTGAAAATTGTCGATTTTGTCGTTTTCTAGATGTTGCGCCGTTAATTTTTTTCGCGCGTTCGGTCGGAAACTGTGCACCCGATTGAACATCTATTTCTAAACATGTCCTACATGTTTATTTGTATCTTGTAAAATTTTCAATGAAATGCTTTGTAAAAATTTGGGATGCTACGTACTTCACACATGAATAAAAAACATGATCTGAAAATATCAGCGAGTAGCTTTAATAGTTTTTTCAAATTTAATTCCCAAAAAATAATCTTGTATCGACTAGAATACCTCCTTAAGGCTGTAACTTCGGAAGCATAAAAGGTTAAGGGGTTGGAACAATATACAATTTTCAATCAAATGCTTTGTAAAAATTTAGGGTGCTAACTTTAAACATGAATAAATGTGATCTCAAAAAAGCAGATCTGTATGTAGGTTTCATAGTTTTTTCAAGTTTAATTATCAAAAATTCGACTAGAATACCTCCTTAAGGCTGAAAGGTTGCAAAAATATATTCGGATGGCTTAAAAGATGCTCTTTAGTTCTTGCGTAGCCACATTGAACTACTTTACCTCTCAGTTCATGGAACGCAATCCGTGTTTGTGTAGAAGAAACTTGAAAAAATTGAATTCAACGCGGTTCGTGGCTCGCGCGCACCAGAAGTGCGAAAATGATTTCCAAATGTATTTTGTGTATTATCTCCTTTAATTTGCAACCAAACTGGAGCATTCTAATACTAAATAAACGCTTCTATTCCATGTTTCCAACACATTGGCCTAATAAGATCTGTGTAAAAAAAAATGTGTGATAAAATCTACTGAAGGTTACTTCAAATGTTATGGTTTTTTTATCCCTGTTCTCTTCTTTTTTTTTTCAGCGGAGCTCTCGTTCATGATATTCAGGCAGATAAGCAGAGACTAATATGATATAAGATCTGTTGCAACGGTAAAGATTTCATTTTCAGGTTTACTGGCAAGGTTTATTGCAAAAATGCCAAGAATATGCAATTTTTGATAACATGGCTAGTTTTCGAAATAAATATTAATAATTGGATTTCGGCCGGCATTTTTCGAAACTGAGGCCAAGAAAAACCACATCCAGGAATTTTACTATGTTGTTCCCTGTGATCAATAGGGTTTCTAAACAATAATTCAGCTGCACATAAATTATTTCATAGATGGAAAGTAATTTTACTTAAATGCTTGAGCTATTATATTGCAAGATGTAATTTTTTAATGTCAAATAAATCTAACAAGCTTCCTCTACAACCTACACTACCGCAACACAAATTAGGTAAGTTAACAAAAATTTGATTGGAGTTTAAAATTGATGGAACTTCTATGAAGGATCCTGGACATGTATTTTATAAATTTGTTAATTTATACATTTCACCACTTGCAAATGTCAAATGTATCAAATATTTATCGATTACTAATTTTCAATCTGTTATTCGCCAATCCTGGTAGCTCTTCGTCAAATACCTATAATAATAATAATTATTTAATGTTGTTGAAAATCATCAGGTTTTATGGATTTGACCAACGCTCAATTACAGATCATTGTCGAATCCAATGGTTGTTTGATAGATTGGAAGCAGTTTAGCAGTGTGAGAGAAGTTTAGCTAATGTGATTGTAATAATAGCTATGATCATAATCGATTCAGTGATTGTGAATTACTTGGCTGAAAACTTCTATTCAATATAGCATGCCATAATAGGATTCTAGTTATAGATATACGAGAGCATGCTCAAATGGAAGAACTATCTCATTAACAACCACTTTTCTTTTTATCTGCATAATAGTTCAAGTGCATAATAAATGTTTTATTTTTTAATCAATTTTTAAGTAGATAACATATTAATTTCTTGTACAAAACCTGAGTCATTTATATAAATATTTTGTTTATTGCTACGTTAAAGCATAAGTTCATTTTATGCAATGTGCTCAAATCGTGCTAAGCCAATAAATAATCCACATTCGAAGTATTTGCGACTTCTGTTATAGGATCGCTATGTTTGCCATCCAGAGCTCACGAGGGTTCATATTTTTGGGCACACATGCTTTATCAAGGAATTAGGTTGAATATGCTGTGAAATCGCAGAAATTACAATAAACCATAGCGGTTTCTTGATATAGTTGCTAGTTGAGTTAAGCAGCGGAAATTCTGGCTTCGAATACGGACTTGACAGATTTCTTAGATCGTTCTTCCAGTGAACAGTTATGTGCTGCAGTCACACCTTCATGCTAATAAAAAGTCCCTGGCTTGTAAAATGTAAAAAAAAACTGTCTATCCGTATACATAACTTTCGTTATGGGAAAAAACATAATGGCAATCAAAGCGATATAACCACATTTTTAGAGAAAGAAACAAGTTTGATGAAATTTATGCAGTTTTAGCATCGAATATTAATTAAAATATGCAAATACATAAGTCTACGTAAAACAATACTCAAGTGCATTGCCATTCCAAATAGATAACGTATTGAATATTAATACACAAACTGAAGTCTCGGATCAGCGGAAATTCCCAACTTTTTCTTGGCAACAACATTAGAAAACCTACCTAGTTATGTGATTAAAATCAAAAACATTTTAAGGAAGGTCGTATAACGTATAAAGTAAGCAAACATGTAATAAATCACTTTAATATATTATTTGGGTAATATCACATTATTAGTCATCACAAAAAATTTGTAATAGAAACATTAAAATGTAATATTTTGATAAGGTTGTCAACGTTCCATCATGGAGTCAATTTTCTATGCGAGAGATAAATGACCTCTTTTCTATTTAAATCACTAACAGATCATTACCTCATAAATTATTCTACGCAACAATGTTTACAGAACCAAATTTAACATTCAGAAAGTTACCAAAAAATCAGCTGATTTCCCCATGCAATATTTTATCATTGAGTGTATTCGAATAGTTTAATAATCATTATAATTAAATCATCGTAATGAATATGTAAATCATCGTTAATATGCTTAATTAAAATGTTAATTTCGCATTAAACCGTTACAAATTATTATTATTAAATGCTTGGTATGAAAATAAAAGATAATCCGTTCTTTAAGACATTATAATATTATTATTATGCAGTCATACAATGTACAGTATGCGTCAAATTCGACTCGTTACTTAAGTGGTTTACTGCATCAATTTTAAAACTTGCTTATACTTTTATTTTTTAAATTATTGATCCACCATCACATTTCAAAGGTGGTTTGGAGATTTAATCATTTAATAACCCATATTTATCCCTGCCTTAAGAAAAATATAAAATATCTAAAGTAGGGCGTTTCGCTGCAATAATACTTTGTAAGTTTCAAGTTTTATGTATTTTTTGTAAACGTTAAGAATATTTAGTTGTACACAAAACGTAAACGTTTACACGTTCGGCATTGTAATTGCAACTAATAAATAATGCATCCAGCGAATCTTCAGTTGTTCAACATATAAATTGGAAAATCACGGTTTAATACTTTCGATCTAAAAAATTATCTGGTGTGCATACATTTCGCTGCTCAAAACAACCAAACCAAATCAATTCCGTTTGATATGGAAGTGATATCGGAAAAACACGTTTAAGCTCAAAAACTGGAATGAAAGATATAATTAATTCCAATAGCTACCGAAATTCAAATTGAAACATGTTTATTTATGTTTACATTATTAACATCGTGTACATCCTGCAATAAATATTTGACATCGCATAAAAATACATGTTACAATTAAGATAATAAGATTATAACGTACACCTACGTTTCGATGATGACGTAGTTTGCATGTTAAAATATAGTTAACAGAGAATCAGGTGGGTTTCGTCGTAAGCTTTACTAGGGTAGGGCACATCTGTGCCAAGGGGTGCAGAAGAAAAACATATTAACGGTAGGGATCTTGTAAAACACGTAAACTAAGGTACTGGCACGACACGCTAAAATTAAAATTTTATTACAAAACTAAATTTAAATCCTGTAATACCAATCAGAACAATAATTTTGTTCCCAAACTCCAAACTACTAGTCATAAATAATTATCTTCACCTAAATTCGTGGCATCCATATTGATAAAAAGCAAATATTTTCTGCTGCACTTATTACGTAAGACTACAACAAAAGCTACTATCTTTTCCTTCCCGATACGCTGTTATTAGTCTCGACATGAGTTTAGTCGTAGACTCGTAGACAAAATAGATAGTAAAAACCTATAAATAATACTCTTACGCCTCCTAATGCTTTTAGGAAAATTGATTGTGAAAAAGCTTTTGTTCGGTGTGTAATCACTTTGGAATATACTCAAAATAGTCGATGAATATTTAAAAATGTCTGTAAATTACACAACCTTTCAATAAATACAAATCGCTAGATAAATAGGTCGGGAACACGTCGTTCGGTTATTGAATTTAACAAAACGAAGCTGATTGATTGTCTGCTTTATTACATTTATAAACTACCGTTTTCTGATTGGCAAAAGCTCAAATAAGCTTCAAAAACTCTCTCGCCATGTTGCAAGGTCTATCGTAAGCTGCATTCACAACTGCAAATTTGAAGTTACGAATTGCTTCGTGAATGTCTAACAAGAAGCGCAATATACTCGCATGTTATGGTACACCATATAATTATTATAAATATTTCCTGTCATTTATATTTGTTCGTAGTATTGTTATTTTCATCTTTTTTAATTAACTCTCCCTTTGATAAAATTATGATAATAGTAATTCATCTATAAACTTTGACGAGGAATAATTAATCAATTTCAAATTTTAGTTTTAAACGCTTATTTCCGGTATCAACTATTTTAATAACGATACTTTGGACTGAGCTGATGAGCGATAAAATTTACTAAAACTAATAAAAAGACCCCAGTAAAGTATCGAGTTCAATCGTCAGTAGGTATCCAATTCTGAATGTTCAATTTTTAAGTGATCAATTATTCATAATTATACAGAGTGTTTGCTGTATTCTGTTTTATCATTATTATTGAGAGAGTGGGGTCGATTTAGGCATGGGGCATTTGTACAATTTATTGTCTAAATTGGTTACCGAGTTCTTTGAATTAAGAATAATAATTGGTGTCCTAAGTTTGAATACTCGGTATATCATGTTGATAGTTTCAACAAAAAAGAAGTTTTTATTGTGTTCAAGTAAGTATTTTCATTGAAAGTTATGTACAAGTATTAAGCTTCTACATATTTAATAACATGTTTAGTTTATAGGTTGTGCATAACAATACACACTAAGGTTATAAATTAATTTAACAACAACATTTTCGTGCGAATTTTATTACTGCGGAATATAACTTGTTCTGGACACTAACTGTGCTATGTACCGTTTGTGAAAAAAATAGTAAAGAGACACTGTAATGTTACATTGGCCATATGCAATTTTTTAAAAGACTATTAATCTAAAAAAGTTTGAAACTATATACTTGGATGGGTGACCGTTTTGGCTATACCGCATGTTGTTATCGAAAATATCTATCCGATAGAAAATAAGACGTTGAAGGTAACCGTCCGAATTTACTATCTCTAATTGTATTACGACTAACCGATACGACGAAAACAAAACTAGAAACAATTTTACTTCAAAAATGGAAGGGGTATGTTAAGAACAAAAAAGGAAAATAAATTTTCTATTCAAAGATTGCACTTTCTTTCTACATTGTAAATATTTTATGGGTTTATTGCACTACTTCGGTGCACTATTAGGAAGTGAGAATACTAAAATTTTATGCAAAATTTATACTTCAAACTCATGTAACTTGTCAGGGGTTAAACATTGAGGCAAAGGTTATATAGAAACTTTTCGATGTAAACTTATAGAGGAAAGCTAGTTTTATTAAAATATTTTTTTTTAGATATTATGACATTAATATGTTTACGACAAACAAACTTATAAAAGAGGCAAAACTCAACCCTAGAAGGATTTCGTATCTCTCAGCAAGGATTCTGCATAAAATGCAAGTTTTTTTTCGTTTCTGGTCGAAATCATAAATGTCGTAGTGCGTAGTGCATAAAAAGTTGTGTTACACGCCTTTTAGTGTTACAGGTTCCGAAATTATTTGTGCCGTGCATATGATTACACGTTAAACCCCTCGGTCGTTGCAACAACAAATTTTTTAGACCTTTATTTTCAATATCAGTTGGTGATTTTTTTAATGCGAGGATACAAACGTTAAAGAAAAAGGAAAAACTAATTTTACTACAATTATTATTTTTATAATTATTCTTGGATAGTTGTTATTTCTCATTTTGGATAGGAGGTACCGTTAATACCTGTGTAAACTTTAGGGTACTCCGCCACTGCTCAACACGAAACATAATCATCATCTAACCAATCAGAATGACAAAGCACACGTTCTACTGTCCCATTTGTTTCTTGATATGTAACACATCCTGGCTGTCCAGTAACATTTGTTTATTTAAGTGAACCGTTTGAGGAACGAATATTACCCGATATCCGGTCAATAGGACCCCTGAAGCGGAAAGAGGCTGAATTATTATCATTCTTGATAATATAATCTATGAATATCCGGTTCATACCGCAATACGTGGCTTCCCAATTTCCCTGTCTGTGCTCATTTCGTGATGACTGTGTGACGATCATAGAGGACCTACAGGTTAACGTGGATTACAAACCACGGGAATAGACAATTTTTACACCGTTTAACCATATAATATAACAGCGGAAAAATTTCTCACTCCAGAATTTGATTGGAAGGAGGTTCTCGCCGGGATAGTGGAGAACTATCCCGAGAACCTCTTTCCAACCATATAATATAATGTTACCAGGTGCCATAGACATTTTGTGAGCGAAAAATCCTCTCTAGATAGCACCTCATAGGATTTGAACCCGTGAATCTTGGCATGAGAAATAGCACGCTAACCTCTCAGCCGTTCGCCTACCTGACATAGTATAATCTAATAGCCTAAACGTATCTGTGGGTGCGTCAGGTTTTACCTCACTATTTATTCATAATAAATCTATACTTGGTTCGTTTTCGAAAAAAAAAACAATGTAAAGAAGCTTTAATGCGGCTTTTAGGCCGCATAACTATGACAATCATGGACCAGTTGAAAAGTAATGAATAAATAATTTAAACGATTTTAATAGTGCAAGAATATTATTTTGTTCACTTCATGTGGATTCTGAATGCAAAACGGAAATTAATTTTTATGTAGGTTAAACAAATATCACAATGATCATTACAAGCTGGTTAGCTTTCTAAAAGTACCTTGGTTGTGCGGCCTAAAGGCCGCACTGGAGGGAAATTCACGAATACATTTAGCTTCATAGAGTTTTTCTTTTTTTCAATGGGAGGACATAACATTGAAATAAAAATGAAAAATATAAATATAATAATATATTCTTGTGTAACTTTGAAATTATTAATACTCTTCAATGTCAAATTAAATAATCCGTGGATGGGGATTTATGGAATACCCCAGCATATCAAGAAGGCCATTCTGATAACCATGTGCTGGGGGCTGGGTAGCCGTCAATTTTTAATTACTTTATTTGCAATATCGCCCCGTGACATTTTTCAATGAGAAGACACAAAATGGAAAAGAAACGAAAAAATATAAATTTACTGTGTATTTATTAAAAATTAATATTTTCTTGGTAGTTGTTTCTCATTTTAGTTAGGGGGTTCACGTGCTCCTGTACACTTTAGGGATAGCTGCCCTTTGGTCAACACAAAAAATAAACATCTAATGTTCCATTTATTTTTTATATGCACAACATTCTATTGCCCTGTCCCGTGAGTATTAAATACTACTGTTTATTTAAGTTAATCGCTTGGGATGGGGGGGGGGGTGAGGTAAATAAAATAAACCGAAAATGTTTCTTCAAAGTTTTTTTTGTGAAATAGCAGGAGAAACCGACGTTATTAGGTACTTGTCTGAGCTTAGGTCTGCTTCAAGAGAGAGAGGGGGGGGACAATAAATTAAATTTCTCTCATTTTACTAAAGTGTTTTAAATCTGTGCCATCGTTTATGGTCCAAGCGACGTCGGATTGTCCAATATTTAGCGGTGTAAGTACCATGGTGCCAGAAAAAATATTATTTTGAGTTGCTATTCTGCTTTGGCCCTCCCTCCACTGATCGTGTCGATATTTACATTTAAGCGTCGTTATAGACTAATCATACAGATCGAAGTATTTTAAATATTAGCCACAAATAAATGAGTACCATACATTAAAATTATATTTACATTTTTTAATCCAAAATATTGAAATGATTTTAGTATTTAGAACAGAAATATAATTTTAAAATATTTTCAATAAGTTAAAAAATATAGTATTAAATAAATTTCTTTGATTCTTGATTTATTATTTCGTCATAAATACAGTGAAACTTTAATATAATGAACTTCCATTATATTAACAGTGGTATTTCGTTATATAGAAGTTCTACTGTAATAAGAAGAATTGTTTACCATCTATGGGTTTAATACAATCACCGAAATACCGGACTCTTCCAAATACAATAATTTAAGTTCAAATTTAACATTTGACACATCTTTATACGAAGTTACAACTACAGAACATTTACGACGTTTACACGGACTCTGTTGAACAAATTGCAGTAACACGTTTATTCTTCATTTTTAAATTTGCGCGATAATGCAAGTATAAATCTAAGCTACAAAGTATGCTGACTAATTTGTGGTACAAAATGTAAGTATAAATATAGACCCACGATGTAAACCGCAGGGTAATTTGCTTAACTTATCAAAAACTAACCTCACAATATTTATTATTGTTCTCACTAATAAGATATATTTACTTCACTCAACCGATTTAACTAAAATAAAACCACGGAAAATATTAAAACAAATAAAATTTAAATAAAAAAATTAATGTTTTTTTGTTCTCTAATGCGAAATTAATTAATGATAACAGTCTTGGAAACCCAAATAAACAACATACACTTCCTCGCTATTATTAGTTAATTTTTCTTATCCACTTATTTTAATTTTAAAACTTTCCAGCGCGATAAAATAAAGAATGTAATTTTGTATAACCCATATTGGAATGGCTTCAAAATATGAAAGAAATTTATCCTTAACCCAACTTTTTCAAGTTCTTAATTGCAAAATGCTGAGATGGAAGTCAGCACTTAAGAAACCTACCATTGTCTAATGAACTTCTACACGACTTCCATCATTCCCTATAATTAATCTAATTCCGCTTTCAAATACTTGGACACACCTCCGCCAGTCTAGTTTTAGACCTTCAAAATGTCTTAATCCATTACATCAGAATTGGGTTCCAAGATGTCGGCGATTATTAGTAACACAATTTTCTAACAAGTTATTGTCAACAACCAGCCACATTGCAACAAGAAAATCATAAAAAGTCACACCTGTAAGGCAAATTTAAATTTATTAAAAATTGAATTTACATGTTACTTATTAATTTGCATCGCTTTAATATGCAAATTTTTTTGTGACGGTAATAAAAGCGAAAAGTTGTCATAAAACACTTAATTTTAAGTGTCTGGCTATTTTTCCGGAAATTGAGTCAAAACAACAAATTCAATAACGATTTTTAACAAAACAGCTGATCACGAGCGACAATTATAGTAATAAATATTTATAACAAAAATATACGCAGATGTTTATAAAATTCATCGACCCGACAAGTCGTGATATATTATCGGGAATTATACAGTCTCGTTATCGTTCGCAAATCTTCACTTTTGAATTTGGTCAATTACTTCCAACGGCGCGTAACTACCACGATGCGCGATGTTTTTGGTGGGTTCGAAGGATTTAAATTTTGGGAAATAATTAAGAAGCGCCAGCTTCACGTGGAAGTCGAGTAGTATATACGGAAGAAATTTTAAGAGAGCGTGAAATAATAAATGTATTTGGCAGAGCTTAATGAGGAATTGAAACCGAACCCAGAAAATGATAGGTGGAATATGTATTTGAATCCCCGTTAACATTGGCTTGATTTATGTTGCCTGAGGGAATCGAAGCTGATTAGACAGACGTAAGGCAAGTTCTTGTATAATGAGACATGCATATGTATGGACGGTATTAAGTACCTACTTGGTATATAAGAAGGGTGTACAACTGACAGTATCTACTAATTGCCCTATGATTTATTATGCGATCTCGGTAAAAATTTAAAATTAAAACGCTTAAATTGAATCGGCGGGTTAGTATTTAAGTAACGCTTAAAATTTTTGGCATAACTTAAAGACCGATGGTTATATACATAATCGTTACGTAATTTTATTGAAAGCGAAGGAATACTAACGTATTATATTTAGATTTGGTGAGCGGCAGCTGCGTACTCTTTTTACCAACAAAGTTTTTTAAATTACTTATATCTCAATTTAGGCTTTAATTACGAGTAATCCAAGTGTTCTAGAAATAAAAACTGTTGATTGGTTAATGTTTTGGTTCATTGTGAGACGCCCACATAAAAAAAATTTAGTTTAGATATTAGCAGCTTAGAAAAAGAAACGTCAATAAACTCTAGTGCCTTGGGACTTTTCCAAACAGTTATGAATCTGTCTTCAAAAGTTGGTCATTTATGTCTGCAGGTTTTATAAGTTATTATCTCAATTCTAAAATAAAAAAATTGGAAGCAATTTTTTTTCGAAAATTTCGGGACGTTGCAAAATGTTGGCGAAATGATTTAAATATGATGGCGCGAGTATTGTTTATTGACCAATAAATAACGTATTGGCAGATATTTAGAAAATCGCAAGTCGAGTGTTTGAAAAATTTAAACAGGTTTTAAAATTACATAAGCTTCCCTATATAGCGTGGTGGTAGGATAATCGCTACATTAACCGTGTCCGTTTAGTCCCATTTTAAACTTCCCATTACATCGGGGCTTAACATGTCAATTAACAAGATTGAAATTCCTTAATCAAGTTTCAAGGTGCTTTTCTATAGACCACACACGAAGTTTTATCCTTATAAACTTAAACATTTATATCGTGGAATTTACCTTTTGAATTTCAAGTTGTTCCGATATCATATCAACGCCACTAATAGAGGGATAATGAATATTAATTGGGCACATCACTGTATTGCATAATTAATTGCACTTTCGCACTGCAAATTTTTATTTGGCCGGCAAAACACATTCTCGAATGCATCCAATAATTTATAGTTTATTTTTAGGCGATTCATTCGTAAGTCTGGAGAAAACCGCGAAGGCGCAAAAGTTTGAAACTTATTCTTGAAATACGCGAACCTCGTGTTATTGTAATGGTTCAACTGATCTGTCAAAAATATATGAGAGCGGTGCGGGGCATATTCGCTCCCTCGTCAGTTGGTTTGCACTGTGAACCGGCTGCGGATTGGTGGACTCTCTTGTAATAGTAGTACTGGCAAGCTGTCAGCGTTTCAAACATCACTATGTCGAGCGCACGCACACCTACCAACTATCTCATTTTCTCCAAAACTGCACAAATACATTCTTTCTCTTTCCAACTAACCTTTTTGTTCTACAAACCCGAACCTCCTACCCTTAATTCAGCACCCGGATCATAATTCTTACAGCACTTACACACTCAAATCATATGTGCCTCTTTGCATTTCAACAGTTAAATATATTTAGGAACTAATGTGGACCGCACGCACTGTTAAGTAATTTTGCATGTCCGAGTTGCTGATTACGACAAATTAATCATCAAGGTACCATTTATTCTTACTTCAAAACTACCTTACTTTCCTTTAATGCTTTAACTACACCGAATGCAGCTTTTCATTAATTAATATTAAACATATTTTTTTCTCTTCCGAACTTCCATCATCCCCTATACTTGTTACTCACACGCTTCTTTCGTCATGCTTCTCCATTCTAAACGCAATTACCATCCAACCCTTTTTAGACAACCAACCGCTTTTTTGTTTTGCTTGTCAAACCAACCAACATCTTCATTTTCAAAAATTTTAACCATCAACTCGTGTAATTATGTTATCCGCCTAAAACAATAAATTTTTAACAAAGCTATCAAAAAACGTTATAAATCACAAATGGCCGACAGGAGTTAGAAAACTCAATTAATAACAGTCCAGTGAGTAGTTGGACCTAAAAGGGCGGACGTACCCACAATAGCGAAAGCTTTAGGCATAACATAGGGGTGTTTCGTTCGCTACTTCTAGAATTTTATAGAAACTCAAATAACAAAACTATAAAATTATAGCTTTCCTCGACTTACTTTTTAACAGCGTCGCCAAAAATTGACAGCAAGTAATTAAAATCGTCCTTATCGCATCTGTTCAACGCTTAATTATGACTTGTTTATAGTCGAGAAATTAACTGTTTCAAGTAGTTCTTTAATTAATAAATTACTATCGCGATAAACACCACATCATGGTAGTAGCTACAAGACGGCACTATTAACGTGTATTTGCATTTTGCCGTCTTCCACTCATTTTAATAATTACGAGATAAAAGTTTTCCCACGCAAAATTACACTTTAACTTAAAAGTTTTCAGGGAATTGTTTTTTTCTCAATTTGCGTTTTTGATTACTTAAAAAATCAATAGTAGAAAGTTCAATGTACCATTTGCAAATTTTAGACTAAAAAAGATAAGAAGTATTTTTAATGCGGTTTATCGTTTTAACAAATTTTGCAATGTGTTTTTCCGATCGATGTAAAATACTAAATAAATTCTGTGTGGTAAGAGCATCAGGTAAAATATTACAACTAAGATGGAGTCCCATAGGTAGAATACCTATGCTCGAAACAAGTTACAAAAGAATTTTTTGTTCATTGTCGAACTGTCTATAAAGGTATGATTCGGGTACACAAATAGGTCCCGACATTGACTGATTAAATCCCGGCTGACACCACCCAATCAGCTTTTAGTTATGACTCCACTGGAAGCCTATCTTGGTATTATCTTTACGAGTCGGTGGTGCCAACCTTAAATAGGTCGATTTGTTGTTGTCAAAAGATTACAACTTGCTTGGGAAATGGCTTACAAATGAATATATTTGGTTATGAGAGTAATATATTTTAAAAGGGGGTCGGTTGAATATTGTGTTGTCTTTGGAAAGCAAAGGATTTTCTAATATCCGGAATGCCGGCGATCTTAGCGCATTGTGTATGCCGCGCGGGGATTAACCCATTAATCACTCGGGTCATTGTATCAACTATCAAAGCGAGCAAGGTCTCGCAACAATAGTCCGCGCGCTCGGGTGCACACACCCCCACGCGGATTCGCTTCACCGCTTTACTCGCTACCCACCCTCACTTCAATCGCAGAAAACAATCAGCTTTTCGATTTTCCCTGTTACGGTTTACTATAAGTAAGTACATATTGTATTTTAAAATACCCAAACAACAGTAATAATAATAATTATCCGGCATCAGTGCATTTTCCGCATTTCGAGCTTTACGTGATGCAAAAATTATGTTTGGGCAACGCAACTAATAAGTAAGCAGTCAATAAATTAACGGTTCGTTATATATTATTCCACATACATGAGTTTTAATTGAAATCTCTCAGTAAGCCGCCCCCGCCTGACGTATTTCATCGGTGTCATTGGCAGTGGCCATTTATCAACCCTGTAAAAATTGCTCAGTCTACAGGAAAGGTGGATTTCAGCGAAGCAAAAACAACGTTGATTGAATCGGTCACGGTGCACGTTAGATACCATCCATAATTCGCCTACAAACCAGAATAATTTTAAATCTTAAGAAGGCATATCGAAGAAGTTAACAAAATATACCATAGTTAATTGCCTTATTCATATTAAATTTTATAATTTAAAATGCTGACCAAACGGAATTCGAATTAAACGGCTTTTGTCAACGCGTTACATTCCTAGTATATGCAGCTATTCAACCCCATAGCTGTGTGAATCGCTATCACGATTTGAATATCATTTGAATATATCGTCCGTATCATCCCTGCAGAGCTTTTTGAAGGACCGCATTTTGCATAACGCTCTTGTTCGTTTTCATGGATATTAAAGTGAGCACCAAGACATCTTAATTATAACTAAATATTTTTTGATAAATTGTTTCAGACAGAGGAGGTCAATATTATAAGCTTTAAAAACTATGCTAATCAGTACCTACATCACAATAACAAATCGTTCGAAATAAATTTCGTTTTATGATGATGATGTTAAGATATTGTTTACAGTGGTATTGCGGCCATTTAGGCAACAAAAAAATTAAATTAATCCACGAAACGTCGAGCAAGTAATGAAAAGGTACAAATCTATTTGATTACCTGACCTGACTGGAACTTTATAATTTGTTAGATGTAAAATGGTATAGTAGTAAAAAGGTACCGGTTGCTTACCAGTTACAATTTGTACATTATAACAAGGGTTACCGTGCTTTGTAAGCAACGTCAGCCGTTAAGTATTTTAAATTGAAATTAATTTTTACCTCTACACTACACTCGAACAAAAAGGGATGAGTTACCTATTTAACCCATGCTTAACAAATGCCAAAAGTTTTTGTCGCGTCTAAAAGAAACTTTATATCAATTAAACTGGTAAGAAACACACATGGTACAAAGTAACCATCTTTTAGGCGTGATTTATATGCGTCAACTAGGACGTTCTAGGGCATTGCTTCCCCTTTGGCGACGTCGTTGAGACGCCATTTCAATCACACCACAATTGACACAAACTTAACTATATCTTCTCTTATAGTTTAACTTAATAAAATTTATTTGTCTTATTTGGCAGAAAATGGAACATCGCACTAAATTCAAAAAAAAATTCGAAAAAATCGAAGGAATTTCACCGAAGATGGAAAGCGTTGCAGAACCGGCCTAAGATGATAATTCTATAGTGGCACCCTGATGTAATAATAATTTGGATACTTAAGAATGTGAATTAATTTCGGCCCCCATGATATTACATTTGACATTCAACCTTACATTACGTTTTTGACTTGACCGGTTCTTAAATTAGCCTCAATTTCAAAAGAGCATGTTAAAAAGTTAAAATAAAAATAAATTATTAACAATTTAATACTCCAAAATAATCTAATTACTTCCCAATTTGATAATTTGTCACTTTTATCGTTAATATACATGCATGCTATAAGTTATTTTAAAATTTATTTATTATACAAATAATAAATTAATATTTAGTAAGTAATTTGTATAATAAAATTGCATTAAATTAAAATCTTAATTGGATAATTTTAAATATGGCAGTAAATTTTATGACTCATTACAGTCTGATTCTCATGTCACAAGAGGACAAAATATTATCCTCGAAAACTTTTCCAAACAATTTTTCTTTCGGTTTATAAAAGTTTGACTTTTCCTGTCTTTAAAATTTTTAATTAGGTATTTACAGTAAAATCCCATAAAATAGTCTCACAACGTCGCTTAGTAACAACAAGTAAGATAAAATGTTAGATAATTTAGCATAAAATGAAATTTCTCAAAGAATTAACAAATTAATTGTAGTGTGTTAAAAAAATTAAGCATTTTCCAAGTACCTAGAAAGAAGCTAAGTTTAGTATGTAAACTATAAGTTTTTTAAACTTATTTTGTGAATTTCCTAATTTCATTTTCGTTTTCCTAACTTGTTTTTCAATTTCTGTGTTATTTTACTTGTATTTTATGTAATTTTATTTGTAAATTTTCGTCATTGTTTATTCTATTTTTTTTTATTATTTTGTTTTCAATTATCGTTCATCGTTTGATTAAGGTAAATCATGATTAAATAATGATACCGAATCATCGATATTGTATGCTATGGCTTGCTATAATTTTTCAATTCAATTTTTATACCCCGCCCCACCTCCCACTTTGGAATTATTCGAATTTTGGTTTCTAAGAGGTTCTTGAAGAACATAAATAGTAGCAATAAAGTTTATCACCGTTGTTATTAATTTAAATAAATAATTGTTTATTATACAGGTACATAATTTTTTTAATTCTTCCAAAATATATAACATAATATACTATACTACCCTACTAAGCAAGAAAGGCGTAACTACATAACTGACAGTTTTGAGTAACACAAGGTTTTATATTTTATTCCTCAAACAAAAGTCCTCAGGAAAGCATACTATTACAGAAAATTTTCATATCTGATAGAAAACATTACAGATGCGATTTTTTATATTAGTAGAGTGATTTTCAAACTATTTTCAAAGGTTATTTCATAACCTTTTAGCGTCTTCCAAATTTGCAGATATTTTACTATTTACTAGATATAGACTATTTTTATAAAATTAAGCTTTACAATTTTCAGCTGTGTGATAAGTAATTATATGAATTAAAATTTTAGTTAAAATTTTACTATAATTCAATGCAGGATGCAATATGTGAGCGTATAAATATTTCTTACCTCGACACCTACGGGTAAAAGAGGATATTTGAATATAAATAAATAAATAAATATTTCTTAATTTTTTTAAAAACTAACAGTTTCTTAATAGAAATTTTACTGTGATAGTACGTATGCACTAGAATTAAATATTAATACGGGACGTTTGAGTGCGGCCGGTGCTGCATGGAAACCTTAACAGTGCTTTTAAAAAAATTTAAGTGCAATAGAATCTGGGCCCTGGTTGTAATAATTAAAGTACAGTAAATATCCAATTAATTATTTATTTATTTATAAAGTTATCGAAATTACCTTAGCATCACAAATCCAACGAGGCTGATGCTAACATTTTGAAACATAATCTATAATGGGGATTAAACCGTAAACCGTCAGCAGCGTTACCTGCAGAGCTAATAACTTATGCCGCGCCGTATTAATGAAATACCAAATAAAACTTTTTAATCAATTTTGAGAAAATTAATATAGAAAGTATTGAAAAATTGCAACATATTAATTGACAGTGGCACCTTGTGCTGTGAATTGCATATAACCATGCCAATTACAAGTAAGACTCGGAATTTTTTCACCTCCAGTTAAAGTTCCAGATAACTACCTGCTTGTTAAAGTTTTTGGTTGCACGAATATCAATTTCACTAATAAGTAACTAAAAACTTGAACCAAAAGTTACTTTTGTTGGAAATTCAGCTGGGGGTAAAAATATCGCTCTTGGGGCACTCAACAACAGCTATCAAAATATAAAGTAACCTAAATTTATCTGTGTGTCTGTAACGCTAAATTGATTCGTTGATCTGTCCCTACCCAGTGCGGCCTTTAAGCTGAGCAACCTAGGCAATCATGTATATAAGAGCTCCGCAATCGGTGTGCCGCGGCACACGCTGGTGTGCCGTGAGCGTGAGCCGATGCGGGTGTGCCGCGGTATCACCCGACCCCCCTTGCCACATAGCTGTTTCTTTGAGTGCAACCCCTCAACCCCTAAAAACAAAGCTCTTCAGCCTGGGCGGGGGTGCCGCGGAATTCTAGGAGGAACTTTGCTGTGCCGTAGGTGAGAAAAGGTTGCGGAGCTCTGATGTATATGATGACTTAGACTACTGTAGCTCAAGCTACCGATGCCAGTTAGTGGAAATTAAATTATATAACAGCCTAAATTTATTGCAACATTTAATAAACAAATGTGTGTTTTTAACGCTATATTAACCGTGATCCCTTAGTGCGGCCTTCAGGCCGCACAACCTAGGCAATCGCGTACAAGATGATTAAAGTTTCCTGTGTCCGAAACGCTAAATTGATTTGTTAAGCCGATATAATGCGTTGATCCACCTTACCCAGTTCGGCCTCTAGGTCGCAAAACAGACAATCGCACGATAACAATGAAGAAAGTAATTATTGTATAACCTCCGTTGGGATTAAACATTTCTGAAACTGCGGTAAATTGAAAATTGCCTTAGAACATAATTTTTATGTATACTGAATAAATAATACTTTATTTTGAAAAGAACACCACGCAATTATAGGCAATATACAGGGTGTCACCGTGAGTGGTGCACAATTTTCGGGTAGTAATAAATGTAAATAATACCATTTCTATATTATTATAAGCAATACTTCAAATCAGCTTAAAAAAATTGCTTCTTCAATATACATTGGGAATCTATCATAGTTTAGCAACATTCCGACATGCAACTCTAAATAAAAGCATTAATACCGAATTGCAACTCAGCAGTTTTTACTTTCTGACTAAACGATAAAATAATGAAATAGTAGAATCGATAAGTTAATTTGCAATCCTAACCATGCCACAAATAATTTGGGGCAACCTGTGACGCCACCGCCAGTAGCCCAACTCCTTATGTGTGTACTAAACCAAACAAAGTTCATAATATTATACAAATTTATTGTCTAGAATCAACGGCTGTCGATTAAATTAAAATAAAATTTTTAGAAAAGAAACGTTAAAATAATTTTTAATTTTGTTTGTTTTAAGCAAATTGAAGTTTATAAACGAATTAAATGATTTTAATACCGTTTTCATGATAGCACAACAATATTTAAAGAAATTTAATGGTCGGAGTCGACTAAATACGGATATTTTACACGAAAACTTGAAACTCGCTATTAGTAAATTTCAAAAACATCAGCCATTGATTTTAGTTTTGTTGTGAAATTGATTGGTTTTTCAAAAAGGTTAATGAGCCTATCGTTGAAGCCCGTTAAATTTGCTATGCAGAATAGAAAATCCAATTGTGTAATACGCTTAGTTTCAAATATACAAAATTTGCAGGAAATCCAAAAACAACATTGCGAAATTTCAACATTTCTTTGCCTAATTTAATGTATGTATAACTCGAAAATCGCTGATTTTAGGCAATAAATGATTATAATCTATTTAGTAGACAATCCCATGTTATCTAAAATGTTGCTGAATAATTAACATTAAAAAATTAATAGTTTTTGTGCTACAGCCATTTGAAGCTGCCACGTAGAAAAAGGATTTCATCACCGTTTATTACGTCGCGGAGAAGGAGCCTATACGGCAATAATTCGGCAATGAGAATTTTTTCGCTTACAGCACTCAGTTCTACATCAGTAAGGAGCCCATAAGTTTTCGACATCAGGCTTGGACCAACGAAACAGAGGTAAATTTTTCGAAGAAGGACTCAAAAATCACAACGTGATGAATTGACCGTTTCCTATCCACCCTATGTCTAAAATAGGTATCGGCTAAATAAAATTGTGAGCAAAAGCTAAAAACAAAAATAGTTTCCAAGGTAAGACGTTACAAAGGAAATGGGTTTTTTAAATTTTTTCTCTAATCACATAATTTTCAGAATTTGATGAGGACTTTTCTATTTATCCATCTGACACACAAGAGGGCCACAAATAACTGAACGAAGATTAAATTCTCTGTAAAACTATACGAAGCACAACTTTCTAACTCTAATGGAACCTTATAGATGTGAGCTTTCTAAATTGATCACTTTTTACCGTTTTCAAAATATTTTTTTTCAGGTTATCAAGTTTTTTTATCACTTTTACATCATTTATTTGTTTTTGGTACATCGCACATTAAAAACGTATAAAATAAGGTTTAAAGTAGTGATTTTGGAGAAAAATCCGGAAAAGCAAACAATAATTTATTTACTGAAAATGATGTAAATTGCGTAGAATTAAGTCCTATATAACTTTTATCAATAGAATTCCCAGAAAGAAAATTATTTCCAAAAAATGAAATTTAAAAATTTTTCTGCAAAAATTTAATAAAAACTTGGGTTTTTCACAAAGCCATATCTCGAATACTATATTGGGGTTACAACCTTCAAAATTTTTTAATTGATCTTGGAATTTTAGTCTCTATACCTACTTTAAGTTATATTCAATTTGGGCTTCAAGTGTACTGAAATTAAGTTATTTCCAGAAATATAAAAAGTAACAGGAAAGGTAATCAACTTGGAAAGCCCAGAGCCAGCGACTTAGGAGACCTACAAGATTGTTCGATACGGGAATTTTCACATAATTGAGCGTAATTTCACTCAACCGCGGATCACTTCAGTGTCAAATAAACGGGTAAAAAAAGTAGACATCAAAAACTATTTTATTTTGAGCAGAAATCGATAAAAAAACGAGGTTGTTTACAAGGCTCAATGTTTTTTAGCTTTTGTTCACAATTTTACTAATTGTAAGTGTAATTTTGCTAATTCCTATTTTGAATATTGCATGTATAGAAAAAGGCCATTTCATTACCTTTGTGATTTTTTGGACCTTCTTCGGTAAATTTACCCCTATTCCGGTCCGAGCCTGATGCCGAAAACAGGGTCACTTTTGCAATGTCAAACTGAAAGGTTTAACAAAAAAAATCGTATTTGCGAGTTATTTCCACTAAAAAGTACCTAATGACTGAAAAAATAAGATCTCTTGCTAAAACAAATAGAATTTACTAAAGAGGTAAATTAAAATGCATTTTAATCGGTAGATACACATTAAATTTAATAATGCGTTGCTCAATATAGGAAATAAAATCCATATTCGAAAGACGGATTCGTCTAAATGTCGTTCCGAAAAAATTATGTACCTAGACATTTTATCACAGCATTTATGAAGAAGTTTTTCTGTAGTATGCATACCAAATATTTCTTCTAATAAATTCCGATTCTTCTTATTTTTAGTCGCTTTTCATAATAAAATTTATCAATTAGCTTCTTCTCGGTCGTATTGTTCGTTTAATAAACGCCGTGACCCTCTGTCGCATAAATGTATGAGAAGGTTTGCATTGTTATTTAGTCCTTCTACCATCCCTTCCGAAGGAAATATTGTGCAAAAATTATACGTTTTCCAGTACATCAACAGCGTACATTAAATACAAGTTAACTCCAAAACTATTTAAATGAATTCACTATTACACGTTAAATAAACGTTAAAGACTGAAAAGCGTCATAAAGAATTACCGAACTCTCATTTTGAAATGTCTTAAATGTTTCTCTACTCCCAGTTTCTGTAAATATTGAAAAGGGTTAACCCTGACCGATGCATTCTACCATTCGCTGAAAGCTTAAACGACCAACCCTTCTGCACCCTTTCAAATTTGCAAAATTTCAATGTGAACGTAAACTTCAAAATTAGGTTGACACGAACCCATAGATCACTGGAAATACATATCAGGTTAGGTTCTTTATTCTCCAAATTCATTATAATATGATTGTTCATGATTAATGAAAATTTATGGAGGAAGAAGTATTTTTAAAGCCATTTACACACCATTAAAGTAATCTCATAACATACGTACGGTTCTGGTAGCGGATCGTTAAAGATGAGACAATGATTTATCACTGCTACTATAATTAGGATATGTACAAAATGCAAAATATCTTACGAACGGTGTTAGGTGTATCTATAAGAAGTTACTTTTAATCTTCTTACACCAGATGTTGTGTAAACATTTCATGCATACATGCAGTTTTACTGCTAAAACCATTACCTTAACGGTTAGTTGCCAAGTGCGTAATTACAAATAACATAAATCTTTCTGCACAAGCAAATACATTTGCTTTAGTTTCATTGATGATCACTTTGCAAACTGCATTATTTTATAGCCACTTGATACACTGACCCAGTTATTTATTAAGTCCGTGGTCCATTCATTGAAGCTGTATGCGACTACATACAGATTTAATTTCACCAACAAAAACAGACTCAAATTTTATGCACGAGTGAGAGAATAACAACATTTTATGTTACGCTGTTTTGAAGATCTTATGGATGTAGTTTAGCTGCAAGCAATTTGCATATGATTGCTCTTGGATGTTTTAAATGGCTTTTGCCAACAACTTAAAAGATGTAGTACTATACTGCGGAACGACAAACCGAATAAAAATAATCATATAAGGATAGCAATACTGGAGTTGTAAAAATGTATAAATTTTTGAAGTTATTTATAACCAAAACAACAGGAAGCCTACGGCTAAACCGCACGTACTTGAACTTAATTTTGACAAATAAAAGTAAACGATAAGCCAATAAAGTTTTCATCGATTTTATGACGAGAACGGAAGAACATCTGAGGTTCGAACCTCGTGTCCATAATATTAAGAATTAAAATTAATTTATTTATGTCTCTTTTATTTAATAATGGCCTGTTTTAGTGAAATAGGCTTCGCAGGATAGTCTCTAAATTTGATAAGCTCTCGGAAGCTTTTGTCATCTCATACATTTTGATTAACATGATGCAACGCTACTATCGTTCCAATTAACGAACCTTAAAATTTTATTTAAGTTATTTTAAAAATACAATTTAATATCAAATGGTTGTATTGTATTTTAACAATATCGGTTTCAAGTTTGAAACATTTTTGTGCTTATGCCAAATTTGAAAAATAAAAAAAGCAAATTAAAAGCTCGTTAACAATAATTAACTCCAATGGTGCAAATAATTAAAACTGGCTATATTTATTATTAATGTTAAATCTAACAAATAAATAATAAACGTGAAATGTTTAGCTTGAAGGAAAAAAGAAATACGGACCACCACGAAATCAATATCAGATAAACGCTCGAGTGTACTGTATAGAAATTTTTAATGAAACAAATTAAAACCGGCTTTTTAATAAAATAGCAGAAACGTAAAATTCGATTAAAATTTTTCAAAACGTAACGATTTATTAACAAAAATGCTAAACGTATTTAAAGTTTGGTTACGTTCCAACTGGGACTTTTGAGTCGAGATTCAGAAACTCGATTTTTGTTTTTAATTAAACTAAGCAGCGTGAATTTGTAATTTTTGAGAATTAAATTTATAACCTGCGAAACATTCGTCGTGACCTTTTTGCATATCTTTTCCTTAGGATGATTGGAACGACGTGTGCAAAGCTCACTAAAGTATTGGTTTGGCAGCAGAGGGAATAGGAAATGCTTGATATTTTAAGAGACACCTGCTCAAGCTGTTGACAATACGGCTTTATAATTAAATATACTTTTCCAAAACTTTAATTAGTGTAATTATTTTAAAATTCGTTTTTAATGTTGGGAATATTAAGTAATTAACAAAGGGTTGATTTATACTCACAAAATGATACTTATGTGCCGGTGATAATTGAATTCAATGGTTCTTACCTGAAATGAAAAAAAATGCATAATTAGTAAAAATTATCCTGAAAAATTTAAATAATGTGACAAAGAGGAAACAATTTGAAGGATGGTATTAGGATCGCTTGCGCGAAGTAATATTGCAAAACAGTAGGATTATTTTTAATCCTCCCAAACTCTTATTAACTTTCCCCGTCTCCCAGACATCCCCGGCAGGATTAAATCCCCGGCTCTGATCTGCTTCCCTTTACCCCCCATCCCGAAGCTGTCGGGATGCCACGGAACCATAGCAACGGAGTGCTCTTCGCTAGCCTGTCTCCTGTCCCTTGATTTATGGCGATGGAAAATGCGAGAAATGAAGAGCGGGACTGGCAGACAGCGTGCTTTTCAGTCTACGGGATCTTCATATTTGTGTGATATCAAAAACCTACTATTTCTCTACCAGAATTTAAAAAACTCGAAAAAAAATGTTCGAGTGTGAATTATTGTTAACAGCAATAATCATTAAGGAAAACAAATCGGCGTTGCTAATGGATGGTACTTAATAATATATACAACAAAAAGCACAAATTAAAAGTTCAGCTACATTTTCTTATCGATTTACAGGGACAAACCAATTAGGTTATAAGTGGCTACCAACCAATTATTATCAATGTTACGTAAGGTAAATAATTTATACTATAGAAGCAAATAATATAATTTCTAACCAAACTGTTGTTAATAATTATTACTTTGAATATTTTTTAAATAAACCGTGAGTTGTAATTACAAGGACCTGTAACGATATATCATAATTTAATTTATTTAAATACAAATGTCTGATTAAAATGTATAAAAAACGCAAATAAAACACTTTTAGCATAAAAACTCAAATTTATGTGAGAATAAAAAATTATCCTGCGAAACACTTCCTATTGTTAATTTTTATGTTTGTTTTCTTAGCGTTTTTATGCGTCTAAACGAAAACCGTTAGAAATTACACAAATAATTCATATAAAACGTAATTTAAGTTAATATATTTAAAATAATTAATTATTTGCTGAAAATTAACGGTGATACACATAATATTAAATTTTAGGAAATTTTCTTTGGTTGTTGATTTTCACACAATTCCAACACTCAACAATACAATAATAATGTTAAAAATGGTCGAGGCGCGCGGTGTTTGATAAACAACTTTAAAATAAAGGAAAATTGCAAAATTGCGTAATGTAAACAATAGATAACTTACGCCCTTTTGCGTCTAATGTGCGTTAAATAAATGGGATCCTTTTTTCAAATCGATAAGTTATAGGAAACAAAGCATAAATATAAAGGCAGTCGATTCGAAATCATAACAAGAGATAAATTTAAAATTACTACGGTTACATAAATCATGAATTAACAACAGATGCATTATACCTACATATAAATACGTGTGATTGGCTTAATCGAAAATAGATACAATCGAAAACGAAATCAAAAGCATAAAAATAACGGAAAATACAATTGATAAAGCTCGAAATTTGATTTATTAAATTCGAAGGCCCATTGTTAGATTATCTGTAGAAAATAAGTCATGTTTTCGAATTTGATATGGTTTAAATAATATGCAAAGTGTATGTAAAATATAAAGAAAAACCGCATTTGAAAATGTGCAAGAATGAAAACTTATTTAAAAAGGCATTAGTTTTATAGTTAACCTGCTTTGTTGGGAAACACAAAAGACGTATATCGGTTGGGCTTTTGGTCATATATCGCAGTCTGACGTATGATTTGTAGCTATACTTTTCACTAACCTTGCTTTATGTTACTTTTGCTGAGCATTTGACGATATTTCAGAAAAAAAATGTCATTAGCTACTAGCGTCAAGAAAATACAAACGTTTTAATTTTTTCAGTTTGAAAAACATTTCGTGAATTTGATAAACGATTGAAAACGACATAAAACCCATTGCGCGATCTGAAAATTCATGAAAGCGTTCAAATACATCTTCTCACTTCAGCAAGTATCGGTAATGTATTACAGCTAAGCTAAGTGATAACGCTTATAGGCTGCGATGAGACCATAAAGTGTAACGGAATCCGTGCTTCTTGAAGCGAATGAGGTGCAGCTAAGGCCAAGTTCGCGGGGTGGATTCACAAAATACTGCGGTATAACTTTCCTTGTTCCGGATGGGGTAATAGTGAGATATATTCGTTTTCTGGAGCCAGCATTCCTACATTTACTAACTAACTTGTTCCTTTTAGATGTTTATAAGCAAGCTTAATCAACTATTTTTATTTTTAATTATATAACTTTCGTAAATAAGAAAAATCAAACATTTGCATTTACATAAGATAATTACAACAAATTGATTACAAATTTGTAATAAATTATTGATACTGCAAACCGGTACAAGCCACTGCATAAAAAGCTAATGCAGTTTTAATTACCTGCTATTAATCAGAAATATAGTTCGAAATAATACGACACCATGCCGTTTCGTTAAAACCTGAAAACTTACACTTATTTCCACGAAGTACTAATTACCGATTACTAATAGAAATTATTAATATCATTACAAAAAAATTAAATTAAACGCACTTCATTTTGCCTTCATAAATAATATTAGTCATTTCTCCGCTTTTTCGAGATTCAAACCCGAAATTTCCACCCTGCCAAGACTTTCCAATAGGCAATAACCAAACTATTTCAGATATTCCCATTCAAATTGACTTAGCTGTGGGAAAGTTGCATTACGTTGTTATACAACACAACATTATACAACACTGAAGAAATGAGTTACCTGTTCGACGCTAGCTATTGAGTTTTTCATCAGCAACGGTGAATGAGAAAACCCTAAAGCAACAAGCTGCCAATTTTTATTGCGGCATCTTCGTCTCGACTAGTTATCAGCACAAAATTTTATTTGGACGATAAACTCTTTATTGTCGATCGTAAAAATTTTATTAACAAAACTTTCGCTTGTACTCATTTCCCATCGAAACCGTTTTGTTGCTCGAACCGCTACAGGTATACTAAAATTTTAGGAGTTGGAATATTTTGATGTATTTAAATATATATTTTTAACAGACAAGCGGAGATCGATCAGATCCATCATTTTGGTATATATGGAAGAAGTAGTCTAGTAATTGTAAAACGTAAACGTGATGTAAAGAAAACCCCAAGGCGATTTTTTGGAAATTTCCAATGACAACATAACCATGCTGTTACAGATTGGTTCATACTGCACGCCCTTTTTAATAATCGCGAATTTCATAATACTTACCTGTTAATTTTAACAGAGCTTGTCGTGTGTAATCGTAAACAGAGCCGGAGGCGATTTCAACACAATGAAGTCACTTCGTTAGGCATATAGTATGAGTATGGCACGTACAGTGCCATAAAAATTTAAAAGTGTATGGAACAGAAAAAACCTTTGATACATAATATTCTGTTCAGTGTCAACTATTGAGCGGTATATCATCAAAAGCGGTATTTATTTTTTTAATTATACATATTATACTATACACAGACAAATTACGTATCATTTTACATATGATTTAATTTAATAACAGAAAAATTTTCATATAATAATTATTATAAAATTATAGTTCAGAAATGATTATTATAAATTACAAACTGGATACGATTCTAATATAGAATGTATGAATTTCAAAGAATATCGACAGACAGGGCCGTCTTGAAAAAATAACACTTAATCTTGAAATTGAAACATGTTTTGATCTTATTCACGAGTTCACAAGCGATCCCAAATTTCAAACGTAACCTTAACTTCCAAATGCCTTCCTGATGTATCTAGCAATGTTGTAAGGTTATTTTTATACAATGTATAAAGATAGTTAATAGTCAACTGATAATTATGAAACTCATTGCATTTATTCCAAGGTCGTCTAGGTTTCCTTTGCTGATTCTAAAAGCGACTCTGCCTACTGATATTCTTTGGGATGCACGGTTGTTAACAACTCATCTACTTTGTATATTGTAATGACCTATTATAATGTTATAAATATCAGTTTACGATAAACTTCTACTATTATAAATTAATAATGTAACAATGTTGTGTACAATTACATGGCCAGTAACACTTATACTGATAAAGTCTTGCAAAAAAGTTTGCATTTCCTGTTTTGTTCTCTAGCAACGCGTTCATGACAGTTTTATGTATGATTGTCGAACTCGCATAATACTCGTATAATATATTATCTGATAGTATACAGATTATTATTTTGAATACCTAATATTTCAAATCTTTACAGAAATTTGAAAAATTTTAAGTTTTAATTTGTTTAATTGTTAAACAAAAATTACAAGAAACTACAAAGTAATAGATTTAACATTAAAGAATTTTATGTTAAACCCCACAAACTACTCAAAGAGGAAGTCATATTACAAGGGTACAAAAAATGTTAAAAGAAATTTTTGACTAAAATAACGCAAATCAAAAATGAAAAAAAATCTGGTTAAAAATTTATGAGTGGTCGAGAATATTGTAAATTTGGCTTTCGTTAGTTTGTAACAACCCAACCGGCTGTTAAGGGTAGCTAACGGGAGCGTGGGCCAGGGGGGGGGGCGTATATGCCGAAAAGTAACTTCCCTCTCTCACTTCTTAACTTTTTAACAATCTGCGGGCGCCACTCTTTTCTAATAAAAGAGACTTACAACGAAACTTAAAACAATATAAAAATCAAAACTTTAAAAAAAATAATATTTATTCAGGTACTTTCCAAACGAACAAAACTTATTATTGTATTTACAATTACTTAGGTAAGATCAAAAATACAGGATGAATCATTTACAAACTATTTACAAATCAAAGAAAGGGAAATTAATTATATACACAAGGGCTCCTTACTACGGTCCTGTTCGTAGTAGTTCAAATGACTTGACGTTTCATAACCGAACAGGTACAAATTATTTTGGCTACTTACTGAGTATCAAAACAACAAAACAAGTGACTTGTATTCCCCCTTAACCACGGTAGGAAATCTTTTACTTTATTTATTAATTATCAAGAAGTGAATAATTACTTTTATTTTAACTTCTCGTAGATCAAATAAATGAATCAAATTGAATTCGGGATATGTGCAAAATCTACACCCACAAAATGAAAACAAAGACTGGCCCCCTGAATTCTAACCTTACAAATGGCCGGAGCAGTGACCTTATTTGTACCTCGGGGAAGAAATGAATACAGGACGGGAGCTTTGTCAGAGTGTCTTGTAATAGCCGAAAACACTCTCGGGGAGACCTACGTCTTGTTAACCAAAACGTAATGGATTGATCTGCCTTGTCAAACCAAAAGCATCTCGGGGGGAGTGAGCAACGGGGATGACAGTGCCTTGCGAACCGAAAACACTGTCGGGGGAACGTACGCCTTGCGAAACCGAAAACATACGCTGATGACATCAGAGAAATTGCCTACCTTCCTGCGATAGCGACTAAAGCTTATAAAATTGCATCTTTCTCCGGCGTCACCTAAACAGGATGGGTAAAACTTGTGTGAATTTATTTTTGTTGGCATTAAAGTGACCGAATCATATTTACAGGGTCCTGTCATTAACCTCCAAAACGTAATAAATATTCACATCGGCTGACAGTTGTCCACAAATGCTATCAGCCGATTGACCAAAAAATATTTATTTCGTTACAAGTTATAAATAATATAATTAAGGGGGCGGGGGTTAATAATCACAATAATCAAATTGATATTTTAAGAATTGTAATGAAGAAGAAAAAATTTGAGTTGCCCCCACAATAAAAAATAATGTTATGGACGCCAATGTAGTGCGGCCTAAAGGGCGCACTGTAACTTCTTATTTGGCAGGTGGGTTATTACGAACACATATTTTACTTAATATATCGATTTTTATAATTAATTATAGGAGAATAAAATAAATTTTATTATCTACATTATCTTAACAAATTTAATGCCACCTCACACATTATTGGTTTAGTAATTTAAATTTAAAAAAAAAATTTAGGTACAGATTACAATAAATTATTATTACTTATTTATAAGCGGAGCACTCAAACGAAAGCTTTCATGCGTTGCTAAGCAACATTGTAGGTACTATTGTTTGCAACGTAATTGCCAATTCAAACGTGTGGTTTTGTTATATGATTATTACTCTTGAGAATTTTTTTTATGTTTTTGTAAATATGAGAAATACAGATTATATGTAAAATTTTCTAATGTTTTTTAATAGCGGCAGTAATATGAAACAACGCTATATATTAAAATTAATCACCTTACAAGGCGCCTTAAAATGTTTTATCTAAGTACATAATATTATTTTAAAACCGGAATTAGCTGCTGAAATTTTAATTTTGTTCTTCGAGACGGTAATTCATTAGCAGTTGGGTGCATTCAATGCTAATGCCAAGGTACCCACCCGGTTCAATATCAGCTGAAATTATTATACTTCCGTTGTATACCACTTGCGGAGTATGTGTAAACTGTAGGTCCCCTAAGTGTGTGATATTACTTCACACACACTTAGGAGAGACTTATTAATAAATTAAACTTGAAAAATGAAATAGTTAATTTCACGTGAATGAAACGTCAATAAACATCTCATGATATTAGCAGTATTATACACTGCTGAAACTTATGTTAAAATAAAAAATATTTTTACGTTTAATTAACTATTTTATTTTTAAATTAGTGTATTTGTACATTAATTGACCTTTTTTTGTTTAATTAGATAATTTTTAATTGGGTATAGCTCTTTTAATATTTTAATAATATCCAACGTTTCAGGCCATTTATATTTGGCCCATTTTTAAGGGTAAAAAATAAATAAACTATTAATTGATTAGTTATCATCACTTTTGGATTAAAAGTAATTGACAGTGACAATCAAAACAATTTAAAATTTATATTTCTTTCAAAAGAAACTAAAAACCAAGTTTCATTTATCGTTAATTTTCAATAGTTAAAATATCGTATGCCTACCTCTAACATTATAGAAAATGGTTGAATTTGGGAACAGATTTGTTCTTCCTTTTCGTAATTTAGGATTTTTCTTGAAAAAAAAACAAATTTTAAATTTCTTGTTTTGAAATTATGTGCTTTAAATCCAAAACTTTTCATATAATCACTTATAGGTTATTTATTTTTTAGCCTTGAAAATGGGCCAAATTTGAATGGCCCGAAACGTTGGATATTATTAAAATATTAAAAGACCTATACCTATCCTATTAAAAATTTTAGAATTTATTTTTAAAGTTTAATTTCTCCCATAATGTATGATAATCCTAATTCTTTATTTTGTGTTTCATATAAACACTGAGAAGTTCCTTTATAATTGCTTAATGTACAAACTTTTAAATTATTATCTTGAAAGTAACAACCTTGTTAGAAAACATGATTATTTTAATTTGTTCAATTTTTAATTTCATTTTTTATTTATTATCAGTTTTCACAAGAAAAATCTGTAGGTACACCAAAATTGTAAAATCTACTCGAGGTTTACAAATAAATTGCAATTAACCCTCAAACTTGTACGAAATTGCAAGAATTGCAAACAAAACTTATTGCGAACAATTGTACCCTATTGTATATGAAAATTGCAGAGTGGTTGCCCCCCCCCCCATGTACAACAAATATTTTGCTGAAACCGACAAAACCATATTGTAAGTCTGAGAATTAATACAAATGTGTCTGAACAACATAATATTAAAACTTCCAAGATCTCCAACGCCGCGCCGGCTTCATTGTTTTCTCTCTTTGTAAGACTTTTCCCCAAAACTTTCATATTCCACAGAAAAAAAATTCAGATATTAAAATTGGTTCAAATGTCCCTAACACATTGCTAACCACTATACTAAAAACTAAAACTCCCAAGAAGTCAAACGCCGACTTTATTGTTTTCTGCCTAAAATTTCCGCTCCTATTGAAAAATACACGGTAAAAATATAAAAATTGGCTCAATGTCTCTAAGATACTACTGAATACTATAGTAAAACTCTTAAAACCGCGAACACCGGCATCAGTGATTTCTATCTTTGAAAGTCTTCCGCCCAAAATGTTAAGGTTTTGACCCAGAAAAACTTTAGAAAACTCTATCATAGATTGCATTAAAATAAATGTATTTTTTTATAATACTAAAACTGTTTAGTAAACTTCGTTCATCATAATTTCCTTTTGGAAGACTTCCAAAGCCAGAAATCAATGAAACCGGAGTTTGTGGTTTTAGAAATTTCAGTATGTTGTTCAGAAATGCCTTAGGAACATTCGAGATAATTTTCAGATTTGCAATATTTTTTTCTGAGTGAAAATCTAAAAGTCCTCAGCTAATAATTCTTACTTATTTTAATTAAAGTTTTAATTATTATGAAAAATATTTTATTAGTAATGTATTAATTATTGCTTATTCATATACAACTGATAAATCAAATAAAGGTCAAAATAGTGTTATATTATATTAATAAAATACCTTTTTATATTATTAATGTAATTTTATATCATATCTTTACAAATTTCCAGGTTTTCATACCCCCCCCCCCTTCTCCGCCATTTGAACGTGCTAACATCGTCAAGAAAATTCTTCTAATACGAAGCTGTCACATAGGATAAAATAAATATCTCTTTAATAGCTATTTACGTATAAGTAACAGAAATGGATCGTTTCTGTACGCATCACGTATGCTATTTTTTCTCCAGGATAAAGTCCTAAACGAATAAAAAAAAGGAATCCCAAAATTTGTACAATAACAATTAATATTGCTAAGTAAACCTTTAAAAAAAAATTAACTTGGTAAAATTAATTGTTAATGTACAATTATTTGATATGAAAAACAAATACATACGTAGGTTGTAGTAAGTAATTACCCAGAAAGTTCAATTTACACTTTTTTTTATCACAGCGTATATCAAATTACATTGATAACTTATTACATCCTACGAGAAACGCTCACTTTCGAATATAAAAATAGACAAAAAAATGACGTTTTCGCTGTATCCTGGAGAAAAAATATTTTCTGAATAAAAATTCTTCATAGTATCATACTTACAGTAAAAATTCAAATATTTTAGCGTTTATGCATTAGGCAAAGTTTTATAGAACATCTAATTTTTCAATTCAAACTTGAAAATTGCTTTCTATGCAGTTTTTATATCTTCGCAATGGTATATCTATAAAATATGTTACACATTGTAGAAGTATATCAATTGTTTCAAATAAATGCGATACTAGTGGCCGGTTTCACGAACGATAATGAAGGTGTAATCTCTTATTAAACTATAATTAATTAAATACAATACATTTAATTATTATTATTATGGTTATAATATTAATCATAGATTAATAGTTATTTATGCAACAAAAGTGTGAGAAAGGTATCATTCCCGTAGACGTGTGATGAATGCACAACGAGGCTAACGCCATGAATTTTCACATGTGTTGCATATAAAATTTTATCTACTACCGGAATTTTTCGAAATCGATGATTTTTAATTTACATGCCATTTTCCACAATAGGGTATTTTCATATTTCGTTTTTATTTAAAAATTTAAACACGTTTGTCAATATGGTCTACATTCGAAATAAACAAATTGAAACCAAAAAATCAAAAATCTTCCGATTAATATCGAAATTGTGGGAGCGCCATGATAAAATATTTGGGCCTTCCTCAAACGAAAAGTGGATGATTTTTTAACGTTTTTCGATTTTTCTCCGGCTAACAATATGGAACCTATGTCTGTGCAACATTTGAACTCGGGGGCATTCTCAGTTGATGTTATAAATCAGGAATAAGCATAAATTTTAGTTAAAAAGTAGGGTATTCCCTAACGCAGATGTGTTCGCAAAGTAGGTTCTTTTGCACGGTAGTTAGATGAACTTAATTATAGTTCGTAAAACTGGTCATGGGTTTTTAAATGCATAAATCATTAATCAATTATATAATTTATTGCCATCAATATTACGCTAGTTGCCATCTTGAATGTGAGTTTTCAATTCCTTCTATAAAAGGGCAGCTGGATGGGAGTAAAAAATTCAACTTATTCAGAATTTCGAATCATTTTAAATGGTGCTGTATAAATCTAAAATTGTCTGCACAATGTTTTCCTAAATGGGATCTAAATTTGTAGGTGGTGTAATTGTACAATACACCATGATGAATAAAGTCTTTCGACTGTTGATTTCATGAGAATCTCCTTCCATGGCTACGTATATAATCGGATTATTAATTATTATTCATCTCAAGTTCTTAATGAGGATATTATATTACACTAAATAAATACTAGTGATGTAAAAAAATAATAATATTAATATAATAACACAACTCTAATTATTTTTACAGTAGATGAAGGGGTGATAATGTGGCCCTCTGCTGGTAGGTATATGATTTCCTCCCCCTCATGATTTTCATATTTCTGATAACCCAATATAGCGGCAAGTATAAAGTCTCATATTTTTACAAATTCTACAAATTCAAAAATTACAAATTGTTTGAGTTTCAAGTTTTTCGGCATTACAAAAAAATAAAATTTATCAATAATTAACAGGATTCAGAGATTCGCTGCAAAGATTCTCAAGACCCAAGGATTTAATGTTAATGTATCGATTTACTGAAATTTTGAATCAGCGTGTGTTGACAAATTGGACCCCATACTGTTATGTCACCACTTCATTTTGAATAAAAATGTTTAAAAATATATTTAACTCCGCGTGAATGTTTGCTAGTTTATTTGTAACAAACTTTATAAACCCGATAGGGATGCTACATAAATATGATCCTTATTAAGTTTTTGAGAGAAAAAAACTAAAAAGTAACCGATGAATTTGCACATGATTTTTGAATGCATATTGTGCAAAAAACATGAATATTTTGCGATTTTTTGTTTACAATAATAAAATCAAAAAGATTATCATCATTTGCTAAATATTACTTTTATGTAATTTTTGATGGGGGGCCATATTACCCTCACTTTTTTAAAAGATCCTAAACTGACCTTTTTTAGAAATGCATGTTTGATTCCATGTTTTAATGGTAGACAAGAATATAATAGTTAACCTTCACTTTAAGCAAAAATTTTGAGAAAGAAAAGAAAAGACAAACTGGCGGGCCATATTACCAACCCTTCCTTTGTATACTACTGTTCTATTATGGATACTCTCATAGTTCTTGAATACGTATAACATCGGTAATTTAAAAGTACATCAAGGTAAGGTTATATAAAAAGTAATATAACTTTTGGTCCCTTAAAAGATACCATTCGATCTTGTCGTTCTTTCTAATAAACTTTTTTTTAGATTTCATCGAAATGCAATAAAAATTGACAACTGGGTTGTAAGTTAATCTGACGCGGTGCTACTTAGGATCTATCATCTAATTCAAAAGAGCAAAAACTAATAGGTTACTCTGCCTACAAACCATAAGAGATTAGATCTAAATTTTGACACGCGCCTCCAGTTAATGGCAAAAATTGCCACGTTCTCCATCACATGGTCAGTATTTTGACAAAAAGAAGCACACTGTAGATTTGTATTCCCTCAGATATAAAGACTGTGGATCAAATAATCCATTTCAGTTCATAACTTTGTAACCCAAATCTCTATTTTATGGCCAAATAACTCTTTTCTCATCGTATTAACGAATTAAAAGTTTATATTACTTCCGATCAAACCTAAATTGAAATCAAACTATTCTAAAATACTAAATACTAAAAAAACCAAAGAAAAACAAGTATGAACTACAGAATACGTCATCAGCTAATAGTCGTGCAGATGAGCTCACCCATGACTTAATCGATCGCTTATAACGAGAAAAACATTATTAATAAAAATATTATAAAAACGGAATGATTACTTCACGAAAATATGTCGGAATTTAAGATTTGAAAAAATATGGGGCATATTTAAACCTACAATTTTGACCAACACGACTGTCGCATAGCTGGTCGGGGGGTTAAAAATATTAATAATATTTAATTTGGCGATTCGTAGCGGAAAATCGTGTAGAACTTTCTTATCATGCTGAAAAGATTTATTTTGAAAATTTTTATTAGGTCGCATGAACTGCTAATTCACAGAAATTTTATTTAACAAATAATAAAAACGTTTCTTGACGTGTTTTATGGTAACAGTCTCCGTAATGATTAATTAATTAAAAATTGCTTCATTTTTCAACAAAAAAGAAATTAAAAATTTCGATAGGCATCACGCGACATGGTTTTCTAAATAAGTCCACAATGTATGGGAACATCATCAAATTAATAAGGAGGGATTTAATTGAAGTATTCTAACAAACCGTAACAAAAACTTGTACAAAATGGAAGCTATTAAATTAAAAAAAGGTGTACAAATTTTTTAACGAGTAAAACAAACTTTTAAGTAACTTAACATATTTGTTTAAAGTTGGAAAATATTGCTACCACTGCAAAAACTATTTTATTTATTTTCTTATTATTAATTAAATAATTATTTAATTGTTAGGTGTAATATATCATTACTATAATGATATATTAATGTATTTATATCATAAATTATTGTGTAATCATTATTAATAATATTTTATTATTAATTATAGAGTCATTAGGCGGGTATAAATAAATATTTTTGATTTTCTATAAAATCTACAAAGCTACATAGCATCGAGAAAAGAGTGGCTTGGTGTGGGGATCGATTCGTGCAAATTTTTTTGTCGGTAAATTAACTAAATTTTATTTTAGGGTAAAATATAACCTTGAGAATTACAACAAATTGCGTGTTAATAAAAGAATAATTGGTTCCAAATTGATGTATAATAAGAAATGGTAAAAATAGCCACATGTAAGTTGTTATCAAATTGCAAATTGTTACCCTAAGGATTTTATTTTCAGCAATCATATAATATATACTTCTTTTCAGAACCCGAAGTTAAAATTAAAACTTCAAAATGGTTCAAATTACAACCTTGAGTAAACTGAATTTTCAGTCTATCATTATGAAACCTTCAGAATGGTTGAAATAAAATTTTGTTATATATTTTACCTTTACATTGTAACATAATTATAGATTGTATATCCTTGTTTGCTAATTTCCCATTGGCTAAAGTATAATTATGAATTCAACTTTGTAGTTACAAATAAGTAAGCAAATTGGTTGCAAAGAAGGTTAAAGATTGTCTTTCGCGTTATATCATATTACATAATAATTTTTTCTCGATTTTTAATTTCGTCTCGGTCAAAAAAAAACTGGTAAGCAATAATTACCAAAAATAAATTTGCTCCTAACAAAATTTTGCAAGGTTCTTTCGAACCTAATAATTACTGGAAACGAGAACTTTATTAAAAGCGTTGGTAAAAAATTAAAAACTAACTTTCATTTCTTTTGTGGAGAAGTTGACAATGGCCCAGTTTATGTAAAGATAAGTTTTATTACGCCACCCCAGGTTCCTATTACGCGCAGTTGTAAAACGATGAAAGTTTTCTGTTTACAATAGACCAAATTAGACGAGGGTAAAAAGATACCAAAAAGTCCTTACTTATTTTCTCTTTTCTTTAAAGTAAAAGTTAAATAAAAGGTACGTGTACACTTTTTAAAATTTGATTTATGCTACAATGTAGCCGAGCTTTTTATTGTTACAATGTGGTCGAGCTTTTTTCCATTGCGCATTTTAACTTCAATTTCCATTAGGAAACCGCAATTAAAGTAAGATAAACTCGTACCCACGTATCAATTTAAATCTCGAAGAAAAGAATACCGCAAAGTTAAGGAATCATGACCGATAATTCAAAGAGCAAACTGCGGTGACTTTTTTAGGAACCGATTTTAAATTTATTAAAATTAATTGCGTAATTTTGATTTACAAAACGATTGTAACGAAACGATAAATATAAAGTGAGCAATAAATCAAGTAAAGGCTCAAATTATCATAATAAAAAGATCTTTCAACACATTATAAATAAATATTTTGTATTCCTACCAAAATTGTAAATACTCCTAAAACAAGTTCCTGCTACTACTAATATCGTAGTTAATAATACAAAATGTTATTTTGTTTTAATCAGAACCGGTCGTGTAAAACATTTTTCTATTTAAGGAATCCCATTTATTTATAAATAAATAAAATGTGATCCAGAAAAAATAAAACACGTTTTTGAGACGAAGCGAATAATTATATTAATAGTTACACCGTTTTCGAAAATTAAAATCGTGTTATTAAAATTTTACCGCGCGGTAGGTAAAAGCTTATGGTCTTTTTTTTCTAAAAGAAAATTCCAATCTGCCTACGAATTATTTGGTATTAATTAATACACAAATTAAAAAATTAATAAAGTTAATATACGCCTCCACGAAATTATGACTTAAATTTGAAGGTTCGGTTTTATATATTAGGTATAATAGGAACAAGAAGTTGCAGTAAATGTTAATGTCGTGGTTAGGCAGGTAAACTCCATTTCTAAATCAGAAATGGGAATAGAAGGTAAGAATCGGTCGCCAGAGACAGATCAGCCATAAGCACCGTGTACTATTTCTTCGGCCCTAATCCCACGCTTACGACCGTCATAAATATCGGTATCGCACTATCACGTTCGCGAAAGGTTTCTCCAGTTGTGAAGTACAAATCTGGATGGGTTGATACATCCTTAATAGATAATTTAACGTCAGGACCTCTTAAGGAAGTTTTATTTGGCAAAATTTAGTCGCATAAATTGAGTGCATTTGATAGACTTGATAAAATAAGAAAAGTAGGATCTGATTGGAAAGAGTGGATATAACGTGAATGGCACGCAGTAAGGTCGAGTTAATTGAAATCGGCAGCCAGCCCGAATCGCAAACCACGCTCTGAATATCAAACAGGCTTTTGCAAATTTGCAATAAACACGGCTCGATTCTAGGTGAGGATGAACTGTAATTAATGTTTTATATTTTGTCAGACAATGGGCGGCCATTTATCAATCTCGAATATTTAATTAAAGTATGCGGACAACGGATTCATAATGATTTATGCATTTTGAAGCGACAATGAATTGATTAAATTAAATTTTGTCATCCCCTTTTTCAGTTTCCCAAAAATTTTCCGACGTTATTTATAACTTACCCGCGCTATATGTCATAGAAGTAAGCACACAACAATCAAGTTCACCTTCTTTTACGTTTCACCATGTCTAACAACCAAACATTAAAACGGTCCAAACCAAAACAAACAATTTTTGCTCGACGATGTAATATCACCATGTAAAGTTGCAAACTATATTATCGTTTTTAAAAACTGATAACAATAAGCACATGTTGGTTTAGATCAAAGTTCAGATAGGAAACTATCACCGATCGCGGCCTTCTGAGACTGTCCAACACATATACAAAACCCGAGGTCTGCCACTCGTCATAACGCTAGCCTATCAGTGAGCTCTCCGTGTAATTATTAATACCCAAATGTCACTTCACGGAATATGACTTTATTCCCCTCCATATCTAAACAATGAATATTATGCCTCGAGCTGGACCTTAATAATGCTACTTGCGTGACGAAACTCTTCTAGTCAGATATATTTGACTCATTGTTAAAGAACAAAGCACTTTGACATCTTCATCGGATTGCTACCGAGACCAGTTTTTTCCTTCGATCATTGATTTGTGTCAGGATACTTCTTGAATGACAAATTAGCCTTACCAAAACAGGTTGATAATGTCTTGTATCAACTTTTTAATAGTACGTGAAATATTCTTACTTTAGTTTCGGAAACTCTTAACTGAAATCGCAACGTTTGTATTGTATTGTTTACCATAAATGCAATTTTTAATTGTTTATTTTTATTATCCAGGTTGTTTGTTTATGTTTATATATTATGTACACATACGAAATTAGCAGACACAAGGTAATGTAAACGTAACGGAAAGAAGCAAGCGCGAATCCGTCTAACACTGTAGTGAAGCTGCTGGACCGATGCTCGTAATCCCGCACTTGTGTTCAAGCGCCGCGACGCTATGCTCATGCGTCCCCCGCCCTCTCCCTTGAGCAACAACAGTGGCATTACGAATATCGGAGGCGTTTGTGTTTATTCCCCAAGCGAATCTACTAAGCTGTCGGTCTGTGACTGCAACACTTAACATTCTCAATTGTATTTACGATTGGAATTAAAAAGAAAATCTCCAATCGACATCGCAACGGAATACGTTAAAATATCCCCGTCTCTTAAAAAAAATCGTATGAATAAGAAAGTGCGACCTAAAAGCACCTAAAACTGTCAACATCGATCGTAAAACTTTCAACTCGAGCTTCCGCACAACTTTTGGAAAATTTAAACGTAACTGTAATCGTAACAATTTTTTACGTAAAAACCAATAAAACAATCCAAATAAACCGTCACAAGAAAATAACTCACTAAGCTGAAAATTGTAGGCCGTGTAATTGCTTTGCAGATACAACACAACTGAACCATATTATCGTTTACAAATTAAATTTCAATCTAACAAGGATAATCCAAAGGAGTAGGCTTGGGTACACCCATCTCCTATTGTGAAATTAAATTCCATGGTCATTAATTATTATAACGAGAAGCTAAAAACGTTAAATTTGTCAAGGAAGTTGTTAAATTACAAAAAATAATTTTGTTTTATTACATTACCATATGGAAAACGTAAATTACCATCGTTCAATAAATACAAAACGATTATGGTTCGAACAGGTTTACAAAGTGCACACACGTAACACAGTAAACTTACTAAACATCGTGAAAATTACTTTATCACAAAAATTGATAAGCAATATACTACATGGTTTCCCCGATACCACAATTTCGAATAAAAAATTGAATAATTAATGCTTTCAAATTCACATTTTTCAGCCACATATCAAACGCCTAATTATAGTCAAAACTATTCGTGTAGTAATATATTACTTTTATCTGGCATCGAAATCAAATTACCCATTTTTAGTTAAAAATTATAGGCGGTGTTCAGTCAACTTGTATGGTCAACCGAAATGAACTAATGAAACGTTATTTATGAATTTTTTTTGCAATTATATAATTTAGCGTTTATTTAACTGAAACTAAAGTGAAATCAAATAAACATAAAAAAATTGGCCTCTTCCGGTAATGCGGTGAAGATCACAGACATGAAATTAGCATTCTACACAGGAAAGAGACTTCGCCAGATTGAGGTTCCCTTCAACTTGCACGCAGGATTATACCAATCCACATCTTCAACACTGATCATGAATTATACAAAAGCACGATCATACGTTCGTAAGTCGATGGGGGTATTAAAACATTATCTTGTCGTTTTATACTTACTACAAGTTTCATAACATAAAATTAAATGGGAAACCTTGCAACATCCTGAGAGTTACTTTTTAAATGCTGGATATTTAATTAAAAGTCAAAAAATAATTAAACCGAAATATATTTGCATAAAATTTGAATTCGAATGTAATCAAAATCCTCAAGTAACACGTTCCTTCTGATTTTATTTTATGAAAGTTATATACAGGATGATACCCAATTTTATAAAAATAAAACAAGCTCCAGGAGAGAAATAGGAGGAATTTTGCACTTTTAGAATTTTAAATTCGTCACTTTATGTGAGGAATCCCTCCCCCTCCCCCCATACTGCTCTAAATAAATTTTTTAATTAATATATTCTAAAAAAATTTTAATGAAAATTTCAAATATGTACCGAAAAAAATATATAAAATACTGCTGCTTAGCGGCATATAAAACATTTTTTCAATGTCAAACAGGTGTAAAAAAATATTTACTTTGGCATTATGCCGACGACTCAGTTCAGATTGTAAGGTGACAGAATTTATTACAAAAATTCGGGTCAAATTTTTTGAATGAGTTAGTTTCAAGGGAAAAAGTTCCCGGAGTCGTTTATTGGTTTTGATGTGATTATTAATTTTCTTATGATTATTATTATAATCCGAAAAATTCGGTAGCCATTACCCGTTTCGATATGGATCGGTTTTGGGCCTCCCCGAAAATTTTTAACTGTTGGCACGACTCGGCCCAGCGCGGGGACTCCAGATTGGGTATGAATAATATTAATTCGTTTATTAAAATGGGATTTTTGACAAAACGTTTAATTGCGAATTATGAAAGTTAAACTCGTCGATTGATCCAATGCAGGGTTCCCAAACTACGGTATAATTAATTAGTTAATTGTAGTTAATAGAATTGCTCTCAATTTTTGGTACCATCGGTTAATATGTTAAAACGAAGTATTTTCTAAATTATTTCTGTCGCAATCAATTTTTACCTTAATTGGTATTTATAAAAGGGCTAAATATAGTCGATAGCATTCTCAATATCCTAACGTGATCTTCCGCTCAAGAAGTTTAGGAACCCCTGATCTACTCTAAAACGAGCTCTGATTTTTTGATACGTTAGCGAATAAATAAATGAATGAGGACTCCTTGCTTAATATTAGCTTAATATAAAATATGTTTGGTATAATATAAATTCTTAATGTTATTATTATTTACATAAATATTTTCAAAAAGATTAATATTAAAATAATCAAAAAAATGCACACATTCTTGAGAGAAAAAATTTTTTTAATAAAATAAAATCCATAATGAATGAAATATTAAAAATTAAAAAAGAGGGCGGATAAAATTTTAATTAAAAAATAATACAAAATGATACCATGCTAAATCGATATCATATAACCATCATCAGACTTGATTATGGTATGGTATGGTACTTAGGGGTCGATTGGCCGCAAGGGCCTTTCAAGAACTGCGACCAGTATTGATCTTTTGTTCACCCTACTAATTATTCAGGAATTTCAAATTTGCTAGCAATTGCTAGCAAATCACAGAATATTCCTGAGAGGCTTTGTTGTACCTCCTTTGGGTTTGTCCCAGATATTTTTTTTAGCCTGGATCGAGCTAAGGCATCACAGCTACAAAGAAGATGCCGGGCTGTTTCACCACATAGCCTTTCTGTTTTCACTGGAGAGCAGAGTCAAGAAACTTCCACTAGTTCCGATATCGAACCAGAAATTTTTCGCTCTGTAACTCAACCAGCAATCACAGTAGGCCACTGCTGTGGTCGGAGACGGCCATAGATGAAGATAAAGTCAGAAAGAAATTTTTGACTCTCTCCGGATTTGAACCGGGGTCTATAGCATTAGTAGTACATTGCTGTAACTACTAGACCAATGACCGTCTCAGACTTGATTAATCAAAGAATAAATTAATATAATCATAATTGAAAATGAAATTAGAAAATATATTGTTAGAAAATGAATAATCAAAAATAAAGGGAATAGAATAAAATAACACACAAAAATGAGACGGTGATCAGCTTAAGCGGTTAAGTGCGTTGCTGCTAATGCTGAATGCTCGGTTCGACTCCGGGCTCAGTAAAAACTTTATTCTGACCGTCTCCCCTCGGAAGGCAATGGCAAACCACCGAGGTGTAATCTGCTTAGAACAGCCTCTCTGGAGATGAAGTGTATACACTTCCCGCGGTTCGGAGCCCGCGTTAAACAAGTAGGTCCCCTATGTGTGTGATAGTACTACAAACGCACAACACATACATAGGAGAGAGGTCGCCAACATCCGGTAACGGATAGGCACGTTAAGAAGAGAAGAACACACAAAACACAAAGAAGAAGAAGACAAAATTTATTAAATAAATAAAAATAAAACGGTAAGATGCAAAAATATAACAAATAAACTAAAAAAACCAGAACTGAATAAATTAGAAAATACATCAAAGAAAATTCATCGACACATGGATACAGTATACTTTTTCAAATTTTTTCAATTAATTACATTTTTACCCTCATCTCTCTTTTTAATTTTGAATATATCAATCATTCTGAATTTATAAAGGTTTCTTTTTTGAAGTCGAATTTTCGATTATTATGTATGTTAATTATGTTATTATAAAGTATGAAATTCCGCTAAGGCATGTTAAATTACCAAGATTACGTAAGTGTGTACCGGAATAGCTGATTTTCGCTTTAATTAATCTCAACGTAATTCTGCACTTTATGCTGTTCTGGAGGAAAAAATTTACAAAAAGATATTTACAATTGAAAGCCCTAATGCTAATACTAATTTGTTTTTATATCGTAAACATTGCATTAGGGCTTTCAAGTAAGTATGTTTTAAAAAAAAAATTTTATTAGTACATTTTCAACCAGTTATAAATTCAATTTACTATAATATGCTGAATTGTAATTCAGTCTTACGAATTTATCCCGATTGTAAATTGGTTTATTTGTAAATTGAATTGAATTATTAATATTATTTTTACTATAATAATTGGTGGAAATTACCATTTTGTAGCATTTCATCTCAACGATTTACATGGGAATATCCTATGTATATGTGAGCTACATATTAAGTGTCCTACTTGTTAACGTGGAGTCCGCACCAAGGCACACATAATATTAAGTATTTGTTACGTATTTGTTCTTTAACTTGTAATAAATTAATTATTTTAAAATTTTCTCGTTAAACATTAAATAAAATAATTCAAGAACATCAAGATCAAGTTTTTATTTCATAATTAGTAAGTTTACTTATATATGTTTTTCTTAAAATTTAGTTTGCCATTAATTACTTGAATATTCGAATCATCCGAAAAACTTCAATTAAAGCGCAACACAGTGTCATGGTTTGCACACGAACAATCGTTATTAATTTTTTGCATGCATAATTTATTGGTAGTATTTAAGTTATTTAATTAAGTTAATTAATTACATAATATTTTTGTTTATTTTGAAGTTACTGCGATTATACATTACTGAAAAAGCTGCAATTGTAAATGGTTAGTGCTTATGTTTAGTTTAAATCAGATAAGGAGGATAATTGCGAAAAAATGCTCAAGATAGATGGGGTGACAATATAAATATAGAATTACGGTTTAAACTTAAAGAAATAATATTCCAGTGCGGCCTTCAGGCCGCACAACCTTGGTATTTACGAAAAAGTGGCTTATTACATAAAAATATATACTTAAATGAATTTATAAATAATAAAAACTTCGAACTTATATTAAATACGCAGTATAATGATTAATTTTTAGATTTCCTAAGCAGTCGACTTAGTTTTGAATTGGATAGTACGTACGAAATGTTAGTTTGAATTTCATTAATAGACAGAACAATCTATTGATTTTCACTCCTGTATAGTTTATTTTTGCTATTCCTGCACTAAATAACTTGACTTTAGATTTATTTGGCTAAGGTAGCGGTTCTCGAACTTTTTGTCTACAATAAACTATTAACAGTTGCATAATTTAAATTAACATTTTGAAGTATTGGAAAGCGTTCACTTAAAATACCGAATTTTTTATTTGCAGCATATAATAATTAATTTTTTTGCAGGAACAACAGCCACGCTTCGTTAAATTTTGTTAAAATATTTGCCAAGTAGGCTAGTCGTAATAAACACAGTTTATCTATCAGTCGCTTGATAAAAAAGAAATTGATGTTCTTTGAAAAAGGGATGGAAACTAATTCAGACTCAATTCAGGTCACATAATAGAACCAGTGCTTTGCCATATATGTATGTAGCTCTAATGTTGTTGTCACATAAAATATTCACAAGCTGTGTACAATGGGACCCACATTGAATTAAATGAGGAATTTTTAGCTTCATTGGGAATATTTTGAGTGAAATTAGCGTTTTTTATCAACTGTTTATCAAATTATTACACGATGCCAAAATCGTGTAATAATTTCGGAGATTTCGAGGGGGGATTTCGAGGAAGCGCACGTTAAACTATCAGCTTCTCTCTAAACTTCGATCGACTGAACTCCATTGTTAAAAGAAAAAGGGTTTTTATTAAGAAAGGGGTTCTGATTAAGATCTATTAGAGATTTCGGGGGGGGGGGATGTCCCATCTCCGGGAAGCGTACGTTAAACTTTCAGCTTCTCTCTAAACCTCGATTAACTGAACTACATTGTTAAATTGCTTTTATTTGCAGATAGAAGGCTTTTTTATTAAGAAAGGGGTTTTGATTAATATTTGAGCAGAAAAAAATAATGCAGATTTTAATATTATTAATTCAAAAATCAAAAGATCCAATTTTACAATAGTAATTAATTTATAATAAAAAATCTCTAATCGTGAAAATGTTGTTTTACTCGAAGAAAATGTTTAAAAATAAATGTGCATATTTTACGGCACAAAAGGTGGCATACACAATATTAATTTTTAAATAGTGAAAATGGCTGGGACTTTTCTGCTTTTCGGCATAAAATTTTATAATCGGCATACAATTCAGCAGAATAGTTATAGGTATGAATGATTAAAAAACAACAAGGAACAACTTTACTAATTAAAATATTCTGTCTTGATAAAACATATAATAAAATAATCCATAAAAACTTCTTCTTTTGGAACAAAATAAAATATCACATATAGTATAGGGTACAACGTGGCACTTTAATCCGAAAACTATCAGTATTCGGGGATTCCCAAACTCATGCAAAGTCAAAAATAATAAAGAAAACTGCTTCCTGATCGTAATTGAAAATTGAGATGCATATAGCAAAAATCCTGAATACAACCGAAAAATGCAATAAAAAAAGAATTTACAGATGCCATAAATTGTAAGTACAAAAATAGGGCTGTTACTACACTTACTTAACTCCTTTAAAAATCAACATTATCTGTAAATAGATGTAAACAAACCATAATTTACAATAAAAATTAAAAAACTAATTTTCAACCGTTGTGTTTAACGCTCATTCATGTATACAAAACATTAAGAAACTTTTTATGTACATACTTTTAAAAAGTTCCGCGAGTGTTGATTTATAATAGACGATTGCAGAAAAAAATTTACATTTTAAATTCTCCTTTTATCAACCACTACAATATTTTCCTAATTCCTATGTTATAAAATAATGGGTTAATAAGGGAAAGTTTCAAATTAGTAGGCGATCATTGATCATAAAAATGCTGTCATAATATCAAAGCTATGCACCTACCGCCCCCGCCCTCATAATATCCTTAATTGTTGTAAAAATAGAGAAAAACACAAAAATAGTTTCATAAATCTCAACGAATACATCTAAATATAAAATAATCTCTGAAAATAAGTCTTATAAATTATTTTAATAGATTACTGTATGGGAAGTTGGTGTTTTACCAATTTTATAATTAATTGAGATTTATAGAAGCACGTGCTGTATAAAAAATAGAATATAAATAAATTTGTATTGTGTTAACAAAAGTGTATATCACTAAATTAATTAGATAAAATAATTTTGACATTTATTTTAATGATTAATTTTATTGGTCAAAAATTTTATTCTCAAAGCTAAATCTCCTTCGACTCCGCACATTTAATAATGATGATAGGTTCTTGGCATTGTGAACAAAATACTGCTAGTGGCCTTGAGGTAGGCTTTTTATTTTGATTTCTTTTGAAAGTGAACGGAAAATATTGGAATATTTATGCATCGGTTATATTTTCCAAAAATCCAACATGGTATACGGATCACGTTTGTGTAAACCAACAGGTTACATGTATGCTAAGTATATTAATAGGATAAGGGGAGAGAGACATATATCAGGATAGATTAGAAGTTAAAAATTGAAGCGGTGGAAAAATTTTCGTTATTATTCTTGACGGTCTCGTCCCCCTTTATAAAAATGATTTTGTATTTGGTTCGAAGCGCGGCATTTAGAAAGATCGTTTTCGCCGGTACGATAAAAATACTTGGACTTAATTTGTAGTAATTTTGGAAAACGTATTTTTATGATAAAAAGTTCGCATTCCGCAAATTAATTTACTGGTTGTTACTAGTTCTGTTAATAGAATAACTTCATCAAGTGAATCGACTGCTCTTGTTGTACATTTAAATTTATATGTTCGGCTCGAGTACAAAAGGAACACAAATAAACAATGGATATCTCTTTTTGCGCTTCGGTGTATAAAAAATTAAAATGAATTCACAATCAATTTAGAAAATTGTAAATCCGTGCGCCCGAGGCTGAACCTTTTCTAGAATACTAATTAAAAAATGAATAGAACAAAAATTTATTACGTTATGCACATCTCAGAAAATAATTAAATAAAAAAATTGAACATTTCATTACTCTGTAATTATAAGTGTGTTGAACATATAGGAGTGGCTATTTAGATTAAACTATTATACAAAACATGCCATAACCGAGCATATTTGGTTCCCGCTTTAGAATTTCATGTTAAAGTTGTTTTTGCACGCTTCCCTTTCTATTCTCATGAAAAACCCTCACGCCAACGTCAGCTCACTACAGTTAATCTGAAAGAGATGAATTAATCCGAACTCCATGTCAGCCAAACACTCTAATTTATTGCTTCAGGAAAACGAAATTTTGGCAGTGTTTTATCTAAATTTGAAATCTCAACCGACGCAAAAACAACCATGTAATTAGGTAGATTGCATTTTATATAATTAAAAAGTTTACTGAAACAGTTTCAGGAACGAAGAAAAATATTCTGCAGCGACGTTCATGTTTCTCGTTTTAACAGTGAATCGATGCGAATTCTAATCCAAAACAAAGGATTTGATGAAAAAATCAAAGCTCAAAACTTTTTCGAGCGTGCAGCTGCCGGTGGTAGTCGGTTCGTTCTATTTCTTGATACAGAAGCAAATGTGGGGTAGATATGCTGAAACGTGAGGACATCCTAGTGCTTTCTCTTTCTGGAATTCGTCTCCAACGCCATTTATAATGCGTCATGCCTGTCTATCTGCTACCAAAGCCTTAGAGCGCCCGCCAGTTACTAAATCAATACCCAAGCGAACTCCCCCGTTTCAGACCCCTCGTCTTAACGCCTCTCATCTTCACCCGCACATTGAGAGAAAGATTAAAAAATGCTTTGAATCTATAATTTCTAAAAAAAAATCATAAAACAAAACAATTTTCTCATAACTCGCAATTACTCTTTAAACACTTAACGCAACTAACACTTAATGCTAAATTAAGAGCTTTTTAAGTAGATTAAAGAGAAGATGCCGTCTTAAAATAATGTTCATCGGCCTATTTAGAAAGTTTACTCATGCTGGATGACAGAATTTGAAAAATCGTCATATAGCCAAGTTTATTCTCCTCTTGAATTATTTATTTGTAACCTACGTTATTTCCAGAATTAACTAAAACTTCTGTTTTCTTAAAGAACAAATACATAAATTTATAAATGGCTAGATGAAACTTCAACAAATTCTGTGACAGAAGCTGCAACAACAAGCATAAAAGTTTTCAACTCTATGCTTTATAATATTTTTGAAATCTACACAGGAAAAATAGCATCTGCTTGGTACACTTTGTGATGATTCCAACAGCTGCGTTAGATCACATGGCGAACCTTTAAAGAAGAAGAATTTTATGAGAAAGAAGACCGCGGCATGAATACGTTAGAAAGTGACGAACAGATAAAAAGAGCCCTAGCGTAATTAACAAGGGACGAAATGCTGTCAGTTTGACACAGAAGCCACTGCCCATTGCTAATATTAGTTACTCGAGGGGTTATATTTTGTGTGTCACCAAAATGGTGGTAAGTGCAAAATCAAGTCAAGAAAAACAGTCGCGTAAGTTTGCAAGTCAGTTTCAATTAAAAGTGCATTTTTTCGAAGCAGTTATGTGCATTTTGACGTAAGTACCAATAAATTAACTCGATTACTTGTAATTACAGCGTCGAGATTTCAATCAGGTAATTTAATTTAATTGCTTAATAATTATATCATTAAATTATTAATTTATTAATTTATAAGTCCTGAGAGTATCGACGTCTGTACCACTTGTGCCTCGTAAAAATCCAGTTCTTTCGAAAATTAATTTTTTATTGTAACGTTTTCAAGGTTCAAAATGACACGAAACCACCCTCGACTACAAATCAGATCAATAAAATCAATCAAAACATATTTTCACCAGGATGATCCATTCCAAAGTTCAAGGTTAATCTGAATCCATCAAGTAGTTAATTAAATCTAAACTTGGGGATCGATCGATAAAATTTGTTTATGTGAAATCGACAGATTGGTGCAAGTCTCACATGGTGGTTCCATATAAAATTGGTAATTAGCCGGAAAATAATTAATTTAATATTAACGAATACTTTAAATTCCGGATTGTTGAAGTTTCTGCAAAAAATTGTAACCCGACATTCTTAAAAGTTTAATGACTATTACGAAACTGGTTGAAAATACGTTTTGATGTATTCTTACCGAAAAACATCCTTGTGAATTAATTTGTTGTTATTTTTATAAATTAAAATTATACGTAATTAAAAGTTGAAAATATTTGTTTGCAAAAAATAATTGTGACAACTTATAACGAGGAGAGAAACCATTCGAATTTTATATTAAATAGGTGTAATTTACACCCCTTCTGAACCACCAGATGACTGTTTCGGTGATATTTCAAGTGAGTGGAGGAGTGTACCTATTCCCTCAGGTCACGTTCATAAACTTTAATAAGCTGTAATCAAGTAAAAATAACCGAAATTAAACCCAGATTAGCACAGCCTCTTTATGTACGAAAAATCTGCGATATAAAAGCGTATGCTTTGAAATAAACAATTATTTGTTAAAAAATGGGACATCAATTTAATGCAGCTCGGTTTTATAATTAATAAAATAAATTAAATTTTTTTTGAAATTATTAATGAAGGTATGCATTGAAATGACATAAAAACGAAAAGCATTCCGTTATTTTATTTTATTAAACCAGTTTGGAAAGAAGAGAAATTCAGCTAAGTTGCAAAACGTCGTTAATACGTTTCAAATGAACTCGAAAAAATAATAGCGTCGTAAAAATTAAATTCATGTCACCACATTTTTTGTAAATTAATTAAGTTAATTATATAATATTATATTATAATACTATAATAAAAAAATTTTAATAATGGAAGCTGAATTTTTATCGTTTTTTCTCATTGTATCTCCAATTAACGTTCAGTAAGTTTGGATTTCCGTCCATAGAACTCCTTTTACGTTCGACTTAAAAATTAAGGTTTAAGGTAAAAAAATGTTAAGGTTAGGGGCTCCGGATTGAACTAAATGAAATATTGCACTATGTCTTTTTATCGATAATAAAACCCAAACACTTCTATATCTACGACAATTTTTATTTTCTTTTGTTCTTCGGTAGGGCCTAGGGCGAGTGTTCTAGTTAAAATTTTACGACTTCTTTCTATGCCAATGCTAGGCAGTGTGTAGGCGATCAATTTGAGCGTAGCCAAGATGACTTACCATGAAAATGCTCATCCGAATTAATCGTGACATTATATGGCCAGAGCTCATTAACCCGATTCTCCCGCAATTTGCCCATGGCAAACTTACATGGCGAGATTTCGGGTTTCTTATACTTCCGTTTTGAAATTCCAATTTATTTAATTAATTGAGATTATTTGCGAATAAAAGTTTGATTGACATTGCAATCAGAAGTTTTACAAGTATTTTCCATGTTTCTCACGCTAAAAATTTTATGTTTAGATTAAAGCTTTAAAAATTACTAGTTTAAATTACTCCTGAATTGTATATGCAAATGTGCGAAAGAGAACGCTGGAAAATTTTTGAATTATATTAATTAGTTAGTATTTGAATGATTTTTCAGCCAGACGTACTTATACGAAATTTTATAATGTTAAAATAAAAATTAATTCTTGATTTAAAACGAAGAAGAAAACAATAGAAGAATTTTATTTAGGGTTGAAAAAGAAGTTTAATCGCATATAAATAAAGATATAATTGTTACAATAAGTATGAAACATAGTAGGGTATTGATATTTGTCAATTTTCATAAAAATGGCTGTATTTCTGGAAAATTGCATAATTCGTCTGCGACGTGCGACCAAAATATGTGTTGGACATGCAGGCACGCATTGCCTCTAGTAAACAGCATTTTAAAAAATTCTCCATACTTCTATTTATAAAAATATTTTGAGTTGAAAATGGTTCAACTTAAGAAACCAGTTGCTCAAATCGAACCCGTGGTATCATAAATTGAACCCACATAATATGACGTATAAAAACACTTTTATGAAATAAAATTTTTAATAAGTAGGTCCTATAACATAAAATAAAATAAAATTTGGTATTAGAATTTTTTTTAAACAATTAAATGTAATTCTATCAAATAAAGGAATGATGTTATCTTATTCAATGCACGATGCACAAAAATATCTCTTTTTTTGGGCACCTACTCCTACACATTTGCAATGAGCCCATGCCTTGCACCGCATGCATTGAATCATGTCACTTAATTCTTCTGTTTTACATTCTACACAGAACCAATTCGTCGATAATATGAGACACTGTTAGTGGTTCAACTTGAGCAACTAACGGGAAATTTAAGTTATAACCTCAAAGTGAAAAAACACAAAATTTTAAAATGTTTTACCTACAGTAATAAGTACTCTTAACATCATACTATTTCATGGCAATATCAATACTTTCCTTACTTTGCATACAGATTACAGAATTCCTTAAATGCGCACACTTAGAAATAACATGCGTTATACCGACTTAACTTTTATTGGCGGGAAAACAATTGTGTTCACTGATTTCTGCAATATGTTAGCGCAAGGAAGTCCATTACACTTACTCTTTTAATTACTGATAGGCAGATGGCGTTAATTTAATTATAACTACCTAAATTAGCCGAGGTTCAATTTGGGAGCCGGTTCAACATGGGCTACTTTACCCTATTATTAATTTAAAGCGTACAAGATTGTAAAAACATAAAGGGGATCAAAAAATAATACAAAGCATAAAGAAACATCGACACAAATTAAAATTTTATATCAAAATGGTTGAGGGGGGGGGAGTAAATTTAATTGGCATGTGACTGTCGATTCTATTCCAATTTTATTTAAGAAATGTCATTTCAAAATATATAAAATTATGGAGGTTAATTGTAGTTAAATAATTATAGAGTTGATATCACAAGACACCATTTTGATCACTAATTTTGATTGATCGTTAATCTGCTCGTGCGCGTCATAATTTGTAAATTTTAATTTACCAACTTAAGGTGATTATTGCAAATTATTAGAAAAAACGAGTGAATAAATTAACGCATAGTTGCTAATTTGTCTTTGATACCAGCTTAATTAAATTTAAATTATAAAAAATGTTTTTTTTGTTAAATAATAAAACATGTAAATATATGCTATGTATGTAAATATACTAATCGATTTATTATATGTATAAAATTTGTTACTTAAAACATATTATTTTGCTAAAATATTATTTCTGATTCGTCACATTCATAAAAAAAAATTAATTATAATTAATCGCACCGTGAAAAATCCCAATATTTCTCCTTTTGCAACATAATTGTGCCCTAAATTACTAATTAAATTTTTAAAGAACAAATTATTTTTATTAAAAAAGTACAAAAAATGTTTATACCAAAAAAATCTTCAATATTTTTTAAGCAATAGTTTTTTTAATTCAAGTTATAAGTCAATTTGCAATAAATAAATTGTACAACACAAATACCTAATTGTTTATAATATTATATAAACAAAGCACGTGTTTCGCTTTTACTTAAGTTCATCATATGGGTATAATATTCAAACGATTCCGATTAAAATTTGATATTCAAATTTACAATTTATTTATTGTTAGTTGAATCTCGTTTTTTTAAATGGAATAATTTAACTATTACATGGAAAAAATATTAAGAAAGGCAGTTTTAATTAATAAAATCGTCCATAATCGATCAAACAAAAAAATTTCATTAATGTAACTTCGGCTAGCCGACAAGGGTTTTATTGTGGAAATAATGGGGGGCAAGCTGAAATAAATTTTATTATTTATCTTTATTTGGACCTCTAGTAAGAATACATACAAATATTTTACGATCTAAAGTCCCTCGGCTTTGGTCGCAAAATGAGAAAATCACGCGCAAAACTACATTTATGAATTTTTGTGAATATCTCAGCTTGAGTTTACTGCAGAAAAAATAATGTTAAAGAACGCAAAATAAAATAAATTAAATTCTCTACAGAAAATATTTTACACTTTTTATAGTTAATTTGTTTAATATTAATGTGATTATTTTTTGAGATTCTGTGTGTCCCAAAATATTTTTAATTACTTTATATTTATATGAAACTGAAATATTCTCAAAAAGTTAATAAATATGTATGTTTTCACATGGCTTTTTCAATATGGAAGTTAAATCTGCAGTCGGTAGACCGTGAAATAATTGGGCGTAGATTAGAATAAATTTTATTATCCTAATTTAGACCTTAAAAAGGCATCCTAATTTTTTGTTTAAAACATTTTAGGGCACGTATTATATAAATAAAGTTATGAAACTATAAAATAAAGAATCACAAATATATGCAGCGCGCTTTGATGGTTGTAATTCTGTAACCGATCGATTTACAAAAACCATTTATCGTATAAGGTCTTCTTGATAGAGAATCTAATTTATAAAATGGCAGTTATTCAAGATTTGGCTCTAAACTGAAACCAAACCAAGATATTCACGAATATTTATAAAAATGAATTTTTTCGCTTTTTTTCAATATGGCGGCCAAATCCAACCGGTACAAAATTAGTCCTTTCAGAGATCCAAATGCAGATAATACAATTTAATCCAACATACCCCCAATTATTGCGACAATAGCCTTTTTATAACAACTTGCCTCTCTTCTTTAATTAGCCACTTGGTTAACTCTGCGAGGCGTGTGGCCTGTGGCCTCATTGTCGGCTTATCGGCCTCCCGATTCTTCATAGGCTTACCGATCGATTGTCAACCTTTAAGTCTGCATAGTCGAGTGTCTTCACGATCCATGTTTTTAAGTGGATCAATCCACTTCTTTCCCTTTTACTTTCAACTTAATTTATTAACAGAGTGTTGATGTTCACCGGAGGGCCTCGCTAAGAAATCCTGTTAAGTCCGCGACTCGAAGCCACAATTTCAGTGCTGGAACTCAACCAGCGATCACACCAAGCCATTGCCGTGGTTTGTGCCATATACAACTTTCTATTTTTCCATATTTACTTCTCCACATCTTCAGCCATTTTTGGATATCGATCAAGTTTTCTTGTGAGTTATGTGCTGCTATTAGCGTTGCGTTCGTATGCGTAGCAATTACGGTACCGTCTGTGAGGATTGCGGTGGTTATAAAGTGTTTTGCGGGAAGGTCTGCAGTGTACACCATATAAATAGCTGGACCCAAAATACTGCCCTGTGGCACTTTAGAACTTATGTAATAGAAGTCTGAATAAGTATCCCGATACTCGAATTGGAACAATCTCTCCTTAAAGTAAAATGTCAGTAGCAGATAGAAGCTTGATAATGCTCTCCTAAACGCGATTGATCGCGCGTAATTTTCACGCGCATCCCCCGTGCGGAGCAATACCAACCCCTATTATTAATTAACCGGTAAAATATTACCTTTAATAAAAGGTGTTCAAATTTTAAATTGAAAATTCCACTTTCCTTACAAAATATTGCAACGATGGATGTAAAAATTCGATTTTATTTAACAAGACATGGTTATTATTCAATTTTAAAATGTGACCAAGTTATACCAGGGGGGAGACGAGGGTTGGATGACCCCCGCATGTAAATATACTATTTATGCATTTAAATCCTATTTTTGGGATTTCTACGAAAATCGTTTTTACGGGTTTTATAAAGTACCCGCTTATCCTATCATAAAGTTCTTTCTACATAATATACATTTTTGATTGAAAAATTGACTCTCTTTGATTTTGTTTCAAACTATTTTTACTATCGATTTGATTAATCGTGTTTTGATAGCACCGAATAGTTCAGTAGATATTTGTAATTCTTGGAGCAGGTAAGTTTTTTGTTTAGACCAAAAGCGGTCCTAAAGCTGCAAAATGCATTACCTACACGTTTTTGTCGTTTTGCAGTAAAATCAAGACTTGTATATAATTTCTCAACATCCTTGGTCTCTGACACGCGATTGCAACAAAACTACTACCAGTCACAAAAAAAATAATAAAAGTTTTTTTTAGCTTGAACAAATTTATGGCTTACTAGGAGGTTAAAAAATAAAAATTAGTTAATTTATGTAGAAGTGATTAGCATTTAAAAAAAAGTAGTTACATGGACACCTTTTAATATTTTAAAACGTAAATTCCTAATATAGTAAAAACGGACATATTATAACACTTTGGTCGAGTTTTAATGTTGAGCTTACATTAAAACTTCACCAAGTTTTAAATTTTAATTATATAAACTTTTGAGAAAAATTTAGTAGGTAACCAAATTTAAATGAATCCAATATGATATAATCAGAGATTTAAATAAGATAGAAGACTGATTTAAATTCAAAATGCGAGAGAACTGTATTCAAACTGTATATGGTGGCAAATGGGATATAAAAAGTTAATTTTTTCGAAGGTTTCGTTTTATGTAAATTAAGTGAAACTATTTTACAAATTCAGTTTATAAAATTTTATAGCTGTTTTTTCGGAGATTCTTACGAGATTTTGCGGGTTTGAGTTACTTATGAGGTAGCTTTTGCTACTCATATTATTTAAACGTTTTCACAACGGGAAATAAAATGTATTTTTAATTAATGTTGAGTTTTTTTTATCGTACCAGCGAATGCATAATTAAAAGCCAACATAGTTGAAAAAGTTGAGAAATACTTTGTTTTAGGTAAATGTACTATAACTAATTGCTTATCTACTCTAAATTTTGCTAATTCAAATTTTACACAAATAACTCATTTTTATTATTTATCTACCACGTATTGTGAAAGACGTGTTGACATAAATCTTGTACGGTTCTGATTAATAAATTTTTTTTACACAATAAAAATTTTTCTTTGTATTCCTACGTTTTTTAAATTATCTTTGAAATCAATTCTATTTTAAAAGTGGTGGTGCCACATCGAATACATTGTACGTGAAATTTTCAATCAAACCGAATACATAAAAATTCCCACGGTTAACTTTTAATTAATTACATCGTTTCTATAGGAATTTATTTATTTCCGATTTTTTTGCGTGTGATAGTAGCTTTCATTGGAATAATTACATACAATTTAAAACATTTTAGTAAATTATGTATTTATCTTGTAATTTTTAATCAAAAACTTGAAAAATATTTAGACGAAATCATTATAGGATTTTATCTAATATGGAATCGTGCCATGCGTGAGGTAGAACCACTGATTTATTTCATTTTCTAGATCATTTGATACAAAACGAGTCAATTACATAATCTACCATATACAACATAGCAATTAAAATATATCATTTGAATCAAATTTTTATATCATTAAATAATTATTTAAATTTTAATATTTGATTATGCAAATTTAGGGTGCCCTAAATTTATTGCATGCGCAACTTAAAATATAACTCCGCATGCTAATTGTTGTTTAATATTTTATGAATACAATTTAAAAGTTACTTAAAATGTATATTTTAATAGTATACGAATTATTATATTTTTATAGCAATAAATTAACGTCGTTACTGGACGTCTCCGAACAGACTAAGCTTTTAGGTGCCACTTTTTTTAAAAGAAATGTGCACATTTTGGACATAATTTATTGCTCGTAATATTTTATTTATTTTAAGAATTTTAATTCGCACCTTTTGTCCATTATCGCAATAACGGATTTCCTATTTTTCTAATAAAAAAAAATGTCACATTTTCCGAAAGCTTCCATTAGACCACTTTAATAAATCACGAATTACTAATCTAAATGTGAAACGCTAAACCGGATCTTCAAACTGTAAATTTTCGACTCGATATTAAAACTTATTTTATTGCATATGTTGACACCACAGTCAAAAGTAACCGAAATGGGACACCTGTTCTAAGATCTTACTTTTGATAACACGTTTTGACGTCTTCACGCGGTTAATTTTACTTATGGTGTTGCTCGACTCTTTTAATTAATTCGTGTTTGTTGAACTCATCGCATTATGTGGAACCATAAATTTTCTTTTATGGATCAAACCGAGTCAAAAGTTAATGAAGTAATTTTCAGGCGGTTCACAAATTAGTCAAAACCGTCCAAAAATATGATAGTTTTGAAATGGCTCCAAAACCTGGAAGCTATTATGGATATCGATGCTCGTGGCTTTTTGTGTCGGCATTTTCTCATTTATAAAAAACTGATGATAAAGTGCAATCGCAAATCTTTAACATGAATTTCGAAATAATTACACAAACCATTATATGGAAATAAATAAATCAGCAGTTTATTTTCCTATTTGATCTAATAGATATGGTTTCTATGCTAATTTAGTTTAGTCTCGTGCTATATAAAATGTAACTTGTATCTTATTTTGTATCTTATAGAAAAACACGAGTTCGATTTGAAAATGAGTGTGGTGATTCCGGTGCCATGGGGTGTCTCCTGCCAGAGACATGACGCGAATCAGCACCAAAGCGACTAATGAGCCTTAGACACGACATCAAAATCTATCTAAAGCAGAAAATTATAGGCTGCAAAAATTGAAGTAATTTGTAACGTACAATTTTAAGAAGGATAATTTAGACGTAGCTAAAATAAATTGCGTGACGTCCAATTACAACGCACCAATTTCTTTCATAATTATCATATAATCAAAAATGGTGATGGAATGAAAAGAAGAAGTGCCACTTTTATTAGGACGACTCGTGAGACTTCAAGTGTTAGGTTTTATTAGCCGGAAGACTTTTGTTAGTTTGTTTCAAATATACCGGATGTGGATATAAAATATGTAACCATTAACGTGTTATTTGTAATATTATTACCGTATACTTCATAAACAATTTACAACTTACACGCAAAATTGTGAAAATTAATTAATGTTTTAATTCTTCTATGTAAACAATTCATTTTTGAGTTTTATACATTTTTTTTAATTCGTACATAAATCTAATTAAGTACATTAACGGTAACTTTCGGATTGGTATCATAAATTAACAAATAATTAAAAATTAAAAAGTCGTAGACTTTGTTCTTGTTTTTGTGTCATTATTGTTCATTAATAATTGATAACAAACACTACCAGTTCAATAATCTCGTTTAAAACTTTTTACCGGATCATCAATCAAAAATTGCCTTTATAAAAGTTTATTTTTAAATTTACTTCCAAAGGGTTTAGCCTTTTTAGTTATAGATATAAGCCACTTGTTGCATACGATACTAAATTATTGTTAAACTTAAATGGAGAACAAGCATTCTTAAATTTATAAAAAAATAATAAGCCTTCTTTAAAGCTTTCCACTTTCGGTAAACCATTTTTCCTTTAGTGCTTTAACATTATTTCGAAGAAAATTTTCAGAAAATATACGGGATAGTTACAAAAAATAATTCAACGCACAACACACACGTACAGACGGACGCATACTGGACATTTTTATTAAACAAAGCTATTTTTGAAGCATTTCCCCGATAAAATACTCATCAAAATCGATAGTTAATGTATGACATGTTGATAAATAAGTGTTACATAACAACGATTTTGATGACCTTTTGAAATGTTAATTTATTACTTTATTGTAATAAATAAATTTTGTCAATGTGTTAGTTGCAGATTTACATAACTGTGTAGATTTTGATAACCAATTTATTTATTAAGAGCTACCATTAAAGCATGGGGTGGGAAACTTGTAAAAGGAAGGTCAGAGGGACAAACTGATGGATTTCTCTTTGTGTTTAGTTACTAGCCCGTTCAATCCGACCGGATCTTGTGCAAGTAAATCACAAGTATGTTAGTCTGGACGACACAAACACTGCCCCTTCATTCTATCAACAAACCATTTTCCACCATAAATTTCTGTATTACCGAAAGTAAATATTTTAAAGAAAACTCAAATAATAAACCCGAAATGAAAGAAATCAAAAACAAACGATAAAGCATTCCGACTGAATACAAGTGTACAAAATCCCATGCTTTGTTATTTATAGCTTTCTTTCCTCCATTTTCCGACTGTAATAATATTCCTTCCTCGCATAAGTTCATCACTAAACCGCCCCCAGGGTTCCCAATGAGAATGGTAATTATTAGGGTACACAGTGCCGAAGTGAACAACGGCATTTAAATAAACCTAAAATAGTTCAGTTTGTCAAAGTTTAATTTATACATGAAAAACGATCCTTTAATCAATTTCCCAACCCGAATAAACCAGGGTCGTGCTTTCACTATTAATTTTAAACGTTTCGCTTAATTAATTGCAAACTTTAATTTTAAAATATTTTTCCCCGCAGTTTAAAACTGCAGTACATTTTTAAAAGAAGTCCAATTAAACGTGAAAAATGTAACAAATGCACAGGATAGAGATAAATCAAAGTCAGTTCCTGTTTCAAACGCACCATTATATTTTTTGAATCTCGATACCATGGTGTCACTTCGTTTTAGGCGTTTGATTTCCGACGAAGCTCCAATCAATCCAGGCGCTGACCCGTGCGTCATCCCAAGGGAAAAATACTATTTCTCCTAGACACCCTCTTTCACGAACCCTACTCATGGAAACTCATCATTGGTGAATCATCGTATACTACAAAAAAATATCCAATCCATTTAAAAAAAACATCAGTGTTAAATTATAATCAATATCAGATATTGTAAACTCCGTATTTACAGGTATCTTTACTACGTGTTATCCTTAATCAATTCGAAAAATACATGCGAGCGCCTCATAAATAAAAATAATTAATGGTGACGGTGCCTTTTACTTTACATTGTCAATATTGCAACGTAAAAAAGGTAAAAACTAAAAATTAATTATGTTTAAATTTTGTAAATGTATTCACCTTATTTACATTAACTTGATTGAAACGATTATCTGATGAAGTGATCATGTGGAACGTTTTTCTCATGCTTCATTAGCTTAATTTAGTTTAAACGTTTGGCGTAAATTAAATTTTATTTAGAAATTATCTACAACGAGTCTTGCTATGAGAAACACAAATTTTTCTAGAAATCCCAGCAAACAAAAAATAAAATTTGTCTCGCTTCATAAAATTGTATAGCTGCAGTAAAAAACTTTCTCTTCCTTTTGGTAGATTTGTAAAATAAGACGGGATGTTTTATTGCGCACAGTTAGGGCATTCAAAGTATGCAATTTTGGAATAATATTGCACAAACTTTCACTTAAGGAAGAGTGCCGAAAAAGGTAAGACACCCTCATCAAGACGTCAATGTTGTCGTGCAAGTGTTGGTTGAAGGTTCTAAATTGTGTGAGTTAATTAAAATTGTTAATAAAGTAAGGTAAGATCGACTATTTGATTAGAATCCATCTTGGCTTAATATTTCTAAAGTTAATTTAGTTGAACAAGAAATCCGGTTTTGCTCCGTTTTTGTTGAGTTACTAATGTAGTTTCGGAGTGGTCGCAGCTTCTCTTCCGGGGATCTAAGCGATTTCTGACGATTTAACCAGAAGTGCAGCCAGCGTTCATAGCATCAATGGGAAGAAATATCTCTTTGGGGAGTTCGGCAAGATTTTATTGTCGCAATGAACGCAGATACGATTTGCGGGATGTTCAATTATTGTAACTTAAATATTTTCAAAATCAATAATTCATGACAAACAATAATCGAAACAAATCGTGGCACAATTTAAATAAATTTTAAGGGTTGTAGGCATCTGAAGATAGTTGATTGTATTAAAGACAGGAAATAGGCGGATCTTTTTGCAAGATATATGTGCTTGTAGGAGTCATCAATTTCTTACTAGTTTTGTTTAGGAGATTAATTTTCCTTTTAAAATTTATAACTATTTAAGTATAAATTTTATTGAATTAATATAAGGTTGAGAATAATAAATAATTAAGCTCCACTAATTCTCTTGCGATCCCCCATCAGCACAGCAATTTACAGCGGTAGAAGTACTTGTAATGCTTCCATCAAACTACGAACCGAAACATCTAATTGCCAAAAGCTTTCGTGTCCTACCACCCTCTCTAAGGGGTTGTTAATTACTAACTGCCCACAACCATTACATAAAGGAGAAATCGCCATGTTCGGTACACAACATTTTTTCACTTATTATTTCTTTTATTAAATTATTTGTGATGAAAAAATGAAAAACGCGAGAATGTAATTGGGAAAACTGCTAAGAAAATTCGGTAGTGTCTAATAAAAGAGTTTTAGGAAACCTTCCTAAACCGTCTTGGTATAACTTGTATAAGCATTTCCGCACATGTTTATGTAAATATTTTTAACAATACGTTAAAATATCAATTAATTTAATTTTTGAAAAACGGTTTCGCGTAATATGTAAAATTTAAAGAAAATAATAAATCACCATAACAAGTTTCTTACATTAAACAATGTGAGCTCATATTTTAACCAAGTATTGTAATATATCATACACTATCGTAAGCTAAATCAAAATTGCACTACAACTGAGTAATTAATACCATTTTATGTAAATTACGATGCCATTTTTTTTGTTTAGAATTTAAGAAGCATTAAAAAAATGCTTGTACAAAAAATGAAATGCATCTTCCTAATGACGATATCTCACATTAAATCTTGAATAGTTAATTACAACTTAGGGTCTTCACGTATTTCTTTACTTACCGGGTTTCATTAAGAGGTACTTCGTTTAATTTTAAGTAAGTTAATCCAAATAATCCTTGATTAAACACTTGCATTACCTGAAAAACAAAAAAAAAGAATTAATATTTTCATTCGATCCCCAAGCGAAATTACTTATGTAAAAACACGTGTTGAGATTTTATTTTCCGGAACATAAATTTTGAATTCAACACGCGACGATTTCCAACTCCTCTAGCGAGGTTTTCCTGAACTAAATCGAAAACAACCCCTAAACTACACCGTACGGCGCCATCTGCAAACACTAGCCGTAACTTCCAAAAAGCTCGTAATGCAGCAAGCTTCGGCATGGTGGCGCTAAGATCGCAAGACCGCGAATGTTTAAAATTTAAATTAATTACGATTTTACCAACGATAAAATGCAAAAACATACATCTTAAGAATTTAATTTTTTTAAATATGCGACCATCGAGTGGAAAATTTATTCAAATATTTTTGCAGAAGCTTTCACGATGTTTGATATAAATAACTAAACTGTTTCTGCTTTTTTGATGACGAATGGTATATTTAAGCTACGAAGTGTTATAGGTTACCGTTGTACATTCGGCGTCACCCATGGCGTCCGCAGCGTCCCGACGGGCCTGTCCGGACAACCACCTACCATGCCTGCCAACAGTTCCTTTCTTTTGTTGAATTATTACGTTATAACTCATACAATTGCCGCCAAGCTCGTCGGAAATACATTTATTTTTAGTTAAAAAATATTTTTACTATTATTATCTGTTTTTTAACAAAATAGACCGGCTACACTTCTAATTTATGACATTTAATATTAAGGGCATAATAATACATAATAACAATGTTTTACCGAATTTTTTTAAAATTAAAGCTCGAAATTTGGAATTTCCTGGTCGTTCTTTTAGTTTACAAAACCAATCAGCGTTTAGTTGGGCCATATATTACCCAAACATGTTATTATAAATATGAATAGGAGGGTCCTGCAGTTCGGGTGGTGGTGAAATAGGTAGATTCGTGCATGGCAGGTAATTTTTAAGTTTGAAAATATAAAAAAACCAGTTCTATTATTCAGTTGATTATTATAACAAGCAGATGTTCTTGTTTCCTTTTATGTTTGTCAAATAAAATTATTGTAGTAGTGGCCATTCGTATGCAGCTGCTGATGTAATTGTTTCAAGTTTTAGAAATTTTTCGGAAAAAATATGTCACGATTGTCTTAATTTTAATAATGCAATCTAATATATTGTGACAACTTTCGTTCGCAACATTGGACCCCTATCATACAATTTTTGCAATTATTTCCACATGTGATATCGTAAAATAATTATCACTAGTTACGTTTACGTAATACATAGTAATTTCTTGACAAATACAGGAATGATTTTAATTATATGTAAACGATATAGGGGTGCGCAATTACTATGCGAATGCAGCTGAAAGATTCAAACTGTTGGCATGTTATTGAAACTTTTACTACTTTTTTGCTTTTAAAGTATAATTTGTAATTTCTCAACATAAACGTGTTTTAGTGTCCAGTCAATGCAGGTGTAATGGAATTTTGAATGTTTGATTGTAAAGGTGAACTCAAAAGCCCGCTTGGAAAAATCCGATTACAGAACTTCGGATTAAAACACAAATAAAACATCAATTTCCCATAAAACTAATTTTCAACTTTGCTTCAATTAATTACGATTCAAAATTAAGGTTTTTGTTTGTCGATATACCGCATAACCACTTCCTTGTATGAAACCAGCCTGGTATACCAGGGACACGCAAAAAATATATTTTTAAATATGTAACTTCACGAAAAGGCCCTGAAATTTCTTCAGGTGCATCTAACAAAAACATAATTTCTTCAAAATTTATACAGGAACCTCATTTCTATTCATATATTATCTATGTAATTATATTATACTTTTGACTTGCCATGAAAATTACATAATATACTTTGTTTTTATGGTACTACCTACTTATAACTCATATACTAATTAAATTTTGACAGAAATGAAGTTAAAAATATTCTAGATAAATGCAAACTGCAGCAATTGTATATTCAGTGTTATGTAAAGATACTAATTCGTTATTTAATTTTAAATACTTGTTTATAATTTAACATAATAATTATAATAATTTAACATATTTTGAACAGATCCATAAATTAACTGCTAGGTTTGACCAAAAACAATAATCGATTTATTAATTAAAAACTTTTTATAGAAAAATGAAATGTAACCTTGTTCCAATTTTTGCATATCGATAAAAGTATAAAAAATTCTGCACAATTTTTCCTTTAAAAAATATCCAATATTTTGAAACAAAACAATTTTGTTGGTCGACTGTATCATTTAATTTTAATCGAACTTAATTAATTATGCAAATATTCTTCATAATCTTTGGTGTAATTTTCGCAATAGCGCGTGGTACGTTACCTTAATATTTTACATAATTTTAGCGACTGAACGTAATGTCACTTTGACAATTTATCTCGAATCCAGATTTTCCTATATTGTTGTGTTTCAAGGTAAAACAGGTTTCGGACCGGGAGACCAAGAATGGGGTCACATTACTGTTCGTCCAGACGCCCATATGTTTTATTGGGTGTACAAAACCACCGCGTCAGTCTCAAAAATAACGGAACGACCCCTAATTATATGGTTGCAAGGTGGACCAGGTTGTTCTTCAACGGGGTTTGGAAATTTCGTGGAAATTGGACCAATAAATTTAGATCAAAAGAAAAGAAGCCATTCGTGGGTAAATAAATATAACGTTTTGTTCATCGATAACCCTGTTGGAACGGGATTCAGTTCCGTCGAAGACGTTTCTGTCATTCCCAAAACAAATAAGGCAGCGACAAAAGATTTGGTTACATTTTTAAATTTATTTTATATTGAACACCCGATATTCCAAAACTGCCTTTTATATTTGGCGGGCGAATCGTATGGAGGAAAATTTGCGATAGAATTGGCATCGGCTCTCAATTGGGTAGATAACATATCAATTCTAAAATCTAAAACTGATTAATATATTTTTAGAAAAGCAGTAGCATAGCTCATAAAAACTTGAAGGGTGTTCTTCTGATCGATGCATGGATATCTCCCATCGATACCATCCTCAACTACCATGTATTTCTTTACAACACGGTAAATGTGTATGCTGTTATGGCGAATCAAACATTTCCTAAATCAATTTTTAGGGAATCATCGATAAGGAAGGTTCCAGAAAAATCGAAAAAGCTACAAGTACGATACAAACAACCATGGTGTTACGAAAATTCAAAGTTGCTACTAGAAAATGGCAAGGCACCATGGAAATAATTGCAAATCTCACAAATAATGTCGACTTTTATAACATTTTGAAACAATCATCCAAGGATATCGAAAGAAGTTGTAAAGTAAAACACATAGATTACTCAGTAATAACCAAAACTTTCAGAAAAATTAGAAAAGTTGATGAATGGACCAGTTAAAACCCAATTATCAATAAATCAATCGTGGGTTTCAGACAGTCCTGAAGTTTTTAACGCTTTGGAAGGAGATTTTATGAGAAGCGTCGCTCAGTTTGGTAGGTATAGAAAATTTTTTAATGTGGTATTTTGATAATTAAAACAACAAATTTTTCAGTTGAAATGGTTTTGGAACAAACAACCATTAAAGTATTTGTGGTTTCCGGAATGTTGGATTTAATCGTTAATACACCCGGTGAGGATTTGTTTTTTTTTCTGGCGAAAACATAATCGGTTATTTTAGGGACAGTACAGTGGGTAACCAAGTTACCTTGGACGAAGAGAATGAAATGGTCGAAAGCTCCTAGGACGATTTTAGCAGGTTATGGATCTGATCAGGGTTTTAAGAAAACCGTGGGTACCTTTTCCTTTTTTTGGGTAAGAGGAGCGGGGCATATGGTAATAAAAAATATCCAATTTAAGAGTTTATAAAAAATTATATTTCAATATAGGTACCGATCGATAATTCAGTTGCAATGAACATCATTTTAAGTGATTTGATCGAGAAATAAGCTGTAAAAATATTATTAAAATTAGTAAATTTTATGAGCTTACACAATATTTTGAATTTTTAATGACTTTTAATCCTAAATTAGTTTAAATTATGGACAGTTGGAGCTTTTAATTGAATAATTCGTATTCTTAATGAGGGTCTTATCACAACTGTATTGATATTTTATTTTAATAATGGGTTATCTATTCAAGAGTTCCACTTTATTGAATATAAAGGTATAAAAGCAAATCCATTGAATTTTCAGTTATATAGTTTTTCATACAATGAAGGTGCTATTAATTCTGAGTGCTGTTGTAGCTGTGTGCTACGGTAAATATATCTTGTAATTTAATTAAGTCTATTTTAATCACCCTGTATTGAAGGTTCGAGTGTTTATTATTTCGCAACATTACGTAAACGCATCAGTTATGAATTCATCCATTTATAAAATTTCGTTTAAACTCTTTACTGATGCCTTTAACTTCAAATCATTAATATTTATTGCAATTATTTGTAATTCGCAATAGTTTTATTAATTAGGATAATAATTTGTAATAATTATCGGTATTTCAATCGTACGATGAGTAATTAAATACGTGAACGATAATTGAAAAGATAATTTATCTGATATAATTGTCCGGTTGCGGAAATCTTGACTATTGGAAGTAATTGATAAAAATAATCTACTTAATTGAATTTTTTGTTGCAAAACAAAATAATAACTCACTTGAAAATTAATCAAATTTCAAGCCGGTATATTTCAATTCCAGAACAATAAAATTTGAATAATCAAAGGTGTTTTACATGAAAGTGTGAAGTATTCTTCACCTGCTTTAATAAAATAGCTCGAATTCCGTACATGCAGCAAAATGTTTACAATATAATATAATCAATAGTGACAGTAAACAGTCGACGTTTACTTATTTACATATAAAATTTATTGATTTGGATTATTATTTTATATTCAAGGTCGAAAAGGTTTCGGGCCAGGGGAACAGGATTGGGGTTATGTAACGGTGCGTCCAGAAGCACACATGTTTTGGTGGTTATATGAAACAACTGCAGATGTATCGAACATAACTGAAAAACCACTGGTAATCTGGCTTCAAGGAGGACCAGGCGGTTCGTCTTCAGGTTACGGAAATTTTGAGGAAATTGGACCGCTGGATATTGATTTAAACCCAAGAAACCATACTTGGATTAAGGACGTCAATCTCCTCTTCATCGATAATCCTGTCGGAACAGGATTCAGCTACACCGAAAGCAACAAGGCTCTAACAACTACCAATAAACAGATTGCAGAAGATTTGTTAACTTGCATTCTCGGCTTTTACAAGAAACAACCTCAATTTAGACACGTTCCACTGTACATCACTTCCGAATCTTATGGTGGAAAAATGGCAGTTGAATTTGGTATAGAAGTGGATCAAGTAAAAACATTGTTTTTGGGAAGTGGGGACTTGTTAAATTTACTCTAAATTTCAGTACAATAAAAATGGAAACGAAATCATCAATTTGATTGGAATCTCTTTGGTTGATGCTTGGATTTCGCCAATTGAATCGGTTCTGGGCTGGGCTCCATTTTTATATAACGTCGTAAGTACCATGTGAAAAAATATCCTTAAATTATTGACGGTAATTTTAAGGGAGCAGTAGATTCGAAAGGTCGAGAAGCTGTTGAGGTAGCTGCTAATTCAACTAAGGTTGCTTTAGACAACGGACATTTTGAATTAGCAACTGACTTGTGGGCTTACACCGAACAAGTAATAATGAAACATGCCCATTATGTCGATTTTTATAATATCTTGAAAAAAATTAAATCGACTGGTTTAAATGCAAGAAGCTTAAAAACCCCTAGTGGAGATGAAGAGCTCTATGATAAAAAATTAGATGATTTGATGAACACCCAAGTTAGAAAAGCACTTAATCTGAATGTAACTTTTGGAAAACAAAGCAATGCGGTATTCGGGGCCCAAAAGGGTGACTTTATGAAGGCTGTAACTCACATTGGTTTGTGTTCACTTTTGAAGTAGTAAAGGTATAATAATATTATATTTGTAGTGGAGGATCTTCTTAATAACACTGATATTAAATTACAAGTCATTACTGGTCAATTGGATTTAATAGTTGATACTCCTGGTAAGTACTACTGCTAAAGTTATGTGAAAATATTTTAAAACTAAATTTTTGTAGCAACTACACAATGGGTCGAACATCTGAGATGGAAAAACAAGGCTGAATGGGATAAAGCCGATAGGAAAGCTTTAACTGCGAATGGAATTAACGAGGGCTATCAGAAAAAATATGGAAAGTTTGCAGTTTATTGGGTCAATAGATCTGGGCACATGGTAACGAAACCCTTAATTTGGTAACAAAATTTTAAACATTATTTTATAGGTTCCAGCTGATAATCCTGATGCAATGGATGTTATATTGAAAGACTTAATCGGAAAATAAATTGTAAATGACTAAACTGAGAAATAAAATTTGTTCAAACTTGATATATTTTTGTGCGTGTTACTAAAATGCTGGTAGCGAAAATATTTCGATAAGAATGGGTCCCTTTTATAATATTATCAGAATATTAAATGTAAATTTGCTTAACAAAAATTTATTTATTTAGGAGCAGTACGTTGTAAGATTTCATGTATTATTTCGTACCTATAAAAGCTAATCAGTTTAGATTTTTTCACTATTCGGTAACATGAAGTTCTTGTTCGTACTAGGTGTTCTTTTGGCAGGAAGTTATGGTAAATATAAAACAAATAGAGTATTCTTTCAAATCCAAATTAATAATAGAGTAATAGAGATAAGATATTACACTTAACCCGTTTTCGATAAACATATTAGTTTGTTGGTATTTGGGAAACAATTTGATTTTCTTAATTGATGATAAGAAAAGCAAATATAGGTAATATTGTCAAAATAAATATTACACATCTAACCAAGTATGTACTATATAGATAGAACTGCGTTTATTTTTAAATTTGCGTTTGCAAAATAATTGAAATTAATCAGCGGTGTGACGTACATCTGTGATCTAAAGATAAGGTGGATCTTAAACTTGAGCGGATACAGCACTTGAGGATAAAAATAATTTGAACTCCCCCCCCCCCAACCCCTGTTATAAGTTTATTTGAACGCTAATTTTAATAATTTGAGCACAGGTCGTGAAGGGTTTGGACCAGGCGAACAAGATTGGGGTTTCGTAACGGTTCGTCCAGGTGCCCATAAGTTTTGGTGGTTATTTGGAACCACTGCGAATGTCTCCAATATAACAGACCGACCACTGTTTGTTTGGCTTCAAGGAGGACCGGGATGGTCGTCTTCAGGTTTTGGAAACTTCCATGAAATTGGACCCTTGGATATCAATTTGAACCCCAAAAATTATTCGTGGGTCCATGACGCAAATATCCTTTTTATCGACAATCCTGTAGGAACAGGTTTCAGTTATGTTGAAAATAAAACCCTCCTAGCTAAAACCAATCAAGAAATAGCGCAAGATTTAATCGTAACCATTTTTGGATTTTTCGAACAACAACCGCAGTTTAGAAATGTTCCACTTCATATTTGCGGCGAATCTTATGGTGGAAAAATGGCTGTCGAATTTGTTTATGAGTTAAACAAGGTATGGCTATTACATTTGAAATGCAACTATTCTAAATTAATGATAACTTTCAGATCAATACAAATACGTTAAATCCAATAAAACTAACGGCAATCACCTTGGTGGACTCTTGGATATCGCCCATAGATTCCGTTCTTACTTGGGCACCATATTTATACAATATTGTAAGTAATTCTAAATCTACAGTTACCTTTTTATATTTCTACTTTTAAAGGGAGCGATCGATTTACGTGGATTTAACACAATTTCGCGTCTAGCAAATAAAACTAAAAATGCAATGGATGAAATGAATTACAAAGAAGCCTCTGAATTTTGGGGTTTCACAGAAGATATTGTACAGGAAGTAAGTAAAAATGTGGACTTTTACAATGTATTAAATAAAATTGAAACCGATTCGGAAGAAAACAAGCAACGCAAAGAAGCTACAACTTTAAATTTAATTATGAACGGAAACGTTAAGGAAAAACTTAATCTTAACGCAACTTTTAAGGAACGCAGTGTGGGTGTATTTATGGCTTTATTTGATGATTTTATGTTACCTGTTACACACTTGGGTATGCAATTGCGTGATGTATTTTTTTGGGGTAAACTTTAACTTTGTAGTTGAATGTCTTCTCAATGAAACCGATATTAGGGTAAATGTGGTTACTGGTCAACTGGATTTAATTGTGGATACGCCTGGTAAGCTACGCTTATAATTAGGGAAAATAAATTTAACATTTTATTCCTAGGAACCATGAATTGGATTGAAAGACTTCAGTGGAAACACAGTGAAAATTGGAAGAATGCAGATAGAAACGCTTTTGGTATAGATGGAGTCAATGAAGGATATCGAAAAAGATTCGGTCAGTTTTCAGTTTACTGGGTAAATAGAGCTGGACATATGGTAACCAAATATATCAAAATAATATTATTACTATTAAATTTTTAATTTGCTAGGTTTCGGTTGATAATCCAGTTGCAATGGGTGGAATATTGCGCGATATAATGAAGGAACATGTTTAGTTAGCGTGAGATGGATTAAAAATAGGAAAATTTAATCGGGGTTCAGTGACGTGCATCACCTTGAACGAGTAATCTTCTATTTCGAGGTGCCAATTATTTGTTAAGTAATATAATAATTATTATAAACAATGTAAAATTATAACCAATCAGAGTAATCAAAAAGCTACCTTTGTTCATTGTAATTAAAATAAAAGCAAATGGATTTGAAATAATATTTTTATGTCTTGGTCGAACAAAATCAGTGTGGTCAAGTGACCAACAGTTAAGACTGTAGAGTATAACCGACATTTGTGAAATGCAGATCGCGATATGTACAATCTGATAGTGCTGTATAGGGTGTCGTTAGAACACCGCAGCTTCCATTGTACTGTCCTCCATATCAAGAATTTGTAGATGATATGGGAGCAAGAAAAAAATACCTGACTACAACAATCCGCATGGTCGACAACAAAAGATTTACATTTAAGTTTGCATATGTTAAATAATTTAAGTGTGTCTAAGTTTTCGAGGTTAGATGTAGGTCAAAAAGATGGATGCACGGAAACTCTTCACTTGGAAATTTTTTAGGGTGGGTAAAAAATTATAATAGAAACATCACATCGACTGGGGTCCTACGGTAGCTAATTAATTATAAAAGTCTAGGTAAAGTAATTCTTGATTAAATTGCAGTAAATTAATAATAAAACAACAACAAAAAGACGCCATAGCACGTTCAGTCAGGAAATGAGGAATTTTAATCGCTGGAGGGTAAATGAAGTCCGACTATTTTCGAACTGCTGATAATTTATCAATGTCTCGAGCAGGCAGTAAACGGCCATTACTCTTGTGGTCTTACACAAACGTGCTGATTGCTACAAGAAATTATACTAAAAAAAACAAAACTTTTAAAATATTATCGGAATTAAAAAATTGGGCGATTCTAACGAAAAAGACGAAGAAAAGGAAAAAAGTTTTTCTATTAATAGCGATTTTATTTGTACATGCAGATGTAATCAAGTTTATTATTATGTTACCCCAGACATTATTAAAATTTAGATTGGTCGAACCATAACTGAAGAACAAGTATATAATTTTTAATAGATAAAAACAAGAATAGAGAAGAGAAAAGAAAGCCGACAAGTTATATCGATAAATCAGTCAAAAAGAGTGACCGATCGAACAGGCGTATCGTAAAATGATTTATTAAGCTAACCACTACTCGCGCATGTGATTATTATTATAATAACAACGCTTTTTTGATAACTTGCCTTCGGATAAAATTTTGTATCTCAAATTATTTTTCTCATCTCAAATGCTAAGTAACAACAGAATAGCAAAGAAACAAACAACGTTTTACATTGATCCGATAATTGCTAATCAATTTTTTTCAACCTGACCTGGTTTATTTTAACTACGTAGTAGCTGCGATTTTAACTATGTAAAAAACATTAATTTTAGCAAAGTTACGGTAAAAAATACTTTTTGTGCATATCATGTTAATCCACTTACCTACCTGAAAGAAAATTAGCATAATTTAAGAAATGGTAATTTATACAAAGAGATGAAGTAAAATAAAGCAAGTTAAAAAAATCAATTGTAATTAAATAAACAGGCCATAACAGCGATGATACAAATTAATTAATTTAACATCTTAAATGTTTTACGACTTGCTGAGTTTTACGATCATTTAAGTACTCATTTAAACATAACCAATCATGATGTTATGAAAAGCCGACCTATAAGTACATGATCCCTAAAGAACTTGTTTATGATCCATAAAACTACTGTGTGACGGTTATGTGTATTAAACACCTCATAAAACTCAAAAGAATAAAGAAGTCGCATTAATCGATACAAAATATCTTGTGATATTGCAACGTTTTCACATTTATCACAATTTCCATTTTATAAGTTCTTTTGGCACTCAAAGCTGACTTTATGAGCTTTTGGTATAATTATCCGGCAATAAATATTATAGTTTTTCAAAATACGGATGTAACAGGCTGATTATTTTCACTTGTAACCATGAGGCACTGGAAATGCAGAGAAAATTTTTGTTTTTGATTCAATGTATTTTTTAAATATATAAAGACCGAAATATGTGAGATATTCAAAAAAATATCAATGTTTATTTCGCTAATAAGTAACGGGGTTCTTTTTCCAAAATATCGAATTTTCCAAAGCACTTTTAATAAAATAATTTACACCTTTGAAATTTTAATTTTTTTCTCGAATAGTAAAGAGAATTTTTTGAAAAAGTTGATCAAAAATACATAATTTTGTGATTATATTCAATGAGTTTAAATTTTCTTCAGTACCAAATCGCGACTTTAAAGGTAATTTTAATAGTGTCACGTGCATTGTTGTATACTAGTTTTGAAATAGCTCTTTATTATGTAATTAACATTTATTTCTGCTTCTGGGCCCGATTTTTCGCTTAATGATCATCATTATTTTCTTTCCTATGTCTAAGAAGTGCTCTCCATTACATGGGGGATCTACTGTTTCACGAAGGCTCCAAATCACGGGAAATATAACTTGACAAATCTGTGTTGATTGAGAAAGTGTCCTTAAGTCATATTTTTGCGAAATTTGGGCTGTTACTTATTCTTTGGGTATAACTGCCTAAGTCATAACGTACATGTTAATAAACCATAATATATTTAATAGAATACCTTTCACGCAAATCAAAAGTGCCTAATAAATGTGCAAATAACTATTTATATATTTACCCTCAAACTATTCGTCAGTGCACCAAGTTGAATTTTGACTAAATTTGCTTTCGCCATTATCTCAGTTTATCAAATATTGACTTAAGACCTTTTTTGCAATCAGCACAGAAATATAGACAAGGGGTGGTCCATAAAGGACGTCAGCAATTTTTCCGAGTTTTCAACCCCCCCCCCTTGTCACAGTTGGCCTCGTAATCATCGAACCTAAAGAACATCCTAAAGTCACAAATCAAACACCCCCTGCATATTATGTTTAAAATTGAGGGAACCATTATTTTTAATTACAAGTATTTGTTTCTGTTAACATTTTCTATAATGTTTTCAAACGTTTCACTCTCTAACTTTATTTTTTTAACCACAAGCATGAGCACGAGTTTGTATACCGTGGTTGTATACCTCCAAGAGGAGGTGGTATTTTTAAGGTTGGTATTTTATTAATACCAAGTAGTTCAAAAGTTTAAAACATATTTAAACACAACTTTCTTAGAAATCCCAAAAATGGGACTTTTATGCAGATTTACCACATTTGTCACATTTATCCAACTCCCCTTCCCCTGGTCACACTTGGTCACATTTTGTATACCTTCTTAGTACGTGATTGCCGTCGTTATGACGATAATTATGGTTCATAATTGCTTGTATATCAGGAATTGTGACTGTAGTAAAATTGCTAACCAATAAAATTGGTGCGGCTCTTGTAAGTTTTCTTTCCAATTGTATTCATAATATGATTGCCTAGATTGTACAGCCTATAGGCCGCACATATGAATATAATGCCAGTTACTTAGAGACGAAATTTTTTCACTTCTTCAGCCTTAATTTCGTTTTTGTGGTACTTAAATATGTTAGCGCTTTGAAATACTGCAAAGTCTTCGTAAATTATAGTATAGATTCGCCCGGTTTACCTCATGATCTTATATCCGATATCGACGGATTGAAATTGCCTTACCTTTTACAGTATGACGTCATCTATCAGTAATACAGTCGACTCTCGATAATTTGAGCACTCGTTAATTTGAATCTCTCGATAATTTGAATTTTTTTCCGGTCCCTTGAAAAATACTCGATTAATTGAATAAAATCAATATTAAATTTTTTTAGAATTTTTTAAATGAAATTAGAAATTTTTTCAGAGAAATTTTTCTCTGGTCCCTTGAGTTTCAATTTATCGAGAGTCGACTGTATATGAATTACGAAAAACGCCGATAATTTCTTCCGCTGAGCGAAATTAAATGCGAAAATAGTTGTGTTGAGCTAAAAATTCGCAGAGCAACGTTCAGTACAAATTTCTTTACATTACCGGACAGATTTACATAAGGACAAAATTAGTACGTGGGATTTAATTCATTTATATTCACGTCATAAATCAATTATAGAGACATTTTTTCGCCGCAATGGTGTATAATATATAAAGTATATGGATAGCGGCGGCGGCGGCATAGCCCGATATTATATAGCATTCAAAATGTCCAAATTAAGGGGCAGAATTTTATATTAACATTTTAATTCTAATTTAAACGGCATTTTCAGCAAGTTATGTAACAGAAGTGTATTTAAAAAATTATGTAAATGTCTGAAATATTTCATATTATCCTGAAATACTCGTATTTATTTTTCATTGTGATTTTTGCTTTATTTTTATTTCAGTTCTAAAATTCTCTAATGAAATCGAAAAATGTTCTAAGTAAGGCTGGGGATTTTTAAAATTTTTTAATTTTCTCGAATATTCAAATTATTCGAATACTCAAATTGACATGAAAATAATATTCGTATTTGAATATTCGAATAGATGAATTATTCCAATTTGATTCCCAGCCTTAATTCTTTTTCTTCTTTTTAATATTTTATTAATTTTATCTCCCCCTCCCCAATCCAATTAATAATAATTCGTGGTTTTTAGATTTTTCTAATTTTTGTTTTGGTTAAATAATTTCCTTTCGTTTAAATTTACTGTTAAAAGTTAATTAAAAATATATGTATATTTTTCTCTAAACCTGAATTAATTTCTGTGTTATTTTTAGTAAAAGTTGAAGAAGTTTCTAGGAATAAATTACTACTGCAAAAATCTTACTTTGTCAAGAAATGATGTTAAGCTTCATTTTTAACGCATAGGTTTTGAGTTTTTGTTATTATTATCTTATACATTAACCACGATCCTCGGAAGGACTCTGAAACGACTCGGCCTTCGGCCTCGCACGATGACCTCCAGTCGCTTGTGAATAACCGCAATGCGCATTTTAAAACAAGATTCTTATATTAGTAATGCCGTAAATTAATAGAAAACGTCAGATTAGCAGTTAGTGCGTTGATTGCTTACGCCGAGGTGCTTGGTTTGTTTCCGAACGAGGTAAGATTTTTATTCTGGATTTTTCTCCTTCAAAGGCAGGTCGGAGATTAAAGTAAACTGAAAGTACCATATTATATACGTTAAAATCACTTCAACGTTAAACCCCCCCCCTTGACGAGATTTATTAAATTCAGACATTATGGACTATCCATACTGCTTTAAAGATTAGTTTACTAAATGAAAACCAACGTAATATAAGTCTCTATATTATATTCCTAACAATGACAATAACTTTTGTTACAGTCTTGCCCCATTATGATAAAACTTGAAATGACGCCACTGCGAAAAGGAATGCCTTGAATATGGATTAAACAATTGAACCTCATTGATTGGCCGATTGTAAGCAAATCACTGATTTTTTTGTGGATGTAAGTGAGATCTTCCAATATGAATAGCTAAATGTAGAATCATAATTTTTTGGTTGACCGTAACTTTTAACATCAGAACATTCTTCGCTCGAGCCATCGATATCAAATTGCTTCGCATTTACAAGGAAGTTTGCTGGTCAAAATTCTTATTCAGCCTATTCTTGTTCTAATATAAACTTTTAATAACTGATTTGTCATTTTATTTCTATTTCCAATAAACAACAAGTTTTAACAATAATTAGTACTTAGGTATACTTACTTGCATAGAGGTAATTAGAAAAATAATTACATGTTCTATGTTTTATAATTCCTGCATAATACATAATAAATTTTAGATATTTACAGTAATTGCAAAATAACTATCAAATTATTTTTAACTTTTCGCTAAAAAGTTAAAACACATTGTCTTATTAGCTTTTTCTACACAAAACATGAAACAATGTGATGATTTTAAATTATTAATGAATTAATTGAAAATGCTAAAAATAATTTGTACAAATGTATGTATGCAGTTGAGTGGTCAAGTAGAACTAACTAGTGACTTAATCATTCCACTTTCCAAAAAACTAAACACAATACGGTGTACAAAAAATTGGCCTCTAAATTATAAAAACAAAATATATCGCAAAATATGAAGTTATACATTCCAAAATTCTGTTTCCGTTAAGTACCTATATAAACTGACCCGTCTAGCATATTTTGAAATTGGGAAGTTTTGGCCAGAACTGATTATCATCTGGGTTTTAAGGAACGCTTAATGCTTTGGACCCATTTTTGGAATAAGACTTATTCCGTTCGAAAATGAGCATAATACGTAGTCTGGACCATAGAAAATGATTTTTCATTGAAAAACATGGAAACAATACATAATCGTCGGCTTACTGCTAAAACAAGATAACTCCATTTTTGGACAAAATGAGTTATATACATGATTGCATTCAAATAAGAGCAAATTACATATTGACAAAACCTGATAACTGTAAGTCAAATATTAAAGGAGTATTAGGCATTTCATTTTTAACTAACTCCAACTTGTTTGTCGTGAATGACGCTAAAATAACTTAAGTGCAGTTAACTTATTGTCATAAAATGATCCAACCTTTGAAGTTTTGCTAAAACAAGATAAGTGATATTATAATAATAAAATTATGTACATTATGATTCATTCTGACCTAACGTATTATTTTACTGCAATCTTGCAAGAAACTCATTTTACATTATTTTTATAACGACGATAAGAATTTACCACCACAAACCATCACTCTGTTAATTTATGTGAATCAGTCAGGCCCGTAGCCAGGATTTCATTTGGGGGGGTTCACTTGTAAAGGGGGTTCCCCTTTTTATTACAAATTTTTTTAAGGTTTATTTATTTTATATATTAAACTACTTCTTTACAAATATTTTAAAAGTAAAATTTTCGGGGGTTCCCCTTCCGGGAATTTTTATTACAAACAAATTTTTTCAATATTTTATTTTTCTTAATTTATTTTTATTTAAAACAAACATTATAGTCCAGCCAAGGAAGGTTTTTAGTTTGCAAAAAATCCGGGCAAGCTGAATTTTGGCAGAGATGTACATTGGAGTGTTGTAATGAACCCCCCAAAAGTCCCATAAAATCCAACGCCGGCGTCCCCCACAATCGGGGGGTTTTAGCTCTCCCAGCGCGATTTTTTGCCGATAACTCGCTTATTTATGCTTGTATTAAAAATTATGATCAGACCATAATTGAAGAGCATAAAATTCTCTATAAAAATTTTTTTTTTCATATTTTTCCATGGCACACTAATACTTAAATTATTGACCGAAAACACAACCCACCCTTAAAATGGCACAATATTGATTCGTTGCAGGAGGAGAAATGTTTTCGGGCAAGGGAAATGCTTTTAATAATAAATTAATTGAAATTGTGGTCAAGGTTGGAAAATGAAGAGAAAAATAATTTTTTTCAAAATTTGCCCAAGTTATAGTATCTTCCAAGTAACGAAACCGAAATTTTGGTTTGAGCTTACAGAAGATCCGGGCTAGCTGAAATTTGGCAAAGATGTATATTGAAGTGTTCTAATAAACCCCCAAAATTTCTCATAAAAATCCCAAGCCGGCGTTCCCCTAAATGAGGAAATTTGGAAAAAACTTTTTCCAAAAGATACCTATTCTATTTTCGAAATTCAAATGTTTTACTTTTAAAATTTTTGTCTTTTAAAAATTTCGGGGGAGGGGGCACGTGCCCCCAGGTGCCCCCTCCTGGCTACGGGCCTGGAATCAGTTATGTTTCAAAGTTAATTGTGAATAGTGTTTTATAATAACTTTACAAAATGAATTCTAGAGCTTCTTTACTAGTTGAACTAGCATTGGAAAAATTTAATGACGGTAAGTTATTTTAAAATTATACACAATCGAAGACAAATTCTTTTTGATTTTAACTATAAATGTTTATTAGTTAAAGTTAAAAATTACGATTTCATAGATTTTTATTGAGTACAAACTTTTCCAATAGCTAATCCTGAACCGAGACCGGGTTGGAATCCAAAAATAATCACCTTCTTTTATTGCTCTTTATTATGGGAATGATTAAAAAATTAGTATAAATATCTAATTAACGATGACGTCGAATAACCAAAATTGTGTTACGATGATTGACACCTAGAACAAGAAAGTATACAATAAATACTAGGCGTCGAAAATGATAGTTTTATTATACGATTTATAACGGCGAAACATGAAGGAAGGTACTGGATGTTATTATTGGAAAGGTAAGAAAATTATTAGTCATTTGGGATAATATTATCATAAATTTTATTTTCCGATTGAAGAATGCGTAAAATCCCGGAATATACAAAAAATTTAAAAATCGGTACAGAACAGCATCGAAAAAATTTCGACATCAATATTCCATTTTTTTCATATTGCTTATCAATTAGATAAATAAATTATTATTAGTAATAACTATACAACACATTTTATTATCTAATAAGTAGAAGTATCTAATTACCGGCGGCTTCTGCAGCTTGAGTTGTACAAATTTACAACTCTCGCGTCACAAGCCGGCCTGGTATAGAAATGCATGTTTTATCAGGGGAAGTACACGCGTCCACGTGGACTCGCAAAGAGAATTTTCGTAATAGAAATATTATCCAATAATAAGTCCTTATTCTAAATATTAACCAATTACAACTACACTACTCCACATGGATAATTTTACCAGCCTGGCTTCTGAAATTCGATACTTGTTATCAGCAGCTTCAAGAAGCTACAGTGAGTGCGGTCCCGTATAAGCCAATGCATTACAAATTTTGCTTAGCAGGCGAGCGGCAAGAAGCAGGCTGCAAGAAGCTCTAATGAAATGCGGGCTTTAGTGTACGAAAGTACAAAGATTTGTTAAAGCTTTGTAAAGATGGAGTAATTCCAGACGAATTTCATCCATGGTATCAATCAATACCAACCGATACCGATATCGTAGATCGAATTCCCGAACCTGCACTGGAAGAGTTGTCATCCGAAGAGGACAATAATTAATAAATATTTTTAAGGTTATTATGTAAGGTTTTTTGAATAAAAATGTTCAACATTATGAGTATTTTATTTCAATTCTGCAAGACTAGAAAAATAATAGGTAGTATAAATTAAATTACTCTTATTCAGCTATAGTAATAATCGTCGACTTAAGATGAATATGTTGCATTTCCTATGCACTTATCTTGTTTTGCAGTAAGCCTCCATTGTACAACGATTGTACTTATCTTGTTTTTACAGTAAGCGGACAATAAATATTAATTATAAACAATATGAAAATACTTAGAGTGTTGAAACTTGGCAAATATAAAGTTCTAATATCAATAAGTAGAATTGTTGTCCAAAAATATTCAAAAAATTCATATTCGATTTATCTCGTGCATTCAAACATTAAAATCAGTTTTACTCAAAACTATCATTTTGGAGTTATCTTGTTTTAGCAGTAAGCCGACGATATTTGGTAAAATAATCTCGAGGCTGGGAAAATATTATGCAACATTTCAAAAAGTTCCACTGTAAATAATCTAAACAAAATCTTGCTATCCAATCGACTCCTGCAGTCGGCAGAAAATCAATTTGTTACCTTGAAGAATTTATTCACAAAATTTTTTACTTAAGCCTGACCAATTGACGACAATTTGGCCCTAACTTTTGTGTAATCCAAACGTCAGAATAACCACGGATGGGTCAATATTTGCTAGCAAACTTTAGCCCAATTTCTAGATGTGCTTCTGGCTATTCGAATTCAACCGTATCCAAAGCCATTAACCTAAAGGCTGTCATAAAATAAAAAGATTTGACACACTTAAATAAAAAAAGGTAGGTACAACCATAAATTATAATTTTCATTTAACTTTTAGTTACTGTGTATTGCAATTTTTTCAAATGAGTTCCGTATAAATTTTTAGATGCAGTTTTCGTTTCAAGTCTGTTATTAAAATTTGTTCGACTTTCACAACCTCAAGTTACCATCAATTTTTCAAACTTTCCTGGTCATAGAAAGTACCTTTTTGTTTTAATTACTTAGTAGAAATTTGACATGTGGGTGGACGTTTCAGGGTATTCATTTTTTTGCTGAAATGTTGAAAGTTGGGTTAGGATGATCTCAAAGTATCAAAAGCAGTGGCGGATCAAAGGGAGGGTCAATGTGGGGTTTTAATTCACTGGTTAGTGCCTTTTTGAGTTGTAAATAAAATTGAATTTCAGACGTATCGAAAATATTTCCTAATATGGAACCTTTTATGGGTAAGTTTTGTTTAAGCATACTCCGAAAATAAATTGTGGGTCCGCTACTGAAAATCCCATATGATGAAGAAGAGCGCGAAAAGTTTATAAAAAGGTTTTTTGAAATATTTACGGCGTTTATTCTAGAAATTTAATTAGAGACTAGTGTATTTACCTTTAATAAGCGGTTTCCAATAATTAATTTGAAATCTGCACTGAACCTGCTTATATTACACAAATTGAATAATTCATTCCCCTTGCACTAATAATTATGCAATGTTAAACGTTTCACATTTACTATAGATTAAAACACGCGTCAGTTTTTAATTTATCGCGAAAATTAACTAAGAAACGAGGTTTTCATCGAACATTGTACTTAATACTAATCGAAAAAGGTACAACACAAAATAATAACATAAAAGCGCCACACACACGCAACTGACTTTTCCTTATAGCGATTGGCTGTTGGAGCACATGACTATTACTAATTTCACAGTCTCACCCACACGTATTGTTTTCCTTTTATTTTCGACTTTTCATTTTCCGAATTTGAGCAAAATACGAGAAAAAGTAACCACGCGGAAGCTCATGTGGGCACACACAATGCTCTGCAATAACCTACTAAACAATTCTCCTTCGTGATTTACCGTTAATTTAAATACAATAATAATTTTATTACAGAAATTTGTCCATAATATAATTAAAGTTTTAATTAGCTTTAAATACACCAAAATATAACTATAAATGTTTAATTAGTATTACAAGCACCGGATGTGAAGACTCCAGGAATACATTATAGATAAAAATTTAAATTTTTGAAACTGGATTTACATGTTGTAGTATCAAGTACGAAGATGAATTTGATAAGATTTGGGTAAAGTTGCAGTTCATATAATATTCAAAAAAGTTGATTCGAACCGGTAAATGTATATATGCATATAATAAAAGTTGCCCAAACAAGAAGCACACTCCTTATCGTCTACGATTTTGGTATAAGAGATTAAATTATTAATAAAACAAATATTACGACAAATCTGTTTTCTATAAGTACTACTAAAAATTAGATCAAAGTTAGCCGCTAGTCGAGGAAAAACTTGGAAATCAATTTTTTTTAATTTTCCATGTCCCATAAAATGGTGAGGCTTCAATGCATATCAGTCCGACTACGCAGGGGGTTTGCTCATTAAATATGCTAACGTGCAGAACATTTTCTGTAATCACAACAATTGAATACAACAAATGAGATAATCCGAGGTATTTTAATTGTAAGTTCTACACCGTCTGTCAAGTACAATAAAATTAAAAATATGAAAAATCGGCAAAGTCCGGGTGACCAAAATTTTCACTTCAAGTAGTTAACTAATTAAATTATGTTCCCAACATGTTTTTTTTACCTCATTATAAACATTGTGTTGACTGTAACCTTTAGACCTTCAACAGAGCGCAACAATTAAATGAATGCGATTTAGATAAAACCATAACATGACCTTCCTAATTAATTAAAACTACACAATTTATAATAATTTTCCATTAATTAAATTACTTTACAATAAAACACTACATAAATTTCTCATCAGAACAACTTCATCGGTAACGGTAAAAATACATCTGGTTTTATAGTCGAAAACAAACCGGTACATTTCAAGTTTGGCGCCACCAATAATCGGGCATTATTGATTATGTCGCTCTAGGAGAACTCTGTGCTTTTATAGTTAAGGAAATTCACCACTAGTGGCGACACTTTTCACGCTTTCATCCAAGCGGCAAACGCTCGAAGTGGAAGTGAAAACCGCGAATCGGGTTTAAAATTCAAGCGCGAAATTTTAAATTATTCATAAATTTAAATTAATTTAAAAAAATGAATTATTCATCTTAAGTTTAGCAATGCATTTTGCACGTTTACGCTCTACAAAATATTAACGTAAAAATAACTTATAAATAATAAAATGTTTAGATACAATTATGATAAAATATTTAATTATCGTTAATTTATCTACCAGCAACCAACACTTAGGTCAGTAGGGTAAAAAAATATATAATTGTGCATAATTCCTTAGGTGGTACGTTACCAGTAGAATAAATGTGTCCATTAGACCACACAATGGATTACCATTGGAAACGTACACAATTTACGAGCATTTTTGAAGGTGTTACCTGCATAAGTATTGCAAAAATTATTAACAAGGTTCACACTTCCCAAACTCAGTGATGCGTAATTAACTATTCAAATAACGTTAAACAATGCGGTAGGTTCGTTACACACTTATAAATTACCAAACACCTCTTCATAGGTGGCATTGTTTACTCTTCGAATCAATAGCCGCTTTTTGTCCCAAACCAGGATAAAATTCTTAAACCACTACGAATGTGCATGAAATTGACCTGAACTAAGCATCGGATATAAACTCTTTTGCCACTGTTACTTGTTTTAATAATACAATTTTCGAGTCGGATATGCCAAGCTGTTATTTAAAAAGTGCGGATTCTAATGTCACAATTAAGTCACAGAATTGCTTCACGCATAATAAATTTATCCGCACAGATAAATTTATGGGAGTTTACAAATTTTGCAATTTTGGAAAAGGTTAAACTTTAACCACATCCTGCAAAATAATGGGCATAATTAAAAGATTAAACATTGAACTAAAAATTTTAGTAAGGCACAACTTTTTAATCAACACGAGTCATTTTTCATGATAAAAAAGTATCTAAAAGTAAAATTTTATGATAGAATGCGAAAGTTCTGCTCAAAATGTGCCGAGCTTCCATCCTGTCGAAAAAATTGTAACTCGTTTTGTTTTGAATTTTAATAAAAGTTGTAAAATGTATTAAAAAGCATAACAATTAATAGTTACATTGTTGGATGGTCTTAAAAATTAATTAAACAAACAATAAAATTAAATTCTACACTGACATTAAAAAATCCATAAAAATTTTACGACACGTTAAAATTAATTAACATTAACTTGCAACGATTTTAATGAATGTAAAATAATCATAAAATCGGTGTACCTACCCGTAGACAAAGGCGGTTAATGAATTTGTATGCAATTTAAAACTTTGAGTTTCATTAATACATAATTAGTTAAAATTATGTAAACTAGACTCTCAATATTTATTAGCTCCGTCAATAAATATTCATTTAAGCGCCATTATTAATAACAACATTTACTTTCGCTTTTGTTGTAAAAATGTACTTTAATTTGAAAGTCGCCAAAAAACGCTGGTTTGTTGGATACAGGAATATCCGGTTCGACTACGGGCGAAAGAAAAACTTTATTCTGACAAGGATAATCTACCGATGAGGTACTCTCTCACAATGAAATATATTACATTTATTGCAGTTCAAAGTTCATGTTAAACAGTTTACGCGCTTAATGGAAACCTGATAAGGCACTTTAAAGGGAAAGCACTAAGAAAAGAAAAAGAGACCTAGAAAACTAAAACTCTGAGATCTCCGTCTTCGAGGAGTAGTAAAAGGTTTCTTTCATTGGAGTATTGGGTGGATATTAGTCCAAGTCCTTAAATTACTTTTTGGTTCAGATATCTGGTGGTTAGCTACACAATCTAGTCAAAAGATATATTTTGGAGTCCAACAACCCAGAATAGAGTGTGAGATAAATAGGGTAAATGATTACCTAGTAAAATATTTTACCAAAAATCTTCTGTCTTATATCTACGTCTTCTCAGTTTAGTTCTTCCACCCCTTACGGTTTTGTTTTAAAATAACTTTTGTTTTTCAACCATAACCTAACTAGAAATTTTGAAATTGAGGATTAGGCTACTTTAAAACCACTACAGATTTTAAAAACGGATGCTTTAGGATGAGAAATAGTCCAATCTCCAAGCAAGTTACATTCTTAGTTTGGGAAAAACCGGCCAAGCCAAGTTTGGGGACGTTTGTATTAGAATGACCCCCCCCCCCCCCCCCGAAATTCCCTTAAATACTCCGATGGCTTCTCTCCCAGTAGGAATTTTAATTTCGCTTAATTTCGTTTTTAAGGAAAATTTACATCAAATCAAATTAGAAGAACAGAAAATTCTCTATAAAATAGATTTTTCAAATGTATAATACTCCAGATGATTTTATTTGGAACATGAATTATTTAAAAACTTTGTTCAATTTAAATATTTTTCCAAGCGGTTTTAGGGAACTTGGAGGGATTGATTCTGATACTGGAAATGTACTTGTTTACTAAATTCTCGCTTGGACGAATTTTTTTGCAAATTCGCACCATACTTTCGACTTCCATACCAAACCAAAGACTTGAACTAAACGTGAAAAAATGACTGATGATCGATTAGGTTTTTGTCCTAATCTGCGGATTTGGGGGCTACCCTACAAATTAAATTAAAACCTTACCAAACTTTCTTTTCAAAGTGGGGAACTTCTATAATTTATCGCAACAGGTGGCGCCGCAATAGAAAAATACTTAATTTTTGTGGATGAAAATCTTTTTACGAAGATATGTGGAATTCATATAAATAGTAGAGGTTGTATAATTAAGGAATAATTAATTTACAGAGTGAAAAATACAATACAAAATTATTTCGGTTTAATTAAACAAAGACACCACATGAATTCCATCACTGCCGTCTAGTGTTCAGAAGCTTTATTAATATTTTTAAGTATTTAATATCGTCGTGCCTTCTACCTCTCAATAGATCTATTAGCAGTTTCAGTTATCATTTTTTCCATCCCCACTCCAACAGTTGCCTCTTAACAAATTTTGCGGTTCATCCAGGGGGATCAGTTCGGAACCCCCTTCGACGTCTCATCAACGCAGTGATCTGAATCGTGATATTTAACAGGTAAGATAAAGCGATACAGTTACAATATATGAGGGAGAGGGGATCATTCCTCTTCAAGCTTTTAATTTTTTTTTTCTCCCTCTTAATATTAATTATTAATCCCTTTTAATATAGGTCCTGGACCTGTTCTTTACTAATTTTTCTAATTAGTTCCATGAGCATTTTTAGATTTTACTTCTCAGGTAGCTTGCTAGGCTTGCCTTTCGATGTGCACTACCCTGTTCATTATTGTTATGATGGCAAATCATTAAAACAGGGGGACCGACGACTTTACGTGCCCTTCGAAAGCTCGGAAGACGGTCAAGAAATTTTTAGGCTGCACCCGGAGTCGAACCGGGGATTCACAATAATTCACAAGAGCGAAATCAAAGAAACCGAGCAATTAGTGGCATTTTTGTAAGGCCGGAGTCGCACTGTACCATCTACTACTACCAAATAAAATTTTAACTAATTCGATTAGTTCAAACCGAGTTCAAGAGCCGTCCACCCACAAATCAGCAACTTCCATTAGTTAAAATTTTATTTGGTAGTAGTATAGATGCTACAGGATAACTGCGGCCTAAAGGGCCAAATAACAACCATTATACAAAATTAATTATTATAAGGAAAGGCGATATTTCCCCTTTTTTCTTTAATTTTTTTGCCCTTCTATTAGAAAACCTTATGAACCGCCACTATGAAAAATTGAGCCCTATACTTATGATAATAATTTCACTCAGTGCTCCCTTCGGGCCACACAATCAAGGATGTCATGTACTGGATGGCTAAAGATTTCCGAAATGCTCAATAGAAGAATACACATTTTGGTTGGTGATTTGGGGAATCACAAGACAATAATTATAATACAGAAATAACAATCACAAGTCAGATAAGTCAGATCCAAAGTTGCCAAGAATTACAAGTCAGCACTTTCATTCACTGACTAAACACTAAACAGTAACGTGGGACTTATAGTTATCCGTGGAATGCAAACCACGGCATGATGATAAAAATAGTAATTATTGGTTTTGAAATGGCACAACATTACGTATTAGCACGACATTGACAAATTGCTATTTCCAACCTTTTAGTTGTAAAGGTTACCTATATCAAATTTAAAAATTGGAAATCCAAAAATTAATAAAATTGTTTGAATCTTCACCTGGTAATTAATATTTTCATCTTTATAGGGTTTATGCTTCTTTAAAATAAGGTAGATTTAAATTAACGTTGAGATAAAATTTTAACAATTGATCACAAAATCGATGTTCATTGTACGACTTCTGAGTTTCATAAATTTTTTGATATGAATTTTTCACAATCCAAAAGAACGGTAGTAAAATAATCTGGACAGAGATTGATTACTCCCTCACTTTGTCGTTTAATTTAATAATAGGAAATTTTTTTAATATTTAAATTAACTCGAGTTATTAACCAGTAAATTAAACAATAAATCTAATATTTTTCATCTGATCATAATATAGCAATAAACATTGCTGAAAGCTTTTGAAAAATTAATTTTGATTTATTGTTTAATTAACTTTAGTTCATAGTTAAGGTTAAAATAGTTAAAAAAAACTTACATCTTAAATATTTATTTATATTCTAGTTACTGAACTTCCAATAAAATATTGCTGACAAAAATCTAATTACGCGTGTTTCGCGTTTTTTAAGCTTTTCAGATGGGTAGGTATAATCTTATATATAAAAATGCTTGTATGTGGGTATGTGGGTATGTGTGTGTGTTCCGCATAGACGCCTAAATCCCGTAACTGTGGGCGTTGAAACTTTCGCGAGATCTGGCGACATTCAATAGGAAACTTTTCGTCGTCTTTGATTTTACTAATTCGCCACCATAAGACGGTCATCAGCAGTTAAACGCTTCAGGTCACAGTAGTTGTCATAGTTACGATGCGATTTTGACGCTAAAAGATTAATTCAATGACATTGACATATTATAGTCAGTAGCGGCTCGACAAATAGGGGGCACAACTTTGACATAAGAATGTTAACCTTAAAAATGACAGATGACATATACTCAGTGGCGTTCCAAATATTTTTAAAATTAAATGACTTAACCTTAAAAATGACAGATGACATATACTCAGTGGCGTTCCAAATATTTTTAAAATTAAATGACTTTGACATATTATAGTCAGTAGCGGCTCGACAAATAGGGGGCACAACTTTGACATAAGAATGTTAACCTTAAAAATGACAGATGACATATACTCAGTGGCGTTCCAAATATTTTTAAAATTAAATGACTTTGACATATTATAGTCAGTAGCGGCTCGACAAATAGGGGGCACAACTTTGACATAAGAATGTTAACCTTAAAAATGACAGATGACATATACTCAGTGGCGTTCCAAATATTTTTAAGTCAGTAGCGGCTCGACAAATAGGGGGCACAACTTTGACTAACCTTAAAAATGACATTGACATATTATAGTCAGTAGCGTTGCACAATATTTTTAAAATTATCAAAAATCATTTTGCATATACAGGGTAAAACATAAATAGTGCGCGTTTTAGCAAGACCCTTTTCATAACCTAGAGAGTGACCCTGATAGTGTTGAATAGCCCCCATGGGCCCCCCGATAGTGTCAAAGTGACGGCATTAACTACATAACCTAAAAATCATTTTGCACATACAGATTTAACTTTACATGAAGATGTAACTTTACGTGAAGATTATGTATGTATGTGTGTATGTGTGTATGTATGTGTGTCTGTATGTATGTATGTATGACAGATGACGGATGACAGATGACGGATGACAGCTGACAGATGAGATGACAGATGACGGATGACAGATGACGGATGACAGATGACGGATGACAGCTGACAGATGAGATGACAGATGACAGATGACGGATGACAGATGACGGATGACAGATGACGGATGACAGATGAGATGACAGATGACAGATGACGGATGACAGATGACAGATGACGGATGACAGATGACGGATGACATATGACAGATGAGATGACGGATGACAGATGACGGATGACAGATGAAGGCCGAACAACTTTGGCCTTCACGGATCTATTATTGTCCGCCCTGTGAGGCCGAAGGCCGAACAACTTTGGCCTTCACGGATCTATTATGGTCCGGTCTGTGAGGCCGAAGGCCGAACAACTATGGCCTTCACGGATCTATTATGGTCCGGTCTGTGAGGCCGAAGGCCGAACAACTGTGGCCTTCACGGATCTATTATGGTTCGGTCTGTGAGGCCGAAGGCCGAACAACTATGGCCTTCACGGATCTATTATGGTTTCACCCTGTGAGGCCGAAGGCCGAACAACTATGGCCTTCACCGATCTATTATGGTCTTCCCCCTGTGAGGAAGACTTTATATAGGTCGCAGAACTCGCCGGAATTGTGCAAGAAGACGCAAATCCACCTCTTCGTGGAAGATCCACCTCTTTGCGGAAGATTTAACTTTACCTGAAGATTAATTTGTTTTTAATTGGTTTTCTAAAGAAAAACTCGCCGGAATTGTGCAAGAAGACGCAGACCCACCTCTTCGTGGAAGATCCACCTCTTTGCGGAAGATTTAACTTTACCTGAAGATTAATTGAAAAGTGAAAATTGTGTAAAAACTTTGGACGTATGTAGCGCTCTTATTTACGCCAGAAATGGACGGGCAAACCGTTTTTGGGATTAGTTCCATCAAGACAAAAATTGAATTTAACATTGGAAGCATTTAATTACGACAAAAACTACGATTACATGAATCACGAGGATGTAGCAATAGGTGTTATGAACAAACTTTGCTTGCATTGTCGTGTTTCGAAGTTCGCTAAGGAATCACCAGGAATGTGTTGTTCGAACGGCAAAGTTGTTTTGCCACCGCTGCGCTGATTGATCCACCTGAGCCGCTTCTAAGTTATCTTACTGGCACCACTGCAATTTCAAAACACTTCCTGCTAAACATTCACAAGTACAATCATGCTTTCAAATGACTTCATTCGGAGCAACAAACATTTTCTCCAACGTCGGTTACATGCCCACAGTCATTTTAAAGTTGAAATAATAAAAAAATTGTTCATAATGTGTTGGTTCTGTTTACTCTACGTATGTCTAGCGCCGCAGGCGCTAGTATTTAAATAATTAAGGATTAAATTAAAATAAAAAAATTTTGTAAAATCGACAATACAATAATTCATTGATTTTTTAAATTTTAAATCTAAAAATATTTATTTATTTGTGGTTCTCCGTCTAGAAGAAGTCGACGTACGTTTATGGATAGAGGAAATGAACAATTTTATTTACATACCAATTAAATATAATATAATTATTATTATAATGAACTCAATTACCAGTGGCGACTCGTGGTATTTTATAATGGACAAGTCACAACGTAAGAAAATATAGGATTTGCACCTTCAATTTGTTGGTTTCAATTATTCTTGACCACATTCGTTTCATGCAAAATAAAATTATCAACATATTCATACTTTAGTACGTACTGGATGATCTACATCTACATCAGTGGCTTAGCGTGTTTGCTAAACTTCCTTTCTAGATGCGATCTGATAGACACAAATAAAAGATAGGTACTACGCATATTTGCATATATACAAAAATACCTCCCTACATTTTTTTATGTTTAGACTTGGAGGGGCGAAACCCCGTAACCTTTCGAGCACGAACCGCCACTGTCAATCACGATTTGGAATTAATAAATGATTACCATTAAAAATGGTTTTTTATTTTTATGATTCACTTTGTATATTAAGTAGTCACTAAAAATAGCTAAAGGCCTTTTTAGGTGTGAATGAAGTAAAAAAATACATTATTTTATTACTTTTATTGAGTCGTATAAATTTATCGCGGCGCAATCAAAATTCTTAAACATTTTGGGGTACAAAAATTTAAAACGAAATTACGTAAAGACAACTTTTGTTTTGTTGACGTGAACAAAATATAATTTGGAATGTACACAGTGCCAGATAATAATCTATTTTATGAGTGCATAAACGTTTGCCTAAATTAAAGAGCGATAAATAACTGCTTTTTTAGGTGTTAGCAAATTTATAATGAAATGCATCAAAGTCACATAATTTTGGGAAATTTTTGGTAGCGCGTGGCTTGACAAAATTTTGATTAATGTTGGTATAACTTAATAATAGGAAGAATATGAGCAGCCATGATTCATGTGTGGAGGCCATCACAAAAAGGGCAGCGGCCTGCTATACACAAGAATAACCCGTATCTTTTTAAACAGGGACTACTACACCCGCCAAGCTCGAGTGAAAATGATTAGACCGTATAATAGACTGGCCAATTGACTAAACGAATTAAATTAAATTTAAATCAATTTCCAACTTGTTTACGAATTGAATTTTCTCACTTGAATTTTTTTGTTTAAAAATATAAATTTAACATATTATATCCAAGTTTCCCACATAAAAATTAATATTAAAACAAATTTTTGTGCAAATTAATCTACCCACAGTAAATAAAAGCGACAATAAATTACTAAAGCTATAAATTTCTAAAATTATCAAATTTAAAAAGTTTAATTTAAACTATAAATTAGAAATGCTAGCTAGTCTGTATGAAGCTTTACATGTAAACAGCTGGCGAGCTGTCAGCTAGTGAGATTAGGGTCAGGCAATGGAAGTGTTTGGGTGGGTTAAGAGTAAGGGGATACACAAACTGTCAGATTCAGCAAGCTGTGGATTCGTCTCGCACTTGGTCTAGGCACCAGGCTCAACCCTAATCCATTATGGCAGTCGAAACCTAACTTTAGTTTCAAACTAACTTCTTCCAATAGGTCGACTTAAAGGTGTTATATAAATCACACAAAAACTCGAAAAAGAAAACCTTTGCACGAAATTCGATTGCTTTTAAAAGTATTTCACAATATATTTGATTTTATTTTTAAAATTATTTATTGTTTTCTTCAATTCTTCCGAACCTTCCACCTGCACTTTTCAAATTAAATAATTATTTTTATTGTTACTAAGCATGTAAATAAAAAAGAAAACAAGAAATTGTTAAAATTTCAGATATAACACTTTGATCATTGCGTGACTATTGGAAAATTATAACGCACGCACAGAATTTAGCATATTTCGTGACGTTTACTTGAAATTAGACTGAAACTTATGATAAACTAAACTTCAGCGCATAAAATTATCTTCACAATTTTGACATTTCGCAGAAATTAAATTGGAAAACTTTTCAGCGATTTTATTGAACGCATTTAAATAAGAGAAATTTTTACATTGACAAATTCAAACATTAAAAAATTTAAATTAAGTCGACCAACGCCAGCGGCTCGCGTTTTACATGCGGCCTTTAATTTACTTTTTAAGACCACTGTTACAACGCTATTAAATTAAAAATTTAAGAATTTTATAACCTGGGTCCACATATAGAACATCATTACACCTTTGCGTCTAAAAACTTTTTAGTCATGTTCGATTCTTAATTTATTAAAAAAAATAATTTTATTTTGTTTAATAAAATATGTAACCGGTAATTGTTGGAAAATATCGTGATGCCAGTAAATTATCAATAACATTCTAGTAACAAACGCATTGAATCGGGTCGAAACGGTATATAACGTTCAGCATGGATTGAAAATCGTATATTTAATTAAGTAGAAGCTCACGCACTGCATCGGTTCGGCACGGCACAGACTTTTTGAAACGAAACGTAGGCTCCGAACAACGGGAAGTTTCAGTCCCACTTCAAACTTCATTTCCAGAAGGGTTTTCATGGCAGATTACCCCGGTGGTTTCCCTTTGCCTTCGGAGGAAAGACGGTCAAATTAAAGTTCTTACTATGTCCGGACTTGAACCAGGTAGCCGGCATAAACAGTCAACACACCTAACCGCTAACCTGTAAGCGGTTTAGGCTACCTTTTTAGGTTCATCTTTACAACGCGCAATATCTCAGGTTCTAATAGATCGATTTTCACAAATCTTTCACAAGATGCAGTCTCTATTTCGTTACATAACGTTATATTAAATGTAGGTACTTATTTTTTCTAATAATTTTATTATCCAATTAGTCTAATCTACGCTTAAAAGTAAAAAAGAGTGTCATACGTATAGTAATTCAACCCTGAGAGACTACAATAAATCACGCAAACAAATCCGGCTAGAAAAAATCAATATTTTATACTCATGGATTATTAATCATGTTATATAATTAATTATACATTTATATTATTACTTATATAATTAATATAATTATATATCAATTAAATCATGAATATTGATTTAATACACCGTCTGCGGTATTTTTATGAAATCATTTTAATTTAATTGTTTTAGCTAACGTTTTTCACGCACACCAGGCCGGATCGGATCGAAACGAAATAGTGCTGTTCGATCCGTTCGAATATAGTGCGCGGTAAATTTTTTTTTCGATTATTCTGTGTCTGTTCTGATTTGCGCGGAAGTTTTGACTTGTTAATTTTATAAAAATATTTCGTCTTCCACCTCTATAAAGACTATATTTTTGCTAAAAATTAAATTTTTATTACAGCCGTACCAAGCCCTGATAAACCCTTTCCGATAGTAGTCCCTACATTGTTGCTGCAATAATTGATATCCCTTTTCCCAAGTGGGGGGGTTCTTAAAAATTAAGAAAAAGAAATTAATTTTGCAGAAAATTTTGAACAAATATTATATGCTCTCATGTGACGTAAAAGCTATAGTTCATCATGTATAGTGTAGACGTCAGAAGTGGGAGGTGTATCAAAAATGGAATACATTTAGATTTATAAATAAGTCTGAAATAGTTACTTTTCTATGCATGCCTTAATATAAATACCTACAAAAATTATAAAAAAATACAATATTGTTAATAGGTACCTATCCACATTTTGCGTTGGTGCCAGAGTTCAGTTCCAAATTCTGGCCTCTATACCGCAATAACTACAGCTTTGACAGTAAACCGACGACGTACATCATTTTTGTTCAGAATATTATTCACGTCAATTTTACCCGTTATAAAATTTTTCAGACGATGGACCATTTACGAGATAATTGTGAAAAATCACTTATGTACATCGTTCGAGTTTTCATAAATTTTAAGTTGTGCTGCCCCTCTTTGGAAGGGCGGGAGTCGACGGATATTTGTTCTACTCTCATATATGTAACAGATCTAGGGCTGATATAAAATTCGAAGCTGAAGGAATATTTATTTTCAGACCGAATTACGTTTACGCGATTATTCAGATTGTGACTGTATAGGCCAATGTTTTGCCGATTGAAAACTTGAAAAATTATGTCGCTTTAAAGCAACAGTATTTTAAAATTTCTTTTTACTCACACGCAGTGACAGAGCTCAAGGACTGTTATCGTACGGTGACAGGTCCTCGTGAAGCTTCGTGCTGTTTGGATGAGCTGTTGCCCCTGATAAATAGTCTTTAAATTAACCCCTTTTATTGGCTGATACTCTGCACAACTGAAGTTGCTTATCAATAGAAAATATTTTGATTATTTGGTCAATTTTTTAATTATTAAAAAAAGGATTAATTAAGAATCATTGGGGAAAACCAGGGGACAGTTTAATGGTGGTGACTAGTGCAGTGCTTGATTTTTTTTTATTAAACTTTCTTTATTAAATTAAATAGTGTCAACATTATCACATAAAGGGTGACCGTTTTTCGAAGTTAAGCATGGGGGACCTCTTATATTATTGTTATTATTTTTTTCATTTTTGATTTGTTCCTTTGAGACCATCCTTAGGAAACTAGTACATGATTACTTTGATGGTGTGGCCTAAAGTCAGCACTAATGAGGACGGATTATCGGCTCAAAGGTTTAATTCAATGTTGCAGGCACTCAAAATTAAGCTATTGCAATATAATCGAAATATATCAACATATATATTACTAATTAAAATATAAAATAGCCTTAATTTCTTTATCTGTGTGTATGTAACGCTAAATTGATCCGTCGATGCCCACTCAGTGCGGCCTTTAGGCCGCACAAGTAAGGCCGAAAGAAATAAAAGATTTTCCCCCCCCTCTAGGGAGAGCGGATTTGACTATGCCAACAATGTTTGAACATTGTATTTTGGCGAGATTTTTAAATTAAAAAAAATTATCATCGTATAAAGTGAACGCGGTAGTAGGTTTTCTTATATTTTTTGTTTGTAAACAATAAAACCTTGGACAAGCTTAAAATTTATTTATATAAAGTAATTATCTTATATAAAGTATTTAAGTAGGTAAGGTTTTACATTTTTATATTTTATAACGTTGTAAAAATAACTTGAAGAGCGACCACCCAAAGGAGTAACCGGGTAACTAAATTAATTCTTACCAGTTCGGGCCTGATCACCGATATAAATAATAAAACCCCAGAAAAGATTCGGGCATATTTTTTTATTTATAGAATGTTTTTTTATAAATACAGCCGAGTCGCGGTAATATGAACATCCGATAACGTGAACATCCGGAACCGTGAACACATAATTTGATAATTTAGATATTCAAAAACCGGAATAAAAAATATTTATATTTTAAGACGTGAACAAAAAATATAAGATTGCATAATATTAATTTTTATTAAATAGTTGAAAACTGAAGTATTCGGTCTACTATTAAATATTCCATACCTCCACTATCTATCTAATTCTATCTCTATCTCATAAACATAAAAGAATTTTATCCAATATAAAAAGGAATTTGAAACTCCAACTCTGAAATGTTGTGGTTTTGTATTGGGTGCAATCGATCTAATATTGTTTTTAGAAACATACTGTAATATTTTGATTTGATTCTTTTATAATAAAGTAAACTTATTTTATAAAAAATACAGTAATAATATCGTGTAATAATTTATTTATTAAGTCTAAGTTCCTTGATATAATAATAGTTTAAAATAGTTTCGATATCCATGTATTCAGTTATGTTGAATTTTTTATCCTATTTCCCACTTTTTTATGAAAATATTTTCTTAAAATAAAGCGTTTTTGATGAATTCCTACAAAATCAATTTAAATATTCAATTTTTTAACAAATAAAGTATCAGAAAATCGAAACTTTGTGTCTATAATACCTAAGTATTTTACAAGACAATATATTCTAAAAAACATTCGGAAACACTAATTTAAATGTATTTGCTTTTGAAAAATCTAAAATTTCGCCTGCTGCACATTTTTAGAGCTCCGTTATTTCTAAATCCCGGCGTAATAGGTATTTTATTATTTTTATTTATTATTTTATAACCGAAAACTCGGGGGGTATCCACTTAATTATCAGATTCAAATTCTATAAAGTGCGGTAGAAATGAATTTAATTACTACAAAATAATTAAACATTTTAAAATTATTACCTAATAAAATCTAAAATGAAATATTAATTTATAAGAAAATTGCCTTCCGTTTTTGATAACCTCGTGAATGCCAGTGTGGGCCTGTGCGAAAGAGGTTTTATTTAAAATAAACAAAAATTAAAACATTATATTGGCCATTTTTTAACCAAAAAACTAAAGGTCGAGTCGTGTGGCCTCGCATTAGGTAACCACTAGAGCGATGGATAGATAAACCGCTTATAATTGCCTAGTTTTCTATGTTGATTCTGTATAGAACTTATATTGCAATTAATTTTATCAATAATTATAATTACATATACCTCATCATAATTTGTTGTAAAACATTTCATGTAAACATAAGTCTTTTTTTATTTAATTGCATAACTAAGCAACGATCAAAGTCTAATTGGCGCCTGGATAATAATATAAAAAATACTGAATAAACATGTTTGAATATATAAGCATATTAATCGTATTATTATTAATATACTCGCAGGTTAGGATGCTCTAATTTATTTTACGACCAAGGCTTCCAAATTGACCAGTACGGCGCTGTACTGGAACCCACTCTATAGTATACTTTATTGATCAAATTATGGGTAAGCAATTGTTTAACTTTTCTATAGCTGATTATTAGTAGAAAATTTTCACAAAGTAAAACTGTTACGTTAGGTGATGAACAATTAATTGCAATTTAATTGTTGTTTTTAACCCACTTCACACTAAACAGTAGTGCATGTTGCTTCTGTGTTATAAATATTAATAAATAAAATAGATTCTCACACTCAACAGAAGAATTTTAATTTTTGAGAAAAAAATGACCATCATGCTGTATTTTGCAAAAATATTTGATACAGTTTGACGTTCGGACTGGGCAAAAATTTTGATTGATGAGAGAGTAAGCATAACACACAACTTTTTAATGTGTCTAGTCGATAAAACGAGTCTACAAAAATAATTATGAAATAATCCCTTTGAAAACAACACAAGTGCATACTAAAATAACTTAAACGCACTTGAAAGTGGTCATAAATTATTGCCTATTTATTCAAATAGGTCAAATACAGTTATTCACAGAAACGTTTAAATGGTCGTTTTTTTAAGGTAATTTAAAGTGCATTGCACCACAAATTGTAACACACCTCAAAAACCCAAATCCCGTTTCAGTAAAGAATTATTGCAAGGGAAACAATTTTGGTCGAAAATCTTCAAACGAAAAGAATCGGGCGAGGTCAAAAGCAGGCGACAAAACCTTTTAGTATTTTTTGTACAAATAAGATACAAAGGTTATTTTTTGTATGCTTTATTGCATCTAAACAATGGCATAGGAAACAGCAGGAATGTTTGCGTCTAAAAACTTTAAAAAATTGCTTTTAAAACTTGACTTTTTTACATAATTTTTGCAAGAAAAGCTGTATTTCAAACCAAAATTACGATGAAAAATTTCCAAGTAAAATTAACTACTAAAATACTATCGGTTCAGCATTGTTGGTTACCGTGTAAAATTTACGACCAAATGTGCAAAAATAAGTTTCTAAGTATGAATTATTGACAAAATTGCGATAATTAGGAAGTTTTACCCCTAACTTATATATTTACCGATGTGTCTTTAGTTGGCTTTCTTAATTTAACTTCCACACAAGTGCAACAAAATTGCAAGCACGCGAAAGATCATATTCCCATGGGTATAAAGTCCTTTTGCCGCTAGCAAAATAGCAAAGTTTAGATCGAGCCAGATAAACTGATTATGATGATTTATGTGCTCTAAAATATGTATGCCTAAATAGAAACTTTCGGTAATTTGATAAAAAAGTACTTAAAAATTAGAAACATCAAACACATGGTAATAACTATAAAAAGTACATTTTTATTTAGCTGTATTATTTAACGATTAACGGTTCAAAATGCAAAATTCTCATTTCTGTCGCAATCAATTTACAACAAAAAAGTCGATGTTGTTATTTATAATCCAATAGCAAATTTATTCTAAATCGCACGCAAATATTTATATCTACCATAAATTCATCCAACAGTAAACATTTTAGTAGGTACAGTGAAAATTTTTCCGTATCGATTTCCTTATTGGGATTATAGCGGAACACTCCGTATTGTATTCTAACAAATTAATTTAATAATTTTCGATAAAAATTTGTTCAACTTACGTTATCCACCATATTAATTAAATTTCGACGCATTTCACACACTTATCACTAATTATTATTGTTGAACAACAAACAACAAATTGAAAACCGGAAATTCCGTACCAATATGAAAACAATTTTGCGTCACTATTGTTCTTAATCTTTTATTCGACTGATTTTATTATAAGCTATAGTTTAGCGATCACTTCTACAGGATCTGTAGTGTTTGGGAGGGGGTTTTAAAATATAGAGGGCTATGAGATAAACCTGGCTTTGGGACCCATTTGAAGGCCATTGAGGGTAGCCGATAGGACAAGATAACTAAAGAAGGGGAATTCAACCAATCATAGGAACCATTTTAAATCTTTTGTTACAGATTATCGGTAGCTTAAAAGGATGCGGTAAAAAAAAGGTGCGTCCAATTGTTTGGTTAATTGCTCCCATTTTTCTGAATGTTGTAAATCTGTAAAATTGAATATTTACAACGATGAGGATAAGAGGGTTCTAAAATTTTAGCATTTTGGGGTAAAATACTTCAGTTGATGACAAGGTTTTAAGTAGATGAGATGGTGATGTGTTCGAGTGCGGATGCTTGGAATGATGCGGTTTTGCTTGAGAACTTTTAGACTCTTACCAGGTAATTTGATTAAATCTATTTATATAGTAGATCTCAAGATAATTTCTTTGGATGTTCAAATTTAATGTCAAATGTTGAAGTGGAAAAATGACCTCGTCCACATAATGTAAACCTGTTTCTTCTAATGTAGGTACCTATACATAAACATTCAATTACATATTTTAGTCATGAGTTGGCTTTTTTGTTTTTTAATTTCCTTAACAACTTCTTAAGAAACTGAAATTATGAACTTCAGTAATAATTACCCGTTATTACGGCATTGTTTGTGTATGTATATGCATATAGGAATATGTTAAATTTGTAAGTTACAGCTGCAAATTACATACCATAAATTGAATTTGTTGACAAATTCAGTATGAACAAATTTCTACCCGCATTTCTTATTTCCTATATTATTTTTTTCAATTTTGCGTTATGTTTACCATATGTTGAACTGTACATCCACTATCATAACGGAATCAAGGGGGATAAACGCACATGGTAACTAAAAACTAGACAGTTGCACTAACTTAATAATTGTTAAATGAACCGTATTGATTAAAACTTTTAAAAGTTTTTCTCCTAATCAACGAAACTATTCAGGAAGATAATGAACATGTAAGGGATGAACTTGATACAGCGAAAACAAATTAATCCGTGGAGAATCGTCCTCCAGTTGTTTCGATTGCCTTTAAATCTTCCTACGACAGTTTTAAATTAGCTTTACGATGCACAGTAGTAAAAATTAAAATGTTAATCGGATATGTAATAATAAAGTCGTTAAAAATGCAATAAAACAGTCGGCTCTTGCGAAAGGCCACCGACGACGGACGGTGGATCAACTCTTGATATTATTTTCCAAAATTTTATATTTTCTACAAAAAAAATTTTAAAATTATTTTGACCTTGCAGAAAAATACTTGGGGGTAACTTAGTATTAGTACCTTTGAAATAGTATAAAGAATTTTTCAACACACAACAAAGACATACCTAGAGAATGACTTTTACCTTGTACATGCATTGAAGTTTTTTGTGATTTTAATAGTTCTGCCGTAGGTCGTAAATAATTTCATGATGGAATTTAAAAAAAAAGGTTACTTGTTACAGTTGAGAATTTAACAGTACGGGGGATTCTCGGAAAATTCGTAACTGTTTCAAACTTTGTAGTTCTCTCGTGTGACACGTGCAAGGATCATATATTTTTAAAATTAATAGGGTTTTTAAAAATTTGAACATGATTAATATACGAATTTAAATACATGACTTAACCTGAAGTAGGTATGTAAGAAGAAGAAATATTACCGGCTTAAGCTGAGTGTTATGTAAAATACATAACACAAAATACTTGTTTTACTAGTAGGTATTTCGTCGATTAAGCTTTATACAGTGTCTTAATGAAGTAACGTGATTTAAAGTGTACAGAGCTACTAAAAATTCAAAGCAATTCATATCCGTCTATAGCGTAAACAATGGCTTCAATAAAAGCTATCTATCACGACAGATACCAAGCTCTTTATTTAAATACGCGAGATAAACTCTCGGTTAGGCGTAACTATTGAGTTGTTCAATAAAGAAAAGTGATATTATGAATGAAACTCGAGAATTTGTAACTAGAAAAGCTATTTTAAAATTACGAATAAACATACATAACCTCTGATATATTCAGACACCCGACGGTGAAATGCATGAACTGCTATATCATCGAGACTCTTGTACAGAAGGCGACGTAATGAAAAAATTTTTCACGCATATTTTTTCCTATATACCGAGGGTGGTTATCACTATAAAAGTTTTTCGACGTCAATTTGCTTTTGCGCCCGAGCTTCCGGATTATCTAATACACAACGAAAAATAAATGAACTAAAAAGTTAACAAAATTTAGGAAGTCTGGTGCTTTGTCGCAAAAGCAAAGGCAGGATGAGATATGCAAGAAACAAACTAAAATTAATGATATTGATAAGTGCATGGAACAAGTTGGATAACTTGGAGGATGTTCATAAATCAGAGAGTTTTATTTAAAATTGCTGGTTTTAATATTAAAAAGGCCACAATAAGACAGAAAGACGAATCATTCATAGCATGTGTGATTTAAAGGTCTGATGGTAAAACATGAATGTTCGCACAGAGCCATGACATCTCATGATTTACTTGCATTGCATATAGCTCTGGTTGCTTAGTGTTTGATAAGGGTTGTTAAGCTTACATCATATGTCTTAAAATGAGATTTATATAGTAGGATAAAGTGTCTTGCAGAGGTTTTGTTAAACGCTTTGTCATGTAAATGTATAAAGTGTACTTAGTTCATAAATTTCAATTAAAAAATTCTACAGCAAAATTGCAGTAGGTTATATTTTTATATGTAGAGGTATAAGAAGTGATTTAAATTCAGATCGACTGTGTAGATAAATATCATTATTTGGTAAAAACCTTAGAGTGATTATAATAAGAATGACTTTTACACGACACAAAACAATTGGCTATATTTATACAGGTCTATAAAATCTAAATACAAACATTACATTATTTAATTAGTGAACTCTTTGTGAACCTACCCTAAGTTCAAATTGAAATTCCATGTCGAAGGAACCCGCTTTTCTTTATCATTTTTAGATCTATTTACATTAAAATGTACTTTTTAAAATTGCTTCCAAATTTTTCGACTTTGTAAAAATATGGTAATACATACTTGCGTGTGAGGAATTTTCTTAAAAATTATGTTTTTGATTACGAGGAATATATTAGCAAATACGTAATAATTAAAACTAAAACATTAACCAACTGTGACCGACTAATGGAGTTTTATTAAAACATTGTGAGATAACTTGATTGAATGCTTAAATCATACAAACGCTGTATCAGCGGTACTTCAAAAGCTTTCGAATTGTGGTCACAAGTGGTTAAAGAAGTAATTGATATTTTATTATCGTGTAATAAAATTTATGTTGCAAGTTTATAGCAAATTTAACTGTAAATTGACAAAGTGATAATTTATTACACTTAGCACACATTGTAAATCATAGTCGTTTATTAAAAGCAAGATTTTTTACATGTTTACCCCCCGTAAGTAAATGCACTTTTAAAGTGACGGTTAGCGGAACCAAAATTTTTTAAATGGAATCCCCTTGAAATTATATTCTGCATACAAATCACATCCACGAAAGAATTTACACTCTTGTGTTCATAATAATAATTATTTATTGGCGCCATTTCTCTCATGTATATTTATTATGATGCACGATTGTACCATCCACAAAAATAGTTTTTAATTAGCGAGAACTAAAATTTCGCGTACCGTTTATTATAATTAAAGCAGCAAGGATCACAAATATAATTCAAATTTGTTACATCCGTTTGGTTACTCAATGTTTATCTTTGTTTCAACCCCGTGTTCCCTAGACGAAAACTTGGAGGAAAACATGCCAAACTTTCGGTCGAAATGAATAATTCCAAGATATTTTGGTTAACAAAGTTACGAAGGAAAAAGTAAAATACTAACCCGGTGAGTAGTTGGAGTATTTCGAGTAAATAAAAAAACTGATAAGCAATTTTTTCATTGCGTCAAGTTCAATGAAGCTTGCAAAAAGGAAGCGAGATAATGAAGTACGGCAAACGATCCCAACCACGTCGGCACTCCATAAAATTATCAGACAAAAATATTAAAAATGCAGGCATTAATCGATCCTCGTCTTTTAAATGAAATCTCATCGGAGAGACCCCCAAGAATTACCACACGAAGAGGGTCCACGGATATTTATTGCTCATATACATTAGGGAGGATATTCATCACAAGTGCGAATCGAAAGAAGCATCTCGAGAATGATGGAAGAGAAGCCTGAGTCATCATACTGATTACCTTTGAGACTCGAGTTTAAATATGCTGCAGACAAAACCAATTATGTTGGTACCTTGTACACGACAAAATAATTTATAAAACGCAACATACCATACAACTTTGATAATTACTTCATAAAATATTTGCCGTTAATGAATTTAACTAAAAAGCCATAAATCAATCATTCTATTTCGGTCTTGGAACAAAAGCGCTGTCTCGCAGTTGCATTTTCAAAGTCGAAACAGAAGCAACAAAAATGAAAAATAACTTCAACTTCTAATAAACTCTTCAGTGCATAATTTGTTCTTAGTTCTATATCCGTATTGCTTGCACGCTGTAAAACTCCACTCAAATTTTAATTTGAATGAATAGAGTCATAAATTTGCTTTAGAAGTATAATATGGCTTGGTTGCGATTTCAACGGCTAAATTTACATCATTTACTGTGCTCCTAAAATTTAGTGCAGCAAACTTGTTACAGTATTCGCTTCTGTAAAATTTTAAAATATGAATTAAATTGAAATTACAAAACAGGGCCACGTTAATTTAATAAATACTCAGGTGCATTTTAAGCAAGGAAAAAAAAGGAATCGTTGCATGCGGCAGGTAAGTATTTTTATGCAAGGTTCGATATCAAAAGAGAAATGTTTTCTCTACACCCGGGGAAGAGTCCATGAACCCACCCCAGTCACCAACTGGTGATATTTCACCAACAATTTACGAGCTCAGATACGACAGGGAAATTGCAAGAATGGCGGAGTAATCTATCTTTGTTGGCCAAGACGGGGGGAGAAAAATAAGATAAAACCCTTAGAATTTGTCTCTAAAGTGAACAAAAGTTATCCTATTGTTTAATTATATTTTCGTATCGATAACAAATTCGATAAATTATTTGCAGGTGATTTAATGAAAAATAAATTAAGATTTAATTTTAAGCGCTTATGTTATAACAAATATGACGTTAGATAATAATATAAACGCTTCGATATTAACGGTTTATGTATAATCGACATATAACAAAAACCGCACTTCTCCCCTGAGCCTATACATTACAAGAGCAGAAGGTCGGAAAATTTAATATCACCAGCTTGTACACTGCTGTTCTCGCAAATTCTCTCACTTTCGGTATTTTTCCATTACATCACATTCTCCATAAGTGCTCATGATGCCCTTATAAACACAAGTTAGTATCTTTACATTAATATATTTTATATCGAACAATATTTATTTTGTCACATAAATTTTAACGCAAAAAATTTTGCGAGTTAACCCTATCGCAGTTCACAGCTGTTCCGAAAGCTCGCTTTTCCATGGGGATGTACCGTGTCACCCATCCCCATAATAACGCCATTCAGTTACGCCACACTGTGCGCTGATTGCTTACACATTATGCATGTCGAGCACACAATGTTACCAACAATGAAAGCCAACTACTCTGTTTTGATTTTAACAAAATCATATTTCAAGCTCCAGCGAATATTTTAGAATATGTATTCTAATGTGTATCCAACCATAACGGAACGACTTGAAAATAGGGAAAAAGTTTGATTTACAACCTGACTGGTAAGCCATCACTAATAAGTTGTTGAAGACAATGAAATTTGTTCTGTCATATAGTAACTAAATTTTTCATCATCTACATACCACTATAAAATTAATTCGCCCATAAAAATATGCAAATTAAAAATTATTATAATGTAATAAAAATCAAACCAGAAAAGTTCTAAAAATTTATTTCACATTATCTATTTTTTCCACTTTCTATCTTCGAAGTTTCCGAGTTTTTAGGGACATAACTCTCAGGCATGGTGCATATCCAACTTTAGATTGTATAAAGTATAATGTACAAAGAAAAGCTTAATGTAAAATCAATAAAACACCATTACGAACGAATGTAACTTACAATTTCAGTGCATACCGCTCAAGTATGGTTACTTTATGATTTTTATAAAAAGCTTAATTATATTACCGCCGTTGCAACAGCAATTTTTTTTCTTTCATTAACCAACTGGAGTTTTCGTTTATGCAATACCAGACCGATTGAAAATAACGAACACTATTTTAAAAATTTTGGACGTTTCTCAAACTTGAGCGATTATTTTTAGATTTTTCGATTACAATTTAGTTTTAAACTTTCACCTAAACAGATGTGTTTCAAATTCGTCGACACTTCATTAGAACCTCAACACTCGATTGATTGGTTAAATTTCTCAAAGTTAATTTAAAATTTTTATTGAGTTATGTCTAAGCACTTCGGGTACAAGCTTTCACGATGCTAAAAATTGGTTCGGTCAACAATGAACGAGGAGAAAGATCACATATGTATATACGGGGTGGTAAAATAATGAAGAAAACATGAAATAAATTTTAATGTATCGTAAATTTATGTTTATTCCTTTATTCTATAACAATACGTCGATAGGTTTTATATATGTATGGTAATTTTGGTATGAAAGTTTTTCTCCTTGGTACAAAGTTATTCGCAAAACTTTAAGTTAGTAAAGAATAAAAATAGTAAATCATTCTGCCTTACAGAGCACATTGAAAAGTTTCCAGCTTACATATATGTTTGCAATCACCCGTATACAAAACTACACTTCGTAAACATTTCGTTTCGAATTCATATTAACGAGATCATATTTTTTCGGAAACATTTTTCATTTGTTTATCTCTAGGTTTCTTATCGCAAATGCTCGAGCAACCCCCAAGAAGTCATCAACATTGTTGGCGGGTTTCGTTTCACCCCTTAGGCTTTTTTATCTTTACCCAACATCTGCCAAATACAACAGCCAAGAACATTACAAAGCAGAATATATTGCAATTTTCTTGAACCATTAGTACTTTAAAGCTTTGTACAAATGCACTTGTTAATACATGTGTACAGTTTAATGAACTAGTTATTTTTTTCCTAGCAGTCAAGATTTATTGGAAACAAAATTTTCCATTTTTAAATCAGATGCTTTATTTCGTGGCCAAGTATTTCAGATGTCTATTTTCAAAATTGCACTTTTTCTATTTAAAAACCCACAACTAATTGGGCTTTTACTGGAGAGAATGCAAACTAAATATTAAACAAAAAATAGTTAATTGAAATGTTATGAATAGAAGAAAAGAAAGAATTACTATAATAGTTGCCCAAGAAACGAAATTAGTAATTGTGTTAAAATAATTTAATGCAAAAAACTTCTTTGTGAAATTAAAATGTATTAAGCGAGACTACTTTAGTATCAAAAGCAAGTACATATAAAGATAATGCATAATTGCCTGTTAATGCAAACATCTCAATTAACTGAGCAATTATACATTCAACATTGCATTGAAAACTGGAAGAATTACTTGAACAAAAAATGAACTGCATCAATTAAAGTGGAAAACAACTCACAAGTGATTTTATAATTTTTCTCATTATTTAAGTCAGTAATGGCGAAATTATTGAGTTGAGAAGTTATTAGGTAATGTACTCTTGATGAACCTGTGAGAAGAGTTCCGTTACACGCATTAAACTCGGCGACCACTTCAAACTCCGGTTTAATTGGCACCGGTGTTAAATTCAAATGATAATGTAGCAATCGTGGCACCTACATACTGGTATTAGATATAAAATATGCTCATTAAATTGTGACACCAATCCCAGGTAACTTTTGAGAAAACTTAAGAAAATTGATTAAACGGAAGTTTAACCGTAAGATTCGCTCAAGTTTTAATTAGTTCCAGAAAACCAAGAAGAAAAGTATGGTCCGTTTTCGGACTGAGGGTGTTCATCAGTTCGGCGCGATAGTGAGCACGTTAGATAAATCACGTTTGATGTACAAGGTTTGCATTATCTAGCCAAAAGCTAAAGTCAACACAATTAGCTGATGATACACTAAGCCAGTTATACTCATAAGGTTAATGAGATGCAAGTACATGTCTTTGAAGAAATGCCGACAGGTGACACGTCTACCAGTCGATATTTCTGGTCTTAACCGACACTGGCACCTTTCTCGGATACGCCTGTTTATATAAAAACCGCCAAATACTTGGCTGTGCTCCACCAAAAACAAACAACAGAGGTGCACTGCACACCGCCGCGCCGCCATTTTGACATATGACACCTAAGATTAATGGGGTACGTAGTTATTAAATAGTAAGAGACCATTAATTATAAGGGTTTATACTAAAAGTGCAAGTTTATTTATGCACTCCGCTAGTTTTAAGTTATTTGCGGCGTTGATGGTTTTATAATATTGTGACAAAATCACAAACATTTTCAACCGCCTCCGGTAATAATAATTAGGTATACTAATACCAATTTCATAAAATAAATAATAAAAGCTTCCTTATTTCACGCCTAATTTTCCGTCTAAAAGATGCAGTGCTTTGCAATTTATTAATAAAAATTTATATAATCTCCAGAATAAATTCAAGCAATTAACGAGATACAATCTAAATTTATTTCTGCATAAAGTATTCTTAACGTATTACTAGAAAAAAATGGTAGGTAATAAATAATGCGAATTAATTATATAAACAATTAATTTTACTATCAGTTTCGGAGTTGCATTTAACATATTCTTTTATTTCTTGTTTATTTATTGCTTATTCTCTTCGATTTCTAAGCTTACGTGAGCTGAGTTCAAAAAACTCGCCACAAATTTTCGAAAGCTTCCAACTTCTTGAATTTTTTAATTCATTTTTTGTAATTTATTAGAGCCGGTTTGGTGTGCATTTCAACTTATTTATTTTGCAGAAGCCGTGTTTTATCTCTAATCGTGCGGTGTTTGCCTGATAGAGTGTCGCAAGAGCGTTTTTTGGGACCACTCTTGTTTATTATCTCTATTAACGCAAATTTTGGGTGCAGAAACTATTTTTTGCTTCACGTGTTCCAAGCAAGTTAAATTGGCTTGGGATCATCGACTCAATATACAATAAATCCTTATAAAATTCCATAAATCCACTTATCAACATATTCGTGTTATAAAGGGTCCGCTACAATAGCCGAATGTATTTTTAAAACTTGTGTAGGCGACTCGAGAGTCGTTTTCCTGTTGTTTAAGATAAGCGGTATTAGATACAAATGAACAATAAATTTAAACAAATTAAAAAAATTCGTTTCATATCGAAACTTTTAGTGAGAATGTCTTCATCATCGTCTTAATGACTTTCGGGGATTACGATTTGGAAGACAACTTGCCTAATTATTATTAGCTGGTAAAGGTGTTTGTCCTATTGTTACCTCCATTGTTGTATAAATTAATGTGATAATTAAATTATCGTCTTCCACACGACGAATTCGAAAATATTTATATACTAGTTCTTTTAGTGCAAAATTTTTGAAAACTTTCGTTTTGAAATTCCATTTCATTTAATTCTAACAACCTTGAAGACCAATAAATATTCCAATCTCATCGTTAATAGAGCATAACGAAGTTACAAGATTAAAAAAGATGGAATTGAAAGTTTAGATAATACAAATGGAGTCAACAACAAAAAGTGGAAGCGAAAAAGTATTACTTATGCATTCCTAAACCGTTAATTAAGTTTTAGTTTGCGTTTTCATTATCAAGTTGTCATAATAAGTAACTAAAATTGTGGTTGGGGAAGTGAACAACTATATATAATGGGTTGATAAAAATTCAAGTAAAAACTTCAAATTATACTTAACCATTAGAACAGAATTACGTTTGTGATGTTTTCGCTGCAGCGAATTACAATTAAATTGTAGTAAAAGATAATTTCACTTGAACCTTGCATAGTGGGACGATGCATGTAATCAATGTAGCGGCTAATGTGAACAAGTTGGTTAAGATTTATAGACTGGCAAGTCAATTGAACGGCGTTATATGGACATACAGCTTATATGGTGTACATGGCTAGTTCCTTAACTTGAAGAGAAGACAAAAAGAATTGATCGAAAACTGATAACGAAACTCAAGTTTGATGGCTTAATTTATTTAATGAAATTCAAACATAACGAGTACATGCTTGTTAAACAACATGTTAACTATTCAATTCAAGTTTACACTCGGCAAATAGCAATAAGTTTCATTTATTGTTCGATAATTCTCATTCACCTTATATAATATTAAGTTTCAAAGAAAAAAAGCCAGGCTTGCAGTTCCTCAAGGACACTAAAAATTATCTTGCAACAAAATTTTGATATTTACATTCAATTAAAAATAATTAACTAGAAAAGCTAAATGTTTTGGCCAAAAAAGTTAACCATTTTAGAATACATTCGAGTATCGAAAGGAAGTGAATGAATTTTAAATAAATCTTGATGAAAAAACTGGTTAATCTTGTCTCAAATTCAACCTTTACTCAACTATAAGTTATATAATTTTATTTCTCAAATAAAAATTGGAAATGTAAGCAGATATAATTCAAATATAATTTAATCAAAATTTGCGCATGATTCACAGTGAGCGGATTTTATTTTTATTGTTTGGCTAGAATTTAAAAATTGTTATTTCTTGAAACTCACTTACCTTTTTAAGAGAACAAGAGCAATTAGTATATAAAAATAGGTATGTAGCAAAAAGATTTGTTGATACGTTAATCTGGAAGGCGCTTAACTGGGAATTGTGGAGACCTTACCTGCAATTAGAAAAAACCGAGTTAATCGATTGCTTACTATAAAATCGTACTTAATAAAAAATTGCCGCAATCTATAACAGATCACTGGAGGATAATTAGAGTAAAATGTTACAGTATTAAAAAGTTAACATGTCTGATATTTTATATGAGTGGAACAGCAATAAACTGTAAATGGAATGCACGCAATAGTTGATCTTTCTAGAAATTTTGTAGCTAGAAGATATAATGCACTAAATCGTATATCTTACTAAGATCGTAAAGGTTAAGAACGAGTTCTAAAATGTACGTTGGCGAAGAAGACCGTCGCATTCCATCAGACGAATTTTGTAACTTGGTTATTGAAAAACCTCACGGGAATATTTAACTTTGAAAAAATGTGAATATTTACTGTCTGCGACAAAAACCAAAATTATAAATAATTTATCGAAAGATTCCACAAACAAAAATATTTTTATGGCAAAACCGTTATCATTTAGAATTTTCGCACATATGTTAATCACTTATAAAGTTTCTTGCAAACTTTAGAGCGCTTCAGGAGTGCCATATAAGTATTTCATTAAAAGTCTGATTTATGCTCTGATTTTACTGAAGTGCATATAATTTTCAGAAATGTCACCGCAATTAAAACACATTACATCTACTATATCATACCGGGTTTATTAATGGTTGATGTTTAATGAGTTTTAAATTTTTAGTGTAAATTTCCATTATTTTAGCAAAATTCTGAAACACGGCTTTTTCACACGATTTTACCTGACGAACCGATAGAACTACATAAGATGTAAATATATTTATTAATTCAGTGTGGTAAATATAAAAACGGAAACAATAACAAAAAATTATTACGTGCAGCACAGTATATTGAAACAGCTCGCTTATTGCACGAAAAAATTTGTACTAAGTACTAAACATGTGGAAAAATTTATTAAATCATCCGAGAATAAATTTCCTTTGAGAAATCATAAAATTATTAAACTCGAAAGAAGAAGAAAATTAAACGGTGGTATTTTTAATTCACCTCCAAAAAAGTAAGTTACTTATTAAGATAAAGGGTTGCTTTGTCAATTAAATTCCTTCCATGAAATTCATATCAAGCTTTTATTACACTCAAAATACCACAGCCCGGAAACCACGCTCCATTACCAAACTGAGCACTGAAAATACAATTACGGTTAATATTGTGGGTCGTAATAATTCTTATTGTAAGTTTTGAACAATTAATTTATAAAGAAACCGAAAACGCACAAATTGCTATAATTTTATAATTAGGAAACTTAAGGAAAACTTCTCATTATTACATTTTTAGAACTTCTGGTATGATCAATAAAGGTTATTTCAGTTGTTCATTAAATTATGTAGATTTATATTGGGTCTGCTACGAGGAGATTCCAATAAGAAATTTGTTTGTTTTATGTGTATGTTTGGTGATAAGAAAAATTAATTTTAATGTCAAATTGAAATATGACCCGATTTTACCCCATACATAACTTCTTTTTCTCATCTTGAATAAGTTATTGCAATTTATTGCTATATTAGTTATTACTATACGTCCGCCGAGGTTTGGAATCCACGGACTTATTTGTGATAAAAATTCTATTTAAAAAAAGGATTTACAAACAGCCAAAGAAAATCATCAGTTGCTTACGGTGGCCAAAAAGTCTGTAAAGATTTAAAACAGCAGATGGTATGTTTGGCAAACGAGTATAGCTGTATATATATTGGATGGTCATCATATTTATTTATCCTTAAATCGTGTGTGAAGGCAATTGTCTTGCCTTGGAAATTTTACAGTTGAATAATAAAGCAACATCGCCATCAACTTATATAAAAGTTAATTTTGTAAATTCATGAAGGATCTTATCTTTTTCCTTATACTATTTAAATATCTAGTGAAAACGGCGCCAAACGTGTAGGAGGTATATATAATTTATGTATGATGCCCAAGCACATATAACCTATACACACATGTGCCAACAGCAAAGGTGAAATATTTTATTAGTAGACAGAACTTTAGATGCTGCAGTCTAAAATTCATTATTTATAACTTTATATTTACTTACAGTTTATTAATTTATGGCGATTCAGCTTACAATAAAAAGCCAGGACTAAATACCCAAACGATCAAAGAAAATACCTAAAGCTATTTAAAAAAATTTCTCAAATACCTTCCAAGCACTTATTATCTTGGAAACTCAAAATCCAATAATTTTGGGAAATTTTGAAAGATCGGTCGTATATTAGGTGACTTGATGTGTAGTCATTTAGTGTGATTAATCACATGAATTGGCGTTTTAAAATTATAACTAATAAACTTCAAGATAATTCGTAAGGTTTTGGCAGTAGCGTTTTTTATCTTTGTCGGGTATTTTTATAATGCGTAAAAATAGATAAATCTGATGAAGGCAGAGACACTGCTGCCGAAAGCTTGAGGCACTGTTTTATTTTAATTTAGCTAAACAGATTGTTTTGCTTTTATTATTTCCTGTTTTTAGAGCATTTTAATTTAAAATTAAACAATTAAATTTCAACAATCATCCATTCGAACTATTTTGTAGCCGATTAGGTTAGTCACTATGCTATTCTACTGAACTAAAGTTAAAACACGATCATTCGAAACATCACGAATTTATTAATTTATACAAGAAAATTAAAAATTACAGAACATTTAAAAAAGATGTAATATTGAACTACAATTTTCTTGGTTATAAGTTATAACTTTTACAAGTCTCATCAATATACCTGGTTAGCCGACGGCTAGCTTAATGTTAGCGTTGAATAAAGTAAAAATTGTACCGATAATATTGAAAAATAACTTCGCAATGTTGCTTAATTTTTACAGACTTATTGACTTGTTTTATTACCTATATATTAGCGGAAACTTTTGCGGGTATCCAAAAGTACAGTAAATATTCGGAAAATAAAGGAAAAATAACAGAAAAGTTGGAAGATATAACAAAAATAGGAACGGATGTTAAAAATTCAACAGAGAAAAATTATACTGGAATAGTCTGCTCTAGAAAACTAGATTCGCAATGAGACGTGCTTAATAAAAAAATAAATCGTCCATTGTAAATATTTTGAAGGCAAATTATTCGCAAATTTAATAATTTGCATTTCATTTATATTTATTAATTCCGTAATATCACCAATTCGCTTTCAGAATACAGTAGTTAATTTCTTTTAGACGATCAGTATGGTTCAAAAACAGGATATGGATTTTTTATTTTGAAATAATAAAAGTGCCGTAATCGGCAGTTATTCCGGTATAATTTAATACCCCCTATTGGCTATGCACATGTTGTGAAAAATTCAAAAATAAACCGGTAATCATCACCTTACGAAAGCAGCAATTTTGATTTTGGAAAACATATGCTTATTCAATATTCACCGCGAATAAGTCAAAAATGAGTCAGAAAATTGAACGCGACACGCATTTAATCAGAATAGTTTAACACTCAATCAAATGTTAATATAATCGGCTGTAAATGCTACTTACATTTGATGGTAGCCATAAAACTGACCTGCTCAATACTATGTTTACTTTGAAATACACCATTAATTCTAAGTACTCATTAATTTTACGAATTGTTATTTGTACCCCACTTAACGAAATTTTATTACCCGCTACATCAAAAAAAAGTTATTCGAACCCGCTTACTTATATAAAACGTTTTTTTATGATTTAAAAAAATCGTGTTACAATTTAGAAGCAATTAAAATACACATCGTATATGTAAAAATATGAGAGTAAAAATATTAGGAAAAATTTACAGGTGCTCATGTAAAACCCATAAAAACGCCATTTATCGCGACAATAACACCGAGTCCGGTGTGTTCGTAGATCCGGAGTTCGACTGGGCGCCTCCCAGGCAGTAAATTTTCCACCCTCGGTTCTACACACACATGGACCCTCACGTGGTCACTCCTCAATTAGACTATTTGCTTTACATTCATTACGGAAGCTACGAGGATTTTACTAACTGTCGAATTTATTGCGAGATTTGTCGTAGAAAATACATCCACGAGAGAAATATTGTTTATATTTTGGCAGTTTGAATCCGCGTATTTAAAACCGCTTAAATATGATTTAATGTTCTTCCCTTTTAATTACACCTGTAAATGTATCCGATTATTTTTCCGGCGATCCTTATTCCTACCTACCTCACAAAACGCAATTTTCCGAATTCTCCAAATTAATCCTTAAAAAAAACTCTCAAATCAGTCCATAACTCACAAAAAAGAAGCACCGCTTATCCGAACTATTATACAACTAAAAGTGACTCCGGTCGTAGCAAATATCGATAGGTTTACAAAATAACCTTGTATTATATGACCACTACCCAAGTTAACTATCCGACGTTCAATTTTCCTAATCAGTAAAACTTATTTTACGTTAATAACTCCGTCATTTTCTAAACAACCACCCGACAATAATAAGATAAAGACGCAATTAACGGTTTGGAAATTCTGGTTGTTTTAAGCTTTCTATATCGGTATCGTGTTGTGGCCAATAGATTATTTCTTAGCCCCATGGTATTATAATGGTTCTTTAGAAACCACACCTTTAATTTAAAAAAAAGTTGTTCTAAACCATCATTTTTAAATCATCAAATTAAAAATTGCAGACCGAAAATCTTCTCAAGTCTTTAGAATCTACACAATTACCGCTTTTTGTTAGACGCCTTCCAGCATGACGAATTTCAAAAAAAAACTAATAGCAAAATGTCCTTGGGCTGTTTTAGGTACAAAAAAGTTAAAAAATAACAGAAGATCGTAAATAACGTTTTATTTTGGCTATTGTACAGTGTGTTGTCAACCGCCGACTGCAATTGAGAAGGTCAAATTTTCAACTAATTTTATGGTAAGTATAGAGGAGTCGAGCCTAATTGTTATGGTCAAAAAATGGTCAAGGAGCAATTTTTCCCTTTTTTAAAAGTAGGGTAGTAGAAAATTCTTTTTTATGACGCCACAAAAAAAATTCTCACAACACAAATGACACTCTCGGTCTATGCATGTTAAAAACTTTCTCTAATTAGATAAATTACCATGGAACGCCCACAACTGATAAGAATTAATTTTTAGTTTAATTATATAAATTTTGATTCAGTTAAATTACTGTCTGACCTAATATTGATAAATAATTATTTATATATTATGTACACATTCTGGACATTAACCCATCAATAAAAAAACCGACTCGACACTGTGAATCAAAATTTTCATCTATGAAACATAAATTTAAGAATTAACCAGCTATGCAAACAGTAAATTTTAAAAATTATTTTATAAACTTTCGACAATAGATTATTTTTGTATTTGACTTGTATTAATTGTAGTTTAAAACTGCCGCTGCGCTGTTCAGTTTATTTTTAAAAATGAAAAATAGAAATGAAAAACTTCCGCGCTGTCACATTCAGTGATCATACACTGACACACCGCTGTGATCTACTGATTAATATTAAAAATGAAACAATTTTTGTTAACTCATTTTTGGAAATAAATAAAAAAATTATTTTAAAAAATTTAATAAACCAAGAAATATTTTGACATAAAATAAATTTGATTTTTTTAAAGTTAGAATAACGCCTTTAACTACAAGGTCATTGTGCGAAATAATTTTACATTTACATAGGTATACATAGGTATACATAGTATATTATATTTACATAACGATAATATCATTTGTTGTTACGGTTGTTTTTATAAATAAACGTTGATATTGCACGGAATTTCTTACATTTTCAAGAAAGAAAAAAATTTGTTTGAAGACATAATTAAAACTATACTGGAAAACTGAAAGCATAGCCCTTTTATGGTACAGTTTGATGATGTAAAAGTAAACAGTGGCGTAACTTGTTGAAGCGTAACTTGGAGTTCAAAATTTAAATGAGAAAATTAACAACATAATTTGCACGGTTTTACGATAACCATCAGATACTGTAGGTACGCGTATTGCTTCATTGGAGCTCATCAGCGATAAGAAAGCGGTTATTTTCAATGTCAACCGTGAAGCAGATAATTTGGTAATATTAATTAAATTAGGTAGTACTACAAAATAAAACACAAAAACCGAACTCCAGTTTTTTTAGAAATGATATTAAAGCATCCGAATTTTACTTAATTCCTCTGTGTATAAAATAAAAAACAAAAAACGATTTTGTTTAATTTTAATTTTTTTTTTGTAAATTTGTATAACCGAGAAAAATTGAGGACTATAACATAATCCTCACAAAATAGAATAAGTCCTTATTTAATTCTTCCGATTTTCCTCCTGAACAAAAAAACGAACGAACGAACAAAAAGGAACAGAATCGGTCCCCTTTTAACCTGTAAAAGTTTGCTTTATGGTGACCTGCTCTAAAAATATCTTCTCTGACATTTTAATAAAAAACCTAACCATTTTTTGATGCGGTTACCCCTCAGGTAAAGTACGGTTTGCATGCCACACAAAAAATAATTTTCAATGAATGGAAATAATTTACATTTCAGCTACTAATGAGGGATTTAGCTTAAGCACACCTAACGACTGTGGGAGAACATGGAATCACAATTCCATTTTCACGATTAATTCATACGCAGTGAAAGACATATCAGGCACAAGGTATCGCAAATTGAGGATGCCGAACAGACAAGCACGTAGGAAGAAATACACCTACCAAGATTATTAGAATAACAAACTTTTATGGTAGATTTAATTGCATAATCATCAGAAACTATTTTTAATATATTCCGTTTTGACAATTTTCGGTTGTTCCTGCCTATGGCAACCTACAGGAGACCTGCAGTTTACCGTAGATTCAGAACCACACGAATAGATGGTTTTTATATCTTTCATTCCAGACCAGGAAAGTATTTCCTTCTGTTCTACTTCTTCATTTTCTATTATAACCCTGCACTTCTCTTCAATTCTCTTGGTCGCCATTAAAAAATTCTGATTGAGAATAGATCTTGATCCTGTCGTGCCACATGGACACCCCCCCCTCTCTCTTTAGTCGTATCCTCATTACTCTAAAATCATGATCCAAATCGGTCATTCGCAATTGCCCACTAAGCTTTTCAATTCTTTCCGGTCTTCTACATCTCTTATTGTTGTCTGTAGGGGTCGTTTTTTGTTATGTGTTTTATTTGATCGATACATCTACTGGATGATCTACCCCTAGGTCTCCTACCTTCTACCTTTCCCTGAATCACCAACTTCTCCAGGTTTGACCTATGCCGTTGTCGGCATATGGTCGACAATCTGTCATTTATTTTCAACTCCTGCAATATCTACACGCTCGTTCTTTTCGCTGTCCACGGAATTCTCATCATACGTCTCCAGCACCACATCTCGAAGGCGTCAATTCAACATCTTAATGGTCCATGACTCGACGCCATACAGGAAAATTGAGAAAATTATGGGTTTAACAAGGTGGTGATTTGCTTTTCGATCCACACCTTCTTTAATTTACCTTAGTCATGACTCCACGTGCCATTGCCCCAATGGGACATCCCACAATACCACTTAATTTTAGAAAATCGTTTGACTATATTATGTGCATCAAACTTCTTTTTGTTTTCAAACCTCATTATTTCTTATTTTGTCTCTCAGCCCGAGACTTCAAGCACATCCTTCTTTATTAGCCTTTGAGTTATCCTGAGACGGTTTTTCGTATAGCCACTTCTTGAACGCCTATCCAGATAAGCTGTTTGATTTTCGTACCACAATAGTATTCAATGATGTACCGCATTTTTGGTTATATCTTCTGTAATATTCTTGAAATTCAGTATTAATTTAATTTTTCTGTTGATACTAAGCTGAACTGCTGCAATCTTGCCCCTAATTCATTTTCTTCGCTCAATGTTAAGACGATATTATCGGCAATTCCCAAATTATTTATACACGATCCGTTAGTTGTAACTCTTTTGTTTTTGTAGAAATTTTTCTTCTAATTCTAAATTAAATTACTTGGGGATGTTGCATCACTCTGTCCTCTTATTTTTAAGATTTTATTAGTCTTTGTTTTCACGTTCACATGTTTGTATAAATGTGTTTTCGTAGATGCTTTTTATTATCATCGAATATCTGTGCATTCGTCCACGAACGTCCAACTTTGAGGAAAAGATCCCACCCAATCTTGATTACTCATCAAATAATTTTTTGTAAATTCATGCACCAATGTTGTAAAGTCTTCTTGGATCTCCAAAACCTGGACTCGATCTAATTTAAATGACGTATTTTTTTAATTATTTGAAAATAGATGTGAAAAGGAAGATTTTATTATTATTTCCCAAATTTTATTTTATTTGTTGAATTTTTTGTAATTAAATGTACATTGGTAATATGTAACTGACGATTGGTAATAATGATTGACACCATGAAATGGTGCTATATGTTACATACATAATTAATATGTTTTTCAATTTATTTATTTCTGTTATATTTTCGCTTACCTAAATTAAAAAAATGTTTTATTTTTTATTATAAAAACAATAAAAATTAAGATTGAAATTTACCGATTTTATAAAGCTTTCTTAAATACAATAAATACGTTCATAACTCCAATGAAAGATTTCATTAATACTATGAACTTTTCATATACTAATGAAATTTTTTTCATTGGTATTTTAATTGGTTTTATGGGGATCATTCAAGACAGTTTTGGTCCAATGTATTCTGTTACAAGACGGAAACAAATAATCTCTTAGCGGTATTCTTTGTATAAAATTTATAATGATGTGTTTCAAATTGTGTCAATATTTAACGTTCAGTTAAGTTTTTGTAAACAAGTTATAACATTTACAGTTTGCAATAGTTTTTTTAGCGATGCACCGATCAAGTCAAATCAGAGAAAATGAGATATTTTTATGCTTTTTTAAAAAAGATTGGATACTAAAATATTTTAACTCAAAATTGCTTTAAACATTTTAGGTGTGTAAGCTTTTTTAAGAAACTACCTTCGGAAACTACGGATAAAAAATCATAATTTTGTCTAGCAGGGGTTGGAAAATTTTGTAAAAAGAAAATTTGATATTATTGTGGGAGTGAGAAAAGATACTTTAATTCGTTTACCTTAATTTTTTATTATTCAAAATTTATGTAAACCGCTTACATAATTAAAGGTTCGGTCTTTTCGTCGTCTAATAGTATTATCAATGGCGTGCCCAGGGGGATAGAGAGAGAGCAAGCCCCCTCGTCCATGCTCATTGTTGCCGTTCTGGCGCCCCAAGCAAGCGGAAAGTCATGTTTTATTTGGATACGATAGGTATTTGTGTCCTCCAAGAATGGTGTTGCATTTCCCCTCAGAAGGGACGGCACGCCATTTCTTAGTGAAAACATACCTAAATTAAACATAGGTTAGTGTAAATTTTCTAGCCACATGCAGTGGCTTGGTGTGAAGGTTAATTGAGTTACAGCGCGAAATTCTGGGTTCAAATAGCGGACTTGATCGAGTTTCTTGAGACAGAAGAGGACCGATCCACCTCAGAAAATGGACCGTGAAAATTTTGCAGAGAAGTAAAGTAGCAATATTCTGAATGTTTGAATTGAATTGTAATTTTCTAGAAAAGTCCTCTGCACACTCTCGCATTTCTTATTGAAATTTATCCTACTCAGTTAAGTTAAGTTAAGGAAATTTCTTTTATAATTTTAATTACCACCACTGTTGGCAGTTTAATTAAAATGGACCGTACTTGTAAGGCAATGTTTTGCCATTTTTGTTGGTTTTTAAATCGTTTTTTCAAGTTTGATTAATAGTAGTCCATGCAACGAAGCTGAAAATTGTTTGGAGCTTGCAAAAAATCTGGATGAGCTGAAATTTGGCATACATCTCTATTTAGGTGGGTATTCGGTTCAAATGAATCTCCCAAAAGCCCCTAAAACTCCCTGTGCGCTTCTTCTCCCATTGAATAATATTTTAAGCTCTCTCCACACAGTTTTTTGCAATTTAATTCTTACGGAAAATTATTATCTATTAAACCAAAACTGAAGGGCAAGAAATTATTTAAAATGAATAAAATAGAGTTTTTCAAAAATTTTACTAGTCTAGACAAATAAGTTGAAAAATGGTTGAAGCTTGCAAAAATTCGGAGAAGCTAAAATTTTTGTCCTAATGTCAAGAGGTTTATAAAACCTCGTGCCAGCTTCTTCCCCAACTAGGGATTTTAGTCTTTCCAACGCGGTTCTTCTTTATCTCTCTCAATTTTACTCTTTTAATTTTAATTATTATTAATATAAATTAAATTAATTTTAATTTATTAAAAAAAATAACTCGCTCAATTTTATTTTTACAGAAAATTCTCATCAACCCAAAATTGAAGAACCCAAAATTATTATTGATATAAAAATCAACTCGGGAAAGGCGAAATGCATTTTAATTAAAAAAATTGAAACTGAAAGTTCTGGAATAATATATTCTAATTTATAATAAAATTTTCTTCATCTGAATTGAATTCGAAAATTATATTTTGAAGAAAATTCTTGGCTCTTCAATTTTGTCTAACGGTAATTTTTTGTAAAAATAAAATTCAGTAAGTTATAAGCATAATCCTCAATTAGGGGAGAAATAATTTTAGGAAACTTTTCAGGGGTTCATGCGGATACATTCATGTCTGCTAAATTTCAGTTTAGATGGATTTCTCACACAGAAAAAATGTAACTTGCCTAACCATGCGTTTTTAGAGCATGAATATTTGGGATTTTTACACCTTAACATTTATTTCATTTGTATGTTATTAAAATTTTAACCAAACAGATTAGGAATAGTAAGTTTATGTAAATAAAATAAATATTCATTATACAAAAAAAAATTACAATAATAACAAAAATTTATATGCTTTTTTGCTTTTATAAAAAAACATTGAGATTTTTATGGGATTTTTTTTCTTTCTGTATCGTGTGTAGAGTATTTTATAGCGCATTTTTGGAATTTTTAAGGACATTATAATCCTTGTTTTTGTTTTTCAGCTTGTTTTTCAGTGTAAACAAGCGATACAAAATTAGATAACTTCGCGCGGGAATAAAAAAATTAGCGCTCGTCGTACTAAAAAAATCCAAGGGTCCGTTTTTGTTACAAATTTTATCCCCAATAAGATAACCATAGTGAGATCTGCCGAAAATAAATTCTAAGACCTTAAACCGTCAAAAAATCAAGGCAACTCCAAAAAGTCAACCAGCTTATTTTGAAACAAAATTAAAAGGTTTAAAAATTGTTTGTACCTTGAAATGTATTTTTTAAGGTCCCAAAATGATATGTGATATTTTATAGATTTTCTGAAACCGAGCATTTTCAGAGCTGGACGTCGGACTTAGACACGGCTGCAAGCAAACCATTGACTTGACGGTAAAAATTGTCAAGATAGTTTTTATAGATAATTTTATGCTGTACAAAAAAACCTGTACAGTTGGTTACCCTTCTGCTTAGTTTTCGAGATATTTGAGAAAAAGTTTCTAATATTGTTTATAACTTTCCATGAACTATGTTTAACTTTTCGGCTCAAAATCAACCCCAGTGATAGTACCCAGACCTAACTTATTTATAGTCGTTGCAGCTTGTACTGATTAATTCGGAGGTTTAACCCCTAAATCGGTCTGATACGACTGCCCTAATGGTAAGCAAAATTTTAAAACAAAGAAGCACAAAAAGCGTCTCTAACAGATAATATTTAAATACATTAATTAAGTGGTTGGTTATTCGCTAATTGAACAAAAAATTGTTGTAATATGTAAATTATAAAAATTTTAAATATTAGCACGTTTTCTTTTTACGCTAAAACTTGAAGCCCGTAAGTACAGAAAACATTTGAGAAACTCCGTCTCGTCAATACGCATAAAGTACGGCAATTTAGTCCCCTCGCACATTTTTATAAACCACGAAAATTGTTAAGAAATTACAAAAGGGGTGAAAATAATCGAATTATATTCGCTTTACAAATTTATTTTGTTCGCAACTGAAAATGATTTTATGGTGTTATGAAACGTTCCAAAAATGCAAAATAAAATAGTAAAATTAGAAGCTATTAATTATATAACTTCGATTGGATGGTTTCGAAGTTTTATTCCTCCTCAGAGAACGTTTAAGTGTAAAGTTACTAGGGAGGAATAAACTTGAAATTTCGTAATTGGCGCGCTTAAAATTAGAACTTGTAGTTTTTCCTTTCTATTTTTACTTAAAATGTTGAATGTAGTTTTTTAGTAACATTTGCACATTAAACGAAACATTTATAACTTTGTTTTAACTTTATATAATTTATCATAACTGTAAACCACTACGTACTTTTGCTTGATAGACATGCTCACACATTTTCCTTATATCTCCCTTAGGTAAGATTCTTACACGCTAATGCTTTCATACTGCAGCAAACTTGGAATATTATTTTATACGAAAACAGAAATAGCGGAGTTAAAAAAATTAAAATCTAATTTATATGGTGTGGTACTCTCTAATAAAGTTGTTCATTAATTTATAGTTATACTCAGCACACCCATTCGAGACAAAACGATTTAATTTGCAAAGGCTACCAATTTTTATAATTTATTAAGTATTTATTTATATTCTGTTAATGATACCGAAATTTATTGACACAAACCAGGTACGAAATAGTGAAAGGAAATGTTCCTATATTAGAAATTAAGTTTGGGCGTGTCGGTATTGGCACTAAAAATGGTGAAATAAAATTTGACTAAATGTTAAATCAGAAAATCAGTGTAACATCTCTATATGTCGGAAAGACCACAGTGTTGAAGTAATAGCGCATTTACCCCTCGTAAAATCCAGTAGAAGTGTGTAATGCACGAGCCGTCACATAAAGTTAACCTTAGTACTAAGCTTAAGCGGCGACAAACATCTTTTGCTTTGCACTCTGTGTATCCAACAAAGATGGAAAGCATCATAAGCGTCAAACCGTGGTGTCATAAAGTTAAAGCCAAAAGGCTGGAAGATACCGGCGCTGAAGTGATCTACGACGCGCACATTAAGCTAGGTGTCCTGGCGCGATAAGAAACTCCTAATTACCGCGTTTAAAGGGGAGGTCTATTCTTCAGACTGAAAGAGTTTGACTATTGCTACAATTGTCCCACAAGTTGAGAGAATTGGCTGGTAATAGACTGTTTACCAGCGCTCAGTGGGTCGTAATTTCCACTCATTTGTGTAGAAATGGTCGCGTTATTATTACGGTTATGGTTATTGGCCACCTGTTTAGTAACTGATGGACATTTATATTGATCGTTTCAACACATTCAGAAACTACCCGAGAATTAATTTAATAACAATTACGTTCTAACGCGGTAATCGTTTTTTATTTATCGAAAGTCCAACTGGGGGGAAAAATTATTGAAAGCAAATGAAAGATATTTTAGTTACGATGCGATGGCTATCGTGTGAAAATAAGACGAAATAAAACATAAACAGTGCTCTTTGCAATAATTTGAGACCGTTTATTATTACGAGAAAATAAAGCCATTGAAGCAGGTTAACTCAGCTGAAACATTGGCAGTCTACGAGAAACACGGCGGGCAAATTTATGGGTTATATTATAATTATAGGGAAACGCATTCAGCGCATATGCCGCATGTATAATATAAGTAATTATTTATTACGGCTAAATATTTTGCTCAAAGGCACCTACATGTTTTTCCTTATCAGATAACATCATTTCGACATCGACATCACGAATTTAAGGAAGATCCCTTTCAGTTGGAAAAGTCAATTGTTTTAGTTACGATTTCACGTCGATTACATTTCCAACCCTTGCAAATGTTTTGACATTTATCACCTTTTTAATTAATGTGACACCCACAACTGGTGTCGCCCTTAAATCAAACGCACGAAATAGTTTATCATTTTTTAATTACTCTTCGTGACTTATTTGTACCAATTTATAAAATTGTAAATATTTATTGTCAATTAAACATTTATGGTTAATAAACGATCCTAATTGAGAATAGCTCATTAATCGTCAGTAACTGTCAATTATGAAATATCTTGTGTATTAAGTATTGGGGAAGGACATAATCCGGTATTTAACAATGGGAAGTAATATAACAAGCACTCACCTTTCAGATCCGAAGCGAGTTCCGGAGCTTAGGATGAACCGGATATACCCCGGAAGCTTTAGGCCATCGGTCACTGGAGAGAGTAGCGTGTGTGAAGGTCTACCTTCCAAAACATTGGAAGAACTTAACGTTTGTTGTTGCACGACGTATGACAATTGACAATAGTTAAGAATAAGAGAGAAAAAGGTCAACTCTTCCGGACATGTGATATCATTGATAGCGCGCTACTGCCTTGTCTGATTGCTTTACGTGAGTTAAGTGTTGGAGAATGCTTTACGGCTGACACGCTGTGCGCTCCGCCCGATCAGTGGCGACGCAAAGGGGGGCAATTTCAGTTTATGGGCGGACCAATATAGTACTGATCTTGCTCTAGTGCGTGCAGTAAAATGTTCCTAACAAGGACGGCACATAAAGGGGACGCAAGATAATGGTTGACGCTCCCCGCTAACCATTCTTTATGTACGTCTCTCTCGTTCGCACCCAATTTATGAGTTCACCTTCTTCGTCCGACACGCGTCGCAGCAGCGTCGTTGACGTAATACACACACGTGACTGTGGTCAGTATCCAATCCTAGTTTAGGCGCCAACTTAAATTGAGTTAAAAGTTGATCAACTTGGAAATAGTGTGTGCATCATACAGACAATTTAAATACATAATAAGAACAATTTGTCCATATACAACATTCATTGTGAACTCGCTTCGTTAAAACGACCCCAAAAGTTCTTCATAATTCATAACTTCATAATCAAGCTACGCAATGTGATGAACAAAAAATTGACCGACACGTTTATGCGGTGGTGTTTTAAAAGGTAAAATACCTAATGACAAATTTCTACAATTTAAAGTAACAATAGATCTCAATTGATGATCCAATAAAACATGAATGAATAACCGCGGCCATTAATCCTGATAAAAAAGTGGTGCAGTATTTTTTCGGTAGGTTTGAACTCAAATATCTCAATTCCATAGCAAGTGCTGCATATGTGGTGCGTCGCTGTAATTGCATGTTGGTATTCAGTTTTGTTCGACTTCATATTTATTACAGTGGCGTTCCAAGCTGGATATATAAGTTGGTCAAAAATATTAATATAACTATTACCAATAATATAAAAATTTTCTATGCTACAAACAAACAGATGATATCAATTTTGGTCATCAGGTGAAATAATAAAATTGCAAATGAAGAAAAGCAGATGAGGATAGAAGTTAAATGATGGAAGTTCTTGGACATAGTCGGGTGTATCCATATGGAACTCCCCTTTCAAATAAGAATGAATAATTAGGTAGGCGCTTACATTAAAGATGATGGCTTCTTCATTTAAAAAAAAAAGTTTCTTATCTTCTTGGGAAATATTTAAATGGAGGTGGTATTGAACTCCATCACGTTGCTTTTCGGTCATGGTTGTAATATTGTTTTTTATTGCTATGGCCACCTAGGAGAACTAGGGTTATTCCTAGTATTCAGTAAACCATGAGATAATAATCAATAAAAAAATGATGCCCTTATATACCTATGCAGGTACTATAGTTGCTCTTAATTTAAATTAGGTACTTAAAAATTAGGTGCGTCGCCACCGCCACTAACACCACGACTTGCATATACTTTTACGATAAATTATTATCTCAAAATATTAATTTAAAAAATAATTCCGCCTGTGTAAATTTATAAAAATTTTGTCCAACTTTTTATAAATTAAACCAATCAAGAATGAGGTCCAATTTTAGTACGGAATTTCTCTCGGTAATTTGAATTGGAAACAACTATAGTTTTTATACAGCGAGGAGTTAAAAATATGATCCTATGACCAAATTAAATAACATAATGCAAAATACATAATAAGCATTTTCACGGAAGTCTGTTAAGAGCATTCCAAAGCTTCTTGAAATACGAGTAAGTACATATAAGTTCCAAAAAAAATTAAAGAAGATCCAAACCAGCTACTCCAAATAAATGAACTTCATTTCCTCATTACCTCATTTCCAATTTGGTCAAGCCACTGGGAGATCACCGCTACCGGTTATTCAAGGCATCATAATATCTTCATTGTGCTTTTGGCTTTCTTCATTGCTTACTGATTTACCTTTGCTTGCATCTTTGATTGAGGTTTTCTGACGACATTAGAAGTGTAGTGATGGTAAGGAGTTAAACTCTTGATAAAAAGGTCATTAGTTCAAAACTCTGTTTGATCCCCTAAATACCAAATGCTATATTTCGGAATCCATATTGAGCAGTAAGTCCTATTTGTGAGCAGGTGACTCGAAAAATAAGTTAAAAACTGCTTATCTTGAATAAACTAACACTTACTAGGAAGTGCCGGCTACCCATATTTTGGGCATGGATAAAAAAATTATCAGGGGCCGCTAGACTTCAGTAAAATTATACACATACATATACCAATACCCAAGTCAAAAGAGAATGAGGATCTTTTGAGCCGCGACTTTGGCTGCAGGAGCTATAAAAATAGCTTTAAAAAGAAATTTTAAAAAATTATTTTTATTGTTTAGATAATGGACAACAGTCATGGCATGGATGTTAGTGAGTGAGACTTCGAACACAGTATAAATTTCTTAACCATCTCTGTGCTTCGGAGGGTACGTAAAACTGTCTGCCCCCCCTATGTTAATGATTCTCCACCATAACAATGTCCATCGCTAACGACTACTTTCTCCCATCTTTCTGGTAGCATACAAATACCATGTCGAAAGAACGACTTATCTTTTGAGGTTATCTACGAATCGAGCCATTATTTGGCATCTTCATAAGAATGGAAGTGCTGCTCAGCCAGACCATGAGTCATCGATCGGAACAATTCGTAATTGGAAGGAGCAATGTCCGATTAGTACGGGGGGTGGGGTTGGACTTCCCATTTGAGCGTTTTCAAGTAGGTTTTACAATATGTGGCCGAGTATTGGGAATTTACATCACCGATGAGGGCGCTAACGTCGCGTCATAATGGCTGTTCTAATTAGTATAGCACGATATTGCACATAAGTTATTAATGCGTATTGTACTAATATAGCTAGTCGACTGCGTTGTAATAGTGGTAAAATTCAAATTCTAACACACAATTAATTGACAAATACACGTATAAAATTTTGGGTATACTAAACGGAGTAGTTAATATTATGGACGCGTAGTGGCGCATGGTTAATGTAAATTCCCAATTGCCATGCTGCAAAATTATTGTGTCGTGTCTGTTCTCGTATTGCGGCCGTTTTTCCTTCAATACTCGGCTTAAACGCATCAATTGTAGTTGATAGCGATCTCCAGTGATGGTTTCGTTGGGTTTAAGGAGTTTATAAAACACTACATTCAGCTGATCCACCATATACAGAGCATGCGTTTGGTCAGAGCATAGATCTTCACTCTACGAGGTTGTAAGCCAAGCAACCACATGAGAGAAGTTCGACATAGCTAAATGCAGCCGGTAAACCTCAGGAAGAGCAAAATTACAATAAGAACTGTAATTCTGGGAATTTCATGTTGATAATCCTTTTAATTTTGATTAAGAAATGTGGTGTGTAGATTGGTGGCATTGTAAACCAATCACTGATTTTGTGACGACTGAAGAGACTTATGAGTGTTATAAGTATAAATTGCAAACAAAAAATAGATAAAAATAAGTTTTTAACAAATTCAAAAAATAATAATTCGGTACGTGCAATAATTGTGCGAACACGAATCTAAATCATACGGCTTCTCGCCATACTTTGTATAGAAGCCTAAAAACAGGGTACAGGCATATTTAAACTTAGTAAATTACCTAAGATGTAACAACCAATGCCCAAAAAAGCAATTGTATCAATTAGTTTTAACGAAACATGTCCTAGCCCCAGTAGCGGTTTATAGGATTGTACCTACAGTGATGGACTAAAGGTAATGTTTTCAGGCAAAGCCAAACTTCGATTTGAAACACATATTACATTTCGCGCCTGGCGCCAATTCTACGTTCAGAACGTTACCTTCCACCTACCTCCTTTGCCAGCCTGCACACCGCTGCAATTTGTATTCTATCTAAAAGCTGCTCTAACGTCGAACTGGCTCGGTTGTGGATATGTTACATCGTTGAGTCATGTATCTCATCATACGGTGATGTACGGACCTTAAGGACTCAACATAAAAAAGTTTTTCAGATATTTTACTTGACGAGTGTTGCTCGGAGATAAAATGGTTAATTTCTAAGCATGGAGTTAACCTAGAATAGGACTGGACAAACATAGTACCTAACCCAATAGTGAAGTTTCATTTGCATTTAAATTTCCGATTCAGTAGCAAATCACTTGTTCCCCGAACAATCAAATTTAATTTTCATCAGGGGTCTGAGGGGTGTGTAGGGTATGGAATATCCCCCAGGTACATGCAATGAAAATTTTCGAGTTTTGAAATTTGTATGAAATAGAAAATATCTATAAAATGTACCTATCTCTTATTTTTAATTTATTTCATTACTTGCCTTGAAATCCATAACTGAGGGTATTCCACACCCCCCAGACCCACACCCGTTTACATACAGTTTAAGTTTCTGATTTGTCCTTTGACAGTATTTTTTAAATGGACCGGTCAACAACACAAATCTTGCTCTGGAATATAATTATTTCAAGAATTTGATAAAATATTCTTGAAGCTGGTATATTATGGTAGTGGCATGGCTCCTTGGCACTTTATAGTGAGCCGTCACTGGTTAACCGTATATCTTACATTAAAAGAAAAACGAGCAAGAATCTATACTAATAAAATCTCAGGTTGTGACATTGTTTGTCCGTGGTTCTCCTCTTTATCTCCTTTAAAGCGTATGCTGGAGTTTCCAAACGTAGTATCAATGAAAAGAAAAATTTTCCGCATATGTCGTAGACCAATTACGAGGTCGTAGGTCAAGCTTATTATTAGATCTTAAAGTGTCAACGAAAGGAATAATTAGTATCACAACTATCTAATGCCCAACTTTTTCTTGTGTAATTTAATAAACACAGGTTAATATAACAATTCAATTGCTTTCGTGAATATCAGCGTTACCACGGTTATGAATCTTATCTTGATTTTATAATCATCGATCAAAGAAAGTTTAATGACTTCATCGTGGTTGTTATCCTTAGAATACCGCAGAACCAAAACCAAGGCACCCATTTTTGCGCCGCTGCACATTGGGCCAAGACAAGCAGAACTGCTATTAAATCAAATACTATTTTAATTAATTAGTTGGATATCTCTTTTCGGGGCTGTTAGTAGTATTTAAAGTATTCGTAGATAAATGCTTGAATATGTTTTAATTAAAAAAAAGGATCTTTTCCATCAGTTCCTGACGCGCATGAATGGATTAACGAGATTCGAATACGCTTAATCTTTGGATAAAGCCCGCATTTCACTATAGCTTCTAGCAGCCGAGCTTCTAGAAGCTCAAAATTTGTAATGCATTGACTCTTATGGAACCAATTTCACCTAGGCTGCAACAAGCCGGTATCGAATTTCACCAGCCCAGTATCGAATTTCAGCAGCCCAGCTTCTAAAGTGGTCCACGTGCAGTACTGTACGTAATTGGTTAATATTTAGAATAAGGACTTATTATTGGATAATATAAAATGCTCGACACGGAGTAGTGTAGTTGTAATTGGTTAATATTTAGAATGAGGACTTATTATTGGATAATATTTGTATTACGAAAATTGTGTTGGCAGGCATACGTCAGGTCCACGTGGACCCTGATGCAGATGCATTTCTATACCAGGCCGGCTTGTGACGCCGACAGTTGTAAATTTTTACAAGTGAAGCTTCACAAGCCGGCGGTAATTAGATACTTCTAAATATTAGATAATAATATGTGTTGTAAAGTTATTACTAATAATAATTTATTTATGTAATTGATAAGCAATATGAAAAAAATGGAATATTGATGTCGAAATTTTTTCGATGCGATTTTTAAATTTTTTGTATATTCCGGGATTTTACGCATTCTTCAATCGAAAAATAAAATTTATCATAGGTAATATTATCCCAAATGAGTAATAATTTTCTTACCTTTCCAATAATAACATCCAGTAGCTTGATTCGACGCCTACTATTTATTTTATACATTCTTGTTGTAGGTGTCAATCATCGTAACACAATTTTTGTTATTCCATGTCATCGTTAATTTTTTACGTTATCACATTTTAATATTCTTTTTGGAACAACAGAATTTTCTGTTTCAAAATTTTATATTCATATATAATACCACAAGAGACTATCAAATTGTCGGCAATAATTTTTGAAACTGGAACTGAGTGTTTGTCGCTCTTAAAATCACCATGAGTGCTTTAGCACGAATGGTGATTTTAAATGGCGACAAACACGAAGATTCCATGGTTTAAAAATTAACCGACAATTTTATAGTATCGTGTGGAATTCGTTTGACAATTTCGTAAATAAAATTTCAATTTTTTCTGACAACAAATAATTTATAGTATGCGTTTACGTAGTTTCCATCGTTACTTGACAATACAGACCACGGTGGTCGTATTGCCGCGACAATACACCACCGTGGTCTGTATTGTCAAAGGAAGTAGATTATGATTGGTTCAAATTGATGAGATTCTAACATCCTATTGGTTGAATTATTATGAACGAAATTGTCAATTATATCCCACAGTAATAATTTTTATTTTATTTGAAAATTCACATAAACTACCCCTATTATAATTTAAAAATCGCATCGAAAAAATTTCGACATCAATATTCCATTTTTTTCATATTGCTTATCAATTACATAAATAAATTATTATTAGTAATAACTTTACAACACATATTATTATCTAATATTTAGAAGTATCTAATTACCGCCGGCTTGTGAAGCTTCAATTGCAACGTTATGGAGGGGAATCTCTAAATAGCTGTTTTTTTCATTTAATGGCAGGTTTTAGCTGTCTTGCTCCACTGTGCGCTGACAATAATAAGATTAATATTTCATGTCTCAAATTAGGTTCGCTTGTTCAAAATTATTATTATTAGAATTTTTCTTTGTTTGTGTGTAATTTTTTCGTGGATTCATACAACTAACTCCGATTGGTTTAATAGTTAAATCCTGGAAATGTTGTGGATTCTGGGGGTTGAAGATAATATAAGGAATAAACAGAGATTATTACATTGCATAAGTCTCGTTCTCTCAGTAGTTTGTTCATTGCCGAATTTTGTGTACATCTCCCCCATGTCTATGATGTACATTCCAAGTGTTTCCACATACATAGGGGACTTACTTTTTAATGTGAGTTCTGAACCACGAAAATTTATTCAGAAAAATTCCTTAAATTTTTATAATTTAGGTGTGTTTTCTGTTGCTCAACCGATTCTTGCATAAGTAAATCAACTACTATAAGAGTATAGCAGTTGTTTTCAACCTTTTCGAACCACGAGCCCTACGAGCACAAAACCTTGCCATCTCGCGCCCCCCCCCCCACAATCTCTGTGAAAACATTTCTTTGCAAGCATTTTCTAAATGTACCGCTAAGATCTTTTGAGACGTAATTATTGTCAACTAAGCGTTTATGCTTTGTAATGTAATTTTATCATAACACTGTAGCTCTATTCGAATGTTTTACAATCACCATTGAAGGGCGTTTTCTTTTATTTTTTAATTTTTATGTTTAAATAATGCTTCATCGTAAATAAAAATTTTGTTTTTTTTTTGTTATTTTCCATCAGTTTCGTTTATTAAGACTGATCAAAAATCCCGAGTCCCGATGTGATCACATTAAGCGTCGTCCACTGTATTGAAATCGAGGGACACCAGGTACAACTCTGAGCCAGGTGAATTTGTATTATAGTTTGCGAAGACTTGACTAAATTTCGAAGTGCCACAATATTTCATATGGGCAAGTCAAAAAGGCCGAAGAAACCCAACAATTATGCGACTTTCACTTAAGATAATAATTGTCCGCAGTGCGGCCTTTAGGCCGCACAACCTAGGCAATCATGTACTAGATGCAATTGTAACTTTGTAATTGCATAAAGTGGGTTTCCAGCTTTGTCTGCAATTCAGAGTTGTCTATTTCAAGGTCATAATTAATGTTTTGAACGGAGAATCGCAGTTAAAACTGACAACTGATTATTATTACTTTGCTTTGCATTGCTGCCGACCAAAATTTCTGCATACGAATGGGCTTGAACCTTGGTTGCTTACTTTTTGCAAACATCGCTCTCAAGAAATTACAAACCGTACATATCTCTCCGATATTAGAAATATACGCGCCATCTGCTAATCTGCCAATAATTGACTTAGCTATTAAATGATAACTTGATGGAACAGCTGACACAATAACCATAGAGCACGATCATGAACTAAGGTGAAATAGTGTAAAATAAATAGGTAGTGCCATTTTTAATTAAAGATTAACTTTGATAGAAAATTGTAGTACCTACGCTAATGCTTGCGTGCGATCGGTTTGAAAACTGCAGCCATAACTTTTAAAGCAGTTAGCATTGGGTGGGAACCATTAGGCATTTAAATAGTGTGTTGACTGCCAACGGGCTCCAGCTAACTTATTGCACAATAATGTATCCACCTGGCCACTAGTTTACTTTATACCTGTTATTATCTCCAAGACAAATTCATAAACGATATCACCTATTCAAATACATTTATCATTAAATTACATCAAATGGCCCTGGTAAATTACAGTTTCTTCATTCTACTACATTATAACATTGAAAACGTGTTGTGGTTACATAAATATCATTCTTGAATAAAATCCAAAGTGACTTTTTAAAAATTGCAAAATTATCATCAAACTTTATAAAACTCGACAAGAAAATTTTTCGGCATGTATAATAACAATAAATATCCATTTATATCAATATTTTGGCGAGTGTTTTAACTTGCGCAATGAAATAAAAGTGTTCACGTTGAAATTATGTTTATAGTTAGAGTTTATGTTAAGGGCACACTTGTTGTACTTGCTGGAGAACACCGTAGTGCCCGTGGGATCTCTCTCCGTTTTTGTCTACGTTCTTATACTACATATTCAAGTTTTCTCTTTCTCTCTTACACTGACGATCTTGGGAATTGAGTTTAGTACTTCATAAACTAGAAGCGCACGCGAGCTTCCGAGGTTGAAATCTTAGGTTACAGAAGAGGGCTGTTATGGTGCCGTAAAGACGAGTGATTTGATTTTATGTGTTTCGGTTAAATATAGTTATTGCCCCCTCAATCTAAGTCTTTTCTTTTTACTTTTTTACAACATCTCTTAATACACTCTTAATTGTTTCATTTTTTGCGGCTTAAAAATTCAAAAAAAATTATTTTCTCACCTGTCTGTCGTGGGATCAGATTTAAGGACCGCATTTTATCATCCTATCATAAAGTTTCTTCATTATTGTAATTAGGTAAAATGCACTATATTTATGTATGCAAAGCTTGCCACCCGATGCATAATTTTAGTATTACGCAAATTACCCATTGGCTTCCACAGGTCGGAATTAATAATTGAGATGTTGGTGATCGTACACAATTTTTAATGCTTCAATTTAGCGACTATAAGCAGACCTCTAAAATCCTTCAAAAAACCTAATGCAGATGTTCCAATTTTAAATAAAGCCTTTCAAAATTCAGCAACGGCGGGAAAAATGAATTCAATAATTTTTGATAAACAATACAAATTAATTTATTAAATTGAAATTAAATCAATAAGAACATTTTACTAAAAATCTAAACAATTATCTACAAGTATAAACTTCCAGCAAAAATAATATCTCTTCTGATTAACTTATTGGCTTCCAAAAATTTCTCTTCCAACTGGCTGCTTCCAATAATTTTCGATGCTTGTGCCATTTGACGCAACAATTCCTCTAAACGTTTCATACATCGTATAATTGCACCTTCGAATAAATCCGTCATTTCGCATAATTTAGTAAAGGTAGCACCGTTGCACCAAGCAAAAACGACATCCATTAAGGAAGGCTTAAAGTGATCCACATATGCATCTTCTTCTAATTGTATTCCAGCTTCTTTGCTAACTTTTGCAACTTTTCTAGCCAAATCCTGCATTTGTCGTAACGGTCCTGTCAAAGCTTTGTTATTTAATGAGGCAATTTTAGTCTTCTCCTCGCATACAAAACAACTCAAAAGCGAGCAACTCTGAATAGGAGTTAAATTTCCAAAAACACCATCGAAAATCATTTCGGTCAAGAGAATTTCATCGGAAGAACTTAATTCACAACCAACGCGTCCTTTCAATTGAATAACATCCGAGTTATTACAATAACCCAATAGTCTCAAAACACGTTTTCGACGTTTCAATTCATCCAACTGTAAAATTGATTTAGTATCTGCCAAGTTTTTAGCTGCAATTTCTAATTTTTTCTTACAAACGTTTTTCTTTTGGTATTCTGAATAAATCGACTTCAACATTGGATTTTTGTTCATGGGGTGCTCACGCAATTTTTTCTCCAGATTTTGTTTCTTGTCTATGGTATCCAATAACTCGTTGTCATTAATTTTCATATCCGTTACTGGATTTAGCTCTGGTATTGCACCCAAAAAGTTGTGCTTAACTTTCGAAATTGTATTTATGATCGACATCCTATTTTCGGTGGCGTGTAAGTCATTTGGAAAATCGATCACTGCAGAAGATATATTGGTTATCATCGCGGATGAAATTGTTATCACCTCTGCTGTACCGTGCTGGTTTTCCCAACAAGGCTTAATGGCAGGATTATTAATATCATCTTCAGAATTGGTAGTAGATAAAATATGTAATACAACGTTCACTTCAATTTTGGTTGACTTTCTCAGACGTTTGCTTTTACGTTTTTTTCCACTTTCATTAACTTTCTTAAAATTCACAATCATGCCCCAATCGAATTCTTCCTTATCTACCATAACCTTAACCAATCGTCCAGAATGTAAAAACGGAGCGAGACATTTTGGTTGCGTGATAAATGATCTAAATTTCAAAGTAAACGTATCTAAAAGTTCGCGAAGATTGTAATACGACGCAATCGAATCTTCATTTTCAATAGTAAAACTTTCATAGTCAGCCACTTTTTGCTGATATTCGTCATACAGGATCGGTAAAGATGCTTGACTTTGGAATTGGAAAAATGATCGTTCTATCATATACTCTGGGTTTATATCTTCAACCCGTAACAAATTCAAAATCATATTGTAAGTCAAATGAAAAGAAGATTTCAGTGGATCGGCTTCGCCTTTCATAATATTTCTTCCGAGACTTGCAGGAAGTTTTTCGTCCATCATCATTATGACAATTCCTTTGCTATCTATACCTCTTCGTCCGGCTCGACCAGACATTTGCACATATTCGCCTGGAGTAATAAACCTATTAACGGTTCCATCAAATTTTGTCATACTTGTAAACAGTACAGTTTTAGCTGGCATATTTAGACCCATCGAAAAAGTTTCCGTAGCAAATAAAACCTTGATCAAGCCTTCCCCAAACATAATTTCGATGGTTTCCTTTAAAATTGGCAACAAACCACCGTGGTGCATGCCAATTCCTTTTTGTAATAAAGGCAACATGTTTTTAACTTGTGGTAAATTTTGATCGTCTATTGATAATGTATCCACAGCGTGTTTGAACACTTCGTCCACTAATTCTTTCTCTTCGTCGGTATTGAAATTCAGTTGTGAAATTAACATCGCATAGATTTCACAATTTTTTTTACTAAAACTGAACACGATCACTGGAGAAAAATCGTTATTCATTATTAGTTTGATGACTTTAAATATGTCGGTTTGTGCGGAATTTTTGAAATCCAGTTGTTTGGAACGATTATTTCCTACAAATTGCAATCCAGAAACTGCTGTGTTATAATTTTCTTCGTTGAAAGTTCCACTTGAGTCGACAACCATGTGGATACCTTGACTTCCAGCAGGAAAAATAAAATGTTGGAGTGGTGTCGGTCTGTAATCTGTGTAAACAACATGGCAGGGTTGTTCATGTAAGTATGCGATCCATTCTGCAAATTGCCGAGCATTAGGAATTGTTGCCGATAAAAATACAAAGCGTGATTTATGAGGTGACAAAATTATACTTTCTTCCCATACGACACCGCGTTCCTTGTCACGCATGTAATGAATTTCATCGAAGATGATCCAACCCAATTCGCGAGTACATTCTGCACCTCTATACAGCATATTACGTAATATTTCTGTTGTCATTACAAGACAAGAAGCATTTGGATTTATAGCAACGTCACCGGTTATCAAACCTACATCCTTAAATTCTTCGCAAAATTCGCGATATTTTTGGTTTGATAAAGCTTTTATGGGTGTCGTATAAATAACTCTTTGATGTTTCTTTAAAGAGAGGGCAATTGCATATTCGGCGACAACGGTTTTACCAGCTGATGTATGAGCTGAAACTAACACGGATTGATTATTATCGATACATAAAATTGATTCCTTTTGAAATGAATCCAATTGGAATGGATAAGTTCTCGCCGGTTTCGATATATTTGGAACTAAATGAGAATACTCTTGATTAGGCAGGCAAGCAACTTCGTGTGAACACGACTTCAGCGACTTTAAGTAAAGTATGGTAATTCGGTTGCGAAGTTCGTCAAATTTGGCATTATCAGATTTCGATCGTTTTGAGTTTGGTACATCACAGATATGTTCTTCAAATTCTCGTTTTAGTACGCCATTCGTGGATTCACTGCTCATGTTCGGCATGTCTTCGGTAGGTGCTTCAATTCCACGATCCTGAGATTCGTCCCTCTCATTCAAGCAGTTAAATAAATCATCAATTTCCATTTTGGTTGAAATATTTTCGATTTGCTAAAAAAATAATCAAAATTGGTTCTATAGAAAACTTAAGATTATAGTAAAATTGGATACCCAAATTGAATTATTGTTCTTCCTTTATATTTATAGAGTTGGTTGTGGTTGAAATTGCATTAATTTTAGTTTGCAGCTAATAATAACAGAGTGGTCTTATAAAAATTCAAATGAGAAAGGAAACAAGATAATAAGAAAAAAATTATACTATAGTCAAAATATAATAATAATATAAAACTTTTTAAAAATGAAATAGTTAATTTAAACTTTTTTAAAAAATGTTTATTTAAGCTTTCGGTGTTTAACTATTTCATTTTTAAAAAGTTTTATATTATTATAATATTATCAATAGTTAAAAGTCTTATATTATATAGTCAAAATATAACATTTGCCCCCCCCCCCCCTAGGAGTCGATCACTCTGTAAATTCTGTCATTCCCTAACGCATTTCTGGTTAATTCTTAATTCTTTCGAGTTACCGACCTTAGAAAGGTCCACACAGCTATGACAATTTTTACACACTAGAATGAAATGGCGGCCGAGAAATTAAAAATAGAGGGTGAATAATATTTAACACATACCAAGGTCATTTAAAAAATCCGCCGATTTAATTAATTAACTGATTTATCAGGTATACAAAATAAACTCAAGGGACAGTTACCTTATTCCTCTCATGATTTTAGAGCAAGAACGTAAAAATTAAATCGTAATTTGTTGGTTCGTCTACTTAATTACCTCAACAATAGTTGACGTGTGTCACGCTAGCACCACCAACTTGTCAAATTGAAAAAAAAATTTAGGCCATAATAAATAATACCATGCATACATAATAATATATTATATTTTAAATAAAATGTAAATCGGAGATCATTTCCGTTAGGTCGTAAAAAGGATTATCATAGAGGTAAAATTTCGGCAGCCACAAGTATGTTGAGATTAAACTCGGTCAAAAACAATGTACAGGGTGAACCACAAATCATCATAACTATTTTACATTTATTTTTAGAAATAAATATAAGTCGCGGTTTATTTATTTATGAAAACTAATTTCTTCTTGGCGCTACTGCATCTCGTCTAAAAGCATCCACAAGAACCGCATCCGTTCATCTGAATGCGACCATGAAATAATTACTGGTTCCACGAGGTTGCTTGTAGATTTCTCGTCTAATATTTATGCAGATTAAATGATCGCTTTCTTAATTAAATTTTAAATAGTTTGTTAAACAATCAGGCGAGATTTTCAACTTTTGAATCATTGAACTTTCTTCTTCTCCTAGTACCATGCCTGCTTTTAAGTATAATTACACACATAGGGGATTTACTGCTTAACGCGAGCTCCAAACCACGGGAAGTGTACACAGTTCATCTCCAGAGAGGTTGTACCAGACAGATTACATCTCGGTGGTTTGTCATTGCCTTCAGAGGGAAGACGGTCAGAATCAAGTTCCATTGATCTCCGTAGTCGAACCAGGTATTCAGCATTAGCAGCAATGCACTTAAGCGATTAAGCTGATGACCGTCTCATTGGAACGTTCAAATGTATAATTTATTGTAGTAGGTCGGGAAAATGTTGAAAATTGTAATATAAAATTTTGTTTTCGATCTACAAATAAGTTACCTTTGCGGAAAAGGTTCTTGAACGATGCTCAAAAACGATTGATGTACTTTAAACTCATTCATTCATTCAGTTGTTAGGTTATCCAAGGTGGTGAATTTTTTTAAAGGCAATCTTGTTATCCAAATTCCGGGAATATCATTTCCTCATTTGAGAAGAAAAGATCCAGTTGAAAAAATACTATTAGGATCGGCTTCTGTCAATGAAGAAGATAAATGAGTGGATCTGCATCGAAACTAAAAAGAGGCAGATTAAAATGCAAATAAAAACCAATGGAAATATCACGCATTATAAGTAAAGGTAACAGATGAGCTCCAGTATAAAAACAATTCCAAAGAGGATTAAATAAAGTATCGATAAGTGCAGATTAGCTAGCAATTATGTGACCAGAAAAATGCAGAGAAGCGATGTTTTGTTTAGGATTGACATGGAAGGCGACGAAATATAACTCTTGAAATTAACTGGAAAGTTATTTTCCGACAAAGTTGGTAACAATCCAACTCAGTGATATAAGAAATTTCCAACGCCGAAAAAGAATCTCCAAATAGTCATCGGGTGTAGAAGATATATAACACTTCAGACTCTTAAACCTGCATACGGGGCGATTTAAACTGCGATGGTAAAATTGGGCAAAGGAAGTGTGTAGCAAATTCTGGATATACGAAAGTTTAGAGCAAGAATAACGAATGCCTATAGAACTCAAAGATACTACAGATATTGGGCAAGACCTGTCCGAAGTTCCATTCACATAGTGATTAGTTGTTTTACCTTGCCTTGTTCGTCGTGGCAAAAGCCAATCAAATTAAAGAATACGAGATCAAGAATATGGATCCTTTAATTTCATTGGTACTTGCAACGACTAACAAGGCAAGGCAAGATAACACATAAGAAGTAAGAGGACAGCAAAATCACAAGCTGCGATAATAGCCACCAGGCCAAAGGCCAAAGAGCGGTAGGACGAGCAATTGACAACTCTAAAACAATAAATTCCAAACAAAACGCCATCACTCGACCATTTATAGAACTATAATAGAGTTGTTTAAAGTAAAAGCGTTATTTACTTGTGCATGTTTGCAGCGTAGTTTCGAGAGATAAAAGTTATATTTAAAATATGTAATTGTGCTTTTATTTGGACTTTTTCACAGCAACCTGTTCATATTGTGACTGATTTTTTTACATAAACGAAATTAGAGCGGCAATTTTTTTTTTATTTGTTAATTTCAGTTCCCAATAGCAGCCATATATGCGATTAGAAACTATGAATTCTAGTAACGAAGAACAATTTCCCGAAGGACGGAACGAAGAGCTTTAAAAAGAAAAGAAATTAGGGGATTCCCTCATTCATATTTCGTTATATATTATTACTAACAAAATATCCAAATTCTATTAGATATTGTATGGGTTTAATGCAGCATAACAAAATTTAAAAAAATTATTGATACATCACACATTAGCATTTACCCCTAACAATTCTAATAGCATGACAAAATTGATTGATTTTAAATTATTTAATTGTAACAAATAAAAAATTGCATAATTCATTATATTTTCATTAAATATAATCAATGAATCGATAATATTTTTATATCCATTTCACTTCACCCTATGTAGAAGTGTAGGTAAAACATGAAAGGCTTTGTTCGCCTTACCTTTGTTACGCCCATGAGTAAAGCAATAAATCAAAGCGTAAATATATTTCAAACAAAAATTCGTTTTATAATTAAATTCAACTTTTTTCAACCATTATTTCTTGTAAATTAGGCGCACAATTAAAGCTTCAAGAACGTTCTTATTATTATAATTTTTTTAATTAACAATTCTTTCATCCAAAATCGTTAGCTGCTTTTATCGAATTGAATTTCAAAATTTTTAACGTTTTTCTTGCGTTAAATTGGAAGGTTTTTAATTAAATTTAATTAAATTTTTGGGTTATTTTACATTATAATTATGGGTAAATAATTTTATATATTAGAATTTTAATGTTATAACATAACTTAGGTGTAATTTATGAATTACTGGAATGTAAATAAAGAATAATCGCGTTCTAAGTTTCTTGTAGAAAATAAAGAAAACTTGAGCAGATAAAATGTTACATTTGATTAACAAAACTAGGAGTTAGAAATAAAGGATATTTCTTCTCTTTCGCATATATCATTATTTAATGTTAAACGACAAAAAGAAGACAAATCGAAGTATGGAAGCAAAGAAGCGCTAAAGCAGGCTCAAATAAGAAAAAAACCTCTCATAAATCCTTCTTTCTTTAGTGGGGCTCCAAAGTTGCACAAACTTGGGCTAAGTCCGAACATCGTTCACTTTGAAACATGGCTGCCTGGCTGTCGTCTCCGACGTGGATGCGCATTAATACGAACCAGGATCGAACTAGGACCACAGCACGTGCACCAAGAGTCAAGACGTGTGCTCTCATGTTTGTGTTTAGTTATTTATGTCTTAGCTGAGAAATTGGCCTAAAACACGCAACCTAACTTCCTATACAGTATTCATTTTCAAACGAGCTCTCTCATCAATTTCAATAAATTGGTAATTGAAAGAAACGCAGGATACAACAATTTGGTTCATAAACGCAAATTAAATAACTAGGGAGTGCTTCAATATTATCGACTATCATTCATATAGGTATATTATTTCTGTCACTTTTCACCTTTTTTCGGTCCAATAAAAAAAATACTGAAAATAACCCAACAGGTAATTACGATACCCAAATGAAGTAATAAATCATGCAACAGTGTTGCTAGCAACTTCATTTTTTATCTCAATCAATTCATCACGACGATGCGCATGTTCTTCCAATAATATTCGTATTAGATAATTCGCAAGGTATTTCGGCAAAAAATTTTAAAATATTACGTGAGAAAAAATTTCTCAGACCAAATAAATTTAAGAATGTCCGATTTTAAAAAAAAACTTTAACTTTTCTTAATAAACTAATAAATTTTTGGATCTAACTCTGAAAAAAAAACCATTTTTAGTTGGTTACAGAAATGCTTTATATTCAAATTTTAATTTATTAGATGTCTAGAAAATATTATACAATTCGATATAATGTATAAATTCAAACATTCCTACATCGAGTACACCCTACATAGATCCCGTAAAGGAGTCCGCGTGAGAGAGAGGCTCTGTTCTGACAGAGATGAATGGGTTTCATTTCACGCTGGGTCTCCCGCCCCGCGCCCGACGGCCCCGGATGATTTACTGGGCTACAATGTGGTAACCCATGATTTATAGCTGCCGAATGGCGGGCTCGCGAGTACTGTGTACTTCGAACCCCGGACCATGGGCGGTTTCCACTCTTACACAAGAAGTATTTAGATACACATTATCTAATTCGATAAAGAATTTTACGTAGGAAATACATAAAATCGTCACTTTTTTCAGGCCGCTGAAATACGATCGGAGATGAATTTCAGTAACGCAGTGGACAACAGCAGGCACAGAGGAGTGACCAGCAGGCGAGCAAAAAAAATCTAATATGTTTTGAGAGGGACAGTGGGAAGAGTTAACGAAATAGGAAACACAACTCATTCTAACGTTTCACAAGTTGTAAAGGGTAAGAAATATTAAGGATATTGCGAATTATAGCGCCATAATCCAGATTACAAATTTTATTTCTCACCTTATACCGAATTTTCAACACATGCAAAATCTTGTTCAATGTTAATCTTGTAACAATTTTTTTATATTTCGCTCAGTATATCATTTCATAGTGTCAATAACATTCTTGTGAAGATGCCATAAATAAGGGTGGCTGAGGGTTCTTGTGTCCAAGATGACCTCTGGCTAAGGTATTCACTATAAAAATTCGGAAGTCGTTGCAATATTGCAGCCGCTGAAAACCGAATTTATTGCTATTGTACAGCATTACTCATCCGTTTTGTACACATTTTCCACACGATGATGGCATGTTATTAAACTTATCAAAAAATTTATTACTGATAAATTGACTAAATTACAAATTGAAGGGAAATATTTTTAAATTAATAATCTGTAGTATTTTTAACCTTTTCACCGCTAACCGTTACGTTTTTTGCTTAAAAATATCGGTTATTATAAAGGTTATCACGAGTCTACTTTTTTTTTAACTCGCACGGATTTCTTCCAAACCATTTTGTTCAGCAAAAACATCCGTTCTTTTCTTATTTATTCTGCGATCGTCCCGAATACGTTACGGTTTACATGCAATTTGTCCTTTTAATTTCTAAACAAATAAAAAATGTATGATATCAAAGCGCTTCCTTTCCTTTAGCATCATCTGCGAAAACTGGCCCCCTCGTTCGCCACTTTCCCTAATCGTCAGTTACCCGACGATTACCAATGTTCATGCCCACTTGTTCGTTTTATAAAAAATTTAAAAAAGAATAAGGAACAAAATTGCTTATGAGCAATAATTATTATTCTTTTTGCTCGATTAATTTGTTTATAATGAAATAATTATAATTGTGGTTATGATGAATTACTGTTTGTCACGACATCATGCGTTTCTGGTAGCCACACCGCTATAGCTCCAAGTGCATGTTGTTTAATCTGGTCGGTCTGGTTGTATAATATATCTTGCAATCTCATCCCCTCAAGTATTCCTCACATCACCAACTGTTTTACGCCACGGTTTTCTCTTCTGGTCACATATGTTCGTAGTGATACAGATTATAGTGATTGTAATTATACAAAATTACGGTTCCTAGTCAGACAAGGAACAAATCAAAATTAATTAAATATACGGGGTCTTCCACAGAAGTCCCGTCGTTCTTAAAGTTGATAAAAAATTTTATTTATTAACTTTCGAAATTAGAATTTCGATTTTGAATATTAATGCAGAATGACCTCTAGATTTTGTTCCTTGAAATTTTACGTTACGCAATGCAGAATTTGTTCGGAAATGTTTAGAATGTCATTATTTCGTTGGGTACTTTTGCGTGAAAATAACTCGTAAATACGATTTCCCTTTAGTTTGGCATTGAAAACTACCCCTAAGGTTTCGACATCAAGTGGAACCGTAAAAAGGATAATTTCTCGAAGAAAGTTTCGAAAATCATATAATCATGGATTGGCCGTTTCCTACCCATTGCATGCCCAAAATTTATATTAGCAAAATTAAATCAAATAAAATTATGCGTAAAACTAAGACAAAAAATATTATTTTAGCCTTTATTTTCTGCCCATTAATAACGTAATTGTAGATTTTCGTGTAGCCTCTTTTTCCTGCTCATCGGTCGCAAAAGTGGTCCAAAGATGAGTGAAAGTAACTTCAATTAACTATTTGAAAATTTCCATATAGGTAAAACAACCTTCTACAGGGAACATTTTTTGCGATTTGAAGTATTTTTACTTAAAATTAAAGTGCAAATTCGTTTAGCATCAATTTGAAGTAAATTTTACGACAATTGATATAAATTTTACAACAATTGAAGTAATATTTACTTCACATTGGGCCGAGATGAATTTCTACTTCAATTTTTCTTTGTGTAACCCGAACCGAGTCCTTAATTATTGTGAGCTTTCTAAGCTGATCATTTTTAACCTCTTCCCTCACTTATATTTACAATTTTGAAAATACCTAGCTCACTTTTAGTGTGCCTGAAGTGCAAAATGGACGTAAACTATGAAGAAGAAAACTATACACTACGTAATACTAAAAAAATTAAATTGTAACTCAAACAGTTTTAGAGATACGGCTTTCTAAAGAATCCTAATTTATTCCTCCCAGGGAGTTTTATGGGTAAACTGATGAACGAAAGCTTAGTGGTTCCTAAGTGAGTTCCGTGAGTAAATCCGAAGGTTCTGCCAAAAAAAAATTAAAAACTGATGTAATTAAATTAGGTACTTTTATGACATTTTCTACATTGCAAATCATCTTACAATTTACCAATCAGTAATTTTTCACCCGTAATAGAAAAAATGTATGGCTGGAATCAAAATCTCTTCATTCAAGATAAACCAGATGGAATTTAATTTTCTATTAATTAAAAAAAAATGTTCCTCGTTACTTTTTCGAGTGAATTAAGCAAAGAATATGCCGAGTTGTCGCAAAAGTGCAATCCGTATATTGTTGTTATTCGCCAAGACGTCCTTGTGCAACAATAAAACGCCGAAATCGACTTGGCGCAGTTCCATACATGAGAATCAAATTATCTTATAATATGATGCGCTGCTTTTTGTGACTATGTTTTTCTTTGTATGAAATTTGTTTAAAATTTTGGAAGAAAATAAGTGGAATTAATGGACGAAGAAAATTTATCATCGTAGAGGCAGACCATAACAAGCATTGTCAACAAGAATGATGCGAGATTTTCAGTTATTTCTCCTGATATAGTCGATGACTTCTAGAAAACAAATTATTGTATACCATTCAGCGTTAACTGTTCTTCGATTCTCTAAAGCAATGGTTGCGACATGTCCAGTAAAATCGTCTTCGAAAAGGCGACCATTTTCTTCGAAGTGCTTCGTGAACGAACAACATTTCTGGGTTTCGGTTCATCTTGGAACACCCAAATAGTGGATTGCTGCTGGGTTTCCGGTTCATACGAATACATCCAAGTTTTGTCACCTATGACGATGTTGTATATACAGATTTTGCAGTTCTTAGGTCGAATTTTTTGAGCGTTTCTTTACATCAATTAACAGAAGCCTTTTCTGAGTTCCAGTCAAATTATGCGGAATCCATCGGGAACTGATCTTTCTTACAGTTAAATGTTCATGCAAAATCGAATGTATTGCAGTCTTCGACATGCCTAAGAATTGTAAGTCACATGTCGATATTCTTCAATCAAATTGCGCACAGCATCGATGTTTTCAACCGATTTTGGTCAACTTTCGCGAAGTTCATCACTGACGGACGCACCACCACGACAAAATTCTGCAAAGTCTTTTCTAATGGTGCTTCATTACCAGAAGTTGAACAAAGCGATTCTATGCAATGTTGTTGAGTTCGGCCTTTACTAAAATCATCCTATGAAAACCTTCATGTGAAATTTCCATTTTTCCAAAATTGTTTTTAAACGTTTACGGGAAACCAACAACTTAATCAATTTCTTAACTTAAACTGTGTATTCACAATAAAAAAAAGTCAAATTTTACGAAAAAAAAAAGTAATAAACATTTGTAAAAATGAAAAGGTAGCCCTAAATTTTCGCGGACAATAGTTTGGGAACCGCTGCTCTATAAAGTGCAATTGCCCATGGCATATTTTAGTTTACTTATTACGTATCCACCTACAATTTCATAATAAAATTGTAACTTAATCTATCAATTATTATTGTTCTACTAATCCGGGATCACCTTGTTAATTGTCAAATAAATCTATCAAGCCTCGTCTACAACCTTCACTATCGCAATACCAAATACGTAAGTTAACAAACATTTTATTGGACTTGAAAACCGACTGCACTTCTGTGAAAGAACCTATAAATTTTTAACAGTAATTTTTAAAAGCACTAACCATGAGAGTGACAAACAATATACAATTTACACACAATTTAAACAAAATAATATAATATAATCCGAACCCAGCACGATAGCATTATGGTAAATTAACCATCAGCTGTGCGTTCGTCAGATTGTTGGATAAATATATTAACTAGATAATTATAGGTATATACGAACTGGAGTATCAAAACATTTAATGTAATTGGCAGAGTAATTAAAAACTAATTAAAACTATTATAGTAATTGAAACAATTATAATTATACTCTCGAAGCACAGACTCTTTTTAGAGAATTGAATTTCCCATTTCCTACTTACATAAGAGACTCACGTGCGTAGCATAGCACGAGTATATAATACGTACATACTAACAAAAGACATCAATCTTCATTTGAATTAAAATTAATTAAATTGCAATTAGATATTATTAAAACTGATGTAAAGGAAATTTTTAAATCTTGACGGGGATTTCATTTTTATTGTAAATTTTGGGACATCGTTTCTGACTGTCCAAGACTCTTCAGGTTTGCTAGTAGATAACGGTTCTACAAAGTCATCTGCTGTTGATTTGGACTTATTATTTACCTAATAAAAGTAACAGATTATTTTTTTTTCTTTTCCTTATCCTGTACGTTCTCCTTTCCTTTCTAACCTATTTGATGATTTTGTCCCGGTTTAAATTAATTGAACAAAAAATTCTTAAATCTCTTGAGATTGTCCTAATTGTTATCTAGTTATCATCATTGTTGATAATAACATCATCTCAGTTGTCATCATCATCATTTTCTTTGATTCTTCGTCCGCCATACAACGTTCACTGCTGAACATTGCCTCTTTCTTTGCCGCATAATTTCTTGATAATGACGATAAAGAAAATGCTAAACGTTCTTAATTTTGGTTCTCATAAACGGATATGCAATTTTCGACAAAAATTACCACGATTCAAGGAAGATTTACCACCTAAACCCCCAATCATTTTTATTGTTTGTTTACTATTTTATTGAACGTTTCATTTTTTCAGGATCATCGTCAAGTTTCCGATTGTTACAGACGCAATATTGGGCTATTATATTTAAGTGGTCCAGTTTCGACCGTTTCTTACAACACCCCTTATATAGAGTTATTCGCCCTTATGGATAAAACCGTAATTCGCTACCTGCTTTCATTTCTATACGAAATACTGGAAGGAAAATGAAAACTACGCACTTTTAAAAATTACAAACGTTTGCTTATTATTATTATGGATAAGTATTAAAAATCTTAAAATCGCTTTCAATTACAATTCAATACTGTAGCAAAATCTTCGCTGGGTATTTTAGTTTGGAACTTAATGCATAAAGTTAAATTAATCTTTCCAAATGGAAACCACAATTGATTCTAACACATTTGAAAAACTTATTTTCCTAGTTTTCACCAAGTTTTCGCTCAACTACTTGACATAAAAATTTATTATTAGTAGCTTTTCATTGTTATACGTACAAATTTTCACGTCTACTGTGGTATAATTCAAAAAGTTTTTTTTTACCAAAATAGTCAACCGAGAGCTAAAATATTTGAATATTATCTATTAGTTCATAAGATTTTTTTCAGATATTTATTTACCCTTTGTCAAAAGAGAACCGAACTAAAATATTTAATAGATAAAAATAAATAAATCTATTAAATAGATTAGGAATTTTAGTTACTCCAACATGATTTTTCGCATATAACTCGCTGAATGTCAGGTTTCCACAAAAATATCATTAGACCAAAATTGAAGACCACAAGATCTGTAGAAGCTCTACAGATTTAGAATTTCCATATAATATGGCCTGGGCAATCAGTGCTTCAATACACGTCACAAAGAAACACAAATAAATAACACGTTTCCATATCAACTACCTATGACGTGTATTGGAACACTGATTGCCCAGACCATATTATTATATATTTTTTGTTTTTTTTTTCAATAAACTTTATATAAATATTAATTTGGTTTATTAATAATATGGTATTTTTTGAGCAAAACCAGATAAATCCATATTGTTTTCTGGAATATCTTCAAAAATACTTTGAATTTTATAACAAGACTTGCCATATTTTATTCTCACCAGAAAGCACGCAACTTTGACCTAAAAGTTTTTTTTAATCTTTCATCGTTTTACCGTGTGCAACAAAATGGTCATTTCCCGAAAACTATACTAAAGATGGATTTATTCGGTTTTGCATGAAAGCTCCTCACTTAATGTGTGATTGCCGTGGTTATGAAGCATTGGAACTTTTTTAAGTATACATACTGCATACCTTAAAAATTAATCAATCAGAAGTACGTTACTCTAAGTGAGATTTTTGACAACTCATCATAAAGATCCTTTCGCCACCCCATAGTCCATACAAATAAGAAAATTTTAGTTTTCTTGCTATAAGCAGTTTATTATTTTCCCACCCACTTAGATAAGCAAAGTATTGTTATCAGGAAAAATTTGACCCCCCCCCCCCCAATTGATTTACAGATTTTCGTGTTTTGAGGTTCCCCAATCCATTTTATAATTTTTGAAGTAACCCAGATTAAAATAAATGAAATCGCCTGAAGGGAAGGGGAGCTTTACTTGAAACTATTGTGGAATAATGCATCAGAACTTCGATACGAAATCATCAAATATGTAAATCTATCAACAACCAAAAATTATCGCTATATTTCCTACATTTTTTGTTCTAGGATTATTTTTATAAAATTTATAGCGACAATACACTAACTTGCAATAAAAATAATCAGGGTGTTCCAAAATTTTTCGCCAAATTATTTTGACATACTCTGCTATTTAAAAAAAATATGAAAAGTTAGTGTTCAGAAATGCTTCGTTTGGTATGGGTATTTAAAAGTGTTTTACTGCACATTGAAAATTTTTCATCGATTTACTGTTAAAATTATGTAACATTCTTATCAAAGAATGTAATTAATAAAATTTACTTTTGTTTGGAAAGTCATGTCGATGGCCATATCAGCCATTGCTTATAGTTGAAAAAGGTTTTATTGTGGAAACAATTGAGGGCAAGCTGGAATACATTTTTTTCATCTATAAAAGTCAGGGCTGCCGGTATTCCAACAGGTCAATTTTACATTGACCTTTCGTAATTAAAAACGTATAGTAAAAATCTCTGTGGTAATCTAGAAATTTGAAATAAAACGCGGAAATCTTGATAACAAACAAATTTTATTGATTTCAGAAAAATTTAATGTTGGTAAATTATTGTTCTTGAATTTTCCGCAAAGAATTTAGTGTTCAAAGCTATGGTACGGTTTCTTTATAGTTTTCTCAGATTACTTCACTGTAATTGTTGTCATCCTCAGCCTCGCTGTACGTTTTTGATATTTTTTAAAATTTTGATTCATTTAACTTCTTCTCAAATCTTAAAAATCCTCTATCATCAGCCCGTATATAGCTTCCACCCTGCTTAAGTCATGCGAACGCTATCCATATTCTTCTTATAAACTGATATCGTAGCTTCCATCTCTTGTTTACTTCGACGATTGGATATTTATTCTCTGATATTATCTGGATTTAGGTGAAAACTGATGAAATCAGTAGACGTCTATTGGTCCATTTTGATGTCCCCCGACATCTTTATACAACTACAGCATTTTCTGTTCCTTCAAAAGGACATCAGTTCTGATACCATCTGGGAGTGGCAGTTCTCTGACGATATCCATGATGCCGATCCAACTATGCGGTCGTCTCCTGGGGATGAATGCAGCGACATATTTTGAGTATTTCACCCATCTTTAAAGTCGATTTCTTTCGAATATGGGTGCCAACCGCTACGTAATGGTCCTGGGCCCCTTTTAGAAAGTCAAAGCGTTCCCCCTCCATAAACAATTTTGCATTTGCCATTGTATGTTTTAGTCTGCTGTTTTTGTTGCCAACGTAGTATTGGTTGTTACTAGATGTTGTAAGGCTCAGGACACAACATCCTCATCTTGCTTATTGAAGTTTTTCGGACTTCTTTCTTATTTTTGATGATCAGGAGCCGGAGTTTATATTTGAGGTATCCGTGGTACCGGTCTCTGAAGGATCTCGTTTGTACCCGCTCGAACAAATATAGGACTCGCCTCTTCTGAACTTGAGCTTGGTTCGGACTTGGGCTATTCAATCTGTTTGTTTCTTGTAAGTTCTGGTTCTTGGACGAAACGACTTTTATTTGGGCTTAAGTATTCGGTCTTCCTCAGTTGTTTCATATGATACAAACTACATAACTTTTCCGTTCACTTCCACTTCGTAATGTAAACCTCCTCATACTTTGGTAATTTTTTCAAATCTCTATTTCTTTGTGGGAATTACGTAAAGTTTTGCTTGCACTCTATCTCCAACATGAAAACAAGAGATGATATCGCGGTCTGGACGTTGTTCAATTATTTATCTTAGAAGATTTCTCTTATCCACGTCTATTCGGGTACGATACTGTTATCCAATCACCTGGGTTGGAACCTGTGGTCGAATTTACGACTTTGTTTATATTGCACTGAGAAGCGGCGCGGCACATTTTAACGTTTAAATCCCCCTGGTTCGTTTATCTTGGCTTGACCATTTATTCGTAGCTGGATGATATGGCGATGTACACATAGGTTGTATGCTATTAGATTTCAAAAATTCCTGGAATTCCATTTATATAAATTGACTTTCGTTTTAGCTGACTAGGGTGATTTGCAAACCAAAACGTGAAAACCTTTCAAGTAATTTTTCAACAGTTACTTTCGAGTTGGTATTATTACTACGTTTACTATTCTATTACTATTTGCAATGGATTTTATATTCCGGTCTATACCTTTCCACCAAGCGCAGCTTCTCGCTAAAGCTTTTATTTTGACAGTTCCTGTATGTGCTGTATGCAGCTCTGGCAGCATTCTTCTTTGCAGGAACTTTGGAATTATTACTATAATTCCGGTAAATGTACATCTATCATGGATTTAAAATCGAATTCAAATATCGACAGGACTTGACCAATGTAGAAATTTTAATGAAGGAAATACCCTAGTCAGCAGTTAGGATATTAAGTATTTCAATAAATTTAAAGACAATTCATGTGGACGACACAGTGAACCTTAAACTGTTTACCTTCTGTCCAAAATAAAGACTTTTAATGATTTTTAGCCGTTTTAATAGATAAAAATAATGACTAATAGTCAGAGGGTTGACCACTCTGCAATTTTGGTGTACAAGATATTGTGAATATCTGTAAATATTTCAATTTCGTACACATTTTAGGGTTTATTTGCAATTTTATGCAATTTATTGCAAATATCGTGGAAATTTTTCAATTTAGTGTTGAAATTTTTCTTCAATGGACAACCCTCCGCTAATAATGCAAAAAATTGCCAACTTAATAAAGCCCTTATTATTTAGCTCCATTAAAAATGTACATTATTAATTTTCACGATCTAACGACTCTGGATTTGACCGCCAAATTGGAAACATCACGTGAAAAAAGACACTTTTAAATATTCTAAACTTTTTATGAGTATTTAGGTTTTATACAAATATTAATCGATTAAATGGCCTAACCGGGTTCATTAGGATTATTTTAGGCCACGCAGGATATCAAACAACAAAAATAAAAAGTGAAGAATGTACCGTACGCGATCTAAAGGCTGTAACTCTGAAACCGACCAATTAACAGAAAACAGTGTAAGATCTCTTTTATAGATAATTCAGTTTTCGTTATTTTCAATTAGGTACTTGACAATTTGCTCTAAAGTGAACCCAAACCAAAATATTTACGAATTTTCATAAAAATGTCTGTTTTTCCTATATTTTGGAAAACTCCTGGTCGACTGGCCAAATATTAAATTAAAAAATATAGCATTCCTTCAACAAGCACATAGGAGACCTACTACATATTTAACGTGGGATTCAAACCACGCTAAGCACATTACACTTAATTTGAGAAAGTTTTTAGCATTCGCGTCAATGCACTTGTCCATCAATTCTATTAACCGTATCTGAATACTACAATGATAAATTATTGGCTTGTGAAAATTATTCAACTAAAAATTTAGCAATTTATTTGTTAATTTTGAATTTAAAATAAATATGATAGTGCAATAAACCGCGAGCATTTTATTGTCAGAAAGATTTCATTTAATTAATTTTTGTATAGATTGATTAATTTCGTCGTGTTTAGTTGACGATTACCAATAAGCATGAAACTCGTCGTCTGGATAGTCATAAATCATTAAAAATAATCTAAAAATTATTACGAAATGATTTTAAACGTACTTCAGCCATGTAATTATATAATTATTGCGATACGATGCCTAAAAGTCACGTTTTGTTGTATCGAATTTAAAAGAGAAACACGGCAGGAGAATTTTCTGATTGTAGAATTACCAATAAACACCCATGTGCATGTTTAACAATGGTTCATTGATGCTTTTGAGACTTTATTAATTTAACAGTTAAAAAAATAGTGAATGTTTAGGAAGACTACAGTTAACCACAGTAATCCAAATTATTTATTTGGGTTGACAAAAAATCCATTATCCTTCAATTTTTTCAATGTCAGTTAGGCGGTATTAGCTTTATTTCCAAATAATGCATAGCTTAATAATTACAAGCATAAATATTTGTTTATATCTCTAAAGAAGAGGAAATTACCATAACAGACATTTTTACAACGTCCTAACTTACCTGTAATATTACGCAACAATAATTGAAGGTTAGAAAAGAAAAAAATGGTCAAACCTGATGCAGGTTTGTACCTCTATTCCTATTGTGGCTAATTGGTATTTGCAGTTACGTAACGTTTCAAAGATATCATAAAATCTTAGCATAAAAGGAATTTCGGTGCGTTAAAAAGCGTTTGTTACATTTTAGTTAACATTTGCCCTCGGATGACCAGATGAATTCCATAATAAATTTTAATAAAACATGAGACCAAACTTGTGACAGATCCCAAAACGTCTGCATAAGAATGAGTGAGTGTAGAGCAGAAGGTTATCTGGATAGCACTTGTTCTCAACCCGCTCAGGACCTTCAAGATTTACGAGGTCAACATAAGATCGCATCATTTCATCTTCTCTGTACCTTTACATACGCCAGTAAAAATTCTTTCCTGTATCTTTCACGTATAATTAATTCAAACATAATACCGTATTCCAAACATACTCCATATCTATTTAAATCAAAAGTAGATTACGTTTTAACTCTATAAGGCCAAACTTTTTTTATGCAAATCTTCACTATTTGCATACGTTAGCATAATTTTTTTTATCGCATTATAGTACCCATATTCAAATTTCAAACCTGAATAATTCAAAAAAAATTTAAAATTGCCAAAATATTACTTACAAGTCTTAATTGCATGATTGTAAAACATACCATTTGTTTTCTTCCTTTTCATTGTATAAAATGAATGGAATTTATTTTAATTATTTTCTTTATATTCTTTTATTGTAGTGTTAAAGGTTTGACACGTCGCCGAGAAGATTAATATGTTATTTTATAATTTTGTTATTAATCAAGAGAAGTAATTACGTATTTGTTGGTAAATAAGCTCGATGCAAGCGCGCGAAGGGGAATTTTTGCAATCTTAGTGAGGTAAATTGCCTTAAAACTTTTTTGCTATTTTATACAATAAAGTTTTAAAAGTTTTGTTTCATCGTACACGCCCCAATAAAAAGCTAATCTAAAATGCGTCACTCGCAGTAGCCTATTTTCCTCGGAGCTAGTCCAATTCTGTTCTTCTAGAGATATTACAGCGGGGCCGCGTATAAATTTCCCGCCAGACTTCATTTCGGGCTGGAGCGGACCCGTTTATCTTACACACCATAACTCACGAGCCGTCCGTTCTTTTTGTTTTTTCTTATTGTCTTCCTAGAGTTTGCTGCAAGAAACACCAGAATAGGAATAGTAATCTTATCCTGAAATGAATTATTAAGGTACCGATTTACAAAGAAATAAGGACTTTCCTTGAGAAAAAAATTATTCGATGTTGGATGTGTTAATTATGATAACGTAACGTTTGTTAAGAGATACCATAAAAGTAATTAAATAGTACAAAAAACGGAAAACTTTTTTTCCTCTCCACTAAGATTAAACAGGGGGTAAATTGTTTGGTATAATAGGTTTTTTATTATATATAGTAAATAACGTTGATAAAAAGCAATAAAACTATAACGTGTTGGTCACAGATATTGTATATTTATTCTGAAATTGGTAAGATATTGAGACAATTTCCAAGCTAGGATTTCGGGGATTTCAAAAATGACGTCTGTTTTTTATCCTTTTGATAGTATCTGTACGTTAACCTTTCAACTCACTACATCGCTTCGTATCATCATAGATGTTGTGTTTATCTGAAAATCTAGCAAAGCGATTTATGATACGATCAAGTGGCTGCTGATTGAATGGATTGCACTTGAGTAGTTTGTCAATTCAAAATATTTATTTTTGCAATAAATTTGATTTACGCCGTCTCGAAATGGATTACTTAATTAAACTTTCACATAATCAAACAAAAAGAAAAATAGAACACACTTCAAGTTTGAAAAAGTATCCAGCATACATATCATGTAGAATAGCAGTTAAAAATTTTGAACACAATCTTTCCATTTGTCTTGTGGCGTCGCTCGTAAATTTCTAGTAAGATGTGAACAATTCTTCACACCCGCGAGGGTTCCTCCATAGGTTTTCTAACTTCTTATGTATTGCTTATAACTTACGTATTTCAAATATATGAAAAGCGTTCTATTTAAAATTGCGCAACATTTTAAATTTTTATAATTAAATATCTATATCTACAAAAATTACAGTCATTAATCAAGAAGCACTCGACTTAATAGCTCGTACGTGCAAATTAAGGTTAAAATGCACTTTAATTTCAACCGAGTTGAAAGTATAAACTTCTTTCACGTAATATTTAATTAAATCTAAAACCTAACATTCACCTTATACCGTTTTCAATTTCATAGTACAAATTAATGTTCACATTTCACAGTTTATGTATTACTACAATGCGAAATCAGTAGTATCAGCAAACAATAACCGCATTGAAGAAAAATTGAATGAAACTGTGGTTCTAATATGACGTGCGTGCAGTGGAAACGGTTAATAGTAATTTTACAAATTTTAGTATAAATATTGTTTTTATAACGTAGAACTGGTGAGAGAAAATGAAGGTCGTGAACTATTGGCCAGTATTGAGCACGTTCTAATAAAACTTAGAAAGCTTTGAAAAAAACTGCACACACTATTGAACAAAAAACTCCATAACGGTTACATTCCTGAAAAATTGTAAGCTTGCAGCACTGTCGAGAAAGTTCACCAATAAAACTAATTAATTTTTATGAACGCAGTGCCGTACTTGTTCATTTAGAGGCTCCAGCCGCAAGATTTTTTCAATGCACTTTTATAAATCCTATTTAGTCATCCTTTCATCACATATTAATTTTTTCCCCGCTTCGAATTCGAAGAATGATCAAAGCCGAATCTTCAGCACCACAACCCACACATCTTGTAACCTCATATTTTAATCACTAATTCAAAGTGAGTTAAGTAATTTAATTAAAAAGTGTGATTTTGGTTAGAACACGTGCACGAGTGGAATCAAGTAATTTTCAAATTTGGAGTTGTGTTAGTTTTTTTGGTCAACACAACCCATTACAGTTTATCGGGATTCATTACTTATTACATTTTTTTTAGGAAGGAAGTTAATATAAGACATCATTCATTCAACTGTATAATCCTGCCCACCTTTGGATAATCAACGGATGGAAAATTCAATTATTTTGTTTTTTCAATAAGTGGAAGGAGAGATATTGGAACACCCTTGGTTACCGCTGTGCATAAACCTGATGCCGTAGAGAAACCAGCGGCGTATCTTGGAGGGGAATATTACCCAATAAAATAAGTGTTTATTATTATATTTACTTTTGTGTGGTTAATTTTATTATTCAGTGTATTTGGCTATTTGCGCAATTTGAAATAAGAATTTTTTTAACAGCCTAAATTTAATTTGTTTGAATATTAAGTACCTACGTTCTAACAACGTACACTTGTAAAGCCCGCATTTCATTAGAGCTTCTAGCAGCCGAGCTTCTCCAGCCCAGCTTCTAAATTAAATTTGTAATGCATTGGCTTATATGGAACCAAACTCACTTCGGCTGATAGAAGCCAGGTAGAAGCAGGTCATAAAAAGTATCGAATTTTAGCAGCCCGGCTGCAAAAATACTCCACGTGGAGTACTGTACTTCTAATTGGTTAATATTTAGAATAAGGACTTATTATTGGATAATATTTCTATCCGGTTATTTTGTTATATTTAAGTTATTATGAATCACTTCACGCTTCCACGAAAAGCCGAGCACTTTGAATTACATGTTTCGGGTACAAGTTTTATAATATTGTAAGCATACGCTGAGAAACAACGTAAAATTTTTCCACGCATTGCAAAAATTCGCGAATGTCGCAAAGAGAACTCTCAAAAAAATTGAAATTACCGAAATCGACGTAACACAAACATCAGTAAGGGACATGACCGATAAAGTCGGTACATCGAAATCTAATGTTAAAAATATAAAAGCTCGTAGTGGATTAAGAAGTTATATTATAATGTACAGAAAATCGCTAATAGGTCCAAAACTTAAAAATCTACAGCGAAAACTAGAGCGCGAAAATTGTATGCCGATTTTTTAACAAAATTTGAATGTGTAGTAATGGATTATAGGTGAGAGCATTTTTAGAGACCTTTAAAAAATTTCATTTTAATTTTTTAATGTTAAATACTACCCGGTAAATTTAATAACTAATAATAAATTGCGTTTAAAAAATTTTTGCGCTTTTTAATTTAGCACAACAATACAGGAGGTCGGTTTTTTTCGTGGACAAGTTTATTTAAAAAAAAAACATCCAAAAATAATCACCTTCTTTTATTGCTTTTTATTATGGGAATGATTAAAAAATTAGTATAAATATCTAATTAACGATGACATCGAATAACCAAAATTGTGTTACAACACATATTATCTAATAAGTAGAAGTATCTGGCTTGTGCAGCTTCAGTTGTAAAAATTTACAACTCCTGGCTGCACAAGCGGCCTGGTTAAAATTAATCTTTTATCAGGTATAGTACACAAGTCCACGTGGAGTCGCAAAGACATTTTCGTAATAGAAATATTATCCAATAATAAGTCCTTATTCTAAATATTAACCAATTACAACTACGGACCATTTTATATTATCCAATAATAAGTCCTTATTCTAAATATTAACCAATTAGAAGTACAGTACTCCACGTGGAGTATTTTTGCAGCCGGGCTGCTAAAATTCGATACTTTTTATGACCTGCTTCTACCTGGCTTCTACCAGCCGAAGTGAGTTTGGTTCCATATAAGCCAATGCATTACAAATTTAATTTAGAAGCTGAGCTGGAGAAGCTCGGCTGCTAGAAGCTCTAATGAAATGCGGGCTTAAAGATTATTGTGAACGCCAACAGATCTGTTTCGCATGCGATAAGATAATACTGCGTTAATTTGAATTTATTTTTGTTGTATATGGTGTTGAAGCTTAATTGAATTTATTTGGTCCTTTATTTATGTTTTTTGACCGATTTGACTAATTTTGTTCAATATAAAGTACTCCATTTTACGCTTTTTATTTCATTTCATTTTGTAGCTTTCACGATTCAGGTAACACAAGAGTTAGGAGCGGGAAAAATCGTGTGGCGTCGGACATTTTTTCCCCTATAATTTTTTTTCAGTTCACCTTAAGGTCTCCCTCTAGTCGAAACTGCGCTCCAAGGATAAAGATGTTACCTGAAGTTGCTTTTTACGGGACCCACAACCCACAAGTACTATTTTGTATGTGCACCTGTCTTGGTGACCAGGAAGGTACGTTAAAATCTTTTGGTTTATTTAAGAAATCTTTGCAAAACACCAGGAATTTTTTTCTGCTGTGTAAGAAATAAATTAATCTTGGTAAAAGGAGGCGAAGACAAATCTTAACGAATTTATAAAGCTTCATATACTAATTTAATATCAAGCAAACTGTCAGAAATTCTCAAGGAGCAATGAAATTTTGTTATAGACAGAGTTAATTAAATGATGAAGAAGTCAAAAAGACGGCCGCCCTAGCAAAACTTATACTGTGCGTTAGGAAGGTAATGAAGTATTTCGGAATAGATGCTACAATTTTTATGGATTATCTAACAGAACGGGCTACATTTATTGCAAAATAATCATTAATCATGAAGATCGCTGAGATCAGCAATGGCGAATGTGTGACCAGTGGATCACTAAGTGGCCCATAAGACAATACTAAGTTGTTGCTGCAATTCCGAAAGCCATACCCAAAATCTCGGCGTTGACAATCCGAAAAGGCCTAATTCCCGATAACGTACAAAACCAAACAGAAACAACGAAGAAGAACAAAAATGCGCTAAGTATATACTAATATACGAGTATTATCTACCATCACAAAGCCATAAAGCAAATGTGGTTGTGAAAGATGAGCTATGATTGAATAAAAAAATCTGATGTGGCCAGCACATGACTTCCCTATAAGGAATCATTCCTTCATCGTTCATCTAAAGATTTGCAGAAATATTATTTAAATTTTATTTTATTGTATTATTAAATTGTATTTTGTTCATAAAAATATATTCTAACATTTATAGAAAATTTTATTTGCTTTAATTTTGATTAAAAAATAAAAATTCATCAATAAAGTATTTATCATAATATATTTAAGAAAAGAACCATTTCGTCCTTCAAGTAAAGTGCTACTTCCGGTTTAGGGATTTGCTCCAAAATCAAATGATGCTTTCGTATACCGATTAAAGTGTTAAATATGAAATTTGGTTACTATATAACAATTCGTTCCTGAGATATTGAAGAAAAACTATTTCGTCCTTCAAGTAAAGTGCCATTTCCGGTTTAAGGATTTCCTCCAAAATCAAATGGTTCTTTCGTATATTGATTAAAGTGTTAAATATGAAATTTGGTTACTATATAACAATTTGTTCCTGAGATATTGAAGAAAAACCATTTCGTCCTTCAAGTAAAGTGCTACTTCCGGTTTAGGGATTTCCTCCAAAATCACATGGTGCTTTAGTATACTGATTAAAGTGTTAAATATGAAATTTGGTTACTAGATAACAATTCGTTCCTGAGATATTTAAGAAAAACCATTTCGTCCTTCAAGTGAAGTGCTACTTCCGGTTTAAGGATTTCCTCCAAAATCAAATGGTGCCTTTGTATACCGATTAAAGTGTTAAATATGAAATTTTGTTACTATATAACAATTCGTTCCAGAGATACAGAACTTACAGACATTTTGCGTTACATACATCCATACAGACATACATACATACAGACATCATTGCGAAAGTAGTGAAAACGGATTCAGATATTTCCGTTAAAATATCGACATCGAATTTTTTCATGATTACAATACTTCCTTATAGGGAAGTAAAAATGTATTAACGTTTATTACCAGCCATATCAAATTTTGTAAGTCTATCTAATCTAACCTGAACCTATCCTTAACAGTGTTAAGGATAACCAAACCTAAACCAAACTTGAAGCTAACCTAAACCAAACCTGAACCTAACCTAAACCAAACCTGAACCTAACTTAAACCAAACCTAAACCTAACCCAAACCAAACCTAAACCGAACCTAAACCAAACTTAAACCAAACCTCAAATCAACTTAAATTCAACCTGAAGCAAACCTAGACTAAAACAAAATTAAACTAATCCTAACCTAACTCGAAGATAACCTAACCAAACCTACTACAAACAATAAATATTAAGAATATCAATTAATTGATTCAAAATCATGGTTTTCTTAGGCTTTCGTGAATACAATGAGCAAATTCATAAATTAATCTAATAAAGATTAGATTCAATTCAATGATGTGTTTTATTAATATTATGACATATTCATACCTAAGTACAGTACATATTTGGTTATCATGTTCATTGAGTTTATGACAACTTTTGGTTTCGTGAACCTTCAAGGCAATTAATAAATTGAAAAAATACTATTTGCTGTAATCAATAAAACAGCTTTAATTACTTATTCAAAATTAATGAATTTAGAAAGTTTTTCATAATCGCAATTCGTTAAAAGCAATAAATTTCTTTATAAATACTAGAAATGCAGAATAACAGAAATAAACAACAGAAAAAATATCAACACAAAATTAAACAATATTTTTTATTAATCTGAATAAATCAAATAAATATTTTTTTGCTACTTGATTGAATTTCAAAGAATTTTCTCTTATTAGTGCCTAAATGTAAATTTCCCTGACTTTCAGTTAATAATAAAAAAACTCTTCGACTTATCATTATCAAATTTATATACAGTACAACTTCGACAGTCCGGACATGCGCCAGTCCGGTCACTCCAATAATTCGGACGCTTCTACATTTCGGACAATTTAAAATTTTTACCTCTACAATCCGGACAAATTTTTTTTATGCAAGAATAAATATTAAAATTCGGGGGTTTCCCGTTTTTTACTCGCATGTTTTGTTATTCATACTTTGATTTACATTTTGCACTATCATTACTTCAGTTTCGGTTCATTCTTTCGCAAGCGTGTTTGTCTAATTCCATTCCAAGTGCCATGTTTTTAAATAATAAACGCAAACATAAAACACTAACCTTAAAGGAAAAGTGTGATATTTTACAAAGTCTTGATGAGGGAAAAACTATTAGGCAGGTTGCCGAAAAATTCCATGTTCCTAAATCAACGATTTGCGACATAAAAAAAAATAAGGAGAAGATAAAACAATTTATTTCGAATACCTATAATGGACCCGGTAACATTTGAACATAAATTACATATTTTAATAATTTAATATAATAATCAAATATAATAATTTATTGTTTTTTAATAAATTATAGTACAATGCATGTATGTACATACAATTTAATTCACTTAGATTATTTCAATATTTTCACCTACTATAGTCCGGACAACTCGTTAATCCGACCGACCCTAAAACTATAGATATGTGTCCGGATTGTCGAAGTTGCACTGTATTTTATAAATTCCTTGACTTTTCCAAGTATTCCATAAGAGTGGGAACCCTGTAGAATGCTGTAAATAATACTCCTATATGGAGGTAACCTTAGCAAAAAAATTTGTAGGTTGATTCTTTTTTTTAAGTTAAAAATTATTGTAAAGAATGTAAAGTGAAATTCTTTGAAATTTAATATGTCATATTGATTGTTGACAAAACGACACTGCAACCAGTGGCAGAGTGTGGTGTGAAGGGGGCAACACCTTTTTGGAGATCCTGTTTTTAGAGAAAGACCATTGTGAAGTGGTTGCTAAAAATATTGAAAATCAACTAAGAAACACAACAATATTGTTTTACAGGACGTAGAATTGGTTCACGCACCATAGCAATATAAATTGTAAATTCTTGATGATGAATAATTTATTATTATTTCTAGCTTTCCCGATTATTTGAGAGAAAAATTGTAAAGAAATTTACTGTTCTCCCTAACTAAAAGGACGTAGAGGATCATCAAATGTATGAATGGCAAGACAATTTTTCCGCTTATGCAGTGGCTACTTGCGAGGCCAAAGACCGTGCTATTAAAAGTTACCTAGTAATTAATAAAATTTTTCTCCTGTTTCATAACTAAGGAAGTAATTTTGATTATTTCGTTCTCCATAATTTAAAAAAATTTTGTTTTAATAATAAATTCAAAGGCAATACTGATTTTTCCTAAAATACCTATTAGTAATTTTATTTTCCTTTTATTTGCCTTTTGTAAAAAGGATAATTACAAATAATTACTGATGAAGTAATTTTTTATTTATAAAAAGCTTGTTTACAGTTTATCTCTAAAATAATTAGGGAAGCAAATTTATTAATATTCCTGCAATAGGCCAATTAACAAATAATAATAATAATTATACAATTATTAGAACAATTATAACAGAATGTAGTAAAATTAATTAAAATTTTAAAAGATATTTCTTATATTCTTGTTTCAAAATAAACCAAAGTCTGTAGGGGCATAAAATGTCAGTCCACCCTTGGCACCGATGATGCTACGCTACTGACAGCGAATCAGTAGCTTTAATCAAGTATCCATAAAGGAAAACTGCAATGCAAACTTGCAATTTAATTCCTCCAAATAATAAAATATTATTTAGTATAGGTATTTATAAATGGAAAAGGGCTAATAAACTACTAGAAATTAATTAGTGCAAAACATGGTAAGGTTAAGCATTGCACAAGGGCCCATGTCTACAGGGAGGCCCCCTACTTATCATAAATGTAATGAAAATGTTTATCAAATCAATAAATTTTAACCAATGAACAAAAAATAACTGCATTTATGAAAATTCATAGTACGAATGAAAATTTTGATTAGATTTATAAATTTGTTCATTGTATTTATAAAAGCTTTATAAAATAATTTTTAGTAAATTTTAATCTGAACCCGCAATAATTATTTATGTTTCTTTAGTTATTCTTTTCACTTAAGTATAACATGAACTCACTCTTCACCATAACATATTTTATAGAAACGCCGTTCACCACTTTGATAGAAAAAACGGTATCAAGGTGGAAGATAGATGCTCAACTACTCAACTATAACCTCACTCTATAATCTATATAATGAATAAAAAAATGCATAACGTTCAAGGCAAATCTATTTTTACATTTTTTATTTTATAAATTAACAAAATATAATTATTGTGTAATATTTTAAGCCTGATAATGTTTGCTCTAAAATAATCAGAGGAGGAGGAAATTTATATGTGTAATTTAACGTGTTAAATCCTTATTTAGGTCCTGTGACAATTCAGTACCTGTTATATAAGGGGTACCTACCCAATAATCAGTCCAACTATGTATCCAAAATGTTAAATATAACGTGCCCGTTACGTCAATTTTATCCAACTTGTTATGTTAGTCCGGTCAAATTAGACCAAAAAATAGGAGTGAGGTTGCAATAATTCGCAGCCAGCTGAAAATTGGTAGGATTGTTCAAAACACCATCATAAATGAAATCTATAAAGTCCTCATCGATCCGACACCTGGAAAAAAATTTATCCGGGGTCAAAGGTCACTAAAACGGGTTTTTCGCGATTTTCAGCAAAACGGTAAGTTTTATCATAAAATTATCTCATTCAAAAATTGTAGATCAGATAATTATCTATAAAAAATGTCTAAATACTTTTTTTCCTAAGAGCCACCGTTTTTGAGATATAACGATTCGAAAAGTTGAAAGAGTTGTAATCGTCATAATATGGGGTCCGTTACTTTGGCGCCCCCCCGGATAATATTTTTACACCAAAAGCAAGCACTGGGATCCTTAGAGCTAGCACCAGCTAGCACCCAAATATGAAAGCTAGCACCATTACAGTATTTTCACAAATCGACTTTGAAACCGGGGGGGCCAAAGTAACGCTAGCCCCCCCCCCGGTTAATATTTTAACCCATAAACCTAGCACTGGGATACTTAGAGCTAGCACCAGCTAGCACCCAAATATGAAAGCTGGCACCATTATAGTTTTTCCACAAATTCATTTTATTTATTTGCACCTAAATGACGATTATAACTCTTAGTCCGGTCAATTTAAACATCCGAGGTTGCAATAATTCGCAGCCAGCTGAAAATTGGTAGGATTGTTCAAAACACCATCATAAATGAAATCTAAAAAGTCCTCATCGATCCGACACCTGGAAAAAAATTTATTCGGGATCAAAGGTCACTAAAACGGGTTTTTCGCGATTTTCAGCAAAACGGTAAGTTTTATCATAAAATTATCCCATTCAAAAATTGTATATCAGATAATTATCTATAAAAAATGTCTAAATACTTTTTTTCCTAAGAGCCACCGTTTTTGAGATATAACGATTCGAAAAGTTGAAAGAGTTGTAATCGTCATTTAGGTGCAAATAAATAAAATGAATTTGTGGAAAAACTATAATGGTGCCAGCTTTCATATTTGGGTGCTAGCTGGTGCTAGCTCTAAGGATCCCAGTGCTAGGTTTATGGGTAAAAATATTAACCGGGGGGGCTAGCGTTACTTTGGCCCCCCCGGTTTTAAAGTCGATTTGTGAAAAAACTGTAATGGTGCTAGCTTTCATATTTGGGTGCTAGCTCTAAGGATCCCAGTGCTTGCTGTTGGTGTAAAAATATTAACCGGGGGGAGCCAAAGTAACGGACCCCATATTATGACGATTACAACTCTTTCAACTTTTCGAATCGTTATATCTCAAAAACGGTGGCTCTTAGGAAAAAAAAGTATTTAGACATTTTTTGTAGATAATTATCTGATCTACAATTTTTGAATGAGATAATTTTATGATAAAACTTACCGTTTTGCTGAAAATCGCGAAAAACCCGTTTTAGTGACCTTTGACCCCGAATAAATTTTTTTCCAGGTGTCGGATCGATGAGGACTTTTTAGATTTCATTTATGATGGTGTTTTGAACAATCCTACCAATTTTCAGCTGGCTGCGAATTATTGCAACCTCGAATGTTTAAATTGACCGGACTATAACGTTATCGATAAAAGGTAAAACATTACAATCATTTAATAAATAACATAACAAATTGGATAACCTTGACGTAACGGGCACGTTATATTTAACATTTTGGATACATAGTTGGACTGAATTCCGTATCTCAAAACAGAAATTTTAGTTTCAGCTTTCGCACTGAACAGAATTAGTCCAGTCATTATATCCAAAAAACCGACCCTACCCGTGAATAATTAGTTCTTGGATTTTTTTTTCGTAGGTCCCTCGGGGGGGTCACTGGGAGTGTAAATTCAAAAAGTAGACTGAATCAGGCTCCTGCGTATATTCGAAAAATGTTTTTTTTTCCAAAAAAACGGTTTTTCTTGAATAACTCGGCCATTTTTGATTTTGCAGTAAAACCGTGAGGACAAAAATTGTAGGAAATTTGATTCTCTACAAGTTTGGTCCTCAAAATTTTTCTTCTAGGATCGATATTTTGGAAATTAAATTTGAAAAAAGCGACAAATTAAAAATATTTTCATTTATGCCGTAAAACGTGGAACATAGGAGATAATTATAATATTTTGAATTTGTCGCGTTTTTCAGGTTTAATTTCCAAAATATCGATTTTGGGGGAAAAAAGGTGGAAACCAAAATTGTTCAGAATTTGATTCTCTACAAGTTTAGTCCTTTTCATTTATGCCGTAAAGTTGAAAATAAACGAGATAATGAAAATATTTGTAATTTGTCGCTTTTTTCAAATTTAATTTCCAAAATATCGATCCTAGAAGAAAAATTGTGAGGACTAAACTTGTAGAGAATCAAATTTCCTGCAATTTTTGTCCTCACGGTTTTACTGTAAAATCAAAAATGGCCGAGTTATTCAAGAAAAACCGTTTTTTTGGAAAGAAAACATTTTTCGAATATACGCAGGAGCCTGATTCAGTCTACTTTTTGAATTTACACTCCCAGTGACCCCCCCGAGGGACCTACGAAAAAAAAATCCAAGAACTAATTATTCACGGGTCAAAATCTATAATGACTGGACTAAATGCATTTTATTATTCCTGTATTATTCAATTAATATATTGCAATGGTATTTTGTCAATAAAAAAATAATTATATTTAATATAAACTATTTAAAATAAATTCATTTTACCTTAAATTTAATATCAATTGTGCAAATATTCTAGAGACCGGTGTTCATACATCTGCTGGACTCGGACTTGCTTTCATTTATTGTTCTGCTCATAAATTTATCTTTAATTTCTTATAATTTCCTTTTACGTTTAACTGTTAATATTCCTTTTATCGTTTAATCTTCTAGTACTGTTTGTTTGTTTGATTGATTGATTCGTCTCCGCTGTCTTGAATTATAAAATTTCATCTGTCTTCAGTGACTCATCCATCAACATTATCTAAATTTTTTCGCTTTTCACTATATAAATAATCCTTCTATTGTATTACTAATTTTATTTCAACTCAAATTCTTCATCACTAATTTTACCAATAACAAAAGCTAAACAAAAGAGCGAAAACTTTGTCATACCAACACACTCTAAATGAAAACCAAATCCCCCTATACAAATTCAAATCTACGAAATAATAACCCCAATACAAAATTTTTACCTATTCTACCAAGTTTATTGTTATTTTCTGTCAACGGAATTATATTGCAAATTTAAATATCTATTCCACATTTCGCACATCTCAAATTTATACTGAAATTAATCCATGGCGTTTCGATGTTCGCCAAGGACTAGCTAAGAATTCCGTGAATTCCATTGTTTTAAGCCAGAATTGCCGCGCCCTAATGCATCTTACGGTTAAACCCAAGCCGCTGCTGTGGTTAACAATTTATTGAACATTTAAAATAAAATGAAGTTTTAAATGAAGAAGAAGCGCTGACTCACCCGATTGGGCAATTCGGTTAAATTTCACAAGTTCAGTTATCAACAATGCAAATAATCCTCTTCAATATACCACAGTGAGTCAAAAATCCTACCCATGTTGTACCTACTGCAATTTACGTATCATGGAATACAAGAAAACTACAGCGCAATCAAAAAATTAAACTGTTTTTATAATTTAGGGTATTTTCAGAATTTGAAACCGGAAGGGACGGTTATATAACAGAAGATCATCTTCGAGTTAAAGTTAACTTAGAAATTTTTAATATATCAACAGCTTCAGAAATCTCTGACTTTACTCTGATCTGAGGATAATTTTACTTATACAACCTCTTATATACAACTTCTTGCGTTTTAAATTGGTAGAGTCCCACAGCAACTGTAGTGAAAAGTTTAAGTTTAGTTTAACCCACTTTAAAATGAAATTTTTTAATACATTTTCAAAATTAATAAATTAGGTGATACAACGGATCAATACAAAAACATCTCCTTAATCCGGTCACCACAATCAAGCCTATATACTGTGGACTTGATGTTTAAGATGTGAATTGCGCTCGTCGGGTCAATGAGCCAGTGTATCTATTCTTTTCCCAACTAGTGAAGCTGACGTTAAAAAATTCATCCTCCCGGTGCAAACCGTCCCCTCAGTGAAAAAGATACTCTGCCACTAAACAAACCCAGCAAATCCATATCAATCCTTGAACCAAATTTTGATCTGAACCAAATCTAGTTCACGATAAACTATTTGAGAAATAGTTTATCCTTTTATTTTCGGTTAAGCCTTTGGTGGTCGGTATACGGCTAGCTATGTTTTTCTTAGCGGAGGCAGGGTCGTAGGTAGCCTGCAATGCCTTACGAGAAATGCTTACTTTAAAAAATAAAAATGCAGATGTAAAATTAACAAATTTAATAAAATAATTGTATGTATCAATTACAACAATGAACACACACAGTTTTAAATTGGTCAAACAGATGAACGTTTGCAAAAACAAATATTGACTATTAGCTGGTAAATACAGGTTGTCACACCAAGTGATCCAATACAATTTACAGTGACTCAAATAACCACCTAATGTTTCGCTAAGCCCCAGTTGTTCAGTTTCGGGTTATCTTCTAACCTGGGTTATTTTCCATAGAAATGATTGTTTCAAGAATTGTTTCCATGGAAAATAATTCAGGTTAAAGGATAACCTAATACTGAACAACTGGGCCTAAGTCGGAAAGAAATAAGAAAGATCGACTTACCAGTACTGATTTGTTTTATAATATAGATAACGACAACGGCTACTTCTTTTCTGAGCGAAACTGGTCGTAAAGTTTGAACTATCACAAAACACTTGGTGAGACTGTCTTCAGCTCCTGTGATGTTGAAATTGAACCGGACCTTGATGGAACCTTGGCCGTGAGAAAATAACCCGTTGTATTTGACTGAAAGGTAGGTATTCCAAATGCACTCCGTCTTGTAACAATTTACTAGGCGTTCCAAAATAATTGAACGCATAAACCAAATCTTCGATAATGGACAATCAGAAAGTTGCAAAGTCTTACTGATGCAATATATGAAAACTTTATGGTTGACAAAAGGTAGCGTACTTCAAACAACCAAATTACAACGTGATATGTTGAACTCGCCACGTGGGTAACAAAAGATAACCATAAAAAAATTGAAGTTCACGACTGCTTCTAAATCCGTAATTAATTACGAGCAGCTTCGAGAGAAACACGAACACACTCTTCCAATGACTAATTGAAATCGTAGTTCAAAATGGACAAATAATAATTAATAATATTATCCAAAAATGGTCTTTACCAAAATGTCGACCTACAACGTACGTCTCTCGAACAGAACTCAAGCGCGCCGGGCCGTCAGACTTGACGCAAGCGCGGATCTATAATACTAAGCGGCTCTTTAAAAAGTTATCATTAAATGCACAGGGTGAAACGTAAGTGACGGGTTATAAAAACCGTCACACAGCCCCCCCCTAAAATATCTCACCACGGTGAAGATGGCTCAAAACGATGGAGCTCTGTCTTCTTCGGGAAATTAGATTAAAGCTTCGCGATACCTAATTGAAGTGAAATTTTGCTGTAAGATTTGAGTTAAAACTAAATAAAATTCTAATTGATAACGACACGTTACCCTTATAGCCGCTTAAGCGAGAATTTATGTGGCAGAGCACGTAGCGCTTCGTATAGCCCAAAAAAATATGACCCCCTCCATGCTCAACAAATAGCAGGAAATTACGAGGGAAACACCTGTGTAAAAAAATAAACATCCACAGTGGCCTAACATGCCAGCTGCGAGAAAAATAAATGGACCTCATAGGACCCATTTTCACTGCTCGAAAGCGAACAAAAAAATACATTCGCCCAGTAGTAAATGGTTTGTTTCGGACCAAGGCATTCAGTATCCTTGAAGCATAGAAATAATAGAAAAATAAAAGATTAATTATTAAAAAAATCAAAAATTTCTCGGTTATATAAAAAAACCAACAAATGATTCCCATTCGTTACAGCAAAAAATCGAAGGTAAGAGATAAATCTCTGATGTTGTAACTAGAACCTGAGATGGAATGGTCAACTAAGTTACGTCGTAAATACCAAGGAAGAAAAATAATGTTACCCTGAACCCCCCCCCCCCCAGGAATTATAATTATTAAGGAACCCAATGTGAAGATGGAAGGAAATTGAAGGAAAATGTTTAGGTTGCGGAATGGATTCTTTGGGTTGGGAAAGGATAAATGACCCAATGCTCATTGGTTCCCCGAAATGATGGCAAAAGCGATTACTCGTCCTCGCGCATGGATGGTTACAACGCGTCGTGGACCGTCAACCAACAAACTAGCACCACCAAATCGTTGAAACAAAAAACAGTAAGCCAAATTTGAGGATGGGAGGATAGGTAACCCCGTGGAATGACCATATGTCATTGAAGGCCGTTAAAAACACCTTCAGAACTACGATCACGGTTGGGGCAGATCGACGTTAACTTCTGTCTCGAGAGAAATACGGCGAGAGACCTTCACCACAGTACCAAAGGGAAAAATAATAATTAATAATATTATCCAAAAATGGTCTTTACCAAAATGTCGACCTACAACGTACGTCTCTCGAACAGAACTCAAGCGCGCCGGGCCGTCAGACTTGACTCAAGCGCGGATCTAATGCTAAGCGGCTCTTTAAAAAGTTAGCATTAAATGCACAGGGTGAAACGTAAGTGACGGGTTCTAAAAACCGTCACATCCTACCCTCCACCAGTCGAAGAAGTGACGCATCAGCTGAAGATAATAGACACCCAAAACAGATTTTCAATTTTTTCCAAAGCGCTCAATAAATCAAACCAATCTAAAATACCATCGACCACGGATCCTGAGCCTAAGGAACAATTAATAATCCCATCAACCATATCAATCGAACCCAAGACTTGAATCACAATTAACAAGTACAGAATACTTGCCAAAACTCCTGAAACAATCGCCACGGCAAACCGAACCCATAAGCAAGGGAGCCTTGCGAACTCAACACATAGGGCACAACCCTCAATCTATTTGGACACCTTAGAAGATCCGAAAATACTTAAAATAACTTTTTTCGCAGGTCGAGTCGAAGCATATTCATACACACCAAAGGAGGAAATCAAAACAAACTGAGTAGTTCTAAAAGGCTCACTCTATCTCGACCCCGAATACATCAAACAAAACCACCAGGATAAACACAACATCACACTGATATTTGCAGTCCAAGTGCAAAATAAGTATGAGGAGACCTTACCGGATGGTTTTTGATTACCATTCATTCAAACAACCACTCAACGAATCAAGAAAATCAAAAATATTGGACCCGTTATTGTCAAGTGTGAAGAATTAAACCGCAAAACCGCGCCTACCCAGTGCTACAGATTCCAGCACTTTAACTTACTGTAATTTCACCCCAGGAAGCATCAAGTATTTGGAGCAGCAGTGGACGATCCTATTCCCACGCAAGACCCAGAACGGAAACATCAGATTTCCAGCCAACATCAGCCAGCGTCCAAATTCCTCAATACAAAGAAAGGGTGAATAACAAAACCCAGCGCCTAGCAAATCAAACCAGTTATTCACAACCACAATTAAAACTAACATTATTAAATATTCACAATTTGCAAAATTTTCCCGACTTTCCCAAAACCGTATATCCACAACATAAGACAAACTTAGAAAGACAAACGTACGCAAAAAACTAACAAACACACATAGTGAACAAAATTCCACCGCCGATATCTTCAACCTCTTCAAAATCGTACTTCGACTTCGGAGTAAGAGCTCCTGCAAAAAATAAATTTACCACGACGCATACAAGCCATGACTGAACTCAACTAAAGAATGGCAGGAATCACTGACGCCACACAACAAATTAGCACGCTTACGAGTGAACTAACACTAAACACCAAAATTACATTCACACCCCACAAACCACTGAGGTAATTTGCCAAAAGAACTTTAGTGTCGCAAACATCCATTAGTGGATTTGGAACATGTACTTTTTGCAACGAGTCTTACTCGAGCTCTCGTAGTTACTATTATATTAATGTGATTTATTCAGTGATTAATTTATTCTTTACTTATTCTGTGATTAATTCTGAATTTTTGTTTTACACTTATCATTTTATTATTATTTATAAAAATAAGGGTTACGTGACCAATTTGGGACATTTTCCGGGATAGTTACAATGCAGCACAAGCAACTAAATACCTGAACTAACCCGCATTACCGAACTGCTGGTCACAATGTTTGCTTTTTTGATATTTTTGAACTTTGGTTCGAAGAGATTTAAATTTATTTTTGAAAGTTTTTTGCTCAATGTGAAATTTCACATTTTTCACTTTGTTCTTTTTTTTGCTGAGTTCCATTCTACATACTTAACCAACGGTGTAGCGTAATGCATACATCGACAGACCGGGAAACCGTGAATGTAATCCTGTTCGCGCCGGATACGCCGCTGCATCGATCTGTGGGCTATGGAGATGGCAACGGAAAACCTCACCATTAACATTTCCTAGTAAGTCATCTTGGCTTTGCCCAAGTTGATCGTCTAGAGTCTACATACTGCATAGTCCAACCGTTGAAAAATTTTGTATTGAAGTTTGCGAAAAACAAGCGATCAATACTTTACAGCCACATCAGACCAAAATAAAATTATAATTTAGTACACAACGATGATTTTACCTTGCTAACAACTAACTATGTACTGTAGAGTTTCTGAACAGCTAATTTGAATTTATCATATTGAATGGTTTAGCTTCTGCTCTTCTACCGCTGAATAGCTGCAAATGAATCCTGTTTATCGTAAACTTGATACTAAACCTTTTTGTTTTTTGACCTTTACAGCCATTTATTATTGTGTATTGTACCGCTAAAAGTGAAACCTGTTTTTTTGGAGGGAAATCTCACATAAAATATACTTAAAGGTTTTCTGTTATCAAGCGTGAATAAAATAATATAGCGTAAGTATGTTGGATTTCCCACAAACGTAACTTTAGTGAATGTTATTGGATTATAAGCTCGGCCTATCGGTCTCGCACAGCGAACGCGGCCGATCGCTACTGGAGAACAAAAATAATTTTATTATATTGGTAATGTAAAAATGAGTTAATGATAAAAATAGTAAATCAAAAAGTTCCTGTTAAAAAAATATTATTATTCCAACCACAATGCGTCTTTTAAATTGTCCTTTATTTAGCAATGTGGTACAAACTCATTTAAAATTAAACTAAATCTAAGTGATATATGATTCTTATTTGTAAAACCATCTTAACTACAAACGCAATAATGTTGTCTAGTTTGAGTCAGAAACATATCACACCAGCAAGAATTCAGGAATGTTGTTTGTTTGAAAGCATTCCATCAACTACTCTAACTTCCTAGTTGCTTTATGGAACTTGCAAAATACATTAACTCTTCAAGAATGTACCTACCACACTACAATATGACGCAAAAGCATAGTTTTGCTGGTTTTATAAAAATTTTATCCATCCAAATCTCTACTCGAATTTTTCTGAGTAAAACTTGAAAATGATTACAAATAGTGATATAAATTAGGTGCATAAAATTATACATATTTTACATCCTTTGACATGACTCAATTAAACACCTCCTTAAACAACATCCAGGACGGTAGCCAGATAACCTTTGATACTCACAAATCACAGTAGCCTTTGTCCGCCAGAAAATTAAAGTGGACGTATTTCTTACCGCATGGACACCTCAATTGAATGAATGGTGATCTACGACGCAGATACGAAGTTCTGTTGCAAATTAAATTAATTTAATGGATAATTATTTGAACCAATTAGAAATGGAAAATTAACCTTTTCGTCGAATGAAATTGATTTATTTTAACGACAATTCTTACTATTAAAACGATCCAATAAAACTTGTCGTTGCTCACACTCCCTTACTTCCTTCCGATTTGTTAGGAAATTTAAAAACTCACAATATTGCTTTGCAACATTTTTTTTGCAAATATACAGGGGGAAGTAAATCATCTTTTCGGTTCACAAAAATTTTGCAACTAATTCAAGCAAACTGATTTTTTTACTACATTGTTAGAGATCATCATGCGCGATTGCCACGCCATTGACTGCATTCACGACCCTCTTCGAATAATTTGCACCATTTGAACACTGAAGAACCTGATAGACAAGATTCACCACTTTGTGGTGAAAAGTCCAGAATAAATTTAGCTTATTTCTCACCATCCTTACTTGCAACAAACTGTTACCTGAATGCCATTCGCCAATTTTTTAGGGTTGTAGGGATTGTTTTTTAGTTTCACTACTCTTTTTAAAAGGTAAAATGCGGGGTTTTAGTTTAAAATAGTCAAGTTTTTATGGAACTTCCCTACATTAATTCCAATTTATAGAAATTTCCTTCCCACTTGCGAAATGCTAACAATGGTACTCAACAAATATTAATTTTTAATACAACAACTTCCAGCTTAAAATGATATATGACTAACGTTAAAAGTTTTAAAAAGTATTCCAAATAAAAATTATGCTGTATTATTATTTAATAAACGGATCAGGGTAATAAATCTTTTTTTGTGTATTTATGAATTATAAAAGTACAAGATGTATAACAATGTAGCAGAGGAGTTCTGCTCTTTTTGGGAAGACTTTTGGATTAAAATACTATATCATACGCATGCTAAAGTAAGACTTATATCATAAGGGTTGAATTTCACAGCGGGAAAACTTATACGGTAGAACGATGGCGAGCGAAATCACCGATAGAATACAAATTGAGACTACAAATACCATTTTTCGACTTTATTGTAATAACTTCAAATTATATTGTAAATATATAAAGCATGATAAAAATATTCCGATTGTTTTTTTATATTATTTGTTTAAATAGTAATTTTATATTGTGGAAGCACTTAACTTGATCAGAACATATTGCAATCACGTGAAGCGATACGACATTGATGAAGAAAAATAGTGAAGGTTTTTCTGTGTTGGGCATTCATCTAAGCAATCGTACGAACGATTTATACATGTAGAATGTTACAGGAATATGTAATGAGCAAATTTTTTTGTCATCATTACATATTTTATAAAAAAGTTTTGGTTCGCGAAAACACCCAAATGTTTAATGCCGTGAATGTAAAATCGCATTGCATTCGGGGGTATTTTTGAAAATTTACGATGCGAGAACTAATATCCTGTATTAATGAAGAACAAATTGACATTTTTCAGGGTGCGTGCTCGTTGCGTATGCGGAGTCACGCGTTGTGATGGAAGCCAGAGGGGTTGGTAGACCTGCACACGTAGATGTATGCGTGAGCCACATTCTCAAACTTGTCGTCCATCGTTGGAATCGTAATGAATATTCATAAACCATATTGCTATTAAATAATTGTCTCTGGTGAGTAATTTGCTTCAATAAAGTGCTTTCCACTTTTTCGCGTTTGCGTTAAAAAAATTCCATCAGCTTTTAAAATGCTATTCTTAAATAATCGTTTAAAATTGTTAACTTTTAGATCTAGATAGACGAGCTAAACCCTCTGTAAATTTAAGGGTAGCGAGGGACTTCTGGGCACATCTGTTCTATCACTGGTTTAAATTCAAATATAATGGAATTTGAATTGCAAAGGCATAGCAATTATGCTGTCATGCCACCACAGAATCACAGCAAATTGGAATCGATAATTGTATTATATACATGACAATGTTTGTTACACCGCTCACTCAAAAATAATTATTTTAATATTCTGAAAACAGATTTATAAACCGCTCCAACTTTGTTGATTTACAACTCTTTTAACGTAAACGTTGAAAAGCATAATAGTCGAGTCGGTAACTATTTTAAAATTCTAAAATATGTAAACAGCGTTGATTTAGATATTCCTTCCAAAAGGATAACATCGGATTTGCATAAATTTTTTTCGGAATTTTGGAAATTCTGTATTTTTATAATGGATCCCAACAGGAAGATGAGCAGCTAAGAAGCCGTGAAATTACCGAGTATCCTTACATTTCGATCAAAATAGTGGATACGTTCCTGCAGCTGAACCATCCGCATATAGAAAAAATAGATTAGAAATTTCACTCAAAAGAAATTAATTAGTTTTATCTTTCTTGGTGCTTGTTTAATCTAATTGTGTAACTTATGCACATGAACCACTAAATTAATTTTTTATGCAGCAAGAAAAAAACGTTACAAAACATTAATTCAGACGTCGGAAGGAATACAATTAAATATATGTATTACTGCTATAATAATATGTAAATAGTGGTAATTCTCTATTAAGAAATGTATTTATCTACTTAAAAATTTTTCTACGGGATCTTAAAGGAAAAATATGTTTGATAAGAAGAGATGAACACATTGTATGTGTCGCTGTTCAAACCGGGACAGTGTACTTCATTGGTATGCATTGAGGATTTATACAGGCATGAAGCCAAAAACATTCATCAAGGTGGATTTAACTGAAACTCTGATTCATTGCGGTTCTAATATATGTTTGGCTTCAACATATAGCTCCCTTAAAATTATTATTTGCCAAAAATGGTTACATAATTAATTATTAAACGAAATTATAATTCCAACTAAACTTATATTAAAGGACTTCCACAACCTCGTGACCCAGGACTACAAAAAGGACGTGGAAAATCAAACTTCAAATAAGCTTAACACTATCAACAAGTAAATATGTAAATGAATATACATTACATAATGTGACTGCTGCATAAAGTCATAGTTATTATGAAGTTACTCCAAATTGCTTCCCTAAAATAAACTAAATGCAAGAAAAATGTGCAGATAAATATAAACTTTTCTTTTAAACTACGAAGTAAAATTTGTAGTCTCCTTCATTCAAATTTATTTAAAACAATTCAGCTGGGCAATGATAGTTCCGGATTAAAAAATTAATATTAATATTTTAAAAACTTTTAATTTAAAAAAAAATTTTTAATTAATTTTAATTTTTTAATTAATATTTATATTTTGTACCTCATTTTTACCTAAAATACAATAAATTGTGTACTTATTTTCACTCAATTTGGTTGGCTAAATATTCTTCATGCGTGTCTACCCACAGCCATATTATATTATGTTAATTTATTATGTAATAATATTATTTCAATCTTATACCTATGGTTGTAAATAGTATTGAAAATTTGGTTGTTTAGGTATGATTTTAGTTCAGCCTCCCGGAGTAAAATTTCGACCTGGATTTTATTTTATTGTAATTCTATTTTGATTACTTTTCATTTATTAACTCCATATTATGAAAATTGATACGTTTGGCGGATTAATAATTTGTTGTAGTAGATAACTAAAAATTTATTATTTTATCAATTGGGAATTGTGGACAAAGTTAATTTAAATTATCAAATGAGTTCATTTGCAAGCTGAATACAAATTTATGAAATTGCAAACGTGATCGATTTGAGTCAACCAATTAAATTGTATTTTCTTCTGGAAAATAAAAATGTTGAAGAGAAATGAAATAAATTAAGGAAGATTAAATCAGAATCTATGTTCATATTTATTTTCAGTAAACACCTGATACTCTTGGTATTTCAAAAACATGATGGATATTCATTGTAATAATAATTGTTATCTAATTAAAATTTATCTAATCTTAATCCTCTGGTTTCCTTGGCATGCTTTTTGTAAAGTGGCGCAATAAAATTGACGGGTAGAATGTAAAGCAGCAGCAATTATCGCACCTATTTGTGAATGTTAAATTTATCGTAGAATTATATTACACTAATTGCCTGGTGGTCAACGGTGGACAGAGATAACCTGCCGGTTATTGATAAAGTAGTACGTAATTATGCCTCATAAAAGAACTGAACAGGTCGTAACTGACTGAAAAAAATCAGTAAAAGATTTTCAAATGGCCGTTACCCCAGTTACCCTTCTCTTTATTGCAGAAAATCGTATTTCATATCCTGGTTTGCAATCAAATTATATTAGGGTAGATTCGGAAGGACTCTCAGAAACTTTCAGAGCGCAGTTGAAAGAATTTTAAAATGGGGTGAAATTAGCCACTGAAGGCGACTTGAAATAATTACGTTAAGGTACAGGGTCTTTCACAGAAATACCGTCATTTTTAGAGTCTAATGGAAATTTTATATTTAGATAATACAGGTTACAGAGGAGGCTTTGGAGATTCAGGAGATTCAGGAGACAGTGGTAATCATTTTGCTTCGAAACTAGAACGTGGATTAAAAAGTTATTAACAATTACAACGAAAGAAGGCGACGCCGTTTGATTATTTCTCAAATACAGTAGACGCTGCTTATTATGATCACGGATAGTGAGATCAATCGGGTCCCATCAAAAATCTCATTAAAGGAATGTCACTTCTATTATTTTTTAGTTTTTTAGTTAGTAGTAGTAGTAGTCGAAGTCAGACGTGGTTTTTTGAGCACAGAAAAAATTCATAATTTCAGTTTGCCATGTAAAAATAAAACAAAAAAATGTTTACAACCACCCTGAACAAAAATTACACTGATTTAAGTACCACACCCGCACCCACTACCGCCCAGGTCGAACTGGAAACATTTCATCGGGAGAAAAGTCGTGGAACCCTCTTGATGAATCAGTTGGAGGACAATTTGTGCAAGAGAGCGGTAGAAGTCCACAAAATTCGCGACAAATTAACCCAGCAACTACAGGAAACAACTCAATTGTGGTACCTACTCGAAGATCGTGAAGAACTGATTACAGCAAAGAAGTTTCTACATAGAAACTGACATAGCCGCTTTCCTGGAATAACAAAAATTAGTTCTCCAACCCAAAATATTGCCTGCAAGAGACGACTTTCCACCACCAGTCGGGAGAAACTGTCACATAAAGAGGAAGAAAGGCCGCAATTCCACCTCCAGCGGCACCTTCACTCGAAGACGCTTTCTTACGACCCAATAAATTCGAAAATTTGGCCCAAACAGATGACGAGGACGATCAAGATCAAAATGCGATGCCAAACTACCATCCCGACCATGTGCCACCCAAAGCTACATCGATGGTCTTCATCACCCCTCCATTCACCCATCCTACATCCCCCTCCCCCAAGCCTCGATAAATCTAGAATCCCATGGTCGCCCAGAAGGACATCGGCAAGTAGCCTCAGCTCATGGAGCAACTAAACTTCGAGAACATCAAATATTCCAAATTCACAAACGTTGAGGAGGGCATTCCTATCACTCCTTCCACACCGGAAAATTACCGTACCATGTTCAAGTTATTTGAAGCCAATCTAGACGGCAGTGGGAGGGGGCTTTTTCACACACCGACTTTAGAACGCAAACCTATTCTTTTCTATTCTACGCAAAAGTATTATGATTAGAGGCATTCATCAAGATCTGGATGTTCAAGTCGCGAAAGATAACTTATTGGCCTAAGCTATTCCTACCGAATCCATCAGTAGGATGCACCGAGAGCGGAACAAGAAGCTCCTCCTACCAATAATGGGAGCACAAAGCAATTTTAAATGTCACTCACATACTGGACAAAGTGAACATTGAATCACCAAACAGGAAGAATTAGATTTCCCCATGCCACCACTGTCAAACTTTTTGCGCATTTGATTTACATCTACACTAAACCAAAAGGGACGCCTACAACCTGCGCCAACTGCAGCAAGTTTCCGCATGTGCGCGAAATTTCCAAAGCCTAGGACCAAAAATCAAAACACACCGCATACAATTCAAATGATCAAGAAAATTCAACCACCCGGGGTCTTAAATTTCATCTCAGCGTCGGCGATGGGCAACAATTCTGAGCACGCTGACAATCCACAACAGATCTGAGGGGGACATCTCCGGGATCTTTGGCCATCTAAAAAATACAATTGGTTGAAACCAATCTTCAAAATAACCACTACAGAACCACAACATTCGATCAAAATCACCTCTCCTCACATCTTCCGGTCCAACAACACCACGAGGAGTACGCGTCCAACAAGTGGGGGAAATTACTGCCGTCAAAACTAATCTAATACTTCAAAGTCAGTTAACAACAAAACCCAAAACCTGACACACTTATAACGCGAAGATTTCGAGCCCCGAGATCTGAAAGTTCTAAACCACTTTTCTACTTTTAATTGAAAGAGTTCAAGCATGCAATAAACTCTGCAGAGCCATTAAAGAAAAAATGAAGATAGCTATGTAAAAAAAAACGATTACAATTTTTGGAGTAGTTTTGACTTTTTTTGTTCTTAGGTTGTCAAATGGATTTGACAAGAATTTTTGGAAACTGTATCTTATTGGGTTCAAAATTTTAAACAATAAAGACCCTTATGTTTTTGAATATGATGAACGTAGAATTTTTTATCGGCGTAAAAATTTAACAAATATTGGGCACAGATTGGATAACGCTTGTTTTTGCTTCCCAAGAAGAGATACTTCATTCTTCGTACGAAAAATAAGCAAGAGTATATTTTTCTTTAAAATTTTATCCCTATAATCAGAAACATACAATAAGATTCTTCTCAAATGAATCGTAAGACCTGAAAACAGCAAGAAACTCAGACTACTCCAAAAAGTTAAATCTTTTTGTATTACATAGATACAAAATACACACAAAGAAAGGTCTAACAAAATTTTGCACTATGAAAAGCATCCTTTGAAGTTCTCTGAAACTTCAGTTCTCGAAAACCTCATATTGTCTGATATTTTGGATTTTTAATTCCATTATAAATGATATAAAAAAACTACCGGTGCAACATAATCGAGAAATTTCAAAATCCGAATTTCAAAATTTGACGGTGTATGCAAGCTAAACGACTGACTTGACGATAAATATTGTTAAAATTATTATAGTTTGCTTCCCTATCTTGCTTAGCTCTCGAGAAATTTGATGAAAAACGAATAGCGTCGCATTCTTTGTTCAAAAGACTGTAAATAAATGTTTGGCCCGTGTTAATTTTTCGAATCTGATAGTATAATATCGAAGTATAATATGACTGGTCCAAAAAATTGTACTCCAAATGAACATTAAGAAAAACCCTGCATAAAGAATTATTCTTTTAAAATAAACAAATTATTGTCACCTGGTTGACCAATTTCATACCCTAAATGCTATATTTTCACTCTTCAATTCGAATTTGGGTTTCGAAAGTCTAAAACTTTTATACAAAGCTATATTTTCTAATTAAAGTATTAACCTCAATTCATCATTCAAGGTAATCATTCTCCGTTTCTTGGGGTTTCCTTGTTCATAAGGATGTGGATTGGGCCATTATCCAATTGATGAAGTTGTTACCTCAATACAACATTTAGACGAAATTGTTTCATTTTCAAGTCCAGATATTGAAATAAAATTAAAAACCCTTGAGGATTACACTAACAATATTTCTTTAACTTTTTGACTTTTTCTTTATTTCTTTAACTTTTTGACAATATAATTAAATGGCTACCTTTTGTCTTTGTCCACAGAAATACATATTTCTTTTTCACTTGCTCTCCGATAATTATTAAACATTATGAAGTAATTGCCTCCCATTGGAAGCCAATAACAAATCACCTAAGTGTATTCTGCCTATTAAAACAAAACGGATTATATTAAAATTCTGTTGCCACATTAAACTGTAGGTCCCCTACATGCACGATAACGTTTTGCACGTACACTTGTAATGAAAGAGAGACGGTAGCCAACAGCAGGACCACCGCAAAGCGATTGAAAGATGAATAAACAAGGTTAATGTTCGCCTGGCGGGAACGAATACCAAATCAATTCGGAATCGTAATTTATGAGCATGCAGAGCAAACGAATTGCTCATTACTTGATAACGAACCCCAAATTACTAAGTGAAAGCTCACCAAAAATTATAGATATTGAAAATTTAATATTATCTTCATCCAAATATCGAAATAAGGAATAATGCAGCATTCGTAAATTCAAAATTATATAAATTTGAACGATCGTTTCACAACTTTTAAGTAATAGAATTACATATTTTTGTTCTTTTTGTTATTATTGGAAAAATATTAAATAATAAAATTCTTAATTATGCCACCAGTTGCAAAATTATTAGTTTTCAAAAGTTATTAACAAATAAATATATAATTTAACAGTAGTCCATACAGCTTAACGTGGAAGTCGAACCACTGCACAAACAATTTGGCTGTTATTGGGATTCGAATCGTACAAGATGACTCCCGTTCCATCATATCCTTATATACTTACACCAACTACCTGTACATTGTTAATAATTTGTTAAAAATTAAAAAATTAATTTCTTTATTAGTTTATAATAATTTCAATTAAGTCCAGCGGATGCTAACTGACAGCTTAATAAAGTTGAACTACGACTGCGACGGTCGTAAGTTCGATTCTTGCCCTCTCTGGTTTATCCGTAAATTACTAAAAATATTAAATGTCTTCTTAATCCTTTGTTTCTGCTGTCGATGCCATGAATTTGGTTCATTTAGGCGTTAATTTTCAAGAAATCTTTTATAATGTCAATTAACACTTGAACATTCAATTCTTGAAGAAAGTAATGTGAACATTAAACGAAAGGGACAAAATGAGCGTTTAATAATTTTTTGCACTTTTCTCTTTACGGATTTTACAGTTGAAAACAATATGAAGTTATTATTTACGATGAGAGAATATTTTTTAAAGGTAAACATGAAAGCTGTTAGACGTGATAAAAAAACAAATTTTCGTCAACAAACACAATTTTTTGGCACGTTTTATTACTTTTATTGTATGTGACATAGAAGTTTTGTCTTCGCCGCACTTTCTAGGTTTCATCATTAGTTTTCAACGGAGCTGCTAAAAAATTTACTTGGCTTGTTTTTCGGGTATTCAATTTTGGCAACGCTACATGCATATACCCAATCGAATATTCAAAAGTGTAATAGAATCGGAAATAGCGAAAATGCTGACAAATTTGATAAGAAATCGATATTTAAATTTAATTTAAAAATTAATGAAGCAATTTATTATTCAGCAATAAATTATTTATTTTTTTTAAATTCTGTGTTCTGTGTGCTATACAATCTTACGATACCCAATATCTATTATTCTCTGCTAATCAACAAACCAGCTTTCGGTTCCCTGCTCTCATTTATCCAACTATACCTTCTCTCAAACTCACCCTATCTACGTCCTAGTGGCTTCCGATGTATGGAAGCTTCTTCTTCTTTCTTCTTCTTTTTATTTTATCTTATTTTTTAATTACCTATTAGTGTGCAAGATACATCCACTATTTCTCTTATTTTGTTATTTGCAATTCTTTCTCGTCTGGACTTCCCTGCAGCCCATCTCAAGAAATGCTTCTTATCAGTAACATTCAGGATTTTTTAATTTTGGCTTTTTAGTAGCAATACATTTTGCTGCTCAAAGTATTAAAAGTATGATTTTCTTGGCCATCTTACAATCCTACATAATGAAATCCAGAAATCTACAATGCCGTCGCCTCTCCAGATTTCCTTCATCGAAAATCGAAATTCAATGTGAAATTAAACTTATTACATATTTTGTCTTTGAATTGTACTTAGGACCTTTATCATTAAAAAGAACTTATTTTACAAAATTATTATAAAAAAGACCTTCACACGATTAACAAGTCAAAATCTTATTTTTCTTAGTTTATATAACTACAATTTAGCTTTGAATAGCAACGCCACTCGAAGAAAACGATGACGAAAGTATCAATTTTACTATCTGAAGTGCATAAAAATATTATCTTATCTTCACATGCAATATATAATAATTATTAGCTTTAAGTAATATACTTAATTTTTAACTTTTCAGTAATTTTGTTTTAATTTCGCCGCGAAATTAAAGACAAATTTTGTCTTTGTCGGGATTATCACTGTCGAGAATTTGGAGGAACCCCATTCTATTATGCGATTCCTCGGCGAAGTGGCTTTTCTATTTTAATGTCCAGTTTCACAAACGTCAATTAAGTTTAACTGGGGTTAAAAGTTATAGCCAAGGTAACAACAATTAAATCATTGTATCTGATCAGAGATTATCTTAATTATGGTTTAATCGAGAAACTGGCCACGTGTTTGTTTTTCTATCTCTTCTATATTTCGATTTTGTGTGATTATTAATCCTAAATATTTGTACGCCCAATAGGTTGTCCATGGGCAAGAAAAAGGTAACCGGATTCGGTGTCCTAATTGCGTGGGTTCATATTGCAGAATTCACGAAATGTTTTAGCACGGCCGGCCCTCCGGTTGAGTTGTAAAGCAAAGGAGAAAGGAAGAATGAAGTGGCCTTGGACCTGCATGGCCTGTTAAGCTTAAGTTAAGCATATTATATATTTACAAAATTTAAATTGAAAGCAACTATAGCTTGTAGATAATTTCGGGATATTTAAAAAGTATTCAATGATTAACACTCAAAAATCAATACCTTTGGTGTTTTGGTGCTACCATCACTTATTTAAGATAGAAATAAGGAGAATTATTTTAAGAAGGCTTCCCCATAGGGTCTTGTTGAGGATTTTTATCAAAAAAGTTACCTAAAAAAGTAGCTTTGCAGTGGTTAGTGGAAAAACTTGTATATTAATTTATAAAAAAATCCCCCTCCTGCCGTTTCTAATCTATGCTTCTGGCCTACCCAACCGATCCTGCAACGCTGTCCGCTATTTCCAAAATGGAAAACTGCGTCTCTATGCTATGTGAAAAGTATCAGTTAATTTTTACTTGCCACATGCGACACACTGTACAAACATCTAATTTTGAAGTAGACTATCTAATTTTCCAATTGGTCAAATATAAAGATGTATATTTTAATACTTATGCATGGAACATTGAATATGAATAGATAAAATTCAAATACTTTGATGTGATGGTGTTATGTAACAATGAGTCAACCCGTTCCTTAAAATATTCGTTTTATATATTTTAAAAAGTTATCAAAAGTTTTTAAATGTTAAATAAAACTGATCTAATCCATATCCTGCTTATTTTTAACATTTATGAAAATATAACTATTTAAACCACTTTTTATTGAATCGGCATTGATTTTCTATAGGTTTCTTATAATTGAACCAAAAACATCAGATTTGTTTGGTTAACTCAATATTGCATAATACCATCCATATATTCCGTATAACAAAATCCCAAGTTGTGACTCTGTTTCATCTCCTCCTTAATAACTAAAGACGTTTAAGGACTAGCAAAAGCTGCTTGCAAGGTTAATTATAGAGAAACCGCCAGCATCGCAGTGTTTTATATAAGGTAAGTCAAAGAAAAGTCAATGAAGTCATACAATTATGACCTACAGTTATTAGTTATCCTCTCCAGTGCGGCCTTTAACTATGGCAATCTCATACTAGATGATTAAAGATGACCTGATGGCCGCTTGTGCCAGCTAGATGTAGGTAAACATCCATTTTTATTGTTTTATAAAATTTATTAGTTATTCATTTTATTTTGTATATTTTTATATTATAAATACACTTGATAAATGTTTTTATACGCTGATGGATGTCCAGGACTTTTATAATTTTATAACTTTTGATGTTGGTCACATTATCCAGGAATTATATTCATTGGGCATTTATAGATTTTTGACCATGTAGACACTTTGTTGGTGACAAAAAACACTTGTTTGGTGTTATTTATCTAAATTATAAGCAGCAATGCGCAAACCGTGGGTAGCGTGCAGTTCTCATACATAGTAGTTTATGCGGGCTATCTGATGTAGCCTATGCCTATTATAGTTCTATAACAAAATACCTACTAATAGTCTTCTTGAAATATTTTGTTGTAATTTTTAAAAAAGCTTTTATTTACATATGTTTAGACATGATCCTACGAGAAACTTAATGAATGCATTCATACAAACAACTTTAATTAAAATGTCATAATTTTCAATTGATTATTATTATGCTATAAGTACAATATTAAATTCTTTAGTTTTTTTTACAAGATTTCAGTTTTAAATTTGATGTATTAAAATGTCTCACTAATGGAAATTATGCCAAATTGCAGTTCTGTAGGATGTCGGGAAGTTGATTAACAAAGAACTGGAAATACGTGCAAACAAACAAACAAACGTACAATACAACAATCTGGTCAAGTTAAACCTTGTTAAGTTAAATTTTGTGGCCTGTATTTCTAAGTCCTTTGAAAGCATGGAATTGCGTAACGCAATTTGAGTCTTGTTTTACGGAAAATGACTGTAAATGATAGATTTTGTGATTTACTTTCTTGGCGTTTGATTTGGCCACCACTTTAGCAACTCAAAATTCGATATTGTTCGATTAAGGAACCAATTACATCAGAGTACAAATAGTATGAAAACTTCAGAAGCTATACGTCAATAGATTATAGGAAAAATTCCACATAATTATCAGCCGATGAATTATTATGCATTTGGGATAGAAGCAAAAACGAGCAGCAAAAAGATTAAAAATATCTGGAGGATAACTACCACAAACATCTCAACCTGGAGATAGCCAAAAACATTTCCTGACAGTGAAAGCAAATTTTGTACAATAATCGATGGCTTAGTATCAACCCCGATCCCAAGAGGAAAAGGCCTAATTTTTACGTCTTAAATGTGCGAAGATAAAGTAAAATTCGAAAAGTAATTTTTTGATATGACTTTTTATTAAAATAAATTACAGTCATACACGGACGATAGACAAAGAGATATTTGTAATATACACTGGAAAACTATACTTTGAGCAACAAATACGCAACAAAATATTTATAAAAAACCAAAACAAACAATAATATCCTAAGCAAACAGTATACACTTTATCCTTACACTAATCGGAATTTTACATCTTAGTATACAGAAATTGAGATTATAAGACTAATAATCTTAATCCTAGCGCCCAAACACACCGGCCTGCAAGGTACTGTGTTCCTTTATCTAAGTACATATTGCATAAGTACATACTTATAATACACGCACATAGTAGTTTTCGTATACGTTTCTTGTACTTTCAGTTGTAGATAAAAAAAAATTAAATAACAAAATCAACCAAAATATCAACAAAAAATAACTCTAAGTTACAATAATTATAAGGTACGTGACGCACTCCGATTAATTTTTTAATAAATTCTTAAAGAGGTTTTTTTTATAAATTTTATATACACAATTTTTGCCTTAAAGCTATAAAAATTTACACTAAAGTACGTTTTTTCAATTATAACTAAATTAGTACAAGCGGTGCTCTGAATTTTGAACAATTTTCCAAATCCAAATGAAATAAAAACAAAATCATTCGCATCATTAAAAATAATTTTCACCAGTGTGGTTGGGCTACGAAAACTTACGTTATCTAATAAGTATTTCACTGCAGTCTAATAACATCAATGTTACAATAAAACCAGTAAAGAAAATCGCTCTTTGTATAAATACCATAAAGATTTCGAGATCGATTTGTTTTTTATAAACACGTGTCGACGAAAATAAAATTTAACACGACCGGGGGTGTAATGCCATATCGACCGGCAAAAAAACGCATCGTGCCAATTTGACTAAATAATATACAATTTTAAACAAAAATTTAAATAAATGAAAATATAAATAATATATTATTAAAATCTACATTACTTTTTTTACAAATATATTCTTAACAATTGCATTTTAAAAAATTTACATTTTTGCGCCATAATATTATTATTTAGAACTTACAATTAAGGACATTCTTATTATCTATTAGGAGCTTGTAAATTACGTATATCGTTTGCTCTTCTATGGCACATATTAAATAATAAAATTGTCTATTTAAATTTTTCGAATTATTTAAGATGGAAATAAAATATTAAAAATATTTATTTGTTTCTTCGTGATATAAATAGGGGAGTAGGGGGAGGGTTTATACTTTGGGATTATCATAAATTTTATTTACACACTTAAAAGCTAAGTATACACATTTTCACAAGATGAATCCAACGTGAAGTATTTGGTTGTTGTTCCGATATTCGCAGTGGTTTCCGGGGAAGGATGGCTAAACTGGACCGATTTCCGATTCACCGGAGACATGAGGCCATCGGTACTTCCGGATTCTGTAATAATTGATCAATTTTTAATTTATGGTTATTGCCAATAATAATAAATTAATTTAATAGTAATCTAAATAATACGGGGTACATCCAAGAAGTTTCTTTCAAACGAACGCTGTTTTTTGCGTTTAAAAAGAAGTAAAAAAAAGTGCTGTTTACTTATTGGTGTATCCCCGTATTAAAATATAAACATAAATTTTTGCTGATGGCCTCAAGCATCGGTTTAACGTATAAATTTGTCAAAACATTTAAATTGACTCGTGTATTTATATTTAAGTTCATTATATCAATGATTTCACGCCCCCATAACGGCATAATAATTCAACTGCAGCTAAAAGGGTTACCGTGACATGGAAGAGTGAAAATACCAGAATGCATTATTATGTGCATCCGAACAAAATATACAGTCTCGTGCAATTGAATCAATCGCATTAATTGAGTTATTTATTTGGAGAGTCAATATTTTACTGTTGTAAAAATTCACAATTATTTTGCCAAGCCATAAATTCGGTGAGATATATTAAGTAAACAAAATTGATATGATATATGGACAAAAGTCCAAAACTTTTATTCTACACACGAAGTAGGTCACACCAAGAAGATACAAAACTCTAAATCTAAACTGTGCACTCCCGTCTCTGCTCAAATATACTTTATCAAAATATATCGTCATTGCATGAGATACTTTTGTAGGCGGGATGAAGATCTCGTCCATCAATAATGTATTGACTTTTGTTTCATTTTCTGACAAGTTGTAGTGCTACATTTTTCAAATAAAACTTTCAAATATAAATGGACCGTGTTTATGATTGTGCGTTTCGTCCTACCAATACAAAATGAAATATTGCCAACGTAAAAATCCGTATAGGAAAAAAAACTACTTTAATTCAGAAGTAATTTTTAATTCGTGCTCCATAAATTACTATAAATTTTGTTTCTATTCTTTTTGGCCTGCTTCACTTAGTTGGCTCGAGTCGTATTTCAGAAAGCTCATGATTGAGGATATTTATCCTGCCATACAATACGCTGCTGAATAAAATTTGCCAGATCATTTAACTTTCATATGGGTATGTAAGATTTTGTACGACTAAAATATTGCTCTTCTATTGTTGTTGGAAAAATTCGTCATTTTGAGAAATAACTGCATCACAAATATGTTTCTTTTCCAACATTAACATTCAATAATCGTAAGTTATTTTTTCATGTTAATAACATTTATTTTATAAATTCAAATGGCGCCAGCTTTTGTATGATTTTATACATGCAGTTGAATGTGACTACATCGTAGTAACAAATTACATTTATGTTTCAGTTTTTGAAAAAGATTTCGCATTCGACCAATAGCAAGACATCAAAACGGAAGTCAGTCTTTTCTGCCAGGCAAAAGAGACGAGTGTTTCCTTAAACATCGCCGAATTCGCGAAGACATCATAAATATACACAAAATACAAAGAGTATTTTTGATAATGTTGCCACAGTAAAATTATCTCAAAATTATTAGCAATAAAATAAAATTTCGTTTAAAAAACCAACACTAAACAGGCCATTCCATAATTTGTTACGTCATTTAATCGAATTTTAACTGTAAATTTTTATTAAGTACGGCAAACACTTTTTTTACTCAAGAATGGAGAGGAATAGTCGCAAATTATAATATACTCACCAACTTGCGTTTCATTTTCGAAAACATCAAAAATACAACACCATTTTTCCTTTCATTTTGCTATGGGACGAGTCCAAATGCGAAACAAAGATAAAATTTGCAATGTGAAATGTGGTTATGAAATTTTTAACTATATGAAGATTAACGAGTGGGGAACGCACAAGATAAACCATAATTAGCGGGGTGTCATTTACACTTGTTATTTGAATTTTAAATGATTGTACTTTTTATACGAATATACACCACTTCTGTCCACCCTTTAAATTGTTCTTTTTATCTCCGCGTTTTTACAAATTAAATAGTATAAATTCTTTCGGAAAGACTTATCTTGATAATTTATAAAGAAAAATGTACTCGTGTTCATTAGAATTTAATTTAAAAATTTACTATTTTTGATTGTTAATTAAAGTTTTTTAGCGATAGCGTTCGAAGATAACGACAAACAATGAAAATTAACTTAAGCCATCCCACTTCTGATTTTGACGATGTAGATGTCGATAAATAAGAGGTAACAACAAACCGTGAGTAGGAGCAAAGCTTCGTTTTGCATGACTAACGGCGATTAAAAAGTTTCAAAAGCGTTTAATTGGAAAAGCGACAACTTACGTGGATATTAATTTAGTTGTAACCTGGTGTAAAAATTTATAAAATTAATTATGCGAATCAAAAGTTAATAATTCATCAGTACATACATAAATCGCTTCTTTGACAACTACCTTAATGTATCACATCACGCCATAATTGATTTACTGCCTATCGGTAGTCACAAACAATTGATTTGCATTAAACATTATAAACTTATTCTGGATATCATATTTCAATATTTTGCGTGGCTGACAGTGTTTCTCAGATTTATCTTCTTGGTACTGTCGTAAAATCTATAAAACTTATACAACAAACGAATTTAAATATTTTCGAGTTAACTGGTACACATAAGTAGGTAGGCAGAGCAGGTAGGAGGGCAGATATATTGCTATAAAAAAAACTTCTTCTCAATATTAAATTTTAACAAGTCAAATTTGACCTATTGATATATCCAGTGCATGTTTCAAAATGCATACATGGATAACGGATAAGTATGCATTTACGTGGTGCACGTTCCATCAAGGTAAGCATACGTGGATTTATTTTTATAGTCCGTGCGGTAGAGAAAAGTGCAAATGAAAAATACGGAAATAAACAAGGATATCATCGGTAAATTGACTAATGGAATCAAACGTGCACTGCAATTATTACCTGTCAAGAGGTTTTTATAGGTAGTACGAGTCTACCTATCGAGAATTTCAATATAAACATTTACGATGACGGTAGGTCATGATATGACCTGAAAATTGTCTACGAAACCGCGAACCATCCTGTATATCAAAGTTGGAGAAAATTCATTTTCTAATGACTTCCTAATTTGGGAAGAACCACACATCACTGGATGCGGTAAGCGGAACGGTTCTTTCCGTTTCAAATGTACATGTGATTTTCGCGGCATAATCAATGCAAAATTATACAAAAATTTAAAATCCATGGACGTATACAAAAAAATTTTAAGTAGAATATATATCGCTAAAATTCAGTTCGCATGCAAAATAGCAAAAAAGCCTACAAATCTCTGTCGTATACACTTCCTCGAATCTTAAAGTGCCCTTATCGAATGGTAATCTATATTCTAGGCTCCCTCCCAATTTTCGCATCTCGGGGACGACCTTACACCCCAACAACAACCCAACATCCCTTTGTAACCATGTGACCAGCAATTCTTCACTTCGAGACAGGCAACCCGTTGCTATGGGAATAAATCTACCTTGCCACTTCTAATTGGCTCTCTTCAGAAGCTAGGGTTCCTTTTCCTTAAATTTAGTTTTGTGTACGTACACGCAATTAACAAAAACATTTATTCGTTGTCGTGCATTTGTTAGACAAGTGGTTTCGCAATATTTCACGTTTTTTGCGCGCACAAAAATTTCATCTTGCGAAGTAACACAAACATAGTGAAGTAGGTACTAAATTAAGAAAGCAAAATTTTTTCCTCACCAGCACCTGTCAATGTACTATATTTTATGGTACGAAATAAAACATAACGGTGGTTGACCTTACATTTTAAAATACTTAGATTTTTAACAAAAAAATTGTGCAGACCATCGAAGGTCATTTTTCTAAGAAACTAACAATAAAGCTGCTCGTCCCTTAATTATTTGTAACAACGGTAGGCTTGTAAAATGCGACTGGCGATAAGAATTTTTGTCGATATATAACTTTGGAATCGGAAACGTCATCGATTGAAAAAATGCGAATTGGGCGCATTAAAAACAGATACGGGGAGTTTCCTGTCGATACATTATCTAAATAACAAATTAGGCGAAGACTACAATGTTAGGGGAACTTTAATGAACCCTCTCGAAAAATTTTATCCGAACTGGTCAAAATTCCAATTATTGATATCAAATTTTCGATCGATAAATAATTAATTTGTTAGTTCCTCTGTAAGTTTGAATAAAAAAAATTTGGAAAGCATTTTAGTTTTAATGCGGCAAGTTTTAAGGTATGCAAAATGTGCCAGGTCACTAGGCAATATTTTATGGAACCACAAAACCAATATAATAAAGAAGAATGTAACGATTTTGAGCAAATTCAGCAAAAATGCGATATTTCCTTAAAAACTCATATCTGGAACTAAAAGCAATAAGTCAAACACCATCTGTCGCCGATTCGAGATCTCGCAAAAACTGGAATTACAACAGACTAATCTAATTGCTCTGGAATAACCATAAAGTTAGTCTCGAGATGATAGAGACATCTTGAGACCACAAAACGAGTTTTACAGAATAGCCATAAAGCAACTTGGTGGATACATAAATTGTAAGAAACTCGCTAAGACGCTTATTGTATATAACAACACGTACAAATTTAAAATTAGCTTTTAAATAGCCCATATTTTTCTTATTCCTTTCATCCCTTCAAATTACAAAAATTAATCGCTCTTAATCTTGCGTAATTGGAAACGAACGAAATCAGGTATCGACTTATAAATTTGATAGAAAGTGGAATGCATCACACAGCATGATGGTGTGCCTAGCATCTATGTATATACGCTTCCTTTCGCATGTCATTTACATTTATCTCTAATGAGGGTACATGACTGAATTAGCATGATACCGATCAGTTATACTCAATGGTTTTCATCAATTTAAGAAAGCCGGTAATCAATGGCCGGTGGTCATGTCATCATGCAGTCACTTGCACTCTTTGAAATATCACAAAACTGGATATGTAAATTTGACGTTTCAAAATTTTAGGTTAATTAACGACTTTGGAAAAGTTTTAAACGTATAGATAGGGTTAATTCACAATTTAATTTAAAAGTAAGTTAAGTAATAAAGATGTTGAATAAAGTAACATATCAAGCTTATCTTAATTTGTTACGATAGAATGTAAAGCATTAATTACATTTAGAGATGTACAAACTTGAAGGAGCTGCTTTAAACACAAAGAAGGGGATAAATAAGAATATTAGTCATTGTATATCAGAGTAAACCATCGACTGTGTGTACATACGTCGATAGATTAGTGACCAACTTTATCTAATGCAGTTTTAAACGTATTAATAAAGATGTTGTTGTCGGAGAATCTTGATGAAGCTTCATTCATTGACCGCCAACGCTGCGATTTCACATAAGATTTTAAAACTGTGCACGAACTTGTTAATTACGAAAGCGATAAGAATGATAAGGCGATAATATGTAACAGTAGAAAAATAAAATTTGTGGGAATTGGGAAAAATCGTGATGAGCTCTTACATTTGGTCACGTAAGTTCGTGATGGATTTAGTTTACCTATTTACTAACAGGCGCCATCAAACGTGGGGTACAACCTGGATGATAATATCCTCAATAACTAAGGACACCTAATTATAATGTCATCGTACGTACATAATTATAATGGGGTAACTTAAAACGGTACGATCTCGAGAGGAACGTTAATTTTATTTTCTGGATAAAAGAAAATTATAATGTTAAATTAAAATTTCGTTTATAACAGGAAGAGATCCGTTACTTTATTCGCCATTTATTTTTCTATTCTTTTCAAAAAGCAATTTGTTAGAAAAGCGATATCATTTCTCGTAGATTCTCCCGTTTGTCGCAATCAACATCCGGTTTTCCAGTCTAGCAGAGAAAGAAGTGAATTTGTGTTCTTATTCGATAGAAATATAACATGCAGAGGCTAGCAGAACGCAACTGGGTTGGCTCCAATCTTGATCTATTTGTTTTGTGATCCCTGCCGGCGTCGAAGCAATCCGTCGCTTCTTATCGCTCCCCTGCACTTCTAGGAACTGAAAGATTTATTGTACTCTTAAAATTATATTTCGAGGTATAATAATGCATCAAAATTTTAAGATGTATGGCCAAATATAAATCCTGAATTAAATATAGAATGGAAGCACCGTTAGATATATCGGGCTACAAACACGGACCGACGCAGCATTACTCAACAGTAAGCCAGAACAATCCCCCAATTTATCCTGAGCTGGAAGGTAGCGGATCTCATTGGGATTTGATGAAACTCGGCGCGCTTGCTAATCTGGCGGTTAACTAGCTTTGCAAAATAGATGCGGCGCAAAAAGATTAGTTCTATTTTGAACGCTTTTATTTCAAGTGGATTCATTTTTAAAATTTTACATCACAAACTAACAAAAGCTTATGTATAACAATTCCGCCGACATACATATCGTAATCATTCAACCGCTTCCCATTTTCACGAAGAGTGTCCCAAATATCCAATATCTGATCGAACTTTCGGAAATGAAAAAGTTGAGAGAAAAACTCTAGAGATGGATAAGGCAGTTGTTGTGGAGTTTTCTATTTGTTGAGTTTGAAGTGAGATAAGAGACGGATGCGATCTATATGCGGGTCGCGTGAGTGGAAGGGGGTGCGACAGCATGGCGGCGAATGTCACATTGCTCATTCTTTGCGCACTCAGCACATTTTAAAATGTATCAACCCTCTATAAAATTACAATAAGTAATATCAGTCAGTCCTTAGTACACAAATTTTCAATGCTACACAAGATAATCAATAACGCGCGCGCACACATCACACAACACATACACACCACTATCAATTTCACGAATCCAATTTAAGGGCGCTATTAAAGTTTTTCAAAAATGAAAAACTACCACACGTTTCATAATACGAAAATATATTAAATTAACAAAATGGTGCTCTAGCATGTCCAACACGCATAACCCGCAAGGCTTCGTGAAGTTCTCTCATCTTCTATATAATTGAATTTTGTTTGGTGAGAAAAACGTGATAAAAGTTGCTATTTTCCTTTGTATAAAACATTCGTTCACAATAAAAAAATAACCCCGGAAAGAAAAAATCGTTTCAATAATTAAAACGTACAATTTATTTTATTGCAAAATGATAACTTAAAGTTTCCCAAGCTTCCCCCTTTAATCGCTTCATAGATCAACCGTGACAATTGATTATTGACAACTTGAGGGGGTTTAGACAAACGTAAAAAAGGCCATAGAGGCTGAACAATTAGATTTTCTAAAAGTTGCGCCACGAATTTCTATTTAATCAACAGGTTATACATAGTTTACAGTTTTAACGGACTCTGTAATCAAATCTATTTTTGGTTCGGCCAAATTTGCAAAACTTTGTGACGTTAAAACGCAACGCCGATACTTCATAATATATTATACCAACTCTTATTCGTCTTCCATTTAAATGAGTTCTCGAGCCGATCAAAATGATATGCGCGCATATGGAATGATGAAGACATCGCGCTTTATAAATTTGGCTGGCATACAATAACAAGTTTACATAAGAAATGTAGGTTATATTAGTAGCTGTTATAAGAGGTAGGAATGATTTGTAGGTAACCTAAAGTATAATAAAAAAGATGGGGCAGAAATTTAGATAATGCATATTTTACAGACATATAAATCACGAGATGTGCTCAGACTCGCAACTTCGCATACAAATCATATAAATGGTTTCGGCATATCGCAATAATACAAATTTACTAATGTAAAAACCATGAGTTTACAAAACATCAAATATATTTTAACAAACTGCATTTACGTCCCCCATTCATTCGCTCGTCGAAGTAAAGTTATCAACAATCGGAATTTAATTTAATGTACCTATACGTGTGTATACATATATGTACCTACGACAACAAATAATAAATAATAATTGATAAACCATAAACATAAATCAAACTCGCTTTTTAAATAATGCGCAGTTATTGTAATGAACCATGTAGAGTTATAAGTGAACAAATGGGAAAAAATGTACTAGTGATGCAGCGACTACTCTCTTTTGGCCTTTGTGCATGGGTATATGCAACAACATATAAAAGCAAAAACACTTATTAAATTTGCATTTGGCTAAATTTGTGTTCCAAATGAAGTCACTTAATCATGTTCCCGCTTAGCGGTGTACGAGAGAATTGCAGACAAAGCCAGTTCAGTTTTCTGCGTTACCCACTCCGGCAGCAGCAGCAGTAAATTATTGCATATTAATCTCTTCGCTGCAGTATTAGTTACGTTAATTATACGTCCGCCATATTGAGTGTAACAGATGAGAAATAGGCAAACCATAAAAAATTAAAGTTGAACACGAGACTTGGTACCGAAAAATGGTGTCGGAGGAGTATAATAAAATAATTGCGCCATATTCGAATTAACAGCATATAAATTATTCACGAATGAGCACTAAATTAATATGCTGTTGCATTATTCTCTTTAAACTACATTTGATTAAAATGTACGTATTTATGCAATATACAAAATTTATTTATACACAAAACAAGGATAATTTACGTTCAGCCATAGCTGATTAAAAGCTCAATAAACATAGGTTTTCAATTCGATTCGTAATTAAATGTATTGAGAAATATTAAGTGCATTTTGTTATAAATTAGCACATTAGTGTTAAAATGATTTATTTACTATATTTATAATAAATTTGCATAATGTGCCTACTGTTTTATATTCCAGTTTTATGAGTATAACTTCATCATGTCGTTGAGGGCCCACACTTTCAGCCGGACAAAAATGTTGCCAAATATTAGAAAAACTTTATGATTTATTTTGGCAATTTGTTACAACTTCAAGATTTACATAAAAGCAGTTAAATATCAAGTTTTGCAAAAATTGACCATACGTCATTCATATTATTATCTATATGTTGGAATTATGAACGGAACACAACAAATCAAAATAAGCCGTTTCCTTTTAGGGGAGTTTAGATTAGCCCCGGCAAGCATTTCATAATCTGAGAAGAATGAGCAGCGCTAACCCTTCATTAGGATGTTACAAAAAGCTTTATTTTAACTGTAACATCAAATGATGTGTGTAATGCCTACTACACGTCGAGGAATCGGAAATGTGCAGTAAAATTGAAACGGTTCGGCGTCTTGAAACGGGTTTATTACAGCAATGAAAAAACGTATCGGTAAAGACAGGGTACGATTAATAGCAAACAGCAACAGATATGACATAGCAAAGCAATCCGCAATGCCTCGCGAGTGTAGCAGTTAGTGCCCGATCATTTAATATTGGAAATTCTAATTTTGATCTTGAAATGTTCTATTAAAATAGAATTAAAAATTAATAATGAAATTCAAATTAATTTTATAAGCTCTTCGTGGGATGTTCACTAATAAAAACATTTGAAAAAGGCCTAAAATTCCATAATTTCTGTTACTGTTACTGTTAAAAGCTTAAAATGTTAATTCGAATGCCATTAGATATTATCAAATTATTCTAAATATTTAATTTAATAGCAACTTTCACGAGCTAATAATTTATATTATATTATTTTAATTATTCTAGATTAAATTAAACTATAAATAAAAAATATTTACAAGCCGCCTGGGTTGTCCTGGTAGCCTGTGATTTAATCAACAGAAGAAAATTCAACAAAAACTTATCTACATTAATGCTAAAATAATTGAATTTTAATTGTAATATGTTTGATATACATATACAAATAAATTTTAATGAAGACACTTTGAAAGACGTTTATTTACCCTTTATGAAGATAAATAAATATGAAAATTGTTGTCTATGTAGTTTTTACAAATACCAGGTAATAATAAAATAATATAGTCTATTGATGCAAGTAGAACTCATAGGAATTGAGTTTACACAACATCTCAAAAAGAATAAAGAATTTTTTGACCAACCATCAAGATCACACCAACCAAGGTGTCTCATAACGTTCCAAATTTTTTGGTCTTGCTGGTTTCAATTATTTCCACCGCCTTGCACTTTATCCAACATCTATTCACTTAACTCTCAGCAGACATCTGTACACCTACAACTCAAAGAGCTATAGATTCTTTAAGGAGGCTTCAGTTATTATAGTCCACGATTCCACTACATAGAGCAAAACAAATTATAACACCGTATTGCTTAGTTGTATGATTATCTCATAAATACATAATATTTATATTCTTCACGCCAACGAAAGGCTCCTAACCATTTTGATGTGACAGCAAACCTCTAACAAGTTTATCTTCTTCGCTCTTTCGCGCAAATCTGGACGCATCCTATATCTTGGAAAGCGGATTTTTCAATATTCCTGGGTCGACCAAGGTTTGGCATAAAATTGCCAAACCAGATAGTTTTCTTCTTAACCCTGTATGCCTGGACTTCGGTTTATTTGGTGGAAAAGGATAACCAGCTCTGTGCCCATCTCTTGGGCGGTCTTCCAGGCTTTCTTTTCCCGGTGGGTCGTCCATCTTTGCAAATTTTCGCCAGTCTATCCTCTTCCATTCTATCGATGTGGTCTCTTCAGTTTCTTTTCCTAACCTTACTCCATTTTATTACGTCCTGAATTTCGCAGTTGTTTCTTATTGAGACACTTGTTTTTCTATCGCTTAGAATGTACCCCATCGTAGCTCCGAGGACCTTCATTTCTACTGTTCTCGGCTTTTGTTCACATAGGTCAATATCGGTCACAACGTCCTTCTTTGTTTCGAACAGCACGAAACAACGGACGATGAGGATTATTTAGGAAGCCCATAAAACAAATGTTTCGATTCTTAGAGAACTAAAGATAGAACGTCAATACGCGTCTACTGGCAATTACACAGAGGCGCATACTCAAATTAATTTGGCATGACATCAGGAGCGACGGAATAGAAAAGCTGTGCATACAGGGCAAGGTCGAGGACGCCTCGTCGAACAGATTTATTGATCAAATTAAGAATCTGACCAACCTATTCATAACAGAACTTATGCAGAGAATAGGGGCGAGGCATGGCGGGCACTTACTATTCCGTAAATGCACAGAGGGTCACTACATTCGAAATCGAGTAACGACTAAGAAGAGAAGATATTTATCGTGTTTTGAGAAATATAATCTCAGGAGGATGGGAAGAAAACTATGCGATAGATTTTCGACACTCCTCAGTAATGTGTATCACAAACATACAAAATTGGAATTAGTATAAAATAGTTTTTAAGTATAGTGCTGATACGGTACAATAACTTGTTATGAAATAACTTGTTGTTTATTCACTTTTGATTGACTTTGATAATTATTATGTAATTACAAAATACTTCCATGTTTTTTTAAAATTCACACAATTTCAACATGTCAAGAACTTGAAAACGAGAGACTGTAAACAGGGCATGAAGTCCCATAAGAAATTAACACTACTCTTAATTAAGCAGTAAGTATAATAAGTAACATGTTTAAATTTAATCAGCATGATCATGTAAAAGCCCAAGAAAACGAAAGTGAAGCCTACACATTTGTCCTAAATTTTCAAGTAAATAAAGTTTTTTTTATATTTCACTTCTACTTTTAAAATAAATCGATCAACTTATAAACATAGGCGATATTAAGTTGGTTTACGATGTAAAAATTGCAAAATATTTTAATAATATCAAGTTACCAGTTTAATTTATGTATAAAATAAAATTCATTATTTTATGTAAAAATTGTAATAAAAATTTTAATTAAATTAATTTAATTGTTTAATGAATTAAAGAGGTTAAAAGTGAAATATACCGGCTAGTATTGATTGAACTCTTACTGGAGATGAAAAAAAATCGGCCCTTAATCATATTCTCTTGTAGTTGCCAATATATTACTTATTATACATATTTTATAGAAATAATTTTTGTCACCGCAGGGGTATCTAAAGTCATTGCCATGAAAGAAGACGTCTCGTCATAGATTGACTGAATATAGCAACGACGTATTGCTTATGAGCATTACCAGTCATTTTGTATTGATATGACAAAGCACGAAAATATATTGCACGTGTTTCCAGTAACGACATACGCTGTTGCGTTTGTTAGACGATAGTAAAAGACAGATATACTCATAGCATGTCGTAACTAGTACCGGAAAAAGAATTTGATTCGCGTAGTAATTTATATAAAATGTCTGTCACTTTTAGTATTTTTGAAGTTTGGAGTTTTCGTGGTTTAAGTTTTCGGTTTGTGGATTTAAGCTTGTCAAAATTAGTCAAAATACAAAATTAGTTCTTTTCAGAACTCTCGAAATGTCTAGTTCTGTACGTGGAAGAACATTAAAATCTCAATCGCAACAGTTGATTTTAAATTTATTAAATTATTTTGAACTTGAAAAACAGCACGGGGGCAGTTTAATTCCATTACAGTGTGTTCAAGAGGTGAATATAAAAAGATTACTTTACATTAATTTTATATTTATAAAATATTTTATAAATTGCAGCGTGTTGCCAATGCTTTAGGAATCAGTGTATCTTCTGTTGCCCGGATTAGAAACCGTAGTTCACTAAATCCAGAATTATCAAGTCCCGGTAAAAACCGAAAACGTAGGAAAGTTAAAACTAGCGATTTACCAGAATCATCGAAAATGAACATTAGAAACACAATTTATAACATGTACAGTCAAAGTAAGTTTCGTTGTCATTTATAATTAACACAAAATGTAATTTGTGTATTTTTTGCAGAAAGACATTTAACCGTTGCTTTGTTAAACAAGGAGATTGAACAGCTGCATATTTTACTAAGCAACAGGAGCTTAAATCGTGTTTTGCACGAAATTGGTTTTAAATTTGCTAAAGAAAATAATCGAAGAGCATTGGTCGAAAAAAGCAGTATTGCAATAGATCGAATTCATTTTTTTCAGAATTATAGAAATAATTTAAATTCTCAGTTTCAACGTGATGTCGTGTTTTTAGATGAAACATGGATTTTTTCTAAAGGTAATCCTGGAATGTCGTGGCAAGATGGCTCTACAAAAAGCGTTAGGAAACCAGAAGGTTATGATGGAAAACGTTTCATTGTACTTCACGCTGGGTCAAAATCTGGATTTATTAATAATACCTCATTAGTGTTTGCTTCAAAATCGCAAAAAGAGGATTACCACGGTGAAATGAATGGTGAACTGTTTAAAAAATGGGTTGCTGAAAAATTAATATGCAATTTAGAAGAACCATCTCTCATAATTATGGACAACGCATCGTATCATTCTACTGTAGTAGAAAAAATGCCTACTTCGGCATGGACAAAACCAAATATTGCAGCATGGTTAACTGCAAACAATATTGAATTTGAACCGTCCTGCTTTAAACCAGAATTGCTAGCTCTAGCTAAACTACATAAAAAAGAAAAACGCTACGAAGTGGACGAATTATTAAGAAGCCACGGACATGAAGTTTTACGGTTACCACCATACCATTGTGAATTCAATGCAATTGAATTAGTATGGGCTCATTGTAAAACTTACTACAACAAGCACATTGGAAGAGATGGTTATGGTAATGAAAACGTAATTGATATGTGGAATGAAGCATTAGAAAATTGTTCTCCTGAAGTATGGAAAAACTGTGTTTGTCACACCGAAAAGGTAATACAAGATTGGTATGAGCGAGAAAAGGCTTTAGATATAACGGTCGATGAACTTATCATCCATGCTAATGGCTCCAGTGATTCTGAAGAAAGTGATTACGACTGATTGTTTCCGGAATTTTGGATTTTTGTTTTTATTTTTGTTTTGTAATTTGCAGGAGTATTTTGCATTTCTCGCTAAAAATGGTGAGAACCAAATTTGTAGAGAATTAAATTCTCCACCTTTTTTATACGAGAAATTTTGTTGTAAAATTATTATTTATTGCTAATTAATATGTACAATTTTTATGTCCAAAACATTAATTATTTTTGTTTGATAATTAATAAATAATTAAATTAGAGCGATTCTTTTTTTTTATTGTTGAAATAATTAAGACGTTGTTTAATCTTAATCATCCTACGACTTCCGAAATTCGATCATGGTCAGCGCTACGTATTCCCAAATTGAGTGTTCATCGTAAAGCTCAGGTTTCAGGTAAAGTAACCAAAAATTTTCGATGTGGTGGCAGTTAATCCGAAAAATTTCAATTAATTCAACTCTTTAACGCCGTGGGGTGTTACACAATTTTGTTTTTCTTCAGGTCTGTGTGAAAAGGCAAAACAATGTAATTGCAAAAAGTTAGTTTTGAGTAAAGCTCTGAACAGATTGACAAAGAAATTATCAACGCAACGGTACAAAAATCTCAAAATCGCAATTTTTGCCATTCATTGTTTTGCTTTTGCATTGCACAGGTGCTGTATACCTATACTTATGCTGTGTCTTATTTTGAATTTGTTCATAACTATTGCTTAATAAATAAATAAATTTGGTAAGCGACAATAAAAACATAAAAGTTTCCTTTCAGCATAACCTATATTTGGTTTGACAGGTGACAAGTTCAAATTTGTTAAACTAAAAGGAAAGTGAGAAAGAAAATTAAAAAAAAAAGATAACCAATATATTCTTATTTTAAAATACACTTCATTTGACTAGGGAGTATTGGCTTAGTTCAGACAATTATGCTTTTATGACGAGATGTCAACTTTCGTGGCAATGACTATATCAATTATCTGATCCGAGCGAAATCAGGGTTTTAGGACACAATTTCTACTTAACAATCAAGATTATAATTTTCGACATTTGACGATAATTGATCGAAGGTTCATACTGGTAAGATATTATCTTCTGATCCAAAATTTTATTTTTAGAAGAGGGCAGACTTAACCTAACTAAAGGTTGCTAGTTTTGCGTTATGATTATTTACTTGGTAGCACAGAGATGGCCGTTTGGCCGTCTTTAGCCAACTTGAACCTGATTGCCAAGGTTGTGCGGCCTAAAGGCCGCGCTGCGGAGGATTATTAGCATAAATGTAATGCCTTTAGAAAGAAAATTATTATGCTATTAAATTAATTTCATCCGTACAGGTTGAATTTCGATTCCCAGCTGCTTCTAAATTATTTATGTTGCTATAAACTATAATCTATCGTAAAATTAGTTAGGCAAGAATAAAAGTCCCGAAAATCAAACCAATTGATCATTAGAGCAATAAATGTAAACAATCTAGCCTGGTTATTGGATTGAGTATTCAAGAGTTTACAGACTAGTTCTTCCAAGCTACCGACAAAGCATATGGAAGAGCGATACTGATGTAACACCCTGTCTATAACTACTCTGTACAATAATTTATAAAAAAGATTACTTACAATGGCATTTAAATTTAGATCACAGGCTCGCATAAAAATATGTTATTAACTGTAAAATTTGAAACTCGAACTAGATTTGAATACCACGTGCGTCCGGCCAAAAAAGTTGATGACTACCTTTTTTGCTGACTTCAGAATGAACTCTTTGTAAGGGTCATTCTCAAACCCAAAAATGGAGAGGAGTTTTTTCTGGCTTAAACCGAATTCCGTTCCTCTCCAATCATTTGGAAATCAAAACTACTCAAGGTTTGTAAATTACAATATATTTATTTTATGGTCATTTTTGTGTACAACCAAAGCCTGAACCAAACAACGCAATTGCAAGTATCACCTTTGTATACAAATCTATTTGAATTCTATAATAAATTTTTATTATCAACAATTAGAGTTTTATTGAGGAAAGTTTAGGATTAGATTGGAACGTTTTCAAGGAGAAGGAGTCAAGGAGAATCCTTACTACCAGGATTTCTCACTTCTCAGCAACTAACCTCTCTTTTGTTGAAATAAACAAGAGGGTTACGGTTACACTTTAATAACGTGGTTGATTATTTGGATAGAATTGCTAGAATCACAATTTTTTTGGACATGGTATGAATCTCATTGTGGCTTATCATAATGTATAATCATGCTGTAGAACTCTTAGATTAAGTACATTTCATTACATAAAGCAAAAGTTGTGCCCCCAATTTAAACAGTTGGACTACAGTTACCTATCCCTTGCCACTCAAATCAAAATTTCTTCTGCTACACACTAAAGAACATGGTATAACAACTAATATTTATTACTAATATCTACTAATCACACCCCCACCTATCCGAATTTCAAAGAAAAATTCAAATCGGAGCGAAAAAATTTCACTCAATATGAAGGGAACGTCGATGCATTTCATCGCGTCTGCCTGGGGGGCGCGGCCTATTCGATGCTAATTTCCCTACTTTTAAAAAGTCGATTTTGGGGATGTTTTTCATGGATTCATGCAAAATATTTTTTCTATAGACTAAAATAAGCCTGTTCTTTAGTATGTAGCTGAAGAAATTTTGTTTCAGCCGGCAAGGCTTACATAACTCGAGCCCACCAACATTTGCAAAAATAATATGTAGTGAATTGAATGAATTGCAACATCTTGTATACCAAATTGAGCGAGCGGTTCACTCCCCGAATTACCTCGCAAAAAGCAATAAATAAATAAAATGAAATAATTAAAAATAATAAAATAAAACTCCTGACCAAAAGTCGTGAGTTGAGACCCCACCTACTCCCAAATTTGTGGTTCAATGGTTTGGCACAACAGATCCCATTTTTGGGCAATTTCCTCAAAAATTAAATAAAAAACGGTTACGTTACTCATTTTTTCACCAATAGTAAGATTATATTCGCCTATTTGAAATCAAACTTATTATTATCATTAGTTAATTTTGAATTTCGTTTTTGATTATCACTAAACTTTCGTTCTGAAAGTTTTCGGCGTCGTTTGAAAAAGCACTTAGCTGCTCTTTATTTTACTTTTATCAATAAACCGGTCTCAATTTTGCTTTTTCCTTAATATTTTGTTAAGCAACTGTAATTTGTATTTCTTTAATTCATTTTATATTTTATCACTTTTTACGTTTGAGCTTTCCGGTTGATCAAGTATTACTACATAAAATATATTGGATATTTTTTCATCATAATCATTAAATGGTGTGTGAATTAAACGTTGCACTATAGTCGGCTTGTCCAACATTTTCAAAATTTCAAGGTTTCCTTTTTTACTTGAAATATGTTTTTGTGCAAACGTACTGTGGGTAACACTGATGAAGTACCTGATAGTTTTAGATAGCCCTTTTATAAATCCAATGTAATTTTTAAATAATTCAAGAATAAATCATAGTGGTGTGTCTGTTTCGAATGCAATTTGAAAGAAAATTCAATACTCATATCATGCTCATTTTTACATCATAAATTAGAATGCTAAAATCGAAAAAAGAATATAAATTTGAAAACAAATTAAATATTCTGTTGTATAAGCAGTGACAAATTGTTATTAGCTATTGCAATATAAACTATCTCTCTCTTTAAAAATTTATTAATAATAAGTACAATGGAAACTGTATTTTAAAAAATTTATTACATCATTTTATATAATTTTATAAAATCCAAATTTGGTAAATAAACGAATAAATCATTGACATCCAACAAAGTATCAAATGTCCTTTATCTATACTATAGTAGTGTTGTCCAAAAAATTACTTTATCATCCATCTTCCTATATTAAGTTATTAAAGATAAAAGCATCAAGTTTTTCATATCGTGTATAAATAATTTAAAACAAAGGAGAGCTATGTTAGGCTACACCCAAAATAAAAAAGTTTTAGAAACTAAAATTTATGATCCAAACTTTATTGCAAATTCGATAAGAATTCCCATAAATTAATTTTCAGCTTCAAAGGATATGGATGGAATAGATGAAAACCAGAAGATAGGGGTACATAGATGGTACTACTACAACATACAAGAGTTGACCGCCATATATAACTCTTCTGAGCAGCAGGGTGTTTCCTAGTACTGATACAAGAAATACGAGAACTGTCTTGACTGCATTATATAAAGATATCTTTGCGTTATACATGCACAACTTATGTTTAGCCTCTTTAACACCAACATACATCAATACACGATTGATCACCAATACCGGTACTACCTACAGCGGATGATGAGAGGAGCTTCTTCTCTAAAACAGCGCCTTTACTCGATGTTGAGTTCCGATTTTAAATTTCAATGTTTTCAAATTTATCGACTTTAATAATTTTGATTTACGAACAGCGTTATAATACGCAAATTAAATTTTAATTAAATTTACTCCAAATACGATAAGTCCGGTGATATTATTTCGAAATTTCGTTGCATCTTCCGCAATACAAATTTTGTCTTTCAAATAGTTATATCCAATTAAAAATAGTCGAAAATTCACCAAATGATATACACCGAATCAATAATTAAAAAACCGTTAAGTTTCTCGATGAATAAATTGTCATTTCGACAGACTTTATCGAAACAGATTAAATCGTTAGAAAAAATAGTAAAGAACTAGAATTTTGTAGGTAGCTAACACTTAGATAACAGAAACAGAAGAAAAATTTCAAAATTTAATTATACATTTATATCGTTTTTATTAATTAAGAAGAAAATTTATGGGCGTGCCGAAAGTGTCACAATTCTATTCGACACAAAAAATTTTGTATTAATGTGAGGAATTTTAGAAAAATACAACCGAAAAAACGTGATCACGATAAATTAAAAAATTTTAATTAGCGTTCTTAAAAAGTAATTTTACACAGATCCTGCATGTATTTATCTATTAACTTTTAATTTTTTTGGTACTCGTTTTGAGTCTGATATATGGGCTTGCATCGACAAGATAATTTATTTTTTACTCTACTTTGATGTATAGTAGAAGAAAACATAATTTATAGGTGCACCTTAAGAACTAATACGGCATTCGACTTATAAGGATTTGTTGTCGAATTTTGGAAGTCGGTTTTTTTGGGCGAGAATTTAGAAATCGTACTGTAACCCTAAAGTGCAATATAACTTTCTACTTTTTTTTACTATCCTCTTTTTACAATCAACCCTAAACTTTCAAACCATCGAGCAATAAAGTTCAGTTTGTGATGAGTGTTTGAAGTGCGTGTTTACGTGAAACTTTACAAACATTTAGAATGTGATTGTGCGCGAAAAGAGTACAAAAATGATTTAAGGGGTAAGTTTTAAATTGGTCGTTTTTCGAATGTCATTTTAATCAAAATAAGTTCTTTCTCTTAACTCCATAACCATCTTGGACTAAATAACGAAGTAGTTTAAAGTTCCAAGTCAAAGTGCAACTACTTATGTAAGTTATGTGAGCGAAATTGCATTGTATGCACGGAGATGCTTTATTAATGAAGGTAGGGGATGCGTGATAAAGGTGCAGGGGTTAGGAGCACCCTAGATGATTGATTTTTTTCATTACCAAACTTCTACGATAAGTTACCGGAATTTTCATACCTGTCGATTTGCTGTAATAAATTTTAAACCGGGCCTCCTTTCTCTAATTAGTGCATTGATTACCAAATACTGACTTTTTTACCTGGTAAGCATTCAACCCCCTCGTGATTAATTTATAGATTTGCTCCTGCTATGTTTAAAGGCGCGCGTTTATTAAAAAGCTAATTTAAAGTAAACAGAAAATTATTTACATTTTGTGAGAATCTTAAACACGGTAGAGCAAAACACGGATAAATACACACATAAAGAAGTGATCTATTTTGTTAGTTCAGCCGTTCGCCATTTAAATTGGTTACGGTTTAAAGTGTTTAGTTTAAGAAAGCTTCGTAAAAGTGCACAACATTTGTCAAGATTTTAGGGAAGGAAGATAAAGCAATGCAATTATTTTTCGACTTACAAAGAAAAATAAATCTTTAAAACAATTATAATTCAAAAATGTTTTTCTATCCAACCGGCAAGATGGTGAAGGTAATCCAGCGAACTGCAATTCGCCGGTTACCTGAGTTCGAATCTTGTACCGTGTTCAAATTTTTAAAACTATAGTTTAACAAAAAAAAAACTCAACATTTTGATTAGGTATAATTGAGGTATTATTGAGATTTAATCATTCAGCAATGTTGTTCGATACGGCCCTGTATTGCATGATTATACGAGGTAATCTTAAAATTACCGAGTTGTTTGTAAAAATAAAGTATAAATCGAATAATTTTAAATTTGTAGACAAGCTAATGTTAAAACCTCGGTTCGCTTGAGTTTTAAATCCTGAATAAGCTATCGCAGGCTATGAAACAAGCTAAAGCTATAAAGCAAATCTCTGGAGAGTTATACTCGGCTCAACACATGACACTCGCAAGCTTGCTAAGAAAATACTAATCTTTGATGCAAATGAATTTGAAGTTCTTAAAATGAATGTCTAATACTTCATTAGCATAAAGATAACATTTTCTGCATGTTGCGTTTTATATATTGTATTCGTCGTGTGAAGCGTTGAAAATTGAAAATGGTCTGGTTATCGGTTGATTGTTTTTTCAATTAGATAATAAGGAAAACCAGCAATTTAAAAACTTTAACAAAAAAACTTTTTTCGAACTGTTACCCAATTCCTGCGAGAAGGTTATAATAATAAATTTCTTCTCTTATCAGATTAACTTGACACAATAGTTTCTAAAACTTAAAAAGATACTCAAGTGCGTCCAACCAACCGGGAAATGAGAAGGCCGCAGATAAAGAACAAGAAGATGGAACCAGAAAAGAGAAGAAAGTTGTGAACTTTTAAACCGCGTTTCTATAAATTGGTGGTTACAAATGGAAGTCCTGTCGCAAAGAGGCAGCGGCATCTGCAGATAAAGTTATTTTAACTGCATCACGACATTTTAATTCTGACATTTGCTTGGTACTTTATAAACTAAACAGACCAAATGGAAATGTAAAAACGTACCTGCCATAAATAATCATTAGAAAAAAAAATCGAAATCGTATTTAAAAAATTGAAATTAGGCAGATTTATAAAAATGATAAGAAAGTGTAGAGAGGATTCCAATAAATACATTTTAATTATGATATATTGCTTTAATCCAAGATTACTACGACCATGATTACGAACCTATCGTATATTAAAGGATTTGTCAAAATTTAAGTGGAGTAATTATTTATGAGATTTTCGAAAGCTGTTAAACAATGAAAAAAATTTTTAACCCAAAATTAAAATGTTTATTAAAATTTTAAGCGAACTACAAGAACCGTGAAATAAAATGCATAATATAATGTAGCACCTAATAATTCAAGATGTGACGTGGACATTATTTTCACTTTATTCTTGCCACAACATGGCAGTTCAACAAAAGCCACTGACAACATAATAAATAAAAGTGAATTATTTAAAATATGGCTGCAATATTTAGAAGTAAAATTAATTTAATCTTGGGATCATATCAAATTTTACAAAAGAAGCAACGTGATATTTGGATACAGAGGCGGATTTGTGATCCCCGAATTATATAGGCATGAATTTTTTTAATCTCTCCAGCAAAAGTTGAATCAAAATGGAAGTGGAAGAAAATAAAAGGAATAGTGATGAAGATATTAAGGTTTCGTCATAAATCGCCAATTAAAAAGGCAAATCCATAGAGATATAAAGTTGCAGAAGTCCCTAAATCCCTTCTCAATCAGTTGCGGCATGTAGGGCATCAATACAATGAAAATGTGTTTGGAAGTATTCTTACAAAGTAGAACAACGAGATGAGACGAGTAGCAGGTTGCTTTTAGAATGTGACATGGTATTGATAATAACTTTTCCGACATCACAATCTAAACTGCTGTAGAAGTTTGGTCACGGCAAATGCTTTTATAGCTATCAGGGGTAATATAAAGAAAATGAAAAACACTATATATATGTAGCATTGTCTTAGAAAGGTGATACTGACAACTGGTCCCGACTTGACGTCGACCGGAAATAGTATTCCCTGCTCCCCTAGAGTTCCGGTTCATACCAATACCGCTCAAACTGTGAAACAAACCCCCCTACCCACTACATTACATCTCCTTAAAGCCAAGGTGTCTGGTTTAAAATGCTAATCTTCGCAAATGGGGCGCGCGTTATTTTGAAATATGGTTTTGTTTTACATTTTTATTGCGGGCGCATTTATAATAACGTTTTTCAATTTGCGGTGATACTTTTATGTTCAAAAAAAGTAATTTCGGGTGAAAAATTTTGATAGATAACCTAATATAATAGCGCGTCTATTTTAAACTTATTATAAAAAAAATTAATCGAACTGCTGGATGCCATTTTACGGTTGGTGTGAAACATTAATGGACACACTTAAGAAATTTGGCAACATCTGCTAAAAAGTGCATAATATAATTTTTAAAAAAGAACACCGGGGGTCGTAAAACTACCTATCAGGTGTCCTTGCAAAATAAGAAATAAATCTTTTTTCGCCCAAAATTACAGCACAGATGCATATCGATATTTACCTTGACACCACATAAACTTAAAAATTGTCACAAATTTTTCCCATCGCGATCGAAAATTAGGAATAAAGTTTTGGTTTTAAGTGTAGTTCTACTGGTGTGCATAGGTGAAGGTCTTCTGGTTTTTTTTCTCTTATTTTCAAAACCGGATTTTTTGTTACATATTCATAGATCCACCATTACAAAAAATTCCTCGTACTTTTGAAAGGATTTTTGTTAAAAAATAATCTTCGCTGCATAATTTATTACATTAATCTTACGAACTTAATTAAGAATCGCTACTGCAATTAATATAATTTATTACAAAACAAAAGTGTAAAATAATAAAAATAGTAGTTGTAAATTAAATTAAATGAATTGCATAAAAGTTAAATAAAGCATTTTGGATGTACTACTGTATTCTTCCCAAGTAACGATTTTCTTTCTGTGGACTATGAGAGAGGGTGGAGTTAGGGGAGATGTTTTATTGATCAGCCCCTTCCTTCGTCACGTGATATGTTTAGGGGTATAATTCACCTCAAGTAGCTACTGGACGTTATAATTTATATCGAATATCCTATTTTACAATAAAAATTATTATCGAGTTTTTCAGAACTTTCATCAACTTAACCAAACTCGAGATATGTAACCAAATTATTTACCCCTCCCCACAACGAATATTACAATGCAGTTACAATTACACGGTCATAATTCACAAATTTCAGACCGTATTGATCAAATAATGATTATTTCAGGTTAGCAGTAAAACAACTGCTCATGAAGTGAATTAGCAATTTTTGGAGCGAAAAAAAGATGTGAAGAATCCCTCTTGAACATGATTATTCATAAATGCATCCTATTTGCTAATTAAGGGCCCATAATTAATGCCACCGTAGGTGGTTTAATAATCAAAAACGCGGGTGGGCTGGCTGCTTCCTACAAAATTTGCGAATACCAAAATATGACCCCATTAACACGTTCCTAAATTTTGACAAACAAATAAACAAATACGTCAACATTAAATTATATTCGTCGGTTTTTTTCAAAAAAAAGTGTGTCACCCAACATCGAATTAATAATTTATAGATTTTTTTGGTCAATTTTAGTTATGCAAATTAAAATAAGAAGTCGTAAAATTTTCTTATTTAAAGATCAGGAAATTAAAAATGACAATTTGACGTGAGCAATAAATTTATTATAAAATTATTGAAAGTATGCGATATTCGGGATGGTATTTCGGATGAGCGTAATAATTTCTTAAATACCCAACAAAAATAAACTTGAAAGTTAAATTGAAGTGCACAGTAGGAAAGATAATGCAGAATTAATTGATTGCTTAATGCTCCACTTAAAAAGCCATTAAATGTCTACTAAAAATTGGCCAGCCGTAAATGGGTGAATGAAGAAGAAGAACATGTAATAAAACCTAACGCACTCAGAGGTAGGTAGTTAAAGTGATTTTTATGACCTGTAAAGTTGGTCGTAAAGTCGTAATGTCCCTCGCATTACAATTGCATGTTTACATGGTTTACTACACCACTTATAAAACTGGATTGCAAAACGTATACCCATTACCTTTTTGATTAAGTAAATCGATTCATTAAAATGATGCATTGATTACATGATTATATCGAGTGCGTCGGTGGTGAAAAAATGAAAAATCAAAACCACCTTTGCTAAATTTATCTTCCGAAATTCAAAAAAAAAGAATTTTTATTGTATTAAAAAGCAATTTCGCGAAAACCACCAAGTTGTCAAACCAAATAAATTATGTGGAGATAATTATTTCCCAGCAGCACGTCACTCGAAAATTAATATCCTAAATAATTTCCATTCCATTATAAATTCCATCAAAATCAAATGAAAATTCCCCATTTATTACGTACGGGGCACAAATTGTAAATTAATTTGAAAAAATAAACAAGTAATAATAAGCACTACATAAATAGTGCAAGTTCGATAAAAACAACTTTTTTTCTCCTCAAAAAATATCTTTTCGTTTACGATAAAATTACAGTCTCTGAGAGTTTTACAATCCCCTCTGGTGGAATTGAAAGGCACTTGTTGGAGATTTGCAATGAAACGGCCGACTAAAAGTGAGGAAAACGACCGCTTAGGGCCTTCTGTCCCCAAACGGTTCGATTCCCTACTTATAGGAGGTAAAAATTTCAATCGAATTCTTCATTGGCTTTTAAATGCGTCTCCAAGTTTAACAGATTTCTTTAATCGCTCACAAACAACCTAAAATTAGTTTACCGCTTAATTACTGCTATTATTGCTTTCATTGTATAAATAACTTCTCAAGTTTACGTTACTTTTGTCAATGGAGGTGGGCGTTTTACTACGAACATAAAATTAAAGCAATAAAAATTATTTATAAGGTTGTAAAACTTTTAAACATCAAAATAAACCGTAAACATAAAAACCCGGTAGTCGGTTGAAAATTGACTATTACGGCTTCGATTATCATTTACAAACGTGTATAGTAAACTCGATGAATATTAAATAAAGATAAAAGTATGTCGTAAACATAAAATAAAGTGAAATAGAACAAATAATCGTAAGGAGAGAAAGGCGGAATAATGGATACTGCATGGTAGACAAAGATGGCTGAAAGACTTATTCGGCACGTCACAAAATTACGACGTATAAAATCCAATGCCACCTAGTAGTTGGAAGCCAAACTATCAGTTATTTTGAGGTAAATAATGACCGCTAGTTTCCATTAAAATTATTTAGAATTCTATAATTATTGTAATTTATTTACGAATTCGATACACCATTTATTATTTTGCTCAAGTTATGAATGATAATGAACTTTACATAATAAATTACAATAATTAAGCAAACCACGCCCGTTCTAAAAATTAACTAGTTCGAGATTGCGATAGTAGATGGCCACGACAAACCGTGCGCGTTTTTAATGTTTTTTAAAGAATAAATTAAATATAATTAATAAAAAATTTTAAAATAGTTTTAACTTGATAATGTAGCAATAATTTTTGTTTTATTACCATTTTGTAGATAATAATGCATATTTTTCTATATACTATACGTTTTTTAAAAATACAAAAAATGTAGATAAGTGACAAAATTGTAAGAAAACCGACAAAAACGTCACGTACACAGGGTCGAGTTAAGAAATTCCCTCGAGTTAAGAAAGTCCTCGAATTTCCGTTCGTAACCCAATAAAAAAGGCAACAATCACGATTTTACAATAATTTTTAAAATTAATTTCGAATTAGTAGATATTATTGAATTTTTTGTTAAAAACTATATTAGGGAATACAAAGAAGGTGAATACGAAAACAACGTAACTGTAAAATGTTCATATAAGAATGCTTTCAACTATAAATAAATTTGAAACCTATAGTACACCTCTACAAAGCCGGATTTAACTTTTCAAAAATCTGGTGGAAAACAATGTCTAATTTCGGAATGTTTATCTATCGTTTACAGTAAAATGCCTTTCAACGACCAAAACTGTACGTAATTTATTGAGTTCAACAGAATTCAGCGTTTTGAAAACTGATATTTTATGAAAAACGAAGAATTAATATTTGTTTTCATACTAACTTCCAAATAATTTGTGCCGTGGTTGAGAATTCATGTTAAACTATAGGTCTACGTGGTGCTACCCGAACTGCACCACGGCTTATCAAGGGTCATTTCTTGTACCCAGGTAAATGTAATCCCTTGACCGAACTGCACCACGATCAAATGTCGTTCCGTAATCGCTTTACCGAATTGCACCACGAGCAAACCGAGCAGGTATCACAAGCAAACAGATAATATAAAGAAATAAATACACAAATATCTAAATTCTTTGCAATTTAAATTTCGAGTTTAATATATTAATTCATATTATATTATACAGGGTCGGAGCAGGTATTAATAAAATAATAACTCAAAACAGTGAAAAAATTAAATTTTTTTTGCCTTCGAATTTTGGGGTGTGCATTCGATAAGGAGGGTAATCCATCGTCAAAACCTACTCTTCCGGGGCGCCCCTCCGCTCCGCTCCGGGTTGCACCCCTCCAGAGCGGTTTTGACTCTGGTTACTAGGCTAAACATACGAGAAGGGCCTCCGATCAAGAAAACCGGGATCAAGGCAACCGGGATGTGAGAGACCCTCGAAATAGCATTAAAAAGTATAGTTGCGGTATGGGGCAGTAAACTATTACGTTTCACCCCCAAAAAATCGCGTAAAAACAAAAAATAATCGATGTTACATGTAGGAGGCATCAGGTTAAACTCCAGCATTGTGCTTTAACTTTTAACAATAAAACCACCTTACCTAAAATATTACAATAGAGGTGGTGCAATTCGGACGACCGACCCTTGGTGAGGTGTTTACCTGAAATTACGGTGGTGCAATTCGGATAGGAGATTTGTGAACGGTGCTACCCGAACTGCACCACGGCTTATCAGGGGTCATTTCTTGTACCCAGGTAAATGTAATCCCTTGACCGAACTGCACCACGGTCAAATGTCGTTCCGTAATCGCTTTACCGAATTGCACCACGAGCAAACCGAGAAGGTATCACAAGCAAACAGATAATATAAAGAAATAAATACACAAATATCTAAATTCTTTGCAATTTAAATTTCGAGTTTAATATATTTTTTCATATTATATTATACAGGGTCGGAGCAGGTATTAATAAAATAATAACTCAAAACAGTGAAAAAATTAAATTTTTTTTGCCTTCGAATTTTGGGGTGTGCATTCGATAAGGAGGGTAATCCATCGTCAAAACCTACCCTTACGGGGCGCCGCTGCGCTCCGCTCCGCGTTGCACCCCTCCAGGGCGGTTTTGACTCTGGTTACTAGGCTAAACATACGAGAAGGCGCCACACATCAAGAAAACCGGGATAAATGAAACCGGGATGTGAGAGACCCTCGAAATAGCATTAAAAAGTATAGTTGCGGTATGGGGCAGTAAACTATTACGTTTCACCCCCAAAAAATCGCGTAAAAACAAAAAATAATCGATGTTACATGTAGGAGGCATCAGGTTAAACTCCAGCATTGTGCTTTAACTTTTAACAATAAAACCACCTTACCTAAAATATTACAATAGAGGTGGTGCAATTCGGACGACCGACCCTTGGTGAGGTGTTTACCTGAAATTACGGTGGTGCAATTCGGGTAGGAGATTTGTGAACTAATCTTTTCGTGGTGCAATTCGGGTGCTCCGGTCTACGTAGTTCAAGAAGTATAACAACTATTACAGGTCTTATAGGTTTATTCCGAAGGTAAAATGGTTTATTCGTAGGTATAGGTACATAAACACAATTTCGTGATAATGGGAAACAATTCTGCCCGATTCCGTGCCGGGAAAAATAGAAACTTCATTTCAATCACCTCTTCGGAAGGCAATAACAAATCACATATAGATGTAAAATGTCTCATAAAGCAATTGCCGTGGTTGGGAATCCACGGGCCAATGCCACAGAGACCCCCACAAGGGCACTTGGAAAAACACTTTGGTCAAAGTCAAGTAATGACTATGAAGAACAATAAAAACTTCAATATAGAGGGCAAGAGAGTCTTGAACATGATAATAATGTAAACATTTACGCTGCAATGATTTTTATGACATAATATTACATTATTTTAAGTTTGTAATTGAGTTTGTAAGTTAAGGTTGTAAGTAAAGAAATAAAAAAATTCAGAAAGCAGGTTTCTTTCTTTTTCTTTATTCTCACATTCATCACTTCCGTTTCAATTCAATTTAATCGGGTTTCAATTATGGAACCTGAAACTTTACATTCGGAAGGTTTTGAAAATTTATCGGCATTGTCAAAAAACTCAACTTATTAATTAGTATGTAAATAAAATGTCGTGGATGCTCTTTCAAATTTCTCCTTTCTCTTTATTTCATTTTTCACCTTTCTATTTATTAGTGTATTTCTATTACTATACATTACACAGTTTATTATGTAGGTAATTTATAGGGCTACCCTTTCAAGTTACCCGAAATACTTTCCGAGCCCGGAGCTGCAACAATGGAGAAGTTAATTTTGGTTTGAAAGCACTAAAACTTTTAACCCTCATCTTAAGGTTGTTTGAGCGGTTAACATAATTTCAAATTTTGTTTGAGTGGATTTCTGTTGAGAACTTTCAACATGGAGGATCTTAATAATAAATTTTATTTGCAATTGGAAAAACTATTACCATCGAAATGCAGTAACCCGGTGGTTCTCAGATGCTTCCGTATTTTCAAGAAGGCTAGGACAAGAAAATCAGTTTTAGCTCGGCATAATGAAAATTTGAAGGTGTAGGATAGACAAATAACATCCAGGGTGGTGGAGTCGATAAGGAAGCCGCAATCGCGTTCATCTCTCCTCTATTATTGGCACAACGCTAATAAGCATTTATTACATTACTATTGCAAACCGTCTAATAATTATGTTGTATTCATACGGCTTAAAATATGCCGAGGGGGGGGATCCCGGCTTCGGACCGTAAAATCATTTTCCTTGCATCAAACTACTTTTCGGATAAAATACAAAACTTAACAATTTTAAAATGAAGTCAATTTTGGTACAGAAGAAGTAAGAAAATATTGTGGCATTTTACCGAGTTGAAATTTCCAGCTAAAACTAATTCCAAAGAAAACTAAAAATGTACCTCAGAAATGTTTCCTTTAGCTTTTAATACACATCAATGGTTTATACTTCCTTTTATTGTTAATGTATTGTTTATTCTAATTTTCAAATTCTACTAAAATGCTTTCAAACATTTGGAAAATTCCCAAAATTAAAATCAAAATATAGGTCGCGTCCCTACCTCTTAGTAGGAAACCAGCATAGTTCCATTACTAATAATATACAAACATTTTTACTATTATCAATAACTAACAAATCAATTTTGTTTATGAATATTACAAGAAAATCATTAAAAGCATTTACTGAAGATCCCACAGCATTAAAAATTGAGAAAACTAAATTTAAAACAGGAAATTCAAAGAATTTTATTTGTACATTTTCAAAGTTCATGCAAAGGCTCGTACGTAAAATTTTTCCAAAATAAAATAATAATTTATTAAAAATAGCTAACCTACAAATATTTTATTTAAGGTAAGTTGTAACATAATTTTATATCAAATATAAACTAATGCTGCAACCAACCGCACACAATTCCCCAACCAGATTAAGCAGCCGGGGGTCTAAATACCGAAACATTACTATAACATTTATCGTTCAAATGGTTCAAAACCGACGTTAAAGTCCATATTCAACATTCGCCCTGAGGAAATGATCATGATTAATTGCAGTCTCATTGTTTAACGGATTCACGTGTATAATACAGCTCCTGTAATTCCCAGCACTTAAAGAAAACCATCCGTTTGTCTTGTTTTGAAATTTTTCCAGTGTAGAAAACAACATCACTCTTTTGTAGATCTAGTTATGCTAATAAAACGTAAAAACTTAAATTTATATTTTATATAGAAATTGCATTCGAAATTACACACAGCAGTGTATGTTTTACGAAATTGCATTCTCAAGTACGATAAGCCGAAACAGGAAAATAATAAATTAGATTCTTGTGAAAGATGAAGGTACCTCCCCATACACTTAATAATAAAATCCTCAACTTCTTAGCATAGCATGAGCCCACCCAATGCAGCCAAGGCGAACAAATAAAGTCGACTTCACAAGTCTATTTCTTACTTTAATCAAATTAACTTATAAGAATAATTGCATAATATAAATAAATACTTTAAAGGGTAACAACCTATCGGTATCTAATAAAATTGTCTTGTTCTCGATTATTTAAATTTGCGAAATGTTGTGCGGCCTAAAGGCCACCCCAGAACTTGACCAATAAAAATTAACCATCACTGCAAACCGGTACGAATTGGCGTTTTATATTAATGGTTGATAATTTTCACCAAACTCATAATAATGTAGTGTGTATTTTAATTTAAAAAATTATTTTTATTAAAATATACTTAATTATTTTTATTCCGCTGTTAATCAAGTAGATAAGTGAGATAAGTACGGGCAATTTTCAATATTTAGGTTAATTATACCCTCAAGAGGAAATCATTAATATTTTTTATAATAGGTATAGTTTATTTATTTACAAAATATTTAAACGTTCACTTAAAAATAAGAAGGCATTATATAACTGTGCAGCTCCTCTTCCTTTAATTATTAGTAAAAAAAAGATTGCCGTGGTAAGATAATGATCTTGAACAAAATTTTAATAGTTCTACAAACAATTATTTTAAAAAAATAAGCCAAAATAGTAGGTATCAGTTTATTCTGGCTTTGAGCAACGGAGTTACGTTTTTTTTTGACAAACGTCCAGGTTATTTTTTATCTGTTTCTAATTGTTGTATTTAATACAACGGAACAAAGTAATTCCTATTATACTAATTGATTTCGCCACCTTGTTGTCGAATTTATACCCCGCGGTAAATTTGCTTCTCCGGCCATGAATTTATTACTCTCCGTGGTAATTTCAAATTTAAACTCAAAATTTTGTTTCTATTCAAAGAAGAACCGAAAGTTTTTTTTATGAAAGTTGTTCTAAAATTCAATCACAAAAACAATTTAGTCCCGGAGATCGAAAATCGAGTGCCTGTAAGCTACAATTTTTGTTCGATTATCTCCGATAGCACGACCCCTAACCAATTATTCATTCTTAAGTTTATCAGTAAGGTTGATTATTATAAATCATAGTTCAAATACAGTATCAATACTTCCAAACAAATTCCGATCTAAATTATAGTTTCAAGAAGCTATAGTATAAGCTGTACGTTTCTAATCTAAGAGATCGGCTTGAGACTATAAAATGGAAACAATAAAATCGCAACTAGCAAACCAAGTATTTGAAATTTTAAAAGTTTTATTATTACAAATAAAACGTTCATGCTTATAATACACCTTCCGAATCGTACAGTAAATATCATTTATTGTCCTTTGAAACAAATGGATACAAAATAAAAGCGATAAAATCTTGACGTTGAATAACTTTAAGAAAGGGGTACATTATTGGTTTGCTATGTATATGAGACTAAACCAGCGCCAAAACTCACGCCAGAATGCAACCCAAGCGCCATCTTTCACGCCAAGTAATTACGCAAGGGGATTTTCTCCACTCCAAGATTAAGTACCGAAATTCCTTGCATAAATTTCTAGGCATTACAAATACCGAATGGAAATACAATTATCTTAATTTTCTTTCCACCGACACTTCTTAAGGGGGTAGATAATTTTTTTAAGTAATTTATTATCATTAATTTCATATCAAAACTGCTACAATTTATATTCGCTTTTTAACTTCATCAAGATTAGCCTGATTTCTTTACAACTCAAATTGGAGTTTAAAAGTCGTAACCCTCAACGCGACGACTCCTATACGGCTACCTATAAGAAATTTACAATCTAAAGTCGGATATTCCCTGTTATACCATAAAATCGACCGGAATCAGTTTTGATGGCCATCTTGTTCACTTTAGTCCCCTTCAATGGTGGCCTAACGACTTGATTGTAAAGAGCGGTCGTAAACATAACCTCAAAACACTTAACAAGGCCCATAAACTTAAGTTAGCAAGTTTATTTCGAAAATACATAACACTACTCAAATTATGCAAAACTATTAACTGTAAGACGAATGAAATTCAAGATATTCAAAAAATCTTTTTTTTATTCAAACTGATGTCCGAAATTTACATATCACGATCAACGAGTGGATGACCGATAAAGATAAAATTATTGTTATATTCAATTAGTGGGTTACAATTTATTTGACTATACTTATACAAAGAGTTTCTGAGGTAAAATTAAAATAATTTGTAGTATAGTAATAATGAAAAAATCCTACCTTTACAATACTGAGGCGATTGCTGGACCGGTGTCCAAGATTGAGGATAAACAATCAACTAGTTCTGGTCCACTTGTCCTCCTACACCCGAAACCGCCGCCACTGCCGCCGCTTTTTGTGCTTGTGCCTGTTTCTCTTGTTCGTTTAATTCTTTAATAGCTTGTATTTCTTTTTTTAGTTTCATTCTGCGATTTTGAAACCATATTTTTATTTGTCTTTCTGTTAAACACAACGCGTGAGCCATTTCTATCCGACGTCGCCTTGTAAGATAATGGTTCGTGTGGAATTCCTTTTCGAGTTCCAAGGTTTGATATCTTGTATACGTTTGACGACCTCTTCTACGAAGACCATTTGCACCTAAAAAATGTATAAATTTTAAAGTGCGATAAAAAATAACACAGCGAAGATATAATTTATGTACATTAATGAGAATTAAAACATAAATTTTGCTTCATTTGTATTTTACAACCTGACTATTCTGCCATGTTACAATTGTGAAAATGGTTAACCTAACCGCAGTATGGAGGAGTGACACAAAAAGAATGTAACAAAAATCCACCTCAGCCAGGTAAGAAAGTGAGACCAAACGTAGTTAAAGAAGTGTAAGAGATAACTCATTGGACAATGATATAATTCAAAAGTCGTAACCGAGCAGTAAATACGGGCGTGATTAATCACATACAGTTTTGGAAGCTACGGGTTATTTATGTAGGTATTTATCTGAATAAACGAATCGCTAGCCGGTGCACCAAGTGCATCGGACTCTAACCAACATTTAATTTATCTAAAGTCTTAATACTCGGCTCGACATTCATAGAATTTGCGATATTTATGAAGCAATCGATAATTGCGTGCGTGGAAGCAGATTGAGATATTTCCCTAGACACACAGGCTACTTGGATGCATTTTATGACTTAAGGAAAACATATTTTGTTAATAGCATGAGTTAGGACATTAAAAGTCGTTTAGTAATCTGCGTGCATCAAGATATGTAAAATGAAAACATGCAAAATGGGTAATGAAAAAGTTATCAATGATGATATACGCAACAGATACTCAATCTCGATCGGGATTATACTCTTATCGTCGTGTTTTCACAATTATCTATATATCATAAATTAATTACAAATGATTTTCCACTCGCCGGTTAACAAGTGAAATCCAAACGAAAACCAATCGGAAGATCGTTAGATTAAAATACAATCTCGTAACCTTTTATGGGAACGTGAATCATTTTTGAACCAAATTAGTTTAACGGAAAAAAATGTTGGTAATTTGATAACCGCCAAACTGGCAATTTAAATAAATATTTTTACTAATGCAGGTATACTGGTCGGTATATTAAAGTCGCCCTGTACAAGTCGTCTGTCTTAGCAGACGCATACCGCTCGCTTTTTCGATTTATGTAGTCGCTTTAATTGGGATCCCCGCTACCCTTCCGCGAAAGCCCTAAGGCTCGCGCAATTCGTTACGTTAGTCTTGGGAAACCTGCATACAGTCGCAAAAATAGGGTGACAAATCATCCGGACAGCTACCGCCCTTCTCCTTCTTTATTCCAACCAGCCCTTAGGTGAAAGTAATATTACTTCCACAAGATGACTGCGTTATTTACAGACTAACTAAATCGAGGGTGAACTGCGCTAAATTGGATACGCACAAAAACTTACACATCTAATTTTGAATTTCGCGACATTCATCTCTTTAATACAACATAGTTTCGTGACAATACAACAAAATTAGACCGAAATGGAAGTGTCTCAAATTAATGCGTCTTGTAATTTTATTAACGACTTCCAATTGATAAAATTAAGTTAGAAACTTAGGGATTTGGTAGGACCTCGATAGGATACCGTCAATAAAGCAATCGGGTCATATAAACACAAACACTAAATCAATGTGACCAAGGGGACCAATGTACATACTAACCCTTGTGTGATACATCTTTCGATTGTTATTACAGTGTTTACATACATAAACTAACCCCTTTCGAGCAAAAACTAGCTCCAAACTGCGGTTGAAAACTTAAAAAAAAATCTTATCGTGTTAAATAAAAAATCTAATTATAAGATCGCTAATTTATAACCAAAAATGAGATAAAACAAAGGGGAAGTTGGCGGAGAAATAAATAAGAGGTGGGTGGTTATCAAAAGTTTTTTATATTGAGGGCGCATAATGCATTTATATTGTCCTTCTGGGACCCAAGGGATACCAGTTTTTCTTTTTAATTGGCAAAACCTCAATGGTGATATAAAAATAAAAAAGAAACTTGTGATCGTATATAGGTGGTAAGGGAGAAGTAAAAACAAAAAACAAATTAAAAACGATGGCTACGTTCATCTACACTTTTACATTTTTTTTTAATTCATTAAGGCGCTCGCATTAAAATGATTAGCCTTATTAAGTGCATACACCCTTAATTGTTTTAATAGCATTATTTTGAGTGTCTGTTTGTTGCATTTTCCAGACACGAGCGAGTATGTTATGTAAATTAAAGGCAACATAAAATTTTTAATTAAAGAAGAGTGAGAGGCGTTAAACCGTTGTTTATGTGATTGTGATTAGAAAAATGTGTAAGAAATAAAAGATTATTAATCGAAGAACTAATTAATTAGATAAATGAATCATTAATCTAATCTCTTTGGCACGATTCCGTGTTAGGTAATAGGCGTGACCCGGATGGAAGCCATCGATACTCGATAATTCGGTGATTTTGTGTCGTCCACTACCACAAATTAACTGGTGCACCCCAGATGTTTTCAACCCCTGGGCTAGAATTATAAGAAACCGACAAACCATGCCGACGTAATATTTTTTGATGTCAAAATTTTTTCAAATTAAATTTAGCAGATGTAAGTATAAACTGTATCAAAATGTGATGTTGTGCACATGTGTCACAAAAAAGAGTTTCCTTGTGTATTACACCTACAAACCCTAATATATTTCACGCTGTGAATCTGTCTAGCCCTCGTTAGCGCTGTTAATGAGACACAAATGATGTTAGAATTTAAATTTGATGTGGAAACATCCGTTTGGCACGAAAAAGAGAAATTGTAACAAAAGTCTTAATAAGCGATAAATTTCAAATATTAATGTTAAATCAAGTTTTTGGGCATGCGGCAAATATCCATCACGAGTTCCACCCTAAAAGCAAAATCCCTTTGGGATTTTGGGTATGCTGACCTGGCAGCCATAATACACCGACGTTTTCGTAGACTTGCTAGCACCACCCTCGAACGCACCTCATCAACGATGGCATCCCTAACCAAAGGCAACCATAACTCACTGCTGTTCTCGAGGGCTTCCTCATGGTTAACTCGCGACATTGATAAATATCGCATTAGTTTTAAAATATCTACCTACAAAATTAGTTACGCTAAACATATGTTTCTATTTATGTATTTTATGAGTGCGGGTCCGGATTAGTCGACCGCGATTTTGATACCACCAACCTTAAATTAGTATTTTCCATTTTCCAACTTAAATATTAAATTACAAGCGTGAGAAATAAACGAATTGGTGTACAAACTAATTTTTTCGATACCATTAATTTTAAAAACGTCCACGAAGAAAAAACTAAAATAGAAGAAACGATAAAATCGAAAAAGGCATAAATTTGTAAAACTAACAATAGATACATACGAAACCATAACTTTTAGAGAGAAAATTCCAATAAAAATAAGGAGTGCCGCATTTTCTTAATCACTACAAACATTCAACCATCTGCCTCAAAACAGTTTTTTATGGATTTAATTTAAGAAGATAAAATTTATTGCGAATGTGTTAAAAACAAAAAGTTCGTTATAATTTCTAATTGTTAAATAAATAAGGAGTGAGGAAGCTTGACAAGGCCCCCATTAAAAAGTATCAACAAACACTTTAACAAACCAAAAACGGCCGTACATCATCATAATTGACTTCGGTGTATTTTTGAAAAGGCAACACATGTAAAAATCTCATCAAGGCTTAACGGAACCCTTGTTGGTCGGCGTGAGAAGTTACCTATACTACAAGTGGGTGGGTGTATGTAAAACGAAACAACTCGGGGTGAGAGTTGGAAGATGCTAAAGTAATAAATCTCAAGATTCTATAGGCAGCATAGTTACCAACCATTTTGAGCAACATTTAAGACTCCCCGTCGATGCAACAATTCTCCTCTAATTACTTCACTCCAGAAACTAATTTATAAAAACAAACACCCGCAAAATATTAATTAATATGTGCAATTAAAACAAAGATTTAATATTTAGATGGGGCATGTACTTATAATGAAAGCCAAGTAATAATTTTAAAACATGGTAGGTATTTACGTGTTGAGCATAACTTTGAAAGTTTACCTAAGACTTTCAAGCTGTAAACATGTCTTCCAGTTAAGCCTATAACACAATCTTAGGCAAAATTTGTAAGGAAGATGTTAAACGTTTAATTTAAATGCACGGTTTCATAAGCTGTATTGCTTTTGCTACAAGAAGTTTTACTCAAAACAAATTTGCAAACACACGGAAATTAAAAGAAAAAGCAACGTCTCGGCGCTAAATTACAAGATTCAAATAAATTATACGACCACCAATTAGATAAAGGATTATTTTTGTAAACCCCCGTCAAGTGGGTAAACTAACACCCGTTAGAAGCGACCTCCCATATTTTAACCCTAATGAATTATCTTGATTACAGGAACAACAAAACTAATATGTGATCATAAATAACGGTGTTAGAAGGTAGATATCTCTGTGTGAAAAAATTTTGAATATTTTAAAAGAATAAAACAATACTTTTGTGCATTATCTAAAAACCTGATACTTAAGAAGTTCCGATCAAACGTTGCTGATAAAAGCTGCAAGTTGTAGCAATAAATTTAAGAATAGTTGAAACGAGGAAATACGCGTGCATCATATCTCAACATCTGAGTTACCTAAGCCATCATGATTTATAATATTTGTGAATATCGTGTTGGTGTTTCAAAATTCAAAAAGTTGCAACCTTGTAACTTTTATCCCAAAATATAAATAACACAATAAAAAACATTCAAAAGATTCCACCAAGAATTCTTTACACAGAAAAGCGCACAAGAACGTGGTAATCGTTTATCATCATTAATAATAAAAACTCATTACGTAACCACAGTAAGTGCAGATTCTGGCATATAAATAATTACGTTTTGACAGAAGCAGTTAGAAATTATGTGCCTTAAGTCACCCACGCTTGGAATAAACTAAAAACTACTTCGTAAACATCACACTATTTTGTAATCAGTAGGTACTTCAAGCCTTTTTTGTATTTGTATCGAAAACAGGAGAAGCCAAGGAAATTCGAACTCAAATTCTTTATTATGTGCAATGTGGACCTATCTACCAACTTACCGGTGATTTATATCGGTATAATATACTATTTTATAGTTCATATATAGAAAACGGCGAGAATAAAAGCATAAAACTAATATAAATTGAATAAAAGCTTAGAAGATAAGTCAGGCCACTTGAACTGTTAATTTTAGAAAATTCTGCTCTGCCTGAATGGTTGCATGCACTTTTACAGCGTAAAATACTACCGATTTCCAAATATCTCAGTAAATATCAATCGTACCGATAAATACCGATAACAAAAAATCAAGAAGGGTCAAATTTTTACAAAAAAGGTTTCCTACACTTTTTTCGTAGAATTACTTTAACGCAGTAAATGAGCCATACAAGTTGTGACTTGACGAACATTTCGATTGCTGTATTATGTACACATCGACATCGAGTGGAGAATACACGCTAAAAATACTGTGTGAAAAACTTTTGTATATTTTTAAGATTGTTACTTATTATTGTAGTTATAAACAGTGAACCCCTAAAAATTGATAGGGAAAGTAAACGATACAATTTTATTTCTAAATGGTTTTAAAGCTTCTGAAATTTAAACGACTCTTTCGCATCGAAGTCAAATGAAATTATGTAGCTTGGAATACCAGAAATTTTATTTCGAAACCATTTTTATGCGAAAATTGGGAAACAAGTCAAGGATGTGATAACAATGGTCAGCTCATTAACTTATTTTAAGTGCTGATGATAATTTGTACCTGATGGTACTTGTAATTTGGTGTATTTGGGCGCAAGTCAGCAGCTAGTCAGAATTCAGAAATTCCATTTTGTCGATATTTTGGAAATAATTATACGGGCGTTCCCAAGATTTCCATTTTGGTAGCCGAATCTGTTAAATCTCAATTGCGTTTATTTGTTATTTTCAGAGAGTTGCATAGCAGGAGAGCGGATAATGGCCTTTAGTCTCCCCCAAAAATTTAGAATATTCTAAGGAAAGTTCAGAAAAACGGCTGTAGCAAAACTAAAAATTGTTACAATTGCAGATATGAAATAAACTTTTCAAAATTATTTCGTTTTTAAGTTTCCATAAAGCAAATGCAAAGATGATTCCGATGAGGGTTGCCTGAAATATTTTAATAAGAAATATTTCGTCAATACAAAATTTAAGACAAAACACCATGTTACCAATTTATTATGACTACCTAGAATGTTTTTTTGAATTTTTGATCTATTCTGCCAATCATTGGCGAAGTTAAAGAAGAATGTATGGATACTTGTTGTTGAAATACTTTGTATAGAGAGGTTATCTCTATGCGACCCTATATATGGTATTGCAATCGAGGAAATTCCTCGACTTTTTTGTTACTACTTGTTAATAACTTATTAGCAAGTTAATAAATTATATATCTTACATTATTACTGTAAAATAATATATCATAAAATATTACATAATATTAATTATATAAATATAAATAAAATATTATGACAATTTAGACGTAGTACCTGACTAATGTTGGTCTTAATTAATAAACTACGAGTATCTTATTAAAATTCACTTTTATATACTTTTACGAGAGCGGCTCATAAAACAAATTTTAAGAAATTTACTTACAAAATGTTTTAATACTTTCAATGTAATGTTTACTCTACCTTTAATAACCATTTTATATGATCAACAATAATTTATTATTAAATTTCATTTTTTTAAAAGACAAGTTTCGAGCTATTTGGGCTGAGCTAAAAATTCCGTTAATTCCGAAATTTCCCAACTGTAACTCAACCACTGATCACACCAAGCCACTGCTGTGGTTATTAGTTTTCGTTCGTCAGAAAGCTTTTCTCGTGTTTTTTATCATTAATATATTTTCAGTTTTATCATTAAAATACATCTACCTATTTGTAAATTAGAATTATTAAAAATATGCTAAATCATTTTTCGGCATGAAAATTAAATTGTGTTAAGCAAACACAATAAAATTCAAATTATTGTTTTTGCTTTATTTTCTGATATCTTACGACAAGTTATGACTAAAATTATGCAAAATCTGAAAACGGCAATAAACATTCCTGAAAGCTTAGGAGAAAGAAAATAATTTTAATTTAGTATTGTTAAATTATTTAACTGGTTAATTATTCAGTTTAATTTAACATTAATTTCAATGGATAAAAATTGTACAATATTGTGTTTTATTTATACATACAGGGTGTTGCATTGCAACTAAATACAAAGATTTTATGAAGTGGTGATAGAAAACTGTTTTTTAAGAAAAACTTTCCACAACAATTTTTGTCTGAACGCAAACTCTCAATGGTTAATCCTGTTTAAAGGCCACTTTAAAAGGCCATAGAACCGAAACTATTGATTTTTTAATATTAATTATATATTGTAATCCTTTATTGTCTGGAATCAACCGTTTTTGACTTATACATTAAATTAAAATCACCGGCATCATTTAAACAAAACGTTTTAAAAAAAATAGACACGAAGATAGAAAATTCAACGGGCTACAAATTCAGTCTAGTGAATGTTTTTGTAAAACCAATCCATTTCGCAGAGAAACTAAAATAAAAAGAAAAACATTCAGTTTTGAAGTAAAATATACTGCAGACAAGTGCGCAAAACAAATAGATAAGTCAAAAGATAATAAATTAATGCTTTTAATCCAAATGCACTACAATACTTTATTTAAACTCGCGAACGACAGAAGTCAACTAATGACGGATTTTGTCGAGTAAGAACTTGACATTCGGTGGTAAATTGCATAGATACAAACCTAAACACATCCTGTTTGATAGAAATCAAAAACCGATTGTAGTTTTTCTGTGAAATGGATTAGTTTTCCAAAAGTTCACTACACTCAAGTTGTAGTGCGTTAAATTTTCTAACCGGAACGGCCGAATAAAGGTTTAAAAGGTAAACCAAACAAAATTTTATTCCAAATTTCTTAACATGCTTACCTTTGAATATTTGAATCTTATTACTCGAAATTCTTTGATTTTAGACAATAAAGAAAAACAATCAAGTTTGTACCTGTATAATTTCGTGTTCCTTAAAACAGTAGTAAATGAGTAATATAGAAAAATTAATAGTTTTGCTTAAATGACCATTTTAAGGTAGAAAAATTGCTTGACGAAGGCTACCCCTGAAGGTATGGATTTAGAGAAAAAGGTTTTCTTATAGAAAAGTGCCAATACTTTATCACCACCTTAAATAAGCTACGTCTGTTGAGGAGCCCCCTGTTATGAATTTGATGTATTTTAATATAAAAAAGATGCTCAATCAAATTGTTGTAAAAATGGCTAATCGTATTATAATAATAATATAACAATTTTTATCGGATGAGATCCGGGCAGCCACGAGCTGTGGAATAAAAATAATTTAAGTTAAAACTGGACAATCAGCCTTCTTTTAATGCTACTTTTGAGAGCGTTTATTATTTTGAGGCGAGTAAACATATTAATATAAAATTGTTTTCTAAATGAAAAATCCTTTTTTATTTAATTAATTGCATCAAGTGGCAAAATGAAAATATTATTCAGCTTATTTACCTATTTTTTCAAATTTCTAGGAATACAAAATTTTGATGCTTTTTATAAATTCAATTATTTAAAATAAAGAGGTTATTTTTAATAAGTGAACTTCCAAGTATAAAATACAACTACTAGAAGGATATTGCTATTCTTCAGCTATAATAATTATTTTCATTTAAATAACATTAATTTATTATTCGGGGGTAAATACACAAGAGGTTGGCTTTTTTCCGAATTGAATTGAAGCTTTGTTGTCACGGAATTTCTTTAAAATCTAGGAAATAAAAAAAATTCGATTCCGAAGGTAGAGTTGTTCTGTCTAACTTCGTTGATTTGAGAGGAAGTTCCAAGTAGAAACCAAGTTTGAGTTTAAATTAAATCCAAGTGGAAAGCTAATTTCGAGTGTATATTAGGGAGTTTAATAAACAACTCAAACCTTTACGTGAACATAGATGGAAGTCCTACGTTCTATTATTGATGAGAAAATAACTTGGTTATAATCCTTCCAGTTTAAGTTAGCAGAGGGTCTCGACGGTAATTTGCTGGATTACAGAAGATGTCAATAAAATGCAACATTTCTATTGGCGGGTGTTTATTAATCTGTGGTATACAATAGAAGAACCCCGATTATGCGACCTAATACGAGGTTACGTCGATTAATCGAAAATTCGAATTACCCAGTATTTTTCTAAAAATAAAATATGTAAAAATGGATCTATATTATAAGTAAACTGACTGATTAATGACATCATTATCTCATTTGACAGGCGAGACAAATCCCCAGTAGGAAATTGGAAAAATATGAAAATTATGACGTATAATCGGTAAGGCTCTGGTAAAGCGGATTTTATATTGGGGCCTCCAATACCACGGAAGATTGTTTTCAGAGGTTCGGATTGGTTAACTTGGACAATCGGATCTAAGTATTGTAATATAAAGTTATAATAATAATAATACAGAAAGTGCCTGCCTACCATTAGAGCATCGTTTTAGGGGTAAGGATGAAGTGTAGGGGGTATGGAATGCTCCTCGATTACGTATAAATTGGAAAATAAAAATTTATAACCCTATGCCCTTCAGTATCAAGTAATCAAAAGAAGAAATCTTGAAAACAATGCAAAGCGAAAATTGCAAGAGAAACAACGAAGAATATAAAGTGCCTATCCATGGGCTGTAGTTTTAAGGACGGGGGTTCTAGGGGGTATCGGATATTTTTCAGAAGCATTTAAAATTTATAGCTCTTCGTTGTTTCTGTGACAATTTTCTCTTTGTATTGTTGGCAAAATTTATACTCTTGATAATAAGAAAAAGAGAAAAGGAAAAATTTAAACCTTATACCCATCAGTAATCATATTAGATGATTAAGAGAATAAATCTTAAAACAATGCAATGCGAAAATTGCAACAGAAACAAGGAAGAACAGAAATTATTTTCACGTAGATTATGGTCTCAGAGACCGGGGGGTCTGGAGGGTATGAAATACCCCCCAGTTACGCAAAAATTGTAAAGGAAAAATTTATAACCTTGGGTCCCTCAGTATTACGTGATCATCAAGAGAAAAAATTTTGCAAACAATGTAATGCGAAACTTTCTACAGAATTAACGAAGACCAGTAAATCTTAAATACTTCTGAAAAATAACATTTACGACATACCCCCAAGACCCCCGGGTCTATGGAATCTATTTAATTAGTAGGGACTTTTGAAGGTTTCTAATAATACAACCATTGATGGTAATGTAATAATTTTACCGGTTACCAGACCATTATTATGGTAAGGTGGCAATTTACGGCTTATTAACAGTAGACCATTCTAAGTTAACTTAACAATTGAAGAATGGGTCAGAAGGAGGTTTCCCAGAATTTAAAAACTTTACTGAACAATACTAATAAATGAATAAATAGTTTTCTTCTTCACTTCTTCTTCAAGTGCCATGCTTGTGATTCCAGTTGTAGGTGACCTCTCTCCTGTTGTGTGTTTAAAGAATTATCATCCACATAGGGAAGCTACTGCTTAACGCGGACTCGGAACCGTGGGAAATATATACACTTCATCTCCAGAGAGGCTGTACCAGGCAGATTACACCTCGGTGGTTTGCCATTGCCTTCCGAGAGGAGATTGGAAGATAACACGTAGTTCATAATTATCTATTATAAAAATTGATATTTTTGACTTTCTATTGCGTAATGTCGCCTTTTCTCTAAATCAAATTTATTAAATTTTCACGCCTAGCCAATATTTATTTTTCCATTTATATTTAGTATTCTTCCTTGATGTTACGCATCTTGACAAAATCGTCATGGTCCATTTCTTCTATGCATACGATATGCGTTCGAAGTGTTTTTACACACATAGAGGACCTAGGTACATGTTTAACGTGGGCTTCATTTTGAGATGGGCTCTAATGGCAAATTTCCTCGGTGAGTTGCCATTGCCGGCTAAAATAAAGTTCTTACTCTGCCCGGATTAAAACAGGATATTTTGCATTTGCAGTAGACGCACTTAACGGCTAAGCTATGAACGTCTCTATTTTAGTAGGTATTAGTTTTGTATTTTTCCCTTCTATTTCCGTCTCGCGCACTTTATGAATTATGACCAAAGGAAACATCTCTACAGCGGATCTGATGCACCAGAAATATTCCGTTGATGAATTAGTCGTGAATGCCTGCACTAACCAACTACGCTACCGAGACGATTGGTTTATTTAGTTCAATTAATTCTGGGAATTAAAGAGTGGATAAAAGCAAAGCAAAACAATAAATTTGTTTGATTTTAGATTTATGTACACATCGTAATAAAGGAACTTCCAATTATAAAAATTGATTTTGCGTTATTTAAATGGGGTTGATGAAGCATATTTAGAAAGTGTATTGCTCCTAAAAAAATTTCAGCGATATTATCAGAAAAGTTTAAGCACAAAAAGTTAAATGCAGCACTATCGCGCTCAAGTAGTATAATAATATTTAGTTTGATTTCCACGAGAAACCGAATCATAGAAAATTTTGGTTATTCTTATTATTTTTGGAAATATCCCATATAATATGAGCTTTTCCTCATACTTTAGGTAGGTATGTGATTGAAGAATATACATACGGTTTTTGTTTATTTTTTGAGATATATAAGTTGCCACAAGTATGATCTACTGTTTAACATGGATTCCGAAACAAGACCAGGTAATTTGGGTGTAGACAAGGTTTCAACTCATGATGTTTAGATTAGGACGAGGTGTTGAAAAGCAAAACACGTGCCTTTAGAGACAAATAATTAGAATTTTGCCACAATTCAAAATATTGTAAGTAAACTAACTTGAATTTTTTTAATTTATTAATTATTACATAAAAATTAGCAAACACAATAAGAAGTTAATATTGGCAAAAAAAACCGAAAATGTTACTTTAAAAGCCTGATAACCAGAAATTATATGATTGTAGTTAATTTTAGTAAAATAGAAGAAATAAGAGACAAAATAAGTATTAAGTTATAAATTTAAATTATGTGAAGGGAAAAGATAATATATTGATGACAAGCAAGCTGTTCAATAAACGTGAAACTTATACTGCAATAAATTGAGAGACATCTTAAAAAGTGCAATAGTTAGAAGTCAAATATGAAAGCAAAGTGGATCAACAGCAATTTATTCAATTTTTTAATTTCTATCGACTGTAAAGTTTGTTGGCTTTCCTAAATTATTTCGAAATCTTTTTTTCCATAACCATCATAAGAAAATTCAGCATTCCGTCATATATTTTGGAAGCACACGTTTGCACTTGATGACATAGCGTTTTGCTTCCTAGATGATCAAAATTGCAAAACCTTTCAAGAACAATGTCCAGTTTTTAACTCATTGTCGGTACAAAAAATTGAAATTAAATTCGGCAAGCTTTTCGAGCACGTTTATTCCATCTAGAACTGGTATTCCACGCTGGAAAGCAACGCTGGTCGATGATTTAAACGGACTATTAAATAGTGATTTAATAAATGTCTAAAAAATAGAGTTTATAATCGAGTATTTTGTTGTTATAGCAAAGTACACACTCTTTAAACTGACAATTACTTTGTTTACGATAAATGTATAGATTATAGGTTTGCATCACTGTGATTATCAACGTCCGCCAATAACACTGCAACGTGCATCGTCATCTATTCAGTTTAATTTCAACTTGGGAGGTCTTCATCCACATTTCTTTTTATGCTTTTGTTAGGTTGTTATATTTAGTATGCGTATATCATAGGCGAAAGATTTCTGCCGTTTTGTTTTTCATTGCTTAACTAATTAACCCAACCATTAAACTAAATGTCATCGAATTTACTAGGAGCTATAAACAGGCGTGCAGATAATGAGAGTTATGAATGAATTAAGTAAGTAGCATTTGTATTTAAATTGCCGTAATGAATAAACGTAATTATAGGTTGTTAAATTTCTGTGTAACTTTGAAGCAATTATTACACCAGTAATAAATTATTTATTAGTTGTGTAGGTGAATGCGAGTGCAACTGCAAGTATAGAGATTTCAACAGTAAAATTTAAATAGTCCAAGAGTCCCGCGTGGCTGCTTGATAGGATATAGTGTGTGGGTGTAACTGAATAATAGAGCTTTACAAAACAATCCCTTGATGCACTTTATGAATACTATAGATCTCTTTCCATGCATTTGTGGTCGTGTCTTGCAAATTGTGTGCAAAATCGCACCTTTTCCAACGCTCAATTACAATATCGAACTGTAGACTACTACTGCGCGGGTGTTTGATTAAAATTACATGTAAACTTGCTCGTTGCTTGTTTTACATTCCATTGTTTGCAGACAAGAACAAAGAGATTTCGTGCCGCATTTCTTCCAATGCTCGACATAAGTCTTAATTTTTTCACGAAATCTCAATGAAAATTTACATTCTATACTAAAAAATTTTGTTTACTATTCCATTATTCCACTATTTTACCATATTTGCTTCTTCTCGCAAAAAAAATTAACACAAAAAATACCATCTTCTCTTGACCGCAGTTCTCATTTTTAAAATCCTGGACTTGGGTCCGATCGAATCAAGTCGCAAGAAATGTGTTTATCGAGTTTTCTAAACATTTACTACTACTTATAAAGGAATTGATTGAAACGTTAAAAGTAAATCATTTTTTGTCAACTCCATAACCAGAGGAAGAAAACGACCATTCTCATGTACACTAATTATCTGACAACATATGTATTAAATTGGTAAATGTTTAAATCAATTAAATCGCATCCTTCAGTTGGATATTGAACAAAATAATCCTTGAACAAGTTCTGCAATGTGGCAAACACCATATTTAGAAATAAAGTAAATCATAAATTCCTCAATAGTACCTTAATTGATCATAAAATCTCATCTAGAAACATACGCTTAAGGTCATAAAGCTTTCTAACAATACGGCATTCTTTAAATAAATAATAAAAAAATTAATTTATTACACACTGGAAAATGATAATCTGATTAATCATAATTGACGGTAGCATAATTATAAACCATTAAGGAGTTTAGTTACAAGCTTTTAAACCTGTAATTATACTAACAATGATGGGCGGGTTTCGTATCCACGTGACACCACCAGTATTTACCATTGACAATATTCTACACTACCTACACAAAATACATCTATTGTTATTTAACAAGTTTTAACAATACAAACAAAAATGTATACGTGTATTTCTTTTTCCTTGTCATAATAAAGAATTATGAAATTTGAGAATAAAGCGAAGAAGCACCCGAGTGTAAATCAACGTAAAAATTTCGTTAAAAAGTAGAAAATTCGTTTGTTGTTCCTTGTTCCACATAATTCAAATTATTTACTTGTGTACACATGGACAATAACAATAAATTTTACTATTTTTGATCGATCAATACAAACGTTAATGTAATGAAAGTTGTTACAGTATCAAATTCGCTAAATCAATTTGAATTTAAACCTATTAAAAGAGCGATATAAATTAAATCGACATTGTGTATTATAATATAATTTAAAAATTTTGTTGTAATATTAGATAAATCAAAAATTTTGCATGCAAATAATGGAGTTATCATAAATATAAAGTCATTTGAAATTAGCTTAACGTGGAATCCAAACCGCGGAGGATAAATAATAATGTAATTTCAGTTTGTTTGCAAAAAAGTGGCTTTCTTAATTTATGCAGCGACTATTTTAGGATGTGAATTAATTATATCTTCTGTGACGATCGTTAAATCATGCAAATATGTTCGACACGAATTGTTTAGCAGATTCACGAATTACTATAATTACAACTTCCAACTTGGGTAATGATACAAATAATACAAGTGAAGCAAGATCAAGTCATGAGGAATGAAAAGCTAAAATGAAAACAAATTAGCATTGAAACGGAGCGAATTTAAATTTCTTTTACCGATGAATCAATGAAAATTTTTTTAATTACGTAACCGCTTAACAAAAATTACAATCCTTGTGAAATATGACATTTGGAAAAGGCAAAACCTTACAAAAATTTAGCAATAACTATCCCAAAAATCGCTTACTGTAAATTTATACCCATAAGTACCAATTCCAAGCACGTGCGTTGTAGAAAACTGCACATATACGCGGTTATTCTAACACAAACAATAATTCAGGTTGATTTATAACGTAGTACTAAATTAACTATTTTGCGTAAAATATAAAAAAAATGGAAACGAAGAGTAAAGTGGTGTACTCCAAATGGAGTGGTGGGAAAGTTGAAAGTGATTTGAACGATACCTCTAAAAGGTCATTACTTCTTCGGTTATCTGGATTGACAAGCTTTTTAACGAGAGCATTAAAAAATTGCAGTTAATTAAATAATACTGCGATTGCAGAAATGTAGCGTCTGGAAGGCACCAGCAGACGCAATAAGAACTTGCACCTGTCTTACAACTGGTGTTCCGGTCTTCAGTAGTCTTTTTGCAAGAGAAAATATTTTAATAATATTAAATAATTCAAAGACCTGTCTCAAGTTCCATCCATTTCTCGATGATAAATCGATTTATCTTTAGTAATACGACTTTTGAATAAGGTATAAGTCTTACGACGTGTTAAGAGTATGAAAGAAGACCAAACGAAAAAGAATGAAGCAACTTGGCCAATTAAAATTTTCTTAGTGCGGCATTCGTTATAAAGAATAAGCCGGCTTTTATCGCCATGCTGAATGCGTTGGAAATGAGAATCCAATTACAACTTGGTAAAACCTTGCGAAGCGTCAGGCATGTCTCGACTTCGTGCTGGACGAACGAGAAACTAACAGCCTCTGTCTTTCCGCACAACATAAAATTCTTATACGGAACAAGGAATTAAAATTCCGTTTACTTGTAAAACTTAACTTGTCAATCTATAATTAACATTTCTGCAAGTATGATCAATTTCCCACTAGAAACGTTTCCATGATTTTGATGGTGCTCACGAGAGGAAACTCATAAATACCACTTTTTATGCGTTACCAGATTCTACTAACAGTTTTAGGAAAAAAAAGTTGCAAATTCATCTATGTATATAATAGTAGTAATAATGGTCGTGTGAATGAATCGATAGTTTATCCCTATATGTACCTAGGTAAACTAAGAAAGGAATAAGACATTGCATGTTATCATAGTATTGCAAATAAATCTACCATCTGCTGCTTGTTAAAATTAACTGTTTTCCGTAACAAGAATCCTCTTCAATTTTGAACAAAGGGAAGTATCAAGAATGAGGACAAAGACTCGAAAATGTCAAATATGATTTAAGGGTAACAAGCCTTCGGGGTTTTAAATATAACACACACGCCTTTATAACTTATTCGAAATCGAGTTAAAAATATAAAATTGGCATCTGTCCTATTGGATGTTCAATAACCAATCACCTCACCCTTATTCCAATGACATCAATAAGTAATAAGTGCTGCTACGTGACCCGTAATGTAATATGTCTACATTACATTTCCCTTACGCATGAGTCACTTCATAAGCCTACGTAATATATGAGAAAATATACTACCAGATAATGCCCACTTTCCTACTTCATTGTCATAGTGTTACGAAACCATCAAATAAATTCAAAATTCTATGCTAATTGGATGCCATGGTTCATAGAATGGGATTCCAATCCAGATGCATGAATATTAATAAACCGAACGCATTCAGTATCCTAATAACAATAGTCGACTTATTAACGAAGTTTCGATTTTTGGAAATAGATCAGGATATTTTAAAACGACCAAATGTACAGACAGGGTTAGAGAACCGAAGAAATATAATTCAAATTTTCTTTAACCGCCGTGCGCTAAAGAAAATAATGCAAAGTTTGTACATGGGGTAATTTTGTAACTGTGGGTATGGTAAATTATATCATACACAGTGCTCATGTATAATTGAAAAACCAAGTAACCCTAAATTTTCTGTGAAAAATACACATTTTTAATTAACAAATAATTTCGAAGAAACAACTAAAAACCAATCTTCAGAACTTTGTCAATACAAATCATTTTTGCATGTAAAAGCCTTAAAAAGGCATATAACAAATACATAGCAAAAACCAAGTAACTCGATTTATAAGGTTTCTCAATTTTAGGGTCGAGTGTAGCCGATGTTCTCATATAAAACTAATAACAGACCAGGCACATGGATACAAGACCAAATGAAATTTAAAAAAATCCTGTAAAAGGGAGTAGATGGCTTATAAAGAAAATGCACCACTCGAAAAACTCGTGTAAAAGTGAAATCCCGCATTGGATGTTCTAAAAATTGGCTGCCACTGTGACCGGGGGGGTCTGGTCTGGACCCCCCGCATAATATATTGATTAAGCGATAAAAAAGTTTTGATTTAGCTTTATTTTTGTTGGTTATAAGATGATATGCTGGGGGGTACTTTACACTCCCCAGACGCCCCGGTTAACAATTTGCACTTGCTGTTGTTAACTAAAGTATTTAATTCGACAATTAAAAGTATTAATATTTTCAAAGCAATACAAGAAGTTATTGATCGACTGGGTAAATAATCGAACTGCTGAAGATTACAAAATATTGCACCCCACAGCACGGAGATGGCATGCAAGCCTAAAGTTATTAAATGTTTATTCTAAGGGTTGTCGATTAAAGCTTCTTTGAAATTAAATCACTTTAGAGGTAAATAAGTAAAAAACATTATGGCAATATTATAGTTTTCCTTTTTAAAGGGAACTCCCCCCCCCCCCCCCGCAGCATAATAAAGCGATAAAACCATACCCTCCAGACTTCCCGGCTGCCAGTTTACTTACAATGAAGAGTATAGGGTAAATATTTCCAATGTATAACAAGAAATTATCGTTTGTCTCGGTAAGCAGTCGGACAGCTGTAGATTACAGAAATATTAAACCCCCACAGCACGGGGGTCGCATGCAAGCCTAAATTTTTCTTAAATGTTTGCGCTTATCCCAAGGGTTATCGATTAAAAATTCTTTGAAATAAAATTACTTGGGAACTAAATAAGTTTATAAAAAAACCGAAAATTTATATTTTCCATTTATTTGTAATTTGTCCCCTCCTATTGAAAAATATCACGAACCACCACTGAGTATTTCAAATAATGCACATCATGTACTTCACGTACTACTTACTAAGGTAATTCATATACACATACTTCACGTACTTCACCTTACTTCTCAACTATTTCATAACAATTTAAGGTAATTCTCATATACTTCACGTCCTTCAGGTACTTCACCTACTTCCTAAGTTCTTCAACACATGTATTTCTGATAATTCAAACTTAATTTTAAAAAAGTCACCGAAAAACTTTGCAAATTCAAATTTAAAAATTCCATGCAAGTAAGGACCCTTAATCCACCAAAATAGGGCTTGCGTGGAAATAACTCGGAAATGCGTTTAATTTTCTTAAACCCTTAAAGGAGCGCGAAAGCTTCTCTGGCACCACAACAGGGACATATTTGCATAGAAAATTTTTCCTGTGTATACTATGCCCAAAATAGGTATTAAGTATTCGATGTAGACCGTTTTTCTATTCATATAAGTGAAACAACACTAAATTTCCTGTAAATCTCCGCATAGAACAAATTTCTAGCCATGGGCGTCCTTCGGGGAGGAAAAGGTTGCCCACCTTGGCTTACCACTTAATAAAATGTTTAACGTAATATTTTAAAAATGATCATATAAAAGAAATAAATTTTGGCCCGACTACAATATTTAATACAGAAGGAATTATAATTCAGGAACATAGTTGTAAAAGTGGTTAATAATTCAGTTTGATTATTATTATTTATAGCGCATTTTTGAAATTATTTTAAATTTTCTACTCATATTGAAAATATTTTCATAAAATACAGCGTTTTATGGCAATTGAAGTACAAATTTGTTTGATTCTGTGGAGGAATTTTTACAAAATCAATTTGCAATCAGTAACATTTCATATTTTATTAAATAAGCATCACAAAACCGTAAATTGTTCTACATAAGAGACCAATTTTGTTAAGGTATAATTTAAATTAACTGTAATAAGTTATAATAATTCTCATAGATTGGGAACTCCAATAGGGAACTCATCCCTACATACTTTACTGCTTGCCCACGTAATCGTTGCTGAAGATAAGCAGGACGAGAATTGCATGGTCTTCTTCTTCTTAGAGTGCCGTCTCCTCATAGGAGGTTGGCTACCATGACATTATACTCGTCTCTGTTCTTCGCAAGTCTTATAAGTGTTGCGGCGTCCCGAATGTTGAACCATTGTCTCAGATTTTTCAACCAGGATTGCCTCTTCCTTCCGAGACCTCGTTTCCCCTCTATCTTCCCCTCCATGATCAGCTGGAGAAGAGAATATTTTTCGCCTCTGAAGATGTGTCCGAAGTAAGCTGCCTTTCTTCTTTTAATGGTGGTTAGGACTTCTCGATCTTTATCCATGCGACGTAAGATCTCTTCGTTCGTGATATGCTCAGTCCAAGATATTTTGAGCATTCTTCGGTACATCCACATCTCGAAAGCCTCCAGTTTATTAATTACATGGTAAGAAAATTAAAAGTCGAGTACAAAAAGTGAGCACTTGCAATGAATTTCACCAAAACCGAACATCTAACAATAGGTGAACCTGGGCAAGATCTGATAATGGAACCAGAAGTGATCTGGAATTGCAAATGTTTCAAGTATTTGGAGCTAACTCTCTCCAACAGTGAAATCAATCCTTTGGAATAAACACGTTACGAGAAAAACCGAAACCATGATCTACTCCGCGATAGTGGAGAGCATAATATGCACGTATGGAATAGAAGTGGGAGAATCAACCAAAAGAAATACTATAGGTCGTCTAAAAACTCTGAAAATGGACTACTGGACCCTTTTTTAAAGGATATTTTCCCAGATCGTTTTTATTTTCCAAAGAAAAATCGTTAAAATTATGCAAAATTAAGTTCCTTACAATTTTCCTCAGAAAAAATTGTTAAAAACTAAATTTCACAATTTTCAGCAAAACTATAATAATTTAAATAAAATAATAGTTTTTCTCCAAAATTATTACGGTTACAAATTTTATTTCCTTTTATTATTACGTAGAATTTTATTCTCTATAATTCAAGTTCTGTTCATTTTGCACCTCAGGTGCGCTGAAATCGAATTATTTACAAATAATATGTGAAGTGGCTGAAAAAGTAGAAAAATTATCAAGTCACATCTAGAGCACCTTAGGACTAGAATGTTGTCTTGTACGTAGATTTATTGATAATCAAGGCTAATTGCACTATACTAAAATATAAATAAGTACCAAAGGGAAGGATCTCGGGTAGTGGAGTTTGTATTCAAGAAAACAATTTACTTAAATCGACCGGTTTCGACAAGATTTCTTGTCATCGTGAAGACTATAATATAAGAAAAAATATCCAGTTTAGAAGCTTTTACAAATTCAACTATCAAAATTCAACAAATTCAAAATTAAAAATAAAACTGCTCCAGTTTTATTATGTGTTATCACTAATTTGTAAAAGCCTCTAAACTGTATATTTTTTCTTATATTATAGTCTTGACGATGACAAGAAATCTTGTCGAAACCGGCCGATTTAAGTAAATTGTTTTCTTGAATACAAACTCCACTACCCGAGATCCTTCCCTTTAATAATTACTGGAGTAAGAATTTCGATTGTGTTATAAATAAGTACCTATATAATATTTTCTGTAAAACAAATAATAAAGATTAAAATAGAATAATTAGGCTCGTGCCTAAAACGCCTTATGGATTTACGCTTCTGGGTGTACGCATTTGTGATGGTAGAAGTACATGCCACTACACACAATACTTCAGCAACGATTAACCCCAACGCCCAATACGAGAAAACTAAAATAAAGAGACCACATTAATGGCTTGCTGCCTGTGAGGACCAAAGAATTGGTTTAATATCTAGATAAGTCAGGGCAATGTACAAGGCATCGAGGTCAAAAAGGAAGAAAGAAAAAGCTCGGCGAAAGATAAATTTTAGGGAAACTTTTAGATTAATTTTCACAATCAAAGCAGAGTCTTGTGCAGAAATCAAACTCATCAGAAATAAGCAAAAATTTAGATTTTTAATTCTATAATAATAATTATCATGCACCAAAATTCCTAATTTCTATTATTTACAAGGGCAATAATGCGGTTTATAATCCCTATTTTACCCCACTACCAAAAAACTGTTGACATGCGTTAATAGGTCTAAGGTCTAATTTTAATTTTCAAAAAAATGTGTGTTAAAAAGTGTTAGATGGTGATTTGTATTAAAATTTAAATGTGAGTGCCAATTTTGTGCTTATTAGTGTATAATAGGCCAATAAAATAAGTCATTTGCAATGTTAAAAAGTTAAAGTTTTAAACTATTTTATTGACCTAAATGAGTGTGTTTAGATGAAATTAAAAAAAAAATAAATAAAAACTAACCTGCTCCGTGCCCTAATGGAAACGTGGAACCTAAGTGAAGAAAAACACAATATGAACCAACGTAATTTTATATCGTATTTATACTTACAGCAAAAAGTGCGAATAAGAAATTAATTGCTCTAATTATTGTAATAAATTGAATTAATTTAATATTAATAAAACATGTGAAAATGGGAAAGAAATGTTGTCTTTGCGCTACCGTTTCCGCTTTTAATATTTTATTTTTTAATGAGTCTAGACGTTATTACTAAGATAAACTCAACATTAAAATAAATTATGCGTAAATTTTATTTGCCATAAAAGTATCTACACGTACAGATAATGATAAATTTAGTAACTTTTGACATGAAATGTGTGCATTCCGTGCAATTTTTAAATAATAAGAATGCAATTTTTTACTTTGATGAATTTCACGCACCCCTTGTTAAAAATGCATTTCTGTTTCTTTTGTAATAGGTAAAAGCTTTTTAGCTTTTTTCGGAACTAACAAAAAAGTCCAAACGGTATTTCTCTTTCACCCATTCAACATATCTACTGTAACGCAAAGGGTCGCTTAAATACTAAAAATCAGGTTAACGATGTCGTAAAAAAAGAAAGTTGAAGCACAAAAATATATTGAACCCCAATATAATCAAGAAAACAAGCGTAACCAAAAAAATATATTTTTTGGCAATACTAGAAAGTTCCTCTTGTCAAAATAAACCTATTGAAATTTCTTCCCCAACAATTGCCGTTTAAATTGTTAAAAAAGGTCTCAACGAAAATCTTTCAAGTCTGGTTTCTTGAGATTGAAATTATCTTAATATTAATACCTGGTCGATATTTTAAAGCCCCTTAGTCAAACAAACCGAATTCGCTTGCGCACCTATCTGCAATGCATAATTTAACATTTTCAAAGCCCTTATAAACTATCATAATTTCCTCCAATATTTGGTAGGTAAATAAAGCTGCAAGTGGAGATATGGGATATGGCTAGAGCGACGTAATAAAAAAATTTTAAATTGCAAAAACGTAATAAAATATTAAATTATATTGTAAATGGAAATATTATGTAATATACAAAATAATAAAACGATTGAATTTTAATGTAAGTGGTCGCTCACTTTTTCCCCCTGCAATAAACTAAGACCCCTGAATATCTTTTTCCAATCAAACTAATATAATAGGACGAGAATAAAACAAGTTTCTGGGGATAAATAAAGTTAGCTGAAGCAAAAATTCTGACTTGAAACTTAACAGGAAATTCTATACAAAATAAAGACAGTTTCTAGCCACCCACAACTTCATGATCTTATCCAAATGTATGCATGCTGCAGATCCGAGATTTTCATAGCACGCGGCACCATAATACTTTAAGCGGAAGTAGGATTTGAAACTCTCTCGACATTCCAAACTTGCTTCCAGATTAGAGATTCTTTCGGCGTCGCGTTGATATTTCTTACGATGTAATCTCATATAAGCTCACATTTTTGTTTAGTTAATCGTATTGTACGTAGTACGTATATGATGCAATTGAAATAAAAATACCTGCATGCAGGTTTCAAGTTTTTCCTATTATTCATTCCAGAATTAGATTATTTAAAAGATACGTTATTATTACAATTGTAAAAGTCATTTGGCTAGGAATGGCGACGCTTTTCCCGGTGATACATGGGCGGTAGACGCTATGCATTGGACGCCCGTGCGTCACTCCATGTCTACATACAACAATGCGTCGCGACGTCGAAGCAAAAAGTTCTATTTAATGAACTCACTTGCTTGATTTACATGAAACAAACTGGAATAATATACCATTGTCTTGAGCTATTTACGCTACTTGCATTACATAATAATACAATGGAAACGCTGCAACGAGCTTCTGAAAGCTTCGTCCGAATTTCATGAAAATTAAACCAGCTAGTTTGAGCTTTTTCATAAAATTATCGCAACCATTATTAGTATGTCTATTATCTTCTTTAACCTGCAACAATATTTTACTAATAGAAAACTTCACGTGTGGTATTTAAACCGTGATAAAAAATAGGCACCGATAAGCTCACATCCACGTTTATAATCGTCCAAAATATGTAAATTTTTCCGTACCACTATCGAGTCCAATAAATCAAGTCAACTCGAAGATTAATCGATCCATTTTCAAAACTCCTTAATACCAAAAACTTTTTCTAAACGAAAATTGTCAAACAAGTTGGTAGACTAATGCTTCCAGAATTGCGTATTGTATTAGGTGCTGGATATAACAGTTCCGCTTCCGGTTAGGGGAGTTGAAACAGAACCGCACCGCAAAGAATTCGCAATAATAACGTTTAAACTTTACATAAAACATATTAAGCGATGAGAGAAACAGATTATTATATTTAAAAAGCGCACCCTTAAACATTAACAATTATGGGTACACAAAAAAATGATAAAATACAATAATATAAATATTGTATTTAACTTGAAATTCCATTACATCCCTGAACAAAACAGCTCTTATATCAGGTTATTACACGTTCCAATAGTCGGGTGCGATATAATATCACGGACGGCTGGATCCACCCTCGGAGGGATCAAATATGCGAGAGGGAGAGAGTGCAATAGCCTAACTGAGAGATAGACTTACACCAAAAGCGCTACATTACAGTAGGTGTTGTGTAATATACTCACAGTTGCCATTGTAACAGTTGATTAGCGATTAACCTAGGGCGATTTGAAGTGTTTGATGTTGCAATAAATTTCTCACCTAAAACAAAAAATAAAAATTTTAGTACTTTTATCACCTTAAAATTACACAGGTATGTAAGCCCTTAAAAAACATTTCCCAATTAAGAAAATTTACTGACTTTCGCTATAATTAACAAGACGCACAACACATTTTTACTCCACTACAGGAAGGATTTTGAAGGATTGGAAAATTGACCCTATAGAGTTAATATACCGAAGTCGATTTGATTGCAGTATAGTAACTTGTAACAGTTAATCTATGGTTACTGTGATATATAAACCACTGCATGAACTCGCATTATGTTTACAACCCGTAAATGCAATATGTCAATAGATAATTAATGGATTTTGTCGAATAGTCAAATCATTACTGCGCATTTCAGCTTCAATATGCAGGCAAATTTTTTCTATACCTCGACAAAAAGTCGGTATCGTAAAATAAAACGCTTTCCAAAAGTTTGCAAATAAAAGACTCAACGTTTTATATTTTTTACCTAAAGAGAAAGTCGCACAGGACAAAGGGGACACTTTTTTTCAGTCAAACGCACTTTCTAACCACTTTTTAGAATTATTACAGATTGTAAAGTGTCAAACTGGATTTTTAAAATTATTTTGCTAAAACTGTACTCGGTAATTTATGTTATTATTGAACATAGGAGTAGTACAGTAAATGCGTGTGTAGATATTTTTGTAAATCGAATCCGCATAGATATTTTCAAAAGATAATTCGATAGGCATATTTTGGTTCATTTAGTAGGGGAGTTATTGTTATCAACAAGTTTTAGTTGACCCTCGGCTTGATTTCCTTTTTGTTTCGTTACTGAAAGGATGATGATGTTGATCGCTTTATGGCAATCAAAACAGTTTGAAAAGCGCGCAATTGGAAAGTTGTGCAGAAATTATTAAAGGAAATTGTGTTATAGATTCCATTTGCTGAAAGAATTTTCCTGCAAGTAGGAGCAAAACGTCCATGTGCTCCAAACGAATGATAATCATGTGAGAAGTAATTCGAAAATACCCCAACCGAACTTACGAAAAAGAATATTTCTTTCGTTTATAATTTAATTTCAAATTATTACGTATCGTATTACGGCCAAACCCTGACTCAAAAAACGATTATTTCACGAAAAAGATGTTTGCATTGAAATAACGAGAGAAATGCGAATATTTTGCTTAAACTTTTTAGTTTGATATCTGACAACAGCCTCTAAGGTTGTGACATCAAATTTAATCTGAAACAGGGGAAAATTTGTGGAAAAAGTTCCCAAAAGTCGTGGATTTGCTGTTTCTTGTATTTATGCTCTAAATATTAGGAATTGTTAGCAACATTACATTTTGAATAAAATTATACTGCGTAAATTTAAAAAGAATTATTATTTAAGACACAAAACTCAAATTTTCTTTGATTCCTAAATTTAAAAATTTTTAGAAGCACTTTCTAACCACTTTTTAGAATTATTACAGATTGTAAAGCATCAAACTGGATTTTTAAAATTATTTTGCTGAAACTTTACTCGGTAATTTATGTTGTAGAAAAATGCGTGAGCAGATAATTTTGCAGATCGAATCCGCATGGAAATTTTCAAAAGATAAATCGATAGGCATATTTTGGTTCAGTTAGTAGGGCAGTCACCGTTATCAACAAGTTTTAGTTGACCCTCGGCTTGATTTCCTTTTTGTTTTGTTACTGAAAGGATAATGATGCTGATGGCTTTATGGCAACAAAACAGTTTGAAAATCCGCAATAAGAAAGTTGTGCAAAAGTTATTAAAGGAAATTATGTTATAGATGCTTTTGCCGAAGAAATTTTCCTGCAAACAAAATCGAGACGTTCATGTGATCCAAACGAATGATAATCATGATTTGAAAATACCTCGATCAAAATTACAAAAAGCTGTTTATTTTGCAATGTCTCCTTCGCTTAGAGAGTTCGAATTTTAAATTATTATTACGTATTGCGGCCAATACCCTAACGCAAAAGCCGACCACGTCACGAAAATAGAGTCTGTATGGAAATAACTAGGGAAATGTAATTATATGTTGCTTAAACTTTTTAGTTGGGTATTTTAAAACAGCCTCTAAGGTTTCTACATCAAGTTCAATCTGAAATAGGGAAAAATTTACCGAAAAAGTTCCCAAACGTCGCGGATTTGTTGTTTCTTGCATTTATGCTTTAATTAGGAATTGTTAGCAAAATTACATTTTAATAAAATTATACGGCGTAAAACTGAAAAGAATTATTATTTGGACTCCTAGAATTTCCAAAATAGGTACAAAACTCTAATTTTCTATTCTGAAGGAACTTTCCTGCAAACCGGAGCAAGAAGTCCGTATGCTCCAAACGAATGATAAGCATGTGAAAAATAATAAATATTCCGACCGAAATTACAAAAAGGTGTTTGTTTTGCATTCTTTTCCTCGTTTGGAGAGGTTAAATTTCTAATTTAATAACTGTAATAACTGGAAATAAAATTATTTTGCTAAAAACGTTTTAATTTGCATCTGAAGGTTTCAATCCGAAACAGGGAATATTTGTCGAAAAAGTTCCCAAAAGTTATGGATTTACCGTTTCTTGCATGTATGCTCAAAATATTAATATTAGCAACATTACATTTAATAAAATTATACGGTGTAAAACTGAAATAAAAAGTATTATTTTAACTCCTCTAGTTTCCAAGATACACGCATAAAACTCAAATTTCCTTTGATTCTTGTCAAAAAATAATGTAGTTTTTAGTTTTAACTAAATTTAAAAATTTTAAACGCACTTGCTAACTACGTTTTAGAATTATTAATACAAACTAACAGAAAAACTGTACGAACGGAGCCACGACTGCGAAAACCCTCTAGTAAACCAACTAGGGAAATACGAAATCGTCGATTTCCACAGGTTTAAGAGGCCGAAAAGCATCTTGACTCCAAGAAATACAGGATAAACTGGTAGCAAACAATTCATGCGATACTTATTGGGATAACCACGTCTCTTTCAGCGATTAATTTTTTGTAATCTGTGTCAGCGTGTTAACTCTGTTTCAGATTAAATGAAGTTTAACCCGTTCTCTCCCCTTTGGGATAGGTGCTATTCGTCCCGTTATTTGTGGGACAGGTGCTATGCGTCCCCATATAATATGATTTTTGGGATAGGTGCTTTTCGTCCCGTTTTTCTTCTCGCTTCGCATCAAGCATGGATCATGGACAACCGGGCCTCACCCGGCGCGGCGGTCTGAAAATTTTTCTTTTCTCATTTTATTCTACTAATATCATGCCTTTCTCAAGGCATAATGCGACCGGCTTCTACGCCTTTTCAAGGTTTTGACCCATGTTACATTTTCAAGAGAGTTTTTATTCAATTTTTGAGCGTTGGAGGAGACAAAGCTGGGCTCGGCCCAGCACGTGCTTCGCTTCGCGAACCATGATGCTTGCTTGCTTGCTAGAATTATTACAGATTTTGAAGCGTCAAAGTGGATTTTTAAATTATTTTGCTAACAATTTACCCGGAAATTTACGCTGTTATTGAATAACCGTAATACAATAAAAATGTAGCAGATATTTTTACAAATACATAGAATCCGCATATATATTTTCAAAAGAAAAATTGATAAGCATATTTTGATTCACAGTTAGTAGGGGAGTCATTGTTATCAACAAGTTTTAGTTGACCCTCGGCTGATTTCGTTTTTATTTCATTCGTGGATTATTGTGATGTAGATTCTATTTGCTGACGAAATTTTCGTGCAATCAAGAACCAAGATTTTTACGTGCCTCTAACGAATAACGATGATGTCAAAAGTAATTCGAAAAATAAGCCGCAACTACGAAAAATTGTTTATATTATACAATCTTCGAAAAAGTTTCCAATTGTTCATTGAGGTTGAATTTCGAATTAGTCCCAAAAAGAAATGAAATTATTTTACTTTAATTTTTTAATTTAGTCTCTAAAAACAGCCTCCAAGTTTTAATATCAAGCTCAGACCGAAATAGGGGCAAATTTGTCGAAAAAAACACTTTTTTAGTGCCTGAAAAATGTTTTTGTTCACTGATGAGTTTCTTAAATTTTGTTCAACTTAATTTTGTTATATTGTATTTTATTATTATTTTATTTTATGTAAAATTGTCTTGGTTAAAAATACCTAGTTTTATCAGTTATTATAAAGAAAATTATGATTTTTCATTCTTTTTGTTAATATTTTCAATATTAAAAATTTTAAATTAAAAAGTTAAATTTCTTTTTTGATTATTGATCGAAGTAAAGATACACAACTTTTCTCTACTTTAACGGACTTCGTATCGCTTAAGATAATGGAGATCGACATGCTTAAGGTCAAAAAACGGCCACCTTCTTCATGATGTAATTTCCTCCCTGTCTTTGTATCCTTCCGCTTAACGTGAGAATTTGCAAAAAACTGTAAAAAAACGTTAAAACACTTAAAAATCCCAACATTCTTGAAGGCATAGCAACAATATTGTCGGTGTTTAATTAATTGTGTTAATTTGAATTATTATTGTTAGTGCGTGATTGAAATTGTGCGGCCTAAAGGCCGAACTGGCGGACGGATCAATTTATTTCATAACAAAAAATAAAATTTTAACGTCAATAATCCGACTTAGAAAACATTAAAAAATTTATTGTAACTCCTATCAATTTTTATCAATTTTTTTATGTTTGTGCCAATCTCATTAATCTATTCATGCACGTCAATTATGCCACTAGCCCAACGAAATTTTTTATCTGTTAGCTAGCTGTCAACTAGCTAATAGCCATCTAACAACTAAAACTATTTTTCGTGGGAGGAGAAGTCCATATTTTTTAGATTTTGTACTTTGTATAAATTTCTGGAAAAGTGCAGCCACTCAAGGCAATTGCCCGGTAACTAAATTACACCCATCAGGGTAATTCCATAAAACTAAATTTTACATTTTTCAGTAAATATTGAATGAAAAGTAGTGTTTTTTGGAAAGCCGTATCTGGAAAACTATACGGATTACAACATTTTACTTCTGTTTAGTTTTAAGCAGAGTTTCATTCTCTATGTCCTAATTTAAGTTGCCCCTTAGGTGCACCGAAATTGAGTTTTTTGAAAAATTGTAAATAATAACAGAAAAATAGTAAAAGAAAACACGGTGATTTACATCTATGGACAAATTTTGCGATAAACAGGAAGAAAAGTCTTCATCGAAATCTGAATAAAACGTTTGGGCAAAAATCGAAAACAATGCGGGGTTTTTTTGGAAAGTTATATTTATCTCGAAAACTATAGCAGGTAAAATATTATTTTTTATATAGTTTTCACTTGAATTGCATCTAATTAGTTTAAATTTGTTAATAACAATTTGCTTAATATTTTTTGGGACCCTCTTCTAACAAGTTGCCCCTGTTCTGAAGCAAACGTGATGTCGAAAACTTAGGGGTTCTTTTTCGTTACCAAACTAAAGGGTGAAAGCAAAAAAATTGCATTTAATAGTAATTTATACGTAAAAGTACCAGAACTTGAATTTTTACAGTCGAGATACTTCGAATTATAATAATGAACTAATAGAGCATCATTTATATTTTTTGTTGTTTTTTATTCGAAAAATGAAATAATTGTTAGACATATTGGTGACATACTTTTGGTGAGATTTAGGGGACCTACTGTTTAACGCCAGCGCCTAGCAATGCACATTATGGAAGGCTCTTATAACGATGCAATGCAGATAGATACGGTTAAAATTGGCATACATATTATAATGGTTCCCGTAGTGCACAAACCTGCATTAATCAACTAAATCAAGTTGGGAAAAGTAATTATAAGACCCCATTATAGTGATCTCATAATAAAGTTATTAAAGTTTTTTTTTTATTGAAATGCAGGCTGAACTCGACGATCACAACGTAATATAGTGTAATATTTAATTTGATAAATAGTTTGCGGCAAATTATAGTCAAAATTCAATATAAAAGACGAGAAAAAAAACCACGAGAAACCGCAAGACGATAATATCTCGCATAATAGAAATCAAAAGTACAAGTTTGAGAATTGAATTAAAAATCAAAACAAAAAACTGGAACTAAACATGGAAAAAATGTTTTTCAATAATTTAATCAAGTTAAACGAAGTGGATTTATAACAGCATGAGAAAGTACGAACGCAAGAAATAATATACTAGATTCTTCACATAAATTACAATAAAATGAATAACAATAAATTACGTGTAATTAAGTTAATCGTAATTATTTGAAATAATTACATAATAAAAAAAGTAGACGGAAAATGCATTACCGTTGATAATAAGCCAAGTTACGCAGAGATATTCACAATAATTCTAACGTTTTTTCAACATTTCAGAACAATTTCCAGTTTTTCTAGAGAATATGAATTTTAATTGACGACCGTTTTTACAAAAATTAACTGCAATTTTAATTCTTCGTACGGATGTATCCTAAGAATTTCTTTAATCTTCGCTAATTGGTACGATTTCGATCAAATTCTCAGGGAAAATAATGAAATATGTTGATAACAGTTTTATACTGTTAATAACCACTTTTATGTAGGTACCTAATTTTATTTTATAAATAGGTTTTTGAAACGCGGTGTATTTGTATTGGTTACTTAAAAACACATGAGTAGAATAAAATTATAGTAAATTATAAGTTTACATTAATTTTAACACGTTTTCTCAAAATGAATATGCACGTTCACGAAATTACTTATAGACACGATTTTGAAATTACCACACTTAAAAATTAATAGAGTAGTGATAGATATAGAGAGAGAGTCCTTTCACTTTTTCATCATAACACTCAATTTTGGATGTGTACCTATATGTTAGAGATATTCTTTATCTTCTTTGAAGTATAGTTTTGATAAATTTATTTTTACAAAGTGAGATTGTGAAGAGACAATAAATAATGTAAATTTTTGTAAAGGTTGGTTGGAGGAAACCCCCTGCTAGCTGTGTTACATGGAAGATTTAATAGATAAATAACGTTTTTGCAACAAACTTTTTTTGTTTGATGCACATGCAATTCGCGTCCAAGTTGACAGCAAATGAAATATAGAATCCAAAGCCTAGAGCACGTTTATATTTTATAACTTAATAATACGTCGCTCAGCAGGCTTTCGGATATGCAGTGTACTGGTTTAAGTCGAACACGAGCTTGCAGTGTAGGTACTTTAACAACATGAAAGGATCGTATATTTCGAAATGAATAATAAGAACTTAACCTGCGGTGCATTTTGTATTTATAATAATAAAAAGAAAAAAGAGCTGCAGTAATAAATGCAATTTCATCTTAATTATCTATCGAACAAAATCGATACTAAAATTATCGGAAGGGCAATTAACACAACATAATATCTCTTCTTTGACAAATTCCATCCCCCGACATCGGTTTATAGTTACGGGGTGCAATGTGCAGTTCATAACATCGGATAGCCGCCCAACTTTACGATCTAACGAACTTCCATAAATACTACCTCTACACACATTGCCCATACCATACCCCTCTTTTCCTCTGCGGCTTTTGCTTTTATTTTGTTTATTTCTGAATTATTATCCTCCATTCAATTCCTGTCGATAGTGACAATGTGGTTGTTTGATATCCCGTACGATCGACGCTATACGTCGCTTGTTAACGTTTGATTGGTTTATAACGAACTAGACCAGGACGACATCGATTTTTCCTTTACTGATAACAAGCGCTCGTTTAATATATTATCCGGTTATTTAACTGTAACTCAATCGCATATGCCTAATACGTATAGCAACAAATTTATGCGCCTTTCTAATAAACAATTCATAAAAACGAAGCTAACATTCTTGAAATACCCGGCAAAAAGTCAAATTCTGAAAAACTGCCTCATTTTTAACATAGTCTTGTCGTTCCATGTCATGTCAAAAAATAATGAACACAATCACACAAGAACACTCTAAACGAGTCCACAACAAAAACCGGCCCAGATGAACCGGTCGATTTCCTTTGCGTTACATTTTTCATAACGCATACTCGTCCAGATTCCACCGGCTTCACTATTAGTAGAGGAAGAGTGGGCAAAAAAACGTTAAAAGTAGCGCTCGTTATTAAAATATTGAATTATAAATACTTGTATTTTTTGGTTAGACGAATAGGTTATGCACGAACGGCTATGGTTGTCTATTCGACTCCATCTCATTAGTGAACGAAATGCCTCTGACAGCAGCTGAGGCTTGTCGTGTAGAGAAACCTTATATAGAACCGGTTACTATATACACTCCACGTTTTCTTTGCTCGACCTATCTTGGTGTTTTCGCGAGAATTCGATAAGGTTTTATCTTTGTTGTAGCATCGTCTTGCAAGTATTACTTTCTACAACAGTCACACCATAAAGTAGCCAATTTACTCAATTACACAATTAATAGGTACAATTCTTACATAACTTGCAAGAACAAAAAGTTATATCCATAATAAAAGTACAAAATATTTCTAATAAAGCTTAAAAATTTCTTCATAAAGCATATAAACGTTCACATATGTACGTGTTTTCTATTTTAATATGTTCCAAGATATTATGGACAGTTCTACATGGGGTGTGGTAAAACTAAAGCAATTTCGATGCAACCACAACAGGAGCAGAAAGAAAGAAATAAAGAAGAATTCGGACGTGACTAGAAAAACTTGCGACTTGAAAGAGTCGGAATAAAATAATTAGCGAAATAAAAGTTTAAATGTTATTTATAAACAATAATAAACAAGGTATAAACATAGATCTTCGCCGGACACTAGTGATATGAGAACGTATGGGGGGTAGTTTGTCACCATTTGGGTTGTACTGATATACCCACCACCGCAATAAAGCTTTGTCTATAAGAGTAATATATCTCAAAATCCCATACTTTAGAAACTCGTAAAGAAGCCTAAAAAGCTATATAGTTATTCGCATGATGTGTTTTATAGGGGACTTTCATATCCATATATTTTAAATGAGATTTAGACAAGCGAAAAAACCTTTTTTACATTTACTGACTGATTGGATTTTCAAGGTGTTTCCATCATTTTGACTTTCGTAGTGAAACTACTAGAAATTCGTGCTGTAAAAATCGATACGTTCTCTTTAAAGGTCGCTACTACGTGTTTTACATCGAGAATGCGATGCCGGAGCAAGATCACGATTTGGAATTTAATTTTGTTAAATTATCAAATTTTTGCTAGGTTAAGTTCACGTTGTCAAAATCCTGGATGGCAGGTACCTATGATGATATCTCTTTAGCATCTGCCGGACGACGGCATAAAGACATCGTGAGGGCATTCCACTAACATGTGTTACAGACGGCACTCGAAACTGTTATAGATTCAGAAAACCAGTCGGCATTAATGGCAACAGTTGGATATATATTTTATATTTTAAAAACGTTCGGAAGCCTTTAATTGCACGTAATTGAACTGTACTTGTGTTTTATGCATAACACTTTTTTACATTTTCAAAACTTGTTCCATCTAATATTTAATGCATAAGCATTAAGGAAGAGCTTTTGGAGTATATAGGGGTGTAAATCTGAATTTTTCATAGATGAATTTTAATAGAGTAGCCATATATTTCGTTCAATAGAGAAGACGAAAGTGAGTTTATCGAGAGCAGACTGTTTATTACACGCGCACCTTTTTTTTCAATTCTTTCGCACAATCATTTGCAATATTGAACGATAAAATTAATTTACTAGAAAACAGAATTACTAACTAAAATGTAATAACATGAAATTAATATTATTTATCGTGGTGTTATCATATATTTATTCCATAATAAATAACAGCACACACCTATCTATATACTATATAAACCGTAACATACACAGTACTATATTATGCGTAAGTTACAGCACACGTTACGATTTTTCTGTGTTGTTGGTTACACATCAATTTACATAATCACTAAACCAACTTAAATGTAACCAATTAAAGAGGCAACGATTAAAAAGTGAAATATTCTTGTACATTTGGAAATAATGCAAAATAATCTGATTAACTTAATTAATATAAGCTACCGCGCTTTTCATTCGCCATATAATTTAATGCATAATATTTGCATTTTATAAAATACCAACAAATAAATGAATAATTTAAAAGTTTAGTCATAAATTTAACATTCAATTACGTATAGCGTGCATAGAAAAAAGTAATAAATTAGTGCGGAGTCGGTAAAAATAAAAAAAGGTTTAATATTTGCAACACTAAAACTAATAAGATAAAAATAAATGGACCAAAAATGTTAGCAAAGCTATGAAAAAATTGAACTAAAAGGGAAGAAATTGGAAGACTTTTTGGTTGTTTAAGCAATTTTAGGGTTATTACATCGCGTTGTATTTTTTTCTTTTCATGTTAAGGGTAACTTATGGAAAAACTTTTTTAAATTTCAATTTTCCCTATTTCATTTAGCTATAGTAAATTTTAAAATTTAATTGGCAAATGAAGTGAGCTAATTTACACACAATTAGTTAATGAAAACTATGAATTTTTATCTGTCGATTGCATTGCTGATAAGTAAACATTAGAAATGTTCGGTGCCAAGGTTGGTCGATATGTGACAAAAATTTATTTTACGAATTCTACTCTTAGTAATATTTTATAAGGATTATTAAACAAAATCGAGGATAATTACGATATATCTATTGCGTAAGTTGTAGCAGTCGCATTTTATAACATACGTATCCCTCGCGTATCCCGAATTACTGATTACGGATTATCTTTAAAATCGGTAATTTTTTTAGTACAATGTTTACAAATTTAGTCACTTCCAAGGATTTTCTTCCTTCGTCTGATGAAATTTCTCTGATTTTTAAATTTTTTAAAATAAGTCCAGTGAAATCAGATTCGTTTCTGCGTTATTAATTAAGGAGAAATACAAAATTTTGTATCATTATTATTTTTTAATTATAATATTTTTTATTACTTATCATTTGTATTGCTTTTTGTCGAAATAATAATTTCAAATTTTCTATAATCAATAAATTTAATATTACATATTTACGTATTTATGTATATTAATTAAATAACATAATTTCCATGCCTATCAGGCAATTCAAATTACAGTTTAAAATAGAATTAATTACCGAATCGATCAAACCTGAACCATTTATAGAGAAAACAGTTTTAGAAGAAATGAACAAATGTTATATAAAAGGTTTACATGAAAAGCATTGGGATAACAACATAAATAAAACTGGACAAAAATGTATTCGTGCATGAAAACGAAAAATTATACATTGGCACTTTTGGTAGATAATTACAAAACAGTATACAATAATACAATACAATACAATACAATAATATAATACAATAAATTTATTTTTTATAGTTTAGATGCTAGAAGTATGCATAGTCTTCAGACGATACGGTATCTAATACACGATTGCCAAAGTTGTGCGGCCTAAAGGCCGCACTGGGGCGTCTATCATCATAAGTGTATGCAGTTTCCTTGAATTGTTCCATGTAAAATATTGCGATTCTCCGAAATAGAGTAGTTTTCACAAAATATATGGTCAGATTCGTACCTGGCCCCCTGTCTCAGGATGTCGTATCCGGGGTTCCCCTAATCAAATTCTTCGGGATTATGTATAGATAAATAAATTGCGGACGCTCCTGGATAATATTGCCTTCATAAAACAAAATATGCTACCTATATTTATTTTTTTGTCCTTACAGATAATTGATATACCTATATGTATTCTCAATGGTTACTAAATTAGAAAGTATTCTCTGAAGTTGGAAGATCTCACTATATCCAAAAGATGTTGTTCTAAATGAAAACTTAGCCGCAAATCTTCTCGAGTTAAATATAATTGGGGTTTTCCATTTTTCAGATAAGATCTTGTGTTTCAGGAGGGTACACAGAGAAAAAGATTTATTTATATTTAATAAATTACCTTTTACTCAAAAAACCATTTTATTAAATGGTGGCAAATAAATGTTTCTTTGGTGGTAACTAATTTTATTTTATTGAAATAAACGCTGGCATTGAATCAAAAGTTTATAGTTACATCGCAATAAGCTATAGCAGATCCAAATAAATATTCTTCAAAGAAATATATTTCTTATTTTTAAAGAAACCTTTTTCTCTGTGTAGACTATTATAATAGTAATGCTATGATTTTCATATTAGTACTAATATGCCTTAATTTAGTATCTACTTAAGGATTGTAAGCTAATCAATTTATACAAGTCATTGAGTGAATGAATGACTGAGGGCCCTTAACTTTATACCTATGTGTAGATTTCCTGAAAACCGCTTTCGACGTTTGTAAAAAAATAAATAAAAATAACATACCATGGATAATTAACCTTTTTTCAGTGATTATTTTTGGACGGGCATAGAAAGTATATACTCGGGCACAGTAGTCAAGGAAACAATAAGACATAAAAAAGACGTCTTAATTTATGTTCATAACATTAATGGTTTTGAAGTAATCCCAACATAAAAATATAATGTAATAATAGGTATACTTTTTGTAAATTTGTTGACCTTTTTTTACATAATAACATTTTTAATTGGGTATAGGTCTTTTTAATATGTTATTAATAGACAATGACAATTAACCAATTTAAAATTGGAGTTTAAAACTCTAACTTTCATTTTTTATGAAATTTATGAAGTAAATAAAATTTACTTTCATTCCAAACACCTTGAAAATGGGCCAAATTTAATGGCCCGAAACGTTGGAAATTAGTAACATATTTAAAACACCTAGGTATACCGAATTAAAAATTTTATTATATAATATAATAGTAGAAATAAATTACGACCGTTTCATCGTAGTGAATTTACACTTCTTACAGTTACTTTACCGCACCTTACTACGGATGCTTTTAATTTTCAATGCGTTGCCAAAAACGGTTGCATTCTACCGTCCCATTGCTAACGATGGTTTTATCTTAGTGTCTCGTTGGTAAGAAGGATTTTATTTTACCATCCGTTGCTAAGAACGTTTTCATTTTGACGTCCGTTGCTAAAGAAGGTTTTTTTACAGCTGCGTTGCTAGTAAGGATTGTCTTATTTTACGGCTCCGTTACTAAGGGTGGTTTTATTTTACGCTCTGTTGCTAAGACGCTTTTACTTTGTCGTCCGTTTGTTTATATTTTACAGTCCTAACGCGTTTCGGTATCAAATTGCTATCATCGCACAACAATATCGCAAATTTAACACTGAAATAAAATTTTTTTTAAATTAAAAGAATGAAATGAATGATTATGATAATAAAACAATAAATTGACACAAACTTATTACAAACAAATTTACTTTATTGTTTTAATGTCATCTTTCCTTTTTCATTTTAAAGTTTTAATTTAAAATTCGTTATGTAATTAAAAAAAAAGTTTATTTCAATTGATGGTAATTAGTTCGGTGTTAAATTTGTAAAATTATTGTTGGCTCATAGAAGCAGTTAACGCCTAAACGCGAAAGAATTCTAAATTTTCTCAATTATTCAGTTTTATTTTACTTCCCAATGGGCGTGAAAGTAGTGTTTTCAGCCCTATAACTGTAATACTGAAAATGCTACTTTCTACGCAGTAGTTAAAAAATAGCATTTGTGATACAACCAAAGCCTATGGAACAGGAATATTTCGAAAACTATTTACCGTAAATTGTAATGGAATTTTCCAACAATAATTTCCTGTATTTTGCAGGTTTTACGTGATCAAAATAGGAAATTTTCCCTGACTTGATAAAATAAATGTGGATTGACTAAAACTACACATTAACATATTTTCTTTACATGTTCTAAAAAATCAAAAATTCTCTGGCTTTCCATCACCAAATTTAAACATTTTTAAATGTCCTGACTTTTCCCGGTTTTCCAGAAGAATAGGAACAAAAACCAAATATAATTTTTACGTTCAAAATTACTTTAAATTTTAATTGTTGGTGCTTTATTGAACTGAAACTTAATATAATATAAATTGAATGTGCAATGTAAAAAAATTGAATAATCCTAATTGCTTAATTTCCCTTTTCTGTGACCCCTAAGATATGTATGTAAATTGCAAAGAAAAGCAAATTGTATATGAATCTAAATTTTACTCAACTATTTTCATACTTTCTTTATTTTCTATTCTATAGGTTTGGCTGTCTGGAAAGTTTTATTTTGTCGTACTACCTAGCTCTTGGAATCTACATCAACGCGCACAGATACAATGAGAGAAAGAACATCATAAGTCAAGAATATCCTATAGAACCAACAGGTAATGATTTTATTCTATTTGTAGCTATCATGGACCTCACAATAATAATAATAATAATTAAATTAAAAAAATTAATTTCCTCACAACAATTTAATTTTGCTCGCCCTAAATGACAGACAAAAGCTAATTAAAGCTCTACAAATTAGAAACTTTTTAACCTTCTTAACCTCAAATTAAACAAAATGTCGAAAAGAAAATTGTTTGCTGCAACTTCAGGTTTTTAAAGAGATAAAATCAGAAGTGGAGCTACTACAGTCATCAACAACTAACTTCTGAGCTGATCAAATTACAGAAGAAAATGAAATCGTGCAAATTACACATTATTGCAATTCATAACATCAAAAGCTCGTTCCGTTAACGAACAGCTAAGTGATTTAAAAATAAAATTACACGTTAACTTTCAAAATTATATACGATTTAAATGACACTTAAAGGTACATTCAAAGCACGAAATATAAAATGCTTTACGGGTTACCTACTTTGGTACATTATAGGGTTAAGTTTTGTTTAGTCGATTTAGTGAAGATGTAAAGCGAATTTAATTATAATAAATTTGAATAAGCTTTGTATTTCAAACTAGCATAGATATTTCCTTTACACGAACACATAAATTTCGAAGCAATTGGATTAAATTTAAATTAAGATACCCAGACGTAATTAAGATCAACAATACCCACCACAAGATGCATGCATATTGACTTTCAAAATTTTACACCGAAAAATAAACCAATTTGGTCAAGCAACTGCAAGAATTCGTTTTGTTTGGCTAAATTACGACTCGGATAAATTAGCTGCGATTTTTGTATTGCAACCTTTTGTGTAAAAAATTACGCTATTAATTTCATTTTTGTTTAAAACGCAACAGTGTTATTTTCGTGCAACTCAATCTAAACGGAAAGCACTTTTATTGCTTGAAAGTTTAAAGACGTACATTCTCGAATTCCATGCCAACCAAGTTTTATAGCGCTCAGAACTTATTTTTCCCGCACCAAATCAATACTCGAGCTGGTGCACCCAAGACAGTAAGTGTCCAAATAATAAATGCGTCCAAACTCTATTTTTGACAAATAAAGCATAATGAACAAAGAAAATATAGACAAACATAATAAAATCAAAAGAAAAACTTTTATCTTCATCTGATTTATTGGCACAAAAATTCCACGATATTCTGTCTGGCTATTTTCAAAAATTTTGTCGATTTACCTTTGTTTGTCGTAGATTTTTCACATTAACAAAATTATACGCACGAATAAATCTGATTTTTATTTTTAATTAAGCGATTTTTACGACTTTTGTTGGTAAGCTGGAACCAGGTACTGAAGAGTTTGGACGAGGGGAAATGGCACATAGGTAAAAGCGTTCGTTTCTGTTATACAATTACGTCGACCCCTAGTTTTAACATCCATATGGTTAGTGAAAAAAAATCAAATACTTTGAGTCTAAATCTACGAGGTAAGAAAGCTTCATACCGTACGAAAGTCAAAAAGTTTTGCAAAAAAATAATAAATATCCGACAAAAAGTTTAATTTCTGATTGAAAAGTTTCAAATTCGTTTTAAAATTATTGCAATAATAAGATTCGAATTGTTTCCTTATAGTTTGAAAATATTCGGAACTGCGCAATCACCCAAAACTCCCTACCTAAAATGCAAACCAACAGCATACCAAGAATGCGCCTGACCGGTCGACAAACTGGCAGCCATGTTGGATTAACTATGGTGCTGCTATCTTGTGTAGTGCAAAGTTTTTCTATTTTAAACCTTTTTTTTAAATAAATGTGTGATTTTAAGTGTCCATTATTAATTTTAAAAAATGCGTGTCTGTGCTAGATGTAAAAGTTGAAAAATACGGAAACGCTAGACCACAATTTATATATTTAGATGCGCATTTCCAACTGCGCTTGAATTGAAATGGCCGTCTTCGTATGATAAGTTTATTAATAAAATCTCCAAAATCAAGCTTATTATACTGCTCGATTATATTTTAGGCTTCGTTAGGAAATTTCCAAAAAAAAAGAGGATAGAAAAATGGTTTAAAACGATACATGGTAAACACAAACAGCGCCATGTTGGCTTATAACTTGAACAGCGTTCCTTATAAAAATTGTATCAATTTATAGCATCAACCATAACACAAGAATCATCGGAGATAAACTAAAAAAAAATCCGGTAAATTTGGATCGAGTTGAAACTTTTTATATTAACTGGATGAGCTTTATTAACTTTCAGGTTAATTTTCCAAAGAATGGCTTCTAAAAATTTAGCAACGGTGTTGAAGTATTTACACGATTACATGGCCGTTTAAGTTTTAAGTCTTAATAGCTATAAAGGAACAAATAATTCCGTTTTAATGACAGTTTTATGGTCCATAGCACTTGCCACTGTTACAGTTTCCTTACGATTGTGAAGATGTAATTCAAACTACCATTTGGTAAAGTAAATGAACATGATATCTAAACTCTTGGTACTTGTTGATTAGTTAATGTATTTTGTGTTAGTTCGTGTTGAATGAGTAATTTTGCTTCGTTTGTAGATAATTTTGATCAGTTGTGGGTTTTAATGTATAAAACTAGTTTTTCTCATAGGGTATATTTTCGTTTGCCTGAAAGACTTGAAAACAACTGAGAATGGAAATATTTTCACGTAGTTAAAACTATTATTTTGAGTCTAAAAGTATTTTAACGATTAATCTTCCAGTTTCATCCAAATGTTTGGATGTAAGTGAAATATTGTGCTTTCTCCGACAATTTTTTAGTTTTTATTTCAAACGTTTAAATATAATTCGTAATAATAAATTTCAAATAATACAACTGACGCTACCGAAGTCATAAATTTTCTCTTCCTCGTGAAACCAAAAATTTCCACTATATTTTCGATAAATTCATCAACTCGAATAAGCTTACTATATATATTTTTATCAAATTTAAATTCTTTATTTTTTATAGAATAAACAAAGGAAATAAACTAAAATAATGTATGTATGCACCTTTCAAGCGGCAAGTAATACAGATAGTGTTTGTGTTCAAATGGACTTGTCATAATAGGTTATGTGACGACAGGAATATACATTACAGGTTATCTTATGGAGAGTTACAAGTTGGATATTTGCATGTGGAAAGTTCACAGGTTAGATTCAATCGCATGTTCGGGTCTATTTAGAATTTACTTTTTAAAAGCGTGCAAAATCGACTGAAATTTTCCATTTAAAAAATTTCGCACAATAGAAGCCCGCAAACTTTCTCTCCAGTCTTTTTTTACCGAAATTGACTTTTTTACAATTAGAAAGTGGATGCTTTTAAGGTACTCGAGGGTTGTAAATTAGAAAGTTGGACGTTTAGTTTTTTAGTTAGTTGTGTTGTAAAGATTTGTGTGAGTGGATGCTAAATATTGGATGATCAAGTCTAATTTTTTGGAGGTATGTTCGAGTTGCAGAATTATGTAGTTAATTATGTTTAAGTAATTGAGAAGGTTTAAAAAATGTAGTGATAAAACTTAAAGTTTGGATTCTAACGACGGTTTAACTTTGGGAACATATCGTCATGGCGCGTTCTGAGAGAGCGCGAGGCGGACACCGGCGGGATTTTAACCGGTCCCTATCCGACATTTGCGCATTCAGCGACGGCCATTTCACCTCTATAATATAGAGACATTTACACTTCAGTTTACAAGATTTTATACCACATAAAAAAATGGTTAAAGTGAAATTATCTGAACCCAAGCATTTCCTCTCTTATTTTCCACATTCTACGGAAGGAAATTTAGCTGAATAACTGAAAATTGTAAGGACATGTAATGTACATATTACCGACACGTTTCAGATCTTGTTAAACGAATTTAACCGTTTAATGAAACTTAAAAACGGAAGTATTTTCTTTCGTTACAATTAATTAGCGAACATTTATGTGCTGCTGGTGCCCGCGTAAATTTTCTTCAGAACAATAAAAGAGGCAGCTGAAAGGAAAGATGTCCGATATGAAAATAAAAATATCCGTAAGAAAGGTGAAAACTTGAGTTACGACTTAAGCTTAATTTACTTTGTCGTTTTTTATTTGTATTATACATTATATGCTTTAAAGCACTCATCTGTAATTTTTTTGAGAGCTATTTTTAAGTGATTTTTTCATCCGAGTTGATCTTCATTATTCCATCCAAGTGTATATTACCATCGCAGATAAATAAATCGTCTGATTTCTATAAATAGAAATCCCTTAAGCTCAGTTTTTACACCCCACTGTTATTTTTACTTGATTGAAATTTTCTGTGATGGATTTCAAATTTTAAAATTAGAATTTTTTTGCAATTTTAAATTTTCGATTTTTGTTAGTCCATTTCAAATATTAAAGTTGATTTTCTCTTAGAAATAATTTATTAAATTTTGTAGGAATCTTCAAACTTGCTTAATTAAGTTGTTGGTTATCTTGATTAGTGCACATATGCACGAAGGTAATTAATTTTAATAAATTACCAGATTGAAACGTTAAATTTCAAAAATTAAGATTTCAAAAATTTAAATTCCTTTCGATAAGCAAAGGAAAGTTATTAATAGCGAAATCGAAATTTGTTTCTTTAAAATGTTGATTTTTTATTTTCAATTTGCTGTTAGTAACGCCTCGTTTATTTTACAAGCAAAAGTGGATTAATAAAAAAATTGAACGCTATTTTCTTGAGTACGTCGAGTAGGTAGTAATATAAAAATTTTAAATAAATTTGGATTAGATTCTTTCGAAAATTTAAAGAAGAAATCTGGATTTAGAAAGATTTTTAATTGGGTAATTTTAAATTACTTCTTCAGTCTAATTTCCATTCATACCTGTATTCTTTTAGTTTCCTTACCTATATAAATTGATAACGAATAAGGAATAAGTACAATAAATTATTTGTAGGTACCTTTTTGATTATTCTTCAAGCTAAAATGCAATTTCTTAATTTAAATACAAGTAGAGTTTTATTATCCGGATTAATTAATGCAGATCTTTTAAACAAATTCACATTAAAAACGCATCAACACATTTCTTCTGCAATATTTTTATTAATAGATTTATTTATCAACAAGAGACAAAAAACATTACAAAAGAATGATTAAAAATATTAATAAACAAGTTTTTAAATACTACATAAGATAAATTTGTATTTATTACTTCCAAAACTGCGTGAGTTTTATTTGCTTAATTTTTTATTTGATTAAGTTGGTTTCCCCTTTTTTTATACGTCTGAAAGCAAGTATTTCATTGATTTGCGGTTATTCTGCTGTCCCTTTGCAAGAAAATACTTAAACTTTATAAAGCATTTTCATGTTTTATAATTTTTTGAGAATATAATATAGTTAAGATGAAAAACTCTTTCGAATGAACTACAATAGCATACGGATCCTGATAACCGCTGAATTCGGAAAACCGAACATTTGGATTAAAGATTAAAAATTGTAGGTACTATAAACTTCTCCAGAATTTAAAAAAATCTACCCGGGCATTTACCTTCTTAAATAACAGTCAAGGATAAAAAATTGTTTAGATTTGGAAATTCTGCGAAAATCTTGAATATTGAAATGTCCTAATAAATCCTTGAAAAGTTTTCTAAAATCCGCTCACAACTTCTTCTCCAATTGGGAATTTTAACCCCCGCATCGCGGGTTTGGCCTAGGACTACTTTAATTTCATATGTCAGGAAAAATTCTCAACAGACCGAAATTCTAGAACTCAAAATTATCTACAAATTTGATTTTTCACAGTTTTCCTACGATAGGTAGTATAGGTAGCATTTTTAAATAAAAATAAATCCATGCCGAAAGAGTTTTATTTAAAAAAATTGAAATTGAACAAAGGGTTTTCTTGGGTTTAATATTCATCAGATGAAGTGAATTCTGAAATCTATTTTTATGGAGAATATTTTGCTCTTCTATAAAATATTTTTTTTTAAATAAAATAATAAAAATAAAAATATAAAAATAAATAAAAATAAAATAAAATAAAATAATAAATTTGAGTATGCTAATAAATCCTTGAAAAATTTTCTAACATCCCCTCGCAACATCTTCCCCAATTGAGAATTTTAGTCTCCCAACACATTTTTTGTCTATAACTCTCTTAATATTTAGCTATGGAAAATTCTCATCAGACCAAAATTGAAATCAGGCACTAAATGATCTAAAAATTCGATTAAAAATTTTCCTACATTGTATACTATTTTAAAATAAGAATAAATCCAACGCGGAAGTGTTTTAATTTAAAAAAATAAAATTGCAACCAAGGTTTGAATTATTTTAGATTTAATATTCATCACATTATGAAGGAAATTCTGAAAATTCGATTTTTGTAGACAAGTTTTTTCTCTTCAATTTTGGCCTAATACTGATATTTTTTCATAAAAATAAAATTAAGCGAGTTATAAGGGAAAACCGAGTTATTATGAGAACTAAAATCCTCAATTGTCAGAGAAGTACACTTGGAATTTTAGGGGTCAATTGGCTGGTTAATTCGGGTATTGAAATATAGAAAAAGTCTTCTAAATTTTAGTTTACTCGGATTTTTTACAAGCTAAAAATATAATTACACTTTTCTATTTCCTGAAAAATGAGATTATTTGGAATAAAAACCGCACAGCCGGATAACTGTCGTTCTACCGTATTAGAAAATATTAATAATAATTTTACTACAAACTTCTCCAGAATTTAAGGAAAAAAAAGTCCGGGCAAGGAAGACGAACAATTGCTTCGATTTAGAAATTCTGCAGGCATCTTTTGCGCATTTGAGTATCCTAATAAATCCTTGAAAAGTTTTCTAAAATTCCCTCGCAACTTCTTCCCCAATTGAGAATTTTAGCATCCCAACACAGTTCTTTGTCTAATAACTCTTTTAATTTCATTTGACGGACAATTCTCATCAGATCAAAATTATCTACAAATTTGATTTTCAAAATTTTCCTGCAATGTACCAATTTGAAATAAAAATAAATCCAACGCCTAGGTGTTTTATTTAAAATAAAATTGCAAAAAGGTTTGAATTATTCAGAATAAAATTTTCTTAGGTTTAATAAAATATTCATCATATGAAATAAATTCTGAAAAATCTATTTTTGTTGTCAATTTTCTTCTCTTCAATTTTGGGCTACTGATATTTTTTCATAAAAATGAATTAAGTGAGTTACAAGGGAAAAACCGCGTCAGGGAAACTAAAATCCTCAATTGGCAGAGAAGTCCACTTGGAATTTTAGAGGACAATAGACGCGTTAATTCGGGTATTTAAATATACAACAAGTCTTCTAAATTTTAGTGTACTCGAATTTTTTACAAGCTAAAATTGCAATTATACTTTTATGCTTTTATCTAATGAGTTGAAAAATTCGGTTATTTGGAATAAAAAGCATTTACTCGTTAAATTTGGAATACCGAACATCCGGATAACCGAAATTCTATTGAATTACAAAAGATCACAAAATTGTATTACAAATTCCTCCAGAATTTAAGAAAATGTACCTGACCATTAGGCGTATGAAGTAATCCTTGCAAAGAAGACAAAAAATTCTGCACAAATCTTGTTACTTACTGTCTTAATAAATCCTTGAAAAGTTCTCTAAAATCCCCTCGCAAATTCTTCCCCAAATGAGAATTTTAACCCCCTCGCACAGTCTTTCTTGCCAACAACTTGTTTAATTTAATTTTTACGGAAAATTCTCATTAGGCCAAAATTGAAAAGCATAAAATGATCTATAAATTTTATTATTACATATTTTCCTGCGTTGTACCATTTTGAAATAAAAATAAATCTAACATGAAAGTGTTTTATTTTAAAAAATGGAATTGCAACCAAAGTTTGAAATAAACTTATTCGGAATAAAATGTATCTGCTATTCAATTGTGATCTACTGATAGTTTTCGCAAAAATGAAATTAAACCAGTTATATGATTAAAATTCTCAATTGGGAGATAAGCCGACATGGGATTTTAGGGGGGTTAAATCGGACACTTAAATATTATTATGTCTTCCACCCACTCTGATTGTTTACAAAATAAAAATGCAATCTTACTTAATATATCTTACGAGTTGAATAATTAGGTTATTCGAAATAAAAAGCATTGGCGACGCGTTTCGGCTATAAGGTCATATTTGTGCCAAAAGTTAGAAGGTGAATATTATCATTTATAGAGCAAAGTCGTCATTAATTAAAAGGTTATAAGAAATAAGCCAAAAATGTAAGTTATCAGAACATATATTATAATATTAAAAATTAAAAACAGAAATTCAATTTATTTCGTAAGCTTTCCACGGAAGTTCTACCATAATACAATCATAGAAGCTGGTAACTCGAGTTACTATTTTAAAATTATCAGCGAAATAATTTATTATTTTAAATTTTGAGCATCAAAATAAAAAGCAGATCGAAAACAGCCTTCCTCGTGGTACTTCGCAAAACTTTCATAAGACCATAAATTTAAAACTAACTAACTTAATATACAACACATATTGATTTTAAAAGTTTTATAAGTATGGCAGACATTAACATTAATTTATTTTACAACATAAAATCATGCGTATAGCATTACTTGGCATTATTAATCGAACCAAAAAAAAAAGAAAAAGCGAAATATCTATTTTAAATTTAAAATGCAACAACATTCAGACCTTCTACCTACATGCATGCAACACGTCAGACTATACTATAAGGCAATAAATTATGGTGTAACAAATATAAATCAACAAACGAGGAGTTAATCACTTTGGAGTAAATAATTACAAGGCCAGCATGAACCGCTGCAACCGTGAGTTCACGATGCATTTATAATTTCCACCCCCTAACACACGAAACTCAATTATGGAATTATGGTATTCATTCGACTCGCAACTTGGCGAAAAGTTTTTCAAAACAAACAAATTTGTATTTTGAAGTGCACGACGTGAATTGCACGTGAAGTAAATATTTAATGCAATGCATATCGAATTCGTTCCTGACCGTCAGTGTCTTGATTGATTCAGTAGTCGGAATACCATGGGAATACGACAAAGATCAAAAACTGATACTATAATCTCGATTGTTATTTTTATATTAACTACTTTAATCAAAGTAACTGTACATCCTCTCCTTTAGAATCTTGATACCTACGGTTGATATTCGAAGCTATGCATAAATTTAAAACTTCCCATAACTTTCGAACGTATATGTTTATAGAACCTATCATTAAATGTATACTTATTTAATTGCACGAGTTTTTTTTCTCTTAAGGGCATGTACTGAAATAAATAAATGTCAAATTTGTTGCGTATAGCAAACCTACGCTCTCGGAGCCGCGTTGGTGCGGTTCCCCCTCCGTTTTGAAATATTTTAAGTAGCAATAATACTGTTTATTAGAACAATTGTAAATAAAATATTTTAGCTGCGCAAAAAGAGCCCCTGCTTTCTGTAAAATGAAGCTTCAGGTATTGATCTTGATGTTGCCCAAGATAAACGGTCTGAATTAGATATCAGCCAATTCCATTGTAACTTAAGATTTATTAGTACAAGTTCTAAACTATGGAATTTTATTACAATAAATTTATAGTTTATTTCTTTGTGCATTTTGTGGAAACGATATCAAAAAGATGTTATCACCGAGTATGATTTTAAAAATTAATCTCAGCAGGCAAATAATACTATTCAAACTTAAAATCAAAGTCAGCAGATAAAAGTCTGGAGCACACTTGTACCTAACGACTTTTAAAACTATCCGTGGAACAAGCAAATCTCACCAGATAATAAATCAAACTACAGCTCCACTCAAAAAGTTTAAATATCCATACTAAAACTCAAGTTTCTCATTTATATTTATTACATAGCTGGCACGAATCTAATGATTAATAATGGCATTAAAACTAAATTAAAGTTGGATATAAGTTTGTTACTTTTTAATTTGATGATTTATTGAAATTTTATAATCGCTAACTAGTAGTAGCTTATAATAAAAGTCCCATATTTATATACGCCTCCGAAAGCGTCGAAGAAATAGAACGTGCGGTATTTTTTCTTCTGTAAATTTTGTTGCATTGCGACAACTTGTACAAGTCGTCGTCATTGAGTAACTCAATAAATCGCATTTGCCAAAAAAATTTGAACCGAAATAACATATATATGGCAAATGGAAGAGAAGACGGAACATAAATATAATTTTTAAAACACCTTTATTCTTTTTGTAGGAAAAGCAATTTTTAAAGAAAACGATCGTATTTTGTCCAACCGAGTAAGTTTCCCGGCGTTTTCCACCTCTCCAAACTCGCGAATTCTTCCAATAAATTATGTGATACGGTTGCATTTTCTTATGCAGTTAAGGGGAATACGGCAAGTTAAATTTTACTTCACGTAATCTTCATTTGCTTTTTCTTCATGAGTAGTATATTTCTCATGTATTTTACAATAAAAATACTTGGGCCGTGTATTTTACCATTCGATCTAGATTACAGTTTAGCTACTTGATTCCGCATTTACATACTTCTCTATATTCACTGGCTACCGATATCTCGCACAATTTATGCAGGCTGATGTTGGCGCATACATTTTGCGCACTTTAAATTTTATTTAAACAAAATAAAACACAATATCGAATGCAAATTAATTGAAATTGTCTATAACAACTTCTCAGTGTCTTGTGCACGTTGGCGTTGCATAATTAAAGCTTATATGATACAATTTACTACATCAACATAACTACTTTTGATCACAGTTAGCGATTTTACAAACACGTTTTAAATTGATACTTAAGTACATATGTACTTATGTATATTATAAAAAAAGGTAACCACCAATTTGTTTACTTTTATTAATCGTTATATTCCTTTATCGCTCTTTATTAACCATTAAACCATCACCCCCAGAGAACGCGACTCAAAATTTGTTTGCTTACTTGCACCGAAAACTGCGAGCTTTCCACACCCTAAGCATCACGACCTTACGGAAATTGCTAATAAAAGAGAAAAAAGAAACGTATTTCTCAGCCCGCGGGTTATTCACAATATACCGGATCAGAAAAATATGCATTCGTAAGATTACGTTTTAATTGCAGAACTTGTCGATAACCTAAATTAAGAAAAAAAACCTGTTATCAATATTTATCGTTTCCTTCGTTAATTTGTATATTTGTTGGTTGGGATTATAAAATTTACTGTTAAAATCTTCTGAAGCGAGCTGAGAGCCCAATAATTGTAAATACTTGTGTTTAAACATTTAACGTTTGGGAATTATTAGAAATAACGGAAGTGTTCAAAAATAAATATGGACTTTGGTTATAAATTGGGTAGACAAATAAAAAAAATAAACAAACTAGATGGCCAACGTGTATTTTCGAGACAATGGCTTGAATTAAAGGGGAGCTTTACTCCGGCCGTTCAAATTACAGTGTGTGTAATTCCGTCAGATTAGCACAATCCTGAACGCCGCAACGAATAGCGCAATATAATGCTTGACACATTACTACCTCATTAGATTACAAAAGCGTCCGGTGGTTTTCGTATTTTGAAACAACTTCCCAATCATTTTATCCGTTTCTTGCCTGAGAAAAGTTACACTTTTATTGCATGCAATTCCCATCACCAGATAAGTGGGTAGGTGTTTCAGTTTCTGATATCTGCATTTCATTAACAAAGTTTTTCTGCGTTCGTTTAATCCGATAGCATCGCCAGGAACACATGTAATGGATGTTCTTGGAACCGGAGTGTATTAATCCTGCAGTAGCTATCAAATTAAAATGGCGAGATCGCTTTCTTCCCAAACCTGCGATCCTTTACCCAATTGAGGGGATAAAAGCTTTAGCATAATTACATTACACAACCAATTTGTTAATATACTTCAGGGGTCGAAAAATTACGAAAACGGAAGAAACTGCAAAAGTACAAGCCGATATAGTATAAACGAATGCAAATTTGCTTCCATGGTTACAAACTGCATGACATAAATTAAGCTGCATTCGCCTCTCTCGAATATTTCATTTCGAAGATAAAAATGTTATCGGGCGTTTATTGACCCCCGGCGGTGTTACGCTTTGTGTCGTTTGGATTTAACACTTACAATTGTGACAAATTTTAATACATTAAACGATGTTTATTACGTTGTTAAAACGGTACCATAAAGTACAAAAAACAAAGGCACTTGAAAGCATTAAAATTCAAGTGCGCTCTAACAAAACTAACAGTATAACTGGGACATGTAAGTAAGTTCCAAAAAAATGTTACAAAAGTTGATAAAAAACGTCATATTTCCTCGACCATTCAAAACTGGGTTTAGAAGAGCCAATTATAACTGAACTGCGCGTAGACAACAATACAAAAGTGTCGTCTCATTTCTTGTGCCTGCTTCTGATGCCATTTTCGGGACCGCAAAGCGTGGTTTGCGTTTAAAGTAGCATAAAGAAATAAGCAAAAACTTCACCATTTCATGGTGTGTTTTTCACGAGAAAAATTATTTCACTTTCAAATTGTTCCCATATATTAATTATTTTAATTGCTTTTGCGGTTGCTCTTCAATCTAATCTTGTTAAAGTGCAATCCTTTTATAATTGACGATGCGGTAAATCAAAATTATAAAGTGGTTAAAGTTTTTAGGGAAAAATTTCAAGTATCTCCGCATTGTTTGTTTTTGGATTAAGTAAACGAGTTTTAATTCTGGTACTTTTTGGCTGTGGAAAGTAGTTTTTTGCATTAAAGTTGAATAAAGACGTTTACTGTGTCGAGTTGACCAATGTAGCTGCTCGTGGACGTTTTAAATCTTTCAATCCACAAAGTAAAAGTACTCGCCGACGAGTGTTGAATACTTAAGTTGAATAAGAACTTAGAAATGGAATGTTTAGTATTGTAATTTAAAATTTACGTAACTGAAAAATCCTGCTAATTAGATATCGGAAGCTTAACGCACTTTGTACATTATCCAAGATCTATAGATGGAACTGTAGCGTTTCATGATTTCGTTCACCTTATGTGGTATTGGTAATTGGATTTAGTAATTCGATAACTTTATAGATAAGTGCGAGACATGCAAGTAATCAAATATGGAATGAACATTGTGACTTTGGATACAATACGAATAACAAAATGAAATTGGCAAGCTTAGAATTTATAAACGATTGTTATAACTTCATTTCGGTTGAAATTTAAAAAACGAATTCTTTATCGAGTTACTACATGATAATCTTAAAGAAATATGGTCTGACAGAAGATGGACGTTGAAATGCTTTCGAATCGGCGTGGTGACGAGTATCAAGTAAGCGTCGAACATTAATCTTCACCCATCAACGAGTTGACGTTTAAATGTTAACCGCCAAAATCTTTTCAAATAGCGATGCAATAATATGCAGCCCAAAAAATCCTTATCGTCGTGTCAACTTCAAACGTAGTGAAAGGAATTGAAAATTTGTCCCAAATAATTCGATAAAACCATCTATTTAAATTAAATACCATACAAAACCAATGAAGAAAAGACAAAGAAACTATAGAACGGAATATTTCTCTTGTTCAAGCACACTGACTGTCACCATTTATCTTAAGTTATCTCTAGCTGACACTACATTGCAACGCCATAGGCACAAAAACGTAGAAAAAGACAAAAAGATGTGACACTCCAATTTCCATTTTAGATCGAAATATTGTGCCCGTTTACAATTTTTTTATTGCGTCCTCTAATAAATTTTAAAAAATGTAAATTTTGGTTTGAATATACAAAAACATGAATACCTATAATACGAATTAATATTCTCAAGTTTGTGTAAATGTCGGTTTGAGTAAAATCTATAGATATCTATAGATATTAGCTGAGTCAGCGTGCACTTGCGGTTGCGTTTAGCGGAGCAACATCTGAACTCGTATCTCAGATAGCTGGGGGAATGGGGAGGAGGGTAGCTTGCTACACGGCGGGTAAGAGCTCCAGAGAAATTATGTACGAGGCATTGGGAGCAATATATCTTAAGCGGGACGTGCCAGACAGTGTAGACGGAGTATTATATAGGAAGGAAGGAACCTGAGGCTCTTCTACGTCCCTGGGCGGTCGTATCAGAGAATGAGACACTTGCCGCGTCCACCGTCTTAAATTGTCAGTCAGCTGAAAAAATTACATTATCTCCTTCTAAACCTTAATTCGTTCCGATTGCGCCAATCTCGATTTTATTACTTCTCTCATGGTTACTTTTGTAATGAACAACTATTAAAATGACGAATGTACACTAAAGGAAAAATCAAAATGCGCATACCGCTCGCTGCATGTCAGTCACAAATAAATATAAGCAATTGAACAAAGCCAAGAATGCGCCTTGAATTAAATTATGGAATAAATTACAAGTAACGTTCACTTACGCCATTTGAAGCAATCGCACACCTTTTTAACTGAAACCACTTGTCGGGAAACTCACCTACAACAAAAAGAGAAAAAAATTATTGCAAAATATTTGGACATTTAAAAAATAACCGATAATTCAAAATAATGCAGTTGCATTGTATCCCCTATATTTACAACGTGTTGCCCAGAGGCGTTAGACAGTGCAAGCTAAATTATTGCTCCATTTTACCCAATTCATTACTGGGCATTCTGTATAATATTATAAACATTAAATATAACCAACAAAGATAGCAATACACAAAGTGACACCACGTGTGAAATAGGATACCACCAACGCCGCAATCCTATGATACGAGAGTTAAATACCGCAAAATAAACAAAACATTTGCATGTATAATATTTGGGAAAAACACCCGATATTCGCGAAGCAACATCAACAAGAGAGTTTCAAGGTGGTAGTACAATAAACTTTTTGGTTAAAATTCTGGAGCATCACCCTTGCACCTCGCCCACGGCTAAACAACAGTTAAAATTAGAACCCCAACATGCGAGTGGAAATAAATCTAAAGAAAATCCAAAGTATTTTCATATATCATTAAGCTATTTCATAGATGTCATCATAGTTAATAGTATTAAAGCTCCTAAATTATAAATCACAGGAGCACAAATCCTCTCGCACAACCATCGGTGTGTATAGGGCTTATTACTTATTGCACACGCACTATACATCATCATTACCGCAAATGGCTAGGCGAATGCCAAGGTACGATAAAATGAACATAAATATTAAATTTACTTTTGGGTGCTTATTGCCTACACTTACTACTTAATGGTTCAATTTCGAACGCCTAAAATATCGCCACGTCTAAAGATTTTTTAAATTTATACAAACAATTATTTGGACGCCTTAGCATTATAATGGCTGTCAAAGAATTCCAAACTAATTAGAAAGTACTTTTGTTTTATCTGGTAATTATTTAATTCCTAAGAGATAAAAAATACGAATGCTTTCCGCCAACTTCTAATTAAAATTGTATCATTCGTTTTTTGGCTTTAATTTGTGTTGGTTTAATTTAGGAAGATTGTGGCAGAAGAGAGTAAAATATATTTGGGATGTGAATGTTTTTATTTAACATAACTTTAAACATCTGGGCACAATTCAATGAACTTTATGTTGACTTATTATTTTAATTTCAATTGTAGACAGCTAATTACCATAAATACCAACGGGAAAATTAAAGTGTTGCCTAAAAGTTTCGGTATTATAAAAGTCCCATCGATATTCTTATACGTTTGCGACAAAAGTTTTTCCGACTTTTAAGGAACATAAGCTTTAAATTCAAAATGTCTCACTAAAATTCATAGAAAGTTATTTACAGCCAGTTTAAATTTCAAATTAGTGTCAGACCAACCCTAAAGCTTCTCTAACTTCTAATTCTCCATTCTTGGTTCTTACTCAGTACTTACTTGCGTTAGGGAAAGGCAAAATGTGGTATTTTACACTTAGAGGGTCAAAATAGCAATTAACATTTATTTAAATTAAAAGCGACACTTGCTCAAAGAAATATTGCCCCCCTCTCATTTTAATATTACATAAACACTACAATACGATAAATTATTGTTCAACAAATTTCTAACGCCCGAAAATAAATTAAAAGGGTTAACTTAGAATCAGTAAAAGTGCGACCCATTAACAGTGCGGAAGAATTGGCGACAAAACTTTCGCCTTATTGCAAAAAGTAACCTGCTGTGCAAGAGTACGCCCTTTAAACGCCCATTGAATTCCCTTTTACATTTTCAATCAAGAGGTAACCAGATATTTCCTTTAGCGGCTTATCTTCAATTTAGCTTTGAAAGTCACACTCGAACATTAATTAAGGGCAATATATAAATTATAGGTTCACGCATTTCATTTTAAAGAAAATTTGGTGGAAAAGTTAAAATTGATTTTTTTGAGCATGAAGTATTCCAATATTAGGTTAAAAAAAAACTAATCGTAATAAATTCGTGTCCAGTTTATAATTAAAATTTTTTTTTATTAAGTTAGTGTGAGCTTCTCAACACGTATTGTAATAATTTATTGCAATACAACACGAAGTAGATATTTTCAAAGTCAAAACGACACCTGTGGATTTAATCTTACCTACACTTTCATGTCCAATTAGTTACTTAAAAATGGTGGAAAATTGGATTTTATTTTACACCTTCCAGAAGTTTTAAATTTGTTCTCCGCCTGACAAACATAATCTTTTTAATTGCATTAATTTGATACTTTTAAACTTGTAAAATTAGTTTACAAGGCTGCAGTGGTAGTTTTGTAAACAAACAATTTTGGGGAATTGTATAGTTCAGTACAATTGAGTTCACTCAATTATTCCCGCTATAGTTTACTGAAGTTAATGAATGTTTAACGAGGCTAATTTAACCTCCCAGGTGTTTAATTTACAAGTCACAAATAAAATAGCCGTTCAAATTTTTTGTACCTACAACCGTACGCTATTTTGGAACAATTTATTTTGGAAGTTCATATACCTCGTTCTTAGGCGAATTTGTTATTAACTTCGGTTAACGTGTTAAACAATAATGTAATAAAACAATTTCGAGAGGACTAGATTAATGGTTTTACACCCCGAGGCAAATTCAATCAGAAAAATCGTTTAGAAACTTTTCGTCTACTTTTAAAATAATTTATCACGTATTTCGGCTCTGTAACGTATGCATGTTAACTTTAGGGGAGAACGGAGCTAGTTTAAGAAAGCGATTTTGAAAATTTGAAAATTTTTGTTCCATGAAATAGAAAAATTGTGTACCAGCCTACCCCCTCCGGTGAGATAAGTGAACGTAAAGGCACGGCCGATTTATAAGAGATGCCAAAGTGTTAATTTGGCCATGATACAAAACATTAAACTATTTTTTTCAGAATTTATTAGCGAGTCGTTATATCGAAATCATAAAAAATAATTTTTGGGAGTAGAGGCGTTTCAATCACAGCAGTGTGGCCGGCGCGAGCAGGCCTAGAACCGTGGTTTCCCGCTCTATGACCTGTCGATTTTACTGACGGCCACACTGCCGGTACTAAATTATTAAGTTAATTTGATTTTTAAGGTTTCTTAATAAAGAAAATATTTAATAATAAGTATATAAATTCGGAATTTTTGTATTTGACTTGGTATGGGGACAGCACCAAACCTTAAATCGATCCTGCCGAATTGATGGAAATATGGATTTTATCCTAAAAATTGCACACATTTAAGAATAATTGAATTGAAAAATTAGTAAATTTTTAAAGAATTATATGTAATAGGTATGTAGGGAGAAGGGGGCAGGTTCGGACATGGGGCACCTCCGGACAGTTCAAATTTACCGCCAAGAAATAATACTGGAATAACCAATCTCTGGCATAAACATCTGAGCACCGTTTAGAATAGTGGACAATAGGTCATGTGCCGTGAAAGTGCAAATTAAAAACGTTATTCGCCAAAGTGTTAAAAACAGACTTTTGCTGTAAGGCTGACGTGTGTACTAGTAAGGTCCTACACTTTAAGTTTTGAATCTCAGGTAAGAATTAATAGTTTCACTAGAAAGAGGGCTGATTTTTACGTACATAACTTCAAAAATATATAACGGTTCCACGTGTTTGTAGACGTTGTAGCAATAAAATGCAATTATGTGCAGCTGGGGCAGGTCCGGACAATTGATGTGGGGCAGGTTCGGACTGTCTAAATCAACCAAAGTATTTGAAATTTTTGAAAATGAAGAATTTCAAGTTATATTTTTAAAGAAGTGTACGCAAGGATTGGGTTGAAGATATTTCCAGCGTTGAAAGAAAGGATGTTGTGTCAAAGTTGCCCAAACCCTCGACAATACCAGGAACATCAAGAATGACATCCTATCTCCAATTTAATATCAGTTTTTTTGGTTACGATGTTCAGTAATGTTATAAAAACTAATTTTGTATTATTTCCTGCCTAATAATTTTTGTTTTAAAAAAGCAGTTCTTAAAAAATTAAACTTGTCCGAAACTGCCCCGGCCATGTCCGAAACTGCCCCATCATGGGGCAATTCCGGACAATTCCCTAATTTTACAAAATAAACTTTTTCTGGAAAACGGTTTACAATTTTTATTTAGATTTAACAGGAAAACATTAAGGAAACGTGGCTATACTTACTATAATTTTTACAAATCTTTATGTCAAAAATCAATGGATATATAGCAATTTGAAAAAAGCTGTCCGAACCTGCCCCCTTCTACCCTACATAGATAAATACATAGAATATCTACTGGAGACACATAGGAAATTAAGTAAATCAAAGATTCGTATTGAATATTAATAATTAATATAACTTGTGTAAATAAAAATAAAATGCATTACGCTATATGGAATTTTTTAACTAAATTTATTTTTATTGACTTCCATGAATATCATATTACAATTTGTCGAGACATTAGCATAATAATAGGTACAGTATACGAGACCCAATTCCAACAATTTTGACTTCCATGGCCATTAAAACTAAAATGTATTATATTTTCCGTGGTTCAGTGCCCACGTTAAACTGTAGTTTAAAGGAAAGGTTCTAAAGTCGTGGAACCCCAAAAAGACACTTCAAAAAGGAAGTATTAACAAAATTTACCATTGCTACTGCACAGTTCTGTAAAATAATATTATTGTGGCAAAAGTCTTCTTAACCGATTTTCATTTTGATTAACCGTCTTGATTAACCGCGTGACGTCCGATCCCGATCAAATCGGTTAAGTGTAGAAAAAGTTTTCCGTTTAATTTACCATTAGAATTTCCTAAATACCCCCTCTAAAACGAGGTTCCGTCGAAATAGTTGCTTTGGCGTTGACTGCGATTTAAATCCAAAATTTAAAAAGTTAACATTTGGAAACTAAAAGTTCGTATCTATAGCACCCCGCGCCGTAGGGAAAATTCGTTATATAAGCCATGATTTTTTTTAAATTTTAAAATTGGAGATTTTGAAAATTTTATTTAGTTTGGATAAAAATTTGTGTAACTAATTTTATATTAGGTTGGTATGATGATGGGAAATGGTCACTCCCTTCAGGGCGATCCAATTTGATGGACGTGAGTCGACTAATGATTTCATCTTACAGAAAACGCAAAGAAAAACATTGCTTTTTTTTAAATAATAGAATTATTTGAAATTTATAATGCACTTCTATAGGCTAATTTTGTAATAACAATTTTGAAAAATTTCGAGTGCGGCCTTCAGGCCGCGCAACAAAGACAATAAAAATCCAATTGAATTATTAATCAAACAATACTAGTATATAAAATGTTGTTATTTTTCCAATGTAATTTTAAAAAGGATTTCGAGTAAATAAATATTATGAATATATATCGTATTATTATGTGAATTCCGTAATAGTGCGGCCTCAAGACGGCACTCAAACATTTTTGCTTAACATTGGCAACTAAAAAAATCAACCAATCAGAGGTGCGTTGCGAATAGATAAAATATCTGACCATGGTTGCAAAGTTTACAACAAATAAATGATTTAATGGTATGGCAGCGATCTTTCGGTACTTGGCACCTTAAAGTTAAAGCCCTATTAGCCCCATTGGTTACGATAGGCCTAGGTGAGCCCAAATATAATTGAATTAAATATTGTTAACTAATAACAAGTTTGCAATAACTAAAATATTATTAATCTATGTTGCCTTTAGCACACTCCATTGGAGTAATATTTTTTATGTCAGCGTACGGTTTAACTCATATCATGAAATTTCGTGCTTTTGATTAGATAATCAAGAATTCATAGTGCATTATAGGTATGCTGCGCCGACTCGCGATAACCTTTAACGCCAATCCATCACTGAACAATAACGTGATTAGCACTGCTTTTCAGTGTGTTCAATTGATTATTCCAAAGAGTTTTTGCTATGTGGATATTTGGTAAAATGAAAAAAACTTCTTGACAAGTAACTCCTTAGCTGTAGGTATACAGCTCTACCACATGCATGATCCTGTTGACCGGTGAGTGAGTATAGTTTATCCGTTTTAAAAATGCAAGGGTGCGGACTGGTACGGCAAATGAGATTTGCTATATTTAAATGTTAACCAATCACAGTTGCCGTTCGAGGCCACTCCTCTGCACACTTAAAGTTGATCCAAATATTCACAAGAGATATCTCTCTCATACACTATCCATTAATTCCTGATATACCTACTGTTACTAATTATTTTGTACAATAAATTCTTGGCCCCCAATACTTCTAGTACCCATCCCCCTTTTAGCACGGAGCGTACAGGGCGTTAGCTAAGGCGCACAGTGAGCCAGAATCAAATATTACTTGACCAAATAAGAATTACGTAAGTAAAAATTATTAATATATATTAAGAGATGAGATCTGCCCTATTTTGGAAAGAGATCACATTGTCTTTGTACGAAAGTGGCATTAGATTAGTCGACTGAATTGTAGATGCCTACTTTAAATGCATCTGGCTGCTAATTTAATGCATTTCTGATGTTTTGAAAATTTCTAAGCGGTGTTTATTATTTAGCTATCTGATTGTGCCTCTATTTGTTTAAATAGTTTGTATTGAGAAATGGGTTTATTCTAGTATAAATGTGTTGGATAATAAATTGTTAATTCGGTGGAATTACCGGGGATAACTAGAAATCTGGACTGACTTTAAACGCATAGGTACATTGAAACAAATTGTTAGAAAAACTTAATAAAAGTAGACTGTAGTAAAATGTTGAAATGCCAATTCTTGACATATTGGTAAATAAAGATAATATTCAAATTTTGTTTTTAGTTATCAAAATGTTATCGAAAGCGAAACAGGTCCGTGAACGCATTGTAAAATTCTAGAACTAAAACCTAATTCGAGGGAAAAAGTTTGCCATTGACCATTTTATGAAGGAAAATGTTCCAAGCAGTACCTACTCTTAATAGCATTCTTCAAAACTTGAGCATTAAACGAGGACGTGGATCCGGTAAAAAAACCAAAAACCATGATTCCAAGGAACGTCAATACAATAAGGAAGTTATTTGATTAACCATTTTCGAGGAAAAAGGTACTACGTTTTAGACGACAAAAGTTATTTTGCCTTACTTTTTCTTCAGTCGTGATGCCTCTTTGACAGAAGTGTCGTGACCCATCTCTTCTGTGCATGTGATGTGCGTTCGAATTATTTTCATATGAAGACCTATTTGTTCAACGTGAACTCCGAACCACGGGAAGTGAAATACACTTCATTGCGAAACGAGCGCTCATGGCAGATTACCTCGGTGGTTTGTCATAGCCTTCCGAGGAGAGACCTACAGAATAAAATTTCTTACTCTGCCTGTATTCGAACTGTGCATTTCGTTTTTCGTACTACATTTTTCGTACTACTAATAGTAGACGCTCTTAATCGCTAAGCTATGATTGTCTCTTTTGCCTTAAGTCGTAGTCAAATGCCCGGAAATGATGTGTTTTATACAAATTTAATGATGTTTCGACAACATCTGCGGAAGTGAGATTTAAGTTCAAAGAAAAATTTGAACCAAAAGTGATGCTGTATGTGGTTTTCTCAACCAGCAAGTGTACCAGGAGCGTTTGAAAAAAGTTTGATTCCATTTTTTAAGGAAATTGACGATATATTTTGGCCTTATAAAGCATCATCTTATTATGCAAAAACCGTTGCAATTCCGTGACGCTAACAAGATACCATTTGTACCTAAAGAAAAGAATCCCATCCACTTGCCTCAATGACACCCAATTGAAACTTTTTGTTGTAAATTTGAGCTCAGCTGTGTATACCTAATAAATAATTGCAAGGCTAAAATAAATTAAAAACTTCGTTTATACTACATAAGAAATTATGACAAAAAATTTGTACAGAAGGCTTGTAGAGACATAGCTACTCCATTACGCCGTGTTGGAGTAAAAATAATAAAAATTGTATGTTTTGCAGCATCTTAAAATCACTCTAGATTTTTAATTACCGAGTGCATTTTTTGCTTGGAAAGATTTTCTACGAGTCTTTTGCAATCTATGGGCTCACAAAGAATTTCATTTTTGTTTACGATTTTTAAGAAATAGATTGTGTAATAAATAATTTAGTTATTTCTTTTATTCTATCCCATGTTATCCTATATGACTATACTATGTTTCCCTCAATATTTGGTCTTAGTATCAAAATTAATTCTTGCGCAATATCTATTATAGTAAATACAAAACAACATTTTCCGATCCAAATTCGTAATAGGGTGATAATTCTAGATGATGCTTTTAGGTATTAAACCTTAAATCGTAAAATCTTGAACCATTAAATTTGGAAAATAAAAAACTGTATTCCATATTCACCGCCTTTACGCGATTGTTTATCGCAAAATGATGTAAATAAATAAATAAATTTAGTTTATTCAAATTAACCATATAATTAATTAGTTTATATCCTAAATTGCGTTCTAACCATCAAGTTTTCTTACCATATTTACCAAAAAATAACAAATCCAGAATAAAATTATTATTTATTTTGTTCACAAGGTTGTCAAAAGTTGTCAATGAATTTTAGTTTATTAGTCTAAAGACAATAATTCAAGGTTTTCAAAACATCTAGATCTAAATTTAAGATAAAATATATTTTAATTGTGGTTTTTATAAAATTCCCTTCGCCAAATTTAACCCCAATTTTTATAACAAATTAAACATAATTTATTATGAATATTTTTTAAATTAGGATAAGATAAACATGCTTTCCGCACTATTTGGAAAATCAGAAAAAATAACTAACTGCCAAAATTAATTAAATTCTTATAAACAAATTAATTATAAAATTGGGCGTTTTTGCAAGACAAATTACAACTTCTTTCTCTATCCTAGGAATCCTTGTATTTCACAAAACATTTATTTTTGTGCTGATAATGAAGTCAATACTTCCCACTGAAAAGTATAGGTAATCTCGGAATCCGAAATCTCGAAGGCCCAAATTTGAATACCAAATTCTATACTTGAAGGAAAATTTATTTTACAATTTCATTTATGAAATTGATAACAAGCAAATCAGATACTTTTTAATTATTTTTAATAGATATAATCAACCGATGTTGTGAGAGTAATTTTTCAAATGATGAAACTTTGTGTTGATTATTTAATAATGTATTAATTTGTATTGGAATTTAAATTTGTCCGGGATTGCATCCCTATTATGATACCGACTGTTCACTCGCGGTTCGTTATCAAAAAAAATTGTTAAGTAATCTTCGAGTTTAATTTTGTTGGAAAATTTCCGAGAGCTAGGTACCTATAGAATATTAAAATTATGAATTTTTGTTATATTTTGAAAAATAATCCACAACTATAGTTTGTTGTTAGTCCCCAAAATACGGTTTTGTACTGCTATAGAAGAACTCGAACACCGAAGTAATCGGGAACAACAATTTACGAAAATTTATTATTATACCATAAACTTTTTTGAAATGATAATTTAAACAATTTACCTATAATGAATGAATTTTTACATTGGTAATTCATTACTCTGAATCTTTAAATAAAAAACATAGTATATTTATGCACGAAACGCATGTTTTACTTATCAAGTTTATGTATTAGCGCACATAAAAATCTGTAGATAAGAAATGTCTTATGTTTTATAACTTGGCGGCAATTATCGAGTAAAAAAATGAATATGGAATTTCAGAAAACTATGAAAAAATATTCTGATATGATCTTTTCGGTCAGTTAAAATTGAAATAAATATGAACCGATGCGATACAATAAACCATGATGCATAATAATGTAAAGCTGTAATCGTTAAATCAAGAAGATTACACAAAATGTAATTCATTACACCTACATTAAACAACGGTGATGATATTTTTTGTGTGTGAGCAAAATTAGGCCCTTCACCCGGATGTAACAAAAATTTGCAAAAACTTTTCTCCTTTTTAATCTGAAATGAGATTCAAGGATGCAAACAAGTTTTTGCAATCAAAATTTACCTAAGTTTTTTTCTTGTAGCACCGATACTTATCTGTGTAAACAAAATTTAGTGTTGGTCAATAACATGGATAATATTTTGCGAATAAAAATTTTAATATCATTAAAATTTATAAGGATATCGTGTAAAACAGTTCACCTAGATTTACGAGCAACGTAGTTATTGTAGAGCAATGTTCGAGTATATGACTTTATTAACTCAGATTTATGTGTTTCTATCATTTGTTAATCAAATGGAAAACCTGTAATACGCAAAGTAGATATTGCCATATGACCATATACGTAAGTAACAACAGCAATAAGATTTAATAATAAAGTTAGTCGATAACGAAGTACTAAATCAAATTTATATTAATTACGTTTTCAAATTGTTGATGTATTTTCAGTTGGTTTAGTATACAAATTTATGAACTTTTTTTGGTATATGGGAACCCCCTATTGTATTTTATGTGTGCGGCTTACACAATTTTAGATTAAATAAACACAATGTTCATTACCCATAATTTACAGAACATGTGATATACTTGCTGGCTTTTCGGAGTTATGGTTGCGGCTGAGCGCAATTTCTCATTTGTACCTACAACTGCGCTTATTACACCCGGGGTAACGTGATTATGAATATGAGAACTCCAATGTGCAGTTTGTTAAAATGAATGGTGTTAGTTTTCAACTACCTACCTACTTAGTAAGAAATTCGACTCGAGATTTCTCGACTTAATTTTTAGATACTAAAACCCAAATTGGTCGTTACACGAAAATTTAACTCCGACTGGCGAACAAACGAAAATGGTGTGAAATAGCGACGTATTTTTTCAAATCGGTCCAATAAATTTAGATTCGATAACTTCAAGTTTAATTAATTCTCACGATATCCAACATAAAACTACTTTCGTGTAACTTAAAAATTAATTTACCTAACACAATTTTTTCAGATAATCCAATCATTATAAATTTTAAATCAAGACGAATAAGTAAAAGTTTTAATTTAGTCGAAAAAAATTGGATAAATTTAAATATCAAAGATTATCTGATATAATCCAACTATAGTGTGATTTATATTACATATCAATAAAATATATTCACATTCTGAAAGCATGTCATTAAGATTTATAGCCAATTTAATATACTTGAGTATGAATAATGCAGACGTATAAATAGTAGAAAAAAATGTAAGAAACTAGACGGTATTTGCATAACAAATTTTATATTTAAGCGTGACATAAATATCTGTCAGTGTAACTGTAGAATCTTATTTTAATTATTGTGGGCATATGATATTTTCAGTTAATAGATCGATTTAATTATGTAAACAAAATGTTTTCTTAATTGGCATAATCAAAGGTAAATGTCTCAATTATCCATTCAAAGCTAATGCAAATTAAGCAAAGCATTAGGTATAATAATTATATCTGCTAAATTTTGGTTTCCTGTTTCCAAAATTAAGTGTGAAAAAAAACCAACTAGATTGCCTTGGTTAACAAGATCACCAGGACTGTCATAAATAAGACAAAAATTTAACTTATGGGTATAAATTATAAGTTTTATTTAAGCAATTTTATATTCTAATAAAACAAAAACTTCATTATCGTTCCAAACTTTTGAACAATACGCAGTCATAAAAATGTAGATAAATCTAATGGGGTACAAAAAAAACGTGCTTTTTGCAAACTTCAGCAAAAGTTGATATTTGTTCAACAAAGTTATGCGTATTTATCTAACAGTTTATATTTGTCTTTGTCTTTTATCAAAGAAGATTTTTCAAACCCTACAAAGCACAAACCCATCTAATATGATAACATATTACTCCATTGGCTTGATTAAATAAGCTCATTGAATTCAATCTAAACCTAAGCAATCTATCCAATTTTCTACCAGTCTTATCTTTCCAACCCTCGCTCGCTTCTTGTGTTATCCAATCAAGACTAATACAATAAGTCACGTGGTCGATTTCTCTAAAGTTTACCCAAGAAATCCCATTTAAATAAACTATAAATAAAAAAACAAATCTGCAAAGAGACAACAAATCAAGTCGCTAAAAATCATCTCGACGACTCGCTGACTTACATTCTTTAAGCACTTGGTACCTTTATGTAGCGACAAAGTTAAATTTATATGTGGAATTTAACCAAAAACATCTACATTTAAATAAGAAACATTCGGCACGAAAATAGCATCTTTAACAGACAAAACAATCACCAAAATTTATTACTTTAGTCACGGGAGATTTTAAGGGTTCCTTCTATCGATTTATAAAAAACGAAACACTTGAGAAAAATCGCAGTATATGCAAATGCAGCTCAAAATTATTTAATTTATGTAGATTACACTAAATTGTACATTCCAACTTGATGATTATTAAGAAACCATTCAGTTACGTTGGAGTTATGAATAATTTCATACTATAAAACATTATCTCGTAATTGAGTTATTATATGACAAGAATGCCATTTTTTTAATATACCAGAATATTCTTTTGGCCGCATCACGTATAACATGTTTTAAATATTTTTTCTTTATTTTTTACATGCTGGGGTTATTTATCCAAACCAAAATGGCAGAGGACGTAAAAAATTAACGGTTAATCGATTTATTCTGATGCTTATGCTAATAACATTTAATTATATTTATTAAAATATAATGGCGTCCACTTTGTTTGATTAACTGAGTTTTAAAATTATGTAAAATTAAACTTTTTTAACGTCGCCTGAAAAGGAACGATTAGTTGGACGAACCATTTAAACGTGAAAAATAGCACAGCCCCTGAAACCAGTTAAATCTGCTTATGTAAAATCCTTTTCTGCGATAATTTGTCGGAGGTATTTAATGACGTGTTGAGCCTCTTTGGTGCAGTGTTATTGCAAATCCAAAGTGGAATAACTATATCTCACAACCGATGATATCTCGAGCGTCAAATATATAATATTTTAATTTAAAATTAATTTTTATGCGATCCACACTGAAAGAAATTTTTTGTTGCAGGGCGCAAATATGACGACCGTAAAATATTCGAACTTTTGGATAATTTGAAGTTATAGAAGTTCCAATAGGTTAGTGAACAAAATTGATGAGTTTATATGAAATTTTTGTGACAATTGGAAAATATCGTGAAATGTCAAGTCATATACGAATAATAAACAAAATTTACTACACAAACAATAAAATTTTAAAAGGTTACCCTGATGACATTCAATGTATGAAATGCTAAAATGTCGTGTTATGTGTGCAAGTACGAAGAGTAATGAATCAAGTGAAATAAACGAGTGTAACGTAATTGTTCTGTAAGGAAATTTGATGAAGCTGCATGGTATTTTGAAATTGAATTTTTGTATGCAGCGATTGTCTGTCTGGAAAAATATAAAGTAATAATTGATTCTCGTAATGAATGGAATGAAATTGTTGCAGTTTATGGGATACTCTAATGCTGTTTATTCCGAGTATTGCGAAAAATTGTAATAATATAATTAAGGCGTCGTCTGAATTCAAAACCAAACACAGAGAGGCCGCACAGGCAGAGTGCATATTTGAAATGGTTCAGATTTTGCTTGAAAAGGCATTGCTCATAATAACGACTTATAAACAATGTCAACCCTACCATTTTAGTAATTCTGGGTAAGAATAGTTTTCTTTGTTACCGATCAGGCCCGCGTGCCTTACCGTTAGTAACAATTGTAATCACCTTGAATCTTAATTAGTGACCACCCAAGAGAATAGTTTCCATTCGACGAGATTCGCAAGAGAAATGTCGCTCTTCAAACAGCACTTTTGCTATTAGCACGAGCTAATGGATTACTATTTTTAGCAACTAGACAATAATTAAGCTTACAATGAACAAAAATACATTCAACGATTGAAACGAGAGAACCAGTTGCTTTAATATGGAAGAAACACCAATTCGAAAGTACCCAATAAACCTTGAGCTTAAAAGTTTTATCATTTTTAGATACAATTGCAAATTTTTGCTTAATTAACCGACATTCTTCTGCTACTGGATGTTTATTCCCACGTTAAAAAATAAAGCATCACGTAGACCAACCATACGTCAAGATATCCTCCACCATATAAATTATTAAAAGCATCACGGTAATAACGACTGTTTATATTAAATATAGATATACAGACCTCTATATGGTATCGCTACAACATAATTTCATATTTAGTTGCGTGGCGAGTAAATTTTCCAAACCGTAAAACTTTCAGCACATTCATCTTGTAAGAAATAATTTCAGATATAGCTTCTTCTTATATGAAAAGAAGATAGCCTTATATAAACGCTAAACAAAAATAAATAGAAATATGTGTACAGTGTACAATGGAATTCTCTTCGCATGCGGGGAAACAAAAACAAGCAAAGTTTGCGATCTAAAAATCAAAATAAAAAAGATGAATAATGGCGTCAGACTTGCTGAACCTGTATTTCATGCTCCATGTCGACTTCATTAAAGGTCGTCACATGCTTAATTTTAAGTATCTATTTTTTTACTTTATTTGGTCATTACTTATCAAAAAATTTAACTTCTTCATTTACGGATCTCCAATAAAAAAATGAGATCTCCACCTCACTTAAGTATTAAAATAAAAAATGCAGAACATAATTTAGTTATTTCTCTCATCGACTAGATCACGTTTTACAGCATGTACTTGTAATAATAAATAAGCGATATGGTCCGGAGCGCGTGCACGCCAATGTGGATATAAACATGCCCTGTCTGGGTCTAGAAGAGTTCATTAATGCAGTTAGTCCGTTTGGTAAATTTTATTTAGCCTGCAACTACATTGAATGATGGCTTTTAAATTACATTTGCATTCGGCTCAATTCAGTTCATACAAAAACAAAAAAATACATCCCGTTTCAAAATAATTAAGCAATTTTACCACAAATCAATACCAAGTGCACTGCTACTCCAAAATTATGTATAATTAATTCACCAGTCAAATTTATAAGCACAAAAATGTTGATAAATCAATTCCATTAAGTCGTTTAGATAGTGGGAGAAATTGGTTTGGAAATAACTTTGTCCACTTTTGTTTTAGTGTGGTAGTAGACAAAGTTATTGATAAAGTATAATTGCTACTAATGGTTTTTTTATTATCTCATATTAATGGAAAAAGTTAAACGTTTTGTATCTGTAACAATTCGGTTCATTTTTGGACTCAAGTGACGAGAACTTCTTCCTATCGTGTTTTCAGTTTGGGCATTGTTTGTAATGTCCACTTTAATTTTATTAATTACTTTTTCCTTTCGTGGTTTTTCGGGAACTGGTGGATTCCAAATTTAGATGAGGTGGTTAGATAAATGAACAACATGATCTATGGGGCGACAAAAATGAGTTTGTAATCATAAAAGTAGTCGTGCACAAACTATATTACAAGCTAACAGGAAACCACAATATGGATAAAAAAAATTCAAAATACCATAAAATTTTTGCAAAAAAATGCAAATTCAAAGATTGGAAGGCGGAAAAATGCAAATTCAAAGATTGGAAGGCGGAAAAATACAAGTGGTTACTATTATTAACTTGAACCTTTATAATTAGAGATCCGGTAGCTGTAATCGATTCATCATAACACCTAATAATTATCAATATTAGTATAATAACTGCACCACTAAGCTTTTATAAATAATTGGAGAATAAGTCTACCACCACCCACTTGGGCTCAGCGGGTGCCAACCATTGTGACATATTGCACCATGTTTTCGTCCCTAATAAATTATCTCGGAGTTAAGGGGCTGTTCCTTCAATGTTATAAGACTTCCATGAAAAATATCTCGAATTGGTTAGAAAATAAGCCTTATGTAAATGGTAATGAAGAGTTTATTTGGCTTGAAAAGATATACACCATCGAGTGTATACCTGCCTAAGCTCGTGTTAGCTATGACAAATGATTTATAAGGTGAGATTGGATACTGCGATTACATTCTCAAAAAATACAATTCCATTTCTTCATTTTTGAAAAGTTATTAATATTTGTTACGTTTAGTCACAACATTTACGATGAACAAAAAGACACCTAATTTAGTAAAACAAGGAAAACCATTATTTTTTTATTAATTATGCAGAGGTAAACAAGGAAAAATCCAACCCATGCATCCGTTAATATAATGAAAAAATTCTGAAAGGGTCAACCACTGAAGTAAACAAAATTAATTTTTACACGTGGCACCAAAAATCAACACACGTGCTTTAAGCCATTATTCCCCACCATAACACACTTCCCCTACAACCACACCCCACCATGTTTCCCGACCGTTCGGACTATAGACATCAGATGGCGCAACAAGCGAACATGTTTTGAATTTCGGTGCACCGTTTCTACGTTAGGAGCGCCACGAGCTATTTACTATCGAATTTGAAAATGAAAAAGTTTGCGTGACTACATCAAAGATATTCCAAGTTACGCTTCGTTTGACTTTTTAGGTGTTATTATTTTTTAATTTATTAATAAAATTAAGGGGAATGTAATTGGATTGTTATTAAAATTTATGCAATTGATTTTAAGCAAGGATAAAAAGTCTTTATATGTTAATAATTTTCAAGCTTATTAACTACCAACAAGACCACCTTTGATAATTGTGCATAATAGTAATAGGTACATGTTCATATTACCTTTTAGGGCCGACATAAAATAATTGAAATTTTTTATGATAATGAAAATGTTCAAGTTGGCAGGGCACCTGTAATGAAGTCGCAACAATTAACCACTAATAATGCGCATTTCCCTTCAGATTAATATGGCAATTCTCCCCAAAGTTGGCACATATTTACTAAACTGTCCTTGGTGGCAGTTTTACAGCATGTAAACTTTATAATGCACTAAATAATTAAACTTAAATGTAAACAAAGTAACCTGGAAGTCTTAATTTTGTGGTCGTAGTTTATTTACAATCTGGTGGCCTTCCTTATTTCGTATTATAATATGTGAAAATAAAATATGCAGTATAAGAAAGTCAATTTTTCAGGCTGAAAAATACTGTCATTTACGATTCAACCACTTAAAATAAGCACCAATGAATTTTCCGTCTAGAAATGGGGGCGCACTTTTGAAATTAAATCACGGAACTCTATCGACAAATACTTCAAGAGATTAAAGTTCGCTGATCGAAGTGTTGGTAAAATTAACAGTTAATTTTAGAAATTCAAATTAATTTTGGGCAAGATTTGTGAATCGAAGGAGAATGATAGATGTGCGTGGTTATATGTATGCGTGAGTGTACGTATCTTATGATCGATGGGGCGTCCATTCAGCGCTGAAAACTGGGTGGTCGAGTCATTAGCGGTAGTTTACTGGTTCCCAGTTATTATAATTGGACTTCCAAATAATACCCATCATAAAAATCATATTACATAATATAAATTTTTTTATTGTTATACTATCGCAATTATATTAAACCCACATTAGTTAGGTTAGAATAAATGGAGTTATAAATATTCATAGCATGTACATCTAATTGTATGTAAATGGACAACAGAAAATTGGAATAAATTAAATTAATATAATAATTATTATGTGGTAAATTATACATGTAAACCACATCTTCTTATCATTCATAATAATTTGATTATTATTTTTTATGGACTAAATAAAAAACTTCACGATGACCCCTGTTTCTCGACTGTTACACAAGAAACCAGTTCGTAATTCTGAACTTAATTGATTATTATTTAAATTATACACGTAATCAGTTTCGTTTGAGTGCAATTATATTTGCACTTAATTTAGATTAAGATTGTGGCTGATGATCATAATATTTACAAATATATATCAAAGCTTTTATGAATATTATTTTCAATTAAAAACGTTCTTACATTGTTCTATCGGACGATATAATCTTAAAACGAGAAAAAAATGCCTCAGGATATTTTATGGTCGGAAGTTAACTTACCTGTTCGTGCCTACTATACCTACACTTTGCAAAAATTGGTTATTATTTACTACACCAAAAAAAAAGATAAAAGTGTATTGATCCTCACGTACGTTCTTAATTTCGGGAAAGATTCGGCTGGAGTTATAATAGTACCACAAATTAACTTAACCAGCAAGTTGGTTCCCATCAAACAGTTTCTAAAATATTTCCATTCTCATATTTGCTGAAATGGCGATTTCTACTGCATTCAATTTGTAATAATTGGCAAACTTACAAGAGCTTTTTGCTTCGTTTATGATATTAACAAGTAAATTTTTAATTTAGGGTTAAATAAAAAAAAATTGAAATCGTATTTTATTTATTTTTTTTAAGATAACATTCGTCGTTTATACAATTAACTACATTACAAGCATCCACAGATATATCAAAATTCACCTAAGTATATTGTAACAATGAATTAAAAAAGTAAAAGGGGGATTGCTTGGAAAACTCAAATTTTGCGTCGACTCCTTGCTATGGAATTCGGAAAATTTCGCAGCTGTTGTCTTTCTCGAGGGCCAATTTCAGATTTTTTATCAACGAGCAGAACAGAACAAGCAGAACAAGCAATTGATGTCTTCCCTTTATAATTTACCGCTAAATAAAGCGAATAATTGGGTTTTCGCTTCACCTTGTTTGAAAGTGAAATTTTCGAAAAAATCACCTACGGCTATTGTAGGTACCTACCTACCGTATAACAACAGTTAAGATATTTTTATCCTATACAAATTTTTGCTTTTTTTAAAAGGTATGGAGTCTGAAATATTAAACCTTGCACTGTCGACCTTGAAAATATTATTGTGAAAAGAATCACCCCAGGTGCTTTTTTATTTTTGACTTTTTGGACATTATTTTACACATCTGTTTAAACTAGCGATCCGTGAACATATAGGAGTCGGTTAATTATTCGCTTATTCGACATGGTAATATACAACCCTGGGGTCAAACTGAGGATTTCGGCATCGGACAATTATTTTTTTGGAAGCAATAGGAAAACCAGGCACAAATTTTCTTTCCTAGCAGCTCAAATTTATTTCAAAATTATGATTACTGACAAAAAGATGGAAATCAAGAGAAACTCTCGGAGAAACCGATTAAAATAATTTTAAAATTGATTTGTTTAACCAACCAAAACCAAGTGCGTCGAAGAAACTCTTTTACTGCTTATGTTTTTTTACCTACACCACTGCCAATTTATATTCTTTTATCTTATGATTTTAAAAGCCATGTTCTGGTTTAAAATTGGAATTGAATACAAAAGAACTAATTTTTATGTAGCTCAACTTTGTATTACCCCCCCCCCCCCCACTCAAGTTAACTTCGCATTTTGCAAAAAAGAAGTTGCCTCTGTCATTATATTTAAAAAAAATGGAATTTTGACTAAAAGCCATTTTTTCAGCATTGGGTTATCTCTATGGAAACAACTCTTTGATTAAAGATAAGTGGAGGATGAACAACTGGACCTTAACCTTATCTAACAGATAGATTATCTAGTAAGTGTTTCTTCAGTTTAATTTTGCAATGGTTATTAAAGAAATCGTAAAAAGAAATACACTAGAACCCCAATTATCTGAGTTTTGGTTATCAATCTTCCGGATTAACCGAGCCGAACCTCTTAAAAACAATCTTCCGTGTTAAGCGAAGATTTGGTTAACATGATTTCCGTATCCGAAAAACAACCAAAAATCTTCTTCTGCTATTGGAATTTTTTGCGAACAACTCGCTCAACTTCAGTTTTACCGAAAATTTCCATCCGATCAAGACTTTTAAAATTAGTAATTAATAAATAAATAAAAATCAGTTTCAGAAAGGCAAAATGCGCTTTATTTAAAATTATTATTGAATAATTAATATTTTGAAAAACATTTTCATTTTGACACATTTATTTTCTAGAAAACCCAAATTTTGTACTCTTTAATAAATTGTAAACTAATGATAATTTTGTCTAAAACTTAAATTAAGCAAGTTATACGCGAAAACCCACGTTGGAGGAACTACAATCCCCAATTGGTGGTTCTAAGCTGACGGAGACCTTTGGGGGTACATTCGGGTAATCAAATATAAGTGTCAAATAACAGTGCATATTTTTCACTTTCACAAAAATTCTGTGTAATCTGAGTTTTCGATTATTCGAGGTATCTCATCCCCACATTAGCTCGGTTAATCGGGATTCTACTGTAAGTCACGTTGTCACGTACTACCTACTTTGTTAATTATGATATTAGAAATATAGACTTCCTAATTTTTTTACAATCGCAGTCCAGTTAATAGTTTTTTACCCATCAAAAATTGCAAATAAATTCAATTTTTGCTTTGAAGTAGGAAATTGATTATGGATTCAATTTAAATTTGAAAAAAATGTTTGCATGGGACACCTGCTGACAATTCCAAAGAGATGGTAGATAATGCGCAAAATAATTTTTTTTCTACCAATATCTTTGTAAATAAGGAAAATATGGCAAAATAGTTTACAGATGCGGATGAAAATCGCTGCTGTTTCTGTAATTGTTATTGTACAGAAAACAAAGTTTAATTCTTTATAGGACAGTGGTCGCTATACTCTTTACCACTTAAAGAATTTTTTGGGCAGCCAGGAAATGCAATACATATTTGGTTTTAGCAAAACCTAATAAAATATGTAAAAAGCAAGATTTCAGAAGTTGAATACATAAGGTTATTGTTCAAGCTTTTCCATTCCGTCCGAAATATTGCCACCCTGGATTCTCGGCAAAGTCTTCAAGATCCAATTTTCGTTGTGGATCAATCCTCTTCTTTTTCTTTCAACTTAATTTTTCTACAGAATGCTGATATTCACCGGAGGGCTGCGCTAAGAAATTTCGTTAAGTCCGCGATTCGAACCCACAATTTCCACGCTATAACTCAACCAGTGATCCAACCAATATTTCATGTAATTAATCAATTTTGAATTATTTTATTTATTAAATAGCCATCGCTCCCACTTTTTGGAACTTCCAGCTAACCTTTCAAACTGTATTTTTATTATTTCTTGTTTTCTCTTCTTCTTCTGGTGCCCTGTGCACGGTACAGAATGGAGGCTACCTTCCCTCGTATGTCTGTTACGTGCGTTTGAAGTTTAATAACGCCCATAGGGAACCTACTGTTTAACGTGGCCTCAGCCTTCTGAGAGGGAGGGGCCAGAATAAAGTTCTGACTTCATTCGGAATTGAACTGAATATTCATTATTATCAGTCGACGCACTTAACCTCCAACGATTGAGCGTCTTGCCTAATGCTTTATCGACACAAAATAATAGTGACGGCTTGCCCTAAAGGATACAAGGGCACGTAACCTCTCATCCAAAACCAAAACAATAACAATTCAAAAATAATTATTAAAATAATAATTTTAAATAAATGATACTAAGTGAATTTATAGTTTTCATTTTTCTTTGAATTCTATACCGTCCCATTCAAATTAGGTTCTAAAAATTGACGGTTGCAGAGACCGGGAATTCGGAGTATGGAATAGCGATCAGGGGGTAAAACATTAAATATACTGCTTTACTTTTCTTGGTTATGAAAAGCCCCTAAACCTCCCCCCACCCCCCGTCGTCTATTATTCACTTTCTATTGTTGACTCGAATTTGATAATGTAGACATGTAGAGTATTAATATTTTCTACATAACACAAGAAGATGTCGCTTCGGCAAGCGGTGGAGCACTGATGTAGATAACGGAAATATTTTAAAAAAATGGGGGTACGATTTTATGCTAATGGTTATCGATTAAAGCATATTTATAATCAAATTAAAAATACAGTAAATTTATATTTTTCCTTTTTCTTTAAATTTTGGTGCCCACCATTATAATCGACGAAATAAGAAAATATTTTATGTCAACAAATTTGTAAGGAATTACATTATATATGCAAAAAAGCGTTGATACATTGAAAAATTATTAGAGATATTGAATTTTTAGCAAATAATTTATTATCCTGCAAGTCATATATTATTAATTTTGTTAAAACATTTAAAATTCACAGTGAATCAAACTAATTATAAGCGAGTCGGTTGTTGATAGTTTGGAAGCACACCACTGGATATAAGAATCATCTTAATAATAAATTATAAGATAGAGCTAAAATTAATGACCACTTTGAAAAATTGAAATTGTATAGGTTCTTGATAATGTATTCGTAGGTACATATTAATTTTTGAATATGTAAAAATATACATAGTATGCAATCTATATTTAAACATTACCCTAAAAAATAATTTCATTGTAATCTTACAATTACATTTCGAAAATAATTAAATTTTTTTTAAACAAGACAAAAATTATAATAACATTCATCAAAAAATCACCTACGGCACTTTTTATTTTCCCCCATTCTAGCGCATTATTCTTATATTTTCATATAATAGTTAGCTGAGAGTCCAGCGTCCAAATTATGACACTGCAATATTTTCTGCACTAAAATTTTGGTGGCAATCCGCCCCTCGTTTTGCTCTTTATCAAAAGTTGATGCCATCGCTTAGTACAAGAATGTGTGCGCTGGAAGTCCATGTGTATTATTTTCATGACTTTCCTTCTGGAAGCTTTTAGTCGGTGGAGTGAGAGCTTTGCGAACACAAAATGATATAAATATATCTCTGCCAAATTTAAATTTTTTTTTAAAGAAATCGATATTTTTGAAGATGCAATAAATTCTTGATGAGCTTCTTAGTGGAATATTCGCAGATCTTTTATAAAAATAATCCAAGTTAAACCGTAAGACAGGCATGCATTGATAATTTTGTATAAAAGTAGGTGAAAGAACACTTGAAAGAACACCTCAATATTGAAGTGGTGCAAATCGTATGATTATATTTCTGTGTAAAGTTAATATCAAAATAATAAAAATTTATGATGACATTAATCAAGAATGCAATGTTTCATTTGTCAGATGTTTTCAGGCAATGATGTATTTTTATTGTTTGTTCTAGTGTGCCTGCAACATCGTGGCATGCTTGGTGGCCGTTTACTGGACAATTCGGGGGTACTTTGGCGCGTGTTTAAATGTCCTTCGTATCGATTTGGAACGAAAATTGTACGTTTTAATTAAACATGGGTTGTTGGTTAATTTAGGATTTCGACAAATCAGTGCCAATATCAATCTACGCAACGAAAATGCACAGGTATGGTTTTATGTATTTTTGCCATTAAGGAATAATAATATGCAAATGTGGCAAAAAAGTTTAATGCGAATTTTAAAATAATAGTTTCTATTTACTAAACCATTTTTATGTTAATCGACATTTTTTTTCATTAAGATAAGTAAGAATTTCCATTTACAATTGTTTTACAGTTGAACTACAGCAGGAAATGCTACTTTTTAAAATATTTAATACCCACTTAAATGTTGTTAAGCACAGGATGCTATAACAATATTATTCTATTTGTATGCAAACTGAAAATTTATGGTCACTTCTGCAAACTGGAAATCGATCATCCGGAAGAAAATGCATAGGAAATTTATTAAACACATTCGTGTAATTAAATTCACAAAAAGGTGATTTAAGTTACTTAAATAAATTAATGTAGGTTGCATTTTTAGTCCTAAATGCCATTTCGCTCTCGGCACTAGGACCCAGGACTACCTCCAGCTAATGTTTCTGAAGGCTATAACTCATTCCCAAACATAGGAACAACACGGTAATGCCTGTGCTTTTTTGCCACAGTAGCTTTTACTAAAAGCACCCAAATTACCTACGTGAGATTTGCAAGAGAATATTTTTTAATTTAAATATGACTACAATTTCCACATAAATCAATTGAACGGTCAATTTGATTATTTAAATTTAATTGAAGTTATGTGACCCAAATTATTTACTCGTCGCTTGTTGTTCCCAAAAAATTCCACACAAAATACAATTTTAGGGAAAGAATATGTGCGTCGTAAATCAAAAGTTACACCTTTCATTAGTAAAATAGGAACTTAAACCTCCAGCTTAATTAGTTAATAAATTATTAATTCACTAATTTTACATTTAAATTTAATTAGACGATTAATTACAGTAACATTTTTATGAAAATTTTAGAAAAACTGTGTTTTCTAGAAGTTTTTTAAATTATTACCACTTCTCTAATTAAGCCAAAAATTGCTTTAAAAATAAGCGAATAGGTAAACACTTGTTATTTTAATGTATGGTTAAAATAATCTCATAAAATAAAATGAATGAATGGATATGATTTCGAGCTGTCTAAGTTAACGGCTAATAAAAAGAGCATAAATGTCAGAGAAGAACATAAAGCATGTTTGTGCGTGTGCCACACAGATACGCCTAGATGAACTGACCCAAAGCAAAACCCGCTTCTTCCCAAATAATCGGCATTATCTATTCTATAACTATAAACCTTTCTCTTTCATCTGCACGGTAAACAAATAGTGAATTAATATTACCCTATAGCGGTTTTTCAACAAGATTGCGATTAAAAATTATGACGCACGTTGTCCAGTTTAGGTCCTCAAAATCAATTAGCAATTTCGTTTATTAGTAATTTATGTATCGTCTGATAAACGTTTTTACGACACTTATAAATTAATTACAACAAATTTTATAATGTAAAGTATCACTAGGACATTTTTAAAACGATACAACGCGAATTTCAATCCGCAATCAATTCATAGAAAGTAGGATCGATAGTTTAACGTGTAATCCTAACCACGGAACAAATAATTTGGGAATCGAAGCTACAAATGTAGGGAATTAATTACCTATGTACATTTATTAAAATTTTCTAAAATTAATCATTCCGGTCGACGCCATCAAACAGAAGTAATATATCATCGTTTATTTCAACAAAAGTAAAATCGAAAACATTCCTAAGCACAAAATAATCAAAGATCAATAATGTCAACGTATAAATTTAATAAATTACATTCCTTCGTAAAGAAACGTAGTACAAGGAAAATTGCTTGCAGCGAATTTGTAAAAGAGAAAAGTGAGAATTACTTGCAAACATTTGTACAGTTAGTTGTCCTGAAAGAGACTGAAAATTTCAGGCACTTGATTAAGCTTCGAAAATGTTGAATTTAAATAACAGTTATTACACGGTACGCATGAAAAATTCCATTTTACGTGTTTGCTAATGATAGAGAATTACCTACGTTGAAATGAAACAAGGTAAAATAGTAAAGTGGTCAATAAAGGCCCCCTGAAGCAATTTAAAATTATTCACGATATTCTTCATTACAGATAATGGAATAAAATTGATATCTAGGATATTACATTGTAAACTTAAGAAAAGAAAATTGTTTTGCAAAAAAGCCATTTATACTAACGTACATCACATACAAAAGCGTAGCAAATTTTCAGCAATAAATAAACCACCAAAAATGGGTCTAGTTTCATGACAAAACAACAAATTTAATATAGTGCTGACATCTGACCTACATAAATTTTAGGACTGCTGGATTAATTACATTTTAAAAAGTTAAGTAACGCAATAATTTAAATAACGTATATTTTTGTCAATCAAACAATCGTACCATTTCGTGTAAACTTGTTTTAGCTTGAGATATAAATTTTATCTTGTATAAAAATTCTATATAGTAGGCCAAAAGGGTGGATACAAGAATTCAGGCAATACATCACTATATTCGAGGCTTCGCTTCCGTTTGTGACCCTGCTTTTGAATCTTCAGAATTAAATCTTAGTGCTGTTTTAGCGATTTCATTTTCAGGCCACAGCATTACGCAATAATAAAAATCAATGCCGTTTCAAAAGGTGCTTTATTAATACGTACGTTAAGTGCTCTCTCGCATTATTTTTTAAAACCAAAAGATGCGACGCTAAGTCAAGAATTTCTATTTTTCCGTTACATAAATCACATGAAGTTAGCAAATATGCATAATCGATTACTTACTTTGGAATCCTGGTGACATTTACACCGATTCCCCACGGAGATGATGCATAGACCACCTCAAACAATCGCTAATATTCTACCGATTGGTTATTCTGCCCAATACATTTTAAACTTGCGCAAAGTTTTAGAATGAACATTCGGCAAATTCATTTTAGACTGCTAAGAAAGCCACTGCTCGAATATAATACAATGAGTTTGCTAAATGCGGGGATTATAACTTTCGTGCTGAAAATATTTTCAAAGGGGTCGAAATAACATTTAAAAATTTTAATCCAAAAACATATTCTAGGATAATGCAAAAGGAACAAGAAACGGTGATAACAATTTTTTTTAAGTCTATAAAATAAAAATTTAAAAAAGATCCCCCGAAATAAAAGAGAAATTTCTAGTCTTGGCAATGACTGTTAATTTTTAACCAGATTCCAATTTATACAAAATTTTTCTATTAAAATCGATTTAGTGTAAGGCCTCCCATGGAAATATTTAAAAATTTTATAAAGTTACAACGAGGGAATTCCCGCAATAACGTGCAAATTTCAATCTGATTAGATCTCACCAGTATACATCATAGTATAGCAAGTCAAAGCCTAGTTTGACCTTTACCCTAAGTGACCTTACTTTATATAGAGATTTTATTGGAAATATTTTGACATATTTTTTTATTATATATTTTTACAAAAAAATTGTTTTAAGCAGTTCAAAAAATTAAATTAAATTCAAAATGTGCTGATAACTATCGTAAATTGTGAGGTGGTAAAAATATCTTACATAGTTAGCTTGTTGATTTCTAAAATTTAATTTATACGTAATAATTATAGTAGGTATATAATCCGCATAATAATTCACATATTTTATATTATGTGCTTTTTTTCGCTCAATTTGTGTAGTGCAACCTTGATCATACGAACACCCGGTAATTCGAACCGGATTAAATTACGAAATTTTTAATTTTTAACAATAAATTATAATTTTAAATTATTACCTTTAGGAATATACAGACAAATTACGTTACATAATAATACCTACATTATGAATTACAAAATCTAGCTTATTTATCCTAGCACATCCCGGACCTATTATTTATAGTCATCGAATATCGCCGCCAATTTTGATGTTATTATTATATTTTTTTTACATATTGGTATATTTTTATATAGAAACATCCTTATTTAAAGTAATAATATTGTAGCTTTATTTTGAAAAAATTAATTAAAAAATTTATACATCATGAGATTTGTATTATTCTAACTTTATACATCACACAAATAACGTTTTCTTTTTAATTAAATTAATTAAGGAAAAAATTTTCAATTTAATTCAAGAAAAATCGAAACACTCTTCGTTATATAATGTCTTTTAAATTATTCACGAATACACAGAACAATGGAGTTGTAAATTACAGTTTTTGTAACTAAGTACCTACTACTACATAATATAGTATGTACAATATATCTACTTTTATAATTTTATTTAAATTTCAGCTTAAAAAATTGATAATAGTTATTGATCGATTCGAATAGAACTTTTCGAAATTAATGTCAATAATTAAATTATTGAGGAAAAATGCCTAGGAAAAACTTATTAATTTCATTACATAAATTTAGTTTCTCACATTTTCATCAAAATAATTTTTTTGTAACCACGCTGTTATTTTACATCACCATCGTCACAAAAAAATAACATTTTCTATCAGAAAATTCAATAAAAATTTAACCAACCGCTTAAATATTTTAATTTTAATGAAATGAAAAGAATCCGAGGGGGTAATGAAGAAGACAGTGGCGTAGCTATCAATTCTGAACCCGTATGCAATTCATGTCAGGGGCCCCCGCTTTCTCCCCAATCGAACTGAATAAGGAAAAAAATACAAAACACCTACTTTATTATCTATAATAAATTATAAACTTTAAAAATTAACTCATCAGCTTTGTTATTAATTAAACAAGGTTACTACTTGCAAGGAAACAGGTTTAAATAAATTGATTTCAATTAGTTTATTAATTGGTTAATTTTTAAATTTAATATAATATTTACATTAGTTACATTGGAATATTGAAAGCGCTTCGCGGACCTGATCGAAGTTTTTGTAAGGAAATAATTAAGAGTTCTTTTTTATTTTTGTGTAGTAAATAATATTTGTCTATTGATTATCCCCCAAGTTCATAATACTTATCTTGAAACTATGAACTTGAAATTATGATGATCTGAATTTGAAGTTATTAACTACAAGTTTCCAAGTTAATATTTATATTAAAACTATTAAATTTTTTATTAAATTTCTTATTAAACGATGCTCAACCATTTTTATACGATCTCTGATTGTGGTACATACAGCCCATATATTAGGTGGAAAAATTGCCATTTTCAATATAATCTTTAAGCAGACACTCAATAAAACTTGATATGCGTTTGTCTTTTGGCTGATCGGGAACGAAATCTACGGCGAAACAATCTTCTACTTCTTCTAGTGTCAAAATTGATAATCCAAAGATTCAACTCAACCATTTACCTAAAGCAATTAAAAATTAACTTTTTGGCGTCACACAACGTCACAAATCGTCGTGAAAATCACTCAAGTCTGAATCCCCTCCGGCCCCACAGCACTTGATGTAATTTTTAAACGGCCTCTTAGGTTACCACAAAACCTAGGTTGTACCTTTATTTATTAATAACTATTACGGTGATTTAATCAATTTACATGTTAGATATTTTGTAATTGTGTGAAAACAATTCAGCAAACGGCCCTGAACATAATAATTGCAATTTCTTTTATACTCTTTACCTTCTAAGCCTTTTTAAATAATATTCTTTCAAATACGATTACAGATTATCCGTGCTGCAGTTCGGCCCTAACATTTTTGATGGCCTTACCACAGTTATGACTATGAGAAAAATTTAATCATTTTGTAAAAATACGATTATGGATCAATCACGCCGTAGTTCGGATCTACCCGTATTTATTAACTTTAAGTTCCCAAGTAAAATACTATATCTTGAAATTATGAAAATCCAAATTGGAAGTTAAGTAATTACCAATTAATGTGAAAAATTGTCTGGAAGGACAGAGTAAACAAAGCCAAGGAATTCAAATAAATAGGTATAAGGGTTTTCGAAATAATTAAAAAAAATTATGTCTGTTTTTAGAATACTAAGAGGAGGATGCACCTGCTTTGTTGATGTCACAATTATATTTTCAATAATCGATTAGGACGCCTCTATTATTCAACAGCTACTTTAGAAAAATGCTCATAGTGCTGCCGCGTCGGCAGAAAATTATAGGTAACCCCTGTCTTAATTAGTAATCTAAAAAAGTTTCAGTGCGGCCTTTGGGTCGTACAACCATGGTAATCACAACAATAAAAAGACATCACTATTTTCGTTTCGATTGTACAGCCTTCTTCAGCGCATTCCGTCAAATTTCTATATAAGAAACGTCCTCATCAATAAAAACAAATACAAACAATTATACCTTAACTATAAAAAAAAATTTTGTTTAGGATGTTTCTTGTATCGACGAAATTTGACGGAATGCGCTGAAGAAGACTTAGTCGAAAGCGGTAGGCATTTAAACAAATTATTTTTGAGGAAAGTGTTGTCTTTTCATTGTTGAAATAATTGTCCTCAAATGGAAAATAGATTATGGTAATCACACACTATACCTTTTACAGTATTATTTGGAGAAAATGAAAACAGATTTGGGCAAATGAAAACAAATTTGGTGCAAATGAAAACAGATTTTGAGCAAATGAAAACAGATTTTGTCTAAATGAAAACAGATTTTGAGCAAATGAAAACAAATTTGGTGCAAATGAAAACAGATTTTGTGCAAATGAAAACAGATTTTGAGCAAATGAAAACAGATTTGGTGCAAGTGAAAACAGATTTGGAGCATATGAAAACAGATTTGAAACAAGTGAAAATAAATTTAGAACATTTGGACATACATTTGGACATACATTTGGAACAAAATGAAAACAGATTTGAAAACATGAAAACCGATTTGGATTAAATGAAAACAGATTTGGATTATCTACTTAACAGCTTAATTAGGCTTCTATACAAAGTATAACAAGAAGCCTTTTTTATTATATAATTAAAATTTCGTCAATCAAAATATTGTAATTAATTTTTATATAATTGTTCCAACATGCCTCGTGGTAAATATAATACAATTTCGCTTAATGACAGAGCCAGGATTTTTAAAGCACATCAGGAAGACAGAGATTGGAGAGCAACAGCGAAAGCTTTAAATGTGAACCTAAGCACAGCATACAAATGGTTACAAAAAGGACAAGAGTTTCCTAAACACAAAGGCGGTTATGCATCTACAAAGAAGACTCCTATAATAGAAGAGGCATTGGTAAAGTGGATTGAGGAAGATAGCACATTAACATTGAAAGCAATATGCGATCGTGTTCTTAACGATTTCCAAGTTGGTGTTTGCTGCAACACCGTAAAAAATTGGTTGGATGGAAAATTATTTTCAGTTAAAGCTCTTAGACCGCATATTGGAAATATGAACAACGATGAAAATAAGAGAAAGCGAAAACATTATGTCGACAAAATTTTACAAAGCAGATCAAATGGCCGTACATTAATTTGGATTGATGAAACAAATTTTAATCTTTATTGTCGCCGAAAGGAAGGTAGATCAAAAATTGGCGAAAGAGCGAGAATAATCATGCCATCAAGTAAAGGAAGCAATTTGCACTGCATTGGAGCAATGAGTTCCACCCAAATTGTAGCATTTGAGCACCGACGTGGTTCTTACAGAGCGGAGGATTGCAAAGTGTGGTTGCGGCATTTAATCGAAACATACGCTATCAACGTCCCACATTCATAATTGATAACGCCCCTGTGCATTCGAACCTTGAGAGTGTACTTACACCAGAAGAAGACATCGAAATAGTGCGTTTGGCTCCTTACTCGTACCTATTGAATCCGATCGAATTGCTATGGAGTTCCTTTAAATCTTCAGTAAAACGTCAATTGCAAGACAAAATGCCTGAAGTATTGAATTACGTGCGTAATAACAACCAAGAACCAACCATTTCAGAATTTAGAATGCGTATTTTGGAAGACATCTCCGATATTGCATTTTAAGAGATGCGACAGGAACATCTTCTTGGATACGCAAACCATGTGGAACGGTATTATGGCGCATCATTACGGCAGGAAGACATTGTTGAAATTTCATAAAAATAAAAATTTAAGTTCATAATCTTAATTTGTAGAAAATTTGTTTTCATTTACTCCAAATCGGTTTTCATGTTTTCAAATCTGTTTTCATTTTGTTCCAAATGTATGTCCAAATGTTCCAAATGTTCCCAATTTGTTTTCACTTGATTCAAATCTGGGCGACTCTACCACTAACTCAGCCAATCGAAAAAATTTTTCGAGTGCTACACACTAAAGAACAGGCTTATATCTGTCTATTAAAACAATAAAAAATGTGAACATAGTGAAAAAAACCAAAATATCGACTTTTGAAAAGTACGGGAAAAGTCGCAACTTTTATGCGGCAGACCCCGGCCGGTGTGCATCAGTCGCCCGTGGTCCCTTGAAAATGCGTAAAATTTTTTCGCTCCGATTTGAATTTTTCTTTGAAATTCGGATAGATGGGGGTGTGATTAGTGGATATTAGTAATAAATAAAATCAAAAAAATGGAAAATAAGCCGTGTAGGTATTGCCGAAAAAGTGAAAAAATTAAAAATTTTTTGCCTTCGAATTTTGGGGTGTGCATTCGATAAGGAGGGTAATCCATCGTCAAAACCTACCCTTACGGGGCGCCGCTGCGCTCCGCTCCGCGTTGCACCCCTCCAGGGCGGTTTTGACTCTGGTTACTAGGCTAAACATACGAGAAGCGCCACGCATCAAGAAAACCGGGATTAAGGCAACCGGGATGTGAGAGACCCTCGAAATAGCATTAAAAAGTATAGTTGCGGTATGGGGCAGTAAACTATTACGTTTCACCCCCAAAAAATCGCCTAAAAACAAAAAATAATCGATGTTACATGTACGACGGTCGAGCTGCATCTGCCGGTGCGAAATATTCTAAGTGTTAGAGTCATTCATAGCGCACGGACTGAGCACAGAATGAGCGACGCGCTCTGAATCTCGTTAATCCACCACTGAATTACATGAAAATTAGCTAAGTTCAAAATTCGATATTGGGGTTGTTTTGACCATGTTCACACTTTTTATTGTTTTAATAGACAGATATAAGCATGTTCTTTAGTGTGTAGCACTCGAAAACTTTTTTCGAGTGGCTGAGTTAGTGGTGGAGTACCCCAAATCGGTTTTCATATGCTCCAAATCTGTTTTCACTTGCACCAAATCTATTTTCATTTGCTCAAAATCTGTTTTCATTTGCCCAAAATCTGTTTTCATTTGCACCAACTTTTTTTTCATTTGCTCAAAATCTGTTTTCATTTGCTCAAAATCTGTTTTCATTTCCTCGAAATCTGTTTTCATTTGCACCAAATTTGTTTTCATTTGCCCAAATCTGTTTTCATTTTCTCCAAATAATGCTGTAAAAGGTATAGTAGGTTATTATTTTTAAAGGAGGTGATGCAGTTTAACGGTTACCATAGCCTTGTAGTTCGTGATTTTTTAGGTTTACTAAAAGATCGTGCGATCGCCATCACTTGTAGTTCTTTATAAATCCGATGCATGTGCGGCCTAAAGGCCGCACTGGAACTTTTTAGATTAGTAAAGCTCTTGCTATAGAGTAGCTACGCCACTCTAAATGAAAAATCGCAATTTTACTATCCTATTTTTTCTTCTCACACCGATTTTTTCAACAAAATTTCACGTTCTTTCTCCCCCCCCCCGGTCCGCTTTTTCGCTTATGCCTGTGTCACAAAGAAAGTGTCATTTGAATAATATTTCTTACCGTTAAAAAATTGAAATAGTTCAGCATTTAAATAACCAGTCAAATTTTTATTGTATTTTTAATACGTACTAAAATTAACAGAAAATTGCTTTTTAAGTAGTGTTTACATTAAAACATAATATATAAAGTCACCGCTCAACATACTTTACTTAATCAATAGATTAGATGGGTATAAATGAAAAAAAAAGCTCGTATAAGTTGACTAAACATAAATTTTGTCAGCTAATCGGAAAATTCCATAGTCTAATGGTATTCCACAAAAAAAAAATTTTATTTAAAATTACATAGTTTGATTTTTAATAAATGTTAGAGTCAAACATCAGCATTTGGGGAAGAAAGGGGGAACGTAAACATTTTAAGAATATTTAATTTTATATATTTTCTTGGTAGTTTTCCACCCGATAAAATTTCTGGATCTTATTGATCAATTATTGTTTTCTCATTTTCAATATTTTAAATTATGTGGAGTGCATTTAGTAGGTATAGTACTATATTTATAAGAAAAACAATGAAGATTGGCTTTTTCCGCCCCTAAGTCAAAAATATTTAAATTAAAATTCTTACAAATATTCCAAACAAAAGACAATAATTTACACGAAATAAAACAGGTCTATAACGGCGCTGTTAATTTTGAGTACTTAACTTTAAAAAGAGAAGATTTTTCTTTTTTAAAAAATTTCAGCACCAAAATTAACTGAAAAGTTTTCTGGTTAAAAATTCATAATTTAAAAAATTACCAATCAATCTCCCGCTATTATTAAAATGACAGTGATGAACTGGCCACTTATCGGGTTTACAAAAGAACCGCTTTTATTTTATCAAAAATAATCTCGTTACCGATTAAGAAAATAAATGTTTAATGTGTGAAATTTTGATTTTGGGTGCCCCCCTTGAAAATTTATGGGCGCACCTATGCTACGGTATGAGTAATGCGGCGGCATTTCTCATCAACAAATGGTTCGACTACAAAGTTTTTTGTAGATTTTATTAAAACGATGACTTTTTATTGCCAGATGCTAGCAAAACTTTGAATATTAATTCAGAAAAATATTGGCAATATAAAAAAATCGATTAAATTGTTTATGTTTGGTCAATAAATCACTCTCGACTCTTATTGCTTTATCTAAATGAATTAAAAATAAATGAGAAATAACAAAATTTCAAATTGAAACTAAAAGTTTTTTACAAGTATTAAAATTTCAATTTTGTTCAATTAGAGTTAATCGCGGGACCATTGATTACCGATATCGGTAGGTACGTACTTAGATTGCACGGGCGGATGCACAATTCTAAAATAATGGGTTCGAAAAAAAATGGAATCGGAAATTTGTTGTAGAGTTAAAATTGAAAAAATATAAATAAGTAGTAAATTTTATAATTGTTTCCGACTTTATCGATTGTGGAATCCAATAGCAATTAATAGTATCCTTGTCTTCTCTTGTGGACTGAAAACTAACCGCTTACTAAATCGCATTAATTATTATTCACGCCAAATCGACCAACGACCATTAAATGTAAATGTTAATTATCAATTAAGACTAATTCGGTGTAGAATTAAATATTTAAAAATTACATAATTTAGAAATAACAAAAAGCAGTTTGGTTGACCTTCGAGATGCGAATCTCAAAATGTTAGCTGTTAAAAAGATTCAAAAAATGTAAATAGTATTGCAAACGAGCAACGACCTAGGCTAAAGTTTTTATTGCCCAAACTTTTCAATGAATGTACAAAACAAATCGTAAAACAGCGAGAAGGTCACAACGACCGTTAGTGTGCAGAAACTGCTATTGCATACAATAAGATCGTTTAAAAAACGATAGTGACGCTTTTTTCGAGTTCAATATTTTGCAGGTTAACTGTACACTAGTTCGCATTCCGGAATACTAAAGCGATAGTTTAACCGTCGCTACTTTTCAAATCAACTTCAAAATTCGAGCAATTTTATACGATCCATATTGAAATATTGCATCCGGGTTTAAATTCAAAATATCAATTAAGCAATGTGTAACACCGTAAATGTTCACCCCAGAATTAAAGTAACTCTTCTGGCGTTAATATATAGCATTGAAAACAATCGTCGCGAAGTTTTATTGCTCGTTCAATTGGCACTTTCTTAGGTTTTCTCAGTAGCAAATGGGTGTAAGACAATAAAACCTGATGCATTGTGATTGTATACGACAAGAGGATTCGCCTTGATAAAATACCGGTTCAAATTGAGATGCAAAATCGAATGTATATTCATTTATTTTTTAGAAAAACAATTTTCCTTCTTCCAGATAATTAAAATTGGTGGATACGTTTTGCAGCTCGATATAACAGAAACCGTCCACCTAATGCTGACCTAAAATTACGATTTCAAAATAAACGCATTCCAATTTGAGAATCTTCAAGATTTAACCCAACCTCTAATAGTTATGGTTTACAAGGTTTAATGGCGGCTTGGGCATCTATACTCTAATTGGTTTACTTTCTCTTATCCCAATTTTTGCAGGTAAGACAATTATTTTACCAAAGTTTTGCGATATCAAAATTCAGACTTTAAATTATTTATGCGCTTTTTTAATATACGACTTGAATAATAATTGAAAACTGGAATTTAAAATTCAAAAAAGTGTCGCCCAGGTTCCTGAATGAAATTTGCCAATTATTTTAAAAAGTTCAAGTTAGTTTTTATAATATATTATTATAGCAAAGGTCAATGTTTACCTACTTTACCGAGGCTAAAACTAAAAACATACAAAAAAAAATTACACAATATTAATTTCGTTAATTAAGGTTACCCAAGAAATTTTATCCTGATGTTTAAATTTGTATTAATCACTTGGTCGAGGAAGTAGGTCGACGTAAATAAACCGTCTCAACCTTCACTTTAACCTTCCTGCAGTATAGGGAATTATGAATAATCCATTTTTCAACAATTTAATCAAGATAATTCACGCATTGTTTTCAAATCGAATAAAAACTGAAAAATTTCGGCGATACTTTAGAATTTTTTATATCGTATATTAGCATAGATATAAATCTAACAAAGCAGTTTCCTACGCCATTAGTTTTAGTAAAATTTAATTATTCGATCGTTGACCGTTAAAAACCAAACAATTTCATAATCTGAGCCCACACGTTCCAGATTTATTTGGAGCACATTTTTCAGTTAATGCGGAGTAAGTGCATTCTGAAAAAAACCTTTTAAAATAGTTGCAGTTTGTTTGTGCATTACACTTGGAGCTATACGGACTGTGTTTTTATCAAAATGAGTGATCAAGGGCTAAATTACGCCTCTCGAACGGTTCTGCATAGGTGAGGGTGTTTTAGACCAGAGATAGCCACTCCGCGTGTGGATTTAATAAATCATACATGACGCGAAGTAAATGTTAATAATAAGGAACGAAAATTTACGACAACGATGTAAAGAATGAGATGCAAATAATGTGGCGGAATTTATTTTGTTGGTTGATATCTTCCAATTCAACATAGAATAGCACAGGATAATAACATACCACGTTGGTGGTCGTGCTTAAAACTAATATTAAATAGCACTTCATCTTATTAAAAATGCATTAACTTGTTAATTTATTGATTTAAAACGGTAGGTGGATTTTGATTGCATATTGTAGTTGCACGATGTTATCGCGCGAATATTGTGTTTGTCGTTTTGGAATACCTGACTGACGCAAAAACAAGTTAACCAACACGTACTACTTGATCTCTAGTTTTTATAACTCTCGTTATAGTTGCATACATATACAAACTATTTTCCAGTTGTGCTTATTCCGAGATTTAGTCCATGGAAAGAGCGGGTAGAGCGGAACCGGCAGGACGTATCCTAGACCTGACTGGGTTGATGCATGACCTGTCACCGAGCGCAGTAATGGAGCCCTCTTCCCAACCCATTTTCTAAGATCACCCGAACGATTACTAGTACACTTATTTTTGGGAAAATGTGGACCCGTGTTATTTCATCCCTATACATGAAATTTCACACGATTTTTTCTTACCGCTCCGGGTTACCTAATCAGATATATAATTTTATTTCATAAACAGTTAAAGCGCAAATTATAAATGAATCAGCAGAAAAGATCTTCAGTGTATCTAGCGAGAACGCGATGTTTGTATAAATGAAATGGCGCCATGCTTCACTTGTAACGACTGTTAGTAGCGGTCCTGAATTCGTGTTAGGCACGAACTCGTTATTATCCCACTGATAAATCCACGGCACTTTTGACTTATGGAGATGACCTCAAAATTAATTTTCGGCACTTCATAATTGTTTGCCAATTTTTCCTGCAAATTCAAATCTTTCAGCAAAAGTTTTGGGTCGTCGCCGCAACGCATGGCCCGAGCCCTGACAGAATATTAATGTACAGACTCAGGACTTGCATTTAAACCAAAGACTAAACATGTATAAAAATGTTATACGTCTTGTCGACATTTTCTACACTTCCTTTAAAGCTTACGTAATTTATAACACCTACTTGTCAACGGGCAACTAAACTATAATTTAAGTTTGCTGAAAACTTAAATCTTTATTGTTTCTTTACTGCTGAAATTTCGATGTCCCAACACCGCACGGGCGCAAAAATTCTAACACAATAATCCTCCAATTTGTTATAATTAATTTTTAAACTTGGCGTGGGTGATTCAATTTGGTGACAGATTGTAAAACAAGTTTCACGTTTCTTTGCAACGTACATTTCATAAATATTATTGTCGAGAAAGTGTTTTTGTCTACTCCGTGCAATTACTTCAATTAATTATGTAAACATTCGTTTGCACTTTTATAATAATAGCACACACAAATTTTTAAAGCGAAATTTAAATAATGCAGCTGAACAATACAAAATTTGGCAATTAATTTTCGTCCCAGAAAAAAACTAAAAGTTGGGCGTAGATGAAAAATTATGAACGGTCTGACGTTTTTTATATAAAATATTTAATCCCAAGAGTTCAAAATTTTAATGACCCCTACGTCTATAAATTTCAATGAAATAATTTATTATAGAAATAATATTGTTTAATCTAAAATATCAAAACTTTCATTATTGCGTATGTTCAATATATTTTCATGCTTGCGGTTCGGATGATGGGCCAAAAATATTTTAATCAAGTACAAAAAACGGCAAAATGTTTTCCTTATTTTCTGAAAATGTGACGGATGTTCGGGCGAAGCTTTAAGAATTTTTGTGGTTATGTATTATAACTGAAAAATAGTTTTCGGGTTATTGTTTACTTTGTTAATAAATAAATACATAATAATAAGGGATGAGACGTAGAGCAAGACAATAATAATTCTGACATTTTCCCCTCGGAAGGCAATGAAATATTACCAAGGTTTACCTACATACGTCCCGTGGTTCGGGGTCCACGTTTAACATATTTATTCACAAAATAATTAAAAGAGAAATTCGTCTTAAAAATTCAACGATGTTGTAAATTTTGAAACAACAAAGTCAATTGTCGGTTTTTAGTATATCTTATGGAACTTTAATTGACGCTAACCTAATCTAGTATTTTGTGGAAATATCCACAATAATATTCGAAAAAATTTCAAACATGTCAGCATAATTATCTAACTAAATTTCAAGTTCTTCCAGTTTTTCTCACAAAATCACAATTAAAGTTTTGTTGCTGTTTTTATAAATTTATAAAACATCACTTCTGTGTGTATACACTGCACCTCTGATTGATTATTTTTAGTTACCAATTTAAAAACATACGAGTGCGGCCTTTAAGATAATTAAATGTAGGATAATTACATACTAGAAGACATTTTTTAATATGTATTCAAGATTTTTCATTATATAGTAGAGGCTCGGTTATGAGAACTAATACTATATATAAACCAGATTTGTTCATAAAATTAATTTGTTTCATCACACAAAAAGGTTCAAAGGTCGTTCATCCTGGATTTTTCTACATTAATGTAAATGCGATAAAATTGTTTTGATAACTCCAAAAGGTGGTTTATTATAAATATTGATTTATTTGCTTTTGCACTTTCTTCGCAGTTAAAAACGTACCGTGCTAAATTTTGACTGTTCACTGTAGTGAATTGTTCATATAATCGAGTATTTATATAATCGAACGCGTTCTCTACTCATAACATGCGTATAATCGGATAGAACTGTTCATTCTGCGTATGGGTTCAATTAAAATGTGGGGGTTCCTATGGGGAGAAGTCGACATACAGATTCATGTATCTTATGTATTACCGTGTAAATATATCCTTACTACTGAAAAGGCACCCAAATAGGATAACTAAAATCTCAACAAAATTAAAATATCTAAATTGAGGTAAAAATTAAAAAACAACCAACCAAATGCGATAATTTAAAATTCATTTAAGTTCAAAAATAGATAAGTCAGGTAAAATTTAAAATAAAATCAACCAAATGGGATAAACCAAAATTTAGCCAAGTTCAAAAAGGGATACTGTTTTTTTAACAATTATTGCGATTAATATCGCCATTTTTTCATCTTAGTTATATAAATTATTTTTAAACAAAATTTCACGTTCTTTATTCCTTCTCCCCCTCTAAGAGTTTTTCGAAATTTTAAGTCAAAGAAAAGATAACTCATCGTTTTTGATAATATTACGATTAAACTAACAAAAAATGTATAAACTTATTATATATCATCTTAAAGAGCGTAAAATTTTGCATTTACCTTATTCTCTTTTAAAAATCTTATTTGTTAAACAGACTTATCTCCTTTTTCCCAACCGCTACGGATTTCAACTTTCTATATTTTAATATAGAAATGTGATCTTATGAAAATTACTTAGGAGTTAATTGATTTACAGTATTTTAGATACTGTGGCAAAGATCTAATAGTTGTTTGTATAGTAGTATAAATCATGCACGTGTTTCACTTTTATTTAAGCTCTGCAGATGATTATGCCATTCAAATGATTAATTATCCATTTTACTATTATTTTAACATCTTAACTTCGATAGCATTACGTAAGTAAGAGTAAATAATTAATGTGAATTTTTTTTGCGAATTTATATATTTATTTTAAAACAGATTTTCGAATATAGAATTACAAGCATAATTGTTTGAATATTATAATCATGTGGAAAGCTTAAAAATTATACACAAACAATTTGATCTTGGCCGCAATTTTGGACAGTGTAAGTTTACTAAAGCTTCGGTTTCCTCGAATGCGGTATTTTTAAATTTTGCTTATGAACATTTTTTGACGTCTGTCATTGATTATTAACAATGTCATAATGTAATAATTACACTATTAATAAATTATTACCTTATAATTACCGTCATAATTTAATAATTACACTACCTATTAATTACCTTATAATTATTAAATTAAGACGGCGCTGTCAATAATCAATAACAGACATCAAAAATGAATTAAGGCACCGCTTTCCAGAAACCCGAAGCTTAACTGGAAATTTTTTTTAAAATCAAAACATATTTTTATATTTTATCCGACGCTAGTTGTGGAGTCAGCATAACAGTTATGTTTCATCGTCAGGCTATCCATGCCTAGTTGTTTCATTGTTAACCACATATGGATCCCCAAATGCGCCCAATATTAAGCCCAGGCCGCTTAATATTTGCTCTCTTGTTATCACACACATATGGGAAATACAGTCTAACGTGAGGTCCGAACCACGGCTAATTTATTACACTTCCATTTTGAGAAAGTTTTTTAGCCAGATTATGCCTCGGTGGTTTTCCATTTCCTTCCGAAGAGTCGACTGCCAGAATAAATTTGTTAATTTTTACGGAATCGTGTCAGCCGATTTTTTCACGTCCAGTTAAAATTCTAGATAACTAACTGTTGGTTAATTTTTGCAGCAATTCCTTTGTCGATAAACAGTCACTAAGAAATCCAAAATTTTAACCAACAGTTAATTAGCCAATTTATAATTCATTAAAATTCAAATATTTTAACTTTTGGTTTAGAATTTTTGTGTAATTTGTTTTTCCGATATAAATGACTTTTTTAAATTCTAATACCATAAATAAAGAAATCTGGACATATCAAAAACATATGCGAAAAATCAATAAATTAATATTCGATGAATTTATTGTTTTGATTTTTTTAAATTCGTCAATAGATTTTGATCAAATAATTTTCGATGGATTTACCGGACACCGTTAAACATATTGATAATTGTAGATGACTCAAACACTAATTACTTAATTAAAACGCGTGCTGTGGTAGGAATTTATGCCAAATTTGAAGATACCAGACAATTATAAAATTGGCGCCACTCACAAATGAGTACACGTAATTTTGTTAATTTTGAAAATTAGAACAACCAAAACCCACAAAATTTGTGTTTTGTCATAATCTAACCTGGTTAATCAAATGGATAAATATATATTTTGCTTGTTCAAAACTCTTTTAGCTTTCAGAGATTCAATTTGGGATATTTATTTTTTAATAATTTTAAACACAGTTGGCTCTCATTAAGTCATATTATCTGCACGGTACTGATGAAAGCCTGACGAGCTGAAAAAGCAAATGTTTATTCCTGCGAAGTTTTTTATTAATTTACCGAATGAATAATGAAAGTTTTAATATTTGTAAGGACGAACCGTTCAGATTATTCAGGTTACAAGTGAAAAATCTATAAAATTCGTGAATAGTGCCGAGTTGCGCGTCCATCTTTTTTAAACCTATATTGGCGTCCCTTTGTAAGAAACTTCTAAGTGATTAAATTTTTACTTTTATTTGAAAGCGGAATTATTTAGATAGTAAAAAACGAATGATTCGGTTGAAAAAGTTAATGAATGAAACTTCATTAGTAGGTTACCGAATTTGAACGTCTAATGGTTTATTAACATCTGACGCTTTCAAGTGATAAGAAGTAAACATGCATCGCTTTTGTTAACATTTGCATTCATACGTATTTGAAATTTCTAAATTTTATGATGGTTTTTATTATGTGCATAAGTGGGAGTTGCATAATTATGTAAATCCTGATGGTAATAAAATGCATTTCTAAATTTTGAAATTTGTCTGATGACAGTACCTGTACAAAATTTGGGAAGGTTAATTACTTTCTAATATTATGATATTGTAAATAATAATAATGCAAACAAAATCTTGAAAACATTCAATTTACGAGTGATATTGATTGGTCATGACGAATTATGGGAAATACACGCATATGGCTGACCATATTACTGCCAAGCTGTAGGAATAACTAATCATGTACGAAATTAATATGCCGAGTTTGTAGTTCTATGTGACATAATTAGTCGAATTTAATTGTAATTCGTGCGATTGTTAACGATTTTTTAATCTACTAGCGCGTTTACCCGCGCAACCCCTAATTACATTGTAACTCTTTTACTTTTAAGAATCGCAGCACCACAACTGAGGAGCACAAATTTTCCAAATTTATTTGTTTCACCAAAAAAACACTCATCAAAAAACGTGTTGACGATGCTAACAACAAAACTAAACTAACGCCAACGGCTTTACAATTCCCTAGTTGCTTCCCCCTGTAAATGTAGGTCTTTATTCAGGGTCGCCATTAAAAACTCGCTTTTGTAATACTAGGGTCTACCCGGCAATTCTAAGCTATTATTATGGCCAGTCGCTAACCTATGTAATCATACCACAAGAGAACGAAATCTTGCAACGAAAAATATTAGTTTTACATATCATGAGTCTTACGATTACGTGAACTGATATTTTTTAATCAAGCCATGAGAAAATAAGTCTCCGCCTGCTTAGGCCCGTTCATCATAAAGGATACTTTCGCGTGAACCCACCAAAATCCGATCTTTTTTTTCGGAATCGTGAAAAATTATAAGGTAGTATGCTAAAAAATTTAAGGACTTTCACGAACACGAAAAAAATAAATTGTAAGGTATAGGTAAACATTTGTTGTACAAAAAACTAACAACTATAATAAGCAGTTGTCCTTGTGATGTCAGGTATCGACAAGGAAACATCCTGGATTTTTGTCCGATAGAAGCGCAAAATTTATGGTGCACCCATAAAAAACTAACGGTAAGATAGGTATCGCACCCGTACCTAATGTCTCTATTCTAGTTTAATTTCTATAATGACTTTGTTTTCACTTCATTATTAGGAGCATTAACAACTTTATGCACCCATCCATTTCGCCCTTTAAGACAAAAATGAAAAAGAAGAAAAGAAACTAACGAATTAATATTAGTTATCATAAATCACTATAGGTAGCGAAGAGATCGCTTTTAATTTATGGCTCAATTACCGAATCGTGAGAATAGTTTATCGTCTTAGTGAATAGAACACAGCATGGATAGGATATTCAAACTTACATATTAAAACAAACTAATAAAATATTGAGTAGAAATAAATTCAAAAATTTACCCAAATGTCTTCCACTTAAGCATCGATTAGCTTTTCTTCAGTTCGTGCTGAACAAAATCATAGTGCAATCTTTTAACAATTCTCTCTCATCGTAAATGCCATAAAGGCGGAGTAATGGTTATATTATTTAGTGCTTATTTCATTACAACCTGTAATTTTATTATTCCGTATTGGCGTCGCTTCAATTGTATGTAATTTACTGTTGCTATTTTATTGCTATTTACACACAAGGTAAGCTACTAAATGCATGTTTACCATAATAATGCTTTCTTAAGTGCATCATTTATTAAAACGTTCGTTTCATTTGCTAACTTCTATATCTTTGCCAAAATCTCGACGACTTAATTATGTTTTGCTATTTACACCTAATGCAATGCCTGAACCATAAAGTTACTCGTCGATGGAATAAGATGTTTCCAACAAAATAAAAATTCTAATCCGCACTTGTTTTAATATTACTAAAAGTATTTTTCCAAATTATCACCTCATTATTTTTTGACCGCCCATGGCTTTCCCTTTCGTTCTGGTGATTTATTCTACGATATCTTCATTTCGTTGCGTTATAACTTTGTCTATTCCGTAAAGCGACGCAAACACCGAATTTGTAGCTAAACCTTGCAAAACTAAACCAAGCTTTTTTCTGTGCTAAATCAAAATCGCAACTGGTGTCTGCTCAGCTTAACTGACCAACAATTTTACATTTGCTCAAGTAGGTGCAGTAAAATTTAAAATTTGAAGAAACGTTTGGGAATGAACTGACCGCAATATATAAAATCGTATATCATTTTCAATCTCGACAAATATTCCAGTAGGTAACGTACGAACCTTTTGTGAACACCGCCTAAATTTATCTTACATATTTAAATTCTTAAAATTTTAACTAAACTAGTTTTTCGTTATAAGCACCACACTTTTAGACAAGTTGAGCGAATTTATGAAATCCAAATTAAATTAAAGTGCAACGTTTCTCAATGTTCCATTAAATTTAGGTCAATAAACAAATAATTGAAAGACCATGTTATGTTCTTGTAAGAATGTAAGATAATTTAAGTAATTTTTATTATAAACAGATTACAACGTAAACAACATTTACTCAAGTAAAACATCTTTAAAACCCATCAAAGCAAGAGACACAACATGAAAATATTCGATAAAAATTTACAAACTACTAATATTGCTAAATACAAATCCGAATAAATAAATGTTGAGATAACCAACAAATTTATTTTTAGAAAAGTTTATTATTATCGTCTCGGAGGTGGTCGAGCCAATTATTTTGTTTCTGAGATTAAATTATAAAGTTCTTCTTCACATAATTTTGTTAACACTGTTCCGTGCCGAACCGAAAACTAGTGCAGGATTTTTGTGAAGTCCAAATAATTGCCCACCCTTGATCCCGAAGCTTTACTAAAGGTGACCTTAGTACTAAGCACCATTACTATGCCCTAACAAAAGTAGCTACTTTCGTTATTTTCACTTAACGTTTCACGCTTTAAAAATGGTTAAAAGAGAATCACATTCGCTTCGTTGCAACCTTGGTAAAAATTCTAGCGGTCCTACACTTATATTAAATCGAAAGTGCCGAAAATGAAAATATACTTTTTCTGATAATAAAAAAATTCGGGAATTAAAAAACAGTAAATGTTTTTAGCGTGGTCGTTATAATTTCGGCGCGAACAAAAGGGTGTAACTCGACTGGGCCAAGGCAATACGTCATCGCTCATCCGGATTGTGTTCAGTCCGCTCCGGGAAAGGAACTGTAACCCCGGTTGTAACTTTATAGTTCACAAATACGACTAACTGGGTTCAATTGATAAAATTACCAATAATAATAACTGATAAATGTGCGAAAATATACAGCAAATGAAAACGAGGGACAACTGTAAAATCTAGTGAATAGTATTTAAATTCTTTTAGGGATTTTTTTTTGTAGAACTGATACTTTTAAAATGAAATAACATCTAATTTATGTAATGTTAATGGTATATCAAGCTTATTACGACCTAAAATGCTTCTATCTTACAACTACATTTCATTTTCTTGAATAAATTGCACATTAATGACCGTAAGTCTTATTTTCTTCACCGTCTGTTAACAGCTTTACATAATAAGAAGCCGAAATAAAATGTTTTACATTTCGACAATAATTTATATAACCAAAAATGTTATCAAAATAATTAACCCAAAAGAATGATGTATGATTCGACTAGAGATAAGGTTTACAATTTAGTATTCCCTTAAAAATGTAGAAATGCGTATTTTGTTGTGAATATTTCATTTTCTCGAATACTAACAACTTAATTATTTCAGAAGGCTGGCTACATTACAAAATCACCTCGAGTCTGGTGAAAGTCCGGGAAAAACAATTTTATTTTAATTTTCTTCGTTTTCCAAATATATGGACCTACGCCGATGGAGTGATCGATTACTAGATAAATTCTCCCGGAATTATCTCTCTAATTAATTTCTCCAGAAATAGACAAATCGAACAGGATGTGCAAACCGATCGTCAGGTAATTAGAATATGAGGAAATACTAGTTTTAAAGAAACTAATTAAAAAAAGGATATATAAGTATTAAAATTTAAAAATTAAAAAGCTAAGTAAGCAAGTATAATATCAAATGTTTTCATAAACTTTAAATTATTTATTTTGTAATCAATAAACTATTGCTGAATGCTTATGAAAAACATTGAATTTTATTGCTTATAGTTCGTAAATATTGATTTATATATTTTAAAAAGATTTAAGTACAATTTAGAAATTAAAAAGCTAAATAAGTAAACACAATAAAAATCAAAATATGTATTTAAAAATCAGGAGCGGCTCAAGGAGATGGGCAGGATGGACTTCAGCCCAGGACGTTTTCTTTCAGGGAGCGCCAAACCTACTCTTACAATTTAAATAATAAAGTTAATAAAAAATTATCGCTAATAATACAAACTGCAAGGATCACAAAACAACAGAAATGAGCGATGCTTATGTAAAGAAGGATAGGGAAACATTCGTATTATTAAAAAAATTGCTTTTGTTGCATGTTTAAAAAACATAAATTGCAGGACGAAGGACGATTTGCGTCTGAGGCAGTGATACGATACGTAATCCGATCCTAACTTTTTTAATTTAAAAAAGCATTTTTACACCGCGATTGCTGCATAATTCTTTGTGTTGTTTTTATATTACCGGAATGGGGTACAGATACAAAACAAATATTTGCAAAATATAAGTAGTAATTTAACTATTAGGAGGGATTTGGCAGATTATTTTAGCGCAACTTTTTCACATGAAAATGTAAAAGCTCAACGAGCCACGGCGAGCGAAGTCGTGTTCTTACTTGGGTCAAATTGGAAACATATATTTAGATGTCGCGGTCGCACCCTTAACGTTAAAAATTTGCACAATTGTTCTACTCAACAACTCAACAACAGAATTTCCTGGTTTGTTTCAATTTAATCGAATAATCAAGTTCGATCACTGAGTTATAACTCAACTACTAAAGTTATAACTACAACTATGGAAAAGTTTCCAAGAACTTTCATTCGAAACGCTGTAAAAACCGTAACAAACAATAGAAAGCAATCTATATGAACCATTTCTTCAGGAATTAAATTTACTACAAAAAATCCGTGAGGGCATATTTCTATACGTTATAGTTCAAACGTGAAAGACATTCAAAGTCACGGATAAAAACTAAAAAATCAAAATCTAATACTTAAATAATTGTCTCCAGCGTCATAACTTCGCAATTTATAAAATCCTGTTTAAACTATTGTGTAATATTTTCTTGGCCCACTTTTAAAAACATTTTACTAGAAAAATTCGACGTTTATGACCGGCGCAATTCATACCACAGTGAAAAATTTTCTTGAGCCGGGCCTGTTCAAAACCTTTCAAGTAAACCTTCTTTGGATATTTTAATTTTCAAAAATAATTAGGTATATATTTTAAAAAGTTACTATGCATAATTTTTGTAAATCGTGATGTGGACACTCAGACTAAAATAGAAATGTTGATGTGGAATTAAGATAATATGGTCAAAAACTTAATATGAATAAATTTAACAAATATTTTAACTTTAATTTATTTAGGTTTATTTTCAAGAATAGCATCAACACACCTATAGTAAATATTTTGATATAACTAATTCGCGCTGGGGGAGGGGGGTAAATGTGCTCTTAATTATTCTGTGTGCCGTACCATGACGATTTTTTTAACAACATTTGATTTTATTTAAAATAAAAATTTTATTTTACGGGTCCGTTTTATATTTTTGTATAATTGCACTAATATTCCAGATTACAAACACAAAGCAAAATTTGAAAGGATCAAACTGAGCTGGATAAATCAAAATTCTAATAGCAAATTGATTGACGCAAGATGATCAATCAACTATGAAATTGATATGATGTTTATTACCACAGTGGTACAGCCAGGGGTGAGGAAGGAGACTAATGGATTTCATCCTTCACCAAACATTTGTAGTTTTTTTAGTAAATAGTAAAGAAAGGGATGTAGCAAAATTAATTTGACAATAATTGGTAGTTTATTTCCAACTTTTTACGTTGACGTTTATTGGCACATTTAACTTGGGCATCTTGAAATTTAACAATGGAACCTTCTGGGTAGACTTGAAAATCAAGCGGTTTTGTATAAGTAACTGAAAATTTTTTCACATTCGCAATTGGAACTAGAACACATCAGTTCACCATTTTCTATTTATTATTAAAAGAACATAAACATACTTTAGCTATGCAGTACCTAATTACCAAGGTTGTGCGGCCTGAAGGCCGCACTGAATGGGACGGATATACCGATAAATTTAGCATTACAAATCCACACAGATCACATTTCTCTGTTTATTATTAGCGGGAAGTCCCCGGGGGCTGAGGGTACTGTCTAAGAAAAATTTATTATGGATCTATTTTCATAAAACAGTACATACACACATTTTACTCCTGTTTAGGAGATATTATAGTACCTTAATAGGTAGGTACTACCGCTATTTTGAAATGATAGGAATTCGTTATTTGAAAATTAAGTGGTTTATCCCTTCAAAATAATAATTGTTGAAGTTAAGATATTTCAGTGTGCGCAATATTGCCTGGAAATTGGAAAATTTTGAAAATAGAGTTTTTTCAAAATTTCGTATCACCAAGTCGAAAATATTATTAATATGGAAATAATCAGCCAGGCTAAAATTTTCCAGACAAACATGTTTAAGTATTCGAGAGTCCTAATAATGAATACCTCAAAATTTATTTAAAATCCCCTGTCGCTTCCTTCCCAAATTGAATTTTAGGTTCGCCAACGGGGTTGGGGTATAATAAATCACTTAATGTTAGTTTTAGGAAAATTATCATAAGATCGAAATTAAAGAACAGAAAATTCTCTACAAAATAGACTTTTAAGAAAAAAATCTATTCCAGAAGGATAAAAACCATTTTAGTTTAAAAAATTCAAATTGGTTCAAATTTCTAAATTTTCTGACATGCCATTTTTGTCATCTGAAAATTTTTCCCTGAAGTGAAATTAAGCGAATTATATGTGAGTTATTGGAAGATCTAAAATTCCGAATTTGGGGAGAAAGCAACGGAGGTTTTTAGGCTTCCATTTAGACACTCAAATACCTAACATGTCGGCCAAATTTCAGCTAGTCCGAATCTTTTGCAAGCTTATAATCTTACTTTCCTGAGAAACTACATAATTATCCCACTGTTTTAACAAAGAATAAAAATAAAATAGCAATAAAAAAAATGTTATTTTTAAATTTAACCATCAAAATTGAGTTCCCATCGAATTGGATCTGCGCCCAGTTATCTTACACCGATATTGCCAATACAGAAAATTAAAACTACAGCTACGTTCAACTATAAATTAGGCATTATTTCTACATAATCTGCTATAGAATCTATACTTCAAAAATCATCTCGCGGGCATCGGAAAAAACATCGCGGGCCGAAATTGTAATTTTTAATATAGACACAGAAAAGATAAAAATTAAAATGCAATGTAAATTTTCTAACAGGTCCCCGTAATACCCACTAACCGCCAACTAAAATCGACTACCTGATAGGTAATGTAAAAAAAATATATAAAAGAAAAATATAATTTCATAATTTATGATTAACCGGTTATGCAGTTTCTGTTCACTATATTGCAAGAAAGTACCTGCTACTCGAGTTGTTTGTAATTTGAACTATAATTTTCTTTTAACTTGAAAAACTTCAATAAAAAAATTGAAACATTTACTTTGATCCCCCTATATTTACATTACACTTCAATCTTCCGAACAAAGTCTAAACCAAACGGTCAAGTACATAATAATTTTATTCTAATAACTATAATTTTTTGTTGTGTGACGTAATCTGAAGATACTTTGCAGTCAATAGGTAACGGAATAGAAAAATGTCTATAATTTAGAAATGTGCAAAAACAGGTTTATGAGTTTGCTTGCAAACATAGCATAATGATAATCTTAAAAATTTAGTATAAATGAAGAAAGGTTTTTGGGACTCGATTGGTTGCGTTGAATCATCACGAGTTACCAGCAGGAAATGGCATGGTATAAACTCGAAACCCTATTCAAGCGGGAGAACCCCTAAATAAAATATTGTGGCGTCACCTACTGGCGAACTCAAAAATTAAGGTACCATAGGTCGACATTCTAGAACCGGTGCATAAATGAGTGTATCGAGAGGGTGCAACCTGTAAAAAAATCTGATGTGACAACACATTACTTTCCCATTTAGTAGATTCCACTTTATTTTATATTAAATATTAATAAAACAGATGTTAACACAAAACAATTTTTAACTCGATAAAATACACAAATTACTTTGAGATATCAAAGTTACGAAATTTAATTTGTAATTTAACATGGTAACTCATATTTTTTAAAAGCACTTATTTTATATTTTCATTTTAACAATTATTATATAACATGTTTGCATTGAAAAATTTTTAAAATTGACATTTTCCAAAAAAAATTAGAAATTTGCGGAATGCCGTGCCGTCTATATGCAATCAAATTTTAACTATGGGCGTAATGACGTCAGAATTAATTTTTTATAAGTAATTAAAAAATTCGTTTGATATTAACTACATAATATGTTAATACAAGTAAATTAGTTAAAATATTAAATTATAGTAATGAACAATACAAATCACTTTGACAGATCAAAATTATCCAAAGCAAACCATATTCATTTAATAGCCCTTATTTTATTTTTGCATTTTAACAATAATTTAAGAGGGAAATATCAAGTGTGGGGTATCAAAAGATGCGGAAAAATAATCTCTTTCGATTGATATGATTTTCAATCTCATATGTTCCACCGGGAAGCGGCAATGCTCTTTAACAATTTTCATTCCCCTAAAATAGGGGTTAAAAATGGACGGTTTTCAACCAAAATCTAATCAGCTCTTTAGACAGCTACTTCAAACTAGTGTATAAAATTTCAACTCAATCGGTGCACGCGTTTGTCTGAAAACGTTGACGAGAAAATCACCACACATCACACATCACACATCACACATCACACATCACACACACATCCGGACATCATTCCAAAATTGGTCTTAAACAATTCGTATGGGCTCATAGACCATGGGAAAAATGCTAACTCAAAATTTTTTTTTAACTCGATAACAATACTTTCCTTTACTACGTAAATGGGAAAGTAAAATGGGTCGGTAGTAGGAGAATTTTTAAGGCTATTAATTTACGCTTGGATGATTGATGGCGCCTATATCGGTATCGGGGATGCGAACTCGGAATTTTCGCGCTCTAACACGACGAGCGATCACACCAAGGCACTTCCGTGCTCGGATTTTAAATTATAACATAAATATTGAATATTTTAACGTATTTATCTAACTTCCGGACTTAAAAAAAATTTTACTTTACAATTTCATAATTCACATAATTTAAAAATTTGTATGTGATAAATAATTTTCGGTATTAACAAAAATTAACATGAACGTTAGTTATGTAATAAACTAATTTACATATTTAAATTAAGACATAACTATAAATCATAATGACCATGAATTCAATTGTGAAGAAATTAAAAATGGTGCAAATAATATAATTATGAAAAGATGATTTATTGTTCACAAATTTGTTAAATAATAATTTAAATTTTGACCACGTATAGTAATTATCATTAATCGGAACTACTTCAATTAGTAGTAATTTAGAAAAATAGTTTTAATTACTGTAGTTTGTGTTTATTAAAATTTTTATAATCACAGAAAGGAAGTTGGAAAACGAAGCACTACATTTTCTTGGAAAAATAATCTCGGGCAATTTAAATTGAATTCTTCGCATAATTTAATTACAATTAGTGAGTAACACAATAATAACATATAATTAAGAAAATCTAATCTCGACTGTGCGGCCGCAATCGGCTTTCAGCAAGACGGTGCCGAAACTTTAAGTACAATTATTGTAACCCCCCAAGAAAAAACTAATGGCTGGTTAATCGATGTCATATCAAAGTTAATTAAATTGGTTATGTGAGCGTAAGATATACACACCGACTGGAATTACAAGTTTTAGTTTTTGGCCCGGAGCAAAATATGCGTCTGATATAAATCAACATGATCTAGAAAATACGAACTTTTACTCAACGTCCTCACAAATTAAGCAATGAAAAATAGTCGTGCAGTAGTAAATTTGAATTTTTCGCGTTTTTAAGGTTGTCGCGCGCTTTATTGGAACACTTTTTGACTGAGCTTCATCGTCGCTCTCGTCGGCGATACAAACAAGATGTTTAATTTATCGTATGCGCTAAATTAGAACTTTTTTTTACACATTAATGAGCTAATTTTGTACGTGACGATGACGCACATTTTGAAAACTATGTCCTACATAAACTACGCTAATTTAACTGTGGCGTCTAGACAACAAACGGGTCAAATATAGGCGAGCCAAACAGCTGATCGCCCCTTGCAATCCGGACAAGGACCGAGTGACGAAATACACAATGCATAAGACAGAGTGTACCCTATGGCCAGATCTAGCGGTGTGATAGAGATAATCAGGCACATTCAACCCTGATTTTACACGCACTTGACTCGAGTCCGGGTTACGGGGATCAACATTTACATAACTTTTCTCGTAACGCCCCGTATTTACTAACTCGAACAACTGGTAATATTCTTTCGGCAAAGTGTAACAAAATAAATAACCCAACGTCGCGTGTCATTTTATAACACTAATTTGAATAAAAAGCAAAATTTTTGGTAATTACCTGCTATTGCCATCCAAGGGTAAAACGTGTGGTTGGTTTGCTGATGAAGTTGCGTGCCCACCGGTTGAGACGACGTCGTATTCAAAGAACAAGGATTGTTCCATGACGTTAACGAATTTGAAGTACGATTTCCACCGGCGGCTCCAGGACTAGATGATGGATCGCCTCCAACCAAACCGACCGCCGAACCGTAACCCACTCGAGAATCAGGAGTACACGCTGCGGGTCGTACTGGGCCCGCCAAACTATTAGCTAAGTTTGCTCCACCACCTGTGGTTGCATTTTGCCAAACATCCTTTACTGCTGCCGCTGCCACAACAGAAGCATATCCGTTTTGATCGGCGCTACCTTTTGAACAATCTGGTTTTGAATTTGATGAACTATAACTGGAATTTTGTTGACTATCCGCTGAAGATGAATATAATTTACAGGCAGCAGCAACTGACGCATCGTATGGCGAATCTTGTGGTGGTCTTGTTTGATGTAAAGAATGATGATGGTGATGTTGACTTGAGGCATAAGGTGACATCCCAAGACTTAGAGGAAACGAACGGTATGCAGCCGCAGCGGCTGCAGTTTGATCATGGTGATGAGCTGCAGCTGCAGAGCTGGCACTTTGGTGGTGATGACCACCGTAAAACCCGCTCTGCTCAAAATACGAGTTCATAATTAGGGAATTAATGGTGGCGAATTTTTTAAAAGTCCTTCCCAAAGAAAAAAAACTTTTGAAATGTCACTCACAAAATTTTTACCAAGTATTTTATCACCCTTATCACTTTAGCATTTGTAGTCACATTCAGTTTTATTCACTTTTGGTTCTTACTAATTTATAAAATGCAGTACTTACAATCTTTTTAATGTCCCAATAAAATTTAAATAATTTTTAAAGTGTCATAAAATAAAAACGAATGCTCACGACATTATAATCTGTTCGAGTAATTGATATCCACTTAATGTTTCAAATATGAGAAAGTAAAATGTGTTTAATAGTTAATAAAATGATTATTGTTACGACGCAATAGTAATAAAAATGGGCAATAAAACGGTAGAATACGATTTCGCACGAGTACACGCCGCGAAGGCTAAATCCGGAATGTACACGTTTTGCTTGCTTACGAAGCCGCGGATCAAGATCCACTGGAGCTCCGGAGTCTGCTCCGGCCCACACATCCCGGCCCATTTGCGTTCCCGCTCACACATCGCGCTTTGTCTCGCTTCGCGTTCTCATAGCGCCCCACTACGAATGAGCACGAGGCAACAATAGCTAGATCATTAACCGAAATGACTGTTGCTACCTGAATTGTTTTAATTTAAATATTACATTAGGTGTTCCATTCATAAAATAATCAATAAAAACACTATCGGCGACTCGCGACTCTTTGCACGGTATTTTGTTGTTATTTCGGTTGTACGCGACCCGCTCGAAAGATTACACGGAGACTTGGTTAAGTAAGAAGTTGAAGCAAGGCAAAAGAAAAGCCCATATTTGAGTTTTCCACAATTTTGCAAACATTTTTTTCTTCATTACCTTTTCAGACTGTAAAACACTTCATAAGCACTTAGTTTGCAGTAATAGCAAGTGCTAGATAAAGAGATATAAAAGTTAAGTGTAAAAGTGCAATAGAAAATATTTTATGGAAGGAGTGTATTGAGGCACCAATAGTAGCCGATTTTGTTAAAGCCGAAGCGCCCACCGAGAACATTGCGCAGGGAAAATGTGGTCCCCAAATGCTCTTATGCTAGAGAATCAATTTCCCTCCTTTATTATATCTATCTTTGTTACACTTGCGTGAAACCAAAGCTCGACCTAGTGGCGGTCTCTGACGGACAAGTGCCGAACTGTTAAAGTAGATCCTATTCGGCACTCAAACGAGTAACATCAAAGTAAATTGGTACTTCAATGGGTTATAATAGATAATTTTGAGAGAAAATGAATACTTTAGAGATTTTTATATACATACCTGCGCAACTTTTACTTCTACAAGATTTCTCAATCGTGATACCGTAATAATGAATTACATTTTGCATTTAGTTAAGTGTTCAACACTTAATAACATTTATTATTCGCACTAAATTAATTATTATTTATGATTTTTTAGTATCAATCATTTCAATTTGGCCTTTACAATCACAAAAGTGTATCATCAAATTACTACGATAAGCGTTTTATGTTTTTATAATAAAGTGTATATGGCCACTTTAAAAACCATAAAATGGTAATAAATAATTTAATGGTCGTTAGAATAAAAAGAAAACAATAAAAAAGAAGCTTTTTTTCTTTCCGAAACATAAAAAGTTTTATAGTATTGGCACACGTCGCCTCATGACGTCACATGGTTTATAAACTGAGAAAGCTATAAAGTTAACATTGGTCCTAGGTGACATTTATGGTTCTTCAAGTGCCACTAAAATCAACTTTTACAACCATATTTTAACACAGACTTTTGTATACATTCGTATATTGAAATAGTCAACACAATCCCTTTACCTATGGTAGGCACTAAAGATGCAGCTAATGGATCCTACTTTGTAAATATGGTTTCCTATTATGAGCTCTCTGTGTCGGGGGGTTAAGTTTCTTATTTGTGCTTTTAATGTCTTAATTTACAATCAACACCAATTTGTTTTACGATTGTTTAGTTTTAAATGACTTTTGTAATGGGCGGTATATTAAAAGTGCCATAAAACCGATACTTAATAATAATATATTTACAATTTTGACATTGAAGTGATTATTAGTCATAAAACTACCGCTTCATTATAAATTATTTCATTATACTTTGATAATTTACGACTCCAGATTATGTGCTATCAAATTTGCAATATTACTAACAATTTTTATAGGTCAATTTATATAAATAGTTAATAAAAGTCACATAAAATAACACCTACGAAGACGCAGACTACTCTGTGACAATTTTTGTATAAGACGGTTCAATATACAATTTTTTTACATTTTTACGACGAATGAAGGAATTTTTATTAATAAAGAGCGAATGGACCACACATGCTTTGGTTAAAAAGCGTTGCCTTTATTTTGCTCTTAGTTCATTCTCAAAATTTTATTTTTCATCACATTTTAGTTGGGTGCCACAAAACAATATGACTGTTAAACTTGGCACGTGTGTGCAAAAGTGACAAATAATTTCTCCGTTGGTATATTAAAGGGTGTGGAAGTTATTTCATTCTTTGTGGGAGAACTGGAGGTACTAAAAATTTCTCCACGAAAGTTCTTTCAAAAGTTTTATAAGTAGTGTGAAGTTAATTAAGTGTACATTGGCGGTGTATGGTGTAAGGACAATCCATGTCCAGTCTAAGTAATTTTAATAATTAGGAAGCAGTGCAAAGGAGAAGTAGTTTTGCTTGTTCCCTGATGTCCCTGTTCCAAGGTTACTATTTGACTCGTTTCAATTATTACACCGTAAAGTTAGCTAAAAGTTCCTTTCGTGATGGTTTGATTTCATTTTGAATTAGTTTACTGTTTTCCATAATATTTTTCTGTAACAACTTTATATTCCAAAATTTTTAAATGCATCGATTTGAATTTTGCTTGAACAAATCGATTTCTAGGTTTTCCAGTCAAAGGTGTTTTGAATGTACTGTAGTATTTACTGCCATGCGATCTATTTTGAGGTAATATTGATGCTATCTATTAAAACTCCTATCAAGACACACACAGCAAGAAATTTTGGAAGTTTCTGATTAAGTCCTTCAAGGTAGTAAATTTGTAAACAACCCATCATAACCATGTTTCCAATGGGGTTTAACTCGTGCCGCTGACGTATAATTAAAATTTTTAATTGTAAATAGGTACTATCTGCCCAATATTGTTTATAGTTTTTGATTATTTAGTTATCAACTTAAAAATGTTCTAGTGCAGCCTTTAGGCCACACAACCATGGCAATCACGCCACAGTTAGGCTGCTCGTCATTTATTCGATGTCTTTTAAATTACATAAAAAATTTTGATTGACAAATAAAAAAATATGTTTTTTTTTATAGTTCAAGAACTTCTACTGCGTGATAGTCAGGGTTGAATGATCTAAATGTAGTACTGGAACTTCCGTAGGTGGGTTCTAAAAACTTACCAAATGCGTTAGGAACAAATACACAAATAGGCAGAAAAACAAAAGTGGCATTTCATTAATAAATTAAGAGACTACAATAGGAATGTTTGTTTAAGTCTAATGTATGATTGTGGTTACCATGATACTTTTTAGGTTGGTAACTAAAACTGGAACTAATCATAGGTGCGTTACGCATAGAAGTTTTAATCGATAATTCATTACAATGTGATATACTTACATAATTTCAGTGTTTTTATATAATTTTACAAAATGCTTATTGTAGAGCCAACATTGCAGTTAAACTGCGGATTAAACTATGTGGAGCGTCCGTGTAAGCCATGCCAATCAGTTTCCATGCTAACTAAGTATGAATTCAGAAGAATACCCCATCTTGTTAGCTCAGGGCGCTTAAATATTTCAGGATGGTTCTGTACGTCAATACGCCAGTAGGTACCTTTGAAAAATCAGAATTTTAACAAGAGGTGAGGTCGAATTCATCTTCGCGACCACCCAGCAATTTTGGTGTACAAGGTGGGCTAATTATTTACAATAATTATTGTCTGTAATTCTTTCAGTCTTCTCCATATTTAGGGTTGTTTACATTTTTATTTGAAAATATCGTGCGAATTTTTCAATTTTGGTATGCACATTTTTCTTTAAATTCCTGTTCTAACCTAATTAATTTCAATATCTATAAAATAATTTTTCTAAAATTAAAACTTAAAATTTAGAGGGAGGGGGTGACAAATGTTGGTAATAATTCCAGTACTAGTATAGAAATCAAATCAACATAGAAGATATTCAATTGGAAAAATAATGTGGCAAGTTTTCTACTATTTTTACTTCTTGGGGAGTGCAGTTTTGAATGAAGAAATGATAAATTTAAAATTAGGGGAGGGGGGTTAACAAGTTAGTGTTTACTGGTTACAGTACCGCATGGATGAAATTAAGATTCGGGCTATTCGATTAGAAAAATTGAAGTGGCAAATTTGTTACTATTTTTACTTCTTGTGCAATGCATAGTTTTTAATGAAGGACTTTCAGATCTAAAATTCAGCAGGAAGGGACTGTACTGGTTACAGTACTGTAGTAATGAAATTAAATTTCAGGTTGTTCAATTAATGTTGTAAGTTTTCTGCTATTGTTACTTATTCTTATACGTTTACTAATTATTTCAAATTAGTTCTGTGGGCATAATTGATTTTTACATCTTAGGTAGCTTTCTAAACTGGTCCTCGATGTGCCTGTACCCTGTTTTTATCGTTATAAAGGTAAATCATTAACACGGGAGACCGATGGCTTTACGTGCTCTCCGAGGCACGGAGACGGTCAAGACATTTTTAAACTGAAACCCAGAGTTGAACTGGAAACCCTTACGTAAGCAGTTGATCGTGATAAATATCCAGTAACGACGACCATCTATTTTTACTTCTTGAGGGAGTAAAAGTTTTGAATGCACAACGAGAGGGGGGGGGTTACAAGTGTTACTATTATTTACAGCAGGTACTGCAGCAATGAAATTATGATACAGATATTATTTTGAAAATCTGATGTGGAAAATCTTCTATTTCTACTTTTTGGGGAATGCACGCGGTTTTGAATGAAGAAGTGTTAGATATATTTAGAAATTTAAAAATACGCTATCTAGTTGACTTCTACAGTACCATATATTATTGAAGTTTGATCATTTGATCCGGTGATAGCAGATCGTGCAAACACTATTATTGCAAAGTAAATAATCCAATCTTTGACCCAAAAGGTAATTGGGCTCATATTTAGATGGAATGTGGAACTGGTGAATTAGTAAATAATAATTGGAGAGTGGGCTACGGGTGTGGGTAAAGAAGTATGTTGACACAGTTCAATTATACTTAAATACACAATGACATGAAGCATCTCCTGCAATATTTTTTTAGAACTTTAGACCTGCATCTGCCATAACATTTTCAGTTTGTTAGAGACATTTTGAACGAAGTTATAATTGTTCTTTTGTACCCTTTTACAGCGTGGTCAGAAAATTTAATCTTAGATTAAAAAGAAGCTGTATAATGAGAAGATATGCATAAACGAGAAGTTTTGCTTGATAAAGGTTCGGTTTGTATTTAATCTAATCTTCTTTAAATTAAATGAAAATCGCATAATTGCATTTTTACATAGTCGCTATTTAAGGTCTTTATTATCGTATTTTATTGTGCAAAGCGAGTTGCAAGTAGGTATCCCTCATTTATCTTGCATTAAAAAGAGTTATATACCAAATCACGTAACGCTAGGTCAGAACGGAACGACCGATAGAATTGAAGACTTTAGAAAGGAGTATAAGTATAAATTTCTATATTCTAAAATGCAAGTTTCAATATTCTGAGATAATTGCATTTAAAGTTGGAATTTTTAAAATTATTGGAAAATTCACATTTTTACCCTATTATTATTTACTAAATTTGTGTTTTATGTGATCTGCGAATGGGAATAGATTAATTTTCTAGGATGATGATCTTATTTAATTTCATAATTGTATTGTATAATTTTGAGCTTTCTTCAACGATTATACCAAAAACGTCCTATTTCTATATATTATAGAAGCAGTTTATTTATAATACAGTATATAAATCATTATTTTGTGAAAATTAAACTTAACTTATCTTATGAAAGGCAATATTAAGTTTGCTCCAATAAATTTCTTGATAGGTCCATTTATTATTACCAGCCCGAAAAAGGTTTTCTACGAAATAGATGTATGGATTAATATTATTCCTAATTGTTTCCTGGAATGACGTGCAGGCATGAACGATATTCCTAAACTTTTCCTGATAATTACCCGAATGAATGGATTAACGAGATTCCACAAAAAATTTCCTCCTGAAAAGAACGCGCATGATTGGATTAACGATATTCTCTGATAGTTTCCTGAAAATTACGCGCATGAATGGATTAACGAGATTCTTCTCAATTATCTGTTGACTGTACTGCCAGTTTACCTGTTCTGTAAAATGTACTTTAAATATGCAAAAGATTGTTATTTCCATAACGAATAGTACGAGTACTATATTACACACAGCTAGTATTAAAATAAAATTTAAAAATTGATATCCCAAAGAATCAATAAAATTAAAATTAAAAATATCTGACGAAGGTCTCCAGGCGAATCTATTGCTGAAAGTTAGAATTTCATTTTTACAGAATTTTAAGTAAAATTTGAATTTAATCTCAAACATGTAGGGCATTATGGTTTGGTTCAATGTCCAATTGTGCATCGTGTGGACAACAGCAGTGATGTACCTAGCCTTTCGAGGCGAGAGAAGTAGAAGATTCTTGGGGTCATAATGGGTATCGCTTCCAATTAAACCGTAATTCTATTTTAATTTTGAAAATTATTGTGAATATTTGAGTGACAGTAATATCAAACTTTAAGTGTTTTGCTAAACGGCAATAAAAACAGGGACACTTGCACCCCATGACACGCCACTGGAAGACAGTTGTTTGGGTCCCACCACATATTCAGTTTCAGGAGTGTTACTGATAAAGTGATGAGGATGGTGTGATTGTAAAGTACAATAACAGTTAACGATTTATAAACCAATAAATTGTTAATTTATTGGAGTTGTAAGTGAGCTAAACGTATCATAGGCTGTATACTCAATTACCCTTTTCTCAATTTCAATTTTAAAGTAATGTTGAGGTTAATTATAATCGTGTCTAATGCCTGGGTGGTCTAAATATTCCTCAAAAATTATATTATGCAGTCAAGTTAGTCTCCTGTCAAAGACTGCACGTTTCCTGAGTTATCGACTTAATTTCGCATTTTGCACGTCAAAATTTACTTTCTAATTTTCCGCGGAAAAGCCATTGGATTTTGTCTTCTAACAACATTAAAAATAGTTTTGTATATTTTAAAATACAAATCCGCCTAATCTGTGCACCTTTTGGCTGCTGATCACTCACTATATACTAAACTGGAACAAGTTTAGAACAAAAAATATCAGATACAATTTTTGAAAAAAGCAAGTTTCTCATTAGCAAACATCTCAGTTCAAGAGGAAATTTCCAAACTGTAAAATCATTTAAATATTTAAAGTGGTTTTAAAAAATTGGTCAATACCGAACTTGATTAAAACCAGTAGCCTTTGATTTACAATTTAATTTACAGAACCTTTAGCATCGCAGTACAAATACACATATTTAGAACCCAAGGATGACTTCGTTCTCAACATAAATGGCAACAATCGATCAAGTTTGTTTTTATGTCGATTTTATAAATGCAACTCGTTAAAAGAATTTTTCTAAAAAAGTACACAATTTTTAATTATTATTCTGTTACGTGCCACTCATTAAATAAACCAGGAGTTGTTAAACTTAAAAATCATAAAACGATACTTAAATAAAAGTGGAACATAATATATGCAAATTTTTTACGTATATATAAACGAGTTAAAGTACAAAATTGTTTATCTAACCGATTATTGATGTGCATAAATTACTAATTGACCGAAATAAAAATTTAATGAGGGGTTACATTTAATGAGGCACTAACTTTTTTATCATTTGTTGCAGTAAATCACGAATATTTGTAACAAAATTTAAAAATTTGAAAATTACAATGTAAGCTATCTGAAAGGTCAAGTCACACAATTAAAACTTGCCCTAGATTAAAATAAAATTTAAAGTCACACGCAGTAAAACAAATTCTTCAAGTGGTTATACAATAGTATAACAATAAATAATTTTAAATGTGTTTAAATTGTTAACCTTTTCTATTTCTTATAATTTCAGAATTATTCCTGTATCGTAAAAAGGATCAACTGAAACGAACACCCTGTAACGTTGACGGAGGAACAAAAAACATAAACTAACTGGATCGTCGTTAAAGGAAGGAGGAATGTGAATTTCATTAATGATTATTATTTAAATAACCTGTAAATTTGAATTTGTAGATTTGGATGGAAATGCAATGGATATTAAACGGCTTATGCTGCTAGTGTACTCTGTCGGCTAATAGTCAGACTATCAAGAGGCTTTACGCAGTTTCGAAAAACCTCCGCAGTAACAATCAATAGAATGGGAATTTTATGGTCAATAAGGAGTTGTTTTCTACTGTAGATGTTTCCATAATCAAAAGAAATTGGTTTTACACTTCAGGAAGATCATTGCAATGTTCGGTTTAAACTTTCGCTCATTGCTTTCTTGAAACTGTTGTTATACGTTTTTATCGATGTTAACAAAATATGTTAACATTATGAGTAGTTGTTAATGTATTTTACCTCCTTCTGTATGTTTAATAATGATTCTAATGTGTTATTGTTTAATTTATAAAAAAAACTTTTTTTAAACATAAAGTCCATTCTTAAAATAGTGCTTTTGGAATAAAGTGTATGAAAAGTTGATCATCAGCAATGGCACAATCCAAGAGCTATATTGATAACTTAGGTCTAAACCAATCATAATAATTTTATTTATAATAAATTGTTCAACTGTGTAATATTTTATCAGTTCTAATTTTCTGAGAATAAAAGGTCATAAAGTATACATTTCCGATTATAAATAACAATAAATTGGTGATCGTTTAGTAATAAGATGGTTGTAAGCTATTGTGTAAGCTGTAACAATTACACGATATTCATTGTATTATTCTTAACAATTATTTTAAATGCATAATTATTATATGATCATACAAATATTATTCAATTTAAAAGTATTATCCATCAATAAATTGTTGTAATTATTTGAACTAACAATAAAAGCATATATTAATAAGTTATTTATCTAAATCTATCAGCGTTTTTTATTATCTATTTGGGTTATGCACTATAAAAAATTAAAAATTTGTTATTGTAAGTGGACGATTTTAGGTCAGGATGAACGAATTGGAATATTTGGAATTATATAAATCGTTTATTGCCTGTTAAACTTGAAATTTTTTAAGCTTGTTTCATCCGAATCGACTAAACCACAACCACAATCTTGGTAATAAAATCTTTAAACGCTATCATTTTCTTTTCAGTGAATTTGAATTAACAATCAAGTGAAGCATCCATAAAAACCCAACAGTGTTATAAAATAACAATATAAATTAAAAGCCAATAAAAATTAAGAAGTTGACGTGAAAAAAAAACAAACATTTACGAAGCAAAAGCACTTTTGTAGGTAATAAAGATATTATCAAAGCATGTTTAAGAATATTAAGGGAAGTTTTCAGAAGGTGCAAGTTTGATTGTCAAACATTTTATGTTCGTATGAATAAAATTCTATCTACTTATAGGGTGGGTATAATATCTACTACGTAAAGCACCCATATCAGTATCGTAATGAGGCTTGTTAGTAGTTAGTAAAAGTGGTAACGGTGCGTTAAAATGTCGTAAAGCGGCTTTTTATTAGCCGTAAAGTTCCGGCTAGGTCGAAAGGTTCTTACGTAGAGTTTTGACTCGTTCAGATGTCGCTGACTTTGTGCCACAACACGTAAACAATTATAAAATGAAAGTTATCGCAATAGGCGTACCGATCAATGAAAATTCAAGTTTCCCTGCTACTGCCAGGAGTTAAGATTTTAGGGGCGAAAAAATTAGTTCGTGTGCCAAGAAAAAATTGCTAATAAAATTTCAACTTCTTAATTATGCAAATTACACTTTTTAACTGAATTTTTACCTAAGGAATGTGTAATTTTTAATAACGGCGGTTTAAACAGTTTACCAACCGCTTGAAATCATCAAAATAAGATTTTACAACCGAATAAACATTAAAATGCTGATTTTTATTTTATCTCGAGTTACTTAACAAATTAGATTCTAATTTATGATGGTAATTGAAGGTAGGTATTGATTAGTGAAAAGTTTTCCGACATCTTATCTTAATTCACGTTTGAAACCTTTTAGGAATTACTAAAATCGTGCAATTTTCCTTTTAAAAAACCTATTGGCATGAACACGATTAACCGCTTAGAGGTAATAGATTTTAGGAGTCATGTATCATAATTATTATTACTATATAATGGACATTGAGTTCAAATTGCTATTTACTACCTTAAAACGTCAATAACTCCGCGGCATTTTTCAAGAAAATTAATAAAGGTTTGGTAAAATCTCTTTAAGAGAAGATACGTTAAAAGACAATAGTTTAATTTTGAATAAATTTAAATATATTTAAATATATACACCACATAATATATAGCATAATGTGTTAAATAAAAGCGCATCCAACGAGCTTATAATTAAAAGGAAGGCGTAACTGCTGCCTCTCTGAGATGCATAAGTCATTAATCATTCATAAATTATGACGCCCTATAAATTAATATTAAAAAATTTACATACATACTTACGCATTAAATCAAATTACGCCTAATTACCATATAAAATATAACCATACACTCTTTCGAGTTCTACATAATTGTATGTAATTGGAGCAAACCACACATCTTCCACTTTTTCGCATTCGGTGAGACAAAAATATTGTTTTGCTTTAATATTCCATAATTTAAACTGGGAACCGATACAAAATCAATTTTCAACACTCTGACATGGCATTAATTTTACATTAAAAATATTGACAGCCCAGTTGTTGAGTTATATAAGAGAAAAGAAAGTAAATTCGTAAAAAGGGTTTGACCGTGATCCCTAAAAATTTTGGGAAGGTATGGATTTTGGTATGGTGAGTAACCATAGTATATAAATTGTCGGATGTTCAGGAACATTATTTGTTCTATAAAAAAAATTAAATGCACCAACTGAGGGTACCACGATCTAGTTATACATTTAATTCTCATTAATTTTTTTTGAAACAAAAAAAATAAATAGAAATAATTAAAAGCAACATATACCTATGGTATATGGTCATTATAGATAGTATATGGGGTATCAACAATAAATTTCCTTATGTCGTAACAATGGGGGTAATCTATTATCAACTTATATAAAGAAAACGCTTCCATTTTGCGTTGAAACAATATTTGTTAAATAATTTTCAAGGTTCATGTTTGTAAATTTACAAGGTTACTATAATTTATTATAGTAATTACCTACGCAAAAAATAAATTATACTAAAATCGGTTAACCTTCTGAAAAACAGGATTTCGTCTCAGGGTGGCGTACCACTGTATAATTTGGGCGAAACCAAGATGATTTACCACCAGGAGGATGTATTTAATGAGGTGTTTATCCATTACTTTCTCCAAAGGGTGAAAATATTAAAATAACTGTATTTTTTTTAGATTTTCTTTGGATCACAGTTTGTATCAGTGTATCTGGCTCGCTTCCCAGTCTACCGGTTTATATTCTACGCCATAATACTGGCCCTAACGTGATTCCACACAGATGGGCATGAAAAGAAGGCGGAGAAAATTATTTTTAAATCTTCTAGATTTGTAAATTTCATTTTACAAAATTCTGCAGGCAGTCAGATCTTTATACAAAATGAGATTGTGTTGACAAATGTTAAGAGTTTTGGACAGTTTACTATGAATACCATAGAAAAATAACATAAATTTAGTTCGTATGCAAGTGGAGTTTAAAACAGCAATATTTTTACTTTCAGTTAAAATTGTCCAGTTTTTTAATTTCGAATTATCTTTACTCAAGGAGTATTTTCCATGGAAGTAACCCCTGCATGGAAATAACACTTCGATGGAAATTTCATTGTAGAGTTATCTTTAACCAAAAAGTTACTTCCATGGAAATAATTCTTTAAAAAATTTTATCCATGGAAATAACCTTTTGGTTAAAGATAATCCGAGATTGAAAAACTGGGCAGAAGTAATTTTAGCAATACTATAAGTTTAGTGTTTGAGTGTTTCAAATTTTAAGTGTGTTTTAGTATCCCATTGTTAGGTATACAATATGTTAATTTTTATAATTCAAACAGTGTTGTGATATATTAAATACCTTCTTGTTTTTCTGTGCTAGACCGTTGATATTATAATATGATTAGCAACAAATATATAATTTAATAAATGGAACTAAATTGAACTGAAGAGGAAGAAAACAAAATAGATTATATAATTATTTATTTGTAATTCTTCCTCTCATGTTAGGTCTGTAAGTGTGTTTTATCAATTTTTTTTTAAATTATTTCTGTGAGCATAATTGGATTTTACATCTTGATGGGTAGCTTGCTAAGCTTGCGATGTGCCTCTACTCTATTATTTATAGTTATGAAGGCAAATCATTAACACATTAGCAATGCACAATTAGAAATATAATTTTTTAAAATTTCCAATAACATTGAAATTGAAATACATTACAATTTCATTACTGTTCTAATTTTTCGATTTTATTGAATTTGGTTCGGGTTTTTCTACTATAACTCGAGAATTGGTAACTTGAAAGGTCGATTAGTATTTTTAATTAATGTAATGTACGCAGAATAATCCTAAAATAATTCATGTTTTTAGATATGTTTTAGAAGTAAGAAAAAAGAACTTGGAACAACAGACACAATTCAATAATTTCTTCAAAGTAAAAATAAATATAGAAGGACATTACCTACAATAATTAAGAACGTAATATTTTCCATCTGATATATTTTCATCTCTTCGCCGTTTTCTGGGAACAGATTCAACCGGAGTGATTAAGAAATCTACACTGTCTCAGGTTTTCGACAAAAAGATGTATTATATTACATCTAAACAAATAAGTAAAAGCATTATTTACTGATGTAGGTACATCACTCACGTTTCAAAATTAATAAGCAGTTACTGCACATGAAAAATTTCGCCTCAAGTCACTCACACAGTTCAAGTAACCCAACTTTATGACAAGTTTTCAAAGATAACTTTCGAATACTTTATTTAGTAATTTACCTATCCACATTTGCCGTATACTTGAATACTTGAAGTAATGATATAATGGTACTGAAATATCTAAAATATTCCCATATATAGTACTACCTTTATTTGAAAGTTTCAAATGGAATGTATGAGAATATGCTAAGATCCGACAATTTTATGTCAACTAAAACCATACCGGTGTTGCAAAAGGTACTACACATTACCGATGCGTTTCAGGTTTTTATAAAAAATCGTGAAAGCATGAAAATGCAATAAAATATTTGTATTATTTCCTCACCATACCATGCAATATTCTTTTTCATTTTTTTGCATATATTTCTTGAGTTGCCCAAGTTGTACGTACACAAAGTGATATAAAAAGTCAACACTTTAATGTGTTTCTGATGTAAAGTGATTTTCTTGTCATGTAAACTTTTGTTTGTAACTTTTCGACTCTGTACTACCAGAGTCATCATTCAAGGCGTATAGGTAAAATGTTTTGGGTTTAAACTTCCTCAAAGCTTTTTAGCCGTCTTGATAAAAACACGTTGTCAAAATAAGAAAATAAACTGAAATTGGGGGCAGTACGATAATTTTCAAATTAACCCACCTTCAGCCACTCAAGCAAAACATAATACAAAATAAAAATAAACAGTGATACAATTAAATTAAAAATAAAGTTTAAATGTCTGGAACTGTTTTACATTTTCTTAATCACTAGTGGCTTCTATAATTCCTACTTGATTTATTCACAATCGGTTGTTAATTAAAGATTTTGAGTTTTGTTTTTCCTTTTGGGATAATAAATAGAAATATTTATTTTAAACATCCAAACAAAGATTCATTGGTTAATTTAAAATAATCCGAAACAATTAAGCTATAGTAAACAGTTTAATAAATTACTACTCGAATATTGAGTATTCAATTAAGTTGACTCCTTCTTTTAACCTATTGACTCTGTTGAAATTTGAGTTAATAAGACTACAAACTTTTTTCTTCAAGTTTACTTGTTAACCTTAATTAACTGGTTTAACCTTGTTCAGGTAAGGGGATGATGCGGTTTAGGTAATACACAGAGTTATAAATTAATAGCAAAATCAAAATAAGTGGTGTTATTTTGAGTTGCAGTGTAATTTCATTAAAATTGTCAATGGGTCAATTACCTTAACTCGTATAAGGATTTACAATAATAATTATTCACGGTCAAACGGATCCCTTAAATACTTCAAGTTTCTTGCAAATAATTGAAGTAGGTGGTAAGCGACATTAATTACTATTATAGTTGCTATTTCATTAAACGGCTGTTGTAATAAAAGGAAACCTTAAAAGATTGATAATTTGGGAAATTAGTTACTTTAAAATCATGACTACGAAATTAATTAAGTTTAATTTATTAACATACCTAGAATTACACTTATATTTTCATATAAAAAACCTTAAAAAATCAAAAAATATATCGAGAATACTACAAAATTTTTAAAATTGAAAAGTAAAAAAGCATTAAGAAAACAAATAAGAAATATGTGGTCCATGTTAAGATTTCCGCCTTCATAGTTCCATCTTTCTTTACCCAGAATGCAGTAGGTATTTGGTTTAATGGCCGCCGAAACTGTTCATATAATGGAACGCTCGACAAAGGCGTGGCAATTCTAGCCTCGTTACAGGTTCAAAAGATTTGTAAAATAAAACTTACCCTTAAATTTCAGTTACTCATTCTGTGCAAAAATTGCAGTTTTCGTGCAACTCGTTCGGCTAAACTTAAAATTTTTGGGGGTTTTATTCAAGAAATGTCCAGATTTGACGGAAAACGAAACCGAAACACACACAAGCACTGAAGCCATATTGAAAGCTTTTCCCCTTCCTAAAGGATACAATTCAGAGTAATGCAGCATCCAAACAATCACGAGATTAAAATTTTTTGACGATTTTACTTAGTTTTTTTTATACAGAAATAAGAGTTTTGATTTTTTCTTTTTTGGTAAGTGCGAAATATACAAATATACATAATGATAGTGTCGAGTGTGTGCAAGTATTTCGTAGGGTAGTTCATTACAATGATTTACAACAAAAGAATGCACGCTATGTTCAAACTTTGGATATTTTTCAACCTTAACCGTAGATTTAGTGTAGTAAAAGTTTTGCAATGTACTAGATGAAACGTTAGTGGTATTAAGGTATGGTTAATTGGAAGAAAAGTTATCCTTTTATGAAGACTAAATCATTATGTTATAGCAAAAACTATTTTTTTTCTGCAATTTATGAAATAATTATTGTGGAAACAGGTTTTGCAATAAAGCATGGATTACTGCAATTAGCGGATAAGTTGTTTATCTATGCCAGCATAGATAATAATCAGAACAATTTTCTTTAATTATTCTTCAGATAAATTTAAATACTGAAATTGAATCGAGATGATTTTAAAGGAATCGATACTTTTATATTTGGTTTGATAGAACTAATAAACTTTGAACCAAATAATCACATCTCGTTGTACCTATATCCTATATGTATAGACCAAACTAATTTAATTTTTGGAACTTATACTTCAATAATATTCTGCGGTAAAGCTACATGCCGATTTTCATTGAATATATAATAAAACTGATTTTGCTTTTCTAAAATAATTTAAATGGCAATAGAAAAGAAATAATTAACTTCCAAATATTATAGAATAAGGATGTTCTTGAGAAACCTCTTTACAACATCGAATTAATAACATCTACAATTTTATTATTATTTATATCAATAGCAGTTATTGTTAAATGATATATCAAATGCATCTTACGACCATAATAGCATTGATTCAGCCATGTCTTCTATAATTACATAACATTTAAATATAATCATGGGACAATTAAAAACTTGAATTCACAATCTGTCTTAAAAACATTACATGAAATAACCCATTTTATTTAAGTTTAAACCCCTTTCTAAATAATTACAAGTCCGAAGTTTTACATACAGACTAAACGTATGCAGTTTAACGTGGAATATAAACAACTGCCTAAATTATTACAGCGTAACTACTTGAGATGCTAATTCACGATCATCAGGTCTGCAGTTCAACTCCTTATAACCCTACACCAAGCTGTGCTGTGTGTAGGTACGTTATTACATAAATAAATATTATGCTAAATGTGTAAAAATATGCATCATAATACCATAATAGTTTTATAAAAGGCGCCGTTATTATGATCTAATAATTTAAAATGCAACTAAAATATTTGCAATTTTAGGATATCATGTTTAGAACTTCTTTAAAAAACTAATTGTAAGTGTAATTTTGTTGTATGTTTTTCATAATTGCCTGACATATAAAAGTAAATTACTGTGTAGGTAATCAACTTTCCGAATTTTTTCATAGGTTTGCAAAATCTGTGCAGTTTAATCCAGAGTTATAGGGGTTTAATATATATAACCACACGATAAGAATTAATAATTTATCTTAAAAATTTATGATCCACAGAAATTTTATAAAATCAACTTTAAAAATGTAATCGAATTAGGTAATTGTTGTGCGACGTTTCGAATATTATTTGTTCGTCTTCAAAGCTACAATAATTATATCAAGGTTAATAGCATATCAAATAGAAATTTTGCATATTATTTATCTCTAAGACCGTCAATAAGTAGGTTAAATTGAATTAAATTTAAATTAATTCTTTCGAAAGTGAATTTGACCATACAAAAATATAGCTGTAAAAGCTAATCAAATTATTATCTACATTAATGATGGTTATTAATAAAAATAATACATTGAATTTTTCTAAAATAGTCATTATTACTCTTAATGTAGACTTAATTTTTTTTTAAATCTTTGTTAAACAACTTACATAAAATAATGAAAAAAATTGTTCCCATATGCAGGTACTGTAAATGAAAAAGTAAACGACTTTAAAATCTAATAAAACACAACTTTTTCGTTTTTACTAAAATAATAGATATTGTATCGAAATTATTCTTTTAAAACTTATTACGAAGTCAATAAACACTTATCTAACAAGTTTTTATTAACAATCAGTATAAAAATTAAATTTTAGAAACATCAAAGAACGATCAACTGAAATTTACAAAACCGAATGTGCAAAACTTGAAAAATAACAAGTGCAAAACTTAACCAGTAAGTTGGAAGAATTTGTCCATGATCGATATACTGTGGGCATCGATCCTAGAATTGATGCAGCATTTCCTCGTTCAGTGCACAAACTGATTTTCTGAATCCGAAAACTCTTGGCTCGGCTATCCCCTGACACAACAATAAATAAATGGAATTATCTAATTGAATGCAATAAGATTCAAATTACTAATATTTATACAGATGAGGAGAAATTTTTATGTTATAAAGTGAAATTTAAAATTTTTTGAAGTCTGAATGAGAATTAAAATTTACATCTACTATATTTATACATCTAAGCCATTCTTAATTATTAGTGTGTTAATTAAAAAAATTATACTGAATTATGAAGATATTTAAATAATAACAATTAAAATTTTATATTTATTATGAAAATGAAAATGAAATGCCGAATATTAATAAATCTAAAAACGAAAAATCAAGATGAGTTAAAAATAAACTAAACTTAAAAGCCACAGTATTGCGCGCTTTCAACTTCAAGGTTTAGAAAATGTAAGAAACACATCAAGAGGTCTTTCAAATAAACATATTTAATCTGTCCCTAATATTGTTAAAAAATCTAAAAATCTAAGAAAAATCAAGATGAGTTAAAAATTAACTAAACTGAATGGCCACAGTATTGAGCGCTTTCAACTCAAGGTGTAGAAAATGTAAGAAACACATCAACAAATTTAATTCAATTAGGTAAGTGTTTATTAACTTGGTAATAATTTTTAAAAGAATAATTTCACGATTACATTTTCAACAATAAAATAGCATTATAAAAGATATTTCCCTGTATGCTTGTACAACTGTAGACAATTTTGCCAATGATTTTAAGATTCCTTATATATAATATTTCTATGGGAATTTGTTTAACTTTTTACACCATGAGATTGTTTCAATTTTAGTATCGTTTAATTACAATTTTAAATAGCCCACAAAAAATAACCACAGGCTGAAAGGTTGATGATGATGATGGTTTCGACATATCAGGATGGATAAAAAATACGCTGTCACGTTCGAAGAATTTCAAGTGTTGAAATTGTCTTGATGTACTTAATCACCAGTTGATGGATGTAATCACTTCACACTTTCCAAAAGTGGCTTAAGCAACTATCTATTAATATTGGTCTCAGACTCAATAAAATTTAGGCGTCGTAGTTCCGAAATTTGATATTTTCACGTGGAACTGTTTTGTAAACACCTCCAATTTTTTTTCTGGCTGCTCGCAACTAGGTCCAGAATATTTCGTTGGCCACCGGAATTTATTAGATGGAACCATGCTTCATCGAATGTGATAATTTTTGGTTTCTTGATAATTTATTTCCCGTATGAATTTGGGTGGGATTTCCTCCTGTCTTTGGATTTATTTTGTGGAATTCTATATTTTTTGTAATTAAAGAGTGTACATTAATAAATATAACAATGATAATCTAGATACTTTTTTTGTATCAATGAAAAACCAAATTTATAATTAAAAGTTTAAAAATTAACTCAACGCTGTTTGCAGCTGCTGTTTGAAAAAAATTTAAATGACATCAATAAGTTTGATATAATAACTTGTATTCTATAGAACAATTTGAATTTTGTTGAAAAAGTAAGGGTTATTCCAAAAATTTACGTTTGTTCAGTTTTTCATTTGCGCGGTATCTGTAAACCGTCACACAATGTTTTGATTTTATCGAAGCTTTTCAGATTGTTATATTGAAATAATCGTTGTTGGAACTAAGCTAATGAAAATCAATATAACATTCGGGAATTTTGAAACAAAAAATACAATGTTAACCAATTATTTAATTAATTTTATCCTACAAAAAATAACTACAGGCTGAAAGGTTCTGTGATGATGGTGTCAACATATCAGGATAGATAAAAGATATTACGCTGTTATCTTCGAAGAATTTCCAGGTGTTGAAATTGGCTTGATATGCTTAATCACCAGTTGGATATAATCACTTCACACTTTTCTAAAGTGGCTTAAGTAATTATCTATTAATTTTGGTCTCAGACTCAATAAAAGTGGGCGTTGTGGCACCAAAATTTGATATTTTCATGGAACTGTTTTGTAAACACCTCCAATTCTTTTTTTGCTGCTCGCTACTCAGGTCTTGAAGTTTTCGTTGGCCACCGGAATTTGTTAGATGGAACCATGCTTCATCGAATGTCATAATTTTTTTGTTTCTTCATTAATTTTAGGTTTAAACTTTTATGTAAATTATTTTGAATATCACATTTAGATGTTTGGAAATGATTTCCCGTATGATTTTGGGTCGGGGATTCCTTTTGGATAGCATTTTCTTTAAATGCGTAGCGTTTTGTCGCTACCTTTTCCTGCGGTTTTTGGATTTATTTTGTGAAATTGTATATTTTTTGCAGTTAAAGAGTGTACATTTAGAAATACAACAATGCTAATCTAGATACTTTTTTTGTATATAAAAAACGGTATTTATATTAGTACAAAAGTTTAAAAATTATGATTTTTTGCCCATGAATCAACGCTGTTTGTAGCTGATGATGTTTGAAATAAAATTAAATAACACCATAAAGTTTAGTACAATATCGTGTATATTTTATAGAACAATTTGAATTTTGTTGAAAAAGTAAGGACTATTCCAGAAATTTAAATTCGTTCAGTTTTTCATTAATTTGCGGTAGGTATCTGTAAACCGTCACACAATGTGTTGTTTGATTTTTTCTGAAACTTTTCAGATGATTATATTGAAATAATTAATGAAAATCTATACTAATATTCGCGAATTTTGAAACAAAAAATACAAATTTTAACCAATTATTTAATTAATTGTGTGCGTTTTTGTATAACTTTTTCCACTAAATATCGCAAATATGAATTTTTTAAATTATTAGAAGAGCTTCTATAAAATCGAAGCACAGTGCCATGGTTTATATACTAACAAATGAATTTTTGAATGCATTAAGTTAAGGTAGCTTATAAAAACAATAAATTGATCAAGCTTTTCAATTTTTTTGAACTATTTTCACGCTGGAACTCAACTAGCGATCACACCAAGCCACTGCTGTATTCTTCTTATAATTAATTACATTAAATATATTTTCAATAAATTAAAAAATCAATAATATCGTGTTTTCATAACAATAAAAAATAACACAACTGATACGAAAACAGTCAATAATGTAATATATAACAATAAAAATAAATTATAAAGCGAATTAAAAACAAAATGCGATATAAAAAATATCTAAAATTTTCAATTAGAATCAAAAATTCTTTGTTATTTTATTCGTCCTAATGTGTAGAAGAATTTCTAACCAAATCTACATATATTATCTAAATCGCTCGGAGCTTTAGAAACCGTATTCCGAGATAAGAATATTTAAATCCACCGTTAAAATCTGCCCCCCACAATTAAATTAATAATAGCGTTTGCAATACGCTATTTCGGTTCAAGTAAATATTATTTTTGTGAACCGATACAAAAAATTTGTGATTAGCTAGTTAAGTGTAGATTTTTTAAGGGCCACTTAAAAGTTAAGGTCATTGCTTCGTTTGGCATCTTAAAACGATTAGGTTAGGGAAGTTTATTGACTGCTTATATTATTTCATAATTTTGTTGTCTTGTATGCTCGATTATTATTATTATTTTTTGCTTGGAAGGCAAATTATGCAAGGGTATTATTTAAATCTGAAAATTTTGAGTTTCGAGTCACGGAGTAATGAAAATCCTTTGTAATTTGCCGTAATTTTCTATATAATGTCAGTAAAGAAGTTTTTTTGGTATTGCAAACTGTTTAAAGCCTGATTAATTTTTTTATAGTTATTAACGTTTAATAGGTTGAATCCGACGGTTATTTTATGTATTTCTACAAGTAAATAACAATTTTAAAACTTAACAATTTCATTAAGATTTAACGCTCGTTTAACAACGGGCAATTCTATTTATTGCTTCATGTAAGAAAAGTTAGAACAAGCATTAATGAATGAAAAAGTGGAGTAATAAAATAAATATTTATTAGACGTTAGTTATAGTAAACATAAAAGTTGTAAGAATATAGCAACGTAACATGAAATTTATAAAATCTAAAAATGTAAACATAAATAATGTACTCGTATGTTAGAAACCACAAAATAAACTGTAAAGGTACAAATACTTTATTCACCTTCTGCAATTCACTCTTTAAGAAATAGAGTAATAATAATATACGGAATGAAAACGGCGCCCTTTGCGTCTCGACACGACCGTGTATAGCGCTATTCCGGTCTATAAACGGAACATAACATGGAGTGGTGCGCGCTAAAATGGCGCCCAACCGGTCCCTTGTGGTTCAGCACCCTTTCGACTGGAATCTAACTCGACTACATTCAACAAACACTTTAAGATTTTTACCTTTTCCTTATATAAACTTGTCCTCGCCTACTTTAAACTTATATTTTTGAATGATTTATTTAAGTGCACACTTCATTTTGAAAACCAATCAACTTAAGCACAAAAATTTGTAGCCACTAAAGTTTTCTTAAAATAACTCGACAGATTTATAAATGTAAATGCCAGACGTTTGCTTTTCGTAAAATTCATTCTTTTAAGATGTTGACTAGGTAAAAATCAACACGACACTTCAAAATTGTTTCGTCAATATTATCAATCGTCAGAACTACAATGAGTTTACAAAATTAAACTTGGCCCTATCGTGTTCTAAATCTGATCATATCAAGTCAGAGGTTAAAATTATTAAATAATTTATTGAAGAATGGATCGTGATAATTGAATCAGATTCAAATCAAGTCACGAAATAATGCGGAACCGCTAAAACGGTACAGTAAAATAAAAGAGTCCTTAAAGACGTGGTAGATAAGTTTGAAGAGAGAGCAAATATCGAGACATTTCCCATTGATTTTATGATCATTTTACTGACCGTAAAAATCTAAGTTATGGCTTGTTTATGTTTACTACTGTTTAGTAGTAATAAACGTAGGATTTAGTTACAATGCACCAAGAGTAAGCCAGACCTATGCCAACTTGTGGCAAGTTACTCGGGAGTTTCATGAGATATCAACGTCACTTTTATTGACGCGTTTGATGGCCTGTTTATTATTCCACCTTGTGAAATAAATGGAATTATTATTTTATAGTTATTTTATTATATAGTATATACGTTTTTTATTAACAGCTAATTTTATTCATTTAAATAATTAGCCTTTTATTAGTATTTTATAGCGTCATTTGACACCCTGTAAAGTATCTTTATTGGTACAAAAAATTATCGCATTATATATTATGCGGTACCTATTTGTAAAACATTTTCATCTTCAATATTTAATTTGGAATCTGACTATAAAAGTAGAAATTTTATTTGATTAAATTAAATGCTTAATTTTTTAACGAGTTTGAAATCTATGATATAAGGTAGATTCAATGTTGCTTCATATATTATAGTATAAATAATTAAGTTTTTTCGGAAAACTTCTCCATTTGTTGTTTAAATGCACAAAACATAGTTATTTACATAAATGTTGTTATCGTAGTAAACTACAGACTATCCTCATAAACTGTCCATTATCTACACATAGAGCAATGTTTTATGAGGTTTCATTCCAATAAATTGCATCTGAAATCTTTTTATCAATTTTCACAAAGTTAAATAATGGAGACGACTTTTTAATTCACAATAAGTCAGATTAACCGAGTGGTTAAACTGTGATCATAATATTTATAAGATTAATTTATTTAGCAATTATTTTCCTATAGTTTTGTAGTCAATCCAACATCAGTTATATTGGCAAGTTTCGCGTCGGGAAGGGAAAACCTTGCAAAAGAAATAGTTTTCATTCTTACACAAAATATTTAGCCGTATTGGAATGAATTTTTCACAGTCACTGGCTTCTTACCAAAAAGTAATTGTTTAATCTTACCATCACCATGAATATTGTAGACAAAGTAGGATAGCAAATCCAAACATAGAAACTTGAAATAAAAAAGTAGCATGTAAATTTAAGTCCAATTAAATTTAGTGTGAATTATTGCCTTGCGTGCAGACAAAAATGCAAAGTTACCGAATTACACTGCACTGTAAATATCAAAGTGCACTGCATATTAGCACAAATATAGCCAAGTTTAGACACAAGTAACCACATTTCATATTGTTTAGTTTCAAACTAAAGGCTCTGTGAGCATAAGGTGACCAGTGGGCATTATCCCACCCCCTAGAGTTGCCAAAACATTACGCACACAACCCTAATATCAAGTTTACAACATCTATAATAGCTTTTCGAGGTCGAAACGGCGACCGCATGTCGATAGTTATGCCATTCAAAAAGAACCGTCGAACAGAACAAGGTCATAGTGCTTTTTAGTCACAGTTATTTCAGTAAAAAACAGATAAAAGGACCGATTGGGAATCGGGTTGAATAAAAGCTTTAGAAGGTCATTCTTAGAAATGTATCCTAAAGCTTTTGTTAACCGAGCTGAGATTATCATTAATTTGGACTCATTTTTGATATGCGAAGAAAGAATCAAGACTTGATTTTAAATATCAAGGAGCAATAAAAATTAAGTAGAACAGACTCCAGAATCCTGCCGAGAGGGTTACAGTTAGTTCTTTGAAACAACCCTTAAGTTACTCTTCCATCATAAAAGTCTAAAGAGGAAGCAGTTAAAATTTATAACACTTTGCAACCTTCGGGTTTAAAAAACGTCAAGGTACATAAAAAATTGACTTCAAAGTGCATACCTATACCTTTTTATTTTATACTTTAACAAAGCAATAATAAAAATTATTGCAGGTATAAGAGGATTGTAAAAAATGCGTTTACGTGTTTGAAAACACTTTTACGACAAAAGTATCATTTTTGCAATAAAATTTTGAAATGCACAACAAAAAGTAGATAAATTTTATTGAGCATCATAGAATTTGAGTACCGTTTAACTTGAATCCCAAAAGAACAACCTATTTGTTGTGATTGTTAATTATTTTGTGTGACGAACCGAATTTGATGGATTTTTTATGAACCTTTACAACCACTTCATAAAATACGTACACACGTCGTTTAAAATTTATTATAATTAAATCAATTAAGCAACAAATAAACATTTTTTTGGATTTCATAATTTTTCGTGTCAATTAAACCGACGTTAAGTGCTTTTTAAATAGTCTAAACAAACACTTAAGAATTTTTTAACTTGAAAACAGAAAAATGTTATCGTTAACTAAAATGTTGTATTCTAGTACTTATTAATTTAAATGATGGTTTGGAACGTCCATGGGCGTTGTATATTTGATTAATTACCATATTATTTTACATATTCTACATCAAGTAGAACTCGAGTGAGGTTAGGAATTGCAATTTTCCTCTCCGGTTGAAAAGGCCGAGTGCTTCGAATATAAAAATTGGAAACCCTCTAACATTTTCCATTATACTTTTAACACACCCTTCGCTCTATTAGGCTTTCAATTATATTTACAGCTTATGTTACACGTACCAAACACATATTGCATACACGCCAGTTAATAATTAATGGTAAATGATGGTGATGCAAAGGTTAACAGTTGTTTAATAGGTGCAGTGTTGTTGCTCTGAATAACTAACAAGAACTTAAGTAATATGCGAACACAGCGCCGGACAGCAAGAAAATAAAGTTTCCACTACAATTTTTTGGATATAAATTAAAATATGTTTGAAGATGGAACTATGATAATGTATTTGTTCTGTTAAGTTGTAGTTAATAGCTTTGCAAAGTTGTTAACATTCATGCAGTGTGTGAAGTCATTAGCAGTTACGTTTTTACATTCGAGTATACAAGTAAGTACGTGACAGAAACTTCTATAGATTTTAAACAGGAAAGTTGTTATAAAGTTAAGCTATAATTATTAAATTAAAATTTAACAAAACAATACTACTCTCGATTGCGGTTGCAATGGTCGCTTAGCAAATCGATTTACTTTGAAGCTAATCGTATGGTACTGAACCGTGTTGGTATTTCTTGAGCTTTTTTCAGAACCTGTTTAATATACTAAAAGTTCCTTTAAATTTAGGATAATGCACTGCGCGTACCAATAATCTTATGAAATTGAATTATTTTAATGTTATATGAAGTGGGGAAGACTGGAACAATTTTCAGTTATTGATATACCTACCAGGCACATCTAAATTTTTAAATGTATTATTCCTTCATGTATTAAATTTTTCCTGGCCGCAGGAGAATTGGGAAAAAGTAAACGATTAAATTAGATCACAAAAAATACCATTAATTATATTAGGTATTACAATTTCAGAATATTATTGTTCTTCCCAAGCTTGTTGACTTTTAAATTTTAATTCAATATTAATTTTCACAAGCGATTTATTTGTTTAAATTTTGTAAGATCATCTGTAGATGCTGGAGGTTGCCATCTTCTATTATTTATGAATTAATTTAAGAATCGAAATTAGCTGAAGATTTAGTCATAAGATATTAGCAGCTTTTTTTCTTGAACTGGCTTTAATAACTTGTTTAATTGGCGTTGCAGTCCGTATCGTAATTTTTGTCCAATTTTTCTTATTAATAGAGATGCAAACTTTTGGGCACGGCTCCTATTTTCAGGAGAAATAACCGACGGACTGCTGTATTTGGACGGCAAATTTCAGTATAAGACTGTTTAGCGTAATACTGACTTTTAAATAAATTAACTGTTCTTTGTGTTCTAAAATAATTATAAAGAAAGATATTTTCAAGTAATTAAGTGGTAATTTAGTATCTAATATTAATGGTAACATTAGTAAATTCATCAAAAAACCTATTTAGCTAAATGCTAAAATATTAGAATATTAATTGGAAGTTTGATATACATACGAAGGAATTTTATTCAAAGGACACTTTAAAAGATGACAGGGCTGGACTAATATATTTTTGTGGTAACACAGAAATGTTAAAAATATAACATCAAATGACGATTCCTTTCATGGAACTATTAATTTATTATATAAATTTTGTATTTTAGCTCCCCCCAGTTTGGCTTAGATTTTCAAGGAATAACGTTTTAGTCCGGTGCTGTCACAAAGGGCAAAATAAATATTTTTTAATTATTTGGGAACGGTTGAAATTATTCTATTATTATCATTGCCACGAAAGTTGACGTCTCGTCATAAAATTATAATCGTCTGAACTAAGCTAATACTCCCTTTTCAAACGTGCAATATATTTTCGTGCTTTGTCATATCAATACAAAATGACTGGTAATGCTCATAAGCAATACGTCGTTGCTATATTCGGTCAATCTATGACCAGATGTCAACTTTCGTGGCAATGATTATATAATATAATAGAAGTAATATTCCATAAGTTATATGCCCCCCCCCCCCGCCCAACATAAAAGGTGTCCTCCTGTAATTGCATTTTGTCATAAAATACTATTTTATTCATAAATAATTCATTAATTTTATTTTTAAAGTTCAAACTATAATGAAGTTCAAATTAGCATTTTTTGTGTACGTTAAATTCGCAAATACAGTAAAATTCCGATTATTCGATCTTCGAGTCAAACCCTATATAAAATTCATCCGTATTGTTTCTTATGCAGAGCTGTTTACAATTTTTTAAAATGCATTTTAGTGTTTCTACGGATATTTTGTGTAATCGAAGTTTTCGATTGTTCCAGTTCACCCCCCTCCCCACATTAGCAGGATAATCCACTGTATTTAAATTCCAAAATTTGATAAAAATTAATAGGTAGAATTGTCTGAAAAAAATTGTAAAAAAGCAACATACAATCATGCAAAATTTCAGATGTTCAGGTGGTCTGGAAGTGACTTAACAATTTTTCAACTTGTTTTTATACTATAGAATAAAAATTGTTGAAAAATAAATCGAATCGTGCCAGTGACCGGGGGGGGGGGGTTCTTGGAACTTTTTACTCCTTACCTATATTAAAAGCTTTTCACATTTCAGATGTTTACAATGAAAAGTGATTATATCACATGATACCATAATCCACAATATATTATCCTTATCTAATCACTTTCTTTTTATCAAAACGCATTACTCATTATGGAACAATAAGTTTATGCAATTTTATTATCATCACAATTTCCCTGAGTGAAAACGAACTTCAAACAATTACAAATTACTATTATTGTTGCAATTTCCCTAGGTTAAGCCGAAAGGCAAGCAACTTCGGCCTACACTTATGGTCGAAATCCACCTCAGTGCGGCCTTTGGGCCGCAATCAAGGTAAGCACGTTTTAAATCAACCCCATTATTGTTATTTCATTAAATTTTCAGGAAATAATTGAAAATGTCTCACTTTGCCCCACAAAGTAAAATATCTTATGGGTCAAACTGAATTGATTCCATTCCAATTGATCCTGCGGTTCACCAAATCTGAAGTTATAAAATACTTCAGTGATACTTAATAGTCGAATTACAAGCCATTTGCATAGGTATGTGTAGGTGACTAAATATAACTAACTTATTTGTTAGTTATAGAGAGTTCTTGAGAGGAGAGGTCAGTGAAAAACTGTTATTGTTCAACATTTTGGAAATTTATTTACCCATATTCAAGGTTAAACTACAAAAAGGAAATGAAAAATGAGAAATTATAAAGGGTGAAAAAATTATAGGAAAAGGAGAAAATTATCGAAGAAATTAAAAAATTAGATACAAGGACGAAAATATTGATAGTAAACTATAATAAAAGAAATACCAAACTAGTGAGACGGCAATGCTTAATATTCAGCAAGTCCACAAAGAGGGAAACTGGGGGAAAATGGGTAAAATTTATTCTGATTTTTCCCGCCTTCCTCTACTAGCCGAGTAAAGCCCGCATTTCATTACGGCTTCTACCAGCCAGCTTCTAGAAGCTCAACATTTGTAATGCATTGCGTTATATGGAAGCAAACTCACTTTAGCTGCTAGAAGCAGGTCATAAAATGTATCGAAATTCACCAGCCAAGTATCGAATTTCACCAGCCCGGCTTGTAAACTTGTCCACGTGGAGTACTGTACGTAATTGGTTAATATTTAGAATAAGGACTTATTATTGGATAATATAAAATGCTAGACATGGAGTAGTGTAGTTGTAATTGGTTGATATTTAGAATGAGGACTTATTATTGGATAATATTTTTATTACGAAAATTCTGTTAGCAAGTCCACGTGGACCCTGATGAAAGATTATAATTTATTTTGCTCAGATTTTGACAACAAGTAAACAATTTTAAAATTAAAAAGTGTTCCGAGAACACATGTTAGATACAAAATAATATCCAAAAATAATCACCTTCTTTTATTGCTTTTTATTATGGGAATTATTAAAAAATTAGTATAAATATCTAATTAACGATATACAAAAAATCAATTAGTTTTAATCAATTAATTGATTTCTTGTATTACTTCTATTCACTAATATTATTTTGTATCTAACATGTGTTCTCGGAACACTTTTTAATTTTAAAATTGTTTACTTGTTGTCAAAATCTGAGCAAAATAAAGTATAATAGGGGTAGTTTCTGTGAATGTTCAAATAAAATTAAAATTATGACTGTGGGATATAATTGAATATAACATTTGGAAACACAAAATTCTGTTGTTCGAAAAAGAATATTAAAATGTGATAACGTAACAAATTAACGATGACATCGAATAACCAAAATTGTGTTACGATGATTGACACCTACAACAAGAATGTATAAAATAAATAGTACGCGTCGAAGGAAGCTACTGGATGTTATTATTGGAAAGGTAAGAAAATTATTAGTAATTTGGGATAATATTATGATAAATTTTATTTTCCGATTGAAGAATGCGTAAAATCCCGGAATATACAAAAAAATTAAAAATCGGTACAGAACAGCATCGAAAAAATTTCGACATCAATATTCTATTTTTTTCATATTGCTTATCAATTACATAAATAAATTATTATTAGTAATAACTTTACAACACATATTATTATCTAATATTTAGAAGTATCTAATTACCGCCGGCTTCTGCAGCTTGACTTGTAAATATTTACAACTCTCGCGTTACAAGCCCGCCTGGTATACAAATGCATCTTTCATCAGGGTCCACGTGGACCTGACGTGGACCTGCTAAGAGAATTTTCGTAATACAAATATTTTCCAATAATAAGTCCTCATTCTAAATATTAACCAATTACAACTACACTACTCCATGTCGAGCATTTTATATTATCCAATAATAAGTCCTTATTCTAAATATTAACCAATTACGTACAGTACTCCACGTGGACAACTTTACAAGCCGGGCTGGTGAAATTCGATACTTGGCTGGTGAAATTCGATACATTTTATGACCTGCTTGTAGCAGCTGAAGTGAGTTTGCTTCCATATAACGCAATGCATTACAAATTTTGAGCTTCTAGAAGCTGGCTGGTAGAAGCCGTAATGAAATGCGGGCTTAACTCTTCTATTGTAAATATAAAGAAAACAGTTACAATTATTGAGGTTCAATAGCAACAATTCTTCGTCCATCCAAAGCAATTGGTTCACCCACCCCACCCACTTGCGCCTATGCAAAAAATATGAATATTGTGAAAAATGAAAAAGTGATAAAATAAAGATTTTAATTTAAAAATTTGCATTTATATTGCATGATATAATGAAGAATATTAATATTCAATATCAAGAATATTTCTCACATCTCATGTGAAAATCGGTTTATTTTTACCTTTGAATGAATAATTATTATCGGATGAACTATGATGAATGTGAAAGGGTCGTTTATTAGCTGTTTACCAAATACCTTGATGGAATAGCTTTTAACAAACTTAAAAAATATATAATAAATTCATTTTATTTATTTTAAATCTATTTCAAAGCATAGATACAAAGTCGAGCAATTCCGATACCCAAAATTTAAATTATTTCCTACATAGAATTTGATGAATTTCACATTCCGGAGTTTTAGTAAAATCGAACCTTTTTGTAATTAGTGAATTTGTGGTTAATGTGGTAAAACTTGATATTAACCATATCTATACTTTAAAATCACTATAATTCCGATATTTTTGAGCAATAATTTAGTACTGAAAAGTGTTTAGTGTAGTTTTGTGGGTTTCTAAACCACAAAAAAGTATGATTTCAGACTGTCTTTAATATGCACATGATTGCACATTGGTGGCGACGCGTGTATATTTTTAAAATATTATGTTTCCGTATCTCTGCTTGCAGTCAAATCTCAAACTCAAAATTTTTGGACTCTTTCCCTTCTAATCAAAACTTCATCATGAAAATGAAACTTTTAAAAAAGAAAGCTAGGAATAAATTTAGGCCAAAATTCCACCCTTTATAATTGCATTTAGATGAAAATGTCTCAAGAGAAATCTTGCAGTTTGTTATATATGATGAAAAAATTACTTTTAGCCTCTGTAGAGACAACTAACAGTGGCCGAGTATTTCAGATTCCGCAAACCTTAACGATGACTGCACAAAAAATAAGTTTTTTAACAATTGTCGAGTTACCAAAATTTTATTTAGATTTAATTTAGGTATATTTTAATTTATTAGATTTATTTAATTTTATAAAATTTATTGGTGTCAAAATATCACAACGCCCAAATAATACTAATAAAATTGTGACAAAAAAAAGAAATTATTGATAACAATAGAAATATGTTGTAGTATAATGTAATAAACGACCTGAACTAAAATACATCATGTAATTTGAAAATCAATTGTGTGCGGTTGTTTACAACATTAATTTTTAATTTTAAATTAAAAAATAATTTAATTAACTAATTGACAATTGTAAAGAGGGCTTATAGTATTACCATCAGGGGAACCTGGAATTTTCATCTCGGTAATCAAGGGATAACCACACACTCGTTAATATTAAATTTTCATATATAATACCACAAGAGACTATCAAATTGTCGGCAATAATTTTTGAAACTGGAACTGAGTGTTTGTCGCCCTTAAAATCACCATGAGTGCTTTAGCACGAATGGTGATTTGAAATGGCGACAAACACGAAGATTCCATGGTTTAAAAATTAACCGACAATTTTATAGTATCGTGTGGAATTCGTTTGACAACTTCGTAAATAAAATTTCAATTTTTTCTGACAGCAAATAATTTATAGTACCTATGCGTTCAGGTAGTTTCCATCGTTACTATGGAAATTTGACAATACAGACCACGGTGGTCGTATTGCCGCGACAATACACCACCGTGGTCTGTATTGTCAAAGGAAGTAGATTATGATTGGTTCAAATTGATGAGATTGTAACATCCTATTGGTTGAATTATTATGAACGAAATTGTCATTAAAATCAAATATAGAAATTAATAAGCTAAGTAAACATAATAAAAATCAAATTATTTCATAAGTTTTCTTTTCGGCAATAGGCTGCTTTCTTGGGATGATATGAAATAGTATGGTAATTACCTAAATAATACATAATCCTAAAATAGGGACTGACCAAATTTCCTATCAGTTCGCATTCTACACAAAATTTAGATGGAAAAGAGATTTTTAGTATTTTAGTACTTAGTATAAAATCTCATCTTATTTTTCGCAATTTGTCCGAAGGATTTTGTTGTAATCCCTCGTATAGCAGCACAACTTAAAAAATTTCTATTGTGATTTTAGTTTACCAATTTTGTAGTATATTTCGATTTTCTTATCTAGTTTATTTTTCATAGACGGTTTATGTGAGTGAAAATAGGAAGATATCGGATATAAATTGTAATAAAATTTAATAAAGTTAGTAAAACATAATTCTTATTTTATATTGTTTACCATTTATATTTACACTCGTACGTCTTTAAAATGGCTTATTCTATAGTGTTTCGGATCTCCCAGTTGGCTCCTTGGTTGCCGGGCATCATCAAATTGCAACGATAAATTCGACTAACGTTTCCCTACCGACTTGAACCACATTTCATACCGACATCCTTATCTCTTTCCCGTAACCACAAAAGTAATATACATGTCTACTTCTCCATCTTGTTCCCGGGTTAATTAAACTTTTGATGGTAGCGAAATGAATAAGTATACGTAATGATTATATGTTAACAATGGTTACACTATCAATGTAAGCCTGCTTTATATTCATAACCATTGTCAACAACATTAGCATTAAGTTTATCTTCTAAAATATTCGTTAACTTGTTTGGTCAGCGATAATCGGTACCACTTTACTTTAGGCATATCATTTTGTTAGTTTTTTGTTAAAAATTACAAGGTAAAGCACTCAAAAATTATTTTTAACCGAGAACTTTAAATAGCAAGTATTTTCACAAAAATGCACACATGACGTGGTTTTTATTTCTAAAAATAGTTGCCGAAAGCTATTCGTATAAGAATTGTTGAAAAACATGCACAACTTTTTCTCTGATTAAAAAAATTCATCCCGATTCCAATTTAGGTTTAAAAATCACGTTTCTTGAAACGGTGAAAGGATGTCAATTTTCTATTTATTGCCAACTTTTGTCATGTTTATTTCGCAAATACAATAAATTGTACCTACTTTCATTTGAACATTTTTCGAACTCGATTTATCAAAATCGTGTTATTGTAAATTGTAACTATGAAATGATTGCGTTATTTATAACGCATTAAAAAAATATTTTCAAATATTTATTGGGGGCCGGTGAACTTGGTCAACAAATACCGAACCTGTAAAGCGTAAGCTGAGAGAAGCTGCGAGTTAGAGAGAGTGGAGTAACTGAATCAACAAACCAGTCTTACCAGCTTTGATTCAATATTAAAAAAAGAAACTATGAAAACTACCACTTTTTATTCTTTTCCTGATCGATTACACTGAAATATTTTTTGCAGCTACATGCAGTAACTAATAAATATGATAAAATAAGTTTTACGATGGCGTATCCATTTGTTTGTGAGTGTCTCGCGATTGCGTGCAAAGGAGTGAATTTATAGTATCTTGTTAGTTATATATTTCTCTCAATATTTTACATGTCTTGTACACATATATTATCTAGTAGCTATATATAATCCTACCTATGTATGCAAGCACAATGAAAATGCATATTATTTACACCACGTTACCTTTTTGAACGAATCCATGTTCCAAGTAAATCTCATTTCAAACTACAAGTAATTAAGAACATCTCAGACATACCATAATTTTACCATTGAGTAAGTAAAGATTAAGTTTCACACCGAGAACTAAATTAATGTGAATGCCATACGAACAACACTACAAGAATGTTTCCTATACTCTTATCTTCTTTTATTATAGGGATGTTTCAATCTGACATAACTTATTAAATTAACACAAACTCTGCGTGAAAATTAAGAAAGTGTTACAAGATAAATTGTTATTTACAACCTTTCCACACAATGAAGCGTTCCTGTATGGGACCAAACTTTATTTTCTCATTATGTTCGATATCAACCTACACTTCTTCAAGCCGAAAATATATGAATAAGGAAATAAAACATCGAACACTGAAAATCATGTCCACTTCTGAGTTCACAATCACAGCATTTCCTGTTCAAAGTTAAGTTGCTGTTGCTGTTATGCAACCGCAAAATGAAATAAAAATTCCTGGCTCGATGTAAAATTACCTAAAACATTTTCCAAGTGAACATAAATTACAATAAAGAACCAAATTGTTAATATAAATAAGTGGGCAGTAAGAAGAAGAGGATAAAAAAGAATAAATGTTGCGATATATCAAAATTAAGTATAAAAATGTGTTTAAATTTGAGCCCTACCTAAAGATTATAAAGATTCAAGCAAGTGTGGTTGTACATTAACCAACAAACACCGATGCAAGATTTATATTTGCCATTTTGTTAAATTACGAGCCATTGTTCGAATCAACCCACGGGATATTTTACAAACAGCGACACCAAATTTGGTCACTTCATAAATAAAATTCAAAATGGCTTCATTTGTGAACTGCTTCTGTTTTCAGATGCAAATTGCAAAAGTTATAGAAGAAGATAATCTTAAGAAATAAATATAAGAATTTTGATCTAATGGCTTTTTGATAACAATGGGATATAAATTTAAGCTTGATTCTGTCACTTGTAAAGACGTGGAAATATGTCCAACGGAGTTTAGAGTCCTGTATAGGCGAATAGTTGATGGAAAAGAACGTGGGTTAGATACCATGCATCTTTACATTACATCTCGACTGAGTTTATCTCAACAATAATTTAACATGTCAAGTTTGTACTAGGTACGGACTGCATAGTACAAGGACAGCGTTTATATTCACAACGAAAAATATTTAATATCAAAAGTGGTTAACAATGTAACTGTTCGTACGACACCCACAGTTTTTCCACATTTCTTACTATATTTATTGTAATTACTCTACTTGTATCGCTCTATGTAGCTAAATGATAATACAAACTCCGGCTTGTTAAGCACATTTTACAAAAAATCACTATAATCTTAAACTGTGTTCTATACATTTAAATAAGTAGCACCATAACAGGACCATTTTTTTATATAACTGAACCAGTTACTACATCGTTAACTCCCATCCAGAGGAAATACTATTTCGATAAAGTTGATTAGCGTAACAATTTATGCCTTAATTAGGACACTCAAATTGCATGCTATTCATATGGTGCTTTTAGCAGTAGTTTTATCGATGCCGATATGCAAATTTCACTTGCACAGGAAGATTACAGTTAATGGCTAAAAGATATCCACAAGTCTATATGGGGGTGTATTTTGGTAATTTAAAATTTAAAGTATCAAAATAGTAGTAGTTTTTGTTTTGAAAACTGTTTTTCTTTTTTTCATTCATAGTTGGAGCATCGTTTGAATATAATACGGACGAAGTTATCGTAGTTCATCATATCGTTATATGACCAGTGGCAGATCTACATGAAGATAATGAAGTATTATACATATTATGATGGGGGTGGTTATAAAAATATTCTATAACAATACGGTACAAATGAGTAACATTGACCTAAAAAAAGGGTCACCAACAGTTGACGGTTGTTTCCGATACAATGCGCATTAACCAAATAATGACCTCCGGTTATACTTGGTTTGTATGCTAACTGTTATGTGGTTAGAATACTGATACGAAAAATTGTTCTTGCAATTTTAGTTTTCTTTGTAATTTGGAAATGAGTAGGAAATTCCCGAATTTTTGACTTCAGGTCCGGTCTGAAACGAGACCAAATTTTCCGAAGCGCGCTTCAAAAATCGAAGCAAACATTTTAAAGTAATTGATGTATAAGTAGTGCCTATGCTTTCTGAGATATACGGACCTGAAACAAACATCAAGTTTTGTTCAAAATTATAGTTTTCAAATTTTGATGTAAACTGTTTTCTTGTTCACCTGATGCAAGAGTGGAACTAACCTCAATTATATTAAAAACTAATTGTGCTTAACATTCACAACAGTTTTTTTGATCAGGTTTTAACCACTTTTGTAACTTTTCTTATTTTTGGAAATATCACATATTCAGTTTTCCTGAAGTGCAAATTGGATATCACATAAAGTATTAGAGACTAAAATGCTATTTAAACCAAAACAAAATTATAGTGTTATAACCAGAATAGTTTTGGAAATACGGTTTTCTAAAGAAACCTAACTTTCATTTAATTTTTGCTGAAATTTTTTAAATATAATTCTTTGAAAATAGTTTTTTCCTGGGAATCCTAGTCAGCAAAAGTTGTGGTAAACTTAATTCTGAATTTTTACAATTTTACATTATTATTGTGTAAATTTACATAATGTTCACCAAAGCAAATGCTTTGTTCTAGTCGGAGTATCTCCAAAATTACTAATAGGCCAATTTCCAGAGATTTGAATTGGAAAATAACTCCAGGAGATCTAGAAATCATTGTCCTTGCTTTATTTCAAGTTTGTAGACAACATGTTAAATTTTCTCCATCCTGCGAACTACTGACGAAAGTAAGAATAAGGGTAGGAGGTAGATATGGGTGAAAGATTTTACCAATAATTTGAAGCTTAATTTGTTTCGAGAGTATTTAGTGTTCTTGGTTATCATATCTTATCTATCTATATTTAAAGAAAAATTACAGAAAAACAAAGAACATAATTTTTTCAAATTTTTATCCAAAAACATAGTTTTCAGATTTTGCTGTAGATATTTTTACTTTTTACAGTAAAACTACACTCATTTGTCTGGAAATCCCATGGCAAAACAACCTTCTAGCTTTAATAGTTCTCTAGTTTTGTTGTGAGCTGTCAAAGTTGATTGCTTTTGAAGTATGTGTAAGTACGTTATATTACAGTCGATTACAGTCCGAAAAGAAAGTTCTTTGGAGGGCTGTATCTGAAAATCTACGGAAGCTAGAGTAATTTTTATTTAGTTTATGCTTAGAACTGGAAGTACTTGGTTTAATGTTATTTAAATCTATTTTGCGCTTCCGGATAAATGGATGCATTTGAAACACCTAGTTCACGACTTCGTGATTTTTGGAACATCTTCCATCACATCAAGAGGAGATATCTGCCTCTGTTCTAATCCGAATTTGATGTCGAAACCTTACAGACTGTTTTCCGATGTCCAACTAAAAGAATTAAGCAAAGCAATTGCAGATCTGAGTTATTTCCACGCAGGCCCACATTGCGAGACGTAATGATTGATTTAAAGGAAAATATGCTAAGAATCTTTAAGTAGAAAATTTTATCTTATATCGTGGTGGCTGGTATGGGGAGGGCGACGGGGAGCCCCTGATGAATATTGGACAATCCGACGTCGCTTGGGACCATATACGTTTTCACGATTATTATTTTTAACTTTAAATTTAAAATTTTAAACACTTTGCTAAATAGTGAAAAATATTATTTATAGTCGTTGTTTGCCCCCCCCCCCATTATTTATTTATTTATTTAAAGATTTAGACACACTCCTAGCAGTAAAAACTAATTACAAGGAGTGTGTATACAAATGTATATATATATATATATACCAACTATAATATATAGAAGTACATAGCACAAACAAAATAAAATAAAATAACCCATATTTATATAAGTCAGTGCTGGATCGTTTGGACGGGGCCCGTGTGGTTGGGGTCGGCAATGTCAGTAATAACATTAAAGTTGCGGCTGCAGATGGAGATGGGGGACGTGGCCAAGAAGTTGGTACGGCTAAACCTACAGTAGAACAGGTCGCTCTGTCTAGAGTTACCTCTAGGTACTCGAAAATTTATCTCTGCCAATAATGGTGGACAATCGATGTTGTATCTCAGAAGTTTGTATATAAATACGACGGACGATACAAAGCGCCTGCTCTCTAGTGTTTCAACATCGAATTGAGCCAAGAGTTTGCGATGATTATAGCCCTGTATCGGGTAAAGACCATCTTGAAGGAATGCCAAGAATTTCAAAAATCGACGTTGTACCGACTCAAGTCGCCTAATGTGGTACGCATGTGTTGGGTACCAGATCAGCGCAGCGTATTCCAGCCTTGAACGAACAAAGCTATAGTAGAGAAGCTTCAAACATGGAATGCTTTGAAGGTCACGTGCGTTTCTGTAGATGAATCCATACATGCGGGACGCACAACCTAGGGTATCGCTAATGTGTTCGGTGAAGGTTAGTCGTGAGTCAAAGATAACTCCCAAATCTCTGAAGGAATCGCATCTCTCCAAAATTCTGCCCTCGCAAGTGTAGGAGAAGTCAATAAAAGTCTTCTTGTTTGTAAAAGAGACTACTTTACATTTGGAGATTTGTAGTTGCAACCGATTACTCCTACACCAGGTCCCAATCAGGTCCAGATCAGATTGCAGACGATGGCAATCCTCTAATGAGGAAATGCCTGCGTAAATTTTTAAATCATCGGCATATAGCAGTTTTTGCGATGATATAATATTGGGCAGGTCGTTCACGAAAATTATAAAAAGGAGAGGACCAAGGTTGGACCCCTGAGGAACGCCCGAGCTAACCGAGAAGACCGAAGATTTATGACCCCGGTATTCAACAAATTGCTTGCGTTCAAATAGGTATGTACTGAAGAGATTAATCAGCTGATTAGAGAAGCCAAACGATGACAATTTCCCAATCAATCTATATAGATCAAGTTGGTCAAACGCCTTCTGGAAGTCAGTGTAGATTGTATCGATTTGTCCCTGGCAGTCCAAAGTTTCGGATACGAACTGTTTAAATGTCGCAAGGTTCGTGACAGTTGAGCGCCCGTTCATAAAGCCGTGTTGATGAAGGGATAGTGAACTCTTGATATGAGCATAAATATGGTCATACAAAATCCGTTCAAATGCCTTGGACAAGTTGGATAAGATAGAGATTGGCCGATAATTACTGATCATTGATGGACTACCTTTTTTCAGGACTGGACATAGTCGTGCTACCTTCCAGGATTGGGGAAACGTGGCGGTAGTAAATATTAGATTAAAAATATGTAGTAGGGGTACCGAAAAAGTCGTGGCACAGTCCTTTAGTATAAAAGCGGGTATACCATCCACGCCGCTGGTAAGTTTGTTTTTAGAACGTTGCAAAGCAGCTATAACATCCGCATTTGAGACTTTCGGACTATGGATTAGTAACGAAGGGTTAGCATCGTCGCAACCTGTCCGCAATCCTTATCAGAATCCATGTAAACTGATTGGAAGTAATCTGCAAAAGCATTGACAATAGATTCAGGACTAGAATACTCAACATTGTTAAATTGCAGGGAACCTGGTATCCTAGAGTTACCCTTTCTGCACTTCACAAAGGACCAGAACTGCGAAGGATCTGAACAGATAGCGTTTGCGGAACCAGAAAGGTAATCCCGATGGCTCTCGGCAGTCTGCTTCTTCACCAGAGCTCTAAGGCGTCTAAATGCCTCGAAATCGCTAACTGAACCCGACTTTTGGTAACGTCGATGATGCGCTGCCTTTAACCGGATGTTAGCTATAAGTGCCTTTGTAAACCAGTGGGGGTATTGTCTGGGAGTACCACTCGTACCCAGTGGGACACTCGCATGGAATACGCCGTTAGTAATCGCATAGAATGCGTCGCAAGCCAAATCAACATTCGTACAGTCACAGACGGAGGTCCAGTCCGTCTCATCGAATAAACGGTACATAAGATTGAGGTCTGCTTTTTTAAAATTTAAGCTCTTATCCAAATTAGGAGCAAAACTGGGAGTGTCGGGACCCGACAATTGGAGAACTAAATTAAGTGAGGGATGATACTCGTCCTCCGGGACCAGTGCATCAAGACTGCGCGACACTGTAACGCCCACGTTTGAAAAGATTAAGTCAAGGGTGCGGCCTAGCGAATTATGGATATAGTTACGCTGTGTTACGTCGGAAAACTGCATAAAGTTATGGATGGCAACACCCCTAGAATCATCGAAATCCCCGGCGAAACGCGGAGCATTAAAATCGCCCAAGACCAGCAAGTCGCCCTCAGAAATAGAGAGAGTCGATGCAAATAATTCAAAAAACAACTCATAGTCATCCGCCGATAGACTTGGTGGTATATAAATTGCAAATACACGCATTCGGTGTTGTTTATTTAAGTTCACCCATACTCCCACAACATCCACCACTGGCACAACCCGGGATAGCTCCGCCAGATCAATAGGGACGGGATTAAGAGAAGACCGCACCGCTATCAAGACACCGCCGCCCCGGCCTACGCCGGTAAGCTCAAAGTCACGGTCGTGGCGGAAAACAGCGTATTTCCATGTAGGAAATACTTCGGAGTCCACTATGTCAGGTGAAAGCCAGGTCTCACTGAGACAAATTAAATTCAGGTTCAGTGTGCACACATTGTTCAAAAACTGAAGAGTTTTAGTACGCAGTCCCCGCACATTTTGGTAATAGACACCGCCATATGGCAGAGTCACCTGTCTATCGGCAGGGGTGAAACTGGAACCGACTGACGAATCGGAAAGAGAAGTAGAATGGCCTGAACAATGCACAGGTGAAGGACTCAGAGAGGCAGCCGAAGATGAAGATGAACAAGAACGTAACATTAAGGAGCAGCCAGATTGTCTCCCTCGTTGGGAAAATTTAAACTCTCGGTGGCATTGCGCGCTGATCTAAATCGCTTAACAACTATACGAGACGGCCAAAATTCAGGCTTGAGTATGTTGGCAACTACAGAGGCGGGAACAGAGACATCATATCCCCTGTAGCTACCTGATCTTACTTTAAGCTCTTCACATTCCAGTTTGAAGTCACGAGATAGCTCGGTAGGCAAACCTGCGGAAATGTACCCAGTAACCTGTTCCTGAGTCGTATGAAGGCTCAACTTGGATACATGTATTCTCGCAAGGGGGTCGTACGGAACGAGTGTGTTATCGGATTGTCTCGATCCGAAGACCACTCCACGAGATCTTCTCCGTCCACCACCAGTGGAAGACCGCTCATTTTTATTTTTATTTTTAGAGGAAGGAGCCGACGAAAGAGTTGTGCCCCGAGCGGAACCCGATGGCCGGCGAACAGTAGCCTGAAGCGGCAGGGAAGCCCCCAGTGTCTCACCCGCCACCACCTCCGCGAAATCGCGCCGCAGCAATGGGTCCTCCACCTCTGGAGCGGCATCCACCTGGATCTGTGGAGCCGAAACAAGTAAGGGGTCAAGTCGTGATGCCTGCAAATTCGGAGCTTCACCACTCTCGGGGAGGGCGGTCTGCGGCACAGGCCGAGAAGGCTGAGCACGAAGACGTTCAATCTCATCCTCCCTCGACTTCAAACACCCCTCCAGCAGCGTAACCTTATCAACCAGGAGTGCATTAGAAGTTCGTAATTCACTGATTAGTTCCTTATAAAGATTCAGCTGTTCAATATAAATTTCAGGAAGGTCCAAATTAGTAAGGTCACTGAGTGGCACGTCGCAACACTTCTTGTATTTTGCGGCACAACTAGGATGGTACGGTGCACCACACTTGCTACAGGACACCCCAGAATTCAAAGCCACTACCGACCTGCATCTGCAAGTTCTACCCACTGGCATGGTGCTCAACAAATTTAACGAGATCAGACAAATCAATTAAATCAAATAAATCGAATAAATCGAATAAATCAAGAGGGCAGGGATACACACAAAGGACACTCGCTTCACACTCCAGGGCCCCTTGGAGTGACCAAAAAAACACAGACACAGGTGTGGGCCACGGATAAGGTTACATAAAAGATAAACACAGGGAGCGGGATATCAATTATGCCGATATAAAACAGTCGAAATACAAATCAAACCAAAAACTCACATTTATATTGCAGGTTATGTTTCAATCCATAAATTCCGACGCCTCAGATCGGATTTCCTCCAGTAAAGGAAAATAAAGACCACAACAAAGACCGAGCAAAACAATCACTCGCGCCAAAACAACTATAAAAATCGAAAAATCGAATAACTAAAGAAATCGCAACAGTGCGGGAAGTGGCTCACGTACCTTCGATCTTATAATAAACCACGGGCTTCCACAGATGAGCATTGTTAGTTAAACAAACCCTCCATCCAAGGTAATAGATTCGTGAAATAAATTGTTTTCTATCGCATACCTGCAAAATGAAATAAAAATTTTAATGCAATATTCAGTTCACAAATTAATTATTAAAGGATACTATTTAACCTTAATTTATTGAAGTTTAAAATATAAAAAAAAAATAGATATGACTTTTATACAAATAGTTTTCCGTCAATCCTTCAACCAAGCTAATCAAGTTTTTGTGCTCTTGGAACCTACATTAAAAAAATGTTACGTTTTTCAGAATCCATATTAATTGTTCGTTTCCGAACGTCGTGACCCATCTCTTTCTATGCATGTGATGTGCGTTCCAAGTGTTTTCACATACATTAACGTGGGCTCCGAACAACGGAGCAAATTACCTCGGTGATTTGCCATTTCCTTCCGAGGAGAGACGGCCAGAATAAAGTTCTTACCCTGCCCGGATTCGATCCGAGCGTTTCGCATTAGCAGTAGACGCACTTAACTGCCAGAGCTATGACCATCTCTCAATATTCATATTAATATCGTTTTAATAATTTCGATATGAATTATTTTCTCCTTAATTACATATTTACTCGTGCAGGATTGTCATGGTTGTGCTTAGTAACCAAAACATAAACCAATGAGGATGCGTAGTGAACAAATAGATAGGAAAAAGGTGATGCTCTAAGGCCGAACTGATTTGTGATTGCCCAGGTTGTGCGGCCTAAAGGCCGCACTGTGGTATAAGATTATAGATTACATTTAACGTAACAGGCATACAGACACACACGGAATACATTTAGGCTGATAAATAAGTCGATAATAATAATGGTGACGTTTACCAACCCAGGGGTCCCGAGTCCGCAAAAATACATACATTACTAAAAATTAAAACAATAAATAATTTATCATGTAAATTTAATTATACCATAAATCTACGGAAAGTTATAAAATTACAAAGAATTACCATGTAAATCTACACTATAATGCATTAGCTTTTATTTTAAAATACACAATGAAATTCTATATATTTTATCATGTAAATTTACATAGTAAATCTATGTAAAGTTTCTTTTAAAGCTTAAAACTTCAATGGCGTGAGTAAAACGGACGAAGAACAATGTAAGCCATCACAGCTTTAAGCTTTAAAAGAAAATTTCGATGCAACAAATTTTATAAAAAGTTATTTTCTACATTTTAGTTCAACTGTATTTTAACTGGAAAAGTTGTTTTTTGCTTAGTTTTTTATTTTATTTATATATTTTAGTTTGAAAATTATTTATACCCCCTTGTGACACCCGTACGTTTAAAGCAAATTTGAATGCAAGAAATAAAATTTAAAAAAATTCGCGACGTCGAAATGGCCAACGGCGGCGGCGAAATGTCGTAGACCGGTATGGAATCCCCCCCCCCCCCCAGACGATCCGATTAAAATAATAGTATAAAATATAGCTTGGCAGCTCTAACAATGATAGAAAAAGGGAAAGGTTTTCACTCTGAAAGCTCATTTTCTAGCAATGTTAACTGCTATAAGTTTGAAAGATAAAAATTTTAATTTCAACAATAGCAAGCCAATTAATTAATTTATTCATAATATATCATAAGTGATTTAATGGTTATGTGACATATTTTGTTATTACTGCCACGGTTGTGCGGTCTAAAGGCCGCACTGGACTTTCTTTAAATTAGTAACCACAAAGGGAACCCTAATACTTGTGTTTTTTTATATTATTGATATGTTATTAAATACCTATAATAGCCTAAATTTATTTGTGTGTGTGAAGGTCGCACAATCAGGGAAATCACGAACAAGTGCTGCCTTTTCAGGCCACACGTACGAATTAATTATCAATCAAAATATTTCATAGCCTTTAGGGAAAGCATTTCGTGACATATAAAAATAAAGTTGAAAAATAAAATAATAACTTCTTTCTATTTGTGCCCCAACATGTGTTTCCTCTATGGTATGCTGTAAGTTAAAAAGTTTGCGTTTGCATAAATAGCATTGGCCCAATGAGTTTGTGCAAATGGGATAATCAGGCCTATTCCTTAACTTTTGCAAACTCCAATCGAGGTTGGTAAATTGGAATCGATATTTCAGAAGTCAGAATGACAAACTTGAGTGCGATGATCTCGTCGTATTGCACTTCTATCGCCTGGGCGTGTTACATTTCTAATGCAATTGAAAATCAAGATCCTTGTGGACAGTTAAGAACAGTTTCTATTTGATAATGGATATCTATTTAATTTCTTCATCTCTATTTGATTTCAAGTTAGGGAATACACATGAATTTACCTTATAATTTTAAAATTTATGACAAAATAAAATACTTCAGAATTAAAATAAAGGTTTACAAAAATGATAATTTCTTTTAATGATTATTAAATTCTCTATAAGGTGCATAAAGACATTAGGGATTAGTTGTATTGCCTTGCCTTGTTGGTCGTGGCAAGAACCAATTATATTGTAGAATGGGAGAACGAGATTATAGATATTTTAATTTCATTACTTTTTGTAATGACTAACAAGACAGGGCAAGACAACTAATCTTTATGTGAATACCACTTATGGCTCTATTAGGGTTAGAGAATTGTTCTATGCGAAGATTTACAGAGAATTCAGCCCACTCTCACTTCTCTGCGCTCTACTTGTGCGAATAGAAAAATATTTCATCGAAAAGAAAAAACTATGGTTTTGGTAAAAAATCAAAAAATAATGGGGGGTTATATAGGGTTCTATCCTGGAAACTACAAAGGCAAGAGCAACACCTTTTTTAGTTTATTCCGGGAAATTCTATCTGTTGATATGGAATAATTCTATAATTTATAAAACCTTGTTCGACAAATTTACCACTGTTCCGGTTCGATCTGATGCCGAAAAATTAGGGGCTGTTCTCGGATGAAAAATTAAAAGGTTTAAAAAACGCAGATGTTGTATTATAATATATTTCTTTCTGTTCGGACAGTCACGTAATAAAAGTTTCAAGTGGCCCTTATGTTTATAAATAGTTGCATAGGCCTGTTGCATGTAGATCCGCCACTGTACGACCTATTCCATACGGTACTGTGCATTTTTAGCATTTTGAAAATCCCACGTGAGATTTGCACAACAAATTTTGGTTAAGGGCAACGATAAAAAGTTGTATTGACAATATCGTAAATGTATGCAAAAATAATAGAAGGTCAAACCGCACATTAACATTAAAGAAAAATATTAGTCAATGTTATCTATTTTAATTATTTTTATTTTGAATGTACAAAAAATTATTAATATGTAAATGCCATACATTAACATTTATTAAGTGTTAACGTTCCTTTAAGTAAATTAAGTTATCAATTCTACTACGATCAGATAAGCATAATTTCTATTGTATTGTTTAATTAAAAACTGCATATTCAGGTAAAATAACCATAAATTAGTTTTAATTGCATATAAACAATTGTCATACCAAACAACTTAATATTGTTAATTAATTAATGGCGCGAGTTTTTTAAATTAAAATTTTTATTCGAGCGTCCGTCTGTATCTGTGCACATGGAGGTAATTTATTGGGTATCGAGATTTTTCCCAAGTTGTAAAAACAGTTTTATCTTAGGGAAGTATAATTTATTGAGTAATTTATAACTTTTGCAAACGTAGTATATCCAATACTTAGAGGATATAAATAATTCTAAACACGTATAACCAAGTAAGTATAAATAAACTATCTGGTAATGTACCTAATGCAATAAATATCCATTATAAAATAGTAAATGGCGTACTTATGACACTTAACAAGAAACCTTATTTTTCATTATTTATTGCACTGATTATTGAGAACGAAGATCCGATAATATATAATTTGCTTTAACTGCGCAATCATTGCACTGCACTTAAAGCGAAAAAACATTGTGATTTGTTACCTGCACTTTTTGTTTCAAATTTTTTAATTCTGGAAGAAAGATAAAACTGAAGTCGGAATGAAAAGCTTTTAAATCACCTAAATTATAAATAAAAGCTCAAGTTACTCTCAAGATTTTTTAAACAATATTTAGCAAAAAAATATCTAAGGTTTCAACTAATACTTTGTTACATGAGAGTTTGCATTCAATAAAAATATTGAGAAATGGGAAAATTATGTAAATTTTGAACAAGTGTTAAACATCAATAAGGATTAAATAAATTCTGTCCTTGAGTTAATAGTTAATAATTATTAGAAGCAAATTTATGGATAAATGGAAACAAGTGGTAATCCCATTTACTAAATTTTCAATAATGAATTAATATTTATTTAAAAATTATACCTTTCGGAGGGTCTATAAATAAAAATCGGAATAAAGACATTAAAACAAAGGCTTCGCAATAAGCAAAATATATTGGTAATGATCTCCCATCATGGAGACTATACGTGATGGTCCAACCTACCGACCACCTAAGAGAGGTGCCGTGTTCCGAAGATGTTGCTCGCCAAGAGGCAAACATGATTTAAAGTAGACTTTATTTATTAGCCTTCTTTACATAAAACATAGACACAACCCGTCTCGAGTGCAGCGCCCTCGGATTTCACCAGTGGCGTAACAATTAATTTTCTATTCCAGAATAAACGTATTAAGAAATCTTCCATTTTAATAATTCCTTCACGATTAAGCGATAATAAAAGAAATTCTAAATTATCTGAAACGACAACTCATATATCTCTTCTTCACCTGCGTGTCTTTTATATGATCAAATAACTCGAAGTAGTCGGTGCACGAATAGTGTGCTTTTGTATGGTTAGTTAAAAGTTATTTCGTGAGTTTGCAGCATTCGCTGCAGGAAACTTTTCCTTTTTCCAAGATGCATTATGCGAGGCGTATGAGTACACCTAATGCACATGCACACTTGCAATTGCCGTAAATATAAATTATTCAAATTTATAACTTTAAAGCGTTGGTTATGTTAATTAAGAATATTCAAATGAGAAAAAATTTATTATCGAAATATCTTTCAGGAAGTAAATTTACCTGAAAAAACGCTCAAGATTAATTTCTCTCAGGGTATATACGCCTACACCGAGATTACCTACAAGAACTAACATAAAAAATATGCTCAAAATAAATTACGTCATTTTGCTAAGTATCTACACAATTAAGTTCATTCTTAATTCTCCATATTTTCTTGCTTAGTGACGCACTTAACAGATCTTCATATTTATGAGTTCACATATAATAACTTAGTTTTGATTTGTGACAACTAAAGACTTTTAAGTGCTTAAACTTGATATATTAACCGTTTTGGAAGATTTTTCAGTCACACCTCATTATGTATTAAAAATACTTGATATGTACCTACTCCCACCCAAGAAGGTGTCGTGTAAACCGTGCTTTCCTATTAGTTATCACACCAAGAGTTTATATTATCAAATTTGTTACAAATTTTCACATAACTCAACTGGTATCTACGAATAATTTGAATTGCGTCACGAACTGTGTGATTTTATTTAAAATTTTAAACGTTATGGTTGAATAAGCTTTAGAACAAATCGAAATTTGAATAAAATAAGTACGGAATCGACTGCAGACAAAACTTCCGTAAGGAAATTCTGAAAACCATCACGAAGTAATCAAAATTCAGGCTTGCTCTCGAACTTGGTAAGACTTATACAAAAGTTGTGTCATGATTTAAGACCAGGATACGAATCAATTTTGAATACCAAATTTTAGTGTAGTACCTACTATACTTTCAAACCATTTTAAATTATTAAACTATACCTGGGTTATTCTAAAAGTTCCCGTATTTTATTTTTCTGTATAGGCATCACATACAATTCCTATGTTAAGGTAAAACTTTTGATTAAAAATTTTACTGCATTTAAATTAAATTTTAAAATTAGAAAAATTCAATTGGAAGATTAGATTTATTGGGTATTACTATGGAAATTAGTCTTGCTAAAGGAAATTGCACGAATTCCAATTGCTACAAATGTCGAGTCAGAAATGAAATTGAATTCTATTACTATTACACTTTCCTTATCCAAGTTATATTGGTCTTCGCATTCGTACAGAACAGTTACAAGTAATTGACACGTACCGAAAAGTTTCTTTTATAAAGATAAATGAAAATTGTAATATTAAAACTTATTTATTTTGCAAGAAAAGTTGGTTTAAATGAAACGAAGGGGAAAATTTATTTTGATTTGGTATCGCACGCCATTGTTTTCTACAACAATTTATTTGAAATTTTGTGTTGACGATTAAAAAGTCGTCAGATATCGACTTTACCTTTGGTAAATATATGTGTTACTGATAAACCGTTCTAAAATACAATAAAATGTTGATTTTACAAAAAATATATAAAAATTTCAAGTTAGTTCCACCGAAAATCAAATATCGTTCACCAGTATCTCTACACGGACGATAGGTTTTGAATTGCCATGATAAAATGTCACAAATGTCCATAACAGCGACCATTGCAGGTGGAAACGGTCTGGAAGATAATACAAAAGAGAAATATGAAAGCAGTTGAATAAAAAGAAAGCAAAGCGTAAAAAACTTAAATAGAAATAAATCAACGTTGAAATGTTTAAATTAACGAGGCGGAATTAATTGTGATAAAATATAGGACGGATCCATTCGGAATTGTTTTTAAGTGTAAAAAATAAATAAAATTATTATAAAAATAATATAGTGGTACGGTTAAGGCGCTCATGAAACTAAATCTCTGTAACTACCTTATACTTCAACGATAATCCGATTATCACACAGACCATTTGTTAAATTGCGATAATGAACCATCCAAATTTGATAACGCAAACGAGATATCGTATTTACGGATTATATAAAGTAGTAATGTCTAACTTTACCCTCGTTGCACTGGTGCCCCTAGGTTTTAGTTAATTGGGAACCGAATTTATTCCGCCTTCAAGCACTGACTTTAGAATGTACCATGAAAATTATAATATTACATTTACTAAGTAACTATAAGAGAATAAAAGAGTCACATTCTAAACATTTTTTGAAATACGCCGTAGTTGGTGTCTTTCAAGCTATGAAAATGTGGCACGTGAAGCGTATTCTCAATAGGATGGTATTAAAAATAACACAACATAACCCAACAAACTTAAAAGATATAAATAAAACATCTTGCATGCTTTTCTTTGGAATTGCCGCGACTGCAAGTTGTTGAATTCTATTTTTGCAAAATTTATGTACAATTGTGGTCGTGTTTTTCTTCATCGACGGAAGATAATGGTACAACATTCTCAATTATTAAAAAAATTATCAAATTTCTTAATTTTAAAGTCACATCAAAATTTCCACAACGTAAATTAGGCAAGAGGCCGGAGGGATGTAATTGGTGATGGAGTTTAAAAAATTATAATTCAACCTGTTCGTAGAACAACGCAGTTGGAATATCTGATTAAAATAATTTTTTATGCAAAATGCGTATAAAAATTAAACTTCAGAGATTTGTTTCTTAAGCACGAGCTCGTTTAATGGTATTTGGAATAACTCCAAATATATACCTACTACTTTTTGGTCATTCGAGCCGGGCTATAGTACAACCTACAGATTTGTTTAAAGTTTTCCGTATTTTATTAAATTTGCAGTATCCTATTTCCAACACTAAATAAATTTTTAAGGCTGTCAACTCCATAAGGAAATTTTAGGTCTTCCTTTTATACGCCATAAAAACAATTTACATAATAAAATTTTTAACAATATACGCATAAAAAATATGTTGCATATGTTATAACTTTTATTATATTATTAAAGATATGTATTTTTTTATAAATGGTTTATTATAACAAATGCTCATAAAATAAAAACCATTTTAAGGCAAAACTGGGATAGAACCGGCTTTATTAAAAATTTTTAAAATTACCTACTCTTTTCAATATTTCAACATTTCTTGTACTATATTAAAGACGGATTTAGACGCTATGGCAGACTTGAATAATAGAAAGGTTCCGTTTCAGGCGTTTATTATCATCGTATCTAAAATAACCTGTACACAAAACTTGACATTTAAATAAAAAATTAGTATTTTACTAATTATTAAACACAAAATAAATGTTTAAAACAAAACGAATTACTTATAACAGTAAAATCCAATTAATGATCACATTTTGAAAGCAAACTTGTTGATTTGTTTGGATTGATTTGTAGGTAACTTTTTATCTGAAATATCACAAAATTAATTAAAACTATATTTTCTCACGTTAATGAACAAAAAGTTTACTTTTTATAATTTTCTTCTTGGAACGAGGTTTGAGATCGAATGCAGTTCGAGGTTGTTCCATCTTCGGCAAAATAATTAACGCAATTTTTGAACCTCGAATGAATATATGATTCATTTTGGCAGTATTTCCATTATTGTACGTTACACTCACATCCTGCATTTCACAATTCATGTTACACTGTGCAACTTCTAATAATTTTCCTCGATAAAGATCGCCGCAAACTGTTTCAATTATTACGACTTGTCCTGGGGACTCACATAAAATATTAACTAGAAATTGAATGGACATTTCTAAAACCAAACTGCACTTATATTTGAAACGTTTAAAACTGCAATTTCGACTCTCAAAAGAACGAGATAGTTGCAACAAGGTCACGCAATATGACCACATTTACCATTCTGTTAAAAATTTGTTCGCCACAAATCAACCCGATTATTTTATTCCAGGTTAATATATTTAAAATTTCAAACTTTTTAATGAAATGAAACTACTTCGGAATCACTGTGAAGTGCTATTTGCTAAAATTGGCAAGTTGATTTTATAGGAAATCTGATTTCTCGGAAGAAAAGTTTCTGTTAATATGGATCTGAAAAAACTTCGTTTGAAACAAAAATAGACGTTGCAGAAAAAGTGGAAGCTCTGTAAAACAGTTAAAACATAGTTTTTCAAGGTTTTTACGGCATAACGCTAAAACTGAAATTTTTAGAATCCACGTGAAGGAAGTTTTATTGGTACCATTCAATTTTATTTATCACCTGAAACTTTGATAATATTTTTGATTAATAATGGTCACATAAAAGTAGAATTATAAAGAGTTTGGCGCGTTGGTTAGAAGCAAGTGAATGGAAAAGGGGTCTGTGCGGTAATAACTCGGAAATGCGATTTTTTTTTGCCTAAGCTGTTTATGTAGTAGTATTAGTTAATGCTGATCTCATAGCTTGATTTGTACCCTGTTGGTTCAGACCTTCTAATACCTATGCCTTTTCTTGATCAAGATCAGCATATGACCTACCATTCTTGGTGCATATGTAAATAATAATTGTTATAATCTCAACTTTATTTGGCGCCAAACCTATTGGATATAACAAAAACTCAGAATCTATTGGCAACAATTCCGAAAGCGTTTTAATTATTTTCTTAGCCCTAGAAAGGCGATAATTAAAATTGTTTCCGGGCAATGGTTGAAAAATTCAAGGAATTATTTGTCAAGACCTTAGATAAAGTATATTCACGAAAAGCTCTTTCATTACTTATTCTTCCGTTGACTCCTATTTTGACATACCTACATACGTGTGTAAGTAAATTTGTAATGGGCATCGGCCATAGCTAATAAAAATAAAGGAAGATCTCCTTTAGTAGTTATAGAAATAGGATTTTGCGGATTTTGGGGGTATGAATTTTATATGACGACCATCAAGTGTCACCAGCAAATATTGAGGAAATTGCCACAAGCCAGCAAACTCGTCAGTAAGTAACTGTCATCCCTATGAAGTCGATGGTGTCTGTAACAGAGATGAAATTGTATCTTACAATTCATAAGCTGATTGAAAATACCTTTAACAGATCATTCTTCAAGACATTAAATATTGCTTGACAAATTTCCGGAACTAATAGTGATATTGCGGTCGAATACAACAGGGAGCGATATGTTTATCCTGTTGCAAGAAATCTAAGGGTAACTGCGAGTGTAAAACATAGGTTTGCAAAAATTACAAAACCAATTTGAGCCTACTAACCGGTTTCTAGCTGAAACTCATATATACAGAAGAATGGACCACAGGTAGCCCTTATAGGTATAACCAAAATTTGACCTTTTCAGTGATTAAAAGAATAATTACTCTATAATGAACATTAACAGGCAGGGTCGCGTTCAGAATCAGTATCAAATGAAAACCTATCAAGTGCTATTTACGATTTTACATTCATGTGATACCGATGTCGTCAATTCCAAAATCAATCGATTCCCTGCTTGTATAACGAAGTGTCATTAAAGGTAAAAGTTGAAAACGGAACGACATACTGCAGTCATCGATCGGGAATTCAAGAGATGTAATTGCAAATGCAAATTACAATTACATATCTAGAGTGGGAAGTGAGAACAGTAAAAGTAAGAAATGGAATCTTTTTTGGAGAGCAAAAAACTGTATAATTTTTACTAGTGTAATTTTAATTTTTCCATTTAAATATCCTTTAATATCTATAATTCATTTTTTGAAATTCTTAAAATTACAATGGCAAAAGTTATACAATTTTTTTTGCTCTCCAGAAAAATTACTCATTCTGACTTTGTGCTGTTCTCACTTCCCACTATAAATATTATACATATTTTAAAAATAAGTTATGGCCCATAAAAGCAACTAAAATAAAATCATTTTAGAGTATAAAGTGGTTTGGAGCTTAAAATAAACTGTAGGTCCCCTATATGCATGATAACACTTCACAGATGTACTATAGGCGCAATAAATTAGAATAATAGGTGGGGATGGAAAACACTTTTCTAAGAAAAATTTTTAACTAAATTTTTTGTCTAAATCCAAGCACTTAAGGGCAGCCCTCTTTATTAAAAATTTATATAAAAAAAGTATAAATTTATATAAAAATTTAGTTTTGTTAAATGTAAAGTGTAAAGAATCATTTAGTGTACCTAACTAATTCGGTGCTTTTTTGAAGGGCGGGAAATCTTAATTATCTATAAACCATATTATCACCCTTTATTGTCTAAAATCTAGGGATTTCCAGAAATGGATTAAATGAAGTAAAACAATTTAAAGTTTTTTTTTTGTTCTTCCTGAAAACCTTAGGTAGATATATCTTTTAAAAGAAATATTTTACAAAAAATATCTTTTTATGAAGGGCACGAAATTATCTACAAGCTATATACCCTTTTCTAAAATCAACGGGTTTCAAGTTATGGATTAAAAAGTTAAAAAGTTTCGAAGTTTCATTTTATTTGTTTATTTTGCAAACCCTGTATTTTTTCAACGGAACATTTTACAAAGATAATAGCTTTTTGAAGGGATGCGAAATGATCCAAACACTAAATTATAGCCCTTTTTTTGTCTAAATTTAAACTAACGAATTTCAAGATACATATATGGATTAAATAAAATAAAAAATGTTAAAAAATTCGCAGCTTTTTTTGTTTTAATTTAAATCCTGTATTTTATTATTTTTTTTATTTAATAATATGTAATAATTTTTTATATGTAAAGACGGTCGTTAGCTAAAGCGGTTATGTGCGTTGCTGCTAATGCGGAATGCCTGGTTCGACTCCGGGCTCAGTAAAACTTTATTCTGACCGTCTCCCCTCGGAAGGCAATGGCAAACCACCGAGGTGTAATCTGCCTGGTACAGCCTCTCTGGAGATGAAGTGTATACACTTCCCGCGGTTCGGAGCCCACGTTAAGCAGTAGGTCCCCTATGTGTGTGATAATACTTCAAACGCATAACACTTATAGGAGAGAGGTCGCCAACGTCCGGGGGACCGGATATGACACACGAAGAAGAAGAAGAAGAATAATTTTTTAAACAAAACGTTGGAAAAAAATAATATGGCTTTTTAAGGGCACGAAATTATCTACAAACTATATTGTAGCCCTTTATTGTCTAAAATCAACAGGTTTCGAGTTATGGATTAAATTATGTAAAAAATTGTTAAAATATCTGCAGTATTATTTTTTAACCCGGTATCTTTTGTGCAATGATTTAAAAAACATTATAGCTTTTTTAAAAAGCGTGATATTATCTACAAACTACATTCTAACCATTTATTGTCTAATATCGAAGGGTTTCGAGTTCTGAATTAAAAAGTAAAAAAATGTTAAAAACTTTATTTTTTGGTTTTTCTTGTAAACTTTTTTACAGAGGAAGGCGGAAATCTTTCAAAGATACACCAGCTCGTAGTAGGTATTCGCGTGGGATTTTCTACCTAGTCGGTGGTAGGAACCAGGATTCGCCATTGGCATTCCTTCCGTGTTATCCTGCAATTCCTTTGTAATATTCGTTTTAGAAAAAAAAAAATAAAAACTCATTTCTAATAGAAAATTTAATAGGCTACAGCTTCAGTCTTTCATAGTTCTTATTTAGTACAATTGTTACCACTTGCAACTTGTACCACTTGTTACCACAACGTGATATTAATATAAAAAATTATTAATTTATAATCTTTTGACTTACCTACTACTTGTATTTCCTTTGTTCATTTTTTGTGAATTTCATTTCAGAACTTCATTTTTCCCCTTCTTAAATATTTCAGGTTTTCTCTGAAATGAATTGCTTTTTCAAAAAAGTTTATTAGATCCAAGTTGTAGGTTTCCCCCTTCCCTGCAGGAAAAAAAAAAGTTGTAGTAACCCCTTAAATTTTCTATCAGGAACGGGTATATATTTTATGCAAAATAGTTCGTTTAAAAATTACAAGGTTTGAAAACAAAACAAAAACAATAAAACTTAGAATTGTTTAACATTTATTTATTTAATTTAATCTATAATTTGGAACCCGTTAGTTTTAGACAATAAATAGTGGTAATATAATTTTTAGATAACTTTACGCTTTTTTTGTAAAGGGATGTTGGATCGTGGGTTTTTTGGGTCAACCAAATAAAAAACTGTTATTACAACTTATTACAACCCCTGCCTTGGTTTTCTATTTTGTTACAAAAATGTAGGTTGTAATGTATATCACAAATCGCCCAATTACACCAATTCAAAGTGTGAAATTTAGAAATATAAAAAATGTTGAACTACATTTTCTAAAATTCCTGATGATTTCAGTTTCATCGATTAAAAAATATTTTTATATGTATATAAATTTTATAGAGCCTATATTGCAATATTTAATATTGATAATACACAAAATTACCATATTCATATTATCACATGAAAAATAATAAATATAATGATATAGTACGTGAGAGAATCTTCATGCTCCAAGTTTAATATAATATAAGATTAAAAAGGAAATAAGCGCTGAAAATGTAATACGTTATTATAAATTGACAATTTCTTTTTCCTAAAAATCAAGTTCAATTTGTACCATTTTTAAAAATTGGGAACGTTTTTCATTTTCCACTCCATATTTCGTTTTTTTTTGTTTCAGAATCATTGTGATGAATCCAAGGCTCATCTGTTCAGGAATCAGAATTGTAGGAACCACCTTACAGAAAATAATATTTTTCATGCTTAAAATATGGTTTTGCATCACATGGTATGAAAATCCAGCCTCTTGAAAATTAATTGGGGCTTTCTGTCTAGTATCATATTATAATAATTGTATATCACGTACTTGATTAATGTTTTCTCGAGTGGAAACCAAAATTGGAGGGTCCTCATCATGATGTCTTCACAATCATGTCTCTACCAAGCTAAACTCACGATACCATTAAATTAGTAACAGTAACACAAAATAAAGCATATTCACTTAAAATATGCTGCCTATTAGTATGCAGGTTGGTTTTTACCTTTTTCAGGTCTTAGAATTCAGGAAAATCTTATCATACACATTTTATTAGAGACAGAATTTTCAACAAAAAATGATTTGAATATTTTTGTATTATAAACGCAATTTTTAATTGAATATTTAAATTATTCTAAAATAGCAAGCGGTATTCGACATGTGCACAATATTCGATAACTTCGCTCGTTAATACAAAAATCAGCGTTTGTCGCTCGAAAGAAAAAAATTGCCAGGATCCTTTTTTTTGTTAAAAATTTCCTCCCTGGTTGAAGTTAATTCTAGGAGCTGAAAACAGCAGAAAACAAAGACTGTCTGAGTTTTGGGGTTTGATGCCGTGTTTAAGCTAAACGACTGACTTGATGATAAATCTTGATTAAATCATTATTGTAGATAATTTCGCGCTCTACAAAAAAGATCCTTACAGTTTGTTGTAAGTAACACTTATGTACACTCACATTTTGCAGCCTGGGAAGTCTAATTGGAGGGTTCGATGTCGTGTTTCAAATATTACAGAAATGTTAAAATTATACTGAATATTAATTAGGTACATCGAACTCTGCATAGGTAGTACAAAATACCTATTGTACCTACCAAATAATAAAATATTGAAATTTTACAATAAATTATTCAAAAATTATTCAAGCTTAACAGAGTGGTAAGCGGCTGGTTTGAGACCGCAAATTTAAGTAAGTAGATGCATTCAAATCGTGCATCAATTTTTTGAGTGAATACGGAATAAATACTTGCATTACAAAAGAAATTATTATGCCAATTACTATGATAAAAAATTAACAAAGAAGGATTTTGGTTTGGGTTAATTTTATAAGGTTGAATGTTCGCTGAACTGCATTGGCGGAGTGAGACTTTCAAATTTTGGGTGCTCAAAAGACTTCCCCTGACAATTCAAATACAAAAAAATCTATTTATAGGGGTGATTAACACCCTCAACTACGTTTATGTGCCGATAAGCGGATAAGCAAACATGCTTATAATTAATTTAAAAAAATTCCAGCAAGGTTATTTATATTGTGTATTTATTTACACCTGAGTGCGCTGTGGTTAATTAAATTCATAGGTTTGAAAGACGTGTTATTATTTTATAATTTTCTTATTTCAATATTTAATAAAGTTTTTTTAATTAATTTTCATTTTAATTTGCAGTAAAAATTTAATTTTAACGTTTCACCTGAGTTGTTCTGAAAAATTGTATAATTAAAGCTTACAAATTAATACTTAATTTAAAACATCTTTTTTAAATGAAGAAGGGATTAATTATGTCCAGGATGACCATTATATTAGTGAGCTATTAGATAAAACTAATTTCTTTTTTGTGTTGAGATTTTCCTTATAATCATAGTTTTGTTTACTTAATTATACGAGCAGTAGGTGTTTTAAGAGTTTTATTTTTAACCTTCTCCATAAAACTCACCGCCACTCGCATCTTAATTTTTTTTCAACTTTAAATTGACAGCCTTTTCAAAGCGCATTTAATTAAGGTGTAACATTTAAAGTTCAGATAGTTGGGTGTAAAGGAAGGTAACATAAAATTCCGATAACTAGGTAGTTTTTCGATAGATGGTAGGTTAGCTTGCTCCTCTGAGTAATTTTATTTATTTTTCCCGAGAGTACGGATCAACGAACACTTCTGAAAGTTGAATAGTCTAAATTATGCTCGACTTTCTCACTGGCCGTCTGGGAAAGCCTGCAAAGTCTATTTGGCTTAGACCCCAGTTCCTAATAAAATGCTGCTTATCTTCCCTTGATCGTTAACAAAATGTAATAGTTTTAAAAAATCAACAATGACATTCTGTTGCCCAAACATCCCAGCAAGTGGCTATTTCAGTAAATGACAGACAGATAAAAAATAGGAAAGTGTAAAATTGCCAAATTTCAATAACTGCACAACCTTTCCCTAAAAGTTTCCAACTAAGAAATCCAAATTACCGAAAGATCAACCTAGACTTTCTCACTGGTCGCCTGGAAAAGTCTGCGAAGTCTACTTGGCTCAAGTCCCAATTCCTAATATAATGCTGTTTGTCTTTCCTTGATTGTGAACAAAATGTAATTTAAAAAAACCATCAATGACGTTTTGTTGCCCAAACGTCTCAGCAAGTAGCTATTTGAGTAAGTGACCACAGAAAGGAATATAGACAGACAAAAAATGGGAAATTGGAAAATTGCCAAAGTTCAATAGCTGCACATCCTTTCGCTAAAATGTTGCAACTGTGAAATCTAAACTCCTGTTTTTGCATTGTTGGTAATCCGTATTGAACAGAAACTCAACCCAATTTGGTCACAACTTTGTAACGCTTAGCCGTCTTTTTAATTATTGATTGCTTTTTTGGCACAGGAAATCGTTAAAAAAGCACCTGTAAACATTTTTTGAATTTATTAATACCTGGTGTTCTTTATTGGCGCGCACTTTCAGCACAGGTATAACTCACAATTTAAACCCACTGATGAGATTTATTAAGTGTGCATACAAATCCGCCCTTTATTGATATTCTCTAGGCATAATGAATAAAATTATCAAATTAAATAATAGTCAAGGATTTTGTTAAATACTCAAAGTATGAATGAATATGATATGCGAGGGGAAGAAATAAATTGAACTTTTATAAATGCAATCGTGACGCAAAAGAGATATAAAATGCACAATCATATTATGATCAAGTGGACGTCATATAAAATGTTGGCTGATTTAAATCGTTTTGGCTTCGACTAGGATTTATTTGTTTAAAAGAACACGAAATTGGCCCTTGGTCGTTTTGTTGTAACAACAAATTAACGTAAATAAGTGTTTGTACTATACACAGCCAGTGGACATCCTTTTTGCTCTTACGAATGTATGTAATTCAAAAAGCGTTTTAAATGCAAATATGCGGTTGCAATAATTGGACGGTGCAATTTATTCATGATTCCATATACATGTCAACGGTGCAAAAAATAGTCTGCATTAATGCCAAGTTTAAAATAAAAAACAAATTCTTTATTTATAAAATAAAAACTTTTTTTACTATTTGCAGTTTTGGCGTCCACAAAACTTAAACCTTTAAATTGCATTTCAAAACTGTCTTGAACAGTTCAAGTTATAAATTTAGATTTTCCAAATCATTAGTTTTCTATCAACTTAGCTTTTAGTAAAGAGTAATAGAACTGTCGCTACCACTCGCCTTATGCAATTAACAATAAACTACTTTTAACCATAAAAAACATTACTACAAAATGGTTAACCTTTTTTGTTAAAATAACTTGGGAGATGAACATATAACGCATTCATAATTTGAAGAATAAATTTAACGCTTATGTACTATATAAACACCATTTTTCCGGAACTTTAAATATTAACTACACATAGATCATAAGTTTCCAAACCATTAATTCTTTTACTTGTTCTATCTGGGAACGACGCCAAAAGTAGCGACGTCAGCGACGTCCCCAATCGCATCCTACCGTGACGTACAATAGCTAAGACGCAAAATGGAACTTCCGCTCGATGTGTATCCGTTTTCAGAAACTTTTTTTCGCAAATTTGTTCAGCACGTGCCGTTACAAATTATAACGTTATTGTTATGCACCGCAAACAGAAGTGAATGTATAATTCGAATGCCATTTTTGTTTACATAAGTACAATTCAAAATATCATAAAAATTCACTGAATTCAGCGTATGAATAAATGATGTACTCCTACACCCCTATAACCGAGAAAAAATAACCCTTAGAGAACCGGAACCAACAAAAACATATAAATATCTTCCAGTAAAATGACCTTATTCACATCCGGTTCTCTTCTATTGGCTACAACGTCTCTTTCCGTTTCCGTCGAATTGTTTGTTCGGGATCAGATAGAAAGTTTGAGAGTATGCGAAATTTTGGGGGAATTCGGTAGCTACTATTGCTTTGTCTGCAGATGAATGATAACGAGAGAGGTTATGACTGTATTGTCACAAAATGGCCATATTGTCCTATCTGCATGAAAATCCATTGTTAGCGAAGGCGCACTAAATAAACTGAGTCAATTTAAATACATAGCTTTAGGAAATATGAAATATTTTTCGTCTTAAATAAAACATAAAATAATTTAATTCTAAAGAATAAAATGCTAACACGAACTGGTTCGCAGTAACAAAAACAACAAGTCGAACTAATACATTATTTATTTTCTTTGAACAAGAGATAAAAGAAACATTTTCTACATTCATGCGTTGTATAAGTTAAATTTTCTTGTGCAATAAAAGAAAACTGGATCATCGTTTGTAATCTTATATTTCGTAAGAAGGTTCACTAAAGATTGTGGTATAATCGTACAATGAACGTAATACGAAATAGACCATTTGACACCCCTAGAAGTGCTGACAGTGTAATCCATCGCAATGAACACATTATCTAACAATCTCATAGCGACCCCCAGTGTCCACTATGAGGGATTTGGACAATAGCCAACCAAATCATTAACAGTAATCCAACCTGGTACCCGTATCACTATCACCATTATAATAATAATAATTTCATATTCATCGCAAATTATAATTTAGCTTTCCTTTTTTTAATTATCTTTTTGATTTGTTGTTTAAATCGTAAGCTTTTATTACACAACGCCAACCAATGGTCAATTTAAAAAGTATAATTTTACGTTACCTCGCTAGGTCGTCGATATAAACAGGATTCGATCGAACAGGTTAAGAATATCTTTGTTTTAAGGTAACGTAGCCATCTAGTAAATCTTATCTGAACTTACGAAAATTAAGGAAGATTATTCCAAGATTTATTTTGATGCACGGCATAGTAAGTAAATACGTATATATTAATTATAAATAATTAAACTGTGCAGCGGTTATGGGATAGTAGATGTAGCATAAGCGGATTCACGTGTAGTTATAATTAATCTAATGAAAACCTACAACTCGTACTCCCTTGTTGGACATTATTGCATTTTTAGGTAAAATTTATAACGCTGATTTAATATTATCATGCCTGAGACTCTCATTTCATTCTGAAAATGTATTTTCAAAATTATCTCCACTGAAAAAAAAAAAATAACACCACTGACCCTTTTTTACATAAAGTTTCAAAACAAAAGTTTACACCGAGGACACAAGAAATTGCGGAAAATAAAATCTAAAAAATCTATAATAAGCAAGAAACCTTTCATACAATAAAAGTGACAAAAAAAGTAATAAAACGATATATTTTAACACGAGCATTGAAAAAATTTCCTGCAAAATGTTGACCCTTCTTTTTATAAATTTACTACTTTAACCAAAATCTGTCCTCCAATTTTTAACAAAAGGGTTTATTGAGTTTTTGTTCTCAATACTTTGTGAGCTATACAAAAAAAGGTTTGTAGTTTATTTTTTCGAGGAGATATTTTAGTATTTTGCTACAGTTTATAGTGCATGCATGTTTGTTGTTCGGTGTTGTTTTGGTAAGTTATTGTTGATAATTTTTGCAAAATAGCGATGAGTCATCCAATAAAATTTAATGATAAAAAAAACTTCCTTGCTATCCGGATAAAACAAACTGTGTATAATGTGCAGTTCATAGCGCTTGCGAGAAAACCCTGTTATCCGATGTAAAAATCTTAGAGATAAAACAATGTCAAAGAGGCATTACATTGCTAGGAAAATAAAATTATTTTATCAAACGCAACCCCTGTTCCTTAGTGCTCTTATATTTGTTGTATGTCACATTACACTGCGAGTAATCTGATTCAACCAGGAGGGGGGTTATTAAATGGCTTTGATATTGCACCAACATGAATTACTGATAGAAAATTCCTAACCGTACACCGTATCTATTTCATTATCAATTTGTGGAAGACCCCAAAAAATTATAAAATCGATATTCTTCATAGGTAACTAAAGAATAATTTTTTTTAATGTGATTCGCAGTGTAGGAATTGGATATTATGGTAGTAAACAATAAAAAACAATACTTTTTTCAACATTAACTCGAAAATTCCTAGGTGGTCTGTGAACATCCCATATCTTAAACCCCCGATCAACAGAAAGTCCTGTGCTCTTCATTATTGCTTCATAATTCGTTTCGGAATGCGTATAGGTCGTGCGTGGAATGGCAATAATGTCACACAATTTCGTTTCATTTCAAGTAAAATTTTGACATATTTTAAGTTATTCGTTTAACCAACTTGGTATATCAAAAATTATTTCATTAAAAATTTGTAAATAAATATTTTTTTTGAATTACGTCAACTATAATAACAGTTAATTATGATTTCGCGTGATGTAAAATACTATAGAGGGTTACATTTCTATCGATATCAACTGTTTATAATGGCATGTTTTACAAATATTTTTATATAAATGTTAGATAATAAAATGGAAAAGTTTGGTAATTTCTGCTTATTTTATAAACTTAGAGTTGGAAGTTAATATTTTAAAGAAAGTAAACATAAATCGTTCGTTTGTATTCCTAAAAATAAATCCCTTGAATAATTAATTGCACATTATTAAGTGATATTTCACACGCTATTCATTGATTGATATTTTTACCTTCTCTTTAACCTTCTTCATTTTTTATTTATTTTACACTTAGGTACCTGAGTAACGTTGCTAAAAAATTAGTTTCGCTTTAACAAATAATCTAACGCACCTTTTTTACCTTGAGCCCTACAAAGCATTTCTTATAATATGTATAAATCAGAAAAACACTTTACTGGTCACTTCGAAACCCTATTTAATTTTATACCCAGAAATGTTGTTTATATGTTAGCTTGAAACTAGAATTTTGCAAATTTGTTGAAAAAATTGGGTACTGTAAAACAACATTTTTAATGTTTATCTAAATTATAAATAATTGATTTGGTTATTGTAAATTTTAGTTGATATTTGGTATAAAATCAAATTAATTATGTAAATTTAGTTTAATTAACTAATATCATTAAAATATCGTAAATTTTTATAACCCTAAATTATCTAATAAAAACCAGCTTTATGCTAAGTTATAATATAATACGTGTTATGTTGCACTACAAAAAATAAAAAGATAACAATTTCGAAAATTAAAATCAACAAAATTGTTTACGATGTAGAACACGTGTTTTATATAAATATGAATGTATTCGCAATCATCAGTTGGATGTAACTGATTTTAATACACTAGTATGAAAAATGTATGTGAAATAAAGATAATATTTCTGAAGAAAATTGGGAAAATCGGAGTTATAATTTTTCGTTTTATTATATTAGGTATAATAATTGTATTTTGCTTGAAATTGATTGAATAATTGTTAGTACTTTTTACGTTCGTATGAAGGTATTCTTAGTGATTACAGCAACAGCAACCCTTAATTAAAACAAAATTGAATAATAAAAATGAAAATTTCTTTGAAATGGATTGCTTTACAAAAAAGTTTACCGCACTGAAGTTGCTGTCCGTTAAAGTTGCTATCAGGAAAGAGTTGTCTATTTTTGTTGTAAAAGATTTCGTTTTAAAGATACCGGGTTTAAAAGAAGGCAAAGCTGAAAAGTAAAATATTGAATTTTTCAACATTTCTTTATTTAATTTAATCCATAACTCGAAAGCCTTTGATTTTAAAAAATAAGGGGTTGTAAAAATGTTGTTTGTAGATACGATTATCTTCCCTTTGAAAACGAACTTGCAATATGAAGGTAGAATGTACAAGAATTACTTTAACGAAGGTTATCCCTCAAGGGTCTGGAATTGGACAAAAATTTTGGTTAAAAGTTTTACTTATAAATCACTACCTAAGAGCTTAGTATTGATCACGAGGACGCCCTGTATATTTAATCACTGTCGCTATACTTATTTATTAAGTACAGAGTTTTTAATAAATAGTGATCAAATTTAAAATCTTAAAAGTGTTATATTTATAATTACATCATTAAACTAGATTATATTTTTGATTTTGGACTCTTGAACAATTTATTTATTTATAAAACACAACATAATCTTTTTGGGATGTTGTTAAAATTATTTATAGTCCCGAAGAAGTCTACGATAAAGTTAATGAAACGTCGACAGATTAAGTTGTATTTTATTAGAAAAATTGTCCAATACTTCAAAATCAATAATATAATCTAATATTATTTCAAATCTTTGAAATGGAACAACTTGTATTTTTTCCTGTATTTACTCTATTTTATACATTTTTAAGAAGATCTCAAAAATCTTCTTTCAATTGTATGCAAAAAAATAAGAATTAAACTAAATAATATTCTGAGTAACTAAAAGAACATATTATTCGACCATCACCCTTGTAGTTTTCGGGATGTAGCCCTCCAAATTAGAGGTGTCAAAGTTAATTATATTTGAACCTAAAACTAAAAAACTTAATATCCTATAACCGAATAATTTGGGGCTACAATTTTCCAAAACCCCTCATTTTTATTAAATTTTTGCTGCAAATTTTAAACTTTGATGTTTTAGTAATTAATAGTATTCTAGGGGTTCTGGGATTCCAATTAAAAATTTCTTTTTTTAAATAATTCTGAGTTATTTATAATATTTTTTTAACAAAATTTATCTTTTTACCGGCTTATCCCCAAAACTTAAACTTTAATTGTAATTCACAGATAATTGTCCTGCGATTCCAAAAAACGAGTAAATTTTGTAAAACTGAAAATCTGAAAAACACACTTCAAAAGAAGATAAATAATTATCTATAGTAGAACCTCGATAATCCGGGTTTTTTGGGACCACAACTTTTATGAATAACTGAAAAACACGGATAATCTGAAAATCGCACATAAGTAGACAGATTTATTTAAAAAATAATTCATTAAGCTTAATAACAAATTTAAACTGTATGTTTATATTAACTTTTTCTGAAATGATCTGTAAGTTTTTGAAGTAATCTGACTCTTTTTCTGCATAAGACCTCATTTCTTCATTTTTTAGATGGTAACATATAAATAAATAATAATTTTAATGGCGACAGCAGTTTACATATAGGTACATATAAGTAATTCTATTTTTAATGCTCAATTATCCGTGCTGGTCGGCTTAGTGGGATTAAAAAAAAACACGGTTATGGCAAATAATAATTTATCAAAATTATTTTAATACTTTTTTACTTTATACTTTTAAAGTTCATAGTTAGAGCCCTAACATGACTAGAAAGTTTTTATATACATAAATTCGTCAGATGAATAGAAAATACCGAAGAAAAATGTTGAAAAACGTACACCAAAATTGCAAAATTTCCATAATATTTGCAAAACAAATTGCAAACAACCCTAAAATTGCGAGAATTGCAGACAATTATTGTACAGGCATTTACAATTATACAAGCATTTTACACTATTTTGCACATCAAAATTGAAGGTTGGTCAACAACCTAGGAAAATTTTCTTCTTGAAATTTTTCTTTCTGAAGGATATCTTGACAAAAATCGAAAAAAGTTAAACTTCTATAGAAATCGGGCTAGAGCAATATTTACCTTAATACCTTATCACCTTACCACCTGATGATGTCACGGTGTGACGAAAATTTTAGCGAATTTATAACTAGTATATTTTAGTAGTAGAAAATTATACTCTTCAGTTCTGAAATAAGTGTTGTGCATTTTTTTTGGTCCCTACCAATAAATTATTCTATTTCTTTAGTTTTACACATAATTTTACTTATTAGTATAATTTTATTAAGATTCATTTTGGGCATAGAATGCTAAGAAAACAACCAATCGATGATTTTGTGATTTTTTGAGATTTTTTCGACAAATTTGTGCCGGTTCCAGTTCATCTTAGGGGCTTAGAGACTATTTTCTGATATTCAACCTCAAGATTTATAGTAAAAAAATGTATTTCTGAGTAATTTCCACGCATACCCTTTTTCACGACGGCACGACGCGACGGTGCCGGCTATCCATTTCATTAATTAATTAATTAAGTAGCAATAATATCATATTAAATTTACATAGTATAAATAATAAATGAACAAAAGGGAATTTAAATTGTGTATGAATGTACATGAATAACGCGTATTAGAATAATATTTAAAATAGTATAGGATCTTCCAAGGGTTGTTACGGGGGGGGGGGGGGTAAACAAGTTAACTACTCTCCCATGAAATTTTAAAAAACACTATATAATCAACTCAATAAATTGCTTCGAATTTCAAACATTTACCATTTTTGCGTTATTATGCATTGAAGTAGGTACCCATTTTACCCTTCAACTGTGATCTGCCCTCGGGGTCTTCTATTTAATATAATATAATTTCATTACACTCTTTAAAAGAAAACTGACCACTATTGATTCTCTCAGGACTAAGGCCAGGTTGGGTTGTTACCTCCAAATTACATTTCACAAAAATATCACATAAGAATTACCTATTGAATTTTGAATATTTCCACATATATACTAATATGATTTACTGTTCCAATAATATTATGTAATAATATGAAAATAAACAAAATTATTTTTGCGTGAGCTTTCATTCTTTGTTTATACGAGTTTTGATAGTTGTATAATTATTAGCAATAAAAAAGTTGCAAACTATTTGCTTTTTTCTCTCTCACGCTTTTGACCTTGACGTTCTGTCAATTGGTCAGACTTATGTAATTATAGAACCAATTCTTCCGCTAAAAGTCCGCAAATTTAACTTAGAATTTTTCGAGCGCCGTAATCAACATGAAATCACACAAACCACCCACTGCCGTAGTTTATTTGCTCATAAATGGCGCCTTATACAAAGTTTTCTGGACAAAGTTCCTATAGGCTTTGTAAATTTACAGGGGGAAAGTTTTGGTACAAGCCAAAATCACCTTGAAGAGAGTAAACGGCGTGTCAACTTTGATGCCTTCTTCCAAATTCCACTTGATCAAAAATTTATTTAATTTAATACACGTAAAATTAACAGTAACCTTCTGAGGTTAACTGACAAAAATGCTGCTTGCTTTAGGTGGGATCGGATTACTCCCTGCATTATTGAGTATTTAAAGAACTGACTTTGAATTGCAGTGTAAATATTAATAATTTACGTGTGGGCTTTGAGGAAGATTACATTCTCGGCCGGTCTTGATTTGTTAAAAAATAAAAGGATACAGTAAACCATGAAGCGATTTACCAAGCAATCTAATTGTTGATGAATTCAACAATGTGGAGGGTGCGTGACGCGCACCGTTCCACCCCCTTCACGGTGTAATAACTGGAGACGGTTAAGTCTTTCATTTTTGTTGGCACAGATTGTAAGGTAAGTTTCAAAGGCTCCAACCCCTAAAAAGCGGTCTACCTCATCTTTCAATCTTAGCAGACCGTTGTGGAAACAAACGTTTCAACCCCTAGCCGTAGATTCCATCTAATTGATGATACTTAACACCTGGAAAGTTGAAGTTTTTCTCATCTGTGTTAGCTTCTATCGGTTGACCAAATTAAAGGAAGCTGTGATGCAAGTTTAACCACAAACAAAATCGCATTCCAAACTTGGTTAAGTGTTAAAGGTGAAAGCGTACACGTACAGGTACTGCTTAACGTGATTTTCTCATTAATTACATATAAATGCAACATGTGAGATAAATGTCGTGAAGAAAAATCTGCATAATATGTGGTTCGCACATAAGCAATTGACGGGTACAGAGAGAAAACCATCTATGTCCAAAATTGGGGATTTTCAGATCCTTTTTGAATTTTATGTGTAGTATTTTAATAACCTTTTAACGCATAAACACATTATAGTACAGGTGATATTATAAAAGTCTTACTGGAGAAACAATAAGAGATTTGAAAATTAAATCTCTTTTTAATTTTTCTCTTTTAAGCAAGAAAAGTAGGCGTATCGAGAGGATAACTTCAAACGATTCTTACGCATTAATCACTTATCTTAAATAAGTGTCTGTGGGAACTTTTTTTTAGATAATTTTATGTTTATAAAAACTTATTTTTAAATTTTTCGTTATCTCGGTTAGGTTTTGCAGGGTAAGTGATGATCGATACACAGGTGGAATTTTTTCTCAAATTCTTCTATTTTTAATTTTTTAAGAAAATTGTCGGGTATTTAGGATCCCGAAAAATTTTGTTTCAACTTGTTTATATTATTTTACACTTAACTATCAAGTTTCGGCCATTTGCAGTCTCTTTCGAGGTTTAATCCTAAAGGCACTGCCCTATAATAAATCATGAGGTAAATTATTTTTTTAATTTTCTTTTTACCCTGATAATACACAATATTATAAGTCCAGTCATTACGTCGAGAAAGTGGGGTCTGTGAGGTAATAACTCGGAAATGCTATTTTTTTGCTTAAACCCTTTAGTTTTGCGTTATAAAAGTGCCCCTACGTTTTCCCATGAAGATCAGACCAGAACATATTCAAATTTTCCGAAGAAGATCCCAAATATCATAAAATCATGAAGTAGTTATTTCCTATGCTATGATGATAGTAATATAAATTAATCTAAATAAATTGTGAGCAAAGCCTTGTAAAGAACCTCGTTATTTTTAGAGTTTTGCTCAAATTAACGAAGTTTACAGATTTTGATGTCATATACACAAAAGTAACCCAAATATAAATTAAATAAGACTAAATTATCTTTAAATAAATGCGTAGAACATCTATCTAACCCTATAATAAAGCCTTAGGTGTGAGCTTTCAAAGTTGATCACTTCTTACCATCTTTTCCAGATTTTTTCAGATTATCAATGTTTTCCTCATTTATTCGTTTTTTCTGCACTCCACTCCAAAAAACGGTTTTGGCGATTAGCCCAGGGAAAGAAAAAGAAATTTTCTTGGTGAAAACTATGTAAATTGCATTGCCTTAAGTCGGTTATATCTTTCCTTTCTCACTTTTATCAACAGGATTGTCAGAAAAATAACTGATTCCAAAAAATTAAATTGAATAATCTTCAAAAAAAATTTATTGAAAATTTGGGTTTTTCCATCTCCAAAACTATTGAGGTTGATACATTCCAATTTTTCCAATTGAACATGGAATTTTATTCTATATTTTACTTTCAGTTATATTCAATTTGTATTTCAGGTGCACTGAAATTTGTAGAAATGTGAAAAACAGCAGAAAAGGTTAAAATACGATCTGCTTGGAAAAACCATACAGCTAGCGACCCATAAGCGACCTTTACAAGGTTATTCGATATGGAAATTTACAAATAATTGCGGCTTTCACTCATCTGCGGATTACTTTAGTGTCAGATGGACAGGTAAAAAATTCTACATCAAAATCTGAAGAATAAATTATTTTGGGCAAAACTCTCTAAAAAAAAACGAGATTATTTTCCAGGCTTTATTTTAGAAACTATAGGCACTAAACGAATTTTGAAAGGTTTGCTCACAATTTTAGTTACTTTAATTTTGCTAATACCTATTTTGAACATTGGATGTACCTATAAGAAACTGCCACTTATGCTTTTGTGATTTTTGGCCCTTTTTCGGCAAATATACCCCTCTTCCGGTCCGAGCCTGATGTCGAAAAATTAGGGGCTCTTTACTTCCGAGATATTTCAAGACAAATGTCTTGACGGAAATAAAATATTATTTGTAAAAATAAACCTAACAAATCGTATTAAATAAAATATTTCAACATGGACAACATGGTAATGTAACGAAAAAGGAAAACGGGCCTCCTCAACAAACTGTGTCCATATAAAATTTAAAACTTATTAAGAATGAAATTAATTAGAATTATTACTACGGAAAAAACTTGAATACATTATAATAATTATGATTTAATGAATAAAGAAAATAAAAAGCCAACACGCGGAAATGATAAGCAGGTGAAAATTTTTTTCATTAGGTTTCGGTAGCGACATCAGGTATCGGACCACCGTACACTGTGTATTAAATTTCATCGTTTAAATTATGAAATTTAATTCTAAGTAATTCTAAAAGCAAGGTGTATTAAAAAATTTGAATATAGACATTTTCGAAGATGGCAGTTTGAATCGATCCAGACACAATGTATGTACCTACCAGTGACTATAAGTTCAACCCCCTAATAACCTTTATGCACCCTTTAGGTTTGAAGCTCTTAAAATTTGGGTCCTAAAAGTTACTTTATCGTGAAATTAGCTGACAAACATACTCGAGGTTGAAATTTTGCAAAATAATGCCTGTGCTGTTCCCCATGTGAGCACCAGGTACAAACTTTTGTTCGCTATTAAATTATTCTCTATATAATATTGTTATGCTGTGTAATAAACTTATAATTTATTTACACATTTTTAATTGTCCAGAAATTTTACTAATCGATATTATATTATTGACGAATAGGGAGTTGTGATTCCGAACGTATTAGGGTCGTAGGTTCCATCCACAATTGCTACTTAATTATTTAATAAATAAAATAATTAATATTGTATTCGCTTGCAAAAAAAATTACAGTTGGTATTTGACATTAATTTAATTATTACTGATGGCATTAATTCTCTCCCTAAAATAATTTTAATAAATTCCTGTGGGGGATATACTCAAAACTCAGGATTATACAATTTTTCATCACCCTTAGTTTTAAGATACCGAAGGCACCTTGGAGACCCAGTATTTTCAGTCGTGATTTTATTATATAGTAGTCTTAATTAATAGCAGAATTATTGCGTTTTGTTTGTACAATAGGAGATCGGGATTAGTTGAGACAATTCGAATATTTTGCATACCCACTGATATAAAACGTTCCCTGTCCGCACCATGTGTTATTAGATGAGATGTGCATCTGCGGTGCTGATAACATTTATGTAAGTGCAGTACAAGAATAGAAGGAATAGAGCGGCGAAGGCGAATAATCGAAAAATGAACATGGGCTTCTTGCAACGACGAATGAAGCTCCAACATTGCCACTAACAATGATGGCAACTAAGAAGTTACAAGTCATTCAGAGGGGCTATAGAGAGAACAATGTAAAGCGTTATATTGAGCAAGAGGAAAATAAATGCATGGATTAGTTATAATATCAAATGAAGCTTTGCTGGATACTTGGTGAGACTTACGGATGGATGAGAGATGGAATACTACCATGTTGCAGTGAAGATCCTCTCGGGAAGAGAGTAAAAGGAAGACGGTGTAATGACCTAAATGAAGTTGTAAGATTTTAATGAATGAGAAATGGAACCGTCAAGAAAAGACATTTAGACCACATTTGGTGAGATAAAGATGTATACGATATGAGAGTTAAATCAAATCAAATCAAAAATACTTTTATGAACTTATGCCAATTTGTGGCATCATAATTGAACCTGTGAATCTTGCACGAGAAGATAAACTCCTCATCCGTCCGGCTATTTACTCATCTAATTATTATTACATCATAATTTATAATAATAATGAGCTCATCAGAAAGAGTGGACACGAAGAAAAATATTAATGAATTAATATATAATGTACTTACCACATATTTTCTGCATTCTCTAAGTGGTCAGTCAGCTTCTGGTTCTATAACAATACACAATGTCAGAATAAACCCTTCTATATTAGACAAATATTTCAAAAAGTATGCACTAAATTGGTGAAAGGTGCTTAGATTTGACAAAACAATGCACCTACACAATAATTATAAATTGTTTTGCAAAATAATTCCCAAGAATATTAATCTCTGCCGATAATTCGTTTTTAGGTAACTATAAAACCCATTGTTAGACATTGCTAGATAGCAACTAACATTTTTTGCTATAGATTTTCGTTCAGGAACTGGATATTGCTAAAGTATTCGCGTCAACAGTATAACTTATATATGATAATAATGTTACAACTTGGTCAGACTGATCTAAATGCCAAAAGTAAAAGAAAGTAACATTATTTGTTAGATCATAAAAAATATGCTTACCTATATAGGTTTTACTGGATTCGAGAAACTTCTCTTCCTGTTCTTCGATGAAAGAGTTAACTTTTAATAATTTAATTAAATAAAAATTTCAAACACAAATGGAAGAACCATAAACATTTTTTAATTTAATTCTGTTGGAATTATTTAGGAAATCACGGAAATTTCTGTTGAAAATTAATCTTTCATAATATTATTCTGTAAAACTGAAGTAAAGTTCAGCAAGGATATGCAACCAAACAAACACATTTTCACATAATAATTTTTGTACGACCAAAATTGCTACATAAACCAAAATTTAATGTATCCGCTCATGTGGATTAAAGGTTATAAATTAAGATATAAAAATTATGATTATTGGAACACCAAATGGATTATATTAATTTGCATAATCTTTAATTTACACGCTTTGGAAATTACAAAAACGCCAAATGTTATTTATTTTATTTATTTTATTGCAGATTAGGAATAATAAAATGGAATTATTATGATCAATCAACAAATCCGTAAAATTAAAGATGCGGATTTTAATTCAGACCACCTGGTGATTCAATCCTACGATTTTTATGAGCGTGGGGCGTAGTTATATATTCTTAATCATGTAAAATCTTTGATTTAAAAGAAAATTAAAGATGATTTATAAGATATTTTTGACGTAACGATATTTTGATAACCAAAACAAGAAAAACTTGGATGATACAATTATTTTAAACGCAATTTTAAAAGTTTTTATCATTTCAAACATTAAAACTTGAAACCATTATTCGGCTCCCCTACCCAATTATATGCACCCTATAAATAATATTTGAATACAAATCTTATACATGGCTGTCTCTTGATATTGCAGTTGCATTGTGTTTTCGTATAATTTTAAAATTTACATCATCTTTAAATTTCATAAATTTCACACCCTTCTTCAGAAAAAATCAATAAAGTTTCAAGTGAAAATGAAGACATTTATTAATTAATTTTTAGAGTTGGGTGATGTCGGTGTAACGTAAGTATGAAAATGAACTGAAAAAGTTTTAAAAAGTATAAAACTATTATCAAAAGCAATCTCTATACATCTCAACTTGACACATTTTGTAGTTTTCAATGCGCGTTTCCAACAGCGGCACCTGAGCCCAGCAATCAATTCTACTGAGTCTAAATCTTAGCGCGCCCCCATTGGTCGCTTCTTCAGTAATTTAGTTAATGGTTCCCTGCTGTGCGCTCCCCTTGCCATAAGTCTTCTGTTACAAGAAGTAATGGCCGGCTGTCACGCTTTCAGCCCAGTACAATACCGCCTATAACCCTGCACCCTTCGTTGCCTATACAGCCACAGTGACTTACCCTTTCGTCTACCTTTAAAAATGACCACACAAAAAAAACTTTATTTAAAAACCATAAAAAAACCAATTCCAATTAAGACCTTGTATTGTTACAAATCACATTAGATAAATCAATTCTTAGACAAGGCGGCATGAAAATGAAACCCCTTCGAAGTTCGATCCAAAAACTAAAATCCCATTTCAACATTAATCACACAGCCCCTCCCTTACATCTCAATGTGAACTTTCTTACAATGCCGGTAAGAGCACTATCCATTAATCTTAGCGACCTGTTTTGTAAGACTGTTTTATGTAACTTCTGTGAACCGTGAAGCACATCTCAATCTTTTTAAAAGGCAATTATTGGCCGGCGTACCTGTATATTTTAAATTGAAATGGTGGTTTGACGTAAGAAGAACTTATTGATTTTGTTACAATGAAAGTTTACTCTTCGGCGGGCATTAGTTATGTTCCCACCCTTAATTTATTATCAATAATGGTCGTATAAACGAAATATACTGGCAGTTTATCTAAATCAAACTTTTTGTTGTGGAGCAAAAAATGAGAAATTAAAGACATTTACTTACCTATAATTGGGTCATTTCAGCGTTTCAGAACCGTAAACTTTAAACTTTTTCAAAATTTGTATTTAAAAGGAAACTTTGTAAATTAAATAGCAAAGTGATTAAAATATTAGTAAAAGTTAATAAAAGGTTGGAGGGATTAGACAAAAAGCAAGTTTAAAGCTAGGGGTCAAGGGATGACAAATATTCAACGAAGCTAAACCGGAATGAATCCCAAACGGGTTCTGAATCGAAACGCTCCGTATATCCAGATAATTGGATCGCTGCAAAGCCTCGGATCAAGTCAGCTAGATAACTAACCCCGTCGCACTATAAAATCGGATAGAATGTGTCGAAATAACTGAAGGGAATTGTGAACGTAATGCAAATTAAATGTTCTATCACATTCTAAAGTACTTTGTCGAAAATGATACTCGTATGTTTTACTTGGCGGTCCGAAAACAATCCACGATGTACAAGACAAGGAAAGATCAAGTATGATATTTAAAGAGCAACAAAGATGGCACAATGATGAGTTGTTCATTTAGCGGAGTGCGAGCATATCGCAATGCGGCCAGGATACCCTGGCAATTCTAAAGGCCATTATCACCTGAGTTATGGGTAAGTGCCGACAGAGTTGTTCTATCCACCAACATTACGATAGTCATGAATCTACATGGATTAGCTACAAATAGATCCCCTTTTATAGCGTACAGAATAGTAAATTTGCGAAACAAAATCAATAACCAACATCATCAAAAATCAACTAAGTATTAATAATAATTTCGCAACCGTCGTTGTCGCATCCAACATTAACAAGTCTCATAAAAATCTAACATAATTACTTCACAAAGGGCGAAGTAAACAGTAACTTTATGATCAACTCATAACATAATCATAGAATTACAAGAGCGTCGTTCGACTTTTTTTTACGACTGAGAAATGTTGAGTTAACTTGACGAAATGTACACGAATAAAATAAAAAAAACACAAAAAGGATAATATACTTATTCGGAGATTTCTTCGAACCTGTAATTTGAATTTAAATTTGTATAAAATTCTAATATATTTACTTAAAATACTTATTCTACGCTTATGGAGAATTCATACCTACTGAACGCAACGACCGACGACCATTGTAAGCAGGAAAATGGGCCTTCTCGAAACCGGAATGGGCAATGTGCTCCGAAATGGGCTATCTCTTTGCAAGTGGCGCTATGAGTGTCCCATTGAATATTTAGTCTCGTTATTGAAAACATGATGCTTTCAAATGTTATTCATACAGTGCTGAAAGACGTTGATGACGTCGTAAACTATAGCGGATGATGTTTAGAGTCATTTTATTCGGAAAATAGTAAATATGTATTTTCTATAGACTTTTATACCAAGTATCAAATATTGATGAGTTCGATTAGTGATAAACAATTAAAAAGTGCATAAATTTGGATAAAGCATCTTTTGGAAATAAGAAAACCTATTGCTTTTCATGATACAGATAAAAAATTGCCAATTAAAAGAACAAAGGGTAGATTTGGTATTCTTACCAAAGTTCAAATTTCTTAACTTTTATTCACTTTTTTCGGTTTTCCGTAGCTGCTTTCACAGACTTTCATGGACCATTATGGAGAATTATGTAGATTAAAAGTTGCAACTCTAATTGCGATTTAAAACTTCAACGTGAGTTTAGTAGTAAAGGTTCATGAATATTGTAATCCTACGTTCGTTCCCGAAAGCACATATAAGTTGCAACATTGTAATTTTTAAATCCCATTATCATGTTTTTTAGATACTTCAAAAGTTATATAAACCCATTAACATTTTACTGCCCAGTAGATATATTGGAAAATTAATTAAAATTAGTTCCCGCCTTCAATTTTGCTCGATGAATGATGCACGACTGCGAAGTAGCAACGAAATTATTTAAAAATAATTTACTTACAAAACTCAAATGAGTAAAAAAAATTTTAAACTGGAGAATCGGTGTACCATAACTGGTAATAACTAATTTGAAGCTTTCGAATACTATTTTGGTTTTTTCTTTATAATAATCATGTTTTTGTTGCCCAAGACAAAACGCATATTTGTGATCTGAGTTAGAACTGTTTTCACATAAGTACATAATAGGGGTCATTTTGAAAGTATTGGTCATGGTGGATTAGGTATTCCGGTAGGTTGTCTTTGCCCTTTGAGAAGGGACGACCTTAGGGATTAGAACTTTAGAACCTTAGGGTTACCAGCCTAAGTTAAACTAAAGTAAGTTCAATTAGGACCTTTTTAATTTTCTTAAATTGGGATTGTGAGAAATCCTCTACCTTGTAATTTTTACAACTTTGTCTTTTAACCATCTTCTGTCTTCTGTCCTGCATGGAGAAATGGTATCACACGACTAGGGGACTTACCTATAGTTTGATGTAGACTTTTAAATCACAAAAATACCACATGAACTTCTATCTGAAAAGGGTTTTCAATGCAGATTCATCGGTCGTTTCTCATTCCTTTCCCGGATGAAAATGGTCCAAATAATGTGTTTTAATAACTTGAAATATCGATTATGACTACTAATTACTAAATTAAATGGTGTTTAATGGTTTTCAATAAGGGATAAAATCAATTTATTACTAAAATATAAATATTACAATTTTTCTTTTAGGTTGTAATAAAACGTAAATGCAATAAATACGTATCATCTAATGTGCATTTAGATTTTCGAGAATAAAGCTGCGAATTTCGGTTTTTATGCAGTTCACATGAGCTAGGAGTTTTAGAAGAATATTCACAATGTGGTCAACAGTTTCCTCCTACCTGATGGTGACAAAAAGAGAATGGAAATGAAAATTGTCGACATTAATTCTACGTTAAACGCGTTTTATTACTAATTCAGCTAATCTCCACCCAACTCTCGCAAACAATGTTCAAAGTTGATGTAACCAAATTATAGCTTTCAGAAACCATTTTGGCAGAAATAAATGATCGAAAATACTATTAAAATTTGATATAATATAAGCAGTGTATTCTTGAGTAGATATTGTAGAATTGGATATCCGCCGTGCCCTCCTGGGGCCTTATCTTGTAAAATTCAAAAGAGACTCCCCCAAAAGCCAGAAGTGGAGTAATTGAAGACGGTATAAAATTAAATAAACATATTTTTGGGGTATAATTGAAAAACAGCCTTGCTAAATTTATACCCTTTAAACAACAACATAATGTGTCGTATTTTGTGTTGTTTCGATTGTAAGTTTAAGTTGTCTAATCAATAAATAGTAATAATAATATTCTTTTAATAGATTGCTTATGACTTAACAAACATTTTTACTTTTTACGTTGGAATTAAATAAGAAAAAATTTAGTGACTTTGAGAACGCTTAGTGAGAGAGCATAAATTATTGTAGCATGTAGGTACATAATATGTAAATTGTGTGATATACTCGTACAATATATTGTGATATGCGAGAGTAGGGAGGAATGGGACCTTTTTCAGTTTTTATTGTATAAAACGTGTTCGAATGATTATTTATTTATTTTGCTTGAAAGTATTATAAAATATTTATATAGTTGGATAGAAAAATAAATAAGATCAACTAATAGGTACTCCATAAATAATGTATAAAAATTATTACAAATATAAAACTAAATACTTTTATGCGTTCTCGGGACTCAAACTGCTACTTTGTTTATTTTTTTGAAACGCATATTTAAATCTCTGGGACTTAAAATAAATTTAAATTCCAAGTCCTCCCGAAAAGCTACACTTTTAGCTTGTAAAATTTTTTAGCAAGCTGAAATGTGTATTTTAGTGTAAGAATTCACCCCTCAAAAGTGTCTTAAAAACCCCTCTTCGGTTTTTCCTCAATTAAAGATTTTAGTCACCCAAATTCTGTTTTCCACCTATAACTTGCTGAATTTAATTTTTACAGAAAATTATCATCAGTTCAAAATTGAAGAACAGAAAATTCTCTATCAAGTGGGTTGTTTTTCAGCACTTACTTCAGATAATGAAGATGAAAAATACGAAAGTTTTTTGAGAATAAGAATTATTATTAGAAATCTTTTTCAATTTAGCCTTTCTAGGATTAATTTTTATTTCATACATAATTATGACGTAGAAAATTTTTTAAAACAATCTATTCTGTAGAGAATTAATTTTATGTTCTGTAATTTTGGTCTGATGACAATTTTCAGTAAAAATGAAGGTACACGAATTATACGCGAGAAACTGTGAATAACTACAATTGCGAAACGAAGAAAAAGTCGACTGGGGATTTTAGAGGAATTTTTAAGGGTTCAGGTTATAACACTTTGTTAGATGCCATTTTTCCATTTTTGGACCGATTTAATGTTTTTTTAGGTTTTTTTCTGAAACCAAAGGTCTTAGAAATAGAAAAAGCTGAAAAACAATCTTATTTTTGAATTGGACATTACTGCAAAATCAAAAATATAGTCAACATATTATTTATTATTCAACAGCGTGTACTGCTATTTTTAAATACATATTATATTAAAAAAAAGTTTTTACTTAGTCTGACGTTTAATGAAAGCGAAAGTCCTAGATTTGCTTTCATTTTTACTGCCTAGTCGCCCTTAAGGATTTTCGTCCTCCAATTCTGTTTTTCGCTGTTTTTCATAAGTCGCTGAATTTAATTTTTACAGATAATTATTATCAGATTTAAATTGAAGAACAGAAAATTCTCTATCAAATTGGTTTTTTAAAATTGAAATAAAATAATGATGATAAAAACTACGAAATTTTTATTCAGAATAAAAATTATTATTAAAATTTTTTTTTAATTTAGCCATCATAGGATTGATTTTTATTTCATAAATCTTATGGTGTAAGAATTTTAAAACCTGTATTTGATAGAGAATTTCATGCTCTTTAATTTTCATCTGATGAAAGGTTTCAATAAAAATGATATTACTGGAATTATACACGAAAAACTGTGTGGGAAGCTAAAATCCCTAATCGGAGAAGAAACAGACTGGGGATTCTAATTTTTAGAGGATTTTAGAGGAATTCTTAGGGATTCATATTATGACACTTAAATACACAATTGAGTGTCAAAACCTGTGTAATTTTCGCTTAGATCTAAATTTAAGTTAATAAAAATTTTTATTTACAGCAGAAGCTCGTTTTTTCATAAAAATCGAGTTGTTTTACAAAAAAACTAATTATTTTTCAGCTATCATTTTATCAATTTTGGTCCGATTTAATGTTTTTTAGGTTTTCTTTTGAAACAAAGACTTTGACTTTGATATATAAAAACCTTTTAATATCATATTTTTGAAACTGCAAAATCAACTAAGTATTACGGATATGCCATTTTTGGCCAATATAATATAACATCATTAAAAAAAATTTCTTGCTTTGTGCGATTGTGATAAACGTTCAATAAAAGCAAAAGTCTTAGGTTTGCTTTCATTTGTTTACAATTAATTTATATAATATCTATAATTCAGGAGCGATTTGAGTGCCTAGTCCTTAAGGATTTTGGTCTCCTCAATTCTATTTTGCGCCTATAACTCGCTGAATTTTATTTTCATAGAAAACTATCATCAGATCAAAATTCAGATATTGATGAACTACGAAATTTTTATTCTGAATAAGAATTATTATTTAATTTTTTTTCAATTTAGCCTTCATAGGATTGATTTTTATTTCATAAATATTATGGAGTAATATAATATTTTACTCTATTTTGTAGAGAATTTCATGCTCTTTAATTTTCACCTGATGAAAATGATATAATTCTAGCATTATTGGTGTAAAAATTTTGTTGGAAGCTAAAATTCCTAATTGGGGAAGAATCCGACTGGAGTTTCAGAGGAATTCTTAGAGGTTCATATTATGACACTTAAATACATAATTATTTGAGTGTCAAAACATGTGTAATTTTTGCTTAAATCTAGATTTAAGTTAATAAAAATTTTAGTTTAAAGATCTATAAATCAAACAGCTCATCGTCTTTTCATAAAACTCCAGTTTTTCTTGTAAAAACCAACTGATTTTCGGCTGCCATTTTATCATTTTTGGTTCGATTTTGCAGTTTTCAGGTTTTGTTCGATGGTAAAGGCTTTGGAAACAGAAAAAACTGAAGAATGAAATTTAATATCTTATTCTTGTAACTGCAAAATCAAAAAAATTGCCTACATATCCAACAACATGCATGCAATTTTTGGCCAACACATATTTGGGGACTTTAAAAAACTTTTCTTGCTTTGTGTTATTGTCATGAACGTTTAATAAAAGCAAAAGTCGTTGATTTGCTTTTATTTCTTTGTAATTAATGCATAAAATATCTTTAATTTACGAGCGATTTTAGTCGTCCTTGTCGTCCCCAATTCTGGTTTTCGCCTATAACTTGATGAACTTTATTTTAACAGAAAATTATTTAAGAACAGAAAATTCTGTATCGAATAAGTTTTTCAGAATTTTCTTCAGATAATGAAAATGCAAAATACGAAATTTTTATTCGAATAAAAATTGTTATTTAAAACCGTTTTCAATTTAGCCTTTCTAGGATTGATTTTTATTTCATAAACATTATGGTGTTGGAAAATTTTGAAAAATCTATTCAGTAGAGAATTTACTGCTCTTTAATTTCTCTCTGAGGATAATTTTCGATAAAAATGTCGTTACATTAACTGTAGGCGAAAAACTGCATGGGAAGCTAAAATCCCTAATCAGGAACAAAGCCGACTGGAGATTTTAGAGAAATTTTTTAGGGGTTCATATTATGACAGTTAAATACACATTTAAATTACAGCATGAAATTGCAAATTTATAGCAGGTTTTGTACAATTTATTATTTGAAAAATACCCAAATTATGAATATTTCATTTTAACATCAAAATGCGTAGGAAGTTGCTGTTAAAGTCTCGGGGGAGTAGAAAATAATGTATAAAAGTAACACAGGTATTATGCAGTGCATTCATCCTTTGAGTGATTATTTGCCCTCCACTTCGTTTTGTCGTCTTAATCACCCTCAGGTTTAAAACTGAACTTAAGTTCTTTATTATAATAATATAAATAATTACTAGTATTATGGTAACGTGGTACAAATTAAAAAATAATGTATTTGGTTTAAATTAATAATTTGAAAAACAAATTTGAGGGACCGATTCCGAGGTTCCAGTTTCAATCCCAGGCGATGTAACAACTTTGTTCTGGTTGTTTATCATTGAAATACAGTACCAAGGTGTAATCTGCCTAGAAAAAGGAAAACCGTCCTAAAATGTATGCGTATTACATTTCTGAAAGTTTGAAGTCGTTATCAAACTGTAGGTCTCCTATATGTATGGTAGATAACCAAGTCTATAAGACAAAGAACGATTGTAGAGTGTATTATGCAAAAATTACCAGAAAAGCATTCAAAATTGAAAAGTTTGCGGTTAGCCCAGTAGAAAAGCAAGCGACCGTCGTAGTGAAAGTATACCAGGTTTGATTCCCAGTAAATTTACGTAGCAACCCCGTGAATGCAGCCGTGGAAGCAGCTTTGGAACCGGCGCTAAACTGCACCTGGGACTTCCACACTCAACTTTAGCACTTAAAAGAGCATTATTATGTGGTCATCATGTTTAATTACTTTACGTGTGTATGTCTTGACAGATTAACGTGAAATTATGTACGTGGACTTCTGATTATTGGATGCGCAGTTGTAAGTAGCATCTACTAAAAGATTAGAGCTTGCTAGAACCAATCAAATTGAAGTATTTATACTTTCTCTATTTTAATAAGGTCTTGAATTACAATGTAAACAAATCATTATGTGAATGCTACTTATAACTAAAAACCTATTCACCAAAAGTACTCCCATTTTAATTTCATCTGTACTACCGCTAAAAGCTCACTTTGAGCTTAATCTACACCTTTACACTGAAAAAATAGCTTCATCCATAGTTGAAGCTTGAATAAAAAAATGTTAAGTAGCTTGTTAAAGCTAATTAGCAACTTTTAAAAAGTAAAAATACCCGGCTTTGCGTATTGGTCTAGCAGTATCCCTAAAAACGTGTAGTTTATTTTAATTCTCTTTAATTCTGAGGGAAGCCATAAAGCCGCTTGCTTTAATTACTTTACCATTATACCGCGAAGATCGCAATGCAGACCAACTTAACAAATTCTTGGGAAACAAAGTAATTAATTTTATTGAAAAACCATAGCCAAAGACTTGGCGAGTGATATTGGCATTGCTTCACAATGGATGAAAGGCTTATTAGTCACTAGATGGTCACCATTGGCTACAAGATTTAGAATTTTAATTATAAACTGTTTCAGTTTTTATGCTCTTATTAAATCACCAGCTAGAAAATTTTGCAGGAACTCGTGGAATTTATCTGTCTGCCGTTTTTGGGCGTATTTTACAAACTTCACCGTTGGTCGAGCTTCTTTGAGGTACCTAACATAGCTATGTAAATGTAGCAAGTAAATCTAAATTTGCAAACATAAAAATCTTATTAGCATTAAGAAATTTATTATCCAGTTTTTATTTCATTAAAATTTCATGAAATACTCGTACATCCTTAAAAATGCACGACCATAAAACACGTTAATTAAAAAAAGTTTTTAAAATGCCTAATAAACTTGTCACCACCATAACAGATTAAAACGCATTTCACATTTCTTAAGTAGCAAGTTGCAATTTAAACCTACATTCCTTTTAAGTAAAAAATCAATTATAAAGTATCCTCTTATCAAAATGAAAGATATAAAAGCCATTAAATATAAAATCGATAAATTAACACTAGGTACAAATACAAGTGTAATTAAAATATAGAAAGCGATCATCAAGAGCTTTTCAAACGAGAAACCACGTTTGTTGAAGAAAATGTAAATTGACTATAATTTCAATTATTTTTTATTGCTTTTCTACAATTCCTCCATTTTTAATCCAATATCGATCAGAATTTAAACGATTTGTTTAAGCTACAAAAATATTTCGTTATAATAACTACGATCGCATCAAGCTTACAAAAATTCTTGCATATTTAAATAACAATTATTATATTTATTATTCAAAAATTTAAATTTATTATATTGCGAGGTAACATAATTTTACTAATTCTAAGTGATCGTAATCTTTGACTTAAATAACCTTTAAAGTGGTTTTCATGTCTTTTTAATTTTTTATGGTTCATAAAAAGAAACATTCAGATTTTTGCAGTGGTCGTTTTAAAGGTATATAATCTTATAAATGAGCGCATGAGCACATCATTTTTAGATTTTATGATTTTTCTCAAACATAACAAACATCAACATTTATTTAACAATTGTTAAAATGTAGTGATGAAAGGGGATGAAATGAATTACGTTATGGAAAAAACAAAAAAGGTATAAAACGGTTTTATTGATTTCAGTAGCGTATAACTGTGCCCGATGGTTAGAATGTGACAAGTTAATGGAAGTTGTGAAGGAAAGCGAACATTCAAAGTGTTACACCACCGAGGGAAAACTTGAAATGGCTGCTTCGGATGGAGCTGCGTGGATGATAGGTGGGTGGAACGCAACCCAAAAGCCGCTTCAAGGGGGGTCTTAAGAACTTGCGAAGCCGGTTTTCTTTAATGGCACCCAAGATGTTTAAATATCAAGAATGGATCAACTAAAATATCAGGTACATTAATATTTCGTTTAAATTTATAGATAGCAAAAGTAAATTTATGCAAAAAAAACTCGGAACATAAAAATCTTTTTAAAAGTTAAAATTGATGTAAGAAAATTCAATGCATGTAAAATAGTCGACCTACTCCTACACACCAGGGAGTGAACAAAGAAAATGTATTCATAGAGTTACAACGGCCGGAAAGTCGTTTCGAAGACGCATTGTCATTCGCCAACTGAAAGGTACCCTGGGGAAACTTCAAAACATTTTCATTTTAGTTTTTCCTATCTTACATCTTACTTCCAATATATTTTAACACTCATTTTTTTTAATATCCCATAATAATTGCCATAATGGTGTCCTTAACATCGATTCATTAAAATTTACAGACTTTCAACTCAAATTAACCACCCCAAAAATATTCGAATCTTAATAAAAAGTTCATAACAATATGTAAACTTACACCCCTGTTTAATAAAAGTGTAAGCACTAAAAAGAGCTTAACCCTGCTATTTCAAGCACCATTCTAATCAATTCTAAGACACTTGAAGTGATCTGGCCTTTTCCCTTATCTCTGTATTTATCTAAACTTTACTTTTATTTAGCGAAAAGATAAGATGTAATGTTGTCTCCCAGCTTTGCCAAATGACTTTCGTCTCCGCGAGTGTCTGTTATCGTTTCACTATGTACTTTAATTTTCTCTCCATTCTTTTTTCTTTTGTTTTCCTCGTCTCAGTTTATTCAATGCGTCCTACGATGTGTTGTCTTATTTTATTATAAAAATCGTTATTAACAAGTCATTACCCGTTACAATTTCCTTGCAGTCGTCGAATTTTATTTAAATTATTTTCTCTTTTTTATGGTGAGTCATAAGACGTTTGATTTTGGCTTGATCCGTTTTGAGACGTAATTAAAGTCGCTCGGAAAGATATTGAGAAAAAGGAAGTGAAACTGTAAAACATCGTTAAGATGAGTGCGACGGAGTAAGTTGTTTCAAAATTGTTTTATAAAGAAAGATAGAAATAACAATCTACAAAGCCTTTAATGAGGAACGAAATAGTCGTGATGGACATTTGAAATGAGCGGGTCTATAAAACAGACCGAATCGCAGTCTGTAGACAGATATAGGCAGTTGGCTGCTTGTAAATTGTCACTAAATTGTCGATAATTTACAAAAAAAAGCTCCTGGTTAGGATATTGATAGGTATTTTCTTTGTTTTGTTTTATGTACTTATTTTCTTTAAGCTGTATGTTTTGCACAACTAATTAAATCAGGTTCCAATCAGGGTCATAATTAAGATAAAATATGGGCGGTGTGGCAAGATATGCAAATATCGTTAAATTTTATCGACTTTCAACTTAAACTGCAGTAAACTATTGCAGTAATGGGAATCAAAACAAGAAATATTTTTGTGGTGTCGGTTGAAACCGAAAACTTCCAGGAATGATTTCATCTTGCTCATATAAAATGGACAAAACGAACATACCAAAATTCTTGCTTAAAATTTTAATTTCTTAGAAAATTTGTTTATTTAATCTAAGATCTAAAATGTTTTTGCGCTTTTTGGAAGCGCTAATTAAAAATTACACCGGTCGTTTTGCTATTTAAAATAGTTTGCATTTTAAAAGTTACCAAAAAGTGGAAATTTAAAAAAGCATGAAAACTTCAAATTAATAAAGCACGGACTTTTAAATGCGTGATATACACGTCGTAATCGGGACATAATCAGTTAAAATGTCAAACTTTGAAACAACATGTAACTGAAATACAAAAAGATCTTTATTTTTGTATAAAATGTACTCGCAAACATGTAAATAAATTTTCTACCCGCATTTTGTTGATATCAAGTTTCCGACACGGGCTAAAGCAGTAAAACACTCTATTATAGTGACATTTCAATGAAACCCGCACCTTTAGAAATGTCAGGTTTACGATGAGACAGACATCAAGTAGCCTCAAGTCACAGACATAAACAACTTTTCTGTAAACACACCTGGATTCCAAACCGAGATTTGGGCGATTGCTCTAACAAGAGAATAACTTTTAATAGTTATCCAATGTGGATGATACGATACATGGTAACTTTATCCAATTACGTTACTTAAATATTTAATTTAGTTGCTTCGAGTAGTAATAAACACTACTATTGGTTTTTGGTTTAACCGTACTTTTAACATTTTAGAACGGCTAAGTGTTGTTGACTTGAAGACCAAATTGACATACTCAAAAAGAAATTTGAGAATATAAAATATCAAATCATCAAAAATTCATGAAATTGAATACATCGGATGAAGAGATTGCAGATATGCCTGCAAATACTATTTTAAATTGCGCAGTGATCACTTTACAGGAATTCTATGCTTAGTGAAAATAATTCGAAGGGTTGCCTTCCAAACATCTTCCAGTTGCCAGTTAGTTAAGGAAGAAGCTCAAAGAAGAATGAAATAGAAGGGGTTCTGTTTTTCATTTTTAATGTTTCGGGTTTTATTTGGCCATATTCAGGGCGTTCATTGGTTCGATAGCTTGGATTGGATTAACTTTACCAAACAATAGCCCTAATATGCACGATATAGGTATTATGCTAAAATGCACCTTTTGGGAGTTATGGAGTTCTGGATACATGGTTAAAATGGATTAGATAAAATTGAAATTATGGATAGAACATTTTTATTTTTTAACTGTTGTTACTATTTTCAATTGTCTTTAATGCAAATGTGATTTAAACTGAATCAGTGCTATTCATGATAATTTCCGTAGTTAACAACATTGACAAAATTTGGATAAGCATTGACATAATGTTACGTTTAAATTATAATTCAATTATAATTTAGATGCAGCAATGTCGCATTATAATCAATACATTTGCAACTTTGCCTTATCAAAAAATATCAATATTTTGTCAATATTGTGAACTAACGAGACTTTCATGAGTAGTAAGTACCTACTGTCGGAAGAAATTACGGAATACCATAACAATCTGACAGAATATAATTATAATGTTCTACTAATACAACATATTTTGATTATTTATTGTTTATTTTACTTATTGTTTAATTAAATAACTTGTTAATAAAATATCACTATTATCTTGATTTCAAAATTTAGCCATCGCAACCAGCTACTTTTATACTCACTGAAATTTATTAAACATAAATAAAAACAACAAACTAAATGTACGTAATCTTGATTAAGACCTGTTGAAATTTTTATATTTGTTCATAACTCCGAAACGGGAATATTATTTATGTATATAGGTATAATATTATTTGCTACTATCAAATTCCTTCACCGATGGGATAAAAGCTATTAAATAAACAATATTTGAAATACAAAGCACTTTTTTCTGTCGAAGTTCTCTTTCGAATTAGAACAGATATATTTGGGGTAATCATTTATTCTGTACGAAATTTAAAATTATTTTTTACATACTAATATAAGGTTGATTCATCTTAATATTTGAATTAAAATCAATCTTTTTGGTTTCCTTTCTAGTATTGAGATGACCACATAGTGCATGAAACTGTCTCAACAGAATTTAATGATATCAGTAATTACTATCTACTGTACTGGATATACCGAAGTTGCAGTTGCAATCAGATCTTATTATAGAACAATTCTGAAATTGAAATACAGGACACAGAAGCACAGATTCGGTTGCAATCAACTGTAATAACAATGAACAGAATTTACAAGGTTGGATTGTACTATAGAATTGAATTTAGTATTCAATTTTTTTTATCATTAAGCTGGTTGTGAGTTCACTACGAATTAAATTAGGGTGGCCGTTAGTTCTGCCATCCAAAGTAAAAAGGGCGTAAGTACATATTTCTTAAAATTGAGTTCTTAATATTTTTGTAATCTATACTTAAAAACTGAATATTACAACTTCAGAATGGAATGGTATTGACACAAAACGAGAGAGGGAGACAATGTGTGATTAGTTTTTTGCATTTTTCTCAAAACCACCTAAAGTATGTACTTACGTCCTTTTTACTTTGGACGGCAGATTTGGGGTCTGATCAAATTTGTACCTACCTCCCACTTCCAAATATATAAAAACAAACCCTGTAATTATTATAGATTTTTATTATAATTTTTAACTCTCGGCCACGGGGGATAATGTTTTCCAGTTAAAATACACGGGGTTTTACGATCTTTGCTGATATTATTTATTTTATTGTAGGACTAATTATTATGGTTCTTAAAATAAAACAAAAAGAGAATGCTACTGTACGGGGAAAAGTTTCCAACACCCTACGCATAAAATTCTGAATGGGCTTATGGTTTTTTTGTTGTAACCTCAGTTAAAAATTGCTTCATTTAAGGGAATTTTATATTTTTTTAGGGCTATATAGTGAGTCCTACAAAATACTAACCGCAAATACCGTAAAACCCCATCGGCGGTATTAGGTACATTAAAAATTCGTTAATACCCCAAATAATGACGTACCACCCTAATGTACATTTCTTCGTCTTCAGTGTTCTTCTTATGCCTCTTTCATAGAAGCGTTGTGCCCCGTAGCTCTTCTAAGCATGTGATGTGCATTCGAATTATTTTCACATGCATAGAGGTCTTATGTGAGGACAACGTAGTCTCCGAATCATGAGAATTTAAGGATAACAATTTTATCAGTTACTAATTTTGTACTAAAAGTAAAATTTCTTTTGTAAAAATATCTTGATGAAACCAGGCATAAATATTATAAAATATTTCCTGTAAAATTCAAGTAGTAAGGACAAAAATTTGCAAACATTTCAGCAGAAAAAAATTTTAGGAGTTCGAATTAATTATAACTTGAAATTAAAAGCAAAATATTTAAAACGATTTCTAATATCCCCGGAAGAAGTAGAAATGTTCGCGTTGCTCATGTTTTCATAACGGCACTTTTTCTGGAAGAATAAAATAACCAATCTTCTTAAATGCCAATTAGGCGATACCCAATATTCATTAAAGCAAGACCCGAAAGAGGAGAAAACTTAGAAAGTGAAGCGACAAGAAAACCGTCGTGGTTTACTTGAGTTATAGGCATATAGTTAAACATTTTTCAATTTATTTTCTTCCAGACGAAAGCTATGGATGTGATGCTGAATATTTCTTTTGTATGTACAGGTTGATTTTTCCAATTTATTGTATTCCCTGAAAGGCAGGGTTGCCATGAAAATCCACACATGGAATGTGATAATACTTTTTAAGCAGGAAAAACTCATAATCCAAGAAATAACCAGAATCAGAATTAATATAAGGCTGGAGTCTCACTGTAACGGCCCTCCGCTATCAACTGAAATTAAAATAAATTAGTCAAACTTCAGTGACTGTAGTTCAAAAAGGTTCCATTGGTTGAATTTTAGTTGCTGGTTGACGGTGACTGCAATGAGATTCCAGCCTATTGGGCCGTTAGGCGTAATGGGTATCAGCGAAATGCTATGGCCTGGTTCGAGCTGCTCTACAGTAGAAGATAACCAAGTCTACTATTTAGGAAGGGATGACAATGATAATTCGTGACATGAGAAAATTAGGAAGGGAAAAAATGGCGATTTGTAGGAAATTTCGGGTTAGGCACAAGAAATTAATATGAAGAACGGCTGAAACTGAAATTATTGAAAGAAGAACAATACGTAATTCTTAACATTTTTGTAGACTTCCACCACATCGGCTGACATGGATGTAATAAATTATATGATCGACCTGATAACATATTGGTTAACATACTTATAAATAAAAATTTGCATAGGTGCTGATGTATCATCTACCACTGCCTTTTAGTTGGAAGATTTAAAATTAAACTTAAGAAAGTTAGGAGAAAACCAGCTATTAGATGATGGAACATTAGGAGATTAAAATGAATTTTAAAAAAACAAACAAGAAGATGGCAAAGTTTGATAGCACATAAACACAAAAATCTGGAAGATTCAGATAATTTAGAAGATTAATTAAGAGTCGTCTGGAATTTCTAATGAGATACCAGAAGAGCAATTAGTGGATAAAGAGGCTAAAATGGAAAGGAAAAGCTGAATAACAGAACATACTGCAACTTACGCATTCAGAAGAAAGAAAATGAAGAACAATGAAAAATAATTTGGAGACGCGTTTCTGTTCAGATCGACTCTTATTAATTTATGACGATTATTGGCAATTCTTACGTTTGTCTTCTTCATCCACCTAAAGATTCACGTGACGGGTGTTACTTGGAGGTAAAAGCTTATTCTATAACAATGGATCAACCTACAATAGGACCGAATGAAAAGTTCTAAAGTGCTTGGTCCTCAAACAAGATAAAGTAAATTCTAACCGGGGGGGCTGGGAATACCCCCCAGCTACATGAATGCGAAGAATATTTTCAAGTCTTCAAATTTGTATAAAATCGTAAATACCTATAAAAAAAAGTATCTCTATTCTTAATATCATTTCATTGCTTCTTTCAAAACCCATAACCTGGGAGGTATTCCATGTTCCCCAGACGTTTGCATGCAGTTTAAGTTTTTGACTTTTTCTTAACATTTATTTTAAATGACCGCTCAACTCCGATCTTGTGCTTGAGTATAATCCAGATTTAATATTTATTGGGTCTTCCCCCCCCCCCCTATCCATGATCAATTGTTGAAAGTCTTCAAGATTGTTTAAAATATAAGAAATTAGCAAAATCTGAAAATATAAATATTTTTGAAAATTAAAAAAAATTCTTAAAGGTATGTTATGGTGGTGCCACGGTTGCTTGGCACTTTATACCGAGCTGCTATTAGATAGCTTCCCGGTACCAAAACAATCAAAATAATATTTTATACAGTGTTGATACTGAAGTCTTTCAATTGCTTGATGAGGAGCATCTATCTTAATTAATAATAATATTTAATTGGGTAATAACTATAATCCAGTGCAGAAATACAAAAGATATGATAAATATCTGCATTAGTAACGAATAGTAATGAATAAAAGCTTTTGGGATGTTGTAGGAAGAACTACATAGGAGGAATTTGTCATCAAAATGTGTGCCGCATTTCCTCACAAGTGATCTAAAACGCAACCATAAATACCAACGTTTCAAAGCAGCGTTTGGTGTTATTTCAGATCTTCAAGAATTTTTGGGTTGACTCAACATGGACTCACTACTATACTTCAGAAATGAAAAAACAGGCCAAACAGTGGGTTGAAGCTGGTGGAAGTGCTTCAAAGAAAACAAAAGCAATTCCATCAGTTGGAAAGGATATGGCAACGGTTTTTTGGGATTTTCATGAAATAGCGTTCATTAAATACCTTCGGTTAGGAAAAAGAATAACAAGGATAAAAATAAAAATAAAAAGAAAAATAAATAAGAAAAAAAATAAAATAAAAAGAATAAACAATATTGAACCAATATTGAATGATACAATGCTTTAATAGTTATTCACAAGAGAACTTTTAGGTTATGCAAAGAACAGGTCAGGCCCCACACAGTTTCGATTTTGTAATCCGATAGATATAAAGGGGGTTCTGCTTACTGTCCAGATCTTTTCTAAAGGTGCAGGGTTGTCAATGAAATATTTTTTCCCACTACATTGACTATTAAATGGTGTTTAACAACGTAAGACAAAATAAATTTATCAAGATACTGGGTGGAATAGAAATTATGAACAAGGAACCTATAGCAAGAGTGCGGACTCTTATTTATTTTTGATCCTTAACTAAATTTTGAAGAATAGAAAAATTCAAAGCCGGGTTCTGAGGATGTCAAAAGTTTTTCAATGTCACGATTTGTCATGGCAATGAAAATGAAGTTTCTAGGTCTCGCGTATTAAGTTCGAAGTGTTAGAAATTTGGGTAGTTATACCGACATATATTAAAGATACCTTAGACACACCACATCACCAATTGAGTTGTCCTCGAAAGAGTTTGTAAAGAAAATGACTTGCTCGTAAAAGTAAAAACACGAAAACTGGATTATCTTGGGCATATTAAGGGAAATGGTCAGCGATATGTGGATGGAAGGAGAGCACTCGCACAGGAAGAATATCGGGGCACAACAACAGTTGGCTTGTTTAGAGCGGTAATGTAATTGAAATGGGAATAATATTATTAGTTTAACAAAAATTACTGATTTGTACGTACAAATATTCGCCTACCCGTTATTTTAAAATATTTTACGATAGCCTCAAATGAGCATCCTCATGTTATGATACGATATAAACGTCATAAACTCCAAATCTGGCATTAAATTATTTTTGAAGTGTCTAAACAAGATTCTGACGAACAACACGGGATAAACCCCCTGAAGACTGAATTGCATGCAAGTAAGCGGTTTATCTTATAGTCACAAAACGCTGTGTTGTATCAAAATCGATATTTTAACGTGTAATTGCAACCACGGCGCAAATAATTTGCAACAGGACAGGAATCGAAGCTATCATCGTCCTGTAGAATTTACTTTTTATATTCGATAAAGATTTCAATGCCATTTCACCTAAAAACCATCATTGTTACCTCCTGTAACCATAGAATTTTCAAGCGAACGGTGATATTATTTGGTCTTTAAAATTTCGAGGATACTCAAATGCATAATAATAAACTTAAAACGTTCAGCCGCGTTTCCTTATTCTTTCTGTGTTTCTTTAGGAAAATATTTTACTTTTTATCAGTTTCTTTCTTTAAATTCCGTTTTTGTCAGGATAATTTCAATTAAACATTAGGCTCACTTTCTATTGTGTTCTGACTGTAACTCCACAACCAAGGATAATTACAATTTCAAGAACTTTTTAGTAACAGATTTTTGAAATCCTGGAAAAAATATCTATAAATTTTAATTATGATTACAGAGTAAGAAAATCTTATACAATTAAAATTTGTGTTTGTATATTTTTAAGGAATGGTTTGTTTATGTGGTTATTCATTTTATTGTTTCTTTATAATATAAGTAATACCTAATCAATTAGTAGATTATTGATTAAAAAATTTCAGATTACTTTTAGTGAATTTTAAAAGGTAATAAATTTTGGAAAAAAATCTTGTTTTGCAATTAATTTTTGTATCTTAATAATTCTGAAAAGCTACTCAAATAAAACTGTTAATTTTGTTAAAAGAGTTCTTTCAAAAGCAGTTGTCTTCGTTTTTCAGAAAATCTGTGTTACGTTCATCAAAATTTTATAGATATTACAAATCTTTTGTAGTTAGCCTCAAAATTTTTCATTATTAACAAACTATAACCGCGTCAATTAATTCCAGAAAATCCCTAATGTATGTTTGTACCTATATTCTGCACATTTTCAACTGAGTTTCTCAGTCACGGGTAAATAATTATTTTGCTGGTAAATTATATTTTAGAAATACAAAAGTATTCCTAATTCGTATCTAAAACAAAAATTCGATGCACGAATACTAAACATTTTTAAGACGTCCGTCCTTATAATTAAAATACAGTCGAAATGTATATTATAATGTATGTTTAGGTTGAACTGAGGCTAATTGAAATACACATTTAATTTCTACCTGAAAAACTGTTCCCCTAGCCATTTTGGGAGTCGTAAAGATAATTTAGATTACAAATAATAGCTTGTAATAGACTGCTGGCATAGAAAATACATTCTTTTATGTATTTCGAACTTTCTTGTGAAGATTAGATAATAGCTCGGACACGTTAATTTAGCTCTTTAATGATGCCCACACAATAACAATTACTAAACTTGTAAGCATTATTGAGCAATCAGCATAATCATGAGTTAGTTATTTATAATCCGCATAGTAAAACAATAAATGCGTGCTATACCAAAATTTATTCTTATTTAACGCACTTTCAGAAGTAACATTTGAATTTTAGTCTGGTTCCATAATATAACCCTTCTTTATTGTCAAATTCCGTTACATCCACCAAATCCTCTTTGGAAGTTATACACAATTTATTTCCATTTTGCCTTCTCTGCTCAAACCCTCATTTACATTCATCTTCCTTTCGTACAGGCCTAGCAAAGCTGATAACGACTTTTTTTATACTTTTCTTATACGTATTATTATTCACAATTTACGTGGCAAGCTCAGTAATTTCCATTATACCATGTATTTACAAAACATTAATTCCCCTTTTTATTTATTTATTTTAAAATTTAAAACGCAAATTAAGCCAAAAATAGAAAAAAAAAACCTTTGTGTGCTTTGCAATTGGAAAGATTGATCGGAAAATCAATACAATAGCGATTTGGAAAAACATCTCTTGTGATATTATGGTGGCTATAAATTTTATCATGCGATAGAGTATCAAACCTTTAAGATTGAAATCGTTCTTAGTTTAAGCAATTAATTTTAAAAAAAAAGTAAAAATAGCACCGCTTCCGAGTTTTCATACTAAAATTTTTTTTCTTCGCGTGCTAAGGTACTACATAAAAGAAAGTAATAAAAGTAAGTTATGTGCCTTTAAGAAAACTAATTATAAATTGAAGATAAATATATATGTATGTAACAAAGAAGACGTGGAAAAGTTATATTTTAGTCGTCGACCTTACGAAGGGAGAACACAAATATAAAGCTACGAGTTAGTTACGCGAGACCTGATTTATGTCAGCAATTTCCCTCTTCCTATATAGGTCCTGCTGTTCTACGAGATTCACTTGGTCCTTTAAAACTTCTTGTTCCTTCTTCGCTTCCAACTGCGTCTTGTAATCTTAAAACAAAATTTAATTTCTTTTGGCGCAAATTTTGAGTACATCAAGTTTCATTAAAAACTCGACGATTACTGCTGAAATTCAAGTGGAAATTTCGTGCAAGTTTATATTACTTATAGTAATATTCGTATTTGTAACAAGTAAGTGTGTGCAGACGTATGGCCATTAAATAGTTACCGCACATTTTATATACCGCGTATACGGCGCAATATCGCGAGTACAAGATCCTTCAGTTAACCAAAGTTTGCCAACTTATATCAGCTAACATGCAGGCGCACCCGTGCCATGTTTCAGCTAACCGACTCTAATTAAACAACCGTTTTAATTAACACAGTAAATTATATCTTAAATGAAATTTCGTAATCGTTTATTCTAGCTACCAGCTTTAGAATACAATCTACGGCTCCTGATTAATACCGTATAAAGGAAGCTGTTAAACGGTCGTTCTAAATTAAAATCTTTATGGCACAATTTCCTTTCAAATTTCAGTTATACTTGTATTTTAAGAGTTTTTAGATGTAAGATGCTCATAATTTTAATAATATAACATCGCATTATTATTTTAATTACCGTCATTAGAAATAATTAGGTTACAAGTTTCTGGGTTTGATCCAGAGGGTATAACAAGCATTACTTCCAATTTGGCTTAATGTTTAAATCTGATTTTGGGAACGTGCAACTACAGGAATTTTTCATTAAAACTTTAATTTGAATAAAAGTTTAATATTTTTCAGTGTCCTAGTTTCATCGTCAAGATAAACTAAAGTTATCAAGATAAATTGTAAATCTAAGTAGGTATAGAGGGTACCGAGACGATATCATTTGGTTTCAACAACTTCAACCATGTACCTAATTGGTATAGCAAAATTATATGTTAATTCAATTTTGTTGTGCATCTGCACTATGCAGTGATCGTAAATAACCATTATATGGTAGTTGTGCAACGGAACACGAAATTAAATGTTACACTAGGAAAAAATAATTCAATTAGCTGCTCTGGAAACTAATGAAAATGAGATTTTCCATTTGTATGTTCTTTTTTACATAATTCAGTTAAATAAAACAACACGATATTGCATGCTTTCTAAATAAATCTTGCGGAGACAGAAAGTTCGTTCCGAGTTAGGGGAATACAAAAGGATTTCATTGTCACGTAATTCCGCAGTGTAAGACTATTGCGCCGTTTACATTTCTCTCTTGAATGGAATGTATAAATATTAATTTTGTCGAGTTGTTTCAAACATAAATGTTTAAAAAGAACATCTAACAATTTTACATTCAAACAAGATTGCGATAAAGTTGGAAAATTATTATCAGTTTTTTAGCAGATTACATATTGCAAATTTGCATAAACTTTCTTTCTTGTAAATCTGGACGAGCATAGAAATACTAAAACAAAGTTTGTTGCTTGAAAGTTGGTACCCACTCTAAATGTAAATTTGTTCAACACAACAAACAAAACGAACTACGGAAACGTTGCTCTTGCAACTTTAGACAACAAAAAGTTTTAATGAGAGTGAGTATTTAGGATTTTCGACAATCAGCGAGTTTGGAACTTCTAATTAGAAAAGCTCAATAGTTGAGATAATAGAGTTGAAACTTTAATGTCTCACAACGGTTGTCTTAAATTTCCTAATCTACAAAAAAAATTTACAATTATTTTTCAATATTTTTTAATTTCGTTTGATTTATTGCCCAAGTTTGCTTAGTGCTTTTCTTTGGATTGCAAAAAGGGGGATAACTTGGAAGCGTAACACATGTACGATAGGGTGATAGAAAAACAAACGCAAATTCAATGGATGAAACACTCGTTATATACATCTTTGCACTAGGGGAAGACAACCTCCCTTCTTGAGAACACCAAAATGTGATTAGACCCTAAATGTGCACTCGAATGTTAATATCGCTACTAAATTTTTTTAAATAGCACTCTAAATATTTGATCCAAAAGGTTTTATAATTGAAAGGAACGTTGAAATGTGCAATAAGGACTAATTTTTTAAACTATTTTATTACGTTTTGAAGACTGCTGGTTTAATAAAGTTGGTAGTAAGACAACGCAGTCTCTAACCGCACCAAAGTCGTCTCTAATTACATTTACATTGCTTAGAATAGATACAATTATTTTATACCCCACTTCACTGTTCTAAATAACATTGTGGAATGGTTGCTGTAGTAAGGATAATAAAAATAAGTTGATAAAAAATTCTTAATTAATTCCCGTGTATCTTATTTACGTATTTATCTATTCGTTATGGTCTAAAATCATGTTAATGGTGACTTTTATTAAGGTTCGTTTTAATTTATTCTTCAATATATTACTTTGTTGAAATTGTATCCACGTTTTTATGCGATAATAATTTTTGGATTTATTTTATACCTACCTACCATACTTATGAATAAAAAGATCATTTTGTAATTACATTCCACAATTTGCACTTAATAATAATAAAACTGCCTTACAAAATGAAAAACTTGGTGGGTTGCTACGATTATTCACATAAGAATAATATTAGGAATAAAGAATTAAGTAAATATAAATATAATATAAAAATTAAAATAAATTTACAAGTATTACTATAATAATTACTACTATAATACAATGTAAATGGTCCGGTAATAATAATTGTTGGTGTAGATAAATAATTTTTCTCACTTTTTTTTTAAACAAAATGTCTGTATAAACAATAGTTATTTGTGGTACCACTAAATTAAGAGAGATTTTATCTACGAAAGCAACAATTTGATTTACAAAGCCGTAGGCCGAGTGGGGGAATTTTGCCTGGTGGGTAATATTTTATTATAATTAATATTTAACTATAATTTAAAAATTAATAATCAAAACAAAGTCAATAAAAGCTTAAGAAACCTGATGAATACATTTGAAACTTATTGGGTTTGTTTAGCTTGTTTATTCTATAATTTTGATTTAATATTAATTTTCACAAGCTAATAATTTAAATATTTATTGCGTTGGGATTAATATAATGAAACTTTCAATATATCTGATATTTCTTGAACAAACACAATAAAAGAAATGAAAACATCTGAGATAGGTAAGTCAGAGTAGTTCGGGGCAAATAAATAAATCGGGACAGATAAATAAACCGGTCCGATAACGAGATGTAGGGGGTGTATAACAATTCCCAATGGAATTGCCACAATCAGTAAAAAAAAACGTTACAATTTCAGTAACACTCAGTACATCCTGAATGTATATAGTAAGGTATGTTATGCACACTGAATTAGTGATGATTTAGGCTATCTTTTATATTGGTGCAATCTTGAAATGCATTATGGCCGTAGGTTATCAAGAGATTTTTATTTACAAATGCATTAAGGGAAGAACGGGATACATTTCGTTAAATGAATTAAATAAAAATTAAGTAAAGAAAATAATATCCATTTTTGGGGAAGCAACAGAAACAAATACTTTATGGAACGAGATAGAAGAACCACAGAAAGAGTCACTTTCTGTTCATGTTATATCAAGTTACATCCTGTATTTAAGAAAGGAGACCATTCTCTGTAATAAATCTACCAGAAAGCATTATTTTCTTTAGTCATGGAGAAAATAATATAGACACCCATATAAAATGGAACTATTGGGAATTCTTAATGCAAGGTCGCCATAAATATTATAACCATTTACAGAAAACAATGTCAACACAAGAAGTTCCAAATTAAAAATATCATTAAAATCAATTAACTCTTCCTAACTTAAAACACGTTAAAACCAAACAAATAAAAAGTGTCTTGTTTTGAAGCCGGATTCTGAAGAAAGTTATAATAAACTGAAATTAGCTGACACTGAGCTTTTATATTTTTGGTATTCCAATTCGTTCCCAAAAAGATGAGGATTAAAGATGTACTTTTTTAGTCACAGCGAGCAAAAGCGAGCGGACCCTTTCTCTTGTACGGATTGCATTGTAACTTCTTGTTCAAATGTACAGGTCGCATTAGTTGTGAAAAAAATCTTAAGAATCAATTAATTTACTGGTTTATTAACTAGTTGAAATCAGGTTAATAGTTTAGAGAAACTAAATTTACAACAGTTACAGTAGTCTTGGGAGATTAAAATATATTAGCTGATTTTGAACAGCTTACATTATAATAATTACTTGTATGAGATGATCGGCTTGCATTTTTTAATTAACCTTTATGAAACATTGCATAAGCATTCTTAGGAACCACGACATAAATAAACTCAAATTTTTATATGGCATTACCTAGGACCGATCTTTTCATCTCCAATTAAGGTTCCAGGCAACTAACTGTGGCTTATAGCCACATTTTTCACGTGATCTCTTGCTGTAATCACGTTGGAAGTAAAATAACTAATGATACTCAATAACCAAAAACTGTAACTGTAAGTAGCGGCTGTGAAAACTACAGCAGTGGCTTGGTGTGATTGCTGGTTGAGTTACAGCGCGGAAATTGTGGGTTCGAATTGCGGACTTGACTGAATTTCTTAGCGCGGCCCTCCGGTGAACATCAACACTCTGTGGATAAATTAGTTGAAAGTATAAGAGAAACATGAGGATTGATCCTCCTCAATAAATGGATCGTAAAGACTTTACAGAAAAAGCAGGGTAGCAATATTCCGAATGGAATGGAAAAGCTTGTCAAAAACAAACTATTCCGAAGACGGCCCTCACCCTTAGTGCTTTTCATGATAAATGTTATGTTGGAAAGTTTATCAGTTATAGTATAATAGATGAATTAACCAAATATCTCAATTTCAACTGATATAATAAAAATTTTGAAAACAAGGGTCGATTGCACCAACTTTTAATAGACATTTAAATTAAATGGAGATTTCACAGGTTTGTGCAATCAATGTCGCACGATCTATAAGGACACGGCATGTGGCACACGCAGGAGCCAAGGATCTAAAGGCGCCGCAAAATTTTTAAATTTGAATGTTTTTAAAAAACCTTAAAAATTGCTTTAACGTCGTTGGCAATCCCAGAAAACGTCTTATCAATTGCAATATTATTTGCCACATTGTGTCCTCTAAAATAATAATCAATACTGGATTGATTTTTATCTTGTTGAAAATACAGTTAAAATCTTCAAATTAACCTTTCATGTGTAACCAGCAAGCTAATAAAGAATTGAATTTTAATAAACACCCAAATATTTAATCTGTTTCTTGTTGTTTTCGTTTTGTTTGGAACTATTTTTAGATTTTGTATTATTTGATGACGGTTTATGCCTCATCGTACTCCTCTACTTCTAAATTATCTTCTCCTTCTTAAACGTCCATCTCTCCTCCTTTTGCGCATTAATCTTTTTCCTACATGATGCTTAGGATTTTTGTTTTCGATTTTCGTAATTGGACATGTCTTATTGAATGCTTCTTCATTTATTGATTCAATTATGTATATTTATATCCATCTTTTCGATCACGTTTTACATTGCCTGTATTATTATTCTCATTTCCTCCAGCAATATGCTGAACTCCATCCCATTCATGGTTGCAGGTTGGAGTGATCGAAAGAATTAAAATAAACTCAAAAAACACTAATTCTAATCTCAGATAATCGGTTCTGTTTATTATCTGCTTCTCCACTATTTGGTATGCCAATCTTTGTGTAAATTTTTTCATCACCAATGTTTTCGCATAGACCTTCAGTTTGTTAATTTTTAAACTTGAAATACTAATCAAAATTTTGTAATAAAAAATTTAAAAAGTCCATGTTAGATTGGCAATAAAAAGTTGCCGTACGGCTCAATGAGGTTCGCGTGGCCCTGGGTGCAATGAATTTTCGATAGAGTTCGATAGATGATCGAGACCTTAAATTCAAATTAATCTTTTTCATAAAATCAAATGGTGAGCGAATGGCTGAAATGCTAGCGTGTTCGCTTTCAAGCCAAGATTCACGGGTTCAAATCCTGTGAGGTGCTATCTATAGAAGAAATTTTCGCTCACCAAATGTCTATCTGCTGGCCCCAGATAACATTATTTATGGCTAAAAAAAACTTCCCTGAACGGAGTAGGCGGTGTAAAAATCGTCTATTCCCGTGGTTCGGAATCCACGTTAAGCTGTAGGTCCTCTGTGCTCGTCACACATTTTCAACACGCAACGAGCAGAGACAGGGAGGTATCGGGAAAATGTCGCAAGACGTTCATAACCGAATATACATACATAAAATCAATTTATGTCAATGAAGTTTTGATTAAATAGCATTTTTAAATCTGAATTTAAGTTAATGTCTATGAAATCATAAATTATAATTAGGGTAAATGTGTATAAGAGTACGCGTATGTATAAGAGTACGCACCAGTGATATTTCATTAGGCCACCACCTGTTGTTAATTGCAATGAATTAATTACAATCGAAACTGCACCTTATGACACACTCAAGCGCGAGATCTGCAATTATTAATGTGGTTTGAAAGATATTCAGGTTAGAAATTTTCGTTGCCGTGCACTGTAATTTTCTGTGTTCAAATTTTTGTGTTTGTGAAGGTAAGAATTGCTGCTTTGACTTTACAAATATTGAATTTAGATACTGTATGATTTACTTCATCTGCAGCCACCTGAAAACGGTTAAAAACTTATGTTTTGCCAGAATTATAATCAATAATATTAATTTTCACGTATGTGTGTAAAAGTACGCAATGTTAGCAGCATAATGGTACGGAATAAACGAAGCAACGATTGGAGTGTGGAAACGTCCCACAGTCACTGGGTAAGTTTACAAGTGATATTCCTGCTAATTTGGAAGCCGAACTAATAAGAAGCTGAAATAATAAGAATTTATTTCTCCGTCCATTATTTATTAAAATTACTCCTATTTGTTATTCTTAAAATTAGTGAAATATTGTATTGTAATAGTGTGCGTACTCTTAAACATAATCACGCGTACTCTTATACACACCAGCGCATAAGAGTACGTACTTGCAGATGTGCAGAAAAATTTGAATATTTCATATTTATGTAACATTTGAATATGTTTGTATAGAAAATCGATCAGATATTGAACTTTATTCAGTAAGTGCGTACTCTTATACACATTTACCCAGAAGTTCTTTTGACTGGCTTTTATAAAGACAATTTTATAAAAACTAACTGAAATTGACAGTCAGTATCTATGTGATTCCCAAGCTTGTGCAGCCTAAAGGCCGCACTGATGGGGATATTACCATAAATTTATGTCGTAATTTTTTAGCTTATCCGGCCTTTCCCTGCCTCTTGTGAAATATTGCGTCACTTCGAAATACAACTAAAGTCTGAACAAAGTAAAATTAGAAGTAAAATTTCGAGATTCCCTTCTTATCTGATCTCAAGTGTACCTAACCAAAAACCAAATAAATTTCAACGTTATATAATATCTATAGCTGGGTTTTGGAATATTATGTGGAATGAGTAGACCTTACGGATCTAAACGTTAATTACTTATTATTAAATAATTGCTTTGTTTAAATAATATGCCCATTAAATCCGCACATTTCTAGTCATGTGTGCAAAGTTTATTAACTAATGAAAACAGCATTACCCTGATAACAACCCTAGGATAGTAATCGTCTTATTATGAGGTTACTAAGCAAGAGAAACGAAGGGAACCACAAAAGTTCTTTATTTACGAAGGTCTTTGCTTTCAATGCCACAATTTTAAAAAAACTTATTGTAATCATCAAATGGATCAAGTCATCTTGGTGTGATCCATCATCGTATGGGATTCGGACCCGGACAACTGGGCGAGTCAAACTGGGCGACGTATAACTGGGCGACGTGTAACTGGTCGACGGGTAAACTTGGCGACGTATAACTGGGCGACAATAAAACTTGGCGACGGTCAACTCGGCGACGGTTAACTGGGCGACGGGAAAACTGGACGATGATGAACTCGGCGATATTCCGATAACTTTTGATAACGACAATAATCTGATAATTTTTTCCGCCGAGTTAAATTCAAACTTTTGTATTTTCGTTTTTGAGATTATTATACGGGCGTGAAGTTCGCACCGGCAGATGCAGCTCGTCTCTCGTACATGTAACATCGATTATTTTTTGTTTTTACGCAATTTTTTGGGGGTGAAACGTAATAGTTTACTGCCCCATACCGCAACTATACTTTTTAATGCTATTTTGAGGTTCTCTCACATCCCGGTTTCATTTATCCCGGTTTCCTTGATGGGTGGCGCCTTCTCGTATGTTTAGCCTAGTAACCAGAGTCAAAACCGCCCTGGAGGGGTGCAACGCGGAGCGGAGCGGAGAGGCGCCCCGTAAGGGTAGGTTTTGACGATGGATTACCCTCCTTATCGAATGCACACCCCAAAATTCGGAACATTGAGAAGATACATAAATATATCATATTTATGTCGCCTAGTTGACCGTTGCCGAGTTTTCCCGTCGCCCAGCTAAACGTCGCCGAGTTGACCGTCGCCAAGTTCTATCGCCGCCCAGTTGACCGTCGCTCAGTTTACCCGTCGCCCAGTTTGCCCATCGCCCACTTGTCCGTCGCCCAGTTATACGTCGCCCAGTTTACCCGTCGCCCAGTTTGCCCATCGCCCACTTGTCCGTCGCCCAGTTATACGTCGCCAAGTTATACGTCGCCCAGTTTGACTCGCCCAGTTGTCGCGTACCGTATGGGATTAACCTCCTTAATCCAGCGCAACTGTGCATAACCTTCATTTGACATCTTATTAACTTTGATCCAAACCTGCACGTGCTTTACGAAATCTGAGTCCTTAGCAATTTTGTGGTTTTTCATCGAACCTATCAGTACCAAGTTCAATTCCTATCCTTTTTAAACTGGCAGAACTTGAGAAGTTTCAGATCAACATAGAGCTGCAAATAATTATTGCAACTCCATGAAATGTACATCCAACGATTTGCTTCATGTTGATCTGAAACTTCTCAAGGTTTACCTTTATATGAAAGAATTAGATTGCCTGCCTCGCCTGCTGGTTTTCGTGCAAAAGCGACAATTTTAACAATTTCACAGAATATTTTAATATCAAATATTGTTTAAACGCAATTATTAATCTACAGATATCCATCATTTAAACTAAATTTCAAACACGATTCAATATGTAATTGTGCCTGAAGTTTACTTTTGCACTTGTTTTCCCTTGGCACTTGGTGCCCCCTCTGAACCCGAAAACATTGAAAATTCCATTTTCATGGTTTGGTAATGTAAAAAACGATTCGAATATTCCTCATGCATTGATAAATGATTCAATTATCAGTGTCTTGAGTGATTGCTATTAAAAATGTTCAATTAAAGAATTTATTTAAGTCCAACATTTTTATAATCTTTTATACAACTTCAAAAATTATCTCGTTTCACCTTGGCTTCCTAATAATCGGCGTTCTTTATTAATGACGAATATTGGAAAAATATGCATCATCTAGTGAACCAGTATTCTTCAATCCAATTGAAAGTATAAGAGGTGTGGCAATTAATACCGGGATTAGAGTTTCATGAAATAACTAGAACCAAAAGTAAAGACAGTAAAATAACAAACAAAAATGGGAATGCAGATTCGGTTACAAAAATCGCCAAATAACCCTCCGAAAAAATGGATGATGTGTTGAACGCCGTCAATGATGAGACCATTTGGCAAATTTTGGATTAAAACTTGGGACAAAGGAAAATCTGTGCAAGCATTAAAACAAGTTTTTTTCAGACATCTTTGCCGACAAATTTTGGGAGGTTATTTCGAAGAAATTTCAAGCAATTTTGGTGCTACATAAAATTGGGTTTAAAATTAAAATAAATTGGAAATCGTAACAAAATAGGAGATTATTTCATAATTTTATTTTATAGATTAATTTCTTATAGAGGTACTAAATTTCAGTCAATATCAGCACAGGTATAGTTTAATTAAATTTTATAGGTATTAATACAAATATACATATTTTTAAGGCAAAGCCAAAAAAAGAATAAAATTTAGAATCAACAATAAGTTATGAATTAAAAAGTACCTAGGTTAGATATAATTTAATTGAAGTTAAAAATTAGAAGAAATTTTATTAAAAAATTAGAAATGAAGTGAAAAAAATGAAAATATTAAATTAAGGTACTTAATATAAATACTAGAATAATAATCCTGAATTTTATTAATTTTTTGATTATGGTTCAAGAATGCATGAATTTTTATAATTTAAATTAATTTAAGATTAATTTCACTCCCTTTGAAAATTTTTTATTTACAAAATTGCGATCTAAAATACCACTTGTATTCTTATAAGATCATTTTTTGAGTTGAAATCTTCGAGTTTGAATCAACACTAGATTTTTATACTAGCTTCTTAGATATGTTCCTGTCACTGTCTTTAACCATGTTTTCGGAAGTTTTGTTCCTGAATAAAATATGAATCAAATTATCACTGGAACCGCGAAGAAAGTGGCAAATTTACTTTGTATAGTTAGAACTTTTCTTTGTTACCATTAGAATACGGTATGACAATTTTCAGTTGTTTGTTTGAACGTTTGTTTGTATAAAATTGGTTTTCTTTCATCGATCATCTTTTTGGCCACTTATGTTTTTCCAACATTTGAAATCACTCTAGCAAACAAAAGTAAATTATTCAGAAATTATTAATAGAATTTGGAAAGCATCGGGGTGTCTCTTCTAGAGCTCCCCAGTAAAAATAATAAAGGCGTCGACGATGCTACATCGAAACAGCTCAATAAAAGCACGAAGAAAAAATAAGTTCGGAAATTTGGGCGTATAAGTTATGATGTTTACCAGTGTGGCAGTGTGTAAACGTATAACTTAATAAAATTGGAATGGTAAGTAAGTGTGGGGGTTGGTGGTGTGTAGATACGTGTATATAAATTTAAATTTGTATTGGGATGATGACATTTTTCTAGAGCACCTATGGGAACTTTTTAACATTTATGTATTCAACCTGGGGTCGCATGTGGAGAGATGTGACATAAATGAGGTTTGGAATGGTGCAATAAAAACCAATGGCTCATTGGATTCGCTACAAGGGATCGATATAATCGATAAAACTAGATATCAAAACATAGTTTATTTGCCATTGTGGGTAGATTTAATACAGATAATGGCGATAATGCGGTATTACCAATTCATAACATAAATTGTATTCAAATACAAAGTGGTGTTTATTGCATTTTAATAATTGTAAATTTTAACTAGACGTTTTAAACGCCTATTAAAATATGTAATTAAAAATTTTAATTATTAATGTTGCACATTCCGGTAACGTATATTGCATCATTTCGGATGAACTATCTATGGATATTACATTTTTATTGCACCTTTTTTCAAAACTTATTTCCATAATCACACTTTTTAATGTTCATATATTAGTTTGAAATAATATCATCCAAGTTTAATTTTTAATTCGTATTACATACACATAAATTCTTTTGCACAAACATTGGACAAAATTGAAATATAAACTTTACGTTTTTATGTGATATTTATATTACGGCAAACATTAAAAGTTTTCAATTTATAACTACCTTTGATCATTTTTATCCGATGAGATTCAACATTAGCGCAGCACGTGTACATAGGATCAGGAATTATTGGAACCTTTTTTCTAATAAAATAAAACGTTAATTCTCCTGGAAGCTTTTGTTATAACTTTAACTTTAACGCCTAATTAATTTCCTTAACACGTTTTTTTGTACTAATCTTCCTTAATGACATCGGTTCTGTCCTGTCTCAAATAGTAATTTAAAATTATCTAACAAACGACAGGTGTTAACTGGGAACAATGGCAACCATTTTGAAACTTCCATTTTTTACATTAATACTGAACTAAGAAATGTGTTTGACTCGGATTTAAGTTATAGTTTCTTTTAAATTTGTGTCAAAATTATCATTTTCCATCATCGGAAATGCCGTACAGATAATCATGAATTGTGAGAAAATTAATATTCGTATAAACGACATTTTCATACATAAAATTTTAATTAATTATCGAAAGTCTCGTTTAATTTTCACCATATTGTGACAATACATTTTTGATGTTTAATATAAATATTCAAAATAACTTATAAAGTAAATATGCAAATCCTTCAAAGCAGTATAGAATGAAGATGTGAAAAGCATTTCCATATAGAAGCTTCACGCTTCAGTTTCCAAAGCTTATATAAAGCTGTAAATTTATTAGTTAGATAATCCTGTTCAAGTACTAACTTTAAGCTGGATTAACACTCTATTTTACTGTGAGATGTCATTACAGGTTTTAGTAATATCATTTCTTTATTCGTTATTCTCAAAATTTTATTAGCGACAGTTTGCAAACTTTATAATCCCCAAAAGTCCTAAAGGATTGACAAACAAAGGCGGCTATCGCTGCAATTTTTTGCGACCTTATTCCTCGGTGTGCATTTTATTCAGATACAGTTAAATGCGCTGACAACACTTTTGTTCTGACCAATTCGATTATTCTTTTGCAAAGAAAAATTGCAATCTTTCATTCAATATCTAGAAAATAAAATTAACAAAAAAAGGTTTTTTATATTTGTAACGTAAATAAAAAGATGTAACTGTTAATGAAAAGACAAAACGTGCGAAATTGCGTACTGTACGACGATTTGTTGTAGCACCTTATTATTTCTTCCTATACAACCAATATAAGAATTCCCTCACGGGCAACAATGATGTTCCTCATAACGCGTCTCTAATCCCCACGTGCTTGCGGCATCATGAAACGACAGATAAAACTCATATGAATGGCGAACAGTCGAGAACAAATATTACAAGTCGCATGAGTTGAGTTCCTTACGTGCAAGGAATAGGCGGGATGGGACAAGATGGAAAGCGCAATTCCAGTTTGCCATTAACCTAACTCCAGGCCCGCATAGACGAACATACTAGCATTTCCGTCTCTTTCTCTTCCCTATACTTCAATTTTTTGTTTTTTCCACTCCAGAGTCGGCACTTGAAAATTTCACGAAAAAACATCACCGGAAATTCATCAAAAAAATGTCTAAAATCCATATTAATCCAAAGTGGCATATGTTAAAATAACGAAGCTGTAAAAAATTTTGTACACGGCAAAGATTATAATAACGAAACGTTCTGAATCCTGATCTGTAAAAGGGAAACTGCTATCTTGCAGGCACAGACAATATCTTTTGTAGGATAGAGTTTCGCTCCAGTTCCCAATCCCTTCTAGCTTTATCCTCGCGAGTTGGGAATTGCAGTTCTAGCTAAAGGCTTAGCTCGCGGATACACCTCGCTCATACACTTCATTTAACACAGATAACGGCGACCCGGTCCCTGCACGGACGGCAATTGTCACGCAAAATGTTGATCGCAGAGTGCGTGCGAATTTAGTCAACGATAATGAAGAGCAAAACATGCGACTGGGGTCGTTTAGGTTTAGTTTCTGGTTTAATTTTAATGATTTAGTTCTATCACCACTATCTAAAAGAAAAAGGTTCTCATTCCCATTACACATTCAGCATCAGATATTATAATGGATCGATTTTCTGTTCTAACGAAGTTGCGTATAATTGAAATAATTTGATTTAGATGATTTATTATTATAAAAGTTTAATAATGTTAGCTGGGTTTATTAAGTTTCTGTTATTTCTAATAATTTTTAATATACATAAAGGGATGAGATAATGTTCATCATGAAACTTGAAGGCGGACACGGTTACTAGATGGACCGGCAGTTATGCGAGGGTTGTATTTGTTCAAGCGATAAAGGGTGATGGACGGGTATGTCCTCACATAACCACATATCCAAAAGGCCAGGGAGAGAGATCGACCGGAACCTAGCATATAATCATATATCGCCGAAGATTGGACGTTGGATTACGCAAGGGGAGCATCGCGCACAATTTGAATTTTAATTTAAAGGGTGAGCATAGCAACTAAATTTGATACTTCACGTTACAAAACTTCTATAACATTTATTGGATTTACAATTCTCATTTATAGAAATTTACTACTTTCATTTGCAAGAATTTACTATTTTCATTTGCAGAAACTATACATATGTATTACGACTGGTATGCATATTCGTATGAAGACATAATTTACCGTTATTGAACTATAAATTTTCTCTCTGCATTAATGTTGTTTTTCTAAACACAGCAAATTAATTAATCGCTATAATTATGCATTAGTTCAATAAAATATAAAAATTTGAATAATAAATGGGAAATTCCTCGAAAGTTGCTCATATAATAAATTATAATAATATAAAAATAATATAGGAGACTATTAATTAATCAAACAAATGTCTTCTAGTTTAATTAGTAAAACATAAAGCAACAATGTCATTAATATTAAAAGGTAAAAGTAATACCTATAATTAATACTATACACAGTAATACAAAAAAAAATTTTTATATTTTGCAACGTTACAAAGTCTCGCATTAATTAGTAATTAAATTGACACTCAATTCATTTACAATATTTCCGCAATTAGGTAGTATTTATTTATTTACAACTTCGATAGATTTTTAGCCTACATTTTATAATACCTAAGTATAAAAAGTAATTATGTAATAATAAAGTTAATAGGTAATTATAATACGAAAAAAAAGAATTTATGGCCGAAAAAACTAAAAATGTCCTTTTCTTATATATTTGTGATGTTCGTGTAAAGTGGTATCGCGCACACAGGGAACCTACAGTTCGTTAAGGATTAAACGGGTGGCTTTCCAAACTGGAGCCTTGCTAAAGCCGCACTAAACACTGTATACAATTTTTCGTAAAAACCATAGCGTAATTCTGTAATTGTAAATTTTTGATAATTAAAACTTTTATAAATTAATAATTTCTTCAAAGAATCCTTGAACTGCAAATAGGGGTATTTGTGTTATATTGTGATTTATATTATTTAGCAGAAGGATAAAATTTGTTGCTTAACGAGAAAAATTCATTCAACTTTTGGTGTAATATTTAAGAAAAACATAACTTTTATTACTTCCACTTTTAAGTTCCTTTTCATCCGTAAACTTAATTTTCAGTGTTGATGCTGACAGTAAAAATAAATTCAATAATAAATTCATCATAATAAAAAAAAACTTGTTTGGTAATTTTTGTGTGTTTGTTAATATCTGAAGATAACAAGTTTATGAATAGAAAATATTTAATTTTTTTATTGTTTAATTAACTGGTTAACTTTTAAAGTTTATTTTAATATCATAGCTACAATGTATATAATTATGTTATTTATTGCTATAAGTACTTTCGTTTATTATGTAAATTACATTGCTAATATATTTTAATATTTTCAAGAAGTCATAAAGTCAGAATATTATGCCAGTAATAATATTTTGATTTTATAACTGGTTGAAAATATTGAATGTGATAATTATTATATTCTGTAAATAATAATTACATTTTTCCGCAATTCAAAATATTGTAAATAACTATATGTAATAACTTGAATTTAAAAAAATGTTGGCGGTATAAAATATCGATTAATTAAACAGTTTATCAGAAATAAAATTTATTAAAATTATTAAATATCAATTAATAATGAAATATGAATTAACAAGTACAAAATTATTTATTTCGTTACCCCGGGTGTTCATTTTAAAAGTAGCCAGAGTAAATTTGAGAAAAACAAAAAAATGTTTGAATTTTAAGTTGAACCCCTCTTTCCTTCCTGCTTCCTTTTCTTCCTTTTCCTTCCTTTTTGGTGCAATTCCGTTACCGACTGTTGGCGATCATCATGGCTACTCTTATCTTGTCAGCTGTTGCCGGGAAAAGACCCATTGTTGACGTGTTGAATCATGGTCTTAAGTTCTTAAGCCAAGATGTTCTACATCTGCCTGGATATTTTTCTTAACAGTTTACCTTGCAGTACCAATTGCAGAAGTTTAGATCTCTTTCTGGTTCTCATTACGTAACCCAAGCACTTCAGTTTTGGAATTTTAAATGTTTCAAGAGTCCTCTTTTCTTTATTAACTTTTTCCAGTGCATTATTGTTGTTTATTATAATATGCTGCACTCAGGAGATCCTCAGCATACGTCTATAGAGCCACATCTCGAATACTTCTAGCTTTTTGTTAGATGCATCGGTCAGGGTCCAGATCGCCCTCTACCCAACAACACTGGAAATACATAGCTACGAGTCAGCCTCAGATCTTAACTTTCGAAAAGGATCAACATTTTCACAAAAGCTTCCCTGGCTTTTTCTATAGACATTTTAATCTCCAGCTAATCGTTCCATTGCTCATTCCCCGTTGACTCAAGATACGTATGTTTCTTTGTCCAGAAGGTATTGTTTCCTTACCCACTATCATGTATTTGATCTTGCCTGTGGTTAATCCATACCGGTCGCTTGCCTCAGCTACTCTAGAGTCGTTAGTTCTTGAAGACCTTCCAAAAACGACGCCACCTTGTCATCTGCATACCTGATATTGTTCATACACTCCTCATTAACTGTTCTTAAGAATACAAAATAAATAATAATGGTGAGAGGATGCAGCCCTAATCTTACTCCGCGCCAGATGGAAATTTGCTCTGTATTTTTACCATCAACTCGAACACCCTCAGTCTAATTCTAGAACAGGTTCACGATGATACTTAAATCTCTATTGTCTATTCCAACCATATTGAGAATTTTCTTGAGTTTGTCATGTTGAGCTCTATCAAATGCTTTTTTGGAATCCATGTAGGGGTTTATGCACCTCGTCTTTGGAATAAAACCTGCACGCAAAACAATGCTTCTCTTTTTAATAGTACATTTCTGAACCAAAATTGAGTTCTTCACAATCCCTGCGTATTCCTTGGCGAATAATCTTCAAAAACACCTTTAGAAAATGGCTTCTAAGACTGATATTTTGGTAATCAGACATTGTTTAACACTAGGCTTCCTGGAAAGAGCCACAAAAGTCGATGTTAACCACATTCGTGGCATTTGTCCAGATTCGTAAATTTCATTGAAAATTCCCGTTAGTCACTCTAAGAGATCATCGGCGCCAGACTATTTTCCCTCCTTCTTATTTGAAATTGCATTCCAGACTTCATCCCTGGTTTTGAATGGGCCCGATTCACAGTCGTACGTAGGACCACGTAATGATCTTTCATCATCAAAGAGATCTTCTATATAATTTTCATATGTGTCCTTCTTTAATTCTTTATTAACAAACTATCAACTACTTAGATTGTTCCGCTGTTATCAATCAGTCGTCCCAATTTGTGGCATTTGTACAGTCCAGCAGCTTCTGGTTTCTTTTCATGAATGTTAAATACATCAAGCTTTTTTTCTAGAATTTTAATCTCTTCACATCTCTCTCCTAACCATTTCCGCTTTGCCCTTCAAATCTCTTTCCTAATTTGTTTTTAGATGTTGCTATGTTCGGTTACATTTACGTTTTTAACTTATCTTCTTTCATCCATTAGCCCGAGAATCTCTTCAGTCAATCATGGTTTAGTTTTAGTTATATTTGATTTTAGACATTTTTCGCCAATTCTATGTTTATAACTTGTATTACCACCTGTTTTTCTTTTATTTTTTGAAATTTTAAATAGCGCACCTTACCATGCGATACATCATTTTAAAGGTGAAAAAATTCCTCGTTCATCGACGATAAAAAAATTGGATTTAATGGACCCATTTATGACTCACAGGTAAACATTGAAAGATGAAAAAGAAAAGAAATTTATTCGAGAAAAAGTAAAGCTAATATTTATTTACGGGACTGAAAATCATTGTACTCGAAATACTGCTCGAATTTTCAGTGAAAGACACCCTGAAAAAAATATAGGCTACGGGTATGTGACAAAACTAATACGAAAATTAATACTTTTGGATGAAGTTTCGCAGATGAAAGTACTAGGTCCGTTTTTGTTCCATCTAGTAATTTTTACTTAAGTCCTCATAAACGGATCCAATAAATCCAATTTGCTTACCGTGGCTGAACGACGATTTTTCCAGGGTAACTTAAGAACATCAACACTATGTGGATAAATTAGTTGAAAGTAAAAGAGAAACAAGAGGATTAATCCACCTCAATAAATGGATCGTAAAGACTTTGCGGAAAAATCAGAGCAGCAATATTCCGAATGGAATGGAAAAGCTATGATAATAAATGATAACCTAAGAATATACCTAGGCGGATTAGTCCAAAAACATTTCAGGAAGTCCGAAAGATTTCCAAAATAAGTTGTACCATTGTTTGGCCTATAAGGGAGAAAATTTTGAAAAAATAATTTCTTGAATTTTCTAAAATTTTAATAATTTCCTAATAAAATTTTGTTTGTTTCATCTTTTGATTTTTACCTCTAAAACTCATAAAGGATCCTATAAAGCCAATTTTTTTGAACGTGGATGGATGAAGATTTTTCACCTTTAAAATCATATATCGTATGGTAGGGGGTGCTATCTGAAATTTCAAACAGAATGGGTTTAGAGCGCCCCTCTCGCTATCTATGTGTTTTTTGATTTTCTCAAATTTACCCAAGAAAAAAGTTATTTGAACTGGCTACTTTGAAATAAACACCGGGTATATTATTTAGTAATAAAATTACTCGATTATAAATATAAGTGCAATGAAGGTGCAAATAAATTTTACTGAATTCCATTAAATTATATTAGGTACTTTAATAAAATTAATTCAAATAATACAACAATTTTCACCTCTCTGTACAACCGGGGACACCAAATTTCATTGAGGTCATAAGGCACCCCTTAAAAGTTTTGAATTAGTACTATTTATGTAAAAGTTAATAGATACTAATTTTAGGTGGTTATACAATATAAAAAAAGAGGAAGGCGGATCTCAAATCAAGAACAATAATTTACCAAAAATGTTTCAATCTTTAAGATCTCAACAGGCACGCTTAACCAAAAAAAAAAAATTTTAAAGTAGGTAGGTAACCAAGAAATTTTAAGGAAGTAAAGTATATTTTTAAAAGACCACACAAGTGAAAGAGCAAATAGAAATTGAAAATATAATCAAAATACAGTCAAAAATAAAATTTAAAAATAAAAGGGAAATAAATTTAACATCGGTAACTGAACTTTCTTTGTTTTATTATTATTATTAGTAAATTTAAATAAGATTCTGCATCAAGAATACTGATGCAAGATAGAACTGCTAATAATTTTCTGAATTTTAAATTTCAAGATTTTATTTTGGCAATTTAAAAGCAGTTACACCAACATTCTTATAAAAACAGAGAAACATGAAAATTTAAATCTCAAATTAAAGCAACGTTTATGATGCAGTCGAAGTGCAATATACCTACTTGTATAATTTATGTTATAGCAAAAATATTGCATCATAAAACTTTTAATAAGATTGAGCATTGAGAAGCATCAGAAAACGTGTATGTGCTAGAATATTGTCATGCAGTATAAGCAATTGATTTTTTTCTATTAATAAGAATAAATTTTGACGATAATTATGTAAGTAAGTTTCTCAGCTTAGAACATCGAAAAACGACACTTTGTAGTTCAAGTTTTGAATAATAGATGAGAAGCTAAGGTCAAAAATATATACAATAGCTCTGAGAATTCGAACCCATGAATCTTGGCACCAGAAACTAACACGTTAGCCGTTTAGTCATTCGCCCACAAAGTTTTTTTGTACCATTTTAAAAATATTTAATGCCATAAAACTTTTATTCCTTTGTAAAATTATTCTTTTTACATTCAAGCATTACTTTACATTTAAAAGCAATTACAATTCATTTTTTAAGTCAATAAATTGATTCATTATTCATTAGCAAGCTTTCACCCTGACTTTTGATAGGTCTGACGAAATCTTAGTAGTTTTCTAAATGGGTTAGATGGTGTTTGAGGGATTCCAAATGATGCTGTTTGTAGAGTATCGAAATTTTTGGGCATTTCCATGCATAAATGTTAGAACGCGGAAATTTTCTCACTTGACTTACAAGTGAATCATTTAAACAGAATCGATTGGCGGAGATTTAGATGTGTTTAGCTAGTTAAAACATTCGGATTCATAAAGGAAAAATATCTTGATGACCGGAAATACGACTCGCTAAGCAAAATCGTCCTGGACCAAATGCCTTGTCAACCTAAAGCATTGGTGGGTCGAGTGTGCCTTGTTTACCGAAAAAACATCTCCCAAAAAGTTATGAGCATACGTAGGGGGAAACAATGCATCACCGCCGTTGCCGTGTGTCTTGAACACTAAAAACATACGACGAAAAAAATATGAGAGATTTATGCAAATTTTCAAGATTTACGTGTAAATGTGGCGGAAAGTTATAAATTTACTTTAGAACTTAGCGTCATCTAACGAAATTAAATTTATAATATTTAAAAGTTATCTACTAGAAGGAATTTAAATTCCAAGATTCCAAAATTCCAAGATACAACGTCAGTTACGAATCTGTACTGGGAGAATTTAAATTATAATTACTAAAACTGCTGTATTTCGAAATGCCACAATATTATATTTCACATGAGAAAACTCAAAGAAAGATTTAGCAATGACATCCTACACTTATGGCAATAATACAGTGTCCCGCGGAACAGGGCCCCGACATTTTAAAGGGCCTAATTAAGCCAAAAAAAAAAATCAAAATTTGAATACACATTTTCTTTGATTCGTAACATACGATATACATAAGTGTCCAGTCCAGTATATAGCTTAAAAAGAGCTCCTAAGTTTTCGGCGTCAGGCTTGATCCGGAACAGAGACGAATTTGTCAAAGGCGATAAAGATCACAAAATTGTGTTTTCTAACTCCGATGTATTTCCCTGCAAGGAATTCCATTTTTTTATTGTTGCCCAAAAAAGCAGCTTTTAAATGTCCATGCAGACTTTTCTTCCCGTTCAGATGACGTAATAGTTGTTTATTTATGTATGTGTGAAACTCATTCAATTCTTGCTCAATTATATGGATATCTACGTACCATCGTGTACGTACCTATACAAAAAATTGCTAGTAGTTCTAATCTTCTAATACAGATGGTTCTAGCAGTGAGCTTTGCAGTTTTTGAACCGTTTATCATATTTTTTAAATTTTTGTAAATGGCTCAATTTCAGTGTAGCTGAGAGGGGGGGGGCGGAGGTCTAAAGAATATTACTTTATGTTTAAAGAATAAAATTCTATAGAAACACCAAAATAATAAAACCATGTAATCCGAAGAATTTTGCAGATTGTGATTTGTGAAAATTTTGTTTCATTAAAATAATTTATACCCTGGTAATGCTGCGTATAAAAATGATAAATGAAAATTGCGGAAGACTTAAATCTGCGAATTTATATTTCTCAGTAAAAATAAGATTCGTTTTCTTCCAACGAGTCGGTGTACGTATGTATTTACATAAATTCTAATGCTAAGAACAATTTTTACTTTTTAGCTATACCTACTCATAATTTCATTTACTCTGAATCTTAGCTCTTTCAATTTTATCCTCGGATGCATCAAAAACGAGTAAATTTTGAAAACACGGAGACCCTAAGAAATATTTTTCAAAAACAGGGTAAAATATTATCAATTTTGGAACCTCGCAGCTTACGGCTATTATTAATGTTCGATGTGAATAATTACACATAATTTAGTGCAATTTCATGCAACTATTGACCACTTTTGTATCGGATAAATAGCGTAAATGGATAGGATAGGATAAATAGGGAAAATTAAATGTCAACAGCAATCGATACCAGCAATCAGAAAAGATACAGGACAATGGGCAAGAAGCGATAAAGATAAAGCTCTTGCCTTTAGCTTGTAGCGTGGTTTTTGGCTTCGTTCAAAAATTGCCCCTTGGGTAGCCAGGGTCTGAGGACGTCTTGTCGATTTCGGTTTGACACTTATTTTAAACTCGGGCGCCAAAAGCTTTTTCAAAGGGAAAACTTTAAAACTTGTAAAACAAAAAAAGGATTCTGAGTAAATTAACAATAAATTTTATTAAAAAAATAAATATTTACAAGTTAGGTGAATAATTAATAATTTAGAGAAAAAAATGATTTTAATATTTAAATATTTACACTATAAAAATTAATGAGTACGCCACTGGTGTCTATAACATACATAACCTGTGAATAATATTGACTTTTATGTATTTGCAAGTGAATTCAAAATTACGGTTTACTATAATAATATGTATTACTACTGCTTCTAAAATAGTAGCAGCTACTAAAACAGGTGGGGAATAATGTTAACTAATTGAATCTAATCACCAGTTTTATAACTACGGAAAAATAAGCTACGGGATTTTTACAACTACTGAAATTTCGATTAGCAAACTTCAACTGTGTCTACGGGACGGATGAAGTCAGGGAGTGACTTCTTATACAGAAGGTTATCGAATCTGTAAATCGGTAAGTAGTAATTCTTGATGAGAATTATCTACTCGGATGTTTTTTTTTGTTTAGCTAAAGCCTAGAAACGTAAGCTTTTCGCTAATCTCGACGGAGGAATTTGTTTTTGGCTAGAAACGTAATCAAGAACAGTTTCGGAAATTTGATTATTGCCTAGAAACGTAAGCAATGAATCAGACAGGATATATCGGGAACGGTAGTTCGGGTCGGGTGGATCGATTCGATTGATTCGATGACGGAGTGATCGGATCGGTGGTCGATTCGACCTCGGACGGATCGGTTTGGTGGTCTATTCGACGACTTTCTCGAAATTTCAAACAACTGTTCGTGCAGAAAAGGCAGAAACTTAATGAGTTAATTACGTTACTATCCTCCTCTATTTGTAACTTTCAACTGTTTGTTTATTATTGAACTAGTAACCTGTAATTTTGACATGCAAATAATGCTTAGCTGGTATGCAAACCAATCATACACCGGACATTATGTGATGAAATTTTCAAAATGTAATATTTTGCAAAATAAATTAATTAACACATAATAAATCTTTACAAGCTCTTTGCCAAACACCTCAGCCAAACACCTAAAAACAGTGTTTTTAAACACTGTTGAAATTCCCTTCAACACTAAATAGAGATAAGACATCAGACATCTCTCAATATTTAAATCCACCATTTCAGATGAACTCACCAATCAAAAAATTTCGTGTTAAAGAAATTCAATGAGTTTCACACATGAAATTAATTCAAAGAAAGCACCCCGCTTTGAATTAATATATTACAACTAACACTTATTTATAATGCGGTTATGAGACTGAACTATTTTCTTAAATCAGTGGAAAGTTGCCCAAATTATTCTTCTCCCAAAGCCAAGAAAAACGTTAAATGAAGTAACTTCGTATGCTTAGATCAATAAATTTATTACCAGTACTCTCCAAAATATTTGAAAAGCTCTTTCCGGGCCGTCTAAAACCAGTACCAAAGGAAAGAAGTATTATCCCAAATCATGAGTTTGGATTTCTACATCAACATGCCACGATTGAACAGGTACATAGAATAGTTTTAAAAAATCGGCAACGACCTGGAACACCAACCTTATTGCTCCACCGCGTTACTACCATCAATTACTAAAATCCTACCTAAAAGAAGACATTTTCTTGTAAACCAACAAGAATATACAGGACTAGGTCTAATTAATTCCTACGTACTACAAGGTAGTGTATTGCAATACACTACCTGGGACCAGTGCTCTATCTGCTATATACGACTAACCTTTCATAATCCCCCCCAAGTGTCTTTTGCCCATAATTAACCTAATTTAATTGTTACAGAAAATTCTCATCAGATCAAAAGTTTCTATAAATTGAATTGTTCAAAAATTATCTACGTCAAAATGTTTGAATAATTCTTATTCAGAATGCAATCTGTATCATCTGAAGTGAATTCTGTAAAATATAATTTGTGGAGAATTTTTTGTTGTCCAATTCTGGTTCAGCGACAACTTTTTATAAAAATTAAATTAAGAGCGTTATAGAAAAACCGAAAATAGAAGGAACTGAAATTTTCTCATGGATGGGTTAAGTTCCTAGATGGGATCGTTAGAGAATTCGTTTGTACAGTGCATATACACATACATATCTGACAAATCAGCAATGAATGCCGAAAACAATGTTCAAATTAAAATTATTATAAAAGAGGAAATAGTTTGATGAGATGGAATATCGAGTTTCTTATTTAACCCATCATCTATTATAGTTTAGCGATATTTAAGTCGGTCTTTAACAAGCCGTTAGAATGAACAGATGAATTCTATTGGCCCGATAGTAATAATAAAAATTTTCCCTTATTTTTCTATATTTCTCCAAATTTAAATACTTATTAGAAGTTTTATAGTAGAACCGAGCATTGTCTTAATATGACCTAAAAGACTTATTAGCCAAGATTGAAGAATAAATTTTAACTGAAAAATCATTTCTAGTTTTCTGAATGGTAGTTTAATTTATCGACATAGAATTATTTAGTAATCTGATGTTTATTTTTGAAAATTTTAACTACTTTGTAGATAAGAGTAGTCTATTTTCAAGCAGAATTTACTGCTTTGTTTTGACATAGTAAACGTGAGTTAATTTTGATGAAAACTTCAATGAAGGTGCATACTTTATTGCTAGCTATTTAAACTACAAATAAAACATTTGTAAAATAGAACATCTGACGATAGCAATAAACATTGCTGAAAACTTACGAAATTAAAGTACCTAGTATATTTTAATCAACGGGTTTGTATCATTTTCAAAATTTTCATCAACATTTACCCCCATTTATTTATTATGTTCGTTTCTTGGATTTTAATAATTTTCTTATAGATGTAAAGTTAATTCTAATATCGAATAATTTTTTGTTCCATAAGTGCCTACAAACCAATCATGCAATTCTTTAATTGCTTCATAAAATTTATTTTTCAATTTTATCCTTCTTGGTGCCACATTTTCTTTATATCACATGTATTTTGGGTTCCAAAATTTTATAATAATGCATCATCATAATGCTGTAAACTTACACCTAACAAAGAAACCACAAAAATTCGGCCATGACTTTTGGAAATTTAATATTTGAAGGTAATGGGGAACTATTGTCAGGATTGGTGTAACAAATCTTCCGGGTTGACAGGATGTGATGGATCTCTTAACAAAAACCATTTTTGGTCGGTTACCTGGAATTGCGTTTTATTTTTCTTATGGAAGTTCAATAATCCTTGCAGAAAATTACCATCCGAAATTAGTCTTTAACATTGAATTTGGTTAATTTTTGTTATCAAAGCAGCAGTATGATACGTTGACTATCAAACAAAATGTTAAAGGATGGTTTCAATTTTCATAATTGTTGCAAAAAATGTGCACTCATACTTGAGTGGAAGGTAAAAAAATGTTTATGTTTACCATAGCAATAAAACTCTACCACCGTAATAAAATCTTTTCGCTACCGAATCCACTTGTATACAAGTAGTGCTATAGATATTAAAAATTACGACCACTAAAACTAATTTTGCGTAATAAAATACATGTTATAGTGGCTTACGATGTAAAACATCACGCCTTCTGTCTTTTAAAAATGTGTCAACAGCAATCAATTTTACGACAGATAGTTATTAATAGTTACGACTATTTTACGATCAGTAAAAGTCAGGGTTTTGTTGATGATCGTTTATGGGTACCGCTTTTAGTACTATTTGCTTTATGTCCCTTAAAATTTCTTCTATGGCCATATAGATAGATACAAAACTTCATACACATATCGCCACTTTATATTACTAATAAAATGCTTAGGCCCATACTGATTTTCAATCTCTGAAATTTGATAGAAATAACAGAATTATTTAAAGTAAATACCACCATAAAGTGTTTTACGAACTAGATGGAATTAACATATTGATATATTTTCAAACAAAGACGAGAAAATATTCAAAGGAATTGAACTTCCGTTTCATTTTTGCGGAATTTATATTTACGTCAAGTTTTAAAAAATGAAAAAAGTTTAAAAAGCGATACACAATAAAAAAAGTTCAGTTTTGTAAATATTAGCGTTTCTTTCAGTGGAAGCGTAAAGTTTATTTTATTTATGTGAGAATAATAAATGCAGACGATTTGTTTGTCAAGTCGCAAATAAAATCTCAGACTATGAACTGGAAACTGTATGGGGAAATGGTTTATCGTTTTGTTTTCGTTTCTCGTTGCAGTTTGCGCAAGTCGTCGGGCGCCTGGAAAAACTGAGAAAAGCATCATATAATACCCGAGTTACGAATATTTTCCGCAAACGAGCAAGTAAGCTCATTTTGTCAGACAGTTATATGTGTGAGTTAAGGCATTTCTTTTCGTTTTATCCTGCCGCTTATCTTGCCACTAAATTTCTGATTTTAATGGAATTTCGCAGCAGTTCAGAAAGCGGTACCCGCTATGTATACGCGCCAAAAGCTATACTTAAGTTTTATGTTGCCTTTTTAAATTAGGTCTATTGTTATAGACCGTTTAAAGCAATCTTGGGCGTCTGGAGAATATTACGCATTTGCGATGGATTATACTTTAAATGAGCTGAGGGGAAAATTTAATATTAGTTTTTCCAAGACTAACGATCGCGATAAATTTTCTTCCTTAAATTCAAAAAACAAACTCTTCCACTTCTACGAGTACACTTCTTTCCTACGGCTCTCACCATTTATTTACCTGTTACTAATCAATACCAAAAAAATTTCGAAAAAATATTGTACAACATGACAGCTTTACGAAATGAACATGTTCAGAAAAGATAATGGTCGTATATATTTTATAAGGAATGAAGTTATCCCCCACTTTATTAGAAAACCTGCAGCATACAACACTAAATAAGACGGTGAAATAAAAGAGAAGTTTCGAAATGATGGACGGTAGTGTCAAGGTTGGAATTTTTGTTTGTCGACCCTCCTTAAATGACGAATGACCTAGTCGGACACACTAACAAAGCTCGAGATGAAGATATCCAACAACTAAAATTATACACCGTAAGTCAAGAGGAGGTCCTTAGTTTTGTTTACAAAAAACTGGTTTGATAGATTAACGTTTCTATTAACAATTTTTTAAAAGGTATTTTCTATACAACCATGGGAATATAATATTCTGACCTGCTTTTTATTAAAACGCTTCATATAATTCCGTCTATTATAACTCCAACCTAGGTACAACGCCATTTTTAAGAAACTTTTTTTATATTAAATTACGCGTGTTACTTTTTGTTGGTAGGGTTTTGCTTACAATAATCCAAAAGGAATAATGTTAAAACCACTTTCAATGGCATTCTCACGCGAATCATTATTTAAATTATTCTTTAGATACACCATTATATAATGTACCCATATTGTAAAGATGAACGACTTATTTATTACGAACGCGTAAGTTATTTTGCGTCTTCTTCTGTTAAGTGGTTAAATTGTAACACATGAATCACATGGAAGGGAATATAACCGTAACCGTGACAAATTTTATAGGTACTTGATATGTACCTAACATTTTATTTCTAATAAATAACCACGCATCATTAATGCGGTTAAGATAAAAATGTGGTTATAATAAAAATATTTGATGGGCATCAATAATAATAAATTAAAATAAAACATTGTACTTATTTACGTTTTTGTTTGTAGGAGAAACGAAGGTGGTGAAGATGTGAGATAGCTGAAAGAAAAATAAAAGTACTAAGAAAACCGAAGCAGTAGAGATAGCTCGTTGTAGAAGCGACCATACGTCACTGTCCGAAAAGTCGTTAAGAAAACAGGAACAATATCTCGAGCCAGAGCGATGCATCGCCAGGGATTCCGTGGTAATGGGAATTCTGGAAATAAGAAGAATGCGTATCTAGGTCCTAAAGTATCCGCGGCCACATCCTGCAACTCGCGGATTGGAGGAAAGTTTCCTGTTACCAAGGCAACAAGGAGGAACACGCGGAATCCTTCAGCTGCACCAAACTGATTCATTGCCACCTTGAGATGTTTTAATGTTACTTTTATTTAAATTAATGATTTCAAGTAGTTGCCCTATCTTAGTAGATAATCCAATTGATTTTTTAAAAGCGGCACCCGTTTGAATACAAAATTATATTTTGTTAACAAGTTTATGCCTTATTTATATATGCCATTTAATTGTCTCTTTTCAAAGTTTTCATACGATTTAAATTAACACAAAGAAATTACGTATTTTGGCTGTTTTTTTTGAATAAATTTCTAATAAATCGCAATCAAACAAAAGCACTTGGATTCATTGTATTTTTCAGCATCAAAATTCAATTGTAATAAGAAAGATGGACGTTTCTATTGTTATCGTCTCGTTAACTTTTTATTTACAAAATGCACCACTTTTACAGGTCACAAATGAGACTAAAAACGAAATTTCAAAGTCAATATTCACATTACTGTAGTTCAAGTCGCTTTTAAGTAATTAAATACACCATTAAAATGTATTGATTAAATTTACTCAACTCTACAAAAGTTCAAAAAATTCCGCGTTGCTTTTATTTGTGCTTTTTTGGTTCTTGTGACTAAATGTAAACAAGGGTTTTCAGCTTGACGTGGCATCTAAACCACGGCGCGAATAATTTGGTAGTGACTTGAAATGAAACCTATAAACAGAACTACCTGTGCTGTAATAACAGTGCGCTTTTCCGCCGGAGATTTGAGCCAAAATTTCCACGCTGCGCTCAATCAGCGGTCGCAACAAACCACTGTTAAAAGTGAAAATTTTATTTTAATGTCGACTCGACTGAACGTGTTATAGCAATCATAAATAATAATTACCTCGATTAATTTATTATATAGTAAATGCTATTGTAATTACTAGTTGTTGGAATAAAACGACATAGTCATATTCTAATCAACAACTACCTAATTTAAATTACCAAAATGCAGCAAAATAGTGATTTATTTTAATAAATTTACTGTTAGGATATAATTAAATTTTACTACTATAAATTTAAATTTTCAGCACAGTTCTGAACTTGTCAGATTTAGAAACTATGTACTACCTACCTTATACCTACTACTAAAATTTAATTATTTTTTAACTAATGTGAATATATTTCTAAGATTTATAGTCGTAATTTAAAATTAGCTTAAAATAAATAAACTAAAATTTAAAAATAATAAATTGTACCAAAATGTTGAAAATACAAGGTCGAAGACAACCTTTAATATAAATAAAAAATAGATTGATCTTGTATAGATAATATTAGTTTAAAAATTATTTCAACTTTTTAGTGCCATTTATTATATTTCATAGTTTGTAATTTTAAAACCAAATTACATTAATTTTACATTACTTTTTTTATTACGTAATTTATTTTTCAGTTTTACTTCAACTGTTCTTATTAAAAAAAAAAATTTTAATTTATGTTTTAGTTTTACTTTTTGCAGAAGTAATGTTGAAATTGAATCCTCACCCGGCGGATTGAAAACTGTTACCTAGTTTTTAAGGATTAGATAGGAGTTTCGATTGTCGTAGAGTATACTTAGCAATACTTAAGTATTTATACCGCAAATATACAGATTAATAAGTTAAACATCTCGTTTTCGAGTAACTTACTTCTCTTGTGAAAGAATTTAAGTTGATAAATCAATAAACACAAGTTGAAAGAACCGTAATAATCACGAATGTGTAGTTCATTCACATATTTTCTACTTCCATAAGTAAATAGAATCAATAATTAACAATAAAATTTTAAAACTTGAACAATTCTTCTAGTAAAGTTGGTTACTTTTAAGATTACTTCTAAGTTTAAAGAAGCGAACAACTTCCATATTTAGAAAGGAAAATATGTACTACCTAGTTAAAATGATTTAAATTTTAAATAATGATGCTAGTTAAAAGTTTTAATGAAATTTTTTACCTTGCTCATACTTTCCTGCTGGATACACGATGCATCTTTTCATTATTACTATTTGAAATTTTATTAAGTTATTTTTTAATAGTGTTTCGTTCATGTTGGTATTCATCAGCAAGATGTAGATATTGTTAAATGAAATCTCTTATAACTTGTGTACCTATCTATTAAATAATAACACGAAGCAAGTGATTTTCATTTCCATTTATTTGATAATTTATTAAAGATTTTATTTTTCTATACTTTTCATTTATGTCGATTTTCGGGATAAAGCCCCCTTGTAGACCCCGCGGTTCGGAAGACCCAGAAAGAATTGTATGGGAAATATAAAATTTGTTTTGAAAAAAGTTTGATATGATTTTATACTCATTTAATTTGGGGGAGTGGGTAAATCCGTCACTGTATTTCAGACAGGAAACCTCCAAGTTTTTGCTTTAATTATTAACAAATTGGTTTTCATTTGTATTTTATTCAAATCTGACTTTTAATTCTTATATTATGTTATGATTGAATATTTAACCCCTCATTTACTTGCTTTATAAGCGCTAATATAAATGAAATCAAATCTTCCACCTTAGAGACAGACAATTATTATAAAAATTTAATGGTATGCACTTCATAGCTTGCCAAAGTAAATAAATTAAATTCCATGAAAATCTCACTATTTCGAAGATCACCATTGATATTTTTACACATCCATAATAAACCATAATAACCATAAAAACCTTCTTTCGGTAGACAATCTTATTACTAACTTGACTAACCTTAATTTTTATAATTATATATGTATAAAATACCTTATATGTATCTACATATATTGCAAATTAATTTTTATATCTTAAAATAATTATTAACTAGTTATAGTTACTGCATATTAACTATCAAGTTAATACGATTTCTGTTATTTTTAAAGTTATACCGTAAAGTTAAATTTGTAAAATCTGTTTATCGATCTGTCTGTCCGTATAACACACCTCTGACTGGTTCATTTCTTACTTTGCATCTTAAGAAAGTTCCAGTGCGGCTTTGAGGCCGCACAACCATGGCAATCGCGCAATTTATATTGTCATGTTCCAAAATATTTACCAAATTCATTTGGGGAAATCTGTGTGGTTTGAAATTTTATGTGGGAATTTGAAAATTGCTAGAGTGACGCCGCTGGGTTTCCGAGAGAACTCACTTAAAAAAGTGCTAAATAAAACCTTGATTTTGAGAATAGAGTAACATGTCGTATTATATACAAAATTAGATATATTATAGTAAAACTTTGAGTTTGAAAGGCAAGTTAGAGTTAACTATTTGAAAAATTGTATGAAAAAACGCTAAATCTATTGGTGGTACGCGAAATAAATAAATAAAACTAATTGGGAAAGAAATTTAACAAAAGGTAGAAATGAGATTATACTAAATTGAAGTTTGTAAGCAAAAATTGGCATTAAAATTACATGCAAAAATTGAAACAAGAAAGACAAAAGGAGCATCTAAACATTATAAGGCACCAGTTCAGCACGATAATTATAGGAAATCAGAGGATTGCTATATTACATATAAAATTACGTGTATGGATTTAAAATACAAATAACAGTAATTAATTATAATGACCACTATATAAAGATAAGAAAATTGGCATATATGTATCAATTTAAACATGAAGAAAAAAGAGTATGCGATATTAATTTATCGTAAATGGTTACCCTCCCCCGCCGACGGAAAGGGGTAAATATCATAGTAACGTATAAAACACAGCTTATATCTCCCTGTCAATCAATTTATCATGTATTTATTTGTGAAGCACATTTTGTCGGTGCATTTTTAAGTTACCACCCTAATGTAGGTTCAGTGCGGCCTTCAGGCCGCAAAACAATGGCAACCGTGCACTGCTCGGTGACATATTATTATTTTTGTTTATTATTCCTATATAAGCTGAGCGATTGGTTTATAAGGGACCAGTGAAAGAACTTCAATTGCTAAAGTTGAAATCTTAACGTATTGGCAATACCAAAATCTCATAGTTTAAAAAATATAGGTATAAGTTCCCAGAAGCTTTGGAGGAATTGGGGCCTTCTTAAAACATGGGAGCCCAAAATTAAATTATTCTTAATTATGAAATTGAAAAATGTAAAATATAGGTTTTGCAATAAAATTAAATACATTGTCCTTTCTCACTTTTTTACTTTAATAAATATTACTTACTTCAATCTTCTTCTGTATAACAGTCGAAGCCCATTGACAACGTCACCAATGTTTAATTTTCTGCTAATTTCGTTCTTAATACTGGGAAAAGTCAAATTGCTGAAGTTCTCTTGTGTTATCTGCCCCTTACATATTTTTGATGTTTGGTAAATTTTATAAACTTGTTTATTAAATAAATTACTACTATATGGCAACTCATAAGCAGTTTTCCTTTTAGGGATATCCCCTTAGCTGGGTGGCTCGTCTGGGGTCCGTGCTGGTACGAGGTGATCTATATTTTACAACAAAATTTGTTCCCAACGATAAACGCCTATTTGAATTTGAACTCCTTAAATGCAGTGGCGACTCTAGACTTGTTTTAATGTGAGGGCACCAAATTTAAAGAAAAGCTATTATCTTTATAATTGTTTTTTGATAGTTGTCTCCGATTCTGGATAGGAAAACACGTGCCTTTACGCGCCTTACACGAGGCTTACGTTTAGGAGTGGACAGAGAACGGCTGAAGAGTAAGAAGAAGAGTTAGCTAACTAGAACGTGATGACCATGATTGTGCGGCCTAAAGGCTGCACTGGAGGAAGGTTTCGCTGTTCAATTTAAGGTTATAAACATACAGATAAATAAATTAATAGAAGAATAACTTGAGATATACACTTCTTCATTAAATTTTTACTACCTAAAGTTTTTATCCTGTAATACATTTCTGAATTAAATAAATTAAAACAGTAGATGGCGCTTATTATGATCTCGCATAATGATGAGATCAATCGGGTATTGAGATCACTTTTGCGAAGAACTGGCTGGCCGTAAATCATCGTGTATGGTAAACAAAATTCGCTTAATGCGATAAAATTTTTATTAAAGTGCTTCAAATGCAGGAAAACGTTGGCGCGCTGTTCAGATTTTCAGCGGTATTATAAATTGTAGCTTTTATAAGCAATTTACCCCTCCAAAATTATAAACAAACAACACCAGATGACTGATTTTTAATCCCATTAAGGGAATGTTACTTCAATTTTTCAAATTTTTAAATAATGTTTCCTCCAAGAAATAAAAATTACTACTTTTTGACTTATGGTGATTTTTCATCATCAGGTAAAATTTAGGATTTCACGTTAAACTGTAGGTCTCGTTTTGTGGCCAATGGCCCAACCAACCTGCATTATTTGTATCACAAAGCATACAGTCCAATCTGTATCAACTTCAGCTTTCCAGGTAAGGTAGATTATGACAATAAAATTTCCCTTTTCCAGATAATCGCATTCGATGAAAATTATCACAACATAAATTCAAACTCTTTATATTGTCAGTTTCAGAAGATTTGTTTTCAAATTTCGAACTGAAAACTTGATGCATAATTGTTGATTTATTAAAAACACATTTTTATTGGTTCATGGTTTCTTATGTGGTTCTCAGTTCATAAATTGTGCCCAATTATGAACTTAATCTCACTTTTTCAATTGATTCCTTTTGCCCCCAATTTTAAAGGCTTCCAGTAGAACTAAGAAAAGGAAAGGTAAGTACTTCATTTAATCTTGAGAAATGTTATTAACTAAACTATTGGGCAAGAAGGAAAGCTATTTTAGGGCCAATTAAGCAAATCTGAAGAGACTCGTGCAGGACGTACAGTTGGATTAAAAAAAATTTCAAAAAGCAATAGGTAAATGAAAGTAATAAAAAATCATCAGTTTGCTTAAAAAGCTAGATGCTTAAAAAAATTTATCCATGAAACTGGCTCTATTATAATAATTATTATATAGTCCTGCAAAAATACGTCAGGGGTTGATTTTTGTTTTTAAATCGATTGTGGTGTTTTTACCTACCGATTTATTTAAAAAGAAATTGTTGAGAAATTTTAAATTCCTAGTAGATCTGTTTCTACAAAAAATCAGTCTTCAGAATAAGCGACAATGAAACCTAGCAACTCGAGCTAAATCCACCTTATGGAAAATTTTCCGAAATTTCCAAGTAATCGCTTCCCTCGAAAAACTTTTAGGCATACCTACTTCCTTGCTTCGTCATAGTTACCCAACGATTAGAATAATTTTATTATTTTGGCAAAAACGACGTCTTAATTGAATTTCTGAGATATACGTTAAGATATTACAAGATATTTGGTCTTCCAAACAAAAATTTACGAAGTAAACTATTTAACATATCAATAAACATTTTTCTTCATCATCACGTAACGTTTTAGACTAAACACCCCGTCATATTTGCATCCAGTACCAATTGAAAAAGTAATGAAGGTAAATATTTAAAAAAATGTAAATTAGGTTAGGTCCGATAATCAAATTTCGATAAATTTATTCATACCTCAATAAAATTACTTATATGTTATTCAAAATGGTGATCGTGACAGCACCAACGGTCCGAAATTTAAATTTGTTATATGCCGACTGAGTTGGTTGTTCGAATCTCATTATTTTTACTAATAAATAAGTAAGATATGTCAAGGCGGGGCTGGAAACAACTAAAAAACCTACATTATGTGCTTTTTGAAAAATCCTAATAATAAGTTGAATTTTAAACTGCTTTTCAACTTTTAATTATCTACCCACCTATAAACAGAATGAGGTATGTAAAAATAAAATTATTTGGGGTAGAACAAAACTTAACTAGAATTTATGTCATTTAAGGAATTCAACATTGTTAAGTCGAAGGACCCAGATAATTATAGAACATTTGGTTAGCGTTACCTAAACATCCCACAAATTCTGCATTAAAATTTTAAGATATAATTAAATTTTTTTAATATACCTACCTGACTTAATAAATTTTCTTCTCTGAAAATTGTTTTTCTCTGATAAATTTTACAAGCTCTTAGGTTTTGAGAATAAATCAATCTGGTATTTCCATGTCTACATACAAACTATTGCCATCTACTAGAAGCACAACAAATTATACCACATTAGAAACTTATTTTGTGATAATTCTTAATTGCTAACTACTAAGTGTTAGAGAACATCCAGTAGTCGAAGTGTGAAGATAAAATTTATAAAAAAAATAGTAATAAAATTGTCGGAATCGAAAAATTATTCAAATTTTAAATTTCTTATCTTGTAGTACAATTTTATTGGGTTTTTCTTTTATTGCATTATTGTATTATTCCGCATCATATTACACCACACGAGAGTACATAACATTTTATTAGTACTAGACAGAAGTATACAATAATAAGGAAGGGTACGTGCATCTCGTGTATACGGTGTGTTATTTGTTTCCAGGTCACTATTAAACGTACAGGATTTAATTTATATACAAATCATTTAATTAATTTTATAACAGTGACACGGATAAGACGATAACAATCGTGCTGTATTAAACACATTAGTTTTTGTATTATTACCTAATTCTAGGAATATCGGGTGCGGCTAGTAATTGAATGGGTGACCGTTTGACTGCATCGCGTGTCGATGTCAAAATGTCTAGCCAGGTTAGCAACCCATTAAGAAAGGAAAATAAGCAGTGGTGCATTTACACCACTATGGTAAGAAAGACTTTAAGAATAAAGCCAAATAGTGAAAAAAATATGAGTACCTATGTAAACAGAAAAATTTTGGTAACAAAGATTGGTTTTACTCCCCGAACCAACTCTCCTTTGGATATTTTAGCTAGTTTAGCGTATAAAGCTTATCTCTTCCGATTTAAAGAAGACGATTTACATTAACCTTCAAAGAAATATTTTTTACAAAAAATGTACATATTTGGATGTAACTTTTAACAAACAAGGAAGCAGCAGGTGAAGAAATAATCGAAATAATAAATAAAGGCAGAAGTGCTATAAGATATCTAAATTCAGTATTATGAGACAAAACTATAAAAAAGGAAAGCATAACATTGTATGGAGCAGATGTTTAAGATGTAAGTAGCGCTAATAAGTAAAAGCTGTTAGCCACGAAAATGGATTTTTTGAGAAAAGCTGCAGAAGGTCGCGTTTGGAGAGAATAATAAATGGTGTAATTAGAGCGATGGGAGTGGAAAAAATATGCATAGCACACGAAGTCAAGAGGAAACAATTAAAGAACGAACGAAGATAGATGGCCCAGAAAGATTTTGGTATGGATTCAACCTGAGAAGAGAAAGAGAGGACGACCGAGAAGAAATTAGAAAGATTACTAAAATGAGGGGATGAAAGCTAGAAATCTCGAAGAAGATGCATGTTACAATAGAGAGAAATGGAAACTGGGGAAGGAGAATCGGTGCTAACTGTAAATGAATCCTTTATATTATATTATTATTTGTTATTGCTTATTATGCGGTAATGCACTGAGCAAAAAAATTAGAAAATGTTTTCAATCGACCGGATTTTACATTATGTACCGTAAGATGAGCTAATATTGGTCTCTTCGAGGTAATTACTGTGGCCCATCTTCTGGAAAAAAATTGTTTGTCTTGTAATTAAAGTCACAGCTATTCCACAAACGAGCACAGCGTAACCTAAGCCTAAGCTAAGCCTAACCTAAGCCCAACCTATGACTAGCCTGAGCCTAACCTGTGCCTAACCTGAGCCTAACCTGTGCCTAACCTATGCCTAACCTGAGCCTAACCTGAGCTTAACCTGAGCCTAACCTAACTTAACATTTTTTTAAATATATCTATAATCTAACCTAACCATACTGAATAATAAACTGCTTTTCTGGTGGGTTGTGTACTGACAATCAATTTTTTATGGATAAAAAAATGTTAATTTATTATCATAATTTATATTTATGAAATATTTATTTAAAATTTATGATTAATTTAGAGAAGTCACAACATAACCTCTGTAAGATGTTATCAGTTAGATTTAACCCACAATGCACACCGAGACTTTCCTAATGAAGTCCTTTATACGCTTTATTTGGAATTAGGGCTTCCAATATACTGTATGTATATTTAGTTTAAATATGCGATTTGTTAATCATTGCATTCAATATTAAAATAAACTTACTCCAGGTAAGTAACAATTACAGCTAACAAAAAATCCGGAAAAGCTGAAATTTGGCAGATATGTGTATTTGAACACATTAGTTTTTGTATTATTACCTAATTCTAGGAATATCGGATGCGGCTAGTAATTGAATGGGTGACCGTTTGACTGCATCGCGTGTCGATGTCAAAATGTCTAGCCTGGTTAGCAACCCATTAAGAAAGGAAAATAAGCAGTGGTGCATTTACACCACTATGGTAAGAAAGACTTTAAGAATAAAGCCAAATAGTGAAAAAAATATGAGTATGTAAACAGAAAAATTTTGGTAACAAAGATTGGTTTTACTCCCCGAACGAACTCTCCTTTGGATATTTTAGCTAGTTTAGCGTATAAAGCTTATCTCTTCCGATTTAAAGAAGACGTCCCCCCCCCCCAAAAAAAAAGTCACCTGTCGACTTCTCTCCCAATTACTAATTTATTTTATTCTACCAACGTGGTTTTTCGTCTATAACTCGCTTAATTTAGGAAAAATTATAATCAGACCAAAATTGAAGAGCAGAAAATTCTCTATAAAATAGTTATTTTCCAAATCACGTCTGTTGATTAAGATGAATTATTTTCTACCAATTTCAATTTTTTTTAAATAAAACTGTTTTCGACTTTCCGGAAATGATTCCTGATATAAATTTTTAAAAGCCTATATTGTATAGCAGCGCTTCCCAGAGTGGGTCAAGCGGAACCCTTCGAGTTCCAACAATAAATCTAACGGTTCCGTCGAAAACATGCGAAAACCAAAGAAATAAAAATATGCCATTGCATATCAATATTTTTCATCCTTAATTGAAAAAATGCATAACTTCATTCAAAATCCACTTATTCAATACTATAAAACCAGTCAGAGTGTTTTCTGTGGATTTCGAAAATTTAATAGAAATTAGTTTAAACAGCCAACTAAATGAAAAAATTTTAATTTTCATCATTAAATATTCGTCTTTCCGAATGAAAATGAAAAAAAAAAAAAAAAAAATGAGAATGAAAATGAATGAAAAAATCCGAAATGACATGACGTAATTCCAAATACATGAGAATCCAATTATCTTACATGGAAGTCCACAATTTTTTGTTCCTAACATATTCATAATCGGTTAATTATTTAGTTACTAAGCTAAATAGTTCCAGTGCGGCCTTTATGCCGCACAACTATGATAAAAACACATTATTACAAGCTTGTCATATCGAGAATTAGAATAAAGAAATTCTGTCATTCCCTAACGCACTTAGAAAGAAATAATTTTATAGTTATGAACCTAAAACCGATCCGGTGCGACCTTCAACCCCAAAACCGTTGTAATCACACTCTAATATTAGAACCTTCTGACTGTCAGATATTACGCCAAATGAAATATTATAAAAAATTAATCGAATCTTCTCAATTTTTTTTTAAATATTTTTGTACTGCAAGCGTCCCGCAAAGTTTTAAATATATGAAAGAGTTTCGTGACCAAAACGTTGGAAAACATTATTATAAAGAACTTTGATGCTTTTTAATTTTAATGTGATGACAATTTTTCATAAAACTTAAATTAAGGAAGTTACCTTTATAGGCGAAAATCTACGTTAGTAGGACTAAAATTCCTGGTTGTGTCCCTTGAAGTTTGGAATATGAGGAATAATTTGGTGTTAACTTTATTATTTAAATTGTAGGAGTACGGTTTGGTACCCCCTGAAAGAAAGCGCCCTGGGCTGACCCCATCCTGCCCATCTCTTCAGCCGAGCCTGGAGAACCTAAGAAAGGTGTCTTATTTATTGTAAGCTGCAAATTTATTTTATGGGGAAGTTCTATGATTCTCCAAAATGTTGGTAATTATAATTTTTATATTTGTTACATTATTATAGAAAAAGGCTAGAAGTTTAACATTATAAGGTAATTATTATACTTTATTTTGATTTGAAATAACAGCCACTTATAATTTGAGTTAACTTTGGTTCACAATTTGAGCTACCTTTGGCAACGCCGTATCTAGGCGGTGGCGAGATGGGCGCCCGCCAAGGGCGCAGCTACCGGGGGGAGGGGGGGCGCAAAATCGGCCATGAAAAATAATTTTTTTTAGATTAGTGCAAAATGAATGTTATTCCAGATTGTTAAGTTACTGTCCGCTAAAAAAGTTGAAGACCTACGTAAAGAAGGAATTAAGAAATACATAGAAAAAGCCAAAGCTACATGTGGTTTCTTGGAAATTACAAGTTGTTTTCCTGTTAAGAGACTGAAAAAAGTCAAAAGAATGGCTGGTGAAATGGCTGAAGATGAATCCCACTTGCTGAGTGCTGAAAAATCATTTGAGAGAGAGAGTGTTTCGTTGTGTTTGATAGGATTAGAAGCGAAATGGACAAGAGGGCAAACATCTACCATTCGGTTTCATCTGACTTTAATTTTTTATCCGGAAAGTCTTTAAGTGAGTATTCTGATTCTCTTCTTGAAAAGTGTGCAGCTAATCTTGGTGCGATGTATGCCAAAGATATAGATACGTTAGAGCTTGTGAACGAAGTAGTTACTTTCAAGTATCATGCAAAAGAGCTGATAAAGGACATCAATAAGGCCTCCCATTTGGATGTTCTGAACGTTGTTTCAAATTATGAATTAAGAGACGCCTATCCGAACATTGAATTTGCGTTGAGGATATTTTTAACAATGCCTGTAAGTGTGGCGTCTTGTGAGCGTTTGTTCAGCAAGTTAAAAATGATCAAGAACTATTTAAGATCAAGTATGTCTGAAAACAGATTGACAAACTTAGCAATTCTGAATATTCTGAATAGATTGATTTTAACGATATCATCGACGATTTTGTCCTGGTAAAAGCAAGAAAAGTACAGTTTTGCCTCATGATTGATCAAAAAACTTTGAACCTACAACTTTGCACTTTAATTTTGTAAAATTTCCGCGGAAGGACCCCCGGATCCCCCGTTTTGGTTGGGGGGTATTCCAAACCCCCCGGTGTGGGGGGCGCAAATGTTAAGTCCCGCCAAGGGCGCGGCCGTACCTAGATACGGCGTTGACCTTTGGCCGGGAAATATTTTTAATTTTTTGATTAAATTATTAACAATCTCTTTTAAAATAGTTGTTTTATATTTTTTTTCTGAAAGCTAACACAAGTTTTTCGTAAAAAATTAAAATAAGGGTTTATGACTTTGCTATTTGTGATTTTTATGTCATTGATCACTCGAAAAATCCAATCCTTCCGCAAATTTTGGAACAAAAGATTATGTCAAGTATTATTTTTTAAGGTAATACTGATGCAGGTTATGAAATGCTTTCTTATTACTGAATTTGAAAGTGTGGGCTAAAACAAAAAAAATAGTCAAAAAATGTAAACTGCGCCATATAAAATTGTTCCTGTATATGGATGTTGAAGTGGAAAATTAAGTTTGCATTCCGTTTTTCTGAAATTTTATTTAATAGTATGTGTAAAAATGCGAAAAAATTAGGCCAATGTTATACATTAAATAACAGTAAACTAAGTATATTTGAAAATTTTAAGTACATAGATCGCAATAGTCCCTGAATTACCCTAAAAAGTAGTACAACGATGTATAAAAGCTATGTTCAATAAAATATCTTTTAATAACCTATCTCTTATGTCCGTCCTGTACATGCGTTTGAAATTTTATCAGAGACATATGGAATTATGGGGAAGGCCCTTATCCAGCAGTGGAGAGAAACAGGCTAATAGTGATAGTGAACCTACTGTTTAACGTGGGCTCCGAACCACGAATGGTCTAGTTAACTGAGCAGTTTAGTAATGAGAATGCTCGAGCTCTCGTGGTTATGACTGTCCTAAAATCTAAAAATTATTTTTTTGAATAGCATTTTCTTTTTCTCTATGACATAACAAACATTACCTAATAACAGATTTGTTCAGCCGATTTTACAAATAAGAACGTGGTATTTTCTTAATAATTACAGTTTTTTTTAATTGCACTTACCAATTATGTGAAATAAATATAATTTAAAAGTTTAAGTTAGTTCCTTCAGCCGTTTTAGAATTGAACTTGATAAACCTCGCCAGTCACCGAAACGTTCAGTGATTGCGTCGCAAATAAGGGGTTAGGTACTATTTGGCGCACCGATTCGGAGCAGTAAATTCGGCGCGACTTATTCGGCGTGAGCGATTCGGAGCCCTAAGGTTTTTCGGCGCAGAACCGATTAGATGCGGGTCTGATTCGGCGCAGGTCATTTTCGGCGCTATACCACTTTCGCCATTTCGACGCAAAGCCGTTTCGGCGCCAAGGCACTTGAGCGCCAAGCCGTTTGGGTGCAATTGTTTGCGGGAAACTTATTTATTCATTCATTTATTTGTTCATTTTCCTGGTTTCTATCTCTTTTACTTTACAATAGCTTAACTTATCCAGTTTGCTATTCGAACACAGAATTTCCGACCTGCAATTCAAGTATAACACTCACACCAAGCCAATGCTGATTCCTTCATCCACTTTTCATTATTCGATCTAATCAATTACCAATATCTGTTTATTAATAAAGATGCCCACAGTGCATATTTTTTTTATCTGAAGTTCTTCCACAACAAAAGCTTTTCAGTCCATTCCTCTTCTCTGAACAAATATGTAAATCCTTCAGAAAATCGTCCCATTTCTTCCAAAAAATCATCCATCCCTTATTTTATTCTCCTTATTCTCAATTTGTTTCTGTTCTCTTGCATTTGTGTTGCATTATTCTTTGCCAAAACCAATGTTTGTTTTTTCCATAATTTTTATATTTCTTCCTTGTTTTTACACTTCCCATTTTCCACCTTTGGTGTCTGAACCCAAAATTTTTGGAAAATACCTATCCAGGTTTCATTTTATTTTAGATACCAAAATTTTTAAATTTCCACGAATTTTCTTTCATTACCTGTTTAGGTATGCATCATATTATCTTTTTCCTCAAATACTTCCATTTCTCAGCAAGGTTTCATTTTGCAATGTTTTCTTTCAATATAAATATGCCTCTTAAGTCCTTATCAAGCTTTAAAATGTTCAAATCATGCATTTACTTTATCTTGAAATTTATATTCTAATATTTATTCTTCGATGTCTTCATTAATTTTGCCAGTTTTTCTAAGTTTTCTTGTTCTTCTAGTGCAATTTTCACATCTTATTATCAGATAATCATTGTCATCGTATAAAAATAATTTTTAAAATTTTTCTATAGTACCTATTCCATAATTTCCTATTTATTTCTCTTGTTTCAAAATCATGTGTTCATTCGTTACATACGTTCATGAAAATCAAAATCTTCCTAAATTTTCTTCTTTCTCAATTTTTTTCAGAACTCGCTCTAAGAAGTTCTAGTTTCCGTTGTTGGTTTAACTGGATTTAAAACCCTTTTTAAAATAGAAATTGTTTTCTGTCGAATAAAAACCAAAAGTGCAGCTGCTTTTTCCTTTTACTTTACATAAATCATATACAATAATAATGAAAATTCTATCTCTCAATGGACTCTTCAAAATTATTACCTCTTTCCATATCTCAACATTTTTACCAACTAATCGCTCCAGTTTACTTGACTTTTAATTTAAATATATTACAACGTAAAAAAAATCCAAAAATGGGTTCTAATGTTAGTAAGAAAAATACTTATCAATAAATGCTTTAAACAAAATTATAACAAAACTATGATTGGTATTACTAATTATTGACAATCTGAGGAGTGAAGTTCTCTTAAGGGGTTGCAACGAAACTGGTCACACGATAAGACAATGGTGGTTCATTATTTCAAAATCTAAAAATTACATTATGTTTGCCCGGAAACAAATGGAATACAACAATTATTTTAGTTTAGTTCTTACTGAATAACGACCAATCTACGACTTTATGATTTTTGGGATCTACTTTAACCAATTGTTTTCTTGATTCCCAAACAAAGCTCGGCAAACTACATCGTTTTAGAAAAGAAGATCACGTTTCCGAATTTTTTCACTCAAAATTATAGGAATGCGGATATGATCTCAAAAATATTTCTGTTGAAAGCTGTGCTAGGCCTTTTTGTTCACCTCCTTTTAGACATTATTATAACAACTGTAATTTTTGTAACTATACAATAACGCTCTGTGGGTAAATTAAGTTGAAAGCACAACAGAAAGAAGAGGATTAATCCACCTCTAAAACTGGATTGTGAAGACTTTGCAGAGAAGCTGAATAGCAATATTCCGAATGAGCTTGATCTATCAAAATTTTAGTACCCCATAGCTACAGGATTACAAAATTCAGAATATTATTTTCATTTAGGTACATTAAGCCTCTATTTTTAGGGCCGCGCCAAGCCCATAAAGCGTCCCAGTACAAATACAGGCATGCGCCTTAAAGTTTCAGGTTCCCAGCTTTTTGTGATACCAAAAATGGGACATTTGATATTGACTCGACTTCCAAATAGGTTTCATTCGCAAAATATTAATTTTCTAAAAAATGTAATATCTGTGCTTGTAAAAAGAACACAAAGAAGCAAAACGACACAAGGACACGTCGTTTAAAAAAGGATTATCCTTGTAGTATGTAATAGCCCAATGAAAATGATATTGCGTGACGACAGGCACTTGAATATCGACTTCTAGAGGAAAATGGTACGAAATGGCTATCAAAGGGCAACACTCCGAATATTTCGCACTTGCTGCGGTCTATTTGGGGAATTACAGCTCGGAGGTAACAGTCCTCGGATTGTAGCCGTTCCCGCAGGACTGTAATTGTCACAAGGGATACTTAGCAACCCTACTCCAGCAGGATGTAAGAATGGAGCCTTCTGAGGGGTCAACTACAAAGTCGAACGGGAGAACAAGAGCGTTTCTGGATATATCGAAATTTTTTTTTAATTTTAACATCTTTGCGCTCTACAGACCGTTGTAATTTTAACAGGGTTATACCCGCTGAACTGAACTGAATACTTTTTGATCGTGGACTATTGTATGGGCCAACCATAATGCAAAATATGACAGGAATATAATTGCTGATGCTTACAATGTTTTTAGCAGAGTTTGTAAGTTTATTAAATAAAAATGATCCTTTATGTCCTTCATCCCCTTTTTGACGACAATTGGGACTTGGTGGTGTTTTTTTTCATTTTATTTCCGAATAGGTAATCGTACGAGAAAAAGAATTGGAATAAATTAATATTTATACTTCAATTCTATGCTAAAAGTGTTGGATTGATGTTCGTCTAAACCTCACTAGTCTCGCAAACAGCTTTCAAAATTGAGGTCAAGTCATAATAAGCATGGAAAAGCCATTTCATCAGAAATAAAGAATGGAGCTTTTGAAATTTCGTATTATACAAACATACTCTTGAGTACCTACCGTGGAATCGAATATCCGTCGAGTTCCACTTCCCTTCCTCGGAGGATTCATCGCTTAAAACTGAAAAGAAACAACCGCAAACGGTGGATATATATGATTTTTTGTAATTATCTCGGAAATAGTGCATTGTTTGAAAAATTTTAATTACCTAAGTAAAATTGATGGGAACAAAATTTTGAACAAAAGCTGTAATTCGTACGGAATAGGGACTCGGAGTGGGGACAGGTACATAAATTGTTTATTCCGGTGTGTAAATATCTAACAAACGGATTTTCGGATGCAAAACTCGACGTACATTCGATTGTCGTGCTTAAGAGTAGGTATATTACCAAATTTCAAAACTAATAGGTATAACTTATTTCTGCCAAAATTGCTTTTAGAGGCTACGTTATACTGTAACATCAACTTTGAACGTTACTTGCGGGAGTTGGTAGATATTTTGCCGCACGGTCAATATAATACTTTTAACGTATAATTTAACGATAAATATTTTCACTCCAATTCTTTTTTTCGCACGACTAACGGTTCGGAACAGAATGCGAAAACTAGCGCCCAGTCCCCAGTGGGGTTTTGGGGGTGTTTCATCCACCAGATCATCGGGCAGGTGGAAACTTTTCGGATCTTTATTGCTGACCTCATTTAGCATTCATATACCACGTATAAGCTCTTTATAAAGTATAGCTTCTAAAATGTATACTAATTGCAAAATTAATGTTTCAGTTCTTACATCTAAAAAATAATTTTGTGATAATATAATTTTTTCGCTTCCTTTCATTAACGTCCTAAATTTTTCGTTATTACTATAATAATATAAATTATTCTATTCAGTAACGTCCTAAACTTTTCATTAATTTTCAAAGATTTAATCCAAACAAAAAGCTGGTTAATTATGCAACGCCTTAGAAGAAGTTTTAGTGGTACTTAAAGAGAATTTCCAATTCCTGTAAGTGTCTGAATAATTTTGCGGCAATGTAAAGACGTCATAAAAGGGAAAGCCATTCATTGATTGAAAAAAAATGCACCAAATTTCCAAACACTTTTAACTTCTTTTCAATGCGAAGCTAATAACTCTAAATTTTACAAAAAAATTCGAAAGTTAAGGGTTGGTGCACAAAAGGGTTTATTTCCGGGTTACTTGATAGAAAAAATAGAACTATTGGATGGTAGGTACTTGGTTGTAAAAACTTTTACAATAAGAAAGAAAGTTTTTATTAGTTCGTTTTATAATCCTTTACAGTTATTATTGGTAACATAAACACAAAATTTTGAAGTCACTTAGTTTTGAGGGAGATTTCAAGTCGATCGCGTAGTTTACTGTGAAAATTTACATCTGTGTGGTTTGTTTGGGTTTTGCGTATAAAAGTGATTGGTAATTTGACGAGAAGAATTTATTTTTATTGTTTGATCTGTGAAAATTTAAAAAAGTGTTTGAAAGTTTATGTTTCCAGAAGAAAACGTGAAAATTGGATAAGTCAACTTTTAGCAGAAATATTCATTTCGTGTTGAAAAGATAACCAGGTAAAAAGATTTTATTCAAATAAATTATAAGATTGAATATTAATATTTAAAAATTGATGGTAGGGACATCTTCAGGTTGTAAATCATAACGTCGAGATTAAATAGTTAAGTTGTCTGCACATATTTTGCTACCTCTATCGGCTATAGTTGCAAGTATGGAGCGCATCAGGTTAGGCTCCCATAAAATAGAGGGCCAAGATCATGTAAATTTAAAAATTGTAAAAAAATTTTATTTTTATGATTACAAAAAGGGGAGAGTGATTTTTGTTAGATATTTAACATTTTTACGATTCAGGTGTCTTACAAATAAAGTGTATCATAAAACAAAACGGATATAAAATGTGGCGTTTATATGACTTTAAAATTATTTTAACGATCACTTTAATCTGATCTTTATGATTACTGTTATCACATAAAGTGTTGTTGATAATAGTGGGCGCGTGCCTAGTGAAGATCGTATTTTATTCTGCTTTCGGACACACTTTTACAGTTTTAAATGCACTAAAAGTCGCTTTAACGTTATTTTTATTACGACTACCTATACCCTCGGTTCATTCAAAGATTTTACGATCACCTCTAAAAAATGTCGTGGTAAAATAAACAATACCGTTCCTCAAGATTTATTTCTATTTGCAAAGCGTTTAAATAAAAAAATCCTAACCCTATTTTTTCATTCATTTGTTTTTTGCAATAAAGATTTTTACGTAGAATTAATTTTGTTTGGTAAAATAAAATTACTTAAACAGGTAAAAAGGCGCTAAAAACGCAAAATATCGTTGGTTATTGTTGCCATCGCATTTTAACCCGGTTGGCGAGAGGCACAATATTGATCGACAAGCGTCGGAACTCGTTCCATACAAACGCGGAGCAAACAATTCCTGCAACTATCACAGACAACAAATTGACTCTTTTGGTCATCATAATGTGTGGAAAGTTGGGTTAAATTTGTTGCACGTACGTCGTAAACACTACCCAACCAATAGTGATGTCGTAATGGCTTCCATGGGTTTCGTTATTTTCCCGCCAGATAGCAGTTAAATAGCACATCGTAAATTTTACTTATTTCCCGCCCATTGCTTCCAAACGGGCGTTACCCAACCTTGTGACGTAACACGATCTGCCCCTTCGGTATTATCAAATAGTTTGACTTTTTATTTTACTATCAGATCATAGTCTTCGTATACTAAGTTAAGGACGTTGTTTAAACACAAAACACGGCACGATCGTCATTTGTTTTATTGTAACAATTGTTATCATCAGCGCTATTCGATCCAATACTAAACTAAACTAAAAAGCGTAGGTAATCGATAAATCAAACGTAACCGCTACTACTTCATCTCTAAAGTAGTAATAAAATTTCAAAAAAGTTAGAAATACTTAGCAGGATATTAAAAAAATTTTGCCATAAATTCCTACATACAACTCTGTGTTGCACTTAAAATCTCTGTTGGCAAAGAAACATTTTTATATCCTAAATGATTTATGAGACCACAAAGTTATTAAATTTATTTTTATATTCTTCCCATGTGTGTGTATTGTAAACATCGGTTCGTTACAAGTTATAAATTTTCTTACTACTTACCTACCTACTGCAATTTTATGGTACACATCGAAAAACTACCGATATCCATTATTATGCTAATTTGATTAGGAATTTTAATACCAGAAAAAATTTCATTCGGGTGTCCAAAAGAAAGTAATAATCGGAAAAATATTCACTCATCGAAGAAAACATTCGTATAATAGGGTCTCAGTTATTGTAATTACGGTTGTCCATTGAATTTTGATTCTATAAACGGCTATTCCAATACCCGAAATCGAACAAAATTATGTGAGAGGTCGTTTCTACCTCTTCACCACGTTTTCTATATACCTATTGAGTTTTCATGAATATGCCCGCATATACAACTTTCCAAGTGTTTTACCATGTCTTCTTAAAAGTCCTGTCAACTTAGCTATTAAGGTTCTTTTGAAAAGCAAAATTGATTTGGCAATATAGATTATTAACTGATTGCCTTGTTTTGAATTCATTTAGATGATGTAGGTACGTATCTTTTTGATTAATTTCTATATCGAACTCTTCGCAACCAATATGGTTGATGTGTTACAACCCTTTTTATTATCTTAGATGCCTTCCATGCCTGGTACAAAACCAGTTTAACCGGACAATCCCAAACAAGTTTCAATATAATCCGCTATAGATCAACGGCCTGGCCTTTAGGGCGGTTGACAGCGGGAATGTAAATGATTTTATTTTGGAATCTTCTTTATTGTCCTGAAGGACGCATTCGGTAATTTTGAGTGTATTCGTCTCTTTTTGCTTCAGTTTCGCGTTATATTGTTGAAGCGTCTGTGATCTGTGTAGGAGAATTCTTCCGGTTCTAGCATTTCCAGCTAATTTTTTTGTTTTTTAAATACAAATTTAAAATTATCGCAAATTACGCGAAATAGTGATTAGAATTGCGAATGTTGCATAATAAAATCAACATTAACATATTGTTGAAATTTTAAAATTTTAAAAAAGTAAGGAAATGTACAAAATGTTTCATAAAAACGGTTTAACTTGGTATTATTTATGTATTTATTATTATTTGTATTATTATATTGCATTATGTAATTTTTCAAAACACCGACAACTGAATAAATCTTTAAATTTCAATTTATATCCATACAAATAAATTGCCAGAAATGCAGTGGTTTGGTGCGACCGTTGATTGAGTTACAGCGCGAAATAAAAGAGAAATAAGAGGATTGATCCACATCTGAAAACTTTCCTGAATCCTCAAAAATCGCACATTTTTTCATTTCTTCTATTTTGTATTTCAGAAATTCTTGGTTACATTTCGAAATATTCTCTTAAAAAGTTTGGAAGTTAAATTAAATAAATTATTACTGTGGGAGAGGGGTGAAATTAACTATAAATTACATCTTACGACAAGTTTCGGTGCAGTTAGGTTCTCTTCAGGCAATCATAATCAATGATTATGCAAGTTAATAAAAATTAGCAAGTTAATCTGATACCAAATAATTTATTAACAAATTTAAAGCTTATCATTTGTTTTTTTCTAAATTAAACATTTGAAGAAAGCTATAAAACCTATCATTGAAAGTGTATATTATTATGATAATTTGTGTTTGATGGGCTTGATAATTGTTTTAATTTAAATTTAATATTTTAACAGCTAATAATTTATATACTTTAAATAAGTAATAAAAATAATAACAGAATAAAAAACATAGTATCTTGGAATATTACAAGATAAAGATGTTTTAACCTAGGTAAGCTAAGCAAATAGATTGAGTCATCAGTTTTTGCTATGAGGTTGTGCGTCAATATTGATTGCTTTCAAATGTTATTCTAAAAGCTACAGTAAAATAAAGACGTTCTTGTTATTGCAAAATAGGCTCTACAATATGTAATTATTTACTAATAGGTAATTAAATTAAGTAAAAAAATTAAATGAAGTAAACTTACAATAAATTATTGAAAACAGAGATCTAATTGTTTATATAATATAAGGTATGACATGTGTTTCGCTCTTATTTAAGCACTTCAGATGGATATCATATTCAAATAAATACAATTCAAAATCGATATTGGCGAATCTGGCTGTAAAAAATATAATTACACTATTGGGAATTTACATTAACCATGCGCCACTACGCGTCCATAATATTAACTAGGTACTCCGTTTAGTATACCCAAAATTTTATACGTGTATTTGTTAATTAATTGTGTGTTAGAATTTGAATTTTACCACTATTACAACGCAGTCGACTAGCTATATTAGTACAATACGCATTAATAACTTATGTGCAATATCGTGCTATACTAATTAGAACAGCCATTATGACGCGACGTTAGCGCCCTCATCGGTGATGTAAATTCCCAATACCTAGCAAATATCGAATTTTAATTGTAATTATTTGAATATTATGCTCATCTGAAGAGGTTCAATACAAGCGAAGCATCTGTTATATAGTTTATAAACAAACAATTAAAACTTTGTTTACAGTAATAATTTAAAAAAATCATTTTATATTAAGTACCTTTTTATGACAATATAAGTTTAATATATTTTTAAATAATTTATTTATAGCTTTCTAAACCTACCATCATTCTGTGGTTTATGTTCTATTGTAGATGGGCTAATGTAAAAAATGATAGTTTTGAGTTATTGCCGTCCAAAGATTTTACATAAATTTTACACAGCTGTAAATTTTTGTGTTTACAGAATATTTCTTTCTTTGAATTTTAAATGTTGAAAAATCTCATAAAACGTAATTTTTTAGTGGCTTTGGTCCTTTCTGTAAGGAAGGGAATACCTTATTAACTTGTCATAGCCCCTTTTAGTTACATTTAAAATTAATTGTATAAGTATAAGTTGTAAATTTTATCAGTTTATCAAAAATTTCTAGTTTTTTTCAGAAAAAAACTCAAATATACAAAAAATACAAAAAAATGGTTTCGCTCCAATAAAGTTCACTAACTTAGTTATTCGCAGATTCCTCATCTGGTAACTAATCCTTCGCTGTGAATTATGGTAAAAGAGTACTCAGAAAGGTTTCATAATGCGAATGACTGTTTATAGGTACATCTATATTCGAATTTTTTTTCTTTAACTCTAGCAGCTGGTAACTGAGATGTTTGCAGCAGCTAAGTTACCTCTCAACCGTTTTTCCGCTAAAACCAAAACTTTGAAATCTTCATGAGTTTTAAAATCATTTTTAGGAAACTTGAAATCTTACTGATGATTCGTTGATTCGATACTGGATCCACCTTAATTTTGACCAGTAAACTGGCTCACCCAAAGTCCCTTTGTTCTAATGCCATAAGAACCTTTCCACTGGTGATTTAAAATTTAAAAATTCATTTTGCTGCATTTTCGAATCCTTCAATGGTTTGTTTTCTTGAAATCATACGAATAAGACTTGCCCAATCTCTTGAAATATCAATATTGGCGAATAGCTTGGTTCGAGTTCATTTTAGAGCAAAATCTTAAGTAATTAAAAATAAAGTAGACAAAATTCTCTACAGCAAAAAACCGACACCAAAATTTTAATCCGTTGATCCGCAGATCTGTTAATTCGCGAATCAGTTTAACACTGTTTCCATCGATATGAATGTTCCAATAGTCCAGTCAATCTGCCTCAAAAAGTAGTACCTATAATATCTCTAATATCTACAAAATTGATAGGATGGCTGAATTTTTGAGGGCAGTTAAAAGGTTCCCAACAAAGCTCCGAACTGCGAAAATCTAACAAAATTTCCTTGTGAGTCACGAGATAAGGGTGTTTATTCTATCTCATCTGCTATTGGTGTGATTTTACCTTTTTTATGTTCGGAAAAAGATTTGGAACAACTTTTATCTAAATTTTTTTTCACAATTATTGAAGGAAAAGTGCTACAAGCCAAAAAGCGGCGTTTTAGGGGTCAGTTTTTCAATATTTTCTATGATAGTTATGAGATAAATATTCAAATTAAAGTTGTAGCGTCTACGATTCCTTACAACTTTTATGTAAAAATCATTTTCATACCGCAAAAATCACTCGCCCTAGAGGGCGCCAAAGTCAGCCCCGTTTATAAAATACTGCCTTTAAGGGTCATTTCGCGTTTCTGCGGAATCGTATCAGATATTCTTCTTCTTTCTTCTTCATGTGCCTATCCGTTACCGGATGTTGGCTACCTCTCTCCTAATATGTATGTGTTGTGCATTTGTAGTACTATCACACACATAGGGGACCTACTTGTTTAACGCGGGCTCCGAACCGCGGGAAGTGTATACACTTCATCTCCAGAGAGGCTATTCTTAGCATATTCCTCGGTGGTTTGCCATTGCCTTCCCAGGGGAGACGGTCAGAATAAAGTTTTTACTGAGCCCGGAGTCGAACCGGGCATTCAGCATTAGCAGCAATGCACTTAACCGCTTAAGCTGATCACCGTCTCTTGATGTATCAGATATAAAAAAATAAAATAAGGAGTCTTGAAAATGTGCAATTTCTATTTATTACATTATTAATTTTATATTTGGTAGTGCGGCCCAAAGACCGCACTGCAGGGTACAGAACATCGAGTCAACAGATTAATTTAGCGTTACAGACATCATTACTGATTAGATTTGTCAAAATTACCATTCATTGTTAGGGATCGAGCGGGTAATGGCAGGCACCTAAGCGAGATCTCTTATAAATAAAACGTGTTAACTGAAAAAATTATTAACTCTTGCCTGATTGTGTACCAATAAGCTATCTAAAATATAGCTAAACCAAATTAAGGTGTACAACGTTTTATTTTGAAGAAAACAAATAAAAGACAATTTTGGGTTACTGTGCAGTTACTGCAACCACTCGAAACAAAATTTCTTCAGCTACACACTAAAGAACAAGGTTTATAGAGTTGATTTATATAAATATTATATATGAACCGGGTCCAAATTTTTGAAATAATCGAATTTGAACTTAGCTAATTTTCATGTAATTCAGTGGTGGATTAACGAGATTCAGGGGCGCGTCGCTCATTCTGTGGTCAGTCCGTGCGCTATGAATGACCTTAACACTTAGAATATTTCGCACCGGTAGATGCAGCTCGACTGTCGTACATGTAACATCGATTATTTTTTGTTTTCAGGCGATTTTTTGGGGGTGAAACGTAATAGTTTACTGCCCCATACCGCAATTATACTTTTTAATGCTTCTCGTATGTTTAGCGTAGTAACCAGAGTCATAACCGCCCTGGAGGGGTGCAACGCGGAGCGGCGCCCCGTAAGGGTAGGTTTTGACGATGGATTACCCTCCTTATCGAATGCACACCCCAAAATTCGAAGGTAAAAATTTTTTAATTTTTTCACTTTTTCGGCAATACACGGGTTATTTTCCATTTTTTTGATTTTATTTATTACTAATATCCACTAATCACACCCCCATCTATCCGAATTTCAAAGAAAAATTCAAATCGGAGCGAAAAAATTTTACGCATTTTCAAGGGACCACGGGCGACTGATGCACATCGACCGTGGTCTGCCGCCTACTCGATGCTACTTTCCCGTACTTTTCAAAAGTCGATTTTGGGGTTGTTTTTACAGTTTTCATACAAAATATTTTTTCTATAGCCTAAAATAAGCCTGTTCTTTAGTGTGTAGCTGAAGAAATTTTTTTTCAGCCGGTTGCAGTAACTGCACAGTCGCCCAATTTTGTTCTTTGCGCATGTACTACACCAGAAAGTAGGGAAATGATGCGCACGTAAAACTGATGAAGAATATAGAATACGATGTTAATTGGGCCAATTTCACAGAAACATTATTAAACAGCTTATATGTACCGGTACCGTGATTGAAAAACTGAACGAATTTAAATTCAATTTTCACCAATAAGAGTTATTTGTTTTAAACAAAATTCAAAGTATTCCATAGAGCACGCGATATGAACTTATCGATGTCAATTTTGTTTTTCTCTAATGTCAGTTACAAACATGGTGTTAACTAAAGAGCAACAAATAATAATTTTTAAGCTTTTAAAACAACAATGTAGTTTTGCTATGATACAAAAAAGGTGTAAAGACCAAAATTTTTGTGTTTCGAAAGGTACACTCTCTAACTACACAAAAAATGGAATCCCAGAACTTAAATCCAAAATTCGGAAGAAAGGCAGCGGAAAGAAGCCAACTCTGACAAATCGACAATTATCGAATTTAAAGAAAATGGCATTAAAAACGAATCCTCCGACACTACAACATATGGCTAATCATTTCAAAACATCTGAATATATCATTCGGTATAATCTAAATAAAAAATTAAACCTGAAATTAATGAAGAAACCAAGGAAGACATCATATTTCTGAAGAAACAATTATTAAACGGCACCAGCGCTCACTAGGATTGTATCACTTACTAAATTGTGATAAATGGCAAAAATTCATCACTGTCGATGAAGCATGGTTCCATCTAACAAATGCTGATGGCCAACGAAAAGTTCAGTACTTGAGACGTGAGCAATCGGCAAAAGAATTGGACGTATTCACAAAACAGTCCCATCCGAAGGGAGTTATGGTGTTCATGGGAATATCGAATTATGGAACCACAACGCCAATATTTGTTGAGCCTGGTGCTAAAATTAACTCGGAATATTACATTAAGAATTGTTTGAAGCCACTTTTGACTGACGCAAAAAGATTATATCCTGCTGGTGATTGGATATTTCACCAAGACTCGGCACCAGCTCACGCTTCTAAGAAGACTTTAAATTTTCTTGAACAGAACGGCGTATCTTTTATTCATCCGGATATATGGACGTCATCATCACCGGACCTTTCACGCTGTGATTATTTTTTGTGGGGCTATTTAAAATCTCAGTTAAATAAGTCAAAAGTTACAACCCTTAAACATTCCTCTGGAAATGATACAACGATCGCTAAAATCGTGGCCAAAACGTTGTCTTCAAGTGTACAGGAATCAAGGACAACATATTAAATAAAATTATTGAAAGAAAATAAAAATAACTGTGACTTATTACATTTCAAAATCGTTCAATTTTTCATTCACGGTAGCTGTAAACTATAGCTTAACTTCAACCATGAAAATAAAAAATTCAGGACTTCTAAAGCTCTAGCAACTGTCTTGATTTTTCTAGTAGCCCCGATTGCTTCCATAGCTTTCAGTAAAGTCTTGGTCGTCCATGATGCTGTAATAAATAATAAAAAATTTAGATTAAAATAAGGTAAATGTCTCGCAATCCGGGCGTCATTCCCCGATTTGCAGCCAATTTTACTCGAAAATTATCAAAAGAAAATTGGGTTAAAAAATGCAATGAAACATCACGTTGTTCTTTTCCTACAATGTTCGTTATGCTATAAAAAAATAACAACGAATACAAGAAGTTAATATTAAACCTATCCTTATTTTAGCTATAAGCGAATGTTACAAAGGAAATTTATATAAAAGAAATTCTTGAATTAATGGCATAACTAATAAATTAATTCGTCAGACTCAAAGTCATTACTGGAAACAATTTTCTTCACTTACTTTAAGCTGTAGTGAAGTGCGCATCATTATCCTTTGCGTACCATTACCCGGTTCTCCCTATAATCTTAACGAGAATTTGGATGACCAAAATGTATTACCGTTCTTTTCATACCTAATTGAATATTGTAAGTGCGATTAATAATCAAGAAGTTAAGAAAGAAAATTAAAGAAGAAGAAAATCGAACATTTAACTTATTTTAAGCATTGCATTATTAATTAAAGGAATTTATTTAAAAAAAATGTAATGGGTGCGTAAAGAGCCTATCAACACTTCAACACATTTTGTGCTAGTTTCTCAATGCACAAGTTATTTCAAACGATGTTACCATTTACGGTGAAATCCACTTTTATGTATAATGAATAAAATGTCACAAAAACTTGATGGTATTTGATATACTATATATTGAAGCACAGCGCCACTACACTTATACTTGTTTATATTCATTTGCCAATACCACATTGGATTTAAAGGACATTCTTTATCATATTAAAGATAATAAGCTCTAATTGAAAGCAAGCTTCTGAAATTATCAGTCGTTTCAGGACTTCGTAAGTCCTTTTTCTGCTGAAACCTTGAAGTCCAGCGAAGAACGAAGTTAAGAAAGTAGTAAAACTTTATGTTGCATTTAGGCCATTTCAGGCTTAGTTATCCAAATCTTTGGTGTGTTTTGTACAGAAAATTTTTGTTGTTGCATTATTTTGGAGCAGGTGTGCGGTTAGTCCAGTAATTTTTCAAGTACCAGATTCGATTCCTGGCAAAACTGAGCAACAAATTTAAAAATTAATGCATCAAGCAACCGCATATGAGTCAAATTTATGTCTATCGCTGAAGATATTCTTTATTCTCACAAACAATGTCTTAATCTATGTAATTTTTGATACGCCACTGTTTAAAAACTTTAATAAATATTTCATCTAATAAAGTAGATGATTGTATGGGATGATAAACAGCGTAAAGCTCATATACAAACAAACTGTAAAATAAGTAGTAAACAACTTTCGCCAAACTATTTTGATATTGTAATGAAAAATCTAATATCCATTATTGCTAACTCATTTTTAACGCTACTATAAAATGTTAGTAATGCATGATAAACAACATCCAAGCACAATTTATGAATTTCGTTCCAAACTCTCTTCGGAATTTTTATTCGATCCGAGCATGATTGTCCCGATCTTCGAGGTAGTATACATTTTTTGTTATTTATGAAAACGTTGAGAGGCATCACAAATCCATCACATTTATAAAATAAAAAAAATAACGCGCGTTATAAGTCACCGAAACATTAGTAATATGTAAGGTAAGCTATACTCTTATGTTGAAAGGAAGAAAAAATTGAAGTGGGTCAATTTAAACTTTTCAAATGCCTACGTTGTAACATATTTTTTAGGGCGGCAATAAATAATATCGAGAAACGCATGATGTAACCCTACATCATGATGGAACTAAAATCTTGCCGCTCTTTACCGTGAAAGCATACCTTAAAAAATTTAAAAAAAAATGAAATTAAATATTCCTCCAACGAGCTATTCGAAAATGAATTACAAAATGTAACCGTAGATATTTTATTCTTTAATAAAATAAATTGCGTTCTTCAAATTTTCCAAATGCTGTAGGGATCCTATTTTTCGTCGAAATTTGTCAAGTTTTGTACGATAGGATGAAAGGTAAAACTTGAAACCTTTCATGAAATGTTCATTTATTCAGGTAACCTTTCAAATTGAAAAATATTACATTGAAGTCACACCATTATTACTTCCAAGTTACTTCCAAAATGTAACTTGCCAACTTTCATTAAACATAAATAATATCGACGTATTCATATTTAAAAGGACGATACAATGCGAATAGTAATAATAATAAAATCGTAAACAATGTTACTTTGTTATTTATTAGGTACTAATTCATAAGTAATAAATTGGTTATTGCACAATGAACATTAATCAACAATGTATCTTTGATGTTCATATGCATATTGTATTAGTCTTCCGATCTTACATAACCAGATAAAAATGCAATAATAATAAACTATAAGGAAGTATTTAAATTATATTTGTTGGGTTTAACTTATTGTAAATAATTACCAATGTTAAGTCTGCCCATAAATTATATTCCACGCACATTTATTTCTTATTTTATTGTCATAAATACCGACGTCCGATTAAGGATGTACAATTCTTTTCACCTGATTACCGAAAGCCACCTCAATAATTAATTTTTTGTACTACAAAAGTAATGCACTCCATATTTGTCATAATTGATTATAAATTTAAAATTGGTAGGTAAATATTTTATTATATTATGGATATCTATATGGTATATAGTATAAGAAGAGATATATGGAAGAAGACATAAAAAGATTTATTGTGAATCTTATTGCCCTTCAAACTGTTTTTCTAAAGTAGGATATACGTTTTGTTTCGCACGTACTTTATTCAAGTAATAAATTCTTATTTTCATATTCCCAAATCCCGAAACTTTCAGATTGCCCCTTTGCAATAGGGACTCACAAATTAGGGTTTTCCTGTCAAATGCAGTCCCTACATCAGCACACAACTTGTTATCTTGAAGAGTGACATATTTTGAAACATCTTTTGCTTTTTTAGTCTGAATTAATGCCTTTGTGTTTGTAAACAGGTCGAATCTGCATACATATACCAGAATGATTTTATTTTAAAAGAAGGATGCATAACAAGTTGAGCATGCGATATATGGTCATTTGAGTAAAACATTTTCTCATTTTAAAAAGTGGGTGGAACAAGTATTGTAATCTTAGATGGAATAAAGTTTGTAAGGTATTTGCTAATTAAAGAGAAAACTTACAAACTCTCGTTGAAAGCTAAATGTGGAAAGAAGCCAGATACGGTTTACCTTGTCTTGAATTGTCGCAGTTTTTCTTAGGATGAGCTTAGTTTCAACGAGAGATACTGTAATTAGATACAGGGGTTCGAAAATTGGAATGAGGGGTAAAGAAGTGCCAGTGTCGGACCATGAAATTAGACGTTCCCTTAGGAGACCGTAGTGCAATAGAAAATAAGAATATTTATTGAAGAGCGCCTTGAAATAGTCAATATAACACGAGACGCCACTTGGTTATAGCTTTTATGACATTTTTACTTCTTTTATGTGTTAATGAAGGATGCAAAAGATATAAAATATTTTCGAACTGTTTTTGACTGTTTTAGGATCCGACATTAAATAAGTTTTTCTAAAATGGAAAGTAATTAGGCCCCTAATTCACAATCTCCAACTACTAATTCAGAAAATTTAAATTTCTGCATTTGTGCATAAATTTAAAGCAACTTTTTAGACTAGGTATACTTTGCTTGCTACATATACCGCTATATTTTTAATGATCAAAATTTAAAAAAATTTATCTAACCTTACAAATAGTTTAAAACACTTCAAAGTTAAAGCGTTAGTTGGTAATTACATACATTAAAGGACGACCCTAACAATTTAGCTAGATGCTCACTTTAACTGTCTTAAAGTGAAATGGTTACATTAACTTGAAATATTAAAATTATCTAAAGATCCAAAGTGACAATAGACGAAATGTCTATTATATATTATAGTCTTCTTTTTTCGTACAATAAAACTGAGATTTTTAAAATTCCAACAAAAATTATTTTAACAAAATAAGAAAAATTCGAAAGGGTTCCCCCTTAGCTCAAGGGGTCTGCTAATCAACCTAAAATCGAATAGCTAATTTCAAAAGATGAGAATTGTTTGGGTTTTTGAAAATTTTAAACTTTCAACTCACATCAAACGATATAAAAAGTGATTCTCTTTTATGATCACAATGGCTGATTAGATTTCTCCCCAAGAGAGGCATTTGCTTTCAAACAAAATTTAATTAAATATCAACAAAAAATTAAAAATTCATTTATGATGTAATGTAAAATCGCCGTGTACAATTTTTGTGCGCAAATTTAAAATCAACAGTTTCGATGGAAAGAAAATACAATAGTAGGTACTTGCATATTAGGGTTTAAAATTTTATCGCTTAATTTTTGTTTCCGGCAATTTTATCTCTTGTACTTATTTTGTAACCAATAATCAACACAACAGCTGACAAGTCGTTAAAGATTATTTATGTGTCTCATAAAATTGTGTCAAATTTTAATTGATTTTGTAATATGCGGTAACATAATAGCGTTAAACTGTAAAATCCTATGAATTCATTTTCAATATATTATGTAGTTCGTGATTAATTTTCATACTATTAGACTTTTTTGACCTAAAATTTTTCATAAAATCTTACCTCAAAGGTAACACAATAACAACATCTACGCGATAGAACTTGATATGAAAAATGTACGACCACACACAGGTTTGACTTGTTCTGAACTGCCACAAACCTGAAAATGTACAACCATGTAAATTAAGAATCTGTAATTACCGTTTAAGTGATTGTACCGATTGAATTACCAAAAAAAAATTTTTAATACCATGAATTTATTGTGTTGGGGTTGGTAAGTTATAGGCTCACATCAACACTTGGTATAAAAAGTCGGTCGACATTATTTTTGTTAAATTTAGCGTGTTAATTTTGTAGTCGAAAAAATAGCTTTTGAAAGGTTACACCAAATAAGTAAAATGTTGGGAATAAAATTCTCTGGATATGGGGGAATAAATAGGGTGCTTAACCAATTCAAATCTAGCATTACGAATTGTAAGCATCGAAATATAACTTTACTGAATAGTCCATTCATGTGATAAAACAAAATTTTAGTATGGTTTCCTTTTTAAACTGTTTATTGTAATAAATTTATTATTATATGCAATGGCGATTCTTTATGTGCATATATAATTCATAAAAATGTCTAAATTGCTATTCTAATTTAAAATTATTCAAATTCATTCGCGTTGTTGTTATGGTATCATGTAAAAAAACGTTGAACAAGTCATTCAGATCGTGTAACGATTGTAAAAAATAAAAATTCTTAAATTTGTCTAATGTGAAGTTGGAAAATTTCTCAATTGACAAGAAAGGAAATCGCTAATAGGATTTTATTCCATAGAGGTATATACCTAGTTTAATTTGTATAAGAACCATTATATCGATCATTACTTTTTCTATTGAGGAATTAAAAAAGGCGAACTATACGAACTTCTCTTAAGAGAGATTCGAGAGATTTAACATCAAGTTAACCGCTTAGAAAGTCTGTGGTCTGACCGCACGGTTAACCTAATCGGCTAGTTACTATTTCTTTTATTTACTTAGTATTTAGAAATGGCACAATTTGGTCATACGATAAGAGTTTTGGGAAAAAATAGGGGATGACAACAGCAATTATTTTGAATCATTCAATATTTCAAGCCTTCTGATTCAGAAGTGTTAAATTTAACACCTGTTATCTTTTGAGACGCCAAAATTGAGAGGGTATTTTATACAATATAAAGGAGAAAGAAATCCTATTACAGGTTTCTAATAATTATTACACTATATAAATCTTTGAGGAATTTATTGATAAATACTGAATTTTCAAATGTATGTTAAAATAAAGTTTTTTTTGGAAGTAGGTAAATCAAGCACATAAACAATTCACATTTGAATAAAAAATATATCTGCAACAGTTCTTATAGGTATACGGTTTTGGACACACAGAGGACATCTTTTTGTCTTTTGGTAGTTTGAAAAGTTTAAAACAATTTGGGTTTTCGATCGTTTGAGGGTCTTCAAAGATTCCAGGTGCCCATCTGAAAATGTTTTAACTTTGGTAATTTTTGTTTCCTAATTTCTAGCGGTTTTAGCTGAACATCACTAAAACCTTTATACCAAACAAACATTCAAAAGAAATGTTCCTCTTTTTAATTAAATGTTATGTGCAAAAATAACTCCCGGGGATCCCAAAAGACTTCAGGTGCCCCTCAGAATGAGTATCTCTATTTTTAATTTGATCACAATAAAAGCTCGTTTGAGGCTCAAACGAACTTTTATCGATTGACATTGGTTTCCCAAAAAGATTGAAAATGAGAGGGAAAAAAGAACACCATGTACGTAAGATACCCATTTTACTCAAACGGCGTTTAAGAGGGGACCTATTCTTGAGCTCTTTTCTTTAAGATACTTATACACTGCTTTGAGTTTTAGAAGGATTACACACGAAACTTTCAGGATAGATTTAAAATCTTTCATAATGTGAAAAATGTTGACGTTCCGTTCGCGATAAATCCCCAAGATCGAAATACAAGCCAGTAAGTAGAATTTAGTCAGTATAGATAGGTAGTTTAATGTGGAATCCTAGCTAACCACGGTATAAATAATTTGGAAGCTACTAGGAATCGAACCTGTGGTCATAGAGACCACAATGGACAATTAAAAACTACTTATCATTGAATACCAATACACAAATGAAATATTACTATCAGAAAACATTTTTGTGTTCTGACGCCATCGTCACTTAAAAGCATTTATGGAAAATATTTTTAAAAAAATTTAAACTGAAAAGAATGAAATTTTATGTTAATGAACGTTTTCAACTAAATTTAAAATAAAAAATGGATTTTTACGAATATTTAACAATTTTTATTATATTTACTCATACACAATCGTTTAATGTTCAATTCTTTCTTGGTAAAATTTAAAAATTTTATTTTCTTCTATAAAAAAATGAGAAAATACTCATGAGTTCGCGGTGGACATATAAATTATGCAAAATAATAACTACTTGCATTAATTTGCTACTTCATCATCATTCACAAGGGTTAAACCATAGTTGGCTGTTGGTTCACTTCACCGCTTTTTCGACCACCCCACATATCTTTTGCCTATTGCAAAACTATTGGTAACTTTTGTCTCTTTATTGATAGGTATTTCAAAAATATGTATATATTTAAATCAGCTTTTCGTGGCCTCCGAGTCAATTTCCCAATTTCCGAGCCCTCCAATATTTTGTCTTTTATTCGTGCCCCCTATTGAGAAGTACTGGCCTACACAATTCCATCATAAACTCGAAAGCAGTGAGAGATGTGAAGCAAAGCTCAACGCCCAAAATTATTCGTATGAGCCAGTCATGTTAATATTGGAGATCGAGGCCGATCTTAAAGCTACGAAATGGAAAATCACCACGTTAAGACGAAACAACGGCAGAATTTTGATTCGATCATAACATAAAACCTTATTTGTTATAAAGGAAGGTTTGGAAGAGTGAAAAGTGGCCCAAACATTGGTTCAATTTCATCTTTGTACCGATATTATAAGAAAGGGTTCCATGCAAAATACATCAACTACCGACAATTGTTTTGATCTCAGATTCAAACAAGATCTAGTTGTATATCATCAACGAGCACTTCAAGCAGTTTCTCTTATCACAAAGATCTGATGACCATTTCATGTACAGAGGCCCAAGAAAAAATGTTGAATGAATGTCTAATTGACTCGAGAGAACTCGAGAATTTAACATCAAAATGTCTCTTTGCTTTGTTAGCTACTTATTTCAAAGCATTCGACTCCGTCAATTGAGAAAATTATGGACATTACTTAAGCAAATCGCCGACCCCCCTCTTTTGTTATAAAAGCAGATCTACATTTCGTGTAGTGGCAGTTTTCAAAAATAAACAGATTAGGGGGACCCCACATTAGGCTGGCCTTCCCAAACAGATAATTAAGAAGCTGCCGACCTATTCAATATTTTACTCCCGTAGTCGCCGCTGAATCTGAGCCAATAAGAGTTTTTTCAATTGAATTTGCCATCAAATCTAGAGTTCTACAAGGATTCATAATCTAATCGATCAGCACTGTAATAGATATTTTCTACATCTACAGCAAATACATACAGTGTGAGGTGCTTGATATACGAGAGAAAGGCGTTTCTATACGAGGAGTTCTATAGTCCTATTCCAACTCCTCTGGAGCGCAGAAAAGAATCTAATTCATCCAGAGAAAAGTTAGAACCTAAAAATTATCATAGACCGATAATCCAATATTAAATCAACCAACCAGACATAAATTAATATAACAGTATTTAGTATAACAACTATATGTTTGTTGAGATCGGTAATAACAACTGGTGGAATTCTGAGTACTCAGCGACAAAAAAGACGAAATCAAAGCTTAAAAATATTCTACTCTTTCACAAACCGACATACAACGCTAAAACAAGATGATCAAGAAAGTATATGTTCAGAAAATCGATGCTTTGGAGTTGCATGTCTACATAAGGATCCATATTATAATAATACCATTGATCACTCACCTATTGTACTTCGTATCCATAAAATTATCTTCAGTCTTCCGATGCTTCATTATATTCAGAAAAGGCAAAATCCGAACTTTTATATAAAAAGCATAAAATCGACGCCTTTGAGGTGCGGGTCTATGGAAAGACATAGATACATATTATTGAGAATACCATTGACCTCAAAGGGACACCAAAGTAACAAAGGTAAGGGTAAGGCTGATAACTAGAGATTAGATTTTTAGGTCGTACAAATGTTATACCAGAGAGCGTTAAAGGGTTAATTGATACACGGCCCCGTTTCTTCTTTCTTTTTCATACAGCATAACTTTCGAACGGGGCCGTGTATCAATTAACCCTTTAACGCTCTCTGGTATAACATTTATACGACCTAAAAATCTCATCTCTACTGATAACGCTGAGCAGAGCAGGCACAAACACAGCACACCCTGGAACTACATTCCAGGAAGGATAAATTGAATTGTAGATAATACATAGTAGACAACAACAAAGCCTAGTAATAAAATCACGTTTTAAGTTGTCCAGGGTCGATTTATGGACAATTCCAAGGGTTTTAACTTGATCCCTACGTGTTCTGGATGTAAGGAAAACGACGAAACAGTGGAGCATATGAGTTTTCGCAGCCAGGCACTGACGTCAATAAGAAGAACAAGTGAGGACAAATTGGGGATTTCTAACCGAATATGCTCAGAATTAGCAGTACTTTGCCCACAAAGATCCTGGAAGTCGTCCTTCAGTTGGGATGACCCTTTCGACCTTATCGTACACATTTTTTGTTTATGGTCTGTACAATTTTTAGTTCAGTTATATCCGTTCACACATTCATGCTCAATTTCAACACTTAAAAATGTCAAAAATCTGTTAAAGCAATAAATTAAAAATTTTAATTGTCTGTTATTATTTATTGGTGCCTGAAAATTATTAGTAGGTACTTTTTTGTAACGTTGGTGACGTTGGCTTAAAAAAATTAAAGATTTCTTAGTCTACATAAATTAATATAATAGATCCATTGATAGATTACAAACACCGCTTCCTCAAATATAAATTTTAAAATATTATCGTTTTCGGTCATATATTTATCAAAATTTTGAATTCCAGGAAATTCAACATTTTTAAGTATTAATATACTTATAGAAAAAAAAACATTGTTTTTTTATAGTTAGTTATTGTAACTAACTATTTTTGTAAAAGCACAAAAAGAACAGGATTCTAGCTCTAATAAGGACCTAGCTGTGAGTTTTTTTTCTACAAATACGAGTAAATTTCCAGAAACTTAAATCTTGAAAAGCATCCTTCAGAAAAGGGCTAAAAAATGATTAAATTTTAAAATCCCACAGCGAGAGCCAGATTAGAGATAGAAAGTTGATCTATACAGAAATTTACAGATTATTTAGTTAGCTTTCACTCATCTATGTGCCATTTATGCGTTAGACGAATAGCAATAAAATTATAGATCAAAAACGTTTCTGTAGGCAAAAATTGAAAACAAAACCTTTTAGCCCCCACCCCCTCCAATATAACTATAGTACCACCTATAAACAGTTTCCAAAATACAGCCCTCCAAACAACTGTTTGTTTTTCGATTTTCAAAATATAACATAATTTTCACATTTTGATGTACTAATTGTTTTTCCTGGCTAATCTGATGGAAAAAGTCGTCTCCATGACTAAAACTATCCACCTTTAGTGTACACTTTTACAAATAGCTGTTTCAGTGCACTTCTGTACAATTTGACTAATAATCTAAAATAAGGAGAATAAAATTCTATAACAAACTAAAAATATAAAAATGTTGTAACCCGAATAGATTTGGACATTCAGCTTCCACAAAACCCTCATTATCCTTAAATTTTCGCTGAAAGTTGTGAAATGTGGTTTTTTAGAAATTGTTTCTTAATCCTGCGAAATTCATAAATAAAAGTGACAAACAACAGGTGTACATAACTTATTTATAAGCAATTTATATAATTTTTACCTTAAAAAGGTTTTATTTGGTTAAAAACATTTTTCATTTTATATTGAAGCAGAATTCTATTAAAATGAAAAATGTTATCTCTTTGTCGTGAGATGCACTAAAATCTGGTAAATGATGCAAAACTGACACCCTGAAAAAATCCTTGAAAGGGCCCTATTAGGGATGCGGAGATTTACAGAGAATTTAGTTTACATTAATTTATCTGTCGACCAATTTTGGGTCAGGTGAATAGAAAAAAGTCTCTTTCGAAAACTAAAATACGACGTGTTTTTGGGCAAAAATTAAAAAGTTACAACCTGGAGCAATATCTTTTTTGTGATCAGAATTATTTTTGGGACTTTCTTCGATAAATTTGCCCTTCCTTAGTGTACAAGTAAAATTACAAAACTTTCCTTAATGCATCCGTTTATACGTATGGGAAAAATAAAAAATGGATTTCCGAGTTATTTACATGCAGACCCCCTTTTCGCAACGTAATAACTGGGCTATTTATTTAATTTTATTTTTCATGAAAATTCAGCAATTATGTCGATATTACCAAGTAACTTTTTAAATTCATGTTGTTACTTTCTTTTAAATTTATCTCTGCTGATGAATTTGGTGCCCCTAAGTGCGAGCCTATTCCGCCTATAGCTAATTTCGCCACAGTTCAAGGGCATAACATTCATATCAAAAAAAATACGTATAATATAATTTTTCGCGAATAATAGGTAATCGGAATGGCAAATATTAAAAATGATTTAAAAAATCCGAAATATTATTTCTTCACATAAAGATGTTGTCGAGATGAAGTGCATCAAATGTACAATTTCAAAAATTTACAAAATGAATATTTATAGTTTGAAAATGTCTCTTAACTGTAAGTTTTTGGATTTTCATCCTCATATTATATTCAGTGAAAAACTTCTGTACTGAAGACCCACAAAAATTGTTATCGTATTTGTTTTTCCACGGGTAGATATCCTTTAAAAAAGAAGTACGTTGGTCGTTTTTCTGCAAGAAATGGGCATTCCCACTTTTTAGCCTGCATGCTAATATTTTCGAGTTCGCATTAACGTGGACTCCTTTTTTTCCATTTTGTCATCGTTTACTACAACGGTAAACTGTACAAACTATTATCTAATGTGTGATACAAAACTGATAAGTTCTATTGGGAACTGAATTTATCGTTGGAGGCACTGCCACCATCGGTTTTATGTTACTTTTGGCAGTTTTGGAATATTGTGTGTAAGTTATCGAAAGTTTATTGCTGTATAAGTGTAATTGCTGATAAGTGCAAGTTTAAAACTTGTGGGTTTAGTTTTTATATAAATGTTAAGTCGACTAAGCTGTGAAATCGTTCGTAAATTAAGTATTTTTTATGCATTAATTGCAAAGAAATGAAAGCAAATTTAGGACTTTTACATTTATTGGATGTTTATTACCATCACACAAAGTAAGAAAATGTTTACTTTAAATGTATCTGTTTAAAAAAATGACATTACATTTGGTTGAATGTGTTGACAGTTATGATTATTTGACTGCCTAGTCCCCATAATAAATCTATCATAAATATTATAATCTATTTATGTTTGACTTAATGTAAAGACAATTTCCTTATTGGATTTGTTTACAATTTTAAATGCGATGCTTCGAGGAATATAATCGAAGTTGAAGTTTTTTTGAATGCTGGTGATGACCTTTTTAAAATTTTATAATATAATATATTAACTAATATAAACTTGATTTACAATGGCACTGCATTCTTCAGAACGTTTATCCAAGCTTGCAATTTTTCTTCAATGCCACGTTTATTAATTATACTAACAATTGCCGCTGCTTTTTTTTTGAAAGTAATGAAAACTACCCAGTGGCGTACCTAGGGGGGGGGGCGGAGGGGGCGGTCCGCCCCGGGCCCCTTTACTAAGGGGGCCCCACCCAAAAATAAATAATTCCATGTTTCTCAAGTGAGCGAGCTCGTTCGTGGCTCAGTCGTTCAGAGAGCGTCGGTTTCGGAGCTGCGTTGCGTCGTGCTGAACGTCGTAGATTCAATTGTTCGAATTCGGGCTCTTACGATAAAACTTTTTATCAGTTTAACATTTTTAATAGTAATGATAATTGATGATATTCTATCTATTATTTCTCTGCACAGGGCAATAGCTTATGGAAGACGGTTAGATTAAGGCAAAAAAAAAAGGCTAGCCACATTAAAAAGTGATAAATGACCTTTTTTGAGGGCGAGGGGGGGCCTACAAAATAAATCCGCCCCGGGCCCCAAGTGGTCTAGGTACGCCACTGAAACTACCAACATGCTTATCCCTCTTTATCCCTCTTACAATAGGTTTTTCTACTCATTTTATATCCACTCATATTTTTAATTAAATAATATTAGTCACAATAAGAGCAATTGGTGATAAACGAGTCCAAATAATACCACAATCGCTACTCGAAACTACGATGCAAACTTAATGAAGTCTACATATTATTCTTTGTGCGATGTGTACTACTGTCCAATTATTCCACTATTTTTCCAATTTTTTTTAAAGTTTATCTTCATTTTTTTTAAATAATAGTAGTTGATGAAAACAAAACTTATTAGTTAAACTGTAGACTTAATGGTTTCAATTCGAATTTCAGCTGCTCCAGATTTTTTTCTGTCGCGGTTCGAATTCCACGTTAAGCTGTATGTTCCATGATGTTAGTGTGAGTTTATTCCCAAGTAAAATTGTTCATCCGTAAATACCCCATAAAATATTGCTTGTTCTAAGTTTTATATTAATATTTAATTTTCAGTTTTGCATTTTAGTACCTGGATAGAATCTTAATAGAAAATCTTGATCACAAAGTTGCATTTACTTCGTATGCATTTTCTAACTGGAATATGCGTATACAATATTAATGTTAATAAATAAACAATAGTATACAAAACAAAATTCGCAGTTGGTCAAGCAATTGGTGCAATTTATTCACATTTCTGATGAACAATTTATTGATCTATTCCGAACTTTTCATTCCGAAGTAAGCATAATTTTGCTATCCATAATAATAAAACCTTTAAATTTGAAATTATTGCAAAAGAGAAAATGTAAGAATAAATATTATATTCTATTAGGTAAATAACCTAAATAACCACAATAAACATTGATTTCAAACCACCAGCTATTATTCTGCAAAATTTTACGTACCTATACATACAACGATACGTTTTGAGCCCCTCTTAGCTACGCCATTGTCTAAAACCATCTGCTCCATGACTATCAAAACAGGAATCTTCTTTTTACTAACTGTAATAGGTAGAACAAAAATATTATGTTCATTTTCGGATAAAACACATTTGAGCAACTTTTGAGTTTTCTTTTATCATTTTTCTACCCTTTCAGTTTCCTGAAGGAAAACTAAAAGGTTTTCGTATTAGTTATTGCTATCGTTCAACTTTGTTTTATTGTAGGTTTTAGAGAGAATCCAATGATGAAGCTTCATTTCGAGTAAATAAATATTCGAGAAACATTTATAAGAAAAATGCTGATAGAAAATTATGAAATGATAAAGAAATATGAAACCATTTTGCATTTATGCTTTGAAAAATTGCAATAAACAAGCATGTAAACATAACAGCGGAGGCAGAGGCTTTAGTACCACATTGAGGTTATTGAATTGATCAATTTAGCCCCAGCATGGTCTGTCTATTCAACCTAACGTTACTCGGCATATCCCGGTGCTGATGCGGAGTGCAATTGAGACACGATCTGCACGACCCATCTAGCTCAGTGGAAGGGTCTTATTATGTAGTAAAGGGAAACGAAAGCGGGGAAAATATGCCACTGATGCCCGCTACATATTGTTATGTTTCTCTTTTCATTGCCAATTCGAAAATTTTCTGTGGTGATAACATAATTGTTACATTAAATTGTTTCGCCCAACTAAATCCACTATTTTCCAACAAAAAATTACTCGAAATGAACTTCCGCAACTTTATATCACATTATAAATAAATCAATACATGACTTGCACAATAATTGATTAAAATTTTATGATCGTCGTAAAATTACATAAGGTGATTAATATTGGTTTAATATTATAGGAATGAGTAACGATTTACGTGATGTTTTCGAAAGTAATGATTCATTTCAAAATCTTAATGGGAAATTTGTAAAATTGAACCTTCTGAATCACCGATAAACGTTAATAAAGGTTCAGGTAATAATTTCCAACTCTAAAAATATTACTCTCTCAACTGTGAAAATTTATGATTTTACTCACGGAACCTTTTTGCAGATGAAGACTGCCGATTTCATAGTAATCGCGCTTTATACAGGATCTGCCATAATATAGCGATCTATTTCGAAACATTTTGTTTTTATTTTCAAAATTCATATTTTAAATGCTTAATGTTACCATTTAAAAACCGTTTCAGTTTTATCGCTAACCTTTCCATCAAAAATAAATTAAATAGTCAACAAACTATAAAAAATATCCCTTTACTAAAGCTTCACTTTTGCAAGGACAAACAAGATAGTAAGATGAGTACTAAAAACGTAAATGGCACTTCAAAACACGATAACCATTGATGACGGATAAACTAAACAAACAATTCGTAAATTAATGAGAAATAAATCCATCTGTCTTTTTTTAAAGTAATGAGCATCATTTCATTAATCAAAACTGTATGGTACAAAGCAATAACACAAATTTTCAATCCAACTTTCTCTTACCGATGCTTTCAAATATCGAAATAGTACGGCTCGTGAATTTCAGCACGTTAAATTTGATGACCCATGAAATCTATGAACCTCCAAGTTACAATCCAAAAACTTTTTGGTTTCTATACAGTTTATTTTTATTTGAATATTTACTTACTTAAAATATGAAATTATAAGTCACCGAGCAAGCAAAATTTGTTGGCTGAAATTTTTTTCTTATTATTGTACTCGTAAATTATTACCTTTTTTCAATTTGAACCGCTTTACGGAAAATTTATTTCGCCCAAATGTTATTTAGCATAAAATATCAACTTTCGAGATAATTTTGTGTAACAAAAAATACAAAAAACTGGTTCTTATTGAAATGCAGAAAACCACTAATTAATGGAATTTGTGGTTTAGTGCTGTCACATAATAAATATTTTGGTGCAAATTTTTTATTCCTATACAAATACGTTGTCTTCACATTCAAACAAATCCAGTTAAAATATTTTACAAGAAAGGTGTTTCTTAAATACTGGTAAATAGATAAACAATGAGATGGAAAATAAAAGAGATGGTCATAGCTTTGGCAGTTAAGTGCGTCTACTGCTAATGCGAAACGCTCGGATCGAATCCGGGCAGGGTAAGAACTTTATTCTGGCCGTCTCTCCTCGGAAGGCAATGGCAAACCACCGAGGTAATTTGCCAAGAGCGCCCATCTCAACATGAAGTGTATTACACTTCCCGTGGTTCGGAGCCCACGTTAAACAAGTAGGTCCTCTATGTATGTGAAAACACTTGGAACGCACATCACATGCATAGAAAGAGATGGGTCACGACGTTCGGAAACGAACAATACGACTAATAAGAAGATAAACAAAGGTATTCCATGATAATCCTGTCTTTACTTTTCAATCCGACAATTATCACTTTGAGTTCAATAATTTTGCAAAAAGTTTTAGGCACACATTTGAAATTTATTTCAATTACGTAATAAAAATGTTTGAACATAATTTTTGGAGTAATTTCGATCACTTGAAATTCAATTTTTTTGGTTTCTATATAAACCATTTCTACGATCAGGGTCAACCTGGTTCGTCAGACCGAATTATAAGTAAGAAGTTTTTATATACTAAATATAAACAAAGACATACAGTTTTACGTGGAATCCGAACCATGATACAAATAATCGTATTTGTATCTGGTATATGAATGTGGTTTCTATGTGAATCTATGTTCAATTATAATTAATTTAATTTGGTCAAAGCGTCACTAAATACTTTTTCCGGAAATCGTCATTGAAACAACATTTCCCTGCTTATGCACGCGCAGGGAAATTGAACTTTACTGACTAGTCCGGTAATAATTAGTAAGGTTAATAATAACAAAATAAAATAGACAAATGTCAATGTCAAAAAATGTCGTTCAATTAGTGTTTTAAAATTTCGATTTTAAATTTCGATTTTTTACGATTTTCGGAAAAATTTAATACAAAACATGTCAGTAAAATGTCTCACTTGACTCGAAGCTTTAAAATACTCGGCACGAAGTGCCTCGTATTTCAACATTGCCCCTCGTCAGTAATATGTCATTTTCCTGACTTTTATGTAAATAACTATTTCATAAAAATAATTCAGAAATGCGATCGAATTTACTTAAATTCTTTAGTTTTGGATTACAAAGAAGCCCCTAAATTTTGGACATCATGTTTGATCCAGAACAAGCGTTGGAAAAATTAACTAGATAAAATTCTCAGTATAAACTAAATAAAAGATTATTTTCTAGTGTTTATAGTTTCGAGATTTCGCTTTCCAAAGCGTCTTCTGTCTTCTTTTTGACTTTGCCCAAAAATCGTAGGTGTCAGATTTCGAGGTAAATTTTTCTTCCCGTTTATGTGTAACATAGAAGTTGTCCATAAATGAGTAAAAATAACTTCAATTGGTTTTAAAATCCCATATAGAACAACCTTCTAGTCATAATGCGGCCCCATCTGTGTGCCTTTAAACTTGACGTTTTTTTAACCTTTTCTGCTATTTATCTTCTTCATCTTAGTCGTATGCTTCTTATCAGAAGCGTCGTGACCCTCTGAGACTATTTACGTTGAATAGTTCTCCTTATGATGTTTTGCTATTGACATCTGTTCCCTGACATATCTTGTTCTAGTGTGCCGCCTGTAATTTCCTTGATTTGATCAGTCCATCTCTTTGGCGAGCGACCTCGAGATCTTTTGCCCTGAACCATTTCTTGCTCAACCAATCTCTCATGTCTGTCTGGCTCTCTACTCTGTACATGCCCAAAGAACCTTGCCATTCCCTTCGGAATGAAGCTGGACAGTCTTTTTCCTGCTTTAGATATTCTTCCAAAGTGGAAACATTTATTCTTTTTCCATCCAGGACACCCTGAGTAGTCTTCGCCAACACCACGTTCCAGGTTTTATGAGACTTCCATATTTGTTCAGAAGAAGAAAATGCTACTTATTAGATGTTTGCAAATACGTAGTTCAATTTTAGTACAACGAATCGGGGTGTATTGAGACCACCGGATTTGATGTAAAATCTACCGCTTTGGGTAAAATTTCATTACCAACTTCTTGGTTTAATAAAATTAATCAAACCTGTAGTATTTGGTAGAAATTCTTAATTTTTACATGAAGTGGTGTAGTAATTTAAATAAACTCCATTTACCGCACGAACGCGGTAGTTTTATACTTTTATATTTTTATTAGCGTAAAGCAATCTTTTCTTTAGATGTAATGTGTCGATTGTGGTTTTAAATGCCTTTAAACTTTACGTTTGATTAAATTAGGCAATGGAAATCCACGATTTGATCGTTTTATCGAAAATTCTCGCTTTTCTTAAAAGTCTAAAGGCCTTTAAGAGATAACTGAACGACCAGAATCGACGTATTAAGCAGAATTAGATTTACTTTAAATCTTAACTTGTATGTTTCTTCATAGGATGCACAAAAACCTTCAGAAACCTGAAATCCTGGAAACTATTCTGAAAAATGTAGTCCAAAGTGATATATTTTGAAAGTTCACAGCTTAGGCTCCATTAAGGCTAGAAAATTTAGTTTTGTTTCAAAAACGACATCAAATCTAAGCTTTTCTAAATGCAAAATCAAAAAATATAGGGTTATATGGAGGATTGTATCTCGGAATTATTGGGACTAAAACAGCATTTTTTTGAGTTTCACATATAATTTTTTTTTGTTAAATTTTGCTAATACTTATTTTGTGAATAGGATGCATGGGAAACGGCGTATCTTTGTGATTTTTGTTCCTTCAACAAATTCGCCTTTCTTCCAATTCGAGACTGGTTTTAAAAAAAAAGCTGTTTTTAGATGCCAAAAAATCGTAATTCAGCGTTATTTCTACAGTTAGCACATCAGTGTTCATCACATAGAATATCAGACTGCTTCTCTAATTTCCGAATTTCCCCGCAATCCTTTGCATTGCAGAATCTTCATTAACAGTTAAGCAAACCACCATATAAGAAAAAAAATTCTTTGTTTGAAAATAAGAACAAGTCCAAATGTAACAATTTGGTATTAAGACCTAAACTTCCGATTGTATTGCAATTTTAATTTACTAAATCTTGGGTCAATAAGCACGTAAAAAGATCAAATCTAAACAAAACGAGAAAATTTCAAATCCCTTGATATCTAAGGAAGCTAGCATAATTTGAAAAGCAAGATTTGAAAATACTTACGAATAAGTATTTTGAAATAAGTAAAAAAAATCGAAGAATATAGGCGATAAATTACAGATTCCAACCAATCTTCTTCTAAGAAGCGTTGGAAATCAAGATTTTCCCAAAATCCAATGTGTACCTACTTTGTAGCAAAATAATACCAAATGGTTCTTTTTTTAAGTCGTCAATTTAAAGGAAATCGCTCTCAATATAAAGGCAAACCCATTGCAACTCTGTTTCAATAGGTATCCTCCATCCTTAAATGAAAAATGCATAGTTGGGTTCAAAGCCCATATTCACTCCATGTAAACCACGCGGAGCTTCTTTCGTAGATTTTTAAAATTGAATAGAAATTTATTCAGGTCGAGATAATCAATTACATAAAAAATTTAAAAAAGTTTCCCTCCTTACTCTTTGAAGAAAATTACGTGAAGAATATCCAAAATTGTTGAGACGTGCAAGGTGTTATATTGTTGCTATTCAGGAGCACGTAGTTATGCGACACTGGATTCTTAATATGTATAGGAACAATACATAAAAATCGATTTGACGCTGTTCCAGATGTGCATTCTGAAATCTGTTATTCCCTAACGTAATTTTAAGAGGCCAATTTTTTAGTTGTCAATATAAAAAACGTCATTAATTAAAATAAAAAATTTGTATAGTTCCGAAGGTTCCGCGGGCGAAAAGTTTTGGAAACGCTGCTTTAGAGTTCTAAAAAACCTCATTTTGTTCAGATGTTTGCCGAAAATAACGTAGTTGTTTAGATTTTCATGTAGACGTTTTATTCTGTTCATCTGGCATAAAAGATGTCCCTAGATGAGTGAAACTAGCCTCAGTTATCTGTATATCCCCGTAAAGAACAACCTTCTAGCCCTAATAGGTCCCTAGCTAGGAATTCACAAAATTGATCGTTTTTGAACCTTTTCTACCAATTTTTACATTTTTGCTAATAGCTTAACTTCAGTGCACCTGAAATGAAAATTGAGCATAGCTTCAATATAGAGTAAAATTTTTGCAAAACACTAACAACGTCAAAAATGTTGTAGCCCAAATAAATTTGGAGATTCGGTTTTCCAAAAAAAAATCCGAATTTTACCATGAAAATTGTCAAATTTAGTTTTTCACAAGTAACTTTTTTGGAGGAATCTTACGAATAAAAGTGATAAACGAAAGTTGCACAGGGCCTAATTCCAAGCTATTTACACAACAATTTTCTGCTTTTTAGTTTAACCCATACAATTTTGTCGTCAGATGGACCAAGAACTGGTACATTTTGAAAAACTGAATGGAAAGTTTAATTCGAATCCAAATTGCATCACACGAAGCATCAAGTTCGGTTTGCGTTTAAATATCCAGTTTACAACATGTACATATATGTAGTGTAATATAATCGCTTTCGAATAAAATTGAACCTCGATTAATCAACTTTCATAGACAGAGCAAAAAACCTTTGATATGGCATGAGAACGGCATGATAAAGCAATGATAATTTTAAGTTACCCTTGAAATTTTTGGACTTAACCTTCCTTTGTGGTTTTCATACGGTTTTTCGTTTTTGAACTTGACTTCACGTTAATTGAAAAACGTATTATAAAAATAAAATAATATAAATTCAGTTCTATGATCCTGAGTGATGCTGCTTTCACCATTGGGATGATTCAATCCCAAAATTTGTTATCGGTAATTCGACTTTCGTTATAATAACCATAATTTCATAAGCCACGAGCAGTACCTATTCCAAAAATATCGATTAAGCTATGCCAATATATTATGAGCAAGTGCTTTTATAAAACGATCCAAGAAATCCTTATAGTAATTTTCCAGTTGGAGCTTTCAAGAAAATGATTTTGACTTAGCAGTTATGTAAAATTATACGTTCTAACAGAAAATCCTGATGGGTAGAAGTAGACAATGCAGCACATCAATGAAAATTTTATGGTCCAACGCCACTGCATAATAAGTCATGTTGGATTTATTTAACATGTTTAAGACATTGCTGTGAGAATTTAAGAATAACTACATAATGCATTGCAACTTCACGCTCGTGTAATTTACAGTTAGCGAATAATTAATAATTATAAAAGATCTTGTAATATCGTTACGGTGACAAATCTACACGTGTTTCTGACCTATTAGTTGTCATCAGAGTAGTTTAGAAACCTGCATCCACCTTCATCACCAGATAAAGCACATGCCGTTCGTTATTGAAAATATAAAACTTATTAATAAAGAATAACAATAAAAAAATAAGATCATGTGGTGGTAACTGGCATTACTTTATTATATGACTTTATTTAGTATATCGATAGTAATCCATGGACCGTGTCCGTGACTGTGTACACTGTGTGTGCACTGTGTTTACTTTACCGATATCACGTGATAATGACTCGAGAGCCATTAGCATTACAGACAGTCAATATGAAATATTGTGCCAATCGCCTAACTTTATTTAGTATCTACGATACGCGATAATATTTTTATAGCGACCCTAGAATAATTGTCAATACATAAAAAGCAAATCAGCATGTGGTGGACGCAGAAATTATTGTGAGGGGGCGAAATAACATTTTTCTGTTAAGTATTTTTTAAAAGTCCATAACCTAAAAGAGTGTCTACTATAAATATTATTATGAAAGGCGTACCCCATCGACTCAATATAAAAGTATTCGTCTCGTTGGTGAAATATGTGGCGCCCGTACTCCCGGGTTCGAATCCAGATGAAGAAAAATTATACCTATTATGTAATAAAATTTTAATTGGAGATGGATCTTTTAAATATGTTATTAATATTTTCCAACGTTTCGGGTCATTAAAATTTGCCCATTTTCAAGATCTTTCGAATGAAAGTAAATGACAATGACAATTAAAAACAATTTAAAAGACCTATACCCAATTAAAATTTTATTATTTATCAAAAACAAGATACATTTCGCCGCCCCTCCCCATCGCGAATTTTTAATAAAATTAGTATCAAACGTTTGAACTTCATTTGAGCTCCAAAGCGGTTTCATAAAAATCGTTTGTACCGCACCCACCGCGAAGTTATTCGCGAAAACTTTTGGGAGTCTGTAAAAGCGGGATCCCCCCCATCGCAAAGTTTTCTTTAAAATTGGTGACAATCGATAGAGAAACGTTTGAGCTCCAATGAGCGTCCATAATTGTGAAAAAGTTAGAGCGTTTCAAAGAATGTGAAATTGAAAATTTTACATCGCTCCGAGTAAGTAGCGCGCAGAACTTGGGTGTTATTGCTTAGGTATAGATAAATAACTTACAAGGTGATAATTTAAATAATTTTATTTGTTAATAATATAAAAGAAAAAATAATAAAAATATATACAAATTTGTCACATAGTATACAACAAATGTCACTCAACTTCACACTCTTTCAAACGCTCTAACTTTTTTACCTTTGGTGTACAAACGATTTTCATGGAAGCTCATTGGAGCTCAAAATATTCTCGATCGATTGATACCAATTTTTTCAAAACTTTCATTTAATTAATAAATTTAAAAGTTCATTCGCTAGTAAAAATAATTCGCGAAAAACTCACACCAATGCTATGGATTAGCACATTATTTTTTATCGGCTATGATGCTCCTTTCATTTTTAATGTTAAAAGATAAAATCTATTTTAATTGTTAACAGCAACACTAAAAATCTGCACGCTACTTGCTGGGAGCGATGTTGGGTTAAATTTGCAATTTCACAATTTTTGAAATGTTCTAACATTTTTACCTTTGGGGTACAAACGATTTTTATGGAAGCTCATTGGAGCTGAAACGTTTGACACTAATTTTATTAAGAAATTTACGGGGGGATTAGGGCGAAATGTACCTTCAAACAGGGTCAACTCATCTAGAAATATATGATTATTATAATATATCTGTGGCTTGGTACAAGAAATGACTATGTCGAAAATCGTGACTTTTCAGGAGCTGCAATTTCATGCGCTCGAAAAGATTTATTGTTTCATACATGCTTTCATTTACATTTTTTTAGGAATATTGAGTGTATCTCAAGTGTTTCAACTGTTCAGTGTTCAGTTGATATTTTTCTGTTTAAATAAGAATCATTTTAGTATTTTTTTAATGACATGGTCAATTCTTGAAGTATACTTGTAACGGGAAATTAATGACTTAGGTAATAAAACCGTTTTTGATTAATTTTTTTATTGAAAAAATATCAAAATAAAACAGAAAATGAACTAAAATGAATACTGCTATAGTGTTCTTTACTCATCATCTTCATATACACGCTCATCTGGTAGATCAAAGAATATTGGTAGATATTCACTTATGACTTATGACTTTCTTGCACCAACATCTGTAGTTATCTGAATGCTTATGTCTACTTAGATATATCTAGCAATTAGTTTCAATGTTCTAAGGAATGACATAAGTATTTCTTGTTTGTGTGAACATGATTTCCGAAGGTCTTAGACATGGGCGCTTTTTACATTCTCTTTTTACATTACATTTGAGATTTTTACAATCTCAAAACAGACGAAAACTGACTTGGTCACTTCTTGTACCAAGCCACAGATATATTATGTAATATCTAATTTTTATGAAATAAAAAACATAACCCAAAATCTTCTAATCAGCGGAAGTTCATGTCGACGCAACTCTCGTGGTCGTTTTGGGAGCTGGATGTGAGTTCCATAGAATTAACCGGGAATTAACAATAATATATAAACTGAAAATCCTAATACCGAAATCAATCGGTTCAACATGTTTGTATACATGTTGTATATATAGTCCAGGAACTTGAGACGACAAATGGGCTCATTTTCGGAAAAATTCATAGTGAGCTATAAATTGGTGTGCACGTACCTTTCAGCTTCCCAAACAACCTGTGAAAAGTCCCAAAGATTCGGGTGTATGCATAACTTTTTACAGCGGAAAAACGGCCCAAAAAAGTACATTACGCTATGATATGTACTTATAAAAAATACAGAGCGGCAAATTTTCTACAAAAAAGGTACTATAAAGTTTATCGGTAGAACTATTCATTTCCACGGAAAAAGGCGTGAAAAATCGGAAACAGTCCCAAAGCGTGTCTACATCGTACTACAGCTCCACCAAGCTTAGAAAGGACGCGGCAAATATGCCAACTAATTTTGTCGTTAAACAGGCGCAAGATGATGCTGACGTTTTAATCATTGAAAGATTTCTGGAATGTTCACGCACAAATAAAACAGTTGTTGTTGGGGAAGATGTTGACCTTTTTGTAATTTTGGTTGGTGGCGCTCCGATTGATGAAGAAATCTTCTTTCTCAAGCCAGGTAAAGGAAAAATCCAGCGAAAGCTCTACTCTTCTCGGAGTTTCAATAAATACGAAGACATCATGGATAATCTTCTCTTCCTACACGCTTTCACTGGATGTGACACAACATCTGCTCTTTTTCATAAGGGAAAAACTGCAGCCTTGAAACTTTTCGCAAAACGTCATGACTTACGTGCTGCAGCTCAAATTTTCAACCACGGTGATGCTTCTCGAGAGTCAGTTCCTTCGAATAGAATAACCATCTTCCTAGCTGTGTATTATGGTGCTCCGGTTAATCAAGATGACTTAGGGGAATACCGTTACCAGTGCTTTATGAAAGCTGTAGGCAGAAACAAGGCGGTCCAGTTGAGTATGTTACCCCCCACAGTCGATGCGGCTAAAGAGCACCTTTATCGTGTCTACTACCAGGTGCAGAAGTGGTTAGGAAACGAGCTGAACCCTCAAGATTGGGGATGGATATTTAAAAATGGCTTATTGGAGCTAATAAAAACCTCGCAACCTTCTGCCCCGGACTGTCTTTTGAACATGATTTTTTGTAATTGTTCTAAAGGCTGTGGCGCTTTGTGCGGCTGTCGAAAGTTGGGACTGCAATGTTCAGCAGTTTGTGGCAACTGTAATGGTACATCTTGCCTAAATGCTGCCCCAATCGAAGACCATAATCCAGAAAAAAGAATTGACATTGACGTTCCAGAAAGAACCTCTATTGATGATTCCGAATCCTGGTGTTTTCCACCAGTCCAGTGGTAACATGAAGAATGAATCGAGGATAAAGGAAAATTATATGTCAAAAACCAACTCAAAACTGAGTTACATTAACAAACCAAATTTTTGTAGTTATTCCTCAATATTCACGAGGAAAAATACTAGCCTCAACATTTATATAATCTTTCTATATTACATTAGAATAAGAAATGAGAAAATATTAAACTACCTATCATTTTATTTATAAAATATAATTATATAAATGATCGATAGTTTAAATGAATTATTAATAAATTTAAAAAAAAAATTTTGTCTTTTCTTTTTTCTCCTTTCTTTTTTCTCTAAATTGGCGAAATTCCTACTTTACCTCCCGGAATTGCAAAAAACAGTATATGCACGACGGGAGTAAAGTGACTTTTGGCCCATGGGTAATTGTTTCACTCGGCTGCGCCTCGTTAAACAATCCTTTACCCTCGGGACCAAAAAAGTGTCACTTTACTACCTTGGTGCATAATATACTATTGTTCTCTACCATTTTCCATGCACCAAGTCCTATAAAAATTGTAAAAATTAGAAGATAACGCACAGAAAACTATATTTTGATCATTACATGCACTAAAATATCCATGGAAATTTTTCACCGCAGTTTCAATGCCCGATTACATGTAAACCATTGGTGCTATCAATAAACTTCATAGAACCTTTTTTGTAGAGAATTTGCCGTTCTATATATTTTATAAGTACACATCATAGCGTAGGATCGACGGGAACGAAGATATTTGTAAAAAACCGAAAAAACGTACTTTTTTGGGCCGTTTTTCCGCTGTAAAAAGTTATGCATATACCTGAATCTTTGGGACTTTTCACAGGTTGTTTGGGAAGCTGAAAGGTACGTGTATACCAATTTATAGCTCACTATGAGTTTTTCCGAAGTGAAATGCTAAAGTTCCTGGACTAATATTATTATATCAAAGATCCAAAAGCTCACACTGAAAGTCATTGTTAAAATTTCCTATATTAAATTTATAATACACTGCAACACATAGAACAGTGATGGCCAACCTTTTTGAGAAGTGATGGGTAAAATTTTGTTCATTATTATTTTTAATACTGGTCCGTGGGTCAATAAGTCAGTGGCGCCATTTGAAAATGAGGGGAAGAGTGCGGTAAAATGAATGCCAATAATTTGGAAATATCGAAAATTTGTTAACAGAAAAACTTTACAGTTAACCCCTTTTTTTTGGTTCTCACTTTTAAAATCCTCTAAGAAGGTTTACGTTTCCTTTTTGTTTTACAACTTTTACTTTTGCAAGTGAAGAGCAAAAAATAAGGGTCGACGTCAAAAAATTGATATCAATGGTGTGATTTTTTGATTTTCCACAAAAAATCAACATGGGTCATTTAAAAAGCCTTCGTGGATCAGTGTCTGACAAATTCAATAAAAAATTTTTAGATGGATTTTCTCAGAAAACCCTCGGACACGTCAACCTTATTTTTTTAACGTTTTTTTTTGAGCTGTGATGTCGTCCTAAATTTGTTTAAATGGCAATCCTTATTTTTCTTTACGAATTTAGAAAGAGGACAATTTCTAGAGTATGAAAATGTAAAATAAAACCTGACCTTGAAGAGAAAAGATTTCAAGGCAATCAGTCGCATAGTATCGAAAGAGCATTTAATGAATTACTTCAATAAATTTTATGAAAACAATAATTATTAAGCTTTTTTCCTAATGATGTAAAGAAGAAAATTCCGCCACTGAAACTCCTGTAAAACATTTTCAATCGTACCGGGTTGAAATACCCGAATTTAATTGCGAATTGTATCCTTTACTCCGTCAATGGTAGTTGGTCTATTGAAATAGAGTTTGCTCTTTAAATAGCCCCATAAAAAGTAAACAAGCAGAGTAAGATCCGGAGATCTGGGCGGCCGTTCGATTGTTCCCCTGTGGTTGGTAGAAATTTGGTTTAAACATTCACGAACGATCACTGCAAAGTGGGGTGGGTCTCCGTCTTGCTGGTACCATATCGTGTATATTGTTGGGCAGATCTGGATCTTCATCATTTGGGTATAGCACCGCAAGTGCAGGGACTAATTCGTATCTTCAAAAGTCAAGATGATAGTTAGACGACGGTCATGGCCTGATAGTTAGCGCGATCAACTGCTAACGTAGGGCTCCCTGGTTCGACTCCGGGTACAGTCTAAAATTTCTTGACCGTCTTCCGTGCTTTCGGAGGGCACGTAAAGCCGTCGGTCTCCCCCTGTGTTAATGATTTGCCATCATAACAATAAAGAACAGGGTCAGGCACATCGAAAGGCAAGCCTAGCAAGCTACCTGAGATGTAAAAAAACAAAAATGCTCGCAGAACTAATTGCAAAAATTAGTGAAGAACAGGTCCTGGACATATATTAAGAAGGAGACTTCTTAAATAAAAGTAGAAGAAGAAGAAAAGTCAAGATATATTTCACCTGTTAATGTGCTTTCATGGAAAAATGAACCCAATATACAGTTACCTACAATGGCAGCACAAACGTTAAGTTTTTGGGAAAACTGGCGGTGAGTTTCCATTTTCCACTGTCAGTTGACAGGAGACCAATATCTACAGTTTTGCTTGTTAACTGTGCCGTCGAGATAAAAGGTAGCTTTATCAGAAAAAATTATATTATTACGGAATCCGTCATCCGCATCTTGGCACTGCAACATGGTTTCACAAAACTGTAACCTCCGGTCAGGATCATCTTCGTTTAGAATCACTTTATACGGATGCCAATTCAGTAATTTTAAATATTTTATATCGGAGCTCTGAAATATCGCGTTGTTTCCACTTGACAAGTAGATAAATTGGGATTTCCTGAAGCCCGAGTAAAATATTTAGCTGAGCATCTTTCTTGAACTGGTGGACCACCCGATCTAGGACGATCTCTCCTATGATTCACTAGCAAAAACTCCTCGTTAGGATATTTATTATTGAATAAATGGCGAACTTCTAATTGAGTGCGAGTAACCGATAATCATCAGAATTTCAATTCTTTGCCTTTCAAACAAGCGATGAACCATTTTAAAATATTTAAAAAAAATAATAGTAAATTCTTAATACAATTAATTAACGATTAATTAACAAATTACTAGACTACGATTACAAAATTCTATTTACTGTCAAAATCGTTATTTTTTTAGCGTCTTCCTGATCACGCATTTTTGAAACTTTAGGGCTGGATTAGCTCGAAAAATTTCCTCTTCAAGGTGTTTTACGTTTTCAATTTCAGAAAATTGTGCTTTGCCCAAATTCGTAAAGCAAAATAAGGCGCCCAGTGCTAGAGTGGCCTAACCCTCCCAAGACCATACTGGAGATAAACGCGAACGAAAAATTGACTGTTATTATAAATATTTTGAAATTTTTCATTTTTACTAACAAGTAAAACTTACTTACTTGTTGGTAAAAATGAAAAATTTCAAAATATAATAACAGTCAATTTTTCGTTCGCGTTTATCTCCAGTATGGTCTTGGGAGGGTTAAGCCACTCTAGCACTGGGCGCCTCAAATAAGGGCTGTTGTTTAAAAAAATGTACGATGACGTCACAGCTCAAAAACAAAACACGATACAAATATGTGATTAGTTTTAAAACAATCATAATTGTATCCATATTTTAGAATAATGCAAAAATTCAATGATCACTTTTCACAATTAAAATGACATTAATTGCTGATGATGTCATAGTATTATGACGAAACCATTAAGGATTTTTTGTTATACTTACAGTGTATTTTAATTGCGAATCTTTGTGCATTTTAGATGATTCTAAAATACAGATATGGTTACTAACAATTTCATTACATGAAAGTCGTTATTTTTCAGGAAGTTGGAAATATTTAACGGATTGCGCACGAGCGTTAAAGGAATAAGCGTTGTGCTTGAGTGTAATTTGAATTGAAAGGTAAATTGATTTATTCAAAAGATCAAATATATTTTCAAGTAATGTTTATTCAGTTCAGACAATCTGTACATTACATATAATAGGGTTACACAAGTAATAAGACACATGGCATCAAAAGCAACAGTAGGTAGCAATTTGTAATGATACTGTCGATTGTAATGATACATAGCATGTTATAATAATTCGGTCTCGAGAGCACGTATGATGAAACAACTAGGTCATAAAATATCTAACACTTAGACTATCTAATACTTGATTAGTTACATTACACAATAATTGTTTAGCCGCAATGGATTTAGCTTTCGGTTTTTTTCCTGCCCCATTTTGCTATTCATCCGACTTAATTTCGATGATATGAATAAATTTTAAAAAATTTTGACCAATCTATAATAGGTATGGTTAGTTTACACCGACTTTTTATTTTAACAATAAGCTTAATATTAAAAATTGTACCAAAACTCGGCTCCGTTCGTCTTTTCAACGAATGCATTGCACCTATTTTTTTACACATCTAATAATAATAAAAAATTAACAAAATTTCGTAATAATCTAAAGAAAACTTAGAAAATATTATTGCACAATTGAAACTTAACACTTTTAACTTGAACCAACTTTGTATATAAAAGAATAAAAATATTACAAAGAAAAACTAACTACAAAATCAGTGTAAACTAAGAAAGAAAAAGTCTACTTTAGACCGCGTATACCTGAAAATCGGAGCAACAAAATAAGAACAACAATTTTCTTTCTATCACAGGCTAAAAGGAGCTACACAATTTTCTTGTATACAAATCCCGAAATGTGGATGCTCAAGCACTCAAATCAAAAATTGTTCAAAAAGCTTTTCATTTTTGGTCGCGTTGTAATATTGTGTACTACTACTAAAAAATAGTTATGGCAAGTAATAGGATTCTTGTACTATAAAATATTCAGTTCTCCTAGAACGGTGCTTTAAGCAAAATTGCCCGCAACTTTATTATTATAATTTTTGCAATAATAAAAAAAGCATTAGTATTATCAGTCCAAGTTTCTTTTTACTGTGTTACATTGAAATCTAACACTAATTGTTCTAGGATTTAGATGTAACTAATAGATATATTTACAGTATTTTTACAGTACTAACTTTGTAAAATAAATTAAGCAAAAAATGAAACTATATCCAAAAACATTATAAACGGGATATTTTTGGGTTTCTTTGTTGGTATGTTAAAATATTATATGGAAGAGAATACAGTAACGAGCGGGTTTAAGTGAACGGTAGTTTAGAACACTCTGTATAACAAAATGTCATAAAAATAACCTGTACAATTTGCATGGCGTATACATAGTAATTTCCTTCAGATTTCGAAAATAACAACTTTTAAATGGTAATAAATGCTTTTTTGAATGTTTTTTTTGAAGTATTGTACAATTTACGTATCTAAAAATTTGCAGAATAGGCAAACAGTAACACACATTATTTTTTTACTAGTTGTAAGTTAACATGATGATACACGTACGTACGACAACGATCTAAATTTTTTTACACGAGAAAAAACAACTGTACGAGGAAGAAGAAGATGAAAAAGTAAGAATTAGAGGATTTTTTTCTGAGGATTTTTAAAATTTATCTATACACAAATTGTTTTATTACTTTTAATAGCGTGGTATTGTTAATTTTAAGTTTGCTACCCTGACACCAAATTACGTATTAGGACTATTACAAAAGAATCGAATTGTTACTTCTTTTAATGGATACGGATTGGAAAACGTGACACGGATATAACGTTATACACAAAAACCGTTAATAAGATTTTTCAACTACTTGGCACACGAATCAATAATTGCGTCCGCCATTAAAATCAAACACAACAAAATACGGTACCCAAGAGGCTTTATGTAATTTATAACATAAAACAATAAATAAAACTTGTGTAAAATTGCATAATAACGAAACTTGAGTTTTTTAAATTAACACATATTGCAAATCACAACGATAAAAAGTTCTATAACAAAAGAACGCGTTCTCGATTAAAAAATAAAAATCGAGAATTTATATTAAACATGAACAAATTTTATACTATTTACAACGAATACAACACAAGAAATTAACAAAACATCCATCTAGTGAGGGCAAATATAAAAAAAGTTCGTGCTTATTAAAAACGTCTACGACCGGAGCACATTTTTTTTAACTCACTGGGTATATAGGAGCACAGTTTTGATGTTCTTTGTAACTTTTACTTTTATACACAACTTCTTAAACTAATACGTATTTTAGATTTTTAATATTGAGATTTAACGCGGGAAATCCGTTTATGTGGGTATTTTAGAAACGGCTTTTAGGAGATCGTTGCTGCTAGGTTTGTTGTCCATTCCCATTTTCATTGGATCGTGATGATGATGTTGAGTTGAGGAATGATGCTGTTGATCCATTTTTTGTTGTTTTTCTTGCTGCTGTTGCTTTAGTCTGTCTTGTTCTTCGCGTTCGCGTCTCGCCTGTTCGTTAATTTCTTTCACCGCTCTCAATTCCTTTTTTAATTTCATACGTCGATTTTGAAACCAAATTTTTATTTGGCGCTCGGTTAGACACAAAGCGTGCGCTATTTCGATACGCCGCCTTCTTGTCAAGTAATGATTAAAATGGAATTCTTTTTCTAATTCTAACGTTTGAAATCGTGTGTAAGTTTGTCTTCCTCTGCGACGAGGACAACCATTTGGGCCTGAAACAAAACAAAAAAATAGAAAACGATCGTAAATCTTATTAAATTGTAAGGGTTGTTTTATTGGAAAGAGTTAAAGCGTTACACAAAAGGTGACTTTCTCTTGGTCAATGCAGCAAAAAAATACCTCTATTCATAAAAAAGGGTAAAAACTTTCTCTTCGTTAAAAAAGTCAATGCGATATTCGAACTAGGATCGTAAAATACCTTCGGTATTTCATATAATAAAGCAATTTCGACAAAAGTTAAGCTTTGCCAAAATAAGAGAAATTATTTATTGCGAATTATATTGTCCGACATTCTTTTCCTAAGAAGCAAGAGTAACCCTTCCAGGAGTTTTAACGAAACTAATAAATACGTTTGGACAGGTTAGTCAGTTTAGCTAATTTCTCAATATGATTTTGAAGAGACCGATAGATGGAATGGAACCAGATGCTATATCTGGATGAATAAGTAATTGGTATATGTTCAATGTTCCTGCAGTACATAACCCTAAAGGAAAATTATTCCGCATGATGTACTTAACTGAAGCTGGAATTGAGAAGAAAAAAATATTTGGAAAAAATGACAATATTGTACATTGTAAAGCTCTGCATGTATTTGACGATAAAATCGAGTCGAAGTTAAAACAGCATTGTTACGGCGTTGCATGAGCATAATAACAATATCGATTAGAATCGAGTAAGAACGTGCTAAAATAAACTTTTTGAATTGTGTGTAAAAATGTTGATGTTTTTTGTAGGTAAGAATTCAGGCAGGTACTTATGATTAAGCACAAATTATTAGATAGGAGGTATCAGGTTATTAATGTGTTGTGCCTGTCGCTATGCGCATTTCAGATAAGATATGTTGCCGAGACACGACACAATGGGATCCCGGCATGGCCATGGAAGCAATATGGCGGATCAGTAACCATGACAACAACCCTCTTGTTACAGGGTTGAACCCCTCTGCAGCACGAGCCGTAAATCATGAACAGACCTTCGTAAGCGGTACTGGAAGATCTAAAACGAATAATTTATATCACGCCAAGTCTAAAATAGCAATTAATGCCCCTAATTGATATTACAAATTGTTCAAACAGTGGAGAACTTTTTATTACGATGCACATTTAAAGATTTAATTTTAGTGCTAGTAACGAAAACCGCCATTATCATTGTTTAATTACTAAGAGGATGCTAACGTCATCTGGTTACATGAGCAACTTTATGCAAATCAAAGAGCTAAATTTGCCAAAGACTGTGACTGCACGAACGGGAATAGCATATTCGACGCACGTATTTTGTGCTTTTCGTTCACAGCCCGAACCAAAGTCCGACAAGCACCCGGTGCAGAAATCGTGACTAAAGGAATATTACCTTATATTGCGAATTTAACTTTATCTTTCACATAGAATTTTTTATATAACTGACACCATACCCGTTTCTCTAATTATTCATTTAGTTGGAAGGCAGCTTTGAAAAGTAAATATTTGGGTTTCGTTTAATTCGACAGTATCTACTTGTACCCTTTTCCCGGCAGGATAAAACTGAAATGAATTATACATCGCATAAACATGTCGAGGTTCTCGTTTCATTGTTGAAAAAGCATCGGGCGAACCAAAATAGTTTGTTGTACTATATGTCGTCCTTCCAACTCCCTAACGCAGTCAGGGTAAGCATCTCGTTATGTAAAGTGTCTGTTTACAGGCATAACTTAGGCGATCTGTCTCGCCCATAACTTTTGCCTGCTGGCAGTTGTAGCCGAAATGATGATGGCAAATGGCTCCACTACATCCATTTTACAAGCAATTTCTAATCTTCTAATAGTCATCAAGTGATTTGTTAAATTGGCCGGCTTTTCTAAATCGTTTAGGACTGAGGAAGCAAATGCGGCGTGTTTGTAATATTAGGTTTCTATATCGCTTTTGTTACCTAATAGTCAGTCGAAAGTTTTAACCGCAAAGAAAAACAATTTTGTGGTCACTAATTTCTGTCAGTCTTATTTTAATTTCTGATTTTATAGTCTACCCTACTAAATCACAACACTCAACGTAGGTACATTTTTTTTATTATACCCTTTCGAAATAAGTTAAGTTTGGAAATTTGAACAAAACACTTGGACTTAAAATTTAGTTCGTCCCAGTTTTAGAATCACCGACCAATTACTAATATATCACTTATATTGATAAAGTTTTTGAAAACATCGTAGTTGGACGGTTTAATATTTTGCCCTTATCTCTGTTAAAAATTAATATTAAAATAAACTTTAAAAATTAACTAGTTAATTACATTTTTATTGCTATTTTCAAATGGGTTTTTGTTGAAAGCTTGTGAAAAAATAATTTTGATGATTATTTATTAATTTCATAGTTAATGGTGGCTAATTGGCCCTAAATTTGAAACCTAATTTGCAGTAATTTTTGTTCAAGTTGACCATTTTTATTAATCTTTTCAAAGGGACCGATCTTTAATTTCCAGTTACAGTTCCAGATAGGAGGTAGTTATCTGTTAGATAAGGTTTTTAGTTCCTTAGTGCCTTTTCGTGATATTAGCGCCGTGTCCCCCGTTCTACTGAAAGCAAAAGGATTGGTCCTAAATATTATTTACAAAAATGTGTACTGAAATACCCTATTCTTTTTTGAATCACAGTTTTCGATTATGTTATACACTTTCTAAAATGTTTCTTTAACGATTTTAGTGTTATTTTTAATATCCTCTCCTTTATAAAGAAATTATAGAAAACACAATACACAGCTAACTTTTAAACAGTACAGGAGATAAGGGTCGAGATATTTGTCAATAAGGTTTTAAAATTAATATATTTTTTGTAGTCTTGTTTGCTTTGTATCTTTGCTTTAATATAAAAACTCCTTAAATAGCAATTTTCAAGTAATTAAGCGGTAATTTAGTATCCATGTAATATTGCAAATTTGCAGAATTTAACCCACGTATATTAATAATCGATGGGCTCGTGATTAACATAATAAAAATTAATTTTAAACATAATATCTGTATTTTTAAAGTAACCAAAAAAATGCAAAAACGCTTTTTAAGACGCACACATTTTTATAAAACATTAGCGAATGATATCTACAGTACCTATAGTTTAGGTACTTATGAAAATTTGGGCTTTTTAGTTCTAAAAAATGTTTTGTGCTTCGTTTAGGTTACTACTCTAACGGCCGTATTCATAGACAAAGTGTTACTTATGTACACTTACAACTTTACTTGAAAAGTTAAGTAACACCTTTCTACTTGAGTAACTAATTTTTATCAATAGATTTTATCTTAATTTTTTTACGAAATTTGTGAATTTCTAAGTGATTTTTCCCGAAAATGCGTCTATGCAAAATAAATTTGATCCTTAAGTACGTACTTATATTAATTTAAGTAACGACTATGAATTATTTGAGCATAAAAGACGGAGATTCCAAATCCATCATGGCCTAAGTTAAAAAAATAAGCTAGGTACGGAAATGTGTACTTTGTGATAACCAGTATAAAGTGACATACAGTTTGAGAGCAAAATTCACTTCGTGCAATGTAAAATAGCACAGCAAAACTTAGTTGTAGGTGCAAAACCCGTTGTGTGCAAAGAAAATTTTATACAAAAACAGCTATGTAAGTGCAAAATAAGTAAGAAGTTAAAAATCTAACAATGAGGAAGTTCGAATTTCATCCTAATTATTTTATAATTTTATTTAGATATTCTCTTTTAAATTAATAAATATTATGTTGCTATTAATTGTTAGAAGGGCTGATGTCACTTTTTCCGATTTTGGAATTTTCTGGCCAATGTACTACTTCTTGGGTGGTATTTATTGTTGGTATAAAGGCCAATGTCGTATCCATTATGTTTAGGAGTATAATCGACCTCAGCCTGCCCATGTCAAACCGATTTTTAGTTTTGTTAAAAAATAATTTTATTATGCATGCGGATATACTGAAAATCAGTAATAATTGTAACTCTAAATTAATCTGTCCAGTCGATGATCCGTGCCTTTCAGTGCGGCCTTTAGGCTGCAAAACCACTTATCAAATTAATAATGAAATAAAAAATGTCAAATATGTCTGCAACTCAACAACCTCTCTATTAACAATAATTAAAAGCTTGAGAAGCCTTTTGTACATCATTTAGTCGACTTTAGTTTTAATTACTTAGTATTTTGCTCTAAAGTGAACCCAAGAAAGGATATTCGCCACAATAGACATTCCAAGAGATTGGGGAAAATCTTATCCAAGAAAACCACCCATTGAAATATTCGAAATGCGTAAATATGAATTTTTAAAGTTGAAATCACCATTGCTAACTGTCTTGCAGCATCGGAAAAAAGACACTTTGGGTGAGCCAGTTAACTGGTCAAAAATATGGTGGATCTACTATTGAAACAATGAAGCAGAACGCGATTTCAAGTTAACTACAAAAGCTCTTTTAACGCAGATGAAGATATTAAAGCTCTTGACTTAGCAAGAAAACGCAAAACTGCAATTCAACTTTCACCTCTTGCAAACACGCCGCTACAGTTTTGAGTTATTAGCTCCTAAAATTAAAGATCTACAGGAGTTAATTACCTCCGTATATTTATTAAAATTTTCCATCGTTGCCTCAGTATAAAATAAAACCAATACACCAACAGAAACTAAATGGTTCCAGAAGTTTCTAATTCCTAAAAACTTAAAATTCTAAAATAGCTAAATTACTCTTTTATGGGATAAGCTAATTATTTATTTTATTTATAATTTAAAAGGGACCCCATTTCACGTTTCATTTTATTTTTTCCAGGGTATCCAGCCTATACAGCTTAAGCTATGCTATACATATACGATATAGCTCTGCGATGATTATTGGCAAGTAGTCTACAACATGCACGGAAAAATTTTCAGACAATTTCGATTTTCTTTTGTAGTAGTTTTATTTTTCATTTTTATAAATAGAACTCACTTAAGAGCTTCGTGTAGTCTAGCGAACTCGGCGGACTGGGGTTATCACAATTGGCTCGGCCTACAGCTTCGCAAATGATCAGATTGACTCTCAATTTAATTACATATATATAATATAAAAATTATTAAAAAAACTTAACTGAAACTTAATACAATTTGAATTTAACATAAATACGAAGAACTTTGATTCAAAGGTTTATTTATAATGCATATATTTACCCTTTGTGACAAGGCCGGATTATAAATTTTTCCTTGAACATGAAATAGCAAGGTAAAAGGGGGGATACGATACGATGTCAGATATCGTACAAAATAAATTTAAAAGCGGGTATTTGATTTATTTTATTATGTGATATCGTATTTCAAAAAAGTTTACATTCTTCATAGTTGCGAAATCCCCCCCCCCCTTTAACTTCACCATTTCAAAGAAATATATTATGAAATCCGACTTGATCACAAGAGGTAAATAAATTGACTTTTGAATAAAATACCTTCATAGTTGCGTTTTTGTTACAATTTTATTTAAATTGAGCAATTAACAAGTTAAACAAATACAATAAATACAAATTATAACTATCATAGAAACATCTGGCAATAGGTTATTTGCTTTCTTCAGACGTAAACATTAAAAATTCATTTAGAAAATAACATTTGATGAATGATGGATGTAACCTATTGCTGAAAGGTTGTGAAATAGGTAAGTTGATGGTTAAATTAGCTAATTAATTTTTCATTTAATTAATGATTAATAATTAATATTGCATTCAATATGAATCGTGAAAGCTAATTACAACTGGCTTATACTAGCAGGTGTAACTTGGGTATTTTAAAGTAGTTACCTTGCTCAATTCCGTTTTTCGTTTAAAACTTTCTTTAATTTGAATGAAAAAACCTTTGAAGGAAACCAATTCATAAACAAAGATTGCCATTTTACCTATATGACTCATATACCTTCGTTTAAACTACAAAATCAACATAAATAGTGAACTCGGCCTTCGAGCTCGCAGGTAGTTTATGGATATGGGCAAAATTGTCCCTATTTTGATATCTTTCGTGACTTTAATGCAAGAGGTGGTAGCGACCAGACCAAGACCAAGTTAATAATACTGAATTTCCAACTTTTTCCCCTGATATTACAAAATAAATTTAATAAAACAAATTTTAACAACTTCTTTTTAAATTTAAGGTTAGGGGTGTAAAATTACACCTTATAAGATTTCTGGTTTTACTGATAAAAGCCGACAATTTCGCTATAAACCCGACAAACCTTAAAGCCAAATTGACTTATATTGCATTTATGTTTTTTGTACACATATTATTTTTCTTTCTCGTAGCAAGAGGTTAGTAGCTATTCTTACCCAAACGTTGAAAACCGAATTACATTATGAATAATATTCTTATTTTAGAATAACAACAAAATCCATATGCAGTTTTCAGAAATAAAATACACAATCACAGCAGTAGATTGGTGTGATCCCTAATTGAGTTATAGGCGGAAATGCTGGGTACGAATCACGAGAATTGCTAGATAACCTTCAATACGAACAATTTTTTTTTCGATAAAATTCCTTCAGGTCGAAAATGTATAGCACAAGCTGTTGTCGTGGTTTAATTATTGTGTCTACATTTTACTTTCAACGGTTTCAATGTTAATCTCTGCATCTTCCAAGAAATTCTGCAAGCTCTTATGTTTCTTGCACCTTTTTCTGATTTAATTCAGATCAGAATCTCAAAATCTATACACATTCTCTAATTTTATCTGCATTCAAAGTGTCTGGTTAATTTTTCTGGAAGTAATTTTGCATAGAAAATACTATTTTGGTTTTTATAAAATCAGTCATGTTCACCAATTATGTTTGGAGTCACATTGTTATTATAGACTTGCAACAAGCAATAAAGACAATGAGCAGATTTCACAGGAACTTTTTGTGCCAAACTATTTATCACCGTGGCCGAGAGTTTTCCAAAGCATGCATCGGTCTCATCGGATTTATTCACACAGAAAACTACCATCTAATTAACTGCATTGATAAGTGTAATTTTATAGAGGTATTATGACCTCTGCAAGTCATGGGAATCAATTAAATTATTCAACTTGACGTGCGTAATAATTAAATCTAACTCATATAAATATTCCATTGGTATAAACAAAGTGGTATGATCATATTACCAAAACTTGAGAAACATCTTAAACAATTGATAATAACTCAAATCTAATTGTTTTATTAGATTTTTTGTGAAAGTGCAATTTTTTAAATGTACAAACCGTAATCAGTTGGTGACCTTTACATTAACATTATAGAAGATTTATTTCGGTCCAAGGAGGTCAAGTGGATGGAACATAAATAAAAGGTTTAATCTATAATCTTGAAAAGCTACCAAACAATTTTTGGACGAGTGGAATTTAATCCTCCGTGATTAAAATTTTGTAATTATAAATCACCTTTAGGTTAGTCATGGGTGTCTCAGTCACCCGAAGGTTATTTATTCTTTAGAATTTCACCATTGGGCGGGCCAGAACAAATCCGTTCTTTGTCCGATTCTCGATATCTGAGAAACGCCTAAAACTATTGGGTATTAAAATAGCAGACATAATTTTTCTCGAATTTTTTCGTTTTATGGAAATAGGAGACATTAAAACTCACAAATTTAAAGCGACAATTTAAATTATGTAATAGTGTAACCAATTAAGCCTACGCAGTCCAATTTAAATTTTTTTGAATTGCAAACTAATTGAGGAAAGTATCAAAGTAATATAAATAAAGTTAAAAATGTAATAAATACTATGAAAGTAATTCTCCTATCTGGAATATAATCTACTCCATATAAATCACATAAAATTTCAATAAATTACCATACCTGTTTAAATAAAATCGACTAATACTAGTACATAAAAATAAAGGTAACGTTCTATTGCATAATTAAGATTATTATAAATAGTAACGATTGGCTCTGAAGATTTAATTAAAAAGAAATGAAAAGAATCATAAATATTACACGCTATGTGCACCTAGGCTGGAACACTCTAGCATGCCATTTATTCATAATTATTGAAGAATGTTAATTTGTAATGGGAATAAAAAAGTTAATTTTGCGTTCCAATTGTGTGTTTTAAGTAAGCATTATAATATTCTAATGGCTGTTTATGATTTGTTTTATTATCCAATTTGAATTTCATTAGATTAACTACAGCTCCATCCGCGCGAAACAATTTTTGACCTCAACACCAAGCTATTCCATCTCATCGCGCAAATAAAATTTTGCAAGTTACAATTCGATTGAACAAGTAGCCGAAGCTAATAACATAATTTATTTAAAAAAATGGTTGTGTTGATGTTCGAGTTCATTAAGTATAAAAATAAACATGAACATTAAAGCTAACCTTATGTGCAAAAAACACTCTCAATAAACATAAGGCAAGGCGCATTCAAAATCGTAAATTTGCCTTTCAACGACCTAATTCAATTTTACAGAACGGTTTCTTTTCACAGATGCAGCTATAACCTATAAGAGAAGCAATTGAAATTGGAGGCATCTGTAAGAAGGTCTGGAAAGATAGAAATTCTACACTCAACTTTTCAGATGTACCTACCTAACATATCTTTGAACACAATATAAAAGTTATGCAATTTCAATTATTGCATGTTTTACAGTTTGGTTGCTTCGCTACACCTAAATAAAACCAATAAATCTAAATCCATTTTGATTAACATAACATTCAATTTGGCCGTGCCAAGTTCACCTTAAGTAAATAAGATTTGAATGGTTTTTGCTGCATATAAATGAGGTATTTTAGCGAGAAGAGTTGTATGTCGGTGTTTACACAAGGAGAAATTTATATTTCTACAATATCGTGGTTATTATGACTAGCCGTTCCATTCGCCAAGTACAACTTGGTACTTTCAAAGCTCATAAAGACGTATACGTATCTTATCCGAATTAAGATGATAGAATTTAAATTCTAAAATTAGTGCAAAGTTTTAGTCGCTCGAAAACAACATTTCGAAGGGGTTTGAAATATCAATCACGTGTCTCGATCCCAAGACACCCATTATTTTGCAACCCCTATGTTATTGCAGTTCGTTATTAAACTATTCCAAGTATAAAATTGTGTATAGTAACGTAAAACAGGCTGCGACTTCTCGACAATTTTAATTTGTTTTCCGTATAATAAAAACGTTAACGTATATACACAGATCAAGGTAATAGTTATGCATTTAATTACAGGTATTTTAATATGCCATGCACATACATTTTGTAAATGTTAAAGATATTTAATTGAAGATAACAACTCGAAAAGTTCCAATATTGAGCAGGATTAAACTCGTGTAAGGAATTTCAAATGGAATAGTGATATGGAGTGATGCGGGTGAAGGAAGTGATAACTATAAAAGTAACGGTAGAACGGAAATGAAAAGTGCGAAGAAAGGTAGGAAGCAAGGTCGTGCACGCCATCCAGACGAGCCGTTCGCACTCTTTACGAGTTTCTAAGATTGGTGGGGTGGAAGATGAAATGGACCTTTAGGCAGGATGCAGTAATTTGCAGAACCGTCGAAAAAATCTTGCTATCCAAAGAGTAAATTCGCGTAGTTGCGTTATATCATATTTTATTTAAGCTTCATACAACAAATATTTTAATTTAAAAATTTCCTTTTCCACATCCATATTTATCAAAAATTTTCAATTTAGTATGGAGAAGGTAGGTGTTACGGAATTTTATTTTAATTATTTAAATTAATTTCAACCTACTGTAAATTCTTTAGATACACACATACTTGTGAATGATTAAAAGGAAAAGTCACATATGAATATTAAAATTTATTTTAAAGCTACAAATGTTAATGTTTTAGAAGCAATTTCAAAATATGCAAAATTTTTGGTGAGTGCAATTGCACGTTCCAATTATGTTGACTAATAATACCGTTTTAGTGAAATATTTTCTATGTAATTTTGAAACTGTCCTTGTTTTACAATACGTTTAGTGAGGACAATTTTAGCGTACCGTAGATAATGCATATTCCGTAGGGCTTACCAAACTACTGCAATATAGCTGCAATAGTAATGTCGCGTTATCTTCATTTGTGCTGTTCATGTTGGCCCATAGCAATAAGACAATTCCATTAGTTTTTATTAACAAAACTGGAATACAATATTTAAACTAATATTCGTTTTAAATGAGATTTGTCCGGCATTGAAATTCAAAATTAAATTACTGTCAACTAGCAATGTGTGCATTTTAATTACGCTTATTACGGAATTACCGCAGCAATATTCACAGTATGTTTATCGTAATTGATATTTACGATGTTATGGTCGATATTTTACCTTTCTCTATATCGAACCACTTTAAGATACAATTAAAATTACAGCTATTAAATAAAATGTCAATTATGTAGCAATCCACTTAAAATAATCCGTTACAACCTCTTCTCCAGTTGGTGTTGAAACCGGAGTGTTTTCAGAGTCGTTCCGTTTCAATTTGAGAAATTAATAAAACTGACCAAAGCAATTTTCAAATTGGGGAAGCAATAGTTTTAATAAATCTTATAGCAGCAATAAGTTGTACATCGAATTCGGTTTACTTCCCCATCGTTTCCGGCGGAGATCGTTAACCGCGTGTCGTAATTTTCCCCTTTCTTTCACCATCCCCAACAACCACCACCCACAAAAATCGATAGCCAGATAGCTTCAAATGTTTCACTAGCTGAACGACCACCAGGAGCATCGTAAATGCCTGGATTCTTTGTTTCAAATCTAACCCATAGATACAAATCCCTTATTCGTACCTTACAGTTGGTATTACCATTCGAATCAGAATGTGAATAAAAGTTCTATAACTTTTATGCCGAGTCACAGTCTAAAATCTGAAAGATTCTACAAACTACGACTAAAGAGATCTTAGCAATTTATATTCTTATACCTTTCCATTGTCATATATTCCATTAAAGTCGATCATTTTAAGTGCCCCCACCCTCGCGAACCGAGATAAAAGCTCAACCGTAAATATTAACAAGTTTAAGTAGGAATTTTGAGTAATTTACAGAAAATAAAATTAAACTAAATTGTAATTTGCATTTCAACAAACCACAAGTAGTACATTTACACGCAATGTTTACTTTGTAATGGATACAAGCGGAGGTTTGTAGCAAACTTCAAAGAAATTATTCAGGAACAGCGGTGAACAGTCAAAGAGCTAACATTTTAATGTCACAGTAAATAAAACAAAAGGCAATTAAAAATTACAAAAATATCCTTTGTGGTGGGAAAAGTGCATAATAGTACCTATAATAACCGGGAGCTATAGTTTTCACATTCGATTATTAGGTATTTATGGTCGTATTAAAATGATGGACACTTATGATGATGATCATCAGACGACAAAATGGTCTTTGTCTGGATTGTCCGTCAGTTGGAGATCGTTTAAACTGAAAGTACCCTATCTTCGAGAAGCAATTGCACCGTTGCACTCGCTATCTTACTAACAAAAATATGTAGCAATACACGCCAAGTCACTGATATTTATAGCATAGTTTGGTCGTTTCCCCACAGTAACGGAGCCCAAGATTAAAACACATAACTTATATTTTATTTTGCCCTTTCTGTCTTGTTCGGTCGGTTTGCTTGAACGCAAAGTTTTTCGTGACTTTTTGTGCTTCACTGCTTTTCTTTACAACTTTAATGAGTTCACAACTTCAAAGTAGACGGTATTAATTACTTTAAATAGTTCTTTTTGCCTCTATTTGGATTAAAGAGAATATTAAGACACCCTTCGGAAAGAATCAAGCCTTAATTTAAAAATAATTGAAAAATACGCAGCTGTTTCAACTCTTGCTATACGTAAGTTGGGTCCAACTCCAGTAAAATTAAAATTCCCCCATCATAAGTTCGCGAGGAAAAGTTAGTAAATCAGTGCATCCGAAGGGGATGAAGTAATTTGCAGGCGCCATGTTGTAATTGCGATGATGGTATCTGCAACGGTCGGAATTCGATAGTTAAGCACTCCCCATTGTTAAATAATGCATGTTATTTAGGAGTTCTAGGGGTGGGCGAGACTCCCTGGTGAGGACCCAACTCACACCTGAGTCACCGTCTAGCTAGTTTTTTATGAGTGGGCAGAACAGGGCACATTAGTCTTGGAACTAACAATGGCACTCAGGATTGGCTGAACTCTAAACCACATCGGTGAGATTAATGAGTATCTTGTCTCAAAATTACAAAGGCGGTGAGAATAATAATAAAGAATTTAGTGGTCGGACATCTTCTGTGGACTGGTCTGTCCGGCTTTCTGTATTGATATCAGTTAGGGATCGCTGTAGCATCAATTCACACGAAACTTTTCTTTGCATACTCAATGAGCAATTTTTATGAAACCAGAACAAAGAATTATTTTTCAACACTACATATAATAAAAGTACTTTAAATTTATGATATAACCTTCATTGAATATGTAAATTGCCAAGTTGTTTCAAGAATTTTTAACTAGATAAACTATGACGTTCATGGAACAGAAATTGTAGTGATGAAAAATTCAGTTTGAGACGCTATGCGGTATAGAACTTGTTATGCAAACTGGACGAGTCAGTTTCCCGTGTTAATCTTGCATTAGACAGCTGCTATGTAAGATTAATATTTGCCAACACAAAAGCAGTATATTCCTAAATTAAAAAAAAGGTTTTACGGCTTTAGTCAACGGTCAATAAACCTAGAATTCGCTCAAAATATGAAACAAAAAAGCTCGTTAAAAAAATTTAACACGAAAATCAGATCTTATGTTGCTTTGGAAAAAAGTGTGTATAACTTTTAATAAAACTGTTAACTTAACACGCTTAGGTAATTTCAGAAATGACCAACACAAATTTAGCATGACGACATCAAATGCCATTTTTATGAAATGAAAGCAATTGCCTCAATAGTCGTACAATATTATCAAATTATCACACACATATACACAAGGGCTCAACAGGATAGGGCACCATAACACGACTCATTATGAGGTATTAGCTTTGTATAACTGGAGTAATCCAGATTACTTTATGATATCATTAACGCTTCAAACTTCAAAGCTCGCGTGACGTAACTAATTTTAATTCTTATTTGTATTTTCATTTACATATCGCATGTGCCAACTTAAAATGTGCCGAACTACATTAATTGACATTCTTCAAATAAACAACCCACTAAAACATCTTTTACACGGTACAATTTTCTTTATTTTAATCGTTCAACATAAATTTTCTTTTTATGCGATTTTCCAAAATTTCATCAGTCGATTGCTATGTCAAGACCTATTTCCTTTTATAAGTGATTAACTTGTTGAAAAGCAGTGAAGTTAATAGAAAATTAAGCTAATAAAACTAACATGGCCATTACGAGACCATAAAACCCTTTATGGCTTACTACTTAAATAAACAACACGGTAGTTAAAACTATCTAATAAAATCCACACTGAAAAAATCACATCGTTTTCACACTTTTGATCTATAAACATAATTTTAAAGCAATAATAATAACTATGCTAACAATAGCACTTACTTTATTGTAAGATAACTTGTAATAATTTGCGTTCTAGTTCTGGATGTTACGTTGGGGAGAAATAATTATGGGAGATCTTGGAAAATTTAAATTTTTAGAATAAAACATGTAATATAATCTAAAAGCTTGTGCTTCTTGATAATGTAGGTAATATTATAAATTACAATTTGTATTAGTTAAAGTCCCCTGTCAAAGTCACGGTCATTGACGTAGAAATTAACATATCTTTGTTATGGAATAACAAAAATCCATGGATTTATGTATCTACAAAGTGGAAGAATTACCAAAAGGAATTCTATTCATATTTCGAATTAAAAAATAGAATAAATCACAAACCTACACGGAGGAAAAAGTTTTGACGTTTGAAAAAGTGGAAAAAGGAGAAGATAAAAGATCCGATGAGTTATAACTGAATTAAATATTAATAATAAAACGGGTTTTTAGAAACGTCCGAAAAAATTAGTTAAAATCACGAATAACGAACTAAGTGTTCAAATAATGAAACTTTATGTTTTGATTAAGCTGCTGATAGCCGTAGATTATAGCCCACAGTAATGTAGGTTAGGCACTTCGGTACGTTACTCGAGAACATGAACATTGAATGTTATAAGGATACATAAACACGCGTAAAGGAGCCATTTTGTGTAACTTTATCGCCATTTTGCTGTAGTTTAAAGCAGGAACGGGGTGCGTTCGAGGTGCGAGATAATGACTCTTGATAGTCTAATGACGTCACAGTAAGGGTTCATGCGAAACCAGGGACTAAGGACAATCAACCAAATAATTGCATTTGTTCTTCCGTTTTGCCAATAATAGAGAATTGTAATTGTGTTGAGCATATTTGGAGATGCGAGAAAAACAACTTTTAGTTTGGGAAAAGAAATAAGTTACGACGTATGAATTTAAGTATGTAAATTAGTAAATTTTAATATTCTTGGCTTGTCGCAAATATTCTAAACCATTAGCGAAAGCAAGTTGCGGTAGAGAAATTCTTTATTAATTACATTCCCGGTCTCTATCGAGCAACGTTGGCACAATGAAGCTTTCTAATTACGCTTCTCTACACTAAAACGTTGCTGCAATCGCCTGGCAATATGCCATCTAATGGATACGAGCTCATAACTCATCCCCCAAAGGGTCAAATTAATTTAGAGGCTTAGAAAATTGCTTACATCACAATCGAGACTTATAACTTTAACAATTGAAAACTTTCATAATAAAAATAATACAATAACAAATATTGAAGTCTATATTGGCAACCAACCCTAAATAGAGTGTTTATGTTATGAAACGACGTCGAGTATTGCCGTAGACGACTCCCGTGTGCAACTTTTCAGTTTGCAATATTCTCTTGATAGTGTCTATAGCAAGGATAGCATGGATGTGTATTACGTTTTAAAACAAAAAATTTTATTACATTTTGCAGGAAACGGCTTTAACTTAAGCCGATAAGATAATATTATCATCATCATACAAAAAACAAATCGATAGTTAATTAGCAAAATGGTTGGGTCAAAACAAAAAGCCACAAAATCAGTAGTCATAACACACGCTGATAATCACGTATCATTTAAATTACGTTTCTGCCTAGGGGTGTAGTTATGTCCGAGCATAGTAAAGCTTCAATCCCTTGTGGGATAAAAGGGTATTCTCCCTAATACAAAAGGGGTTCGACATAAAAAGAGAACGATCCGTGGAATTGCAAATATACAGCCATATCCAGTTATGCAAACTATGGTCACTATCTCTTCTATTGGCCATTAGGTTCACGATGGACAATCGTCGGTTAGCTCCCGATTGCCGCTGGGGGACTCATCTAGAAAATTATATCATGTAGCTCGGGTGCGTGTGCTAAAGGGGGAATGTTTAAAGTAGCAGCTTAACCGCTAGTGCCACGTAGATCGACATCATTTTCATAAAACGAGTAACGAACGAAAATTAGTCCGCTATGAGCAATGAAGTTTTCACAATGCAAAAATAACCTCATAAAATGCATACTCGCTCGTTACAAATTACTACACTTCTTCAATTTTCAGTCTCTATTTTTTTTACAAAAAGTTCCAATTAATTAAATTCCAATGTCTCACAAAAAGTAAATAGGTACCAAATAATAATTTTTCTTATTATTTGATTATTTAATTCCATTAACTTTTTAATTTTATATTATGTTAACTCATAACTGGGTTTTTTTCAGTGTAACCAAAAATTTGGAACTATTAAAGCAAAAAAATTAGACAGTTAAGATGATTTATTACCAAGTTCAAAATGTCAATTTATTGCCTTATATTTTTAATAACCAAATAATTGTTAAATTATAAACAAATAAGCACATAAAAATATAAGTTTATCTCAATCACAAAAATTAAATAAACTAAAGCGTTTAATGGCTTGGTAAATAAGCAATAAATGGCAGTTATTCATATAAGTACATTTTTTTTATTTAAAAGGAATTATTAATCTTTAAATGTTGAAAGCTATAATAATAATAATAACTAAATAATTAATTGGCACGATCTTATATTTATCACAATATTATTATGTTGAGTGGTACTAAATTTCTTAATGAGATTTTAATATTCTGAAAATTCAATATAAAAATTGTTTTTGTGATCCTACATGGTGGTGCAAAATTTTTGGTATTACTGGAAGTTCTTGAGGAATGCAGTGATTTATGATGAACTTGCCATGATTGTATTTACTTGAGAACTGTAAAAACAGGTCAAATACAAACGAAGCGAAAGTAGGAAATTATATTATGATATAATATTATATTAAACTTTGATATGTAACTGAAACAGTTTTCCTACCAACAATAATTTTCTTGCTTGACAAAATTTTCACTCTACCATCAAAGTATAAACAGTAAAAATACATTCCCATATATTTGCATAAGACCTATAATTTTGAAGTTTAGGGTTTCGTCATCAGCTGAGCAAAGTTTGAAAATTACTGATAATAAAATAATCCATCGTGCCATTGACTTTATTGTATATTTTATAGATACAGCAAAATTTTTATCTCGAAAAATGTTAATAAAACACTACTTTAACGTATCTACTATCCATAATATTAAAGTAAGTAGGTATAATGTCAACGTTTAAGATAATTTGAAAGATAAAGAGCACGAGAAAATAAAAGTGCCGATGTGTTTAAAAAGTAGTTTAAAATGTAATCGATATGAAAATTTTGAAGTGATTCTAATCTAGCATATCTGTTTATCTAAATTTGGCAAAATATGTAATTTAAAAATATCTAAAGTTTTTCCCTTTTATAGGTAACATCCAAGATTTTGTCACGTACGATAACTATCGAAAATAAGTTATCTTCATGGATGGTCCAAAGGATTGTTAAAAGAAGCATTTTTATCATAGTGAGAATTCCAATAGCCCAATAACAGCAATAGCGCCATCACGTATCATGAAAAATCGATATCCAATATTAGACACGGTATGCAGTAGGTGATGTGTTGCAGTATAGATAAGGTCCATAATAACGAAAGGTTGAACTGTTTTTTTAAATTAAATTTAATAGCAATTAAAATCAGCAACAGATGCTGATTTTAAAAAATAACCATTTGTAATTCTTGAAAAGTTAAATTTTTAAATTTTAGATAATTATACAGTTTTTAAGAAATTATTTCTGTTATTATTCCAAACCAACTTTGTTAGCAAGGGTTCCATCAGGTAAGTAGTAACATAGGCGTCCACATGGGGAGTGCAAGGAGATCCCTGGCATCCGTTTTCAAAATTTCTCTTTTAATAATTACTAATAATTTTTATTTTAATAAAATAGTATCAAATAAAAGAAATAAATATTGGATTCGAGTATTGTAATATTACAAAACAATAATAATACAAAAGCAAAAATACGTATGTTTCAAGTTTAAATGTTTTAAACATAATTTAACAAGTTTAACATAATATTAGATGACGGTCATGGCCTGATAGTGGGATCAACTGCTAACGTAGGGCTCCCCGGTTCGACTCCGGGTACAATCTAAAATTTCTTGACCGTCTTCGGTGCTTCGGAGGGCACGTAAAGATGGCGGTCCCCCTGTGTTAATGATTTGCCATCATAACAATAAAAGACAGGGTGCAGACACATCGAAAGGCAAGCCTAGCAAGCTACCAGAGATGTAAAACCCAAAATGCTCATAGAACTAATACATAAATTAGTAAAAGGACAGGGGAGAGACCTATATTAAGAAGACTTAAGAAGACTATATTAAGAGTACTAGAAGAAGAACATAATATTGCATTTCTTCTGGGTAAATTAAGTACTTGTTGGTTTACAAATTAAGAATATAATTAGAATGCCATTTCGAACAGTTTTGTTTTAAAGATTATATTAATTAAGTATATCGTGGGAAATCCTTCAGATAAGGGAAAACTCGGATTACCTAGAATTTTCGTTAAAATGTAAAATAGGTAAATGCCTCTATGTTTTGTATGTTATAAAGTGACTAATAATTACAGCATATTTTCATTCGACAAATCGATCACGCAACAACAAAACACAAAACAAGGGAACATAACAAAAAACCACGTAATCGCACAATATCTGATAAAGCAGATTATACTTTATATTGGCGCCATCGAATAGCCGAGACTCGGATAAGCCGGATTCTACTGTACGTACGAATGTATGTATAACCAATTAAAAAAATTGGATGACTAAAAATTCACGAAATTACTCATTTGCCTGTGTAAGTAAATGTGAACTTATCGGCTTACTACGCAATGATTTATGGTCCCTTTTAATTGATTATATTGTTTATTCAAGTCTTGAAATTAAAAAACATATTTTCAAAAATTCCGAAAAATTCAAAATTAAGAGCTCAAATTTTTATACCATATTGTTTTTTCTCAAATTTACTACACATTCGTGCATTTTTACTGAACAATGTGTTATTTTTGTACCACTACATAAATTTCTTAACTTGAACTTAAATCCATCTTACATCTCAATAATTACGGTCATAATCTGCAGAAAACGCTATGCGCAATGTGCAAATTTCTGAACTAATATCTGCGCAGATTATGGCCATAATTGAAATCGTAGTTATTGATGGTATAAGACGGGTTTTATAGTATAGACATTGAACATTTACAGCTTAACAAAAATGCAGATTAGCTGAAATTTAGTAGACGGGGGTGTTTTTGAGTTTCCTAAAAGACTCCTAAAATCCTGTCAGCCTCTCCCCCAATTTATTCTTGATTTTAATTCCTTCAACGCGGTTTTTCTTCGATGACTCTCTTAATTTCACTTTTACAAAAAATTATTATTGGGCCAAAATTGAAGAAAAGTAGAAATTTTCTATAAAACAGTTAATTATTCGGAATTCACTTCAAATGCTGTGGATAAAACTGTAAAAGAAAATTATTCGGAATAAAATTATTCAAAAACTTGGTAGCATTTTAGAGTTTTTACAATAAAATGAATTTCGCCTTTGGCAGATCGTTTTTTATTTCAATAAGGGAAAATTGAAAATTTGATACTGTTCAGTTTTGGTTTGACAAGAATTTTCATAAATCTATAATAATGTTATTTCTGTTAAAAAAATATAACCAAGGTAATGAAAACTTACTTAAAAACCTAAAATTAGTGTTTTGGAATTAAAGTTTTCAAGTAAGTTTTCATTAATTTTGTTACATTGATAACAATTCTCTGTGAAAGTGGCACAAAACATTGGGGAGTTAAAATCCCCAATTGTGAAGAAACCAACAGAGGATTTTAGAGAAATTATGAGAGGTTCATTATAGGACCCTCTAGTAGTCTAGTACACGTGTCTGCCAAATTTCAGCTTGCCCGGAATTTTTACAAGCGATAACCAGTTTTTTCCATTAAATCAGTGAAAATTTTTAAAAACATAATGTTTTCTCTTTAATTATTGTCTAATGGTAATTTTCCGTAAAATTAAATAAGCAAGTTTTAAAAACCACGCCTTGGAGGGGGGGGGCTAAAATCTCCAATTGAAGGAGGTCAAGCCGGTGGAAGATTTTCAAAATACACGTATTTGCAAAATTTCAGCTTGTCCGGATCTTCTCAAGCTTGGATCAATTCTTCATCTTCATTGTCTGGACCATATTAGATTTAAAAAACTCATTAAAATGAAAATCTGCTGATGTTGAATCAAAATTTAACATTGAAAATTGCAAAACAAATCTAATGTTAGCTAATGTATAGTGGGTATTGTTAATGTAAGTGGGGGGGGGGGGGGGGGGAGAATCTTATTCGACATTAATATTTTGGAAGATTCTCTTTTAAATCCCACAAATTATGATTTTAAGAATTGTAATCAAGGAAAGTTAATTGGCTTATTCAATCAATTACTTCTAAATTGTAATGTTGATTACAAAAAAATTGAAATCCCCCCCCCCATATGGTAAGTACAGGCATAACAATACTTCGAATAAAAGACAATCAATATTTCAAATTTGATAAACTCATATCTTTAAAAATTGTAAGATAATATGGAAATAATTCTAATTTGCGGTTTCTAGTTTTATTGTGAACTATTTTTATTACCCGTAAAACAATGGTGTATTATTATTATTATCAGACAGTAAATCATGGAAATCAAATTTTCGTTCGAAATTCAATAGGCCATTTTTATCTAATGGTTTGTTTTAATTATTATAATATAATGTGACTGACTGGGTTTGGTGATATTGAAAAAAATTGATAATATTGATATCTAAAAATTATGTATATATCAAAAGAAGTTTTCATCATATAAATAATGTGATAATAATAAATTATGATCAAGAATTAAAATTTATTTTATTCTAAATACTTTTCACAATTTTTTTATACTGTTATTAATTTCTAAGTTAAAGAATAATAACAAGTAGATGATATAACTACCTAATATTTTTTTCTGATAAGTTTTGTTTTGCTAATTTAGGATTAGTAGGTAAGTATCATTTTCTCTAAAAATAAAAAAAAAATTAGTTTTGAACTTGTTTGCTGCATTTTCACATTATTTGATTATATGATAAATAATCCTGATATAAGATAATCTAGGGGGGAAAATAATGACAAGAAGAAAATCCATGTTAAGAAATATTAAAGCTAATACCTGTATTCAGGGTGTAAAATCCCTAATCTCCTGGTTAAAAACCAAAAAATTTACTACCTCTAATAATTTTATTATTAATGAAGTACATAAGTGATTCTAAATCCCGAATTCAAAGTGAAGAAGTTTTTCGTAGATTAATTTTGCCATTGGGTTATTTCCCATTAGCACATTATTTTGATCCCATCTCCATAATAGCAGAAAAATATAATTTTCAGAAAATGTAAATAACGCAACTTTTTTAAAAATTAACCTGACTTTGAGGACACTTCACCTATTGTAAAAATGCAGGTGTAACCATTCTCTAAAATGCGTTATTTTATGTTTTGTTCAAATTTTAATAATATTTAAAATACTCCTTTACAGCAAGACTTTATAATGGAATGGTTTCTGAATCCCAAAGGATTTTTATAATTGACATTATTAAAACATCAACAGACAATTTTGGACATTTTTCTCGACTTTAAAGCGGCTGCAGCCCATTATAATACATTTCCAGATTTCCAAGTTAATTTTTTGATAATTACAGTTATAAAAAGCCCTTAGAATTTAAAAATGTTACAAAATACCTCTACAGCGCCCGATTGTTAAACTTTATCAGCATTTTATGATTATTATAGGACAAACTATGTAAAAACAGCCATTCTAAAGCACATTTTATACTAATTAATAAAAATAGTCTCCATTCTCAGGAATTAATTGGTACAGTTTAAAAAACCTATCCAGGTGGTTTTTTCTATTATTTTTAATTTAACGTTAAACTTCCTTTTAGTCAAAACCGAAGAGATTAAATTAATATTTTTACAGCAAAAAAGGCGACTTTCCATGAATATGTTTATTAGAAGATTACTTCAAAATTTGACGCTGCGGTACTGATAATTCTCATTAATTTGAAAACGAATGCTTTGTTATCTTATGAACTATTTGAAACTTAAAAGCCATTAAACGTAAGGGCAGGTCGATAACGTGAATAAGCAATAAAATATTTACAGTTTATGTCGAAGTGCATCTGCTGAACGGTTCAATTATAAAAATTGTATGGAAAGGTATACTGTCGAACGTAAAAAAGGAAAACTGACAAAATGCTACAAAAATATTATGTTACAATTTTCCTCTCATTTTATAAAAAAAAACAAACAAAGGTTTAGAAGATATCAGTCGGGATAGACCAAAAAGCGTGATGATGTTTAACTAGTAAATTCCATGAAGCCAGAGAGATTCGAACCTAGAATTTCAACTTGCAATTATCTTTTTCGATGGGTCTGATATTCGACTATGATGTCAAGTCCCAAAAGAGGGATGGACGGGTTACCATAACTTTGGGAATAAGATTTGTTTACGTTTAAAAGAGAAAAGTTATCATATCGTTTCAAAAAATTCTGTTCCCACGAAGCTGTACTATTTGACATTGATTTACATTGATTGATTAACGACAAATCAAGTCCTTTTTTAGTGTAATATTATTTTCAATGCGGTTCCTTTGCCGATGTTTACGTTAAACATCTGATGACATATTTGTTTATTGCCCTGGGAATGTCACAGGACAAGTTTGGTTCTTATTTTTTGAATCCTTTTAGCATTTCATCTTTTTTCAATACCGGTTAGCTATTTTTTAAATTTATCTACAAAACATTGACAGATTTGTGATGTCTAGATCTTTGCTTTTACTTTAAGCTGCAATATAACAAAAAATTATAGGTATTTGAAATAATTTTTAGTTCGATTAACCCGTAAACGGTACAGTACCAATTTCAGGTCATAAACGGTACGAAGTATGGTCTAAGAGAAAACTACGCTTTAAAATTTGATTTAGATATTATATTTTATCTGATGGTTGGGGGGCGTTAGTTGATGTTTTTAAAGTTAGCAGACAAACAAATAATAGTGATAACAAAAATTATCTTTTAACGTAAAAAAAATACATAACTCTCCGAGATTTTACAAAAAATGTTTACATTTTACAAAATTTCTTAGATATTTTATGGATATACTCCGATGTAGGTACTGCGTTTAATCTTAAAGTTTTTTGGGGCTAAGATAACAAACTTTTTTATTTTAAGGCGTTTCTTCGAATTTTTCTGATTCTTCTGCTCTTAAAATATGTTTAATTCTCAACTCGAGTTCCTGTTACAATCTGAAAATTACTATCCTCTTTTTCATATGGGGCGTTATAAGTTCTTTTGATTACATTTTAAAAAAAAATTCTGCAGGAGTATAAAGTATTAGAAGTGATTATATCCAGAAGTTGAAAAAAAACTACGTACCATCGGCTACCTTCGTAGAACATTTTTCATCTGCCGGATCCCTCCCGCTTTTTGTCCTTTTATAGTAATCAATTATCTCTGGCTTACCTGTAGTTACATCATCAGTAACATCGGGTGTGATGCATTAAGGATGCCAGTATTACTGTCTTATATTTTTTACTAGCATAAGAAACCATTGTTATGTTTTCCCCATGGGTTAATCACAATGGAAGTCTGGTGTACAAATATTTTGGATTATTTGCTAGTTTCTTGACATTTTTGGTAAATTTCTGAAAGTTCTATGTTATTCCTGGAGATCCTAATGGATTATATAATAGATATTGACGCATTCTTGGGTAATCCAATGACATTCCAGAAAAATTTTCTTTGAAAAATTTCATGAAAATAAGCGAGCTATAGGCGAAAACCCGCATTGGGCGGTGTTTGGCAATTTTGTTGCAGTCTTAAAAAATTTTGTGACATTTTGTGGAAGTTCAAGGAAGTCCGGTACGTTTGGTAGTCTGGTGCACGTGAATTTAGCCGTGTTTTCCTTAAAACCATACAGAGAAGATCCAATTTTTCTCGATTTTGAGAGCAGAAACTCATTTGGTATTTCCCGTTTATTCTTCTTCGTTGTGTCCACTTTCTTTCACGCAAAAGCACAATAAGCTCGATTGACGTAAACCAATTATCAGCACTTACATTTTTGTTAGTTCCATAGACAGGTTGGCATAAACGAAAAACTGATTGGGTTGGTTTATTAAATTCCTTTTCTGATTCTGGTAGACCGTGGACATCGGAATCACGCCCTGTGTAGAATAAACGGTTATGCAGTTCATGCCGTACTTGGTAGGCTTCAATTTTGAATCCTGAATTTGCATCTGCCTCTAAATGCGATCAGCATTTCAGCAATGGATGTATTTACGCCTAATTGTGCTGCCTGACAGTTTCTAACAAATTTATTATTTTATAAATTTATAATATTCCTGCGACTGCTGCAGCAGGATCCTCCTTTTTGCATTCTATGCGATTTGCAGGATTATCAGAATGAAGGTTGATCGACAGAAATGTAAACTTCTGGTTTATAACACACATGCAAATACGTCCCGTCCAGTTATTTTTCAGAAAATAGTTTCCATATTTTCGTGATTTGACTTAAATAGGTACATCTGTGGAAATTAGCAGGCCTAGAAGGCTTTAATTACAATCATATGTGTGGTTTGAATCCAGGATATTTTTTGACGTGAGTATTTCACTCTCTGATTTTTAATTTTCACGTTTTTCCATCGAATTATTTCCTAGAAAAATCTTCACCAAAGGAAAGACCCGAAGTTCATGATGTTGTAGGAGAATTTTCCAGACATTGTTGAGCCGTACTACTGAGTCCTGATGACTGAATAACAATGCTATGTTTCATGGAGTGATTTCTGCTTACGTGGGGTAGGGAACTTCATTTATATTTATTTTTTCCATAATAACTTCTTTACTTTTATCTTCGCCAGCACCAATTTCTTCATTTCCTGTAATGCCATCCCATTGAAGATCTTTCAGTCACTGTTTTTTTAAAGTCTTGATCATAATGAATATCTTTAGATTTCCCAAGTCGGGAATCCATACCGAATCTATTTTTTGAAAGAAATGTACCCCGTATGCAGTGGTCCTTCAGACACTTTCGTACTTTGATGCGGAATAAATGAATTTTATGAGAACCTACGCAACTCAAAATCTGTAACAATATTAGTAATAACTCAACTTGAAACTATTGAAAACAAGATGATGGTATGCAGCTAAACATTGAGCATTAAATAATGTCTCCACACCCCAAAATACCGGTTGCGGGTTAAATTCAAATCTAACAAAAACTAATTTTTCAATGAATGAAATTAAAACAAATTAAATTGAAAAAATGAAGTCTAGCTGTAGAATGCAATAACTATTATTTACACAATGTTTTATATAGTACCTACTATATTTAAAATATTATTAGTTTAAAAATTATTTATAAACTTTAGATTTCCACATGTAAAAATCTTATTGAAGTTTATGACGATATTTGTGTAAAGAAAATTTAAAAAAATCCTAAATACCACGCGTTTGACATACTTAAAAGAAAATGTTCTTCTATACTTGTGTGTTTTCACAATCAGTATTTGTGCGTAAATGATTGAAGATAAACTGTGATATTTGGACGATGCAGTTAAAAACTTTTATTGGAAAATTTGCATAATTAAATGATTTTGCAGTAAATTTCCAATTAAGAATATTATGACTATAGAGATATAAAAAGTGATAGTTGTTGTTGGCTTTTAGAAGAGTAAGTTAAGAATGGTTTTACACCCCTCATAAAGTGGCTATGTCAACAAGCAATAAAGTGTTTGCCGCCAATTTCAAATGCCCCAACGAAGTGTTATATTGCCACAATCAAAAAGATTAACATAATCAAAATGCAGTAAAATCGTAACATATCAACACTTTTTTATCAATAAAAAGGCACCAAAAAAGGAAATCTTTGCGCCCCTAAGTGCTTGAAGGAACTTGTTATTGCTACGACACTTAAAAAAAGTGTGAGACTAGGATTACCAAGCAAAAAGTATTTTAAGTTTCAGTTTGTAAACATTTAAGTAGGTAGACAAAACTCTAAAGATAGAAGTACCTACTATTGATGGTAAAAAGTAATGAACGTTGTTGAGTTAGGTCAGTGCGACATAATAAATTGTTTTGGCGATCACGTATTTTTTTATTTGCTTTTAAACTACCCACAATTAGCTATTAAAGTAATAAAATCATTGTATGGGACATGAAATTGCAGTAATCCTAAATATCGTGGCATTTAATCATTGATTATTGCAATCATGCACACCCAATACGTATTTTTAGTTTGTCACGTTTTACGAGCCAGTATTTAATTTTATACATGAATATGTTCCTATTAATAAAAATATCGTGTCCACATCATGTCTATATTCCGTCGATTTTGATTTATCTTTAGTTGAAGCTTAAAATATTGCCCGACCAATGTTATCAACCTTTTTGAAATTGTTACGCAGTTTTAGATTTCAAAATGTTTATGCAACAATTTTTTATTTAAAAACCACGTTCCTGGTCATATAAATATCATAAACGTGATACAATTCAAAATAACGAGCGAATTGGAACGGTAAGCTACGGTGTGTTTAATAAACAAACAATATTTATAAATATCAGTCATTCGTTTTGCTTTTGAAAATACACTTAATATTTTAGGTGTGGTCGAGTGGCCTAAAATTCACAATGCATCAGTATTTGGAAAGAATTTTTTCAATTACGTCGGCAGTGTTAAAAATTAACGGGTATTCTAGCAAGATAAAATTCTTAAAATATTCCGAGTTTTCATTAAAAATTCAAAACTTAATTAAAATCCGGTTGGAATGATTAATATCCGTTTTTATATAAAATTATAATGGCATCCATAAATCAGAGAGATAAAAAGTCAATCCGCTTGAAAAATAATGTACGACTTTAAAAAATTTAGAAACTTTCTCTCGAAAGTGTAAAAAAATCTTCAGAAAAGAAACTTTTTAAAATCGCCCTTTACAAAAGTAAATCAATGAGAATAAAAACTTAACTTTCTACAAACCCTTTTTGCAAACTTTCTAATTGGCAAAACATGTGTAATTTTACTCCAAGTAAAAGAAGCGATTCAAAAAGTATATGCCATAAAATGGAATAAGAAGTATCAAATATTTGAAGTATTTTCAATAAAAAACTACTCGAAAATATAGGTAGGAATGAAACATGGCTGGTTCTCTCAGTATCAAATGAATCAAGAAAGAACTTACGAGGGGAACAGAAGGGTGTAATTTATATCCCAGTTCCTCGATCAAGCTTGTTCGTTCGAGTATGGAGAGTGAAGGGAGGTAGGCTATAAAATAGTTTGAAGAGGGCTCGAGAGACGTCTCTAGATACCATGCCCAAACTTCGCACTACATGCAGCTCGTAGAGAGATTCAAAATTTGATAAGAAATATAAATTTAAAATAATGAAACACAAATTTAGATTTTTTAACGGTATTAATTATTTGAGTTGTTTATTGCAGAAATCTGCTCTAGGTCGATGCTATACAAATGCGATAAATACGAGCGCGTACATAAACTCTGCAAAAATTTCTAATTAAATTTAATTTATTCTAAATAATTAATACCAATTTAAAATAGAAATAGTTTGTTCACAAATTACTGATTAAACTACTTTTTAAGTTGCCGGATTACTATCACATCGAGAGTAAATGTTCATTCAAACTTGTTTATAAATATTTGTAATTGCAAATTAGCTCATTTGTTTATTCAATTTGCTGTATAATCCTAGTACAACGTACCTATATTTTGCATAAATTGTACAACATTGTCGGTCGATCGCATATGCAAAATTGATCACAAAAAATAGCTATACTGGAAAATTTATTAGGCCGGATTTATGAATTTGTAACGTTTAGTTTATGAATAAAAGGTTCATAATTATGATTTTTTGTTCTAGTTATTCGGGTAATTTTGAAAAATATATTAGGGTATTGTGTGGTTGCAGCTTGTTATGGTCAATTATTGCGCAGCGTTCCTTGGTCCTCTGGCAGGTGAAGTACCCTGTGGTCCCAACGAAGAATTTATATAAACTGGAGTTCCGTAAGATAAGATAATAGTAATCCCAAAAAAAATCAAATAAAAAATAAAGAAATAAAAGTAAATAATTGACACGAATGATAGTGTAAACATCAGACCGTTAAATTTAGAGTTATAAAATTATATTTTTATTAAACGGGCAATAAGATAATGAATGAAGATAGTGGAGCTATAAAAATAGCAATATAGACATAAAGTGATTTAAAAAAATTATATACAAATATGTATAATAAAGATAATTTAATTTTAATTTATTTGAGAACCAGCATTGATATTTGGGGTTAACAAAAATTAGCAATTTGAATATAAAATTGGCAGTTAACCAAATAAAAATCACATTTAAGTGTTTTATATGCAATAACTTCGCACATTTATATCAAAATGGCCAATTAAGAACAATAACACACGATATAATAATGTGATGACACTACCATAGTACTAACTTCATGATTGTGTGCCATCATATCAACTAAAAGTACTCTCGACAATTTTTTATGGGTTCAAGGTTATTAGAGTAACGATTTAAATTTTCATGAATAAAATAATCACAACATTTTCTTTTAGACAGTCTACACCACACACCGTTCAATAATTTTAATTTTTAAGGTCACTTGAGGGACAAAGGCATTATATTCTGTATGCAGTCACATGCATCTTAACCAGTTGGACACTAATGGGCTGATTAATTCTTAGTACGAACCAAACAAGCTTTGCTCTCAAAGTGCATAAATCTGACTTTCAGTCCAAACGTGTTTTCAACATTTGTCACCCACATAATGTCTTTATATTTCCATTAAGTTTTTTTCAAAAATAAAACTCTCTTGTACTTTTGGACAAATAAGATATTATTGCAGAACTGCAGCAACGAATGTTTCAATATGGGTGATTTTCGATACATGTATCCATGATAACCTTCTCTAAAATTATATTTATATATTGACGCTTTTCGCAGTTTCAAACTCCACAACCGATAATAAAGCTAACAAATATAGCAACACTACATTGTATGTAATTGCATAATGCAGACTTCTATTGCATTGCAATCTTATCTAAAAATACATCTAAGCTAATGCCAAAGATTTGAATTTAAATCTTTCATTATTGGGCACACTCTCAGCATATAAATTATTCTAATTACAAATTAAAAAACTTCTTGGGCAAATAATACTTTGATGACAACAGAAATATTATTGGAATTGGAATACCTAAAGCTTTTCCGAATTTTTAAGAAGTCGACGGAAATAAACGGCGGCTTCAGAGTTCATATATACCTAATTTCGGGGTTACCAATAATTGCTCAACCATTCTTGTTTATGACGTTATTGTATTCAAACGAATTGTAGGTACATTTAAACTATCATCATTTGAAATCTGGCTAGTAGCATTAGAAGTCACTAACCGTATCTAAAAATAGACTTACGTGGAATTTACAGCATGTGTTAATTTGGACAAAACGTGAGCATGTAAGTACAAGCCCATAAAAGTATTTTTGTAATTTATATAACAATAATATTTTAAGTGCGTGTAGTTTTTCTGTTTACCGGCCTAATCAAGTCTTGAAAATCTTCATTTCGAAATCAGATTAGAAGAAAATTGTGGCGAAGGCTATATTATGTAAAGAAAAACAGCAACCTTCCCAAACACGATTATTCCAAAAGAATGACAAAAATGTATGAAAAAAAGCTATTCTTTTGTAAAACCGAACTGCAGTTTTTTTTCAATAAAAACAGGATGCACCAAGAGTAGTGAACCCGTCTAGACATCACAGATAAATTAATCAATATTATAAAGCGCAATTATTAAAACATATGAGTTTTAAATTTGCCTTCTTTCGTATATCAATTAATTAAGGAAGCCGAATTAAATTTAAATTTGAAAAATCAAATCTGCATCTGCAGAAAGAATTGAAGGAATTCTTTGCAAAGCTCCCCACATTTTGACCATTACTATTTCTCCCTCAACTTATGTCATCATTCTCAGTTATGTGTTTATTTCATATCAAATCACAACCAAGCAATTTGCGAATAAATTTGTCGTAAACCGAATGGTGGACATAAGATCGTTTTCGATATAAATCTACAGTTTTATCTTCTACTTTGATTATTACAATTTTACAATCAATAAATGAAAAATAATAAAAAAGTCCTCCCCCTGTTTTGCTACTACTAACCTAAAATAAAGCCACAATTGAATAATAAATTCTTTGTGTACATTGCACCCCCATCAACTACCTATCGAATTCTCATAAATGCCACCAAGTTTCAGAAAGTTTCAAAAGAGAGCAGTAAAAATAATTGAGATACAATCTCAAAAGGAGCGAAAAATGGAGCCAATAATTTCCACACAGCGATTTTGAAGTTGGTAAAAATTATCATTCGGGTTAGAAGAGAAACAGAACAAAAAATTCCTTACTGGAAAAATTTGTCGACTTAAAACCGGGTTTCCAGTTTATTTTGAACTGCGATAAACATAATAAAGTCATGACTAATTTTCCAAAATAGAAGTAAAAAAAATGTAAAAAAATGAGATGCTTTGAATAAAATCGTTTCGATACTGATAAATTTCAAATTGCGAGTCCAAAATTAAGATTCAAATTCAAAGTACCTCTTCCTATAAACTAAAATAAAAAATTAAAAATTTTCAATACCATTGTACTCACCGCACACCACACGGTCGAACGGACTCATCCAATCTGAAAAGGAAAATTTTCTATGTAAATATGGTTGGTTCCAAAAAAAATCCAATTGCAAATATAAAAAACCGATTTAAAAATTATGGTAGGTACTTGGGATTTGATAAACAAAGTAAATAGGTCATTTAGATAAGAAACATCAATTAAATGTCTCCATTAATAACCACAAACACATAATTAAGTGTTGTTAGGTTTATAATAAATTATGCATTATAGCATTATGCGAGAATTTTTACCCAATGGTAAAACCAATTATTTCTTCCTCAATAACGTTAACCGTAAGATAAACAATTGCCATTCATTAAGCAAATAATTAATTAATAATAATTAGGGCCATAAAATTAGTGTAATTACACGTATGGAAATTACAGAAATATTGTTTTTCTTTAGTGAAGCAAATTGAAATGTAAAATGCAATAGGCAACTGAAATCGGTGTCGTATGCATTGAAGGTACAATTTTATGACCATCTTTATTGTTATTGTCCATTAAGTGGCCATTAAATGTGTTTTATTGAAGTTTTTTTAACACAAAAAGTTTACAAATAATTTCAAGGTAATAAATTCCTAATGATATGCTTTACAACAAGTCAATCTGTAATAAATTTTATTGAGCCGTCGCTTGTTAAAACTCACCTGTAATTGACATCCACGGATATCTGGGTATGTCTGGAAGCGGTTGACCACCAGGTGCTGTCGGTTGGGAACATGAATTAAGGGGATCGACTACTGCGCTGGCTGCTTGATGGTAAAATTGAGCTGCAACGGCCATGGAAGCCGACGCTGCGCTTACTTGACTTGCAGCCGATACTGCGGCTCCGTTTTGATGATGATGACCCAAAGTGTAGTTTACCATAGAATCTGTAGGCGCTACATTACCAGTTAAACCAGCAGTATACCTGCAGGATTTGTCGTTCACGGCATCGACGGCTGCCGCCGCAGCTAAAGCGGCTGAACTACTAGAGGAAAATGCTCCAGGAACCATAGTTCCTGTAGCGGCGGCAGCACCGAAGGCGGCTGCGGCAACTGCTTGTTGTTGATGATGGTGATGGGCTGCTGCAGTTGCAGCTGACACATATGGATACATTCTAGAAGCGGGAGAAGTAGAAGATGCACTACTATTGGAATGTTGAGGAGAAGAACCACTAGGTGATCCGGAAGAACTGTAATTAACAGCGGAAGCGAGGCTAGCTTCGATACTTGCTGTAGTCGGACTCGAAAATAATTGTTGATGATGAAATTGTTGATGATATTTTGGAAGCATACTATCAATAATGAATTTGGAACTCATTGCTGTTTAGCAATGTCCCTTTCACTGTACCACGCACTGGTTGTCATAGTCCATAGTTGTGTTATATCACCGCACACGTTTTACGACCGCGCACTTAAAAGCTATTTTGACAATGTCGTTTAACCCTATTGCAGCGAATATCTTACACGTTCTTCTCCTATACTTCTTCGAATCCTTTATGACCCATGTATGTTCAGTCTATAGCCCTCTATGCCGTATACTCGGTACTAAAGCGGTAATGGCGCCCCTCCACGACCACGCCAATCGGAGCAGGTGCGGTTTTAACCAATCAGGGCAACCTCTTACCACGCGGCGTTCGATACACAACCATCCCCACAGTAGCACTCGACAAGTTTACGCTAACTGAAGTTACTTCCATTGACGTAGCTTCGGCAAAAATACGCCAAATTTAAATATTCCGGACCGATTTTATTATAAATCATAAATTGTAATAACTAAAAAATCACGCCATTAACAACAAAACATTTTTTTACATAAAACCTCTCGACACCGTATTTTGAAATTTTAAAATTTAAATTTTTGACAACCAACATGCATCTTATTGTCTAAAACTAAAATACGAAAACTTACCCAAGCAGAGTAAAATTTGTCCCTAGGGACCTACGTGCCTGTAACAAAGAGAGCGCTAAAATTTATTGCATCGTATACTCGGTTTTATGTTTAATTAGATTCGAATATCTGTTAATTTAATACAATAAATTATAAAACCAATTAAAATGAATCGAATGTATTATTTTTGAATAGCCTTTTTATTAGATTTTCAAAGTATAGCATTTTGAAAAGAGAGCACTGGCGTGCGGAGAGGAGCATTAATCTGTGGTATGATGTTGTGAATGCATGCAAGAGCACACCGAGCGCCTGCAGCATAGGCTTCCCATAATGCGACAGCTTATAAATCAATGATACCTAACTAATCAATAATTTCTATTGATTATATACCTAATTGTGATTTACGTACAAGTGATAAAACTGAAGTCAACGATTATGAACTGTCAATTGCACGTAAAAATAAAAAATATGAAAAAATTAGGTGCCTTTTTATTGCTTTTAAAGTATCATAAAAATAAACTGAGGTATAATAATAACAATATCGTATAAAAATCAATGGCAACATTGCACCTCATATAATAGCATTCAGCGATCATAAAATATAAGACTACCGTCTTCTCTTACACAGCACCCGTTACGAAGATACAATCTGGATGAAGGCGGCTGCAAAAGATATCATAAAACTGTAAATGACCATTTTGTGGTTATTTTACTAAGTATGGTGTCATCCACAGGCCCATTGCGTCCGTCATTTGGTGTCTGGCTTAGCAGATCATTGCAAACATCACAATCTCACAAACATAAAGCAAACCGATGTCTTTTCCCTCATTTAAATTGTCAAGCATTTATTTAACAATAAAGGTGACATATTTGATCAATCATTTTTGTTATTAGTTTTGACCTTCTCTATTGTTAAATTAAAGAGGAATCGAAAATTAAAATTTTCTCGCAGTGGGGTTACCTTCACTCGTGTAGCTTGTAAATGGGGCTGGATCTCGACTTCTGAATATATTAAAAAACAAATTTTTATAAACTACTTACGTTTATTGCTGTACTATACAAATTTGAAGAATCATTTGCTTTTATATTATTTTTTTATTCATTATGAATTGTTTTGTTGTAGATCTTGTAAATATAGAGCATCGTTAAGTTTAAACGCGCAGTGGTTATAAAAATGATGTTTAGAGGAGTACTTTACATTACAGTATACCCTTATCGGTGTATCGACAGACAAATTTCGTGAAATTTGTTTATTATACCGTCAGAGACAAGACGAGACAACTTTGTATGAACCTAATACGTTATGTACCGAATAAAGCTATAGAAAATGCAATTTGGGCCACACTCAACAAAATTAAAAATTTATTTTAATTATTTAACAGCTACGGAATCATGAAAAAACACTGGCATGTTTGGAACTGCAGAGGTAATTTTTTGGCACGATGTTGCGTCAGGTACTAAGGTTTATCAAGAAAATTAGGTCTAATGAAAGGTTAATTGGAATGGTGGTAGTACAACTTCTGCATAAGGGCTACGAGGGAGCTCAACGGAAGAAAAAAGTGGTCAGGGAGGGACAACACTGTAACTAATTTCTTTTCGCGTTCTTTCAAAATTTTTTTTGCTCAGGCGCCACCCCTGTATTGTATAGAACTCGTCAAGCGGTTTAGGTATTGTGTGAAAATCAAACAAATGGTTCAAGAAAAGAAGTTTATTATGAGTTCTATATAGTAATTTGGGGCTTCAACAATGGTTAAATTTACAATATATTAGAATTGACCAAACAAATAATAAAAATGAATATAAACTGCGAAAACGGAATTTCTCCAGACCTTCCTGTCTCATAAGATTCAATTAAAACGCAAAAATAACCTATAAGTTATAACCTTTATAAGTTGGTAATTCATTAGGTGACTAAACCTAAAAGATTTAATTTATGACCGAAAATAAATCCGGACGTTTATCTTCGCGGTTGAAGATATTTCCAATTATAACTATAGTACTTGCAAGAAATCTTAATTGAAAACGGGACACGAGACCTAGTTTTAAAACTGCCCAGATAATTTCAAATTACAGTCGAAGTGTAATTAAAAAGCGATTCATAAGTTAATCCAAATGTCTGTTTCTATGGTTTGCCAGCAAACTTTTACCAGCAGTTGTATTAGGTATTATGAAGAATCTACCTTGCAATGCTAAAACTGTTAGGCTGTATCGGCGCTGTAGCAAGCTTTTCTGGCGCCTGAGGCAAATTTGAATATATGCTCCCCCCCTCCCAAAAGATTCTTATCATTTTGAAAATTTTCAACTATTATTTATTGGGTTTTGTCGAGGTTTAGCGCCCCCATTGCGATGGCGCCTGATTGGCAAAGCCACAGTCGCCTCACCTTTGCTACATTTGAAAACAAATGGATGCTTATCAGGACCTCATTTAGGCTGCCCGGATCAGGGGGTCTGGGGGGTATGGTACCCCCGGTACACTTAATTTATTGCGAAAGAAAGACTTTCACTTTTACATCCCTCGGTATTAAGAAGAACGGTACCGGGATAGTTATGAAAAATATCACCTGCGGCCCACCTCCTCCCGGATTACAAACGAAAATTGCAAAAGATTCAACGTAAAATAATAAATTTTTATGGTTCTGAATAATGACAAATGTACCTGGGGGGTATTCCATACCCCCAGACCCCCCGGTCGTCTAATATAATAATATCAATTTTTATCATTGGGAACTTCTGAAGATCTTATAATATAAAATACGCATGGTATGTTAGAATCACCGTTTCCATGGTAACGTAACGGAATATGGAGATTACTTTTATCGGTAGGAATTTTTCTTTTCAATTTAAATATAGGTATTTGAATATCTGTCGCGATGGATAACGTGATATTTTTACCGGTTACCCATCAATCAGTTAAAGGAAAATGAAGAAGAATGCGGGGTTGGAATCAACTTTCCTAAAATCCCCATCATTGGACCAAAATTGAAGTGGAGAAAATTCTCTACAAAACAAGGTTTCCTTTGTTTGTTCACCATCGATGGTGAGTTTTAAACGTACGAAATTTTCATTCAGAATAAGAATAAATTATTCAAAACCTTTTTCAATTGTTTTCTCTGGATTTTCGTTTTATTTCATAAATACTTAGTATCAAGTAGGCAAATTTTGTTAATCTGTATTATACAGAATTTTGTACTCTTTAATTTTGATTTGATGATAATTTTCACTAAAAATGAATGTAAGCGAGTTGAAAATAAACTACTGTAGAGGATTAAAATGCCCACTTGGGGAAAAGGCCAGCAGGGAATTTTAGGCGATGTTGCAAATAAAATCGTGGTCAAATTTTCGAATTCAGTCAAATTTGAATTTTGAAACCCCAAAGTTTCTTATCTTTTTGAAAATTTAAAACTATTATTTATTGGGGTTTGTCAAGGTTTAGCACCCCATTGCGATGGCGCCCGAGACAAATACCTCAGTCGCCTCACCCTTGCTACGGCGCTGGGCTTTGCACACTGATGCAACGAGACAAAACTTTTAGTCGCATTAAAATGCATTTTGTTTCATCTAAAAACATGATAGAACAAAACGTTTTGAGATCAAATGTTTTGTCTTGTCTCGAAACATTTTGTCTTGTCTCGAAAAGTTTTGTCTTGTCTCAAAACGTTTTGTTTCGTCTTAAAACGTTTTGCTTAAAACATTTTGTTTTATCTCAACACAGTGATAAATTGCAAAAACGTTGAGAACGAATAAACAGGTAAGTTCAGTATCATGTCGGTATCCTTCTTATATAAGAAGTTCTATTTCGCTGAATAAACATGAAGTATTGTCTTGCCTTAAAGCGTTTTGTTTTGTTTCAAAATGTTTTGTCTTGTTGCAAGGCGAAACAAAACGTTGCAAGACAAGACAAAACGTTTCGAGACAAGACAAAACATTTTGTCTCGAAACGTTTTGATTTATCATGTTTTCAGATAAAAAAAAATTTTTGTCCCGAAATGTTTTTTGCATCAGTATGCATGCAGCCTAAGTTGATGTTGAAAGAGCCTGTCTTTCAATACTAAAATAATAGTTTGCAGAAGCGCCTCATGGGATTGTATACTGGTGTCGCTAGAACTTTTATTTTTAAGATAAGAGTCGTTATTTGGGTCCGACCGAAAGTAATTCTTACAGACAAAACTTTTTCCATCTTTGGGCCTCATTTTATAAATAAATAAAACCAATAAACATAAATATGACAACTATAAGTGATTTACACTAAACAAGCCAGATTACGCGTAAGGCCTGGTTCCAATTTTATATCCAGAACATCAACTCCTACCTCCTTCACCCCAACAATTTCCTCATACCGCAGTAGTATATATCTATTGAAAATCCGGATTTACGTCGAACTGCGTCAGTTGAAGATGCTGGTCACGAGTGATCAGTCGACGAGTATACAGACGTGTTTTTGCTGCTCCAAGCAAAAATGTAATCAGTGACATTTAGACGTGTTTTCTGTTACTCAACCTAGTGAACAGAGAGATAGCAACGATGTAGTCCGCTACATCACTGTTTTCAACACAAGAAGAGGTCATTGCGAATCTTGGAAGAGGAACCTACCACCGATATTTAAAAGCCCATAAGAAGGACGATGAATATATGGTGGACTGCAGGAGTTCAGACGGTTTGGCACCCGCTGTTTACTCCTCAGTAAAAAATATAAGGGGGTCAAATATCCCTAGTGAATATTTACCGCGGGGGGGGGGTAAAAATTTAATAAAATTTTACTAATTATACCCCCCTTCATGAAGGAATTTTATGTTAAATAAGCGTTTTATTGTTCTCAATGTCTGAATAGGGATAAAATTGATTCAATTTCAAGCAAGTTCTTTTGTAAAAAAAAATTATTTTGCACTTTAGACACCCAGTCGCTTTCGCAGTATTGCTTTCTATATTAACGAGGAATTCGTTGCTTCATCCACTGTGATAGACGTCAAGGCAGACGGTAATTCGTTTTTTAGGTGAATATTTTTATGCATTACCGGAAGTGAAGATGAGCATGAACAAGTGAGGAAGATTGTAACAGATTACATGAAAATCACAACAAAAGAGGTTGATCGGTTTTCTGGGCACAAATGCAGTTTGAGCAACGGATGTAGAGATATTTTTCACCGCAGCACTCATTAGACGCCGATATATTCATACACTCAAATTTATAAGAATCCTTCGGCATGGCTAAGATTTCCAAGCTCAATGCAGCTTTCCGATGAACCAATTACAAAAGCCCGGCAATATATTTGAAGCACAAAAATTTAAGCCATTATGAAGCTGCAGTTTCAGTAAAATAAAAAAATTCTTGAATTTTTGCAATTTTTGAACAAATTTTCCCTCGCAAAATAATTTCACCATCTTCGCACTTTGAGACCTCATCCTGTATAAATTTAACCATCAAATTTCTTCAAAAATTCACGAATGATAAGTAATTTGATGTGAAATATTATCGAATTTTGATACAAAACAGCAATGAAAATTTTTATATAATACTAGCTATTTCATTTCAAGGAGGTAAAAATTTACTAACGATATTCTGGAATAATTTTATCCTCCGGTAAAAATTCACTAGGGAAATTTAACCTCCTTATTTTTTATCATGGGGGTAAAATTTCTCCAAAGAACTTTTGGCGGAGGGTAAAATTATTCTAGGGAAATTTTATCCCTGGGGGTAAAATATAAAAGGGTAAATATTCTCGGGTACACGCTACACCGGCATATAGTTTTGGAAAGTCAGTACGAGACGATGGACACAACGTACTGCAAGTGTTCGAACGGCCCGCGAAACCGCCCGCACACTTTAGCCAGCAACCGGAAGAAACTGCGGGTGACAAGCTACACAAGAGAATTCATTGTTATCCGAATGTCAACAATTGCACCCAATCAAGATTAATAAAACTTTTATTCAGTTTTAATCTTTTAAAATTCATGTTTTAACAATGGGATATTGTTGCATTGCGAGCCGAAGTGTTTGTAAATTCGAATAGAATGTTATCGTATTAATAACATTGTGATTAAGTCAACCGATAGAACCAGTCACAGATAAAAAAAACGTCAATTTTTCTATGGCGATCATAAGTAGTATTAAAAATTAGACCGGGTCCACGATTAGGGAATGCTACGATTCTATAAAAATAAGGGAGATTGCTCTATAACGTTCGAGTCTTTGAACTTATGTTTTTGTCTTTGCTACCGAAAATGAAGGACTTAGCCGTAGCATCTTTTACATACATTGGGGCAGGGTGGAACGGTGCTGCGTCACTCACCTTTCCACATTGTTGACTTCACCAACAATTAGACTTGCTTGGTAAATCGCTTCAGGATTTACCGCATCTTTTATTTTATTTAAACAATTTAAGTCATGACCGGCTGAGGTCGTAATATTCCACGAAACCCAATCCGTAAATTATTAAAATTTATACATGTATCAAAGTCAGTTTTCAAACACCCGCGCTGCGCTCGCAAAATATCCTGCAAAGCCTCCTTAAAGGCAGCCACAGACTGCGGCTTTGTTCGACAGATTTGTTCGACTGATTTGTTCGACGAACAAGTCTGTCCAACAAGTACGCCAGTTCGGTAGGGCACAGACTGCAGTCTTGTTCGACGGTGTTATCAAGACAGAGGTACTGATGAAACCCGTTCATTTGTGTGCAGTGGCGGCGGGATTATCCATAAAATCAAAAACAAAACAAAAAAGAACAAAGTGGACAAAAAAGTGGCTTTTGAAGTTTTAATGTTCCAAACACAAGGAAAACTTCGATATAGGTAGCTCGATAAATTCAAGTAAAAACTTTTTATTTGCGTGGCGTAAATCCATCGTATAATAGTAATTCACGACGCTACTGATAAATCAGTCGTTTTTAAAAAAACGTTTACCCCACACACTACGGACTTGTGACTGACTTGTTCGTCGAACAAAGCCGTCGAACAAAACCGTCGAACAAATCCGTCGTTCTTGTTGGCGAACAAGTACGACGGAGTTACTGCCACACACTTCAGCTTTGCCACAGACTTGTTCGACAGACTTGTTCGTCGAACAAATCTGTCGAACAAAGCCGCAGTCTGTGGCTGCCTTAAAGCAAAGTAAGCTGTTGAAGATAAGCTACATCGCGGAGTTACTTATATTAACCTGGATATTTATTAAACAAAAATTACTTACTACATTTATGTACTTTGTATAAACTTTAAAATAAGAAAAATATAAAAACTTTTTAAAAATTAAAAGAAGTTGAGAATGGTTTGTTATGGCAACGGCAGTGCTATGGTTCAAATATGTACAAAATGTACAGGAAAAAAGTGCTTAGTTCTATCCCTTCAGCTCCAGTAAAGTTTAAGATATTTTAACTGTTTCTTAAAATTTTTGATTATAAAGGCACTAAGATCATTCTATATATTAAATGGTTAGTCAAGGCAATTCAGCCGAAAAGTTGTCTCCAGCTTACAAAAACTAAAATTTGGCGGATATTTTTATTTGAGTATTCGAATGACCGTTCAAAAGGCCCCCCGAATCCCATATCGGCTTCTCCCACAATTGGTGATTAGTTCCTCCAACGTGGTTTTTTGTCTGTCTTCTCCTTTATTTTTTGTCATTTTATTACTTTATTCGCTGCAGTGCGGAAAACCTTTGTGGTTGTCATCAAGAACCACGTTCTCTTCAGCCATGAAATCCTTCTTCTTCCTAAGCTCCTTTTCCCGAATATTTTCTATTTTAAGATGTTTTTTTTTCCAATATTCTGGTTGTAATTGTGTCAACTGCCTTTTTGTTCGTTCCTATTTGTTCTTTATTAGTGACTTGCTCCTCCATCCATGAAACTCTCAGAATTCTCCGCTACAACCATATTATCTCAAAATTCTGAAGCTTCTTCGTCATTGACTCTGTTGGAGTCCAGGTTGCGACCCCATAGAAAAGTACTGGAAAAACGTAGCAGCGTAACATTCTGATCTTTGATGTTTGAGAAGTCAGATTATGGTTTTTTCCATATTTCGCGCCATCCAAATGCGACTCTTAACTTCCAGCGACTGGTCCCGTAATTGCTCCTTAATAGTGGTGCCCAAATATCTATAGTTTTTAACCCTTTCGATGATTTTATTTAATTAAAATTTTTTTTTCTATTTGTATTTTTTATCGTTTATTTCGATGATTTGGTTGTTTAAAATGAGTTGACAATCAGCGATGTACGTCTTGCTTACGACTAGATCTACTTATGACCATACACTTGGTTTTTCCTAGATTTAGATCCAGTACAAATTATCCACTGCTTCCCGCTAAACTGCTCATTAATTTTTCCAACCCTTCCAAACTGTCTGCTTATGTTTCGTCTATAACTCGTTTAATTTCATTTTTAGGGAAAAATCACTTCCATTTTGCAGGTATCTGTATTATAAGACTTTAAATTTCTTTAAAATCCCTCGTCGGCTTCTTCCCTAAATTAGAGAGTTTTTCGCGTATAACTCGTCTAATCGTAACTTTACGGAAAATTTTTATCAGATGAAGTTTGAAGATCGTGACATTTTCTATAAGTAAAATAGAGTTTTTAAAAATTTGCCTATTCCTGAAATAAAAATAAATTCCAGCAAACCGAAATCCGTTTGATTTTGTTCCACACTTTTTTTAAATTTCAATAATTATTTAATTTTAATTTTATTAAATATTTCTTTTTAGTTATTCTTTGTTTCAGACTTGTTTCAGACTTTCAAACCTTAAAAAAGATTTTATTTATGACTTGTTCTCAAAATCTCTATTTTGCAAAGGGGCAATATTTTCTATTATTTCTTGCACGTCTTGTTTTTCTTATAGTTTCATAATTTGACATTTTATGTCGATTTATGTCCTGTGAATGATCCAGCTTCGAATGATTTTTCCAATTAGTTTGAATTTTGTGATTGGTGAAATTCAAACACCACCCCAAAGTGTTTTTATAATTAATTTATTATCGGTAATTCCTAAAATTATTTTTAAAAGTTGACCCCAAGTTTTCATCGCGGAAAGATGAAAAGTTCACCCCCAGTCTCTATCGAAGAAAGATGTAACAGCAGTAGCGACTCATGACTTCTTTCAATGGGAGAGCACAAAATTTCCCATTAACAGGCAAGTCAAAATAATTTGTGTACAGACCCTCAGATTCATGCTATTGACTTAATTAGTCCTGGCTTACGTCCTTTTTCTATTTTTTTAATATTCACTGATGATCTTTATTTTCTATTTTTTTCCACTTTATTTTCAATTAAAATTAATGGAGGCTGTAACAATTTAAAAAATTAAATGTAGAGAAAAGTTTTTGAATAATTTGTACCTATTTCTAATAAAATTTTCGTGCTTATATTATTTTTTTCATCTGAAGCGAGTTGTTAAAATTAATACTCATTTTGTAGAGAAATTTGTACTCTTCAATTTTGATCTGATGATAATTTTCCTTCAAAATGAAATTCAGTGAGTTATAGACGAAAACCTACATTGAAGGAACTTAATTACCAATTGGGGAAGAAGTCGAAAGGAAACTGTTGAGGGATTCATTCGTCGGACACTCAAATACACAAGTTTTTTAAATTACAGTTAGGCCCTAATTTTCCAAGCGAAAAGTAGGGTTCCTTGACAGGACCAAAAAGAAATTAATTGGTTGCTTGACCATTTTGAAAAAATTACATTTTTGTGTTTTAGGTCAAAATTTCCGTAATTATAATTTTGTTATTTTCAGTTTTCATACTGTTCCATATTTATTTTCATAGGGAACAGTATTTTTTGGTAATTTAAAAAGGTTTCGGAAAGTTATGCATTTATTTCAAGATTGTTCATAAGACATTTGTACCACAATTTAATTCGAAAGTATAAAATTTCAGCTTTAATATTTAGCTCCTTTTTTAAAGAAAAGTTCCATCTTCAAGGGGTAGTTTTTGAAGGAAGGAAAAGAGCCTGTAAGTCAATTATTACTGCTCGAAATAGGTGGCAAGTAGATGTATTCGCACACTAATTTTTTTCTAATAGTATAATTCTCAAAATTCCAAAACTACAAGCATGGAAGATATTCGAAGCGTCAAGTATAAAAAAAATGTACACTATAATAATTTATGTATGTTACACTAATTACACCGGCCGACAAATGAAAACTTTTTGAACGTTGTTTTGATTTGAGTGAAAAATATCACTAATTTATAGTATTTTGAACACAAAATTATACCTACATAATTACTCTATCACATCAGGTTTTTTTACAAAAAGGAAAAAACGTTTAATTTAAATTTTTAGGAAAAAATTAATTATTATGTTATAAATACATATATTTCAAAACTAACAAAGAAAATATCAAGTACAATAATTGCTACAGGGCTAGTTTGTGTGACATCTCTTACGTTTAGCGATAAAATTACGACTGGGTGTAATTTTTTTGTGAGAATCATCAATAATATCACGTTTTATTGACCAGCAGTAATCAGCCATCATATTCACATTCCATCGACCTTGGTACCTTGTTTCCATAGTTTTTATGTCTTGGTGAAACCTTTCTCCCTGTTCTTCACTATAATCACCAAGATTATCAGGGAAAAAATCTACATGCGAATGTAAAAAATGGAGTTTTATACTCATATTACACCCCAATTTTTTATACTTATTTAATAAGTTTTCCACAATATTTTTATAGTCAGGGTGTTTGTGATTTCCCAAAAAATTGTTGACAACATCTTTGAACGCCAGCCAAGCTTCTAATTCAATAGTATTTAGTATTGCATCAAATTTTTTATCGGTCATCAAAGATCTAATTTGTGGTCCATCGAACACTCCTTCTTTTATTTTGGCATCTGATAATCTTGGAAATTTTCTACTCAAGTATTTAAAACTATCATTTTCTTTATCCAATGCCTTAACGAACTGTTTCATCATACCGAGTTTAATATGAAGCGGAGGTAATAAAATTTTTTCAGGATCAATTAAATTTTCTCGTATAACATTTTTGATTCCAGGTTTGAGATTTGTACGAGGATTCCATTGTTTCTGAACATAATGCTTTTCTCGTGCTCTACTGTCCCACTCCCACAAAAAAACAAGGATATTTCGTGTATCCTGACTGCTGACCTAACACCATAGTTATAATTTTCAGATCTCCACAAAGCTGCCAACCGTGTTCTTCATATTTAATTTTATCTAGTACTGTTTCCAAATTTTCATAAGTCTCTTTTAAATGAACAGAGTGAGCGACAGGAACAGAAGCATACTGATTAGTATTGTGTAAAGGAACACCTTTTAAACTCCGTTTCGAAGAATCTATAAAAAGTCTCCATTCTCCAGGATCATATTGCGCTCCTAACTTTTCAATGAGATCAGGAATATTGTGGCAATAAACTAATGATTCTTCTTGACTGAAAAAAGGTACAAATTCTTCTTCACGCTTCCTATACCAAGCAAAATGTGTATCAGGAGCTAACAGGTGTTTTGCATGAAGTCTAGACCCAAGAAGTTGAGCAGATTCTTTAGAAAGATTTAAATCTCTAATTAAATCATTTAATTCACCTTGTGTGAATTTCTGTGGTTGATTTAAAATTGGTTCGAAAACTTCATTTGACTCTGTGAATTTTGTTCTGCCGATGTTGAGCTGAGATCAGATATTGAACTTGGAAGGGGCACTGGAATTTCTAGACCGTGTGGAATGGGACGTGTAACTGAGGTTACATTTACGTAGGCTATCTTATTTTTATTTTTAGCATTAAAACCTTTCACATTGGTACAGCAAAAATAACAATCATCAATATGATTAACTTGCTCTCTCCAAATCATAGGTCTACCAAAAGGTAGAGATTGTTTTTTGCGGTATGTCCACTGCCTTAATTGTTCAACACAAATAGTACAAACTAACTGCGGCGTCCACGATTTTAGTTGTATTTTGAAGCCAAAATAAGCATTATACGTATTTTCCACAAACTCAGTTATTTTCAGTTTTTGCTTTGAAGCCATAAAGTTTCCACAAATGTAACAAAATGTATCTGGACTACTATGACACTTTCTTGAAGACATTATGTTTTTTAGACGTTTTTCAACCACAAATCGTTAATTAAATACTATATTAAATACCAAAAGTAAAACGTAAACAATTTTTTCAAATAAACACACTGATTTCAGTAAAAAGTTTGTAAACAAAGTAACTATAACGGTTTATTTCCATGTAACGCGTTTCGAAAGGGCGTATCGTTGTTCTAACTAATATATTTTCTCACGAGAGGTCGCTTAATTCAAGAAAAGAGCGCCAAAACTCGATAATTTAAATTATTTTTACTGAAAAATCGAAAATAGCGAATATATTAATTTTACTAAAAATCTGATGTGATACGATAAAATTAGGTCTGATTTCGTAATCAGCACTACAAAATTAGTGGAAAAAATTAATTATATCTTGGACAACGAAAATCATGTCGGCCGGTGTTATTAACACAAAGCTTTTAAACGGTGATATATGGATCTTTTCTAAGAAAAATTTGTAATCAAAACAATGTCTAAATCCAAATGATACAAGGCTGTCCCTCAAACCAATTTTTCAATAATTCTTTGAAATCGTTATAGGTTGTTTATATTTAAAAATGTTTGATTTTGAGGGCTCCTGCCAAGCTGATTCTTGATTCTTAACCTTTTTGAAGTCACAGAACACTGATTATAAGAAAATTGCGGAACACCTAAATCACTAATAGCCTCAGAAAGGTAGCAGAAAAAATTCTTGGAGTTCGTAAAATATCCGGGCAAGCTGAAACTTTTAATTGAAACCCCAAAACTCTTCCCAAAATCCGCCAATTCAAGATTTTAGCCCTCAACGCGGTTTATACCTATAGCAAGTCCAATTTCATTTTTACAGTAAATTTTCATTAGGTCAGAGTTTAAGAACATAAAATTCTGTATACAAATTAAATTTTTTTAAATTTTGCCTACGTCCCTACCATCTCTGAAATAAAAATCAATTTCAGAAGGACGAAATGCGTGTTATTTAAAAAAAATTGAAATTGCAACATAGTTTTTGAATAATTTGTACTATTCCCAATAAAATTATAATTATAAAATTCTTTTAGGATAGAATAAAATTAAATGAAATCATAAAATATAAAATAATCAATTTTAATAATCCAAAATTTTGCAATTCCCTAGGAACACCGGTTAAGAACCAAAGTTCAGGCCAAGAAGAGGGGCGCGGGGGTTTATAATGTTTATATTAAAATTTATAACGCAATTTTGGTCTATGTGACCATTTTTCAATTCTTAAAAATTTTTAAAAAATTGTATTGTATATTCGGTTATGAACGTCTTGCGACATTTTCCCGATACCTCCCTGTCTCTGCTCGTTGCGTGTTGAAAATGTGTGACGAGCACAGAGGACCTACAGCTTAACGTGGATTCCGAACCACGGGAATAGACGATTTTTACACCGCCTACTCCATCAGGGAAGTTTTTTAGCCATAAATAATGTTATCTGGGGCCAGCAGATAGACATTTGGTGAGCGAAAATTTCTTCTATAGATAGCACCTCACAGGATTTGAACCCGTGAATATTGGCTTGAAAGCGAACACGCTAGCATTTCAGCCATTCGCTCACCTTTTTTATTTTTAAAAAATACACGTATTAAATAACATATTAATTAATATACATAATTTATTTTTGTTTGTTAAGTTTTTAAAGAAAATATATAAATAATTTTGTTGTAAAAGTAATAGAAATTAAAAAAAATTGTTTATAGCCATATAAAAAAAAAGAACATTAATAAACCAAAAACATCAAATTAAAACAACAAATTGTTATTTGAATTAATTGAAACCGAAATTAAATACTATAATTATTATTAATTGGTAAAATGAAATAAATTTCTCATAATAAATTATTAAACAAGTTCTCTTACTAATTCAAAAGTTGCAATTACTTCGACGCCAGATGGAAAGAAGTAGGATGATGATTATTGAACCCTTATATTGGCTCAGTTCAATTATAATTTATTTAGATTTTGGTTAGAGTACAATTAATTTTCCTCGATACAGTGTGTTAGTATGATATAAAGAGGTTATACCTAGGAATTTAAATTTGTATTTTTTAATTTAAATTTGAAAGTTAGACATTTACAATTGAATCTACAGGTGATCAAAATTGACATTCATTTCCTATTCGCCCAATTTTAATTGTTTAAATTAAACATTGTTTAAAACATTTAAATATGAGTCCTTTAAATATGAAATCGTCCACAGGGATGGCTTGTGTGAATATTGGTTGAGTTCAAAGCGGTAATTCGGGCTTCGAATAGCGAACCTAAGCAGTTGAACGTAAAATGCAGTGGAAGTAAACTGGAGAAGTGTTCTCAAAAATTGTGGGTAGGTACATACATCTCACAGCATTTAAAAAGAGATCAGTATGGAGAATTTTGCCATGTAGGGAGAGTGGTATCAAAAGTAACAATTTCAACAAGAAGCTTGACCTTAATATTCCAAATAAAACAATATTTTTGTGTAAGGTAAAAATAGGTTTAGGCTACAATGTGTAATGATATAAACGCTTTATTTTTGATAGTTTTTATTGAAATATTTATTTTTTAAGATAATTCAAACTGTTACAAATGACACCACAGTGATGTCAAATGTAACTAAACGCTTATTATAATTAGAAATCAAAATTAAAACTCTTTAAAATAAAAACTTATATTCTAACGCAAAAATAACAGAAAAAATACTGTGATAGTGATTAATTTATTACTTTGCTGCTTTTATAATTGAGATATTTTCATTTTTGATCATATCTGCAGCATTTTTAAAAGTGTCTAGAGGAGTACTGCCTCTAGAGGTTTTTCTTTCCCCAGGTTTAACCATTATCAACTATAACAAATCAAAAAGACCAATAAGAAAGAGAAGCTTGAGAAACATCATAATACTAACAGCAATTTTACCGAAAGATATCAATTGCAACATGTTACAAATGACACCTTCTATTGTGTTACAATTGAAACCTTCCAAGAAGTTTAGGTTAAATTAGATTATGTTGAAAATTTTCAAACTATTATAAAAAGTGAACATACAATATTAAAATACATGACTTACCGATTACGTATACGTACTCAAAAATCTACTTTTTTAACAGTAATTTTTACAATAGTATTAATAAAATAACTTTTTAAGACTTTTTACATTTTGACGTCAAATACGTTTTATTCCATTTTTAAGTTAATGATGAAACAGTCAGTGATAAATTTACAGTGAGGTGGCTCATAATAATGAACTCTAGCAGAGGGTGCTAATAGTATATTAAAATTAGTAATAATTTAGTTGCTATATCCAATGTTACAATTGACACATGTTACTTTTGACACCACTCTCCCCTATATTTTAAAAAACGATTAGCAATTCTTTAAATATTTTCGAATGTTATGTAACAAATTTTTATAAGTTAAATTAATAACGATGACTACTAGATACTACAATAATTTAATTGGTCTAACCTGATCAGACCACATCAGAGATCGGGCCATCGGATCGAGAATTCTTGACTGTTCCGAAACTTCTAAACCGATTCGATCCGCCGTAATGAGAGGTGCTAAATTTTGAATCACTCAATCAGTGAAGCTTTAATCGGATCGACCGGATCCATATATTGCGTTGGTTGTTCCATTCCATTCCGATCCGGCCTATAGCGCGCGAAGCTTGAATGAATCACGCTATGCCCATTCACTAGGGCGACCATCAAACGCAGTTGCTTATGTTATATTATGTGACTTGTAGGGATATATCATAACGATTAATCTATGTTTAAATTTAATTTTAAATATTTCAACAATTGTTTAAATACAGCCCTTAATTTTTAGATTACCCTCCACATGAATAAACCGCAGGACGATAATATTCTTCGTTGTATTCAACATTTTAACAAAAAATAGATCAGCATTAGGAAATAATGACAACTCCCAACGAAAACATATTGCTTTTATTAAGTTTAATATAAAATTAATCAAATAGTTAACGATGAGTTCGCTTCTATTGTTGGTAAGTTTAATTGGTCAATTATTAGCAGTGTTAACGTTTTTTTCTATTAAAACTTAATTGAAGTTAACAGTTGTTCTACTTTTTTTCTGTATTTTAATTTCCGTGTAATTCACTTTAATTTTTTTTGTACATTTATATACTTAATAATAATAAATTTTTCACAAAAATCTATTTATTCTTTTATTTTACTTCATAAATCATTTAGGAATACTGGATTTTTCAAACTAAAACAAAACTTTTGAGAGTTTAGGTACAGCAAATTTATCTCTAACGAGGACGTACATACGTGATCCATTCACATTCAGCAATGCTAGCAAGTTCTAATTAATCAAGGGCGACTGCAGCTTACCGACTACTCTTCGGATCCGCCACTGATTGTAATTATCTATTTTTTTTTGTAAATCACTGTTTTGTTCAATAAATAAAATAGTAACCTGTCAACATTTTATTGGATACCACAACGCATGAAGAATTGAGACGTAGCAATATAAAAATTCTGTTAACCAAACTTAGTATTATATTAAAATAAAAAAATTAATTATGCAAAATAATTGTTAGTTTGAATATAAAAAATAACAGTAAAAATGTTAAACAATTTGTATTTGCAAAATACTGATAATAAGTTAATAAACGATAGTTATTAAATCGATTAAGCAAATTTATTCAATAATAATTATAAAAGTACTATATGTAGTAAGATAATATTTTATTTATGAACATTATTGTCATTATAGTTTAGTTCAACGTTACAATAGTAATTAAAGCCGTTATTAATATAGTAAAAGTATAATGACAAATCATAAAACTTTAATTATTGTGCATTTAATGAATCTACAAGGGGAGATCAATAGGTTCAGTAAAAGAGGTATAAGGAAAAATCCCGAAAGTGGTTTGTAACAAAATCAAATTTTTTTCAGTTTTCAAAAATTAAATCGATACACGCAACCCTTGGATTTTCATTTAATTTTTACTAGCAGTCAGTTTTGACATTTATAACAAAAAGGGGTAAAAGTGTAAAAGAAATACAAAATGATATGCTTGAGATGTACTACAAGGAAGGTTCACTTTCAGTAAAAACAATTTACATTTCAAAGTAATAACTACAATTTCAAAGTACCAAGGGCCTTGAGCTTCAAAGAGATTATATCGAAAAATAAAATTTATTTTATTACAAAATATTGATTCCTATACCGTTTTTACCGAACTTGTTGATTTACCCTCGTAATGTGAATATTTTATTTAATGCACACAATAGTATACTAAATGTACCTATCAGTAAGTAATTTATTCACTTCACGTGTAACTTAACGCCAATGATGGCGCAGCTGGGAAGCGACCTGTTAGTGATAGGTACTTTCGAAATTTTAAAATGGTTTAACTGCATGTCTTAAGTAGTAGGACGGTATTATGAGAAGCAATATTTAAGAATATTCTAGGTAGGTATCTAATTTTGCAAAATTACTTTGGAAATAGTTTCTATTATCAAACTTATAGAATTGGATTAGTTTGAATGTGGACATAATTAAAATATAATGTAGCTGAAAATGAAATTTTGCTGAATTGTCGGAAGACTAACGCAGAGAAGAGACGAAGTCGCATAAAGTTATCATAATGGTGAGTTACATAAGGTTAAATATTGTCCAAAAAGCAATCAAAAAATAAAATTATCTGAGATTTGCAAAAATTCTACTCATTAATACTTAAATTCGTTTCAAGTTTTTATCATTTTATAAATTAAATGAAATGCTTGTTCAGCAAATAAAATAATCAATAAATAATAGGGTGTGGTATAAGGTAAAAGTGTGAGAAAATGAGGTTAGCGTGTGCTTGACAGCACCTATCATAGATCACTATCAGACTATCTTCAGCTCGACCAAGGACCAGTGTGAATAATAGACTATCGAACAATTTCGACGAGAGAGGGTGGAATACCACAAGCGTCGATTGATAAAGTGTACGTTCGAGGTGATCAAAATTTGTTATAAAAATACTAAAATAAATTAGAAAAGTTCAAGCAGATAAAAATTAATAGGCACTAATTATTTTGAACCCAGCGAATCTCGTAGGAATGAGTAATATCGAGATTTTCAGGACCAAAATTTTGCACCTTAACCTCGAAGCCACAGCAGGTTTAAAATGAATTTAATATTGTTTCAAAAATAATTTACCTTTGTGATGATTTTTGAGTTAAATGTTATTCAAGTACGTCTATGGTGTATCCACATACTGTATTAAATGCTTGTAGGCACTACAAAACGTAATAAATTAAAGTAAAGATAATTATCATTCCATTAAATTAACTGAACCTATGCGAAAGCTCATTTGTAAAAATTACTTATGAGAATTTTACTGCTTCATTGTAAATTTTACGTGTGTACCCGTACGATAATAAAAATTGAGTTTTTAGCAGAAAACTTCCCCTCGAGTGTCGTTCCACTGCGGTGATGTAGGTACATAATCGATCAAGAAAGCCATCAGATGGTTATCCTTATTAAAATTTAAAATTGTATGTCATTAACTTAAATCTAATTAACACTTTGTACATTGTTTAAGTTGATTACAATTTGCATTCTAAATCTTAATTTGTGGTAAACGAACTCTTTCATATTTTATGATACAAATTTAGCAAAAGTGTTTATGATACCAATAACTCACTAATTTTTCATTAAGTTTATTGAGGGGAGCATTAGATAATTTTGTGTAATAGACAATTTACACGTTACTCGAGTCGAATGTGACACGACAGGGATACAAGAAAATAGGAAAAAGGAAATGTTAATTTCCCTTATAGCTCCTATAATTAGTGTTGCTCTTTGTTTCTTATTTCTTTTAATTAACTGTGAATCTGCGTTACTAAAAATTTGTTAACGATTTTTTTGAATGTTTTATCCGAAAAGAAGTTATAATTTAGAAATAAAAAATATATGAGGAGTAATGAAATTATCAGTCATTTAATAGACGAATATGAGGTATTGGCGGATAGAAGAAGTCATTCTCAAATTTTTGGCTAATCTTATAAGCTATATACGTCAAAATATACAATTTGGAAATAGTGGCTGGGCTTATTTCACTGTGCTGATGATTTTTAAAGTTTACTGCAATAATAGCCCACTAAAATAATGAATGAGTAATTATACACATTGGATATTATGTTCAAAGGGGCAATGTAACGAAAATGTTAAATTTGTGGTATCAGTAGCCTGGCTCCGGAGGGATAAGTAGTTAAAAACGACAAAAAATTAACAAAAATTCCCACCACGTGCGCTTTCAACGCATCCTTCGGGAAAACTATTCAAGATAGAGGAAAATATCATATATACAATTTTGTAGACCGTAAAATTTCCTACAAAACAGTTGCTGGTGGTAGAGTTGTTATATCTTTAATACGTGATCCGCGAGAAGCGTCCTAAAATATGATATCTTTTATTGTATTTGGTGCTTATCATTCCTCATTAATAATTTAATTACTATATGAAAGCTTGGAAGTGACCAGATGTAAAACTTTTTTCGTTTATATTGATACTTACCCTAAAGTTAACTTTCCCATATTTAAAATAATTTTTTATTAAAAAACAATTTAAAAATGGCAAATTTATACACTTTATATTTTGCGTACAACGCAACGTGGTGAAGTCACATACATAATATTATATATTCTAAATACGTGGCGGCCACATAATTAACAACGATGTGTTTTTCATTCATTATTAAAATATTTATACAGAAACTTTCCTATCAGCCACTTAATTTTTTTTTTAAATGATGATACACCCTAAGACGATTCAAATTACATCTTTCTTTAATTTTTCTTTTAAGTAAAAGTGTAAATGCGTATCTTAGCAATTGCAGCAAAATTGTCACGGCCACATAATTAGCATTGTTAGATGCTAATTATATTAGACTTAGAATATATTAGACGTGTTTAATATATTGCTAGGTTGATAAAACCAAATGAAAATTGATACTTTAGTACAAGAAAGTAATATAATAAGTGCCAGTCTTGTATTAAAAATCGTGTCATTCAGTTCAACATAGGAAAACAAAAAAATTGCTCGCCAGAAGTTAGGAAATTAATTTTAAATTTGATAAGTAAAGGGTGGTCTTATAGTCAAGTTGCAGAACACATCTAGTGTTCTAAAAGAATGGTATTTAACGCTGTACGATATTTTAATAAAAATGGAACTGAAGAAACTGTTGTAAGGAAAGAAAAAAGTTGAAAATCGTCTATACGGTTAGATCGCAAGATCGTTCGTATCGCAAAAATTGATCCAAAAAAACGGCTGTGGATATACACAGGCAATTATTTTCTGGAAACGAGAAGGCATTATCTGTCCGCACTATTGGAAGACGATTGAACGAAGCAAACCTATTCAGTCGAGTTACAAGAAAGAAACCAATGGTGAGCAAAAGAAATAGGGATCGTCGTATAAAATTTGCTAGAGGACATATTGGTTGGAGTACAAAAGAATGGAAAAATACTTTTCACGGATGAAACCAAAGTAAATCGATTTGGTTCTGATGGAAAATTATATGTCCGACGTCCACCAAACAGTGAATTTGATCCCCGATTTACCACACCAACTGTTAAACACGAGGGGAGGTAGTGTGCTCCTCTGGGGTTCGTTTTCATGGAGAGAGGTTGGTCCCATTCAACGTATAAATGGTATTATGGATCAACACCTATACATCGACATCTTAGAAAATGTTCTTGAACCATATGCTGACGAGTATTTGCCTATCACATGGAAACTGGTACAAGATAATGATCTTAAGCATACGGCAAAGATGGTGAAAAAGTGGTTTAAAAAGAAATCTATATCTGTAGTTGACTGGCCATCATGCAGTCCCCATAGAAAATCTTTGGGGACAGGTAAAAAAAGAAGTGGGTAAGGGTCAATATAAAAATCTTGATGAACTGTACGAAGCTATTGAAGTAGCATGGGTTTCAATACCTATTGAGTATTGTCAAACCCTCATTAAATCTATGAGCTCAAGATGTGATGCAGTAATTAAAAATAAAGGATTCCCTACTAAATATTAACTAATATTTGTTTACTTTTAACGTTTTAATAAAAAATTTTCTATCAAAATTAATTCGTTGTTAATTATATGTCCCTTTCCTTTTTTTAAACAAAAGAAAAAAATGGCTTTATATGGGTTGTCATTAAAAAGTTCACTAGCTTACCTTTACTATTTAATTAGTGTGAAATATATCACAACTTGCTGTAATTTAAACATGAATTTATCATAAATATACAAATAAAAACTTTGAAATTTCTTTATATAGCAACCGTTGTTAATTATGTGGCCGCCACAAATGTGCACCTTTGTATTTGTATGATCTCATTACTTGAACTTTTGGTTTACAGTGTCTTGATTTTGGTGTTTTTTCTGTTATAAATTTTTACAACGCAACGGTCGACTCTACGATGAATAGTGAAGACAGCTCACCCTCATGGGCTTTAATGAAGGTTCTGAAATGGGCATACTTATTGGGATTTTACACTACCGATGGTGGCGCTAGCGTCAACTGCAATGTCTACTTTAACGGGTATACCTCAGTAGAATGTTGATTTGTTTATACGGGTGACACGGATGTAAAATTTGTAATTATCGATTACAATTAAAGATTAAACATTGCACTGAATTAAAAATCTCACAAAAACAAACTCAAACACTATTAACACACGTTAAAAGAAACTGAGGTATACCCGTTAGGGTAGTTACAATTGCTGTCGTATGGTGGCGTTTGGTTAATGTAAAATCCCAATAACTATTGCTCTAAACGATAGAGTCCCAGCGGTGAAATTAGACAGGTGCAACATGCAAGATATAGGAAAGTATTTAAAGACCAGGAGGATGAAATAATGGAATGCTCCGATAGGCAGAACGGAAGAAGGACCTCTTGTAAAACTCGTATGAGTTGGTGCGAATTTGAATGAACTCCAAAACGATAGATTAACAGCTGAACATCATCATCAGCTGCCTCAACACTAATACTGCCATCTAAAGTAAAAAGAGCGTAAGTATGTATATTTTAGGCAGTTTTAAGAAACGCTGAAAACTAAAATGGCTCTCTTAAATATATAATATGTTCTGTGTTGAAACCATTCCATTCTACAGTTGTTGTAAAGACTTTCTGTAAATTACCCCCCCCCCTTTACTTTGGATGGCAGAACATGAAAGATGATGTTGTATTTAAAGTAAAACATGTTTGGACTAACTAAAATGTTCTAGTTTAATTTCTTTTGAAAATTTAATTATACAACACAATTTTGTTGCTGTTGCCTAGAAGAAGTTTCATGTATGGCGAGATTGCAAATATTTTACTGGTACAGTCGACTCTCAATAAATTGAAACTCAAGGGACCAGAGAAGGACCAGAGAAAAATTTTAAATTCCCATTAATTATTACCAAATTATAGAGAGATTCAAATTAACGAGTGTTCAAATTATCGAGAGTCGACTGTATTTTGATCTATAAAAAGTCTTGAATAATACAAGGAGAGAAGTTTTGCGGATCACCTCAAAATAATTTCTTCATTTAAGAATAAGTTCAGTTCGTGGAATCAGGTTAAGCATGTACTAACCTAAAAGAACATTGAAGTAAAATGGAAGCCCCAATTACAAATCTGGCGTATAAATAACTTCATTGCGAAAGTCTCGGGTAGCGTTGAGGGTTGAACTTCATTCATAACCCCATAAAAGGTTGGAATTGGAACCAACAGGATTGGTCGTTGTTGGAATTCTGTTCTTGTGATTTCTTTAAATAATTGTCAAACTTAATATGCAATAGACTAAATACAGCTAGAGTATAATCATCACTGCAGAGTGCACCAGTGGCGTCTCGCTACAAGATGCTATGGCAGTTCCATTAATAGCACACCAGATTCAAGAATTAAAAAAATGATTTGCAAATAATTACTATATTCCAGAACAAGATTGGTGTTACTCGGTCTATTTAAACATAAGGATAAAGTCAAAAAGTCTGGGGGATATTCCATACCCCCAGATTTTCGGTTTCAAGAGAAATTTCATCAAAGACTTAGAGAATATAGAGATAGAATAAGAGATACTATTCATAAGCATTGTTGATTTTATACGAATTTCCAGACTAGAAAATTTAGGTTAGAATTTAATTTATCTTATTCGGGGAAGAAGCGCTTTATACTATTGCATTACTATTTTTGTCCGCTCCTATTTGACTCCTTGCTTAGAAAAAGTAAGTATTTAATCTCCGAGCAACACCTCGTAAACGTCACCTAAACATACCTAAAAATTTTTTTACATTAGGTCTGAAAAATCATCTTTAATAGAACTTTAATAATGACCTTGATCAAGAAAAATTGGCACCACCCTGTACCATCTCACGAGCCACCACTGGAGTGTACATTAAACTTATGATTAGAGTCCGGATTTATATGCGACAAAAAAGATCAAAATAAAAATTTATATAATTATTTTAAACAAACAAATATACTGTAAATCCAAAATTTTTAATATTATATACTACATGGTACCTAATGTGTACAGTATATAATTATTAATTTAGGAATTCGCAGGAATATAATTTATTGAAATTAACGTCTCAAAACTTTCTGGATTTGGCGGGCCAAAATTAGTTTTGAAGTTACAAGAAAGTGGTAATATTTTTCAGACCCCAATAAATAAATAAATCTATACAACGGTTTTTGCAACGTTTCACGTCTTCCGTAGAAACAAATTAGGGACAATAAAAATTTTAATTTATTGATTTAAAGATTTTAGACCTGCTTATGACTTTTTCAAGTTTAACATGTGGCAACTCAAAGGACGGGCTCAGAAAATGTGCAGCCATAAATAAATGTATTATAAATAAGGACCGTAAAATAAGGACTGATTTTGTACCTACATACACAATCCATAGTACATAAATAATCATTTTGTACATTTTTACCATTAAGTTTATTTAAAAAACTTGCATCTACATACATATAAGTGACAATAATTATGCCAGATATTGACTATATATGCGATTATATGCGGTTATATGGATAATAATTTTACATGCGATAAAAATCCAAAATATTATGAAATGCATTATTTTTTACAGAAACGTCTAGATACTAATAATTAATCAGCTTTCTACGGTACAGCAAATAAAACATTTAAAAACATGTAAATCCGGACTCAACTTATGATTTTTAGGTTTGTATTAGCTAGTACGCGTGTGAAGGAAATTTGCGCTATCCTCGAAGAGTATTTGAAAATTCCTACTCTGGTTTCTGGAACGTTCAGTCTGTGTTTAGGGTTGCTTATAATGTAAACATTAAACATGCGAAAGTTCAAACATGAAGTTGACGAAAGGGTCAGTATCATAAAAATTTAATTTATTATATGGGTCAAGTTTCCATTATCAATACAGGAGTGACCTGCCAATTCATTAGCAAGGGTCTGTAGCTTCTTACTTAGTGGTGAAATGCATATGAGGACCCTCATCCAAGAATTATTTTTAATTCCATTATCTTTACAAATTGATTTTCTTAGACTAGTGTCAGGGATAGCCAAAATTTTTCAGCAAGCTACAAATAAAAAAATTTATGATTCTAATTATTTAGAAAATGTAGTAAATAGCCTCACCTCACTCACCGAGTGAGTGACAAATCTGCAAATTAGCAGGTCTCATGGACACATCAGCGTAAAATTTTTCCAGAATAGAACCCAAAACTTCTCCGCAATCTGTCTATTACTGACGCGACTAACACGATGCCAAATTACCTCTAAAATGTGAAATATAGTGGGGGGGGGGGGACAAATTATTAACAATTTAATGATCTTTCAGCTTTTTTGCTCAATTATTTCAATTTCAATTTTTCAGTTTTTGACATGTCTGTGTCAAATAGTACGTATAGTTTTCATTACTTATTCATAAATAATTATTTCAATTTAACCCCCCCCCCCTCCATTCTGTTTCCACGCATGACGCAATTTAGGGGCCTTGATTAAATGATTAAATTTTATAATTTTTGGGACAACATGAACTACATTTCCGTTTGATTAAGGTCCGCTTTTACAATAGTCGGTTAAGTCTCAGTTACTTTACACTGGTGATAAATCTAACATGATGTCCAATGAGAAGACGTCAAACCTCAAATTAAACACCAGTGTAAAGTAACTGAGCCTTAACCGACTATTGTAAAAGCGGGCCTAAGATTAATACTATAATAGTAAAATTATTCTTTTTAAAAATATTACCCAGTGTTAAACACTTACCTAATTGAATTAAATAAGATTCAATGTACCACTTCTTGTACAAGCGAGTAAACATTGACAAATTTGTTTAGAATTCTTTAAATTCTCGTTAGAATGCTTCAACTTGCTATAAAAACATTAGTAAATGAACTTAAATTATTTAAAGTATTCCGACGAGAATTTAAAGAATTCGAAACAAATTTGCCAATGTTTACTCACCTGTACAAGAATTAGTATTTTAAATTTTATTTAATTTAATTACGTAAATGTTTAACAACTTGGTAATAGTTTAAAAAAAAATGACTAATATTATATTTTCAACAACTTAAAGAAATTCAATTCGATTACCTAGTACTATAACAAACTTGGGGCAGTTTACAAATGAGATTAGTGTTGATATGTTTGTCCTCGGAGGGAAGGGAGTGTACAGTTTAAACCGTCTAGATTTCACATTTAGAATAATTTTGGTTGATTTTGAAATTTGTTAATCCAATCATGCGCGTCGTTGGTGGCAAGTAGTGGAGGAGATCCAAAAATTAAGTAAGTAATATGAGCAACTTAAAATATTCCACATCAAAACAAATTATTACTTGAAGTTAAATATAACAGAGCAAAAATTTCAATAAAACCTGAATCAGAGCACAATAATTCAGAATCAACTGAAAAAGTATTTCTGATAAAGACATCTGTTGGTAACGCAGAATAAGCACAGGAGTCCTTCACCAATAAGCAGAAAAGTATATTGCGACAGTAATCGCATTCAGCGACAATCACATAGAAAAACTTTAATACCCTCTTTGATTACGTTATAATAAGGTACGCAAACCTTTTTTATGTGAAAATTTTTTTTGGAAAATTTATTATTTCTTCAATATAAGTCGATATAGTAGTTGCGTTTACAAGAACTAATCTTGGAGGCATTCTAAATCACAGATTGTGCCTTTTTAGTAAGCGCGCCTTTGAATGTTTTCTACGCCTGAACTATTTAGTACATAATAAACAAAAATTTCGTCATGAACCTTTTGTAGGAAATTTTATCAAATTTGTTAGGGTTTTTGCAGCGCCTTTAGTGAAAATTCGCGGAAATTTATAACTCATCAGTCAAGTATAGTTCCATTTAATTCAAACCGATCAGTAAATTGTGTTGTTGAGTAGAATAATTTAAAACCCTCTAAGAATACGACTTTACTCACTATTATTCAACCCGTTTTTAAGTTTTCCTTAACTTTTTTAAATTTAATTATATCTACTAGAAAGTCACTAAATGCTTTTTCTGCATATTTCGCACACAATTTTTTTCTGTACCGAACCCATTCCAATAATATAAACAACTCGAAGATAATGCAGCAATCTAATTGGTTTAGCTAAGATTGGTTTAGCTAACTAACAAATTGGTTTTCGACAACCATATTGACTAATTTTAATTATTTGATATAACCATTATATTACAGAAGGTATTATAAATACTACTGTTTAAGAAGACCGCGTTATTACATCTTCATAAAGTTATTTTTCTTCTGAAAATCAAATTGTTAGTTAGGACGTTTTAACTAAGGACAGCAGAATATACCAAATGAACTGTGGATGGCGGAGAAACAACAGTGAAATATCCTTTTCTTATGGGTGTCATATTATATTTCCACATTGTTCAGTAGGTACAGCTTTTTCCAGTAAAAATTCATCTTTGACATTCGCGACAAGATGGCACACGGCAAAATGGGCTCGCTGCGAGATGGCCTATTGAAATTGATTTGCAAATGTTTTCCGAAAAGTTTGGTAAGATTCGAAAACTTCAAATTGCTAGCAACTGGTTTATATGACGGTTTGGTTTATTTTGACTATCTGGGCATATCAAAAAGGCCAAAAAATACTGCAAGGCTTCGAAAATTTTTGATAATACTGTAAGGATGGATTATTTGTTAATAGAACAGGTGCATTCTATGTGTCATTTTGATGGTAATCGTTTTCATCGTAAATTCAGAGATGACTTTAGAAATCGATAATGCTCGAATTAGACGAGGTAGACACCGTACTTCTTCATAAAGTAGATATTTGCGACGATCTAATGAGACGACACATCCACCATCTCATTCTTTTATATCGTTAATCTGAATAAAGTATCTTTTTATAGCCTGAGCTATTTTTTGTTACAAAATAAATAAATAAATAAATTATCTTTTCTATAACTTAAAAGATGTAGCTATAAGGGGCCGTTTGAAATGTTTCCGCACTAAAATGTATATGTCAGATCACCTTTGACCCTATATGAAACAATTTTTAATAAAAAAATACCAAAGAGGATTTATTATAAGTTATAAGGTAATTTTATCACTAGTTTTCTGAATTATTTATTATCTTAATCAGTATCTGCCAGACAGCTACCAGGTGGCTATTATCGATTAATGTTAGCTATAGTTGTTATTAGGGCTGTAATTTAACTGCGTGCTGGTTATTAATACAGATCTCTGATAGGTAACTGTTATAATATTATACTAATGTCGTGAGCCTACAAAAAAACTTTTATAATATGTAGTAGCAATACAACTTGACACAATAGTGTGAAATTCACTTTTTTATTGATTCGCTGTTATCTATGGCTACAGCGAAGTGACGTAGATGGAAGATCAGAAGGGCATGAATGCAGTTCACAAGCTTTCATCCAGATAAACAAGTTTTCATTCTTTGATAGTTTAACATTGAACACAACAGTAATATTCCGCTTCTTAGAGCTCTGTGCAAAATCAGTCTCTTGTAACTAAAACTCTCAAAGGACTTTCTTTCTTTAGGGACAAGAAGATCTATAGATGTTAAGAAACTGCGTCTTCGATAATTATAATTTTTTTGGTAAATGGGCTGTTAACATTGGTGCCAGGTCACACTCAGTTGCTTTATCAAATGTTTAGTAGTCTGAAGAATTGTTTACTTGGTTACGAATTTCTTTCCTTTGGTAGCTAAATTACCAAAGTTTGTTTATGTGTACAATCACTCATTTAAACTTCGATGTATTCTGCGAATAGACGTGTCTGAGTACACATCTCGAGAGAACATTAAATGATGCTGGAATCATCAACCCATTAGGCAATTTATAAACAAATATTAAGTCATTTAAATAGGATTACATTGAGAAACGATTAAATCGAGAAACCAATCGTTTTGGAACTGGAATAATCCTCAACGTGTAAGCCTCCACACATTCTTATTTTGAAGCAAATCTACAAAAACATAACTTGACAGTGTTTTTAGACAGACTTCTTTCAAAAATGAACTAACGACAAAATTTTAGTGCGGCAGATTTTAAACTTCTTCCTACGACGGTCAGACTTAAGATATTTGAAAGAAAACTGTCAGAAAAAGGCAGTCTTTAGAGCCAAAATAATTTTTTCTTCTTGAATTTGACTTTTTGTCAATTGCCCAGACTTACATCGCCAATTGGTTAATCTACACATGTCGTTCATCGGAAGGAAGGAACTTCCGCGATCTACCTAAAAGTGATAAGCTTCAGCTTGGTATAGTTAAAAAAGAGTCCGGGTTGGGGATTAGTTTTGGGGATGCTGAACGAAGTTATCTTGATGAATTACGTATTATGCGATTTGTAGAACATGATAGACCACATAAAATAAAAGTATAATTTACAAGGGCCCCTCAGAAAGATCCATGCCTATTCGAATTCTCCACGTAGCTACTCCGTCTCTGACTGGTTAAGAATATAGGAAAAAGGGGGCATTGTCGACCATGGGGTACATTCAACCACCTTGAATAACTATTTTAATGTCTAATACAAAAATTAAAGAATATGTTTTGTTAGCAATTGTAGCTTCCATGGAAAACTTTGGGTACCTATGTACTTGCATTTTGATATTAAATAAAAGTATACGTAAGTGTTATTTTGTACAAATTAAGATAACTTTATGATTTTTTTTTTTGAATTTGTGTGTATAATCTTTGAATAAATTTCACATCTTGGGGACCATTTCTCATTTCAAATATTCTAAATTTAAATTAACTCACAATATTTATACACTATACAAAATTCTTAAATTGTCAGTATTGGGCACATTCAGCCATCACTGATGGATGGATAACATCTGTGGCTGATATTGCTTCCAATGCTACTTAGATATTAGGTTGAGGTTTTTATGGCATGTTATAGACCTAGGACTGAGATAAAATTAGATCAAATATTTATCCAAGCCCAAGTTCTGATTGGTCAAATATTCGCCGAGTAAAAACTCTAACTGATGCTTTAAAGCGACATAATTTTTAAAAATAATTTAAAAAAAAAACTCCAACCAACATGCGATGCACTTTGAATAAATTTCGATATTTAATTTATTGTAACATCACATCCGGTGACGAAGCCCAAGGGCTGTTATCGAATGGTGGCAGGTCTTCGAGAACTACCTTATAACTGCAGATAGACGGTCGTAAAATCAAGCATTACTATTGGTTGACATCCTGCATGAGATGAATAATCGCCAAAACAGCAACAATTTTTTATTTACTCCAACTTAAAATTAACTTGAAAGGATATCAAGATATTACGTTAGTACCAACCCATTGTAAAGTATTTTTTATTGGTTTTGTATTCGTGTTTTTCATCACTAGGATGATGATTTTTACTTTATATTACCTTAGGTTGAAACTAACCCTTAGCTTGATTGAATGTACCCCACTACTGTCTCGTCATGATCTCTTGCGTGTTTCTTTTGGCTTCTTCTGTGCTTTTTCGAATTAATTCCGCCGTTTCTTTCCTTGCCTCTTCTGCTTCCTTTCTAGCTTCTGCGTTCTTCTTGGCTTCTTCTTTTGCTCTTTCTCTAGCCTCTGAGGCGGTCATAGCTTGGGAGTTAAGTGCGTCTACTGATAATGCGAAATGCTCGGATCGAATCCGGGCAGGGTAAGAATTTTATTCTGACCGTCTCTCCTCGGCAGGCAATGGCAAACCACCGAGGTAATCTGCCAAGAAAATCCATCTCGAACTGAAGTGTAGTACACTTCCCGTGGTTCGGAGCCCACGTTAAACAAGTAGGTCCTCTATGTATGTGAAAAACAATTTGTACGCACATCATATGCATAGAAAGAGATAGAACGAGATGGGTCACCAAACCCTCATTAGGGTAAAAGGACTGAGAAGGAAGGATTCGTGTTTTTCATCACTAGGATGATGATTTTTACTTTATATTACCTTAGGTTGAAACTAACCCTTAGCTTGATTGAATGTACCCCACTACAGAGGGCAGTTTCAACCAAACATAGATGTTTTTGAAACTGTAGTAAGAAATCCAAAAAGTAAGCTTCCAAATTTTTTGTTGAATTCTCTACAAAAGGAATGTCCAAACTATTAGCTCAATAAGTATTGTTTTTCAGTTTATAATATTTAATACCGAATTTAGGGCAAAATACCCAAAATGGTTAAAATTGTCCCCGTTTCTCCTACAAATTATTGTCAGAAAATTTTTCGTGCAAATTTGCATGCAGTGCAATTTTAAGTATATTCAGACATTAATTTATTTATTTATACTATGCAAGTTTTTTAAACCAAACTTGATCAATGATAAGTAACCTTGCGGCAATATATAAATTGTGGTAAAATCGTAAAAGTTTGTAGTAAATTTAAAATGTCACAGAATTATTTGAATAATCTTAAAATAAAATACAATATTACTTGCTAATATTCAGATGTACGATGTACTCAAATCATTTTTTTATAGTGTTAATTTAATTTGTAAAGCAGGTAGGTACTTTGTAAAATGATTGCCAAAAGTTTCTCAGTGTATTTCAGGCGCAGGTTGTCTTTGAGGATGTAAAAGCGCGTGCCCTTCGCGAGAAAAATTAAACAGTAAAACTGCATTGCAATAATTTTACCAGAATTGAAAAAAAATACCAGTAGGTCCGTATAATAACAATTTCAATAAGTTACAAATTGTGCTGAATCCAAATGTACAGTGAAGATGTTGTTAAGAGTTCGCACTGATTATAGAATTTTATAAATTTTATGGGTTTACCTTCAATTGCATCATGAACGGATTTCGGTATTTAAATTATAGGAAAGAAAGAATTGTGTCACAAATAGGCGAGGTGATGTCGACATGATATCGATACAAGTTGCGTTGTAAAATTTGTTTGAAATTAAATTATAAATGTTATCACAAGGAAATTCGTAAATAAAAAAATTTTAAAAAAATGCCCGAAATGTTGGACAATTTTAGTGACTCTTATTGACCTCTTCTCTCAACGATTTATTAAGTACTATAACAAAAAATTAACAGTTGTTTTGATTTAATTTGATCTCATCAGATAAGCTTAATCTATACTCGTTAAATTAATATCATGTTATTGCACGCAGGTAGGATACTTTCAAAAATGCAGTAAAAATTAATTCTTTTAAATTTGAAGAAAATGTAGCAAAGTGCACATGTTGAACTACGTAAGCTGATATATAAAAATCAGGTAAATATTATATAATAACAAGTGTTTACAAAGTAACAGCTATAAAAACTTTTCGGATGATCTTAAAGGTATAGAACTCCATATTAATTTTTTATGGTGTTTTACTTTATAAATTTGCATACCAAAAATTTTAAATTAATGATTATGCTTGTTGAGTGAACATCATAATATAATTTTGCTTTCTGATTATATTACATCGCAGATTATTCCATTATACCTATAATCATGTATTTTTATATTAGCACTATTAATGTGCCATTTAGTTACTTAGATTTTTTAAAATATTTTTCAAATAAATTTCTAACCAGGAATTAACAAAATTTTAAATTAATAAAGCTATGGTCTACTTTTACTTTTGTTTATTGCTATTTAATTAAACTTTTAATTACATATTATTTAATAACATAATTTTAATCTGTATTATAAACATTAAAAAAGCACTAAAATAACAATTAAACTGTCACAAAAGTGCAATTTGTTAAAACGAAAATAACATTTTTTTATATGTTCAAATAAAATCACAAACCGTTAAAGCCGTTAACTTACTCTGAATAAATTTTAACGAAAGGTAACACATACCTACATTAAATTAAGTAGTAGTAATTTTAATAATACACATTTCTAAATTATTAAATTAACTTCGTGTAAAAATACATTAAATAATAATATTATAGGTAGTATAAAAATTTTGGCGTCAATTGTTAAAATTTCGAGTTATTTTAAATAGTGTTGCCATCTTCATTTCAGTAGCTGGTAACTGCAATTTTAATAATCATCCCTAAAATTGCATGGGGTGAGAGACACCATCCTTGTGAAAGTAACACAAGATAGGAAGCTGCAATGTGTTGTCTGTGCAAAAGCGCCCATTCTCGTTTTCTGCGCTTCCCTTTCTGAATTACAAAATTTAAAAATGGATAAATGTGATTAAAAGTTTCTTAAAACATCTAGCAAATAAGTAATAAATACCAATTACACCTAAATTCATTAACCTCGTTAACATTTCAAAGTCCTTCTGGGTGATATATGTGGCCTTTACTTTTTTCTCAGTCAACTAGTTTTTGATTTATTACTAGCATAATTTTGAAATGTTTTTAATAAAACCAAACCTTCGAATTACTTAATTCCTTTATAGCTTAAAATTATAATTTTAATATGCACTGCACTGATTAACATTCAAGCCCTACCCTTATCTTAAGGGATGCACTTTACAGATAAACTGTTAATTTGTAGTTAAAATGGATCAAATGTGAATTAATTAAAATAATTAATTCAGTACATGGAAAATAAATTTTATAATTATGAATGCCACTATTTGCAAAACAAGATAATAAATAATACAATTTTTCTAAAAAAAAGGTAAGAATAATAATTTTCTAAGTTTTTCATAAGATTTCAGTTTACCTTCATTTATGTTATCTGAATTTATAAAATTTTAGATCCGGATACTTCTGAACTTGAATTTATGAGAAAACGGATTTGTTAATTTAAATTCGGTTGCCACGCTGTGATGCAGAGTCCTTCAATGTGTGTACGTAAATTGAAAACGAAATGAGTCCCAATCAATTTAGGTAAATAACAAAATTTAAATAAATAGGAATTTAGTAATCAAATAATGTAAATTGTTCCGGAACTTGATGGCGCCCGTCAATTCTATTGTTAAAACTAGCCCCCTAAGTTGGTAAAAAAAAGGTTGGTGACCTCCATATGAGTTGATTATAATCTTAATACATTAAAAAAAATTTGCAGAGAGATATTCCAGAAAAAAGGTGAGTAGGGGCATTATTATGTAAAATGATAACCAGTGGCGTTCCTATCGTAGGTCTGTTCAGGAGTCGAGCTGCCTACCCCTAGACCAAAATTTTTAAGTTCATGGGAATTGAAACCGTTATTTCGCTCAGTTATTATTTCGAACAAATTAATTGAGAAAAAACTACATTACGAAAATATTTGTAAAATTTAAGTTTTGGGAAATGCTTAAAGTTTTAGTTTACCAGGAACCGTTTAGAATATTCAGATAGGTAATTCACGTACCTACTCACCGTTTGGTAGGTGATCATCATGAAATAATTCTAGCGATTATCTGATTAATTTGATTATTAATCAGCGCTGATTAGCCATTTGTTTTCGATCTGATCCAAGTTTTCCGCGGACAGAAGTAAATTTCCACTTTTCCTCAGCTGGTCTTTACTGTACCTAATATAAATAACTACTATGTGAAATTCGACTTTCTGTTTCTGAGATATCGTGATGAATCAGTGTGCCGGGACATTGAAGTTTATATGCATGAACTAACCAGAAATTTTCTTATCTTCCCAGACCGACTTATGTAGCTCTGGCCAGTTTGAGGTTCAAAACTTTTCAAACTCTCAAATCAAACCACACAGGCAGGGGCGAATTGATCCTAAATTTTTGGGTGCCCACAAATAAAAAAATGTCTTGTTTCGTCAAAAACGGCCTAATTTGTTTATGGTCCATGTGAAGTTTTCCAAATTTTCCACATGGTCAGTCCGCCCCTGGATGAAGGAGATATTGATCCGCACGGTGCTCCGACCAGTCAAGAAGTTTACAGTTTATGTAATTTTTGTTTTAAATACTATAACAAAATTAAATTGGAAGGGAGTTTTTATTCTACACGTACTAAATCTTTGAATTATTAGATAATCAAAAACCAATTTTTGTTAAATATGCCATGCCTTCAATTGGTGTTAGTTAACCTTTTCTCTTATGCATGTATTTTGGTTAAGAGGTTTCATTGCTCATATAGGGAACCTACTGTTTAATATGAGCTCCGAACCAAGAAGCTTTTTAGTCACATCATATTGAAAATATTTTACTAAGCCGATTATATTTTGGCTATTCACCATTGCGCTCTGAGGATAATTTCCGTTGATTCCCCCGTGCAGCCTATAGGCCGCACAATTGAAGTAACTCTCACATCAAAGTAATACTAAATCGATTCGTTGATGAGTCCCCACAGTGCGACCTAATTGTAGTGTTAATTAAACCTGAATGCTTAACTAAATCACAGTCTCACATCTCTACACAAATACAGTATAACTTTTTTAATCCGGTCAATAGATATCTTGAACAATCCAGAGCAATCAGGACCTGCTACAATCCGACAGTTTTCTACCATTGAAATCTATAATCCAGACACATGTGAAAATCTTGTAAATCAGCTGTCCAAGTAGAATTTGAAGGGAAAAACTTTTACCTGTTCGGATTACCGAAGTTATACTGTAAAATTTTTTACTGAAGATCTTTCTGAAATAATCTATGTCTATTGCCATAATTCCCCTGAGTGTGGTCGAAGGTCAACCATATTCGGCATTAATTCATCATCATCAAAATAGCTAATTCATCCATCGTCGGATGTAAGCCTCCCTCAACTCATTCCATTTTGCTCTATCCTCCGCTGTTCTCATCCATTCATAACCCGCGTGTCGTTTTATGTCATCCGTCCATCTGGTTTGTGGTCGTCCTATACTTTGCTTGTGGGCTCGTGGTCTCCACTCTATTATTTTTCTGGTCCATCGATTGTCTCTTGTTCTGGCTAAATGTTTGGCATTAATACCTGGTTGCAATCCCAGTGGGTATCACCGCGTTGTAGAACTTTAAGTGAGACCGAAGACTGAAGAACAATAATTATTGCTTTCATCTATGGTAGCATCCGTCAGGTATTTGAGCCAGGCTGAAGTTAATCTCCATGAGCCATCATCATCCATACCCTACCACGCTGGCCAGTGCGGGTTGGTAGAGGAGACGGTTTATAGATGGAAAGAAAGTCGGAAAGAACATTAGGTTCTTTCCGGACTCGAACCAGTACCTTTAGCATCAGTAGTTGATCGCTGTAACTACTAAGCCAATGACCGCCTCTTGGTTTCCATGAGTAACACCAAACAAATTTTCCTCAAGGTCTGACTCACTTATCGACCAACACCTGCGCCTCTTGTAGAGTATACAAGACCAACGTGCTTGGTTATAGGTTAGAACGCGCTGCATATGTCCGAATTATAGTTATATAAAAAGCATTACAAGAAATTAGTATTTGTATCCAATACAAAATTAATCAATCAAAAAACTTCAAATTACGCAGTACGTGAGGTGTTGCTAAGACGAGAAATTCGTACATAAAAAATAGATAACCAGTGGCGATGCGACGTAGCGAGCCCAACGACTGAATGGTATATTTGTTTCCAATTCTGAAGATTCTGCTCGAAGAATGCGGAGCTAATTCATAGTTACTATTAGATGACCATTAAAAATATAGGGCTATGCGCATGACACTGCGCAGTTTAGCATCTTAAGATGTGGTACGAACTAATATATCAAGTTTATTGTTAATTTGAGATCCACATTCATGAAAATTTAGCAATATCCTAGCATTATTAATTTACATATTTTGTACTGAAATTTGAAAGGCGGTTTTTTCCGCTTAAATGATTAACAGTAGCAATAGGTAACTTTACAAATAATTCCAAAGAACAGTCTCTCACAACATCAGTCCAAAATAAGGAGTAACGCCATCTATTTTTCGGAATCCGTTATTCCACAAAATTATGGTATCGCTCACTGCGGATTTAGTTTTTGATTCAATTAGTGGTAAAAAATTAGCGATTGATGATTTCATTGAACTCTCAATAGGTACATTCGGTTTTAAAACCAAAACCTACTCCAGTGCTGCCACAGTAGACCGGGAATGCTGAAAATGCTACAAGATGAATGGGACGCGACTATAAAATTTCACAAGCAAATAATTTTTTACCAGTATGAAACGATGATGTTTTCGTATGCAAACCTCGTGTCAAGAATTAAGTCACGCTTTATGTCAACGCGATGACTAACAAGTGTTCGTCGCTAGAGAAGCTATGTTAATTCCTAAACCTCAAATTAGTATCACGGAAATTGTGGAGACTAAAAACAAGCAAACCGAATAGAACAATCGGAATTTACTGTGAAGTTTTTCAACAATTTAGGGAGGTACTTTCCCAACCCACGCAATATTTAAAAACACGTAGACGTTTCCAGATGGAGTTATGCCCGAAGAACAGGTACGCTTGTTCAAGACGTCATCTCATTCTGGATTACATTGGGCGGGAATTTCAACAATTATTTAATGTGTTAATATTTAGTCTATATATCGATTCCAATAAAACTTTAACTGGCGACTAATGCTAAATTTTTTTTTATAGAGACATACTTACAAACAGTGGTTGCTAAATTAAAAGAGCACACTAAGAAAGTTATGTGGGTTGTATACCATCCATCAGGAGATTTGGCTATTTACAGGAGATTAACATTGGGCATTTTCAGGTATTCGTACCTACTGATAAAATCTTAACTATGGTCGAAAATTAGAACATTCCATTAACAACACTGAAATTCATATGAACTTATTTTAGGCACCGGTTGTGCAAATGCAATAGTGAAAATATGGTCATTTCAAGATAGACATTTTAATTCCATCGGCTATGGCGTTTTCTGATGACGGTTATCATTTAGCAACAGTAGCAGATGATGTTTGTATAAAACATAGGATTTCAGTAAACTTAAAAATTTTAAATCTATACAATTACCTGAAGATTACCACAAACTAGGGATCTGAACTTTGATCTAACAGGGACATGGTCGTTGTTGGGACAAATGCAGATGTGTAAATTTATTTATGTCAGAAGTGGCAAGTGCCAGTTTTTAACGAACTTAAATTATAATATTACAGTTTAGAATAAAATAATAGCAAAGTGTACTTTTCAAATCGTCGTATTTATTTGCTACATAGTACATTTGCATTATTACTTCGTGAGAGCGGCATTGTATTAGTTTATTGCCGAACGACTTAAAACTGGGTTAACATTTTCTTCCTGTGATGCTAATATAATATTTCTTGTAAATGCACTAAAATAAGGATTATAAGAAAACATCAAAATAATTATTGTAAAAATATTTAACATCTCATTATACCCGAAAAAAATTGTTGGAAGGTTTCCACATCAATTACAATTTTCAACAAATTATTGTAACTTAATTTAATTGCTTATTATATTTTGCCTACGCAATAATTAAATAATTGTAATTAAATATGATTTATTTAGTAATCACAGTAGATCGTTAAAGTTGTACTACTCAAATTGAGCAAAAAATAACACTAATTAAAAAAAATTAAAAAATAATAAAACAAGCAATTAAATTAATATTAGCCTTGTTGCTATTTGTAATCCATCATTAAATAATAATACGAATCAATATTCGAATAATTAGTTAGCTATTACATAAATTCGATAAAACTTACTGTCTTTCTTTTATTTGAATAGGTACTTAAATTATTATTTTATTAAAAAAATTACACTGAAAGGTTGTTGGTTATACTTATAAAACTCGTATCTATTTGGCAACTCTAAAATCAAGATGACATCTCACTGCGTCATCTGTAAGGATAACCCGGAACTGAGTTTCTAGTATCCTTGTGAAAAGTCCTGTTAGATTTTCTGATACAGTTTTCTATTTGTACGTTACGTACTCTGAGTAGCTTACATTGCAAAATTATAAATCATCACGATATTTTAATCGTGTAATATTTTATTCAAACTTCTATGTGTTTTCAAAAAACCACATAGTTATAAAAATTAATAAATTTAAATTTTTAATTGTATTTTTACTTTTTTTATTTAACGGATTAAGAATATGCAGCTAAAACTGCAGTTTTAGCTTCTAGAAAAACTGTTTTCCACGCTGAAATGTTTTTTAATTGAAACTTTTCTACAAGTTTATTATTAAATGCATCATCAGAGGAAACTTTCTGATAAAATTACATACTACATATATACTATAAAATATTATGTAGTTTTATTTTAAGTATAACTTCCAAAGACTTTAACAATATATATTATTATGAGTACTTAGTGTCAATATCTTTATGGTGGAATAATAATTTTTAAATTTATAGTCTATGCTGATTTCTCTCTCTTACTCAGGGAACCAATAATGATCCGTTCCGCACTTTATTGACCGTTCGACAAAATTAATTTTCAAATAAAATAATTACTTAATTGCGAGTCGTGCCTTAATATAAGTTTAGGTAACCAGTTTCAGCTTTATTTGAGATACCAAACGTCAAACATAATTACCTAGACTGTTGGTGTTTGTAGTTGTCCAAGACGACTTCCATAATTTACCAACGAGTGTTAATTAATACCATATTATGTATACTTCAAATGAAATATATAATATCCGGTACATGATTGTGGAGCTTATGGGGCCTTGAGGCCGCATTAGGAGAAATAATTAATACTCGGTTTTCGGTCTCTCTAAGGATAATTGCGATGTAATAAATTTATCATGATTTCGCACTAGCGTCAGAGCAGTATGACGATGACGCTAGCATCGGCACGTTTTGCTTTTAAACTTTTTCTACTGGGTGGTAAATTGATTCACGCATCTAGGGGATAGGGATTTTTATGTTAAATTCTTAATCTTTAATTCTTTGCTTCCCTAATTATTTTAAAGAAAAACTGCACATAAGTTTTTTGTAGAGAAAAATATCTTGGATCCGTAGACATTTTTTCTGTAATTTTAAGTTCTGCAGGAGATAAAAAGGATTAAGGAAACCAAAAGCGCTGATTTCCCAAAAACCAATATTGCTTTGAAATCGTTGAACTAAAAACAACTACTTTTACAGCAATAGTCCACGTTGTTAAGTACTTTTTGTGGAAATAACTCGGAAATGCGATTTGTTTTGCTTAAACCTTTTAAGTTTGGCATCGCAAGAGAGCCTTTAAGTTTTTGACATCTATCGAACTGAAATTATACAAAATATTTTTGACAAATAGTTCCGTAAGAGCTGCCCCTCTAAATATAATATATCCTCTTTGATATTAGCAAAATTAAACTAAGTAAAATTGTGAACAAAAGTTAAACATCCTTCTTCTAGCGCCTACAGTTTCTTAGACACAGCCTTATTCAAAATAATGTAGTTATCAGATTTTGATGTACACCTTTTTACCTGTTTATTTGACACTAAAGTGATCCATAGTTAAGTCAAACTGGAATTAATTATCTGTCAATTCCCGCACCAAACAACCTTATAGGTCTAATAAAGCGCTAGCTGTGGACTTTCAAAGTTGATCGTTTTTAACCTCTCCTGCTGCCCCGACTGGGCCCGAACCATTCTGTGGATTGTCCAAGACACACAGGGGGTTGGAGGTCCGGAAGTGGGAAGCAGAGAACAAAAAAACCCTATGGCATAGTACACCAGGTCAAAAACAGGCGAAGAAATTTATAGAGTATTCGGCTGCAGAGGCTAAAAAGCTTCTTCTACTATCAAAGAATGAAATCAGGCTCATCACGGGGTTGCTCACCGGACATTGTCAGGTGAGATATCACCTCAAGAAAATGGGAATGGAGGACGATGACATATGCAGACTCTGTGAATCGGAAACTGAATCGGCCGAACACATTCTCTGTAGCTGTGATGCCTTAGCCCGATCCAGGCTAAAATATCTGGGACAGACGCAATTAACACCCAAAGAGGTGCAACAAAAACCTCTCAGGAGTATTCTATGATTTGCTAGCAAAATTGAATTCCTGAATACCTAATTGGCAGGGTAATGAACAAAAGATCAATACTGGTCGCAGTTCTGAAAGGCTCTTGCGGCCAATCGACCCCTAAGTACAATACAAATACAACCTCTCCTGCTACTTTTTACATTTTTGAAAATAATTTAATTCCGGTGCATCTGAAGAGCAAATTTAATATGATTTAAAGTACAGACAATAAAATTCCAAGTTCAACTAAAAGAATTAGAAGATTGTAACCCAAATTGGTTTGGAGATATAGCTTTTTAAATAGCCAAATTTTCATTAAATTATTGGTGAAATATTTTAAATTTCAGTTTTTGAAAATAGTTTTTTTCTGGGAATCCTATTAATAATTGTGATAAACCCCCTTAAGGTTGGGTTATTTCGTTTAATTACAATTTCTAAGTAACTCTAATCAGCAGCATCTATTTATATAAGAGCATCTAGGTAAGTGAAAACCTTAATTATGTTTTCGTGAAAATTTCGCAAAGGGAAATTCAGGAAGGGAGACTAAAGGGACCCACATAATTTCTGAATGGGTTATCGAAATCCCTTAAAGGATTAAAACAACTAAGTGCTCATCGTATGATCTTATCGCAAGTTCGCACTTATGGTCGATCTGACCTCTTCATAACCTGTAATTCTCAATGGCAAGAAATTAAAGATGGGTTACTACCTGGACAAACACATATTCACAGCCACGACGTCATAGCTAGAGTATTTCAATCGAAATTACTTATTGAAATTGATGGATCAGATAACGAAATCCAACACTTTTGGCCGCGTGCGATGCCACATGTACACTATTGATTGGCAAAACAGGGGATTGATTATCTCATGCGCAAATTTTGATTTGGTTGATCGACAAAATTGAAGCAGATCAAATTGATTCAATTATTTCTCTTGAACTTTTAAATCCTGGCACAGGCATGGAACTTTAGACATAATTACAAAACATATGGTTATGGTCCATGTGTACTACTAAATTTTAATTTGCCCTGCATGACAGACAATAAATGTTCGAAACGTTACCCAAAATATTTTTTGAAGGACACTCAAATTGGAGAAGATAATTATCCTGCGTATCGTCGAAGAAAACATGAAGGTGGGGCTATGCAGTCAAATTTAGGCGAAATGAAATTGATGGGTAGTTCCGTATTGCCCCATCTTGGGTAAACCTTTTAATGTTCATATTAATGTGTAATTTTGTAATTCTGTCAAGTCAATCAAATATGTAAGTACGTTAGCAAGGGTTCCGATGCGGCAATGTTTGGTCTCCAACAACAAAATGTACATGATGAAGTTGCTAATTTTCAACAAGGTCGTTACATAAGCAGCAATGAAGTTTTTTGAAGAATTTTCAGCCAATACATGATAGATATCCTGCAGTGCAGCAACTAGCAGTGCAGCAACTAGCAGTGCATTTAGAAAACGGGCAAAGGGTTTATTTTCCTAATAACGAATCAGATATCCAAAAGGTTGTTGCTCTTAAAGATACTACACCTACTGCTTTCTTTAAATTATGCCGAAAAGATGTGATTGCGCGAACTTTCTTGTATCACCAATTGCCTTCTTATTATACATACAATAAAGATAAATGGAGTAGATGAAAAATGGGGTGCGAAGTTAAGGTCATCCAATTGTGAAATTTGATAGGGTTTTAGGTAGAATTTACATTGTTCATCCTAGTCAGCATGAGTGTTTCTTTTTAAGAATGTTGCTGCACGAAATCCAAGGACCTCAATCCTTTGAAGATCGTAGAAAAATTGATGGGATCATTTGTCTTTAGATGGACATGTTACAAGCATGGATTGCTAAAAGATGATCATCAGTGGGACACAACTTTAGAGGAAACATCAACCATATACCAATGGGGAACATGCATGAATAAAAAAATTTAGTTAAAACAGTATTTTCCGATTAATCCTATATATTAAATATCAAATCAGCAAAAATAACTTCTATTTATTGTATTTTGTTATAAATAATCCATTTTAAAATTCAATGATAATTTAAAATAAATCATGTGACCTTAAACGCAACGAAGTCACCGGCACAATAACTATAACCTCACTTTCATGTTTATTCTACTCGTGTAGAGTACTTTTTTAACTTTCTTGTTTTTAATTGATTTAATTATGGTAAATAAAAGCTTTTAACACTAACAAACTTCAACTTTCAAAGCACAAAACCACATAAAAATAATATAAATGAATGTAAAATTTAACTTGTGACGTCACAGGTCACTTGGCAAATTGCGCGGTCGTTTCGTTCAATTCAAATTGACGGATTTTTAAATATTTTTTAAATTATTATCAAAACGAAAATAAATAAATTAAATAGCATTAATTAGTATATTTAGTTATTTTTGATCCAACTACGCTATAAAAAAATGTATGCATCTTCCCTATTCCCAAAACAGCTAAGATATTTATCCGCAATTTTTCTGAAAATCTGTGATTTAGAAAACCCCACCGATTGATGGAACAAATACAAAGATGATTTTGCGCAAGATTATAGACACCAAGGGCACAACTTGCCAACCCCCTGATTGACGCAGTTTACACAGATAAAATCTACAACAAAGCGTTGATTGACATTGAAGATAAAATAGTGTTTCATAGAGCATATTTTAAGAATTTGTCTGCAGAAGTTATTAGAGAAATAATTGTGTCTCTCAGCACAATGGAGGGATTTATTTTTTGGAATGCTCCTAGTGGTACAGGAAAAATATTTGTTACGAAATTATTACTGGTCAATGTTCGTAAGCAAAATAAAATTGCTGTGGCAGTTGCTTCTTCTGGTATAGCTGCTACATTGCTACCCGGTTGTCGTACAGCTCATTCTGCATTTAAACTACCATTCGATTTGGCCACTAACGACAATCCTGATTGTAAAATTACTAAAAATTCTGACAGAGAAGAAGAGAATTGTACCATGACCCATAAAAAGGCATTGGAAGCTCTCGACAAAACTCGACAAGATCCAGGAACCCAGAAAGTATTGATGGGTGGTATAGCAGTTGTTTTATCATGAGATTTTATACCTAAAGGAACTAAAGTAGATCCAATTCGAGCTTGCTTACATTTGTGTGTACCATTAAATCATCCCATTTGTGGCATAATGTAGTATCCTTTAAGCTTACAACGAACATACGAGCGCGAAATTCTGGTGATCACAATTCGGATTTATTTGCTCTGAACATTTTGCAACTTGGTGAAGGAAAACCATCTTCACATTCTCGACAAGAAAGTTCTAATGTTTGAAATCAGCACAGTACTTCAAAATGTAAATGAATTGATACAAAAAGTATTTCAGAATGATCCCAACTACAAAAACTTTAGTTGGTTGTGTGAAAGAACAATATTGGCCCCCAAAAAATTTTACCGTACATTCTATCAACCAAAAGTTGCTAGAAAATATTTCGGGGATCCCCATATTCACAAATCGGTAGATATAGTTGTCGATGCTGATGAAGTTGTCAACCATTCCACAGAGTTTCTACATTATTTACAAGTTCCAGGACTTAAGGAAACGTCCAATTCATAACTTTGTGATATTGGAACTTTCTTCTGCAAATTTGCCTCTGTTTAGGTCCGAGCGTGATGTCTAAATTTTAGGGGTTCTTTTTAGATACAAAACTAAAGAATTTAAGTAAGATAAATCTCATATTAGAGTTACTACCGAAAAAGACCTCTTGTTCACGACATAATAAATATAATGATTGGACTACAAGGAAATACTGATTTTTTTCTACAATAGCACATTTAGTTCTTTAATTTTTACATTTCGTAGAATGGAAAATTACATCCGATGTAGTATTTTTTGAAGCTATGCTTCTTATCGCACGGGTATTGCACGTGTATTTTGCACGGGTATCGCACGGGCAGTTAACTGAAAAAAATCGTTCGTCACACAAAATCGTCACACAAAATCGTCACGGAAATATGTAACGGAAATTCGTCACACAAATTTCGACCGCGACTTTCAAATTTCAAACTTCCCTTCAAACACCATAACTCCGGAACCGAGAGGGCTAGGACCCTGGGAATGGTGGCTATGGATAGGGGGCGGAAGTGGCAACCGCCCCCGACCCCACGCCGCCCCCGCCGCCTCCAACCGGTTTTTAGGGGAAATAGTTTTTTGACAAAACTAAAAAAATTAAAACATTTTTTTTTTAAATTAAAACCCCCCCCTCCCCTTTTCGTGGGTCGGCAAAAAACGTCAAAAAAATTTTCAAAATTTTTATTTTTCAAAAATTTGGAGCTAGTTTTAGTTTTTTCACAAAATTAAAAAATTCCCGCCCCCCCCCTTTCTCCCTTTTCGTGGGTCGGAAAAAAACGTCGAAAAAATTTTCCCGTATTCTTATAAGCAAATTGGAGGCCGAAGGCCGACCCGTATTCTTAAATGCCAGTGGGAGGCCGAAGGCCGACCCGACCCGTGGTCTCTAAATCAAGTGGGAGGCCGAACGCCGAGCAGTATTCTTATAAGCACGTTGGAGGCCGAAGGCCGACCCATATTCATAAATGCCAGTGGGAGGCCGACCCGACCCGTGTTCTCTAAAGCCAGTGGGAGGCAACCGCCCCCGACCCCACGCCGCCCCCGCCGCCTCCAACCGGTTTTAAGGGAAAATAGTTTTTGACCAAACTAAAAAAATTAAAACATTTTTTTTTAAATTAAAACCCCCCTCCCCTTTTCGTGGGTCGGCAAAAAACGTCAAAAAAATTTTCAAAATTTTTATTTTTCAAAAATTTTGAAGCTAGTTTTAGTTTTTTGATAAAACTAACAAAATTTAAAAATGCCCCCCCATTCTCCCTTTTCGTGGGTCGGCAAAAAACGTCGAAAAAATTATAAGAAATTCTTATAAGCAAGTTGGAGGCCGAGGGCCGACCCGTATTCTTAAATGCCAGTGGGAGGCCGAAGGCCGACCCGACCCGTGTTCTCTAAAGCAAGTGGGAGGCCGAAGGCCGACCCGTATTCTTATAAGCACGTTGGAGGCCGAAGGCCGGCCCGTATTCTTAAATGCCAGTGGGAGGCCGAAGGCCGACCCGTGTTCTTGAAAGGCAAGTGGGACGCCGACCCGTAGTTTTATAAGCAAGTTGGAGGCCGACCCGACCCGACCCGTGTTCTCAAAAGCAAGTGGGAGCAAGCATAACTCCGGTACCGAGAGTGCTAGGACCCTGGGAATGGTGGCTATGGATAGGGGGCGGAGGTGGCAACCACCCCCCCGACCCCACGCCGCCCCCGCCGCCTCAACCTCCAACCGGTTTTTAGGGAAAATAGTTTTTTGACAAAACTAAAAAAATTTAAAAAAAAACCTTTTCGTGGGTCGGCAAAAAACGTCGAAAAAATTTTAAAAATTTTTCACAAAAAGGCCGAAGGCCGAACAACTGTGGCCTTTACGGATCTAGTATGGTCCTCCCCCTGTGAGACCGAAGGCCGAACAACAACTGGCAATCACGGACTAGCAGTCCAGACAGCTGAAGGCATATAAATATAATCTACTAGCTGACCCGGCAGACGTTGTCCTGCCCGAAATTAATTTTTATGCCACTCAAAGAATTGTTTATCCAAATATAAATTATTCGAAATTATTAAACAAATTATGAAAACAACAAAAAATTTACATTAAAAGTAGTAATATCGAATCCTGACAGTTTCGGATGTATTTACTGAAGTTGCTTGCAAGGGTACCTCTGGATCTAATTCAAACGATGGTTTGAAAAACAATTAGAAAAAAATTAAGTCGGAATTTCATGTCAACCAACGTCAACTCCAAAATAAATTTCAGTTCATATAGGGTTATATGATACATTAAGAGCACCATCTAGCGAATGCGGAGTGTGCAAGCATTATAAAGGGGATAGCACGGCAGATCCCACCCGGCTTTGAAAAATTTCCTATTCATAAATGGGCCCAAAAATTAGGTTTTTGGGCTGGCATTTTTTCCAAAGAAATAAACCTTAAATTGCCAATATTTTCGGATCGGGTTTTCTATATACTCTACTGATGGAAACTTAATTAATTACAGGTTAAGGCGGCGCCACCTGTTGACTACTACTACTACTTTTACTACTTCTCTTCAACTCTTCGTATACTCTTCCGCTTATATACTAAACTTAGGATCATCGGCATTACCAATCGCAACAATATCGTTATCTTTACAGATGATCTTCCTAATACAGAGTTGACACAAAATACAAAAATGATGATGCATAGTATATATTTGGCAATTCATTTTTATATATATAGATAGAGGGTACAGGTACTTTGTCGGCAACAACTCAACAAAAAATCAACCAAATTCGTCGTGCCGTTCTCACGTGATGATGATGCATACATATTTGGCAATTCATTTTTAATATGGCGGCGCCACCTATTGACGACATTAAACGCACTTTCAGTTTTTTCCCGAATTTTTCAAATTCCCGGGCAACTTTTCAAATTTTTTTTCACACAAACCTTGTCGAAGATATAGGCAACAACTCACCAAAAAATCAGCCAAATTCGTCGAGCCGTTCTCACGTGATGATGATGCATACATATTTGGCAATTCATTTTTATATATATAGATTATGGTCCGCCCTGTGAGGCCGATGGCCGAACAACTATGGCCTTCACGGATTTATTATGGTCCGCCCTGTGAAGCCGAAGGCCGAACTACTATGGCCTGCACGGATCTATTATGGTCTTCCCCCTGTGAGGCCGAAGGTCAAACAACTATGGCCTTCACGGATCTATTATGGTTCGCCCTGTGAGGCAGAAGGCCGAACAACTATGTCGTTCAAGGATCTATTATGGTTTGCTCTGTGCGTAAGAAGCATAGCTTCTGTGGACGGTCCGACGACCGCTCTCATTTTTCTCTACCAGAAACTTATGTACAGGTTTTCTCTAAAATAATTAGGGTAGCTAAAAATTAACCATTGCAATTCTTACGTTGCGTGAACCAATTCACCACCGTCTATAATATAAAAGCACGTCGAAACAAATGTTTGTTCACTTTTAGACCACTTAAAACAAAATGTTACGAAAAAAAATTACAATTTATTTTTAAAAGTAAAATTTTAAATTTACACCGTAGAAGACATTACCAGTATTTCTTAAATAAGGCTTCTTGCTATACTTTGTATAGAAGCCTAAAAGAAATTTTCGGACTACTGGACATTAGGACACAGGTCTCATTCAGGAAAATTGCAACCGTAAGGTTAGGTTATACTCAGCATATGGCCTAAATCTGAAGAATGGTAACCATATACTATGTGTAAGCCGTTATTGTTATGCTAGCACTCAGACTGGGGGATTTCAGTAATTCAAACAACCATGGTTTTCCATTCTTGGACTGACTAGGGGGAATTGTGTCAGTTTATTAAGGTCATAATTGTCAGACTTACTCAAGAGGATTGCAACCATGTATGTATGTGCAAAACAGGTTTTAATTTATTCAACATTTATTAAATTTATTAAATAGTAACAACAAATTAGCTCATCAAGACATAATCAAAATATGCTCTTACCTCTTCAGATAGTGTTCGATCATATAAATTTAAACATCTCAATTTATGTTGGGATTTTAAAAGTCGTTTAAGGAGTGGTTCTTCTGTATAGGCTTTTCTTTTACGTGGAGGTAAATTTTGCTCCGTAGTTTTGGAACCAGAGGTATTTCGATTTTTGTGTGTACCATTTAGAATGGTTTCAATTTCTTCAGAACTGTATACCGAAGATAATTGCAATTCAACGTTTTTTAAAAATGGGGATTTGTACCCTTTTAATATTTGCATATTATCCAAAGCGTTTAAAAATGCATCACGAAACAATTGTTTGTACTGCAGTTGCACATCTTTTTTTATAGCAAAAGTGGCTAATTTAAAACAAATTACTTTATCATTCAGAGAACTTAGCATAAAATTTTCAACCCAAATTTCAATTAGAGATTTTCGATGTTCTATATTACTTATCATCCATTCCGCCAGTTCTTCACAATTATCGTGGGTTAAATCTAACAATTTAGAACCAAAGTGTTCGAAAATCATATTAGCTGCCATTTCTTTCCTATTTTTACAGAATTGATACTCACTCATAATAAGGTATTAATTATATAGTAAATTCTAATTTTTTAATTCCTTAATCTCTTAATACTTAATCTCCTTTTTAAGTATTAAGATCAACCAATCAAGACTTTTTGAGCGAATAAACTTTTATTTTTAATTTTAGGTTGGTATGTTGGTAATAAATTTGGATTGGTAAAAATAAATCAACCAATCAGGAATATATAGCGCACAAACAAACTTTGATTTTTATATGAACTACTAGAAGGTCAAGCGGCGTACCGGCCGCATTGACCTTCTAAATAGTGAAGCCCATAGTAAAGTTATTCGTCCTTCGGTCACACTCAGGGAAATCGCAACGATATTTGTAGGCCATACATACATGCTATATATAGCATGGTGAAAACTCAATTGTCTTTGTTGTGTGGCCTAACCGCCGCACCACGGATACAATAATTGTTTGTTGTTACTTCTGAAAAATTTCCGTCAATTCAAAATTTTTAAATTATAATTTGGCAATATGATCTGTCCAAAAGTAGTCGCCAGTTCTCTAATGGCCCCTGTTTAACGAAAGGTAGAAAGTAATCTATATTTTTACGATTACGTTAGCGTCGTTCTCATTATTGAGAATTATTCGGTGAGCTATCATACCTAGAGTTAAAAACAGATTCAACGAAGACGTTGTCAACGATAACGGAGAACAACTGATTCAACTCCGCTCACAAAATAAATTAAGAATTAACAATACCTAAAGTAACAGAATATTTCTATACCTTCTCAAAATTTGGACATAAGAGTGCTGAGCTCGGCCAATGTCGGAACCGATGATAACCTTCTTCATAATCTGCCGTACTAAGGCAGATATTAATAGAGAAGTCTGTGGAATTTAACAAAACAGCTTTCATGTGCTTTGTCGAATTTCGAAAGCCTTTGACAGGGTAAGACTGACAGATGTAATTAAAATGTTGAGGTAAAAATTGATATGATAATAGCCCCAAGTATTAAGAATAAACTATTAGACAATCCTTCCATTTTAAATGATCCTCCCCCTCTTCTCACCTTAGGCCCAAGGCAAGAAGAAGAATATCGAAGAAGACGAACTCCAACATTTTTGGCCGCGTGCGATGCCACATGTATGTACACCATTGAATGGTAAAACAGGGGATTACCTCATGCGCAACTTTTGATTTGGTTGATCGACAAAATTTAAGTAGATCAAATTGATTCAATTATTTCTCCTGAACTTTTAAATCTAACACTGCCATGGAACTTTCGACATAATAACAAAACATATGGTTTATGGTCCATGTGGACTACTAAATTTCAATTCGCCCTGCTTGACAGAAAATAAATGTTCGAAACGTTACCCCAAATAATTTTTAAAGGACACTCAAATTGGAAAAGATAATTATCCTGCGTATCGTCGAAGAAAACATGAAGATGGGGCTATGCAGTCAAGGTTAGGCGACATGAAATTGATAATAAATGGGTAGTTCCGCATTGCCCTTCTTGAGTAAACCTTTTAATGCTCATATTAATGTGGAATTTTGTAATTCTGTCAAGTCGATCATATAATATGTGAGTACCTTAACAAGGGTTTCGATGCGCCAATGTTTGGTCTCCAACAACAAAACGTACATGATGAAGTTGCTAATTTTCAACAAGCTCGTTACAAAAGCAGCAATGAAGCTTTTTGAAGAATTTTCAGCCAATACATGATAGATATCGTGCAGTGCAGCAACTAGCAGTGCATTTAGAAAACGGGCAAAGGGTTTATTTTCCTAACGAATCGGCTATCCAAAAGGTTATTGGGGGGGAGTCGCCTAATGATGACCACCCCAAATAAAATTAAAAATTTCCTATTGAAAAGAGGAAGATTTATATAGTATAATATACTGTTAAAATTTCACATGCGAATGTATTATCAAAATTTTGAAAAAATCGAATTTGAAATTTTGGGGTTTGGATTCGAGACTCGTCCGGCTGTGGGCATCGAAAAACCCAAGCCTGCGCTCCTCCGGAGCTCCGGCCGGTTTTTCATCGCATGGCCGCTACACGGCAAAAGCTAAACATACTTAAAGGCGCCATCCTTCAAGAAAACCGGGATTCGAGTCATGTTACCTGTAGGACGTGCGAGCTGCATCTGACGAAATTTTCTAAGTATTAGGGTATACCATTCCACACGTACCATCAACAGAACTCGACGCGCGGAATCTCATATGAGATTACCGCGCGTCGATCGGCTTTTACATGTTAAATTTGCTAACTTCAAAATCGATTTATTCAAAATTTTGGTAATACATTCGCATGTAAAATTTTAACAGTATACTATATAAACCTTCCTCTTTGCAATAGGAAATTTTTAATTTTATTTGGGGTGGTCAACATTAGTTGACTCGACCCGGTTATTGTTCCTAAAGATTCTACACTTACTGCTTTCTTTAAATTATGCCGAAAAGATGTGTTTGCTCGAACTTCCTATTATCACCAACTGCCTTCTTATTATACATAGAATAAAGATAAATGGAGTAGATGAAAAAGGGGGAGTGAAGTTGAAGATCAGCCAAGTGTGAAATTTGATAGGGCTTTAGGTAGAATTTACACTGTTCATCTTAGTCAGCATTAGTGTTTCTTTTTAAAAATGTTGCTGCACGAAATCCGAGGGCCTCAATCCTTTGAAGACCGTAGAAAAGTTGATGGGATCATTTGTCTTTAGAGGGACATGCTACAAACACCACTTTAGACACCACTTTAGAGGAATCAACCATATACCAATTCCCAAAACAGCTAAGATATTTATCCGCAATTTTTCTGAATACCTGTGATATAGAAAACCCCACAGATTTATGGAACCAGTACAAAAATGATTTTGCGCAAGATTATAGACACGAAGCACAACTTGCCAACCCCCTGATTGACGTAGTTTACACAGATGAAATCTACAACAAAGCCTTGATTGACATTGAAGATAAAATAGCGTCTATAAGTGGACGAAATTTAGTTTCTTTTGGACTTCCACGAACTCATAGAGCATATTCGAAGAATTTGTCTGCAGAAGTTTTTAGAGAAATAATTGTCTCTCAGCACAATGGAGGGATTTATTTTTTGGGTGCTCCTAGTGGTACTGGAAAAATATTTGTTACAAAATTGTTACTGGTCAATGTTCGAAAGCAAAATAAAATTGCTGTAGCAATTGCTTCTTCTGGTATAGCTGCTACATTGCTACCCGGTTGTCGTACAGCTCATTCTGCATTTAAACTACCATTCGATTTGGCCACTAACAACAATTCTGTTTGTAAAATTACTAAAAATTCTGACATGGGAGAAGTTCTCAGAAAATGCCAATTGATAATTTGCAATAAATGTACCGTGGCCCATAAAAAAGCATTGGAAGCTCTCGACAAAACTCGACAAGATTTAGGAAACCAGAAAGTATTGATAGGTGGTATAACAGTTGTTTTATCAGGACATTTTTATCAAACTTTGCCAGTTATACCTAAAGGAACTAAAGCAGATCCAATTCGAGCATGCCTTAAATCATCCAATTTGTGGCACAATGTAGTATCCTCTAAACTTACAACAAACATACGAGCGCGAAATTCTGGTGATCATCACAATTTGAATTTATTTGCTCAGAACATACTGCAACTTGGTGAAGGAAAACTATCTTCACATTGTTGACAAGAAAGTTCTAATATCTGAAATCGGCACAGTATTCAAAATGTAAATGAATTGATACAAAAAATATTTCCGAATTTCGATTTCAAATACACAAACTTTAGTTGGTTGTGTGAAAGAGCAATATTGGCCCCAAAAAATGTTAGCGTACATTTTATCAACCAACAGTTGCTAGAAAATATTTCGGGGATCTAAATTAGGGGAGCTGAAAATTAACCATTGCAATTCTTATGTTGTGTGAACCAATTCACCACCGTCCATAATATAAAAGCACGATAAAACAAATGTTTGTCCACTTTTAAGATCAGTTAAAAAAAATGTTACCAAAAAAAACTGATAAAATTTTCAATTTACACCGTAGAAGACATTACCGGTATTTCTTAAAAAGACATTTTTGGACTACTGGACATTAGGACACTGAGGTCTCATTCAAGAAAATTGCAACCGTAAGGTTAGGTTATAGTCAGCATATGGTCAGCATAATTATGGTCTAAATCTGGTAACCATATGTATGTGTAACCCGTTATTGTTCAGCACTCAGACTGGGGGATTTCGGTAATTCAAACAACCATAGTTTGCCATTCTTTGGACTCACTAAGGGGGAATTTTGTCAGTTTATTAAGGTCATAGTTGTCAGACTTACTCAAGAGGATTACAACCCCCAACAAAAATTTTAGCTGTAAATGGGTTATTAACGAGCTGATAGTTAGCTTTTGCTGTTAATCAGCCATTTTACAGCTAAAATGTTTGTTGAGCCATGTACGTATGAGCAAAATAGGTTTTCATTTATTCAACATTTATTAAATTTATTGACAACAAAAAATTACCTCAAGACATAATCAAAATATGCTCTTACCTCTTCAGATAGTGTTCGATCATATAGATTTAAACATCTCAATTTATGTTGGGATTTTAAAAGTCGTTTAAGGAGTGGTTCATCTGTATAGACTATTCTTTTACGTGGAGGTAAATTTTGCCTATTTGATGTACCATTTAGAATGGTTTCAATTTCTTCAGAACTGTATACCGAAGATAATTGCAATTCAACGTTTTCTAAAAATGGGGATTTGTACCATATTAATATTTGCATATTATCCAAAGCGTTTAAAAATGCATCGCGAAACAATTGTTTGTACTGCAGTTGCACATCTTTTTTTATAGCAAAAGTGGCTAATTTAATATAAATTATTTTATCATTCACAGAACTTAACATAAAATTTTCGACCCAAATTTCGATTAGAGATTTTCTATGTTCTATATTATTTATCATCCATTCCGCCAGTTCTTCACAATTATCGTGGGCTAAATCTAACAATTTAGAACCAAAGTGTTCGAAAATCATATTAGCTGCCATTTCTTTCCTATTTTTACAGAATTGATACTCACTCATAATAAGGTATTACTTATATAATAAATTCTAATTTTGTAATTCCTTAATCTCTTAATACTTAATCCCCTTTTTAAGTATTAAGATCAACCAATCAAGACTTTTTGAGCGAATAAACTTTTATTTTTAATTTTGGTTGGTAATAAATTTGGGTTGGTAAAAATAAATCAACCAATCAGGAATATAGAGCGCACAAACAAACTTTCATTTTTATATGAACTACTAGAAGGTCAAGCGGCGTACCGGCCGCATTGACCTTCTAAATAGTGAAGCCCATAGTAAAGTTGTTCGTCCTTCGGTCACACTCAGCGAAATCGCAACGATATTATTTGTAGGCCATACATACATGCTATATATAGCATGGTGAAAACTCAATTGTCTTTGTTGTGTGGCCTAACCGCCGCACCACGGATACAATAATTGTATGTTGTTACTTCTGAAAAATTTCCGTCAATTCAAAATTTTTAAATTTAAAATTTGGCAATATGATCTGTCCAAAAGTAGTCGCCAGTTCTCTAATGGCCCCTGATTAACGAAAGGTAGAAAGTAATCTATATTTTTACGATTACGTTAGCGTCGTTCTCATTATTGAGAATTATTGAGTGAATAATGCTATCATACCTACCTAGAGTTAAGCAAGGTGGAACTCGCTTTAGCGGTAGTTCTTAGGCTTCTATACAGCTACCTTTCTGGTATGGAAAGTTGTTATTATCTGGCTATTCTTGGTCGCCATATAATGTAACATCACATAATCAGATAATCTGCACCAATTAAATTTTTTCCGGTTGGTAATTATCATTTACTATATAACTAATAACAATCAAACTTTTCCATTCCATTAGAAACTTTACTTCTCTGTAATGTATGGTCCTTTTAGGCTTCTATTTTTGAGGTGGACAAATCCTCTCCTTTCTGTTTTATTTACGACTTAACTTCACTAACCACATCAATTAAAAATTATTTTTTCACTACAAAGTAAAGAAAAACTAGAAAGTTCATTTTAGGCTTCTATACAAAGTATAACAAGAAGCCTTATGATCTGCTCCGTGTCCGTCTGTCTGTCTGTCCGCATAATTCAAAATCATACAGAGCGTTTCAAATCGTGTTGGAAATAGTCTGTGTGTATAGAGGTCTAAGAACTGGGTAGCCAGTGCGCTACTTTTAGGCTTCTATACAAATTATAACAAGAAGCCTTATTTAGGCTTCTATACAAGGTATAGAAAGAAGCCTTATGATCTGGCTCAGCGTCTGTCCGTCTGTCTGTCCGCATAATTCAAATCTAATCAGAACCTTCGAAATTGACCAAATATAAGTTATATTTATTTACATAATTTTTCACCTATATAATTTAAATACGTTGATCCGTTGATACGTTGATCTGTTGATATTTTAAGTTGATTTTGAGTAGCCTGCCTCAAAATCAACTTTCCTTTCCTTTGCGAATTTTTGCACTATTTCAATACAAAAACATGCGCAGGGACCTACATAATAACTGTGCCAAATTTGGTTCCGATCGGTCAAACGGTCTAGGAGTCTATAGGGAACATACATACATCCATTTTTATAATATAGTTATAATGATATTATAGTAAATGATAACTACCAACTGCAAAAAATTTAATTAGTGCAGATTATCTGGATCCTTCTATATCTTCTCTTTGGCGGTTTTCCATTATATGGTAGATAAATTTTATCCGATGTTCCATTTATCCTATAATCCGTTTATATGTTGATTCGTTGATCGCAAAAATTTAATTTGATATATTAAATTACATGTCTAACAAAAATAACTAGCTAACAACTTCTTTTTACACCAGAAAGGTAGCTGTATAGAAGCCTAAGATCTGCCACAAAAAGCGAGATCCACCTTTTATTTAAATAGGGTTCTGATTAGATTTGAATTATGCGGACAGACAGACGGACAGACACGGAGCCAGATCATAAGGCTTCTTCCTATACTTTGTATAGAAGCCTAAAACAGATTCAACGAAGACGTTGTCAACGATAACAGAAAGCAACTGATTCAACTCCGCTCACAAAATAAAATAGAAGCCTAAAATTAAGAATTAACAATACCTAAAGTAACAGAATATTTCAACCTTCTCAAATTTTGGACATAAGAGTGCCGAGCTCGGCCAATGTCGGAACCGATCATAACCTTCTTCATAATCTGCCGTACTAAGGCTTTTATGTGCTTTGTCGATCTTTCGAAGGCCTTTGACAGGGTAAGACTGACAGATGTAATTAAAATCTAGATGCAACAATTGATAAGATAATAGCCACAAGTAATGATAAACTATTAGACAATCCTTCCATTTTAAACGATCATCCCCTCTTCTCTCCTTAGGCCCAAGGCAAGAAGAAGAAGAAATAAATGAAATCGAAGAAGACGAGGAAAAGACGAAACGGTCCTGGTCGCGAGCAGATTCAGATTGACTCTTCAAAAAGTCACGCCGGTTCTTACCAGAGTCCATCCTTTATTGGTCAAAAGCCTTCAGCCAATGACCAAACACACTGTGAAGCAAGTGCATTATATTGTATTAACCGTCGAACGTTCTGAATGCATGCATGAGCGCACCTGAGCCGGAACACGACGCCCATGTACAGCGACTGAGTCAGGTCATCCAGGCACACGCTTCCATAAACGAATGCCTAAACGCACCTTGCTGGACAAGACTTAGGATAGGCGTAGCAACACACGGGTTGCGTTCCCCCGGGACCGATCATCCAACACGGTATCTTCGGCGAACGCCTGAACGCATTCGGTCCGGACGGTGGCAGCACCGGTACAAAACCCAGAGGATAGTCGTTCGGAATAAAGCTTTGGTAAATAATGCCCGAACACTAAGCAATATACAAAACACCAAGCCATGTTCAATAATAAGCGACGAAGGAGGTGTGAGGTACTCCGCATGTTATAGTTTGACCATAGAAGAAAAATTGAGAAAATCAAGAAGACCGAGGAAAATCAAAAACACGTGCGTGCAAACAAACGAAAGCAAGCACACCACGTCTTCGCCGAATTTTTCCTTGCAATATCAGTTTCAAAACTCCCTATCTTTCTCTCCTCATGAAGTGGACCAAATATTCGAATTTTCTTCTCTTAACTGTATTCAACACATCCTTCTCCTTTCCCATAGGCACAAGAACCTCCTCATTTCTTACTCTGTTCACCCATGAAATGCTTAAAATTCTCCAATAATACCACATGTCAAAGGTCTCGACTCTCCCTGTGGTATTCTCATGTGTGGGAGCCAGTGTCCAAGCCTCTACTCTGTACAGTAACACTAGAAAGATGTAGCATCGCGTAATATGGGTTCAATATTATTTATTATCTATTCGTTTATAATTATTCTATTTTCTTCTGCTTCTAGTGCTTCTCTAAAAATGGCCTCAGAGTAAGTATTGAACAAAAGAGAGGAGAGTATGCATTCTTGTCTCCAACTCCATGAAATATATCTATTTTCATTCCAATTATTCTTATATCTCTACTGTCCAACCCAATATTGTTCAAGATATCTATTAGTTTTTGATGTTTTACTCTTTCAAATGCCTTCTCTAAATCTATTTTCTATGAAGAGCATACCCTCTCTCCAATGCTTCTCAAGTAATTTACCACACTTCATCCCACCATTTGATTCTTGGCCATTCCAAATTTGGTTGACACTCCATCCCAATACGTTTTAACAACTTTAGCCTCCTATGCCCAAATTTTGTCCCCCACCCGGTTTAATCGAATTACCTTAAAAACGTTCAATATGTCTTCGCCTTCTGTCTACTCTACAATTTCATGTTTCATTTTGGTTCTAGTAATTCTTAATTTTTACTTTACTAAATATGTCTCCCAATATTCTTCTTACTTATTCTATTGGCTCCGTGTTGACTTTTGTCTTATTTTTATCTGCTTGGCTCTGTAATAGTTTTTGTTTGTCATAATAATATGTTATATTTATATCATCCAATTCGTATCTCTTAAATACTATCGTTATTACTTCTTCAACACTTGAATTGACAATGAATTTTGTTTTAGTCTAGTTTACTAAATTAATCCAACTCTTTCTACTCCTTTTTCTAATCTCGTGAAAGGTTCTATTAATACATCATGTTGTGATCTTTCCTTCATTACTAGGTAACTTTTATAACTAAATGAGTGAAAATAAGTCTGGGCTTTTACTATTAATTCTCGACATTTTACACATCACCCATTACCGCAAAAATGTAGAAAAGTAATTAATGGAAAGAGTAAAATGAAAAACAAGTATAAGGGAAATATTAAGAATTCTATTTTATTCGGTGCCCTTAGAGTCAAGTGGATTAGATTTAGCGTTTTCTTGTAGTCCGACTCTGAGTATAGCAGTTTCGAACTTTCAAAGCGCCAGCATTTCAACATTAATACCTCACATTAAAATAGAAATTTCGACAAAAAACAAAGTTCCGTGTCAGAGCAATAAACGGCGTAATAATAAAAACAACGAGATTCGTGAATGCCATGTAAAAATACACTAAAATAATCTATTTTCGTTGAGAGAAGAGAAATCGTGTGTGCAGTGTAATGAATGATGACTTAAAAAATTACATATTGGAATATAAAATCAAAATAAACCACACAAATAAAGATAAAAGCACTTTAGGAGGAAGAAAACTGTGGTTATAACAAGGATAATAAAAGATTCCCCATATAAATGAAACAGGTAATTTATTATATTCCTCACAGAAAAACGATAGGGACTAAATGTATCTAAGAAAATAGTTGAAGTATAAACATTAGCAACCATGAGAAAAAAGAGGAAAACCACAATAAAAATAGATGAACTGGATAAAAATATAGTGAAAACGAAAGAGGAGTATAAACACTAAGGATGAATAGAGATGGAAAATTATGAAATAGGAAATGGATCATGTCAGCTAGCTTTACAGTGTAGTGATTTTATCACATAATATTATCAATAGACAAATCTGAACTTTAAATTTTATGAAATAAATAAAACTTTCTCCTATAAAATTTACTATTTTATATGTAGTTAAAAATATATAAAATAGACTAGAGCTTTTTTGACCTTGACGTTTTGTCAATTGCTCAGATTGTTATAAAACAAGGCTGAATTAGGAACCACGAATTTTCACTCTATGACTCAGCTACCGATCACAGCAAGCCACTGTGTGGCTTATCAATCTTAATCTAATATACTTAATATTGCAAAAAATATTATTTGATATGCAAATAAAAGTATGAAAAGGAATAAAGGCACCCATAAATTAATTGGTATTTCAATATAAGAAATAAACCGAACAGAAGACTTTTCGATCATAAAGAGCGGCTTTAAAAAATCAAATTTATTTACTATAACTAATCAGCAAATTACGGTACTACCTAGAAAAAATACACAAAATATTTTGTACAAGGTTTTCTTTGGGATCCCGAATAAAGGTAAATGATATTGAACAAAACAACACTATCGTTAAGGATGTAATCACGAAAGGGTTTTTACCTTTTTACTACCTATCTTAGAAAATCATAAACCTTGAGAAAGCTAAGTATGGATTAAAATCCTTTTGAAGTCAAGCCACTTCAATTTGTTAATATTGCATAATATTAGAAACTGCAAGATAAAATTATCGATATCCTATTATTTTGTATTATTTTAAGGTTGCCCTTTTAAAATTGTTTTTCAATATTTCAATACGTTTTTATCTGATACTATTGATAAAATCACAACTATATAAGGACCCTTGTTTAAAGTTGACAAGATTTATATAATGAATGTTTTCTATTTTAAATTTTGTTTATTGGGTTAAGTAATTGAATTAAGTCGTTTTAAATAAAATATATATTTTTAATTATCTGTGTGATTTCCGGCTATAGATAACATACTAATTGATTTGTGCTCATAACAATAATGTACATAGTCAATTGATAATAGTTAACCCTAGCTATCGTATTTTCAACTTTTGATAATTTATTTTTGATCATGCCATTTCTCAAATTGGTTAAACTGATGTATGTAAACATAGGGTGCAAAACATATAGATCAAATATAGCAACACAGAGTGTCGTTGTCCACCTGTGGTAAGGGCTAAATATTACTTCGAACTTCGAGAGAATCTAACTCGAAATTTCCTAAAATGAACGCATTTTCCTGAAAGATAAAGTTGTTAGCCTAGCTCAAAATCATGTGCATTTATTTGTAAATTATTATCGCTGTCCTCTTAAAAGGGGCGCAGTTGGCTCCCTCTAGCGTTTGATTTTTGTTTTAAATAAAAGTCAATTCAGGAAGTCAATAAAGGGTGGTAAATATTTTATTTATTACTAGCTGGAAAGCCCGTCCACGGACGGGTAGCTAGATGTGCTGGTGGGTCTCTATTTTAATGATCTAAATAAAAACAACATTGTTTCCTAATATTGTCAATTTTAATTGTTCATCCTCGCGTTGAAACGTTAATTTTAATTTTTTTAGTTTGTTAATTAAGAAACAATTATTGTAGCAAATAAAATCTTAAGCACTGCCTACTGCGTTAGTACTTCCTTGTACACAATATTTTTCGTGTACACTGCCTGTGAACCTTCAATCAATTTCCCTTGTTCTTTTCCATCAACTATTTTTATCTTCAGATCTCCGTACTCTTGACATTGCTACATAGAGATGACCGTGGCTAAACATCACGGTTGATCGTCATGGAAAAGGCAAGTTTAATTGGAAACTGTCGCCGTCTTAAAACAAATGGCAAGTCTGTACTTGTTGGGACTAAATCTATGCGGGGAATAAAAACAGTTTCCTTTTTAGCAGTTCCTGTCAAGACTTCAGCGACGATTAGATTGGGCTTTAACGATTGAACAGTTAAGCGCGTCCCATTACAAAGACCACGTTTAGTATTCAAATTCCTGAGCAACATAATCACACTTCCAACCTTCAAGTGCATTCTGTGTACTGGCATCCCTGAGGGCGTTTGTTTATTCAAGAATTCCATCGGATAGTTTTCCCTATCGTTATCATCACTGTCGTCAATGGAATCACTACTTAGATAAGTTAAAATGCTGCCGTCTAAAAGGTCCAAAACTTGCTCGTTTATAGCGTCATCGTCAGTATTTTTTGGGCAAAGTATTGCCATTTTGGAATATTTTTTTACATCAGCAGCATTAAAGCTTTCTCCAAAAATTTCTTGGATAAGGGAAGTTTCGCATATACAATTATGCGGAATCTCAATATCTCTTCAGACAGACCTTTGTCATTTGTGAGCTCCCCGTTACCCAACTTTATCAGCCAATCACTGAATGCGGAATCAACGGACCGGACATTTTGACTTAATTTCAACACTATAAATTTACTCCACATATCATTAAATTTAATGCTTGAATGAATAATTGCTGACCTCATTTCATGAGGTACGACAGGAAGAGTTTGTCTGAAATCACCACCAAGAATTAAAACTTTACCGCCAAAAGCTTTGGTGTTTTATATCAACGTATCAACGTATCAATGTATCAAAGTATCAACGTATCAACGTATCAACGGATCAACGTATCATCGGATCAACGGATTAAATGTTTATATAGGTTGTCGTCGATAATACAAACGGTATATTAAATCTTCAAGCTTATCAACGGATCAACGTATCAACGTATCAACGGATCAGCTTATCAAGTTGTTTTGATTTGAACGACAATGGATCAGTAAGTGCCTTTCGAGAAGAGGTTCGCCGTCGGCATTTTGAAAAATGACAGCTACTTCATTTCTTGTTGGAGCATTGTATCGTCTAATATCGGATTTACGGTCTTGGATAATTGCCATGGTAACTGTTGCTGGCTCAACGCCATGTAGAGCGGCGTCCTTGATGCTTTCTTGTTCCACTTCATAAAGCATTTTTCATGCGGCAGAAAAAGGATTATTCTGAGACATGAAAGTGCTTAACTCTCGCATCAGACTTGGATCGCACCGATCGTTTCCCTTAATTGTCATCCTTTGATCAGCAGCCTCATCCGGGTCCAATATATATAGTTGAGCAAACTTGCGTTGGTTTCCATCTGCCGGGTGCAAAGCTCCTGCTCGATGGTAAATTTGTCCGTTAATTCGGAAACAATAGGGTCCGTATCCAGGAGGCGGAATAATGTTAGCTCCCATTGACGCAAACGCTAAAGCACTATTTATCGATCTAATATTGTCTATGAAATTTTTCGAATATTGATGCTGTCCTTTCAATAACTGTTCAATAACAGGGGCTGATCTTATAGCTTCTAAGGTAACTTTGCCTTTCTGACTGCATGTCGTAAAAAGTTTGTCAGACGGCCGCTCTGCTGAAAAATGCTTTGCACTGCAAAATTCGCAAATATTGTCCATAAAACCACAGTTATGAACGTCGACATTTGGTTCTACAACGTTACCTACTTCAAGAACAGCTGCGTTTTTACTTCGTGGATTTTGTCGGCGAATTGCATGACTACGTGAACGATGTAATATTTGCGAAGGGGTCATGTTGGCAATTTGATTTCGTTCGCGATGTTGAGCAATTTGTTCTGACGTCATATTGGCAATTTGCTTACGTTTGCGATTTTGTTCAATTTGCCCAGGAGTCATATTTTCCACACGATTACGATTCCGACAACATTCTTTTTGGACATCACTCATATTTTTACGACGGGTTTTTTCTCGCTCCGCCTTCCGTCGTTTTACTGTTTCCTGCTGGGCGGCTACTTCCTCATCAGATTTTCTTTTAACACATTTTCGAGCAGCAGTAGGAACATGTGGGGAACAAAGAGTAACTACTTGAATATCCTCCATTTCGGACATTTTCGCTTTAGAAGTTTCTGAAGTTGTGAAGTTATTTTCAATGAAGGTAACTCTCACACCACGTACCTATATAGCGCACAGTGATACGTTGATCCGTTGATAAGTTGATCCGTTGATACGTTGATCCGCTGATACGTTGATATGTTGATATGTTGATACGTTGATCCGTTGATAGGCTTGAAGATTTAATATACCATTTGTATTATCGACGACAACCTATATAAACATTTAATCCGTTGATCCGTTGATACGTTGATACATTGATACGTTGATACGTTGATACATTGATAAGTTGATCCGTTGATACGTTGATCCGTTGATCCGTTGATCCGTTGATACGTTGATCCGTTGATACGTTGATCCGAACCAAAAAAATGACACGCTGGAGCAGGGAGCTGGCATTTTATATATTAGGATTCTGGATTAAAGGATTCAAGCTTTCTTTTAAGTTCTAAGTAAGTTAATATTTTTACTCATATATAAGCATAAATATACTACGCGTAATAATAAACTTGTTTTTGTTAAAAAAACTAAAATTTGCAATAATTAAAACTAGGTAACTCCATAATACTCCAGCTGGTAATTATTCTATATACAAAGTGTCCTCGTAATCGGTGCACAGGATTGTACTGAATTGGAACCCTCTTGGGTAGAGGTAGTCCATCAAATCAATTTTTTGAATTGCTCCTGAATTTTTGGTATTAATCATTTAGTGACCTTTTAGAGAGCGCGAAGTTATCTATAAAATAAATTATAAAAATGTATTGTCTAAAATCAAAGTTTTTCGACTTGTAGATTAAATTAAGGAAAAAAAATTAAATAAATCCGAAATTTTATTATATCTTCTTGAAAACACTTTAATCTTTTAAACAAAATGATTTACAAAACATTAACGTTCAATTTCTGATGTCACTTTAGTCTATATTAGGTATACTTAGTGATTTCTTTTGAAAAACCAATCGATTTCACAGAGGAACTGAAATTGGTTGCTAATATCTTTACAATTTACTTCTGAATTTAAAGTTTTTCAGTCGTTCCGTCCACATTGATTTGTTAAAACTATTGTTGATCTATTAAACTATTGATATGAAAAACGGCTAATTTGCTTGTAGAGAGTTTCATTAAAACTTTAATTTTCCATTTCTTTAATTTCGGCTTTCTGCAAACTGGATTGGGTTAATGAAAAAAGTAAATTTGTTATCAGAAATAGAACTACAATTTTTCTTATCAAACTTTAAAAGATTCCATTTAAAAGATACCGAGTTAAGTACCTATAAAACTTAAAAATTTGAAATTTCTTACATTAATTTTATCTACCTCTATAAGTCCACAACCGTTGTTTCCAAGCAATAAATGGGTAAAATCTGTTTTGTTGTAAACTTTGGCCACTTTAAAAATAATTTAAATAATTTATAATAAAAATGAACAGCTTCGGTAATACAGAGGTGCATGTCAGTGGCCCCCCCAGTTTCGAATTTTTTTATAAAAATGGTGTCACACGTTAGAGCATCGTTAGAGCCTGAATGAGCTTCCATTATTTTCGTTTGAGCCTCAAAGGTCGCGGAGTTATTCGCAAAAAACAACTGGGGGGGCCGTAGACATGATGGCCCCCTAGTTTCGAATATTTGCGTGAATTTGGTGTCAAACGTTAGAGCGTTGATTTTAAAATGCCATGACAAGATTTGCATCGACCACTTATTTGAAGGTAACAAAATCCACTTGGGTAGATTTTACAACGTTTGTATATTATACAACATGGAATTTTCGTCTCTCTAAAAATTTTGGTATGAATTAAATCTGTCCAGTAGTGTGCTTTCAAAGTTTCGTAATTTCTAATATTATCGCTGTTGTTCCCATCTGATCGTTTGTAAGAGCGATTGGACGGAGAAATACTATTCCACTCTTCCGCTGTCGAAGTTATTCGAAATTCTAAAGTTTACCGCCTCCTTCGTTTTCTTCTTGATACTCATCCGAAATATCAAAGTTAATTTCTGCAGTGTATTTTGATGAAACGAATTTTCGTTGTCTTTTTATTCGAAAAAGACAACTGGGGGGGTCGTAGACATGATAGCCCCCCCAGTTTAGAATATTTGGGTGAATTTGGTGTCAAACGTTAGAGCATCGTTAGAGTCTGAATGAGCTTCCGTTATTTTCGTTTGAGCCACAAAGGTCGCGGAGTTATTCGCGATAAACTTCTGGGGGGGGGCCGTAGACATGTTTTTCCATTTTCCTTCCTATTTGGAATTTTTGTATGAAACTGATGCCAATCGATAGAGCATCGTTAGAGCCTCAATGATCTTCTATGGTCATGGTTTTAAGTTAATATATTTACAAAGTTAAGGATGTTTTAAATTTTCGACCAAACTCCGAGCAACATGCATGCCAAATTAAAAGATAAAAAATTTTAATTTGGATATAAAAAACCCTATATAAGCGAGAAATTGTATTTGAAATTATAAAAAGTTTATCGTCGGAATATAATTATAAAGGAATATAATTATCATGTCATGGCCCCCCCAGTTTCGAATTTTTTTCGCGAGAAATTGTATTTGAAATTATAAAAAGTTTATCGAAGGAATATAGCGAAATAGAGTATCATGCCGAGAAAATCTAATATTGATCTGAAGTACCTTAACCTGGTTATTGTTGCTAATAAAGAGAAAATTTATGATCCAATGGGTAAAAAGTTTTGGGGCCCATCAAATGTTTGTTGGTCGGAAATAGTAAAACAATTGTTAATACCACCGTTTTGCACAAAATACGTTTATAACCACGTGATCTTGAACAGGCACAACATTATGGAAGAATTAAATTCACAGGTTTCATCAAAATACACTGCAGAAATTAACTTTGATATTTCGGATGAGTATCAAGAAGAAAACGAAGGAGGCGGTAAACTTTAGAATTTCGAATAACTTCGACAGCGGAAGAGTGGAATAGTATTTCTCCGTCCAATCGCTCTTACAAACGATCAGATGGGAACAACAGCGATAATATTAGAAATTACGAAACTTTGAAAGCACACTACTGGACAGATTTAATTCATACCAAAATTTTTAGAGAGACGAAAATTCCATGTTGTATAATATACAAACGTTGTAAAATCTACCCAAGTGGATTTTGTTACCTTCAAATAAGTGGTCGATGCAAATCTTGTCATGGCATTTTAAAATGTGTCGTGGAAAATATTCCAAAAGCGGAATATGATGTCGTGATGGAGTGCATATACACTGGTTATATTAACAACTGCAATCAAGACGTTAAAAGAAATATATCGAAAGCCAAACGGGAAGAATTAGAAACTAATTTAAACAATGAGAAAATGACACCTTCTTTTATCCTTAATGACGAGGTACGAAAACTTATGGACTATGGCGATTCGCAATCCAGTAATTTACCGACTACAAATGCACTGCGAGTTTTAGTTTTATTAATAAAAATTTTTCTTCAAACAATAATTTTGCAGTTGATATTATATGAAATCGATGAAGGTAATAATGATTATTTATATCAACTAAAGCTTTATATTCCTTTAAGTTGATGTTTTATTTATAATTTTCGTCATGGAAAGTCAGGGAATTTAAAATAGCAATGATGGTGGGAACCTTCAATCTGGCAAAATTCAAGTTAACGCATGTTGCTCGGAGTTTGGTCGAAAATTTCAAACATCCATAACTTCGTAAATATATTAACTTAAAACCATGACCATAGAAGCTCATTGAGGCTCTAACGATGCTCTATCGATTGGCATCAGTTTCATACAAAAATTCCAAATAGGAAGGAAAATGGAAAAACATGTCTACGGCCCCCCCAGCAGTTTATCGCGAATAACTCCGCGACCTTTGTGGCTCAAACGAAAATAACGGAAGCTCATTCAGGCTCTAACGATGCTCCAACGTTTGACACCAAATTCACCCAAATATTCGAAACTGGGGGGCTATCATGTCTACGGCCCCCCCCCAGTTGTTTTTTGCGAATAACTCCGCGACCTTTGAGGCTCAAACGAAAATAATGGAAGCTCATTCAGGCTCTAACGATGCTCTAACGTTTGACACCAAATTCACGCAAATATTCGAAACTGGGGGGGCAATCATGTCTACGGCCCCCCAGTTGTTTTTTGCGAATAACTCCGCAACCTTTGAGGCTCAAACGAAAATAATGGAAGCTCATTCAGGCTCTAACGATGCTCTAACGTGTGACACCATTTTTATAAAAAAATTCGAAACTGGGGGGGCCACTGACATGCACCTGTAATACAGCTATTTTTAGTTAGTAATCAATAAAATTAATATTTTTGCTTAAAAGATTTAGACACTTCTTTTATTACCACCTAAAATAAGGCTATCATTAATGGAGATACCTGTATATAAAATTCCAAGCTTCACTCATCATGAGATTTCCTACTTCTTTACAAGTAGAAAGCTTAAATTTGGTGTGGTAATATCCGATATGTAATTAGGAAAAAAGAAGATGCCAAATGTTTCATGAAGTAACCTTAAACACCCAAAACACAAATCCTAGATTGTTCCGGATTAGGGGACTTTAAATTTTAAATAAAGGAGATTGTTATTTTATTATTTTATTTCTCTGTTAACGAATTTTTTAACTTTGCTAAACTTATGCTACACCGTGTATATGTCGAATTGAATGTAACTGCGCCATCATCTTGGCTGTTATCTCTATATTCTAATTAATTACTGTCTTGATCGTAACGTTTAATTTTAGTTTGTGAATTTATTAAAATATACCTATTCCAAAAATTTTTAGTTTTTATCCCCTTAAATAATTATAACGTGATGAGAGGAGAACTTCAAAATTACGTTGATCCCTCTGGTTTTGCATGACCTTTGATCGCATGGTGACACTTTTACTATCTTGGTTGCAGTTTACAAGCCAGTTTAACTTTCTGCTTGAATAAATTTTTTACGATCACAGTTAGCAAGTTTGCACGATAATTAATTGATTCCTATAAATTTTAGGGCCATATTCCATGGTTACATGAAGTGTGTTGGTGCATCTAATAAGTATCCTTTTTCCATTTGTTAATTAGAAGCTCATAATATTCCCTTTTGGAGATTTGTGAAGGACCCGGGCAAAAGAAGATGATTTTCTACATTATCATTAAGAGGATGATTTTTAACAATCTTTTTGCTGGTAAGGGTGGCGCTTCGGCCGAACTTAACCATTTCTTCTTCATAGTTCCTTTCCACCTTGGAGGTTGGCTATCATCATGGCCATGTTTGTGCGGCCTAAAGGCCGCACTGGATGGGGAAGGTGTGAATAAATACATCATCAGCTCAAGGGATCAGCTTTCCTATCATTTAGATCCTACTTCCCCTGCCTATAGCAGTTCTTGCGTGTTGAAAATTTATGTCATATACAGTCTTATTCCTGAATATTTATAAGAAAAGCTAACCCTAACCATTGGGCCAATGGTTAACTGGTAGGGTGCCCTGAGGGCGTTATGGTGGCACAACTTTCTTGTAAACTTTTCAATTATCATCATTATGGAAATATTTCATATGCTAAATTTATATGTGTGTCTGAAATCCTATGATTTGTCGATTAACACTGGTTCGAGTCCAGGAAGAACCTAATGTTGTTTCCGACTATTTTTCCTTCTATGGACTGTCTCTCCTACCAAACTGCACTGGCTAGCGTTGTAGGGTATGGCTATATAGAAACCTTTCTCTGGAAGATGAGAGGACCTACTGCTTAACGCTGGCCCCGAACCACCGCAGGAAGTGTATACACTTAATCTCCAGAGAGGCTGTACTCGGCAGATTACACTTCGGTGGTTTGCCATTGCCTTCTGAGGGAAGACGGTCAGAATAAAGTTTTACTAAGTTTACCCGGAGTCGAACCAGGTATTTAGCATTAGCAGTAATGCACTTAATAGCTTAAGCTGATGACCGTGTCATGATGAAGACCTGTAGAAGCGACCAATTTGGAGGTTTTCAGGATATTAGAGGAGGTTATGGTTCTCGAAAATAGCCGCCTGAAAGTCTCTACCTTCGGTACAAAATTAAAAAAGCATAAAAATTAGGAATGAGCAAGGTGTCAGGAAGATGAGTTTACAGGCCGCGAAGGCCTATAAAACTTGGGTACACCACTGGGACTGATGAATAACTTTTAGTTTATTGCATTCTTCCATAAGAAACTTTATCACACTAAAATGCACCAATTTTATTACAATCATTTCGTAGTACTTTTAAATTCACATAACAAAAATTAATAGACGTATTTAATTCATATTTGCTATGAACCTTTTAAAGACCTGTTACTATTTTTTATCATACCGAGGTAGACAATTTTTGTAGTCCTTCTCTTATAATATATTATTAGGGTTTATTTTGCCAAGTTTTACTTTCTTTTTCTCGGCCCCTTGATTCAACTCAATTTGTTAAAAAATCAAATAATTAAATTCGTTTAATCCTACTCAGAAACTTTATCATCATGAGATACTTGTCGGATTCGATTGTGCCGAATTATGCGGGGTGAACGTAATTAGTTATTTTTCCCACTGAAAACCAATAGGTTAAACTTCAGATTTAAATTTCAAAATATCAGATCATCAGACTCTAATTTTACAGATGACATTCTTTTAACAAATTAGAACTATTGAGTGGGCGAGAGGAATAAAATTGAAACCTTTGCAACTTTCGGTTTAATGTGGACCGAAATTTTCGTTTAAAACAAAATTTTATTAAATTTTAGCAATACACAGTTAGCATTACGCAAATTTGAGCAATAACTAGAACAAATTCGGCGTTGGATCAGTTAAAGTTTAACATTTATATAGGAGACAAGCTGTTTACATAAAATGTTTGAATAAAAATTTTGCATGTTTGATATCGAATTTTGATGTAAATAATGCAACGGTTAGGTTTTATATTTGGAAGAACAATTTGCCAATAAAATCAATCCATTTGCGGGGGTTTATATTCTGAATTTCAACAATTTTTGCGACCTACATTTAGTTTTACTCAAGTTGACACATGAGTAGATTTACAGCTGCTACTAAAATAGCTTCATTTTCAATGTTTTATTGAAATCGCTAGTATCTTCTACCGTCTATACCGATTGCAGCGATAAAATTCTTTTAGAAAAGTAAGCAACAAATAAGACATTAGTTTACTTCTACTCTTTGAAAAGCTCATTTCGTTCAAAATTATTGGATGAAATTTTACATGGTCTTGATAAACATTGCAATTTTCTAGTTAAGTGCACAAGTACGTAAAGATGCTACATTAAAAAAGGAGATGATGTTATCAAAGTTACTTTATCCCGCATTTAAGATTTTAATGGTGCACTTGTAAGACATTTGCATTACATTTTTTCATTTTTCGTCGACGTTAGAGCTTTCGACTAGACGAGGTAATAAACACGCCAACTACGTATGCACATCAATGAAAAATCCATTAGGGATCAAAATTCGAATTTAAATCTGAGAACAAACTTATGTGTTCGAATAAAATTAAACCTCAACATGAACAACGTGTAAACATCACTTTAAACTACAAGTTGTTGAGTGATATATAATTTAAATGTAAACCCAAACATTTGCAGTTTTGTGCAGTATAAAAAGGAACAAGAAAACCTTTCTTGGCGCCAAACACTTCAACAATAGCTGAAAACACAAAAGATAAATTTGGCAGGGCGTAGTCTGGTTACTTCACCCAGTTGGTCGATATAACCATCATGGCCGACCACGTCCTTCAACTCAATATGGCAACGTGGTCAAAAATAAATACAAAACAAAAAATTGCACAGTACTATTCGACTATTTTAACACTTGGACTCTATTGATGGTCTAAAATTAAAAAAAGTGTTTAGTTTGTGAATTTATTTATAGAATTTACGGATGGTGTGTAGCACGAGATACAATTAGAATCGTATTTTAGTACGCGACGTTGGACGTCACTCAAACGTAAGTTGAGGTAGGTCAATGAATTTATATTATAGTAAAAATAATGTGTCTGTTTGAAACAATAAAGCAAGGTTTCAAGAAAGGTTCAATCAGATTTGTGAGGTTAGATTATGTAATTATTGAAATTGTTTCGGATTCAACTAATTCATCTTCAGGAAAGACGCCCCCGAGGTTTTAGCTCACCTGGAGGTAAAAGTAAAAAATAGATGTTGATATTAGTTTTTGAAAAACCAGAAAAACAATAATTTAATTAAAATTACGAACTATTTTTTGTGGTGTCAATTTAACCGTCGGCGTCGCGTCCGTCCGTCGGTCGGTAATTTAATATATAATAACTTCACGATAACCAAGTTTGGTAGGAAATATTTCGATTTACGGAACCGTAGTAATTACATAGGATTTATTTAAAATGCATTCATCAGATAATTGGTCAAACCTCTCTCAAGTTTTAACACCACGAGTAGGTGATTATATTTTAAAAATATCAAAACTAATTTTTCTTGAAGGATAAAACTCGTCGGGCTAATTTTAAAGTTTGATATCACTTTTGATATTAATGCTATTAATTGTTTTATTTAAATTTTTATAGCGGATAAAGCTATTTTGCATTTAAATATATTATACATACACCGTATAATTTTTATTTCTAATGAATGGAGTGGGTTTAAGTAAAGACTTAATTATAAAATTATTTCTCCCAAAAAATTATACAAAATTATCTACCTACCTGCAATAAATTACTGCTACCTTAATTTGCAAAAAATATTCCGAGTATATTTCTTGTAAAATTATTCTGAATGAAGACGTTTTGAATTATTATAATTAAAATTATCTTTTAATGGGATAATAAATTGCAGAGAATGTAATTTAGAAAAAATTGTTAACAAAATATTCAGCATTGAAACTCATTGTTAATTTAATAATTATATCTATTTGTTTAATTCTTTTATTAAAACTCCCTAATGATAACATAAGACATAATGGTTATTATGTAAGCTGAAATTATATTATAGAATTATAGCTCTATTAAGCTTTAGTATATTTCCGTTTTCCTTTATTAAATTCTATAACTATTTGCATTTTTTGGTAACATTTTGTATCTGGTTATTGCTTACTTCCAGCTGGACCTCTCCAGCTGTGCTTTTTTGGACGGTTGCTATAATGGCCTAGTTCCGATGTTATTTCTTGTGGGCATAAGAATTCTTAATAAAAGGGCCCCTATACATTGTAGATCCATAAGGATGGGCTAATTAGCTTAAATCTGACCGGATGCAAGAGTTATGTAATCTTGTCGTTTTAGTATTGGACAGTACTAGAATATCATCATATTGTAAAAGTTTTTCACCAAAGCAAATCAACGAAGATAATCCGAAAAATCCATACTGAATTATGTAGCCATTTAATGTAATCATAGTAGTTGAAAATGTAACCGATAACTACATACTTATTGTAAGTATGTTTTACTACTACACGAGAAGTATACAGTGTAGTTCTATGATATACTATTAAAACTTGTATACTATAATGTCAACAACACTCCTAGTGCAGCAATGAAACACACAGTGAATAGTTATTGCTTATTGGTAATAGTACCTATCAACTACTTGAACTATTTACTGGTTTTATTAAATACAAGAATGTTTAGTGTTAACTGATGAATTATCCGAAGTTAAATTTATTTATGGCCATGCTTTAAAATTTTGACGCGTTGGAACATTTTTACTTCTCACCTGTCATCGTTAGTGAAACTCAATTAGATTTAACTGTTGATGCCCCAAATATTTTAATCACATCATAGACTTTTTTCCAATAATATTTATGACTTTCGAGTGTCTAAATTATGTAAAACATATTTTACTCTGGTAAAACCTGAACTATAGGAACCACAGCTCGTAAAGTTTGGAAGAAATTCGATAAAATATTTTAGGGGGATTTTTGCAGAAAATCCTCGGACACATTAACCTTATTGCTTTAAGCGACATTTAACCCTTATTTTTCTCTCAGGATTTGGATAGAGTACAATTTTCTGAGAGAAAACTATAATCTTAAAGATAAAGGTTTTTGAGATAATCAGCCCTAAAGTTTCAATAATGCATGATCAAATTATTAGATCAATTTTAAAATTGTTCGTTGCTTGTCAGAAAAGCAAAGAATTGAAATTCTAAAGATTCAAAAAGTTCAGAATTTTGATATTTATTCGTATGTAACAGCACTAGGGCTAAAGTTGTTAGCATGATGCGAGTACAGTTTTTTTTGCCTTGACAGCACGAGCGCTTGCGCGAGGGCTGTCGCGCAAAATAAAACTGTACGAACATCATGCTATTTTAGCCCGAGTTGCTGTTTTGGAGAGTAGATCCCGCCGAAAAAGGCGGGGCGAAAATTCGCAATGATGGTCCTTATCATTACTTCACACGAAAAGTTGACCAAATTTGCTAAATGTGGCGCCATCTTTCGGTATTCCCAAAAAAATAAATTCAATTTATTTTCGCATATATTCATCCTTATCATTACTACGCACGAAAACTTGACTAAATTTGCTAAATGTGGCGCCATCTCACGGTTTTCCAACAATCAAAAATTGTGACTTTTTGTCACAATTTACTCGCATAAATTCATCCTCGTGACTTTTAAACGTCAAATTAAACGTACTTTTTTTTACTTTGAATAAATTTTTGTTTATTACATTGAAATTTTTGGTTTTATTTATTTTCGTCCTAATTTGGGTAGGTCATTCCGCCAGATGGCGTTACGTTTACTACTAGCAAGTCAACTTTTCGTCATCGAGTAATATATAGGGGTACATTAGCATATTTAGTCGGCATTTTTGCCGACCGCCCGGATGCAACTTGTGTCCTCCCACTCTTGCACTCTTTGGTGGTTGGGGCTCTTGTATCCGCCGGAACTGTATGCTCCCACTCCGTTGTGAGAGCGTCTTTTTGGAAACGGCCGAGTACAACTTGTATGCTCTGTCTCACTCTATTGTTGTACTCGATAGATAGCCGGCAGCTTGTTGTACTCAACTGAAATTCTCATTTTTGATAGGCCCATGTGGACCACGGCGGGATATACTCGATAATATATAAATTTTCTACCGAAGAACCAATTACGCGTTCCACCATTAGCAAAATAGAGCAAACATTTTTGCTAGTGGGGCATACGAGAAATCGTCCTAGATCGGGTCGTCCATCAGTTCAAGAAGATGTTCAGCTAACTATTTTACTCGAGCTTCAAGAAAATCCCCAGTTATCCACTCGTCAATTGGAGCGGCAAAGTTGAGGAAGTGGCATTCTATAAAGTGGTTCTGCATGGTTCAAAAATTAATCGAAGATGATCCTGACTGTAGGTTACAGTTTTGTGAAACCATGAAGTAATATAATTTTTTCTGATAAAGCTACCTTTCTTCTCGATGGCACAGTTAACTAGCAAAACTGTATAGATATTGGTTTCCTGTCAACCCACACTGGAAAAAGGGAACTCATAGCCAGTTTCCACAAAAACTTAACGTTTGGGTTGGCATTGTAGGTAATCGTATATTGGGCACTTTTTTCATTGAAAGCACATTAACATGTGAAATACATCTTGACTTTTTAAGATACGAATTAGTCCCTGCACTTGCGGTGCTATACCCAAATGATGAGCTCCACTCCACTTTGCAGTGGTAATTCGTAAATATTTAAACCAAGTTTTTACAACCAATGAATTGGGCACAGGAGAACGATCAAATGGCCACCTAGATATCCGCTTAATTACTTTTCATGGCATTATTTAAAAAGCAAAGTCTATTTAAATGGACCAACTACCAATGACCAATTGAAGGATAGAATTCGCAATTTAATTTGGGCAATTCAACCCGATACCATTGACAATGTTTTACAGGACTTTCAGTGGAGGATAGGATATTGCCAAGAAATGAACGGGGATCACTTTAAACATTTAATTTTATTTTCTTGTTTACATCATTTGCGCAAGAACCTTAATAATTATTAAATTATTTTATTATTGAAAGATTAAATGTTTTCTTGTAACTTTCAAAACCTTTCCCTTCAATATCCAGGGCTTTTACGTTTTCAAACTCAGAAAATTGTTCTCTTTCCAAATTCTTATAGAGAAAAATAAGATTTGCCATTTAAAAAAATTGCGCACCATGACCTCACAGCTCAAAATCAAAACGTGATAAAAAATATGCTAATGGCAGAATAAAGTTATATTTAAAAAGGTAAGATTGACGTGTCCGAGGATTTATTGAGAAAATCCCTCTAAACATTTTCATCAAATTTGTTCCAAACTTTACGTGCTCGCTGTTTTTCCTATGTTAAGTAGATTTGCTGGTGATGGATTCCTCATAAAAAACTTTGTTCAAGTCAGTTAAACCAAAGAGTTTGCTTGGGCTTCCTGACGATTTAATTTGATTTATTTGATTTGATGATATATCAGTTTGTGATGAGACCCAAACGGAGTCAAAAATATTTCTTTAAACCCCAAATAGCTTTTTTTTAAGTTAAGAATGCCTGTGAACCCGTTGGCATAAAGTTTTTGACTAGACCAGGGGTGGCCAACCCGCGGCCCGCCTTGAACATTTTTCCGGCCCGCGAGATTCATCACACTTTTACAAAATATATTTATTTTATAATGGCCAATGTAGTAAAACGCAATGTATTAAAAAAATACATTATTTGTGCATCCATATATTATGTTTAGTATCATTATTATTATATTATCTACAGTAGCGATCAAAAGTAAGTTGACAAACAGTTTTTTTGCAATAACTTTTTCAAATTTCAATATTTCTCTTTAATTTTTTTTAATCTTTATTCCTTAAAACTCTTAAATTACAAAATATAATTATAACTTTCTAGATAATTGTATTAATCTGAAAAACTTCAAAACAAAATAAATTCGAAATATTTGCATTTACAAGTGCTGAAAAAATGCTCTTAAAACCAAAAAATAAAGAAATACATAACAAAAACTATAGATTAAAAACATTTAGTATTTCGTTGCAAAGCCTTTTGCAGCGATAACAGCTTTACGTCGTGATTGCATAGAGTCAACCAGCTTCTCTAAACGCTCTAATGGTATTTTTAACCATTCTCTCTGTAATACTTCCCGTAAGTTAGTTGTATTGCTATAATTTTCACTTCTTATTCGTCGTTCGAGCTCTTCCCACTGGAGACTGACTAGGCTACTCTAAAAGGCGGATTTTTGCCTTTTCCACGTAGTCCTTAACATGCTTTGAAGTATGTTTTGCGTGGCCATCCGCGTGGCAATTTTCTCTTACCATGTTGTAACATATTATGATCCCTCAATATGTCGGCATACATAAACCGATCCATAATACCATCAATTCTGTGTAGGGATCAATGCCACAACGGGAAAAACAGCCCCAAACCATGATGTCACCTCCACCATGCTTTATGGTGGGAACTTGTGTTTTTTATTTTTTGGGCCTTGAATATACTTAATACCATCCGAAGAAAACAAATTATATTTACTTTCGTCGCTCCAAAGTATTTTAGACCAATCCTTTTTTCCAGTGTAAATGACTTCTAGCAAACTTTTGAGACGGGCTATCCGATTCTTCTTAGATATAAGTAGCTTCTTATCAGGACGTCTGCCAAATAGTCCAGCTGAATGTAGTCGACGTTTCACTGTCGAATCATGTATCTTTTTTCGCGAATTTTGTTAAAATCTTGAAAAATTTGTGTAGCCTTTAGACGAGGATTCTTTACTGCTTCACGAACGATAATTTTATCATCTCTTTTGGTTGTTTTTCGTGGTCGTCCTGTACTTGGTCGTGTCTCTGCTGATCCATAATTATTATTTTTATGACACCAGAGACTTATAGTTTGATTTGGAATGCAAAATTCACGTTCTGCTGCTCTTAATGATTTTCCACATTTAACCATTCCAGAACCGTGTTTTTTAAATCTTCGGAATACTCTTTACGTCTGGGCCTAAATAAAATGTAATTCGCTTATTTACTTTTCGCGTTAATACCAGCTAAAAGTTTTATATGTCAAAATCCGTATATATCTACATACTTTTAAAAAAGATATAATAGTCCACTAAATGACTTCTATTTTTATAAATTTTTTCTAAAAAACTGTTTGTCAACTTACTTTTGATCGCTACTGTATGTTTACATGTAAGAATAATAGTAAACACGATAATAATAACTCATTATATTTCAATTTTTTACTCCCAAAAAATGTCTATAGTGTATCTAAATCTAATATGGGGATATATAATTTTATATGCGGCCCGCGGAGTTATGATGCATTTCCAAAGTGGCCCGCAAGATCATTTGGGTTGGCCACCCCTGGACTAGACCATAAGATTTTATAGAAACGTTGGGATAGCTGACGGTTTGCATTCATAGTTCAGTTGTATCTTTCCAACAGAAATCAGAGTTTTGACTAGTAATAGTTTTTCTTTCTAGTAGGAGTTTGCTCTTCCAGTAGGAGAGACACTTGGACACTTGAAGAATCTTGACCTCATTGAGTCATTCTGAGTTATGTCGTTATTTAATCACTATAGTATTGCATACCAATGTAATTAGTAAAACTAGTATTTACTATAGGAAATAAAAGAAAAAGATAAGATTTATTTGTCATTAAATTATTCCGTCAACAACACCGAATTGATGACATCTAACATATTATACGACCTTTACTTACAACCTTGAGCAATAGTTCTATGACATCTCGTGCTGCTTAGTTTGCCTAAAAGTTACATTTTGTCTTCTCTAATTTCAGTTTTTGTCAAATAGATTGGTTTTAAAAAAAGTGCCCTAGACTAAATTTTAAATCCGTTAAATTTACAATGTAAATTTTTTTTCTTAAATTGTGACATTTGCAAGAAAGCCAAAATTAATAAAATTTCTAATTTTTTGGTATTATTGGCTAAATTGAATCTATAACACGAAGCACTAAGTCATTAATACTAAAATATCAATGTTTAAAATATAAGAAAAATTATTTTACTTGAAATTTTTGGTAGAAACGCAAAATTTCCATTTTATTTTTGATTAAAATTTTAGTTTTTTAATATACTGTTTTCGATTCGTTTACCGACACTTGAGTTTACCTATAACTTATTTCCCACTGTAGTCGAGATTTAACTTACCTACTACACGACCTACAGCAAATTACGATTTAACTGTAGATTCTCTTATCCAGCCCCGAAAGTTATAAAAACTAACTGGAGTTAAGGTATTTAGAAATTCATATTATTTAAATTGCAAAAACAATTAAAAACAAATTTGGTTTCTGTATCAGAATCTGCAAGTTTCAAGAACTGCTTTATTATTTTTAAAAAGTTTAAGTTTACAAGAGTCAAAACTGGTTTTTAAACTTACCTACATTCTTTTTGAATGCCAGGATTGTAGTTAGGTTCCATTCTGAAAAAATAACAGCTATTAGTGGAATAATTTAACATAAAAACACTTTTTTACAAAAAATTCTATAACTTCTAATTGAATCAAAATTTTTTACATTAAAACATTAATATTTAGCATAAATTTATTCAAGTTTGGCTGAATTCGTGAATATTTAATTATAAATTATATAAGTGCCTTTGAGCAATTTTATCGTTTGGCAATATAATTTATAATTACCCTATATAAATTTTATGTTTAATTTTAAGGTACTTTCTTAAGTTTAGTTTGTATATACCTATAATTTATTTATGGTGTGATTCTGGAAAAGGTATTAAGGAAAATTTTGTTTCGTTGTAAGAATTTTATTTTGATCGGGTCTGCTAATAATCGCACATTTTAAAGGGTTCCTGATGATTTTTAATACCTACATGTTCCATGTATACATGAAATTTTTATTTTTTATAAGAGTATTAAATGAACAGGTTAAAAAATTAGTACACTTAAAAAAGGTAACAAAATCATGTTTAGATTTATAGACCAACTGACCATACTAAATCAATAAATAGTCCAGGCGTAACGTCGTGATAAAGGGGTCTATGTGGAAATAACTCGGAAATTAGATGTTTTTGCTTAAACCCTTGAATTTAGTATCAGAAAAAATATCGATAAAAGGGTCAGACCGGAACAGGGGCAAATTTGTTAGGCAATGTTCCAAAAACCACGTAGTCATGGATTTCTCTTTTTTCCCAAGCAATAATTTTAGCTTGCAATAAAGCTGAAATTTGGTAGACATGTCCAAAAGTCCCCTAAAATTCCTTGCCGGCTTCTCCCTCCAATTGGTAATTTTAGTTGCTCCAATGAGGTTTTTCCTCTGTAACTTTTTTAATTTCATTTTTAGAGAACATTGTTATTAGACCAAAATTTAAGAGCCTAAAATTCTCTATGAAATAAATATTTCAGATGACGAAAATGACATTTAATAAAAATTTATTCGAAAAGTTAAATTTTTTATAAAAAACGAAATTGCGCTTTTTAGAATCACATTTATTTTAGGAACATTATACGTAATGCATGCAAATTTTTGAAAAATTGCTCTTAAAATTTGATCGGATAGGAATTTTTAGACAGGTTGTAGAATTAGAGAAGAAACCGAAATGGATATTAAAAAATTTTTGAAGGGTTCGTTAGGACATAAAATTTCCGGTTGCTTGAATGTTTTGCAAACTCAAATCGTCTTTCAGGTTTGGTAAATCTATTTCATAGAAAAGTTTGCGTTCTTCAATATTCGTCTAGTGATAATTTTTTCTAAAACTAAAATTTGGAGTTATGTACATAGGCGCAATTAAACCCGATATTTTCGGGGGGCTAAAACTTTATTTTCGATTTATACCCAGAAAAACGTAGTTTTATGTTTTCTGTCTAGAATTTTTTCCAACTCGTCTGATGCATAAGTAGTCCATAGACCATAAATTATCTGTAAATCTGTTTTGCACCCTTTCTGAAAGATGGTTTTCAAGATTAAAGTGTTTCGAAATTTACTCGTGTTTGGTACATTGTAGGTACACAAAATCGTTAATTAACATTTAAAATAAATGCAGTTCTGCGTAGCATTCAAAAGAAAATATTTTTGTAGCCCTCGTTTTGATGATGCTATAAATAGCACGGAATTAAGTCATATACATGTTTATAAATTTAACTTAACAATATTTTTGAGATTCACTCTTATTTTTAAAAAAATGTTAAGATTCTCAGAAAAAAAATTCTAGAAACTTAATCTTACAGCTTTCATTGTAAATTTATTTAAAAGTGCTTTTTGGAAACCCTCATCTTCAAATTAATATACTCGTGTTACAACATTTAAAATATCCTATGTTTACGTATAATTCTATTGTCTAAACTTTAAGTTATAGTATTCACTTTATACCTCAGGTGCGTCGAAATTCATTTATTTGTAAAATTACAAGAATCAGAAAAGATGGAAGAACAATCAACTTTGAAAGCTCACAGCCAGGTTTCCATTAGAACTATAAAGTTGTTTTATATTGAGTCTTACAAAAAAAAAATTATATTAGTTGCACTCATCTGCGGATCATTTTTGTGTTGAAAAACTAAGGAAAACTAATTTTTGAGAAAATATCTCAAAATTAACTAAGCTCTTGAGAGGGCTGTATCTGGAAAACTATAGGGGATTTTTTACTGTTTACTTATAATCATACTTATGCATAAGAAACTATTAATTTCAGACTTTGGACCATTGACAAATGACCATTGGGACTTTAGGCGCTATTTTCTCATGCCAAACTCAAAGATTTAAGCGAGTTATTTTCGAAGGAATACATCAATTTTTGAATATTACAAAAATGCTTCTTTTGTAACTGCAAGAAATTTTTAATTTCACCATGAAGTCATTAAATTTTTACTGCCGTCAACTAATTTGGGGGGCTAAGGTTCCACCCTAGTTGCACCTATGGTTGATTATACATACATGAAAAACCACTTTGTAGAAACTAAAGGCTAGTGTCCACTTGCGACAAAATCTCGAGAGAAAGTATCGAGATTGGTCTCAGGGTGTTGTCCATTTGAGATCACTTACGCTCTCGAGACAGTTGTGGAGACTCAACAGTCTCGTGATTATAGCAAAATTTCGTATCGACTTGATAGTCAACTCACAGTCGTTTGTGGTCAGTAGTGTGACTTGATCGCATGCTTTATAATTTTATTAATATCTATTTTTTTCCAAATATGATGCAGCAGGAATGAATTGAGAAATACAAGGCTTTTGCCATAATTTCTCTCCTTTTCAAAATTCCTACAAAATAGTGAGCCTGTTGTATAAATTACAACTGCGCGAGTTCCGGAAGGTTAACATTCCATAAAATCTCTTGTTTCCCATAAAGATGAATTAACTCAAAAACGTCTTCATCAGTGCACTCTCGTTTATCTGGTTCAACCTTGTCAACATTCTTCACACTCATTTTGAAAAATTATATTTATTGCGAAATAAAAATAAAAATTAGTTTAAAATGATTAAAACTTGCGTCACTTGAGAAAGTCGCAGCTCTTCCAACAATTACGGAAAACTGGAGAGCAAGTCACGAGAGCAGAAATGAACATGTCCACTTGTGACACGTGCAGTCTATGATACCTGCGTCTGCTTGTCTTCAAGACTGCTCTCAAGTCCTTATCCATTTGTGAGTCTGGTCTCGAGACTACTCTCGAGACTGTTTTGTCTCAATTGGACAGTAGCCTTAAAATTACCAATTGGAGGGAAGTTGACAGGGAACTTTAGAAAACTTCTGGTGTGACGGGGTCATTTGGACCTTCGGTTTCTTTGGACCATTTGACTTCGCTGCCTGGACTATAATGTTCAAAATAAGTATTAGCAAAATTAAGGTACATAAAATTTGACTCAGAGGTAATGCTCGAAAAATTATTCTGGCTTCATATTTCTCGAGATACAGCCCTACATAGAAACTGTGCACTGTGCACAGATTGAACAGTTATTGCAATCTATATTTTATTGAAAAGCCGGACACACGTCGAACTGGCTCGGTTGTACTTAAGTTACATCTGAGTCCTTTATGTACTGCTCGAAGACAAAATGCTTATTTTCAAAGCTAGGGGTTAACCTATAATGCCCTCCTAAGCAAGAAGGGCGTGGGCGTACCTGCACTTTTCTGTGATCTTGAGTTATTACCGGCATTTTGCGGTGATGTTGTATGTAGTCGTTTAGAATACTGAAATCATTTGCAATCACTTCTTAATCACGTAACAATTTAGAAATCGGAAAAGTTTAATTGCCTCAGAACATGGTCAAGTGCAGATACGCCGTTCTTCTTTGGTAGGGCAGTGTAGAACTGGATAAAAACTAGTAGCGTATAGAACAGCGCTTGTTCGCGGAGAAAGATAAATTAAATTCCAATCGGGGGCATACCCCCAGATACAAGTCATGAACATTTTCAAATTGTAAAATTAGTATACAATCGAATATACCCATAAAATATATCTCTTATTCTATCTCTATTATCAAAATCTTTTATTCCTTCTCTGTAAACGCATAACCTGGGGGGTATTCCGTACCCCTTCTCCTAGACCCCCCAAGTTTACATACAGTTAAAGATTTTGACTTTTCCGTTAACAGTCTTTTTTTAAATGAACCCGTCAAATCTCATCTTGCTCTAGATCTCTAGAATATAATCCAGATTTTATTTTGATTGGGTCTTGCAGCTGCAATTATACGCAGAGCCGTGCTCAGTTTTAAGGATCCAAAGCGCTAAAGTCATTGTGAAGTCCTTTCATGGAGCATGGGGTTTATTTTTATATCATTAAAAAATGGTAGTTTTTAGGCCGAACCTTTCACTTCCAGTTATAGTTCTAGATAAGCTATTTGTCGAAAAAGGCTTCTAAATCTGGCTTCTGAAGAAGGCCTCATGCACTTGCTCCTAATTACGGTCCTGGTTATACGGCTAATTTGAGAAATTTTTTTATTTGTCGCAGAATTATTTATTTTTATATGTAAGATTGTTTTTTCTCTTTTTCTCTCCTTATTTGAGAAAATTGAGAAGTTTGTTTTATACATAATATGGTATATACTTTGAGCTCTGTACACTTTGCACCTCAGATGCGCGCAAATGGAGTTACTTACCTATTTGCAAAAGTTGAAATCGTAGATCAATTTTGAAAACACTAACAGCTAAAGTTTATTAAGGATAAAAGATTGTTCTATACGGAGATTTACAGCTACGCTTTATGGGTAAAATTTAAAAACATCGAATTTTTAAAGGACTGTTTCGAAAACCACAGGGGCTAGAACAATACTTTTTCTTCATTTTACGCAGAATTTCATAGAGTTCACTTTGGTAATTTTGGGCATAGCATGCATAGAAAATATGCTATTCAAGATTTTGTTATTTTTGTGACCAATTTACCACTGTTCCGATACGAACCTGAAAAAGTATTATGTTTTATGCATGAGTGCACTAAGGTACATTATTTTAATCATAATTAACTGCAGTTTATTTGTGTTTTTATGGCATAATAATTACGGTACATCGTTGATAAATATGAAACGTGCTTATATTGGATAGCAATAAATTCCTGTTTTATATTTTTCATTTAGTTGGTATCTGGCGAAAATTGGTTGAAAATATTATCGATCTAACTTTGTTATATCAACGTAGATCTGATTTATCTAGATACATAAAAATATAACAAACTCCGTAATATGAATTCTTCTAACTGAAGACACCGTGCGATAAGCGCCAAGAAATTCTTGGTTGTGCTATAGAAAACACAATTTTGTGAAAACTATTTTAAAAGCTACTCATAGCTTTTCAGGTTATCGAAAGATTTCCCACTTCGCATATTTTGTAATAGAATAAAATTGTTAACTTTATTATCACAGTTGGCTAATAAGCAATTTATTAAGAATATTACCAATGAACATTTAAGGAATGTTTAATTTAACTGCTGTTTATGTAATAATAAACACATCAGTGCGGCCTATCTACCTTTTCGTTGTAATTTAATATCACTATGTCCTATGAGAATATGATTTTATGTATTAAAATTGTGCACATGAAATAACCATCAAATCAATAATTACACGATTTAATTATAATAACTTTAAATTATGACGTGCCATGCCATTGGCGTGTAATTTATAGAGTGTATTAATTACATTTTTAATACAAAATTGATGTAATTTGTAACCCGCAGTGATAACCCAGTGCATTGTTTCCATAATAATATTATTTTATATTTTGGTCTTATGGCGACATTAAAATGAAATAAATAAATTTTTTTATTAATCTCATGACTAAAATAAAGCGTGCAGTTATGATTTAGTTGACAAAATGTGAAAGTCAGAATGTTTGATCAATATCACTTCAGATATTCTGTATTGTCTTTAAATTTTTTTGTACTTATTGATTCTACAAAATAATTAAATAAATTTTCGAGCGAATTTATACCCTAAAATTCTAAACAAACCGAAATGAAGTTGGAATAGTTTTCCGGAACAATGCAGATTTGATGAGAAACTTTGAAGCTGTAAAACAATTTCCAAGATTTAACTCAGAATGTGCTAATTTCCCAACTTAGGAGAGCTTGTGTTTGTGTTTTTCCGAAAAGCTCCAAATTGCGACTCACACAAAACATTGGCGGTTTAAAGAATTATGAATGTATAAATCACGTTAATTATTCTCTAGTTAAATTACAATAAAAAGGCCAATTAAAGCGCTGCTAATTATTTCGGGCACTGTTCAAACTGTTCATTTACATGTCAAATTGGTCGCGTAAACGATGTGTAAGAATGGGTAGTAAAGCAAAATAATGTTTTGTTTACATACATAAACTTACATCACGCGCATATATAAATATTTTAATATCGGTAATAAAACCGCATATAACTTTATAACGTTAACGTTTTTTAAAAATCCCGTTAAAAAATTAACAACCGGTGAACATGCCACAACTTTTTTAACTTAAGATACAATAACTCAGATTTTACAACACCCGAATCCTTTATTATAAGGAAGGGTTATAGATGTGATCCCAGAAAATGTAGAGATATACAAGGCCATTTAAACAAATCTTTCTAGTCAGCTTTTTAGTTTGACTTTTGTCAAAAAGAGTTATAAAATTGAAGCTTGTAAAAAGGGTTACCGAAAATATTCAAGGTTTTAAAGCATATTTATTGCCGGTCAAATAGTTTTATTTTTGTGAGGGAAAAGTATCAATTGCCAACAACTAAAATAAATCACACCACAACAAGCTACAAAAATTTTATAAGCATTTAAAGATAGTGTACTACGGAAGTTTTACAGTTCGCTGTAAAAAAGGGCAATAAAATTAGAGTGTATAATATAAACCGTTACGTTTAGTATTTTAAATTGTTTGTAAAAGCTTATGAATGAAATTTTAAATCTACATAATAAAGTTATAACACGTTTAATTTGTGTTTTTATGGTTTATTAGGTTATAAATTATAATTTATACTTGCAAAATTTGGTTTACGGTTTCAAGTGGTTGTTGATGAGATATATAAACTTGGACGATATCACATTTAACCCAGGTCCGTCTAACAAAAACATATTTGGAAAAAGAGAATAAAGTTGACTCAATTGTATTATTATAAGTGAGGTCACTTGAGGGTTAAGTCCTGAAACTTTGCAAACCGAGATTCCATTATACTTGTATTTTTGCAACTCTTCCAGGCTAACCGCATGTCGGTCGTGCTTTAACAAGGGGTTATATTTTACAATCTTCTGCATTTTTAAAACCAAAATTTTTGGAACTTTATCGAAATACAAAAATCAAACCGAGGGGCAATTTAGTGGTTTACTAGTTTTCTTTCGACCTTCCTGGGCAATAACCTTCACAGCCATAATAAAAATGCTCTATTTATAAAAAAGGGTTTTTGTACCACTAAAAAATCCAACTAGGATTCAGGGTAAGTTAGTAACCCTTCACTAAAAGGACAATAAAAGAATTAGGTAACTCGTTGTGTAAATTTATTTATTCGAGGACAAACTAGCAGTTTATTTAATAGGTGTAATTTGCGAAAAAATTCAAAAGGTGTTGTCTGCTCAAAAATTTGCTAGTTGCTCTTCCGATTTTGCAGTGAACGTCGGTGGCTTTTGGTGCAGTGATTAGCAATTTTTTTAATTTGTGATAGTCTGATAGTAAGTACCAGTTAAATTTATTGCAAATCATACAACTATGTGGTTCATTAACATAAAATATTCGACTTGAACTTAAATATTTACTCTTTAGTAAATTAATTGGTAATTATTACGCTGCAAATATTTTTTTATTTATTTCAATAGACAGCAGAAGCAAGTAATAAATTATTAAAGTAATAATTACTTTAATTGACACGCGTTCCAGTTTATATATTTTCAAACCGGTTGTACGAATATAAAATCCATTAATTACTTACATTGCAAGATCCAATACTCAACATTTTTGGGCTCAAGCAGTTCTGCTTGGGGTGACTGGATGCAATGGATAGCTTGAGTGGTAATTTTTGAATTGTATAAGTGGAGGAGTTTTGATGAGAGATCATTTTGAGAAGTTCAAAACTATAGTCACGTGTAGGCCATGAAATAGGCAACGGATGTATATAAGCGTCTTAAATGTTGCATGGAAAGTGTAGAGTAAATTGGATAATATATTCAAGTAATATTTCTTATTAGTCAAGGGCAGCTGTGTACGCAAACTGTTACTGCTCACAATTTACATTATAAGGTAAAACAAAGCAATTATTGAAACTTGAACAAATACAAATATTTATGATCCAACTTTCAAAACGTGCCGTTGTAAGGTTTTCGTGCTAAATTGGCAATACTTTTGGTTTACTTAAATTAACACAGTTGCTATTTACTTCTGGTCCAGATTCAAAACCTAGGAAGCACGAAAAAGAAGTAAAGCACAGCGTCCTTGGCCAAACCTTGAATTAATTTAAATTTAATTATTACTTATAATGTAATATTACTCCGTAGCAAAAATTAAAGAAAAATTGAATAAATTCTGTATTCAACAGCATAAATTGCAAACCCAATCCTCACGGGTGGTCTTGCAACTTAAATATGCATTACTTGAAGCTTCACTTGTGAATATTTATATTCGTAACCTTTGTCAACAAAATTCTCGATAAACCTCTATAACTGACAGGAAAAAAAGAAAACTTACCATAATGGAAGAAAAACATATTTTTCAAACTTTTATATTAAAAAAAGTGAGTTAACTTATGCGTGGGTTGTTTTTGATTTTCTAGGATCCGAATGTTTTGCTCATTTTGTAAAATAAAAGGTTTAATTATGCGGCGGTCTTGGTTGGTCGATTTTTATGGTAATCATTTCGTTTATAACTTAAGAAAGTGACACTTACTAATTGGAGTTGGAATATAAATGAAGAGTGCATTACGGTGCGTGCATTTCGTCTCGATGATGTAAAAGGTATAACATGCTATTAAAATGCATAGTGCATTGAACGACGTCCATAATTGCATTACTGGTATGCGTCATATGGCATCATACCTACGGAATATGAAATTCTATCTCAGACAATAATAAATATAATTTCCCATCACGCAACATCATAGATTATGATTCAGGACACTATCATATTCATATATTCAGGGGAGGACACGAATAAGGGTCGAATTGTATATACCCTTAGTCAAAACGATGGCAGTAAATATAACTGTGATAGGGAAGCTCGAATCGGATCGATGATGTTGCATATAAAACGGATCATCGTTCTTCCAATCCTACGGCCATCTGTGAAAGACCCTGCCATCTCACGGAAACACTATATTGTTAAACCGTTGGCGGTTACAAATGAACGCGCCATTAATTTTATTGTTCTCAGCGTATTTCAGGAAAAAGCGTCTACAAAGTTTAAAATAATACAATTTTTTTCAAAAAAATTAACACGCAAAATTTTGCATAAATGATATGTAAAATAACGTTTAGTAGAACACGAATAAGAATAACTTACAAAATTTTGGATATAACTGAAACCATTTGCAAGCAAATGCGATGTAACTTGGTTCAAAACTTAATTACAAGAATTTCAATCCCTTGGGCAGCATCTGCAAGAACTTCGAACTATTAAACTTGTAAAATATTATTACTTGTATCCGCCACGTTTTAACAATTTTTTAGCGAAAATTTACAAATTTAATTTTTAGAAAAAGTCGATATTAATCAAAGTAAAAATATGTACCTACTTACTTTGTTTCACGTGAGCGTAAAATAAAAAAGTTTCAAAGTGCCAAAGTTAACATTAAAGTTTCAAAAACGATCAAATATAAGAAAAAGTTCTTTCAATAAAGTTGCTTAATCAAGTTTTCTATTTAAAAAATAGGGAAAACTTTATCGGTTGGCATAAAAGTTTGATCAGAAATCAATTTATTACTTGGATGGGCACTTTAAAATATAAATCTGATATTTCTAAAGATTTTTCTTTACTTCTTCCTTATCTTATTAGACATTTTAATTTATACCATCAAAAGCTTCCTGGTCCAATAATAATAATTTTGGTAGATAAGTGCTACCTCACCTGATTAATAATTCAGTTAATTTAATGGAAACGCAAACAATCTTCGTTATTGATGATACAATGAATAGGGAGAAGATAGCGAAGATTGTCAATATTAGAAAACATATTTCTAAACCAGGGGAAAATTATATTTATGGAAATACATGTAATCCAGAAATTACACCCCATCAGTTATTCAAGCACACCATTTTCTCAAAGCTCCATCGTTAATTCTTGTCATCGATTAGTTAAATCGTTTGTTCAACTTGGCCTTCTGTGAATGTAAGAGGGCAGGGGTTCCTAGTATTTGTCACCATCCCTCGGTGATTGGAGATGTGCGTACATGTGAAACTTTTAATTTAGTACTTTTGTTTATTATTTAATAAAGGAAGGCGACTTTTCACTAAAAAAAATAATTCGTGTCAGTAAATTTGCTTAAACAATTTAAGCACCAATTTAAGTGCAATGTTGTAGTTATTTCTGGCATTTTTCGCAGCCGGTGTAGAAAATTTTGCATATTGTTTGAAATGAGAAGATTTTTGTAGTCCACGATTTAGCAATACTCGTTTCGTCCTCTAACCTAACCAGTATTACCAGTTTTGCCGATAGTATAGCAATTTACATAGACTGCAATAAAAACTTTGTCATTTTGTTCTAAAATTCTATTAAACGTACATAATAGAAGTCCGTATGATAAAATGGAAAATTTGGTGGAAAAAGAAGGAACATTAAGAGAGGAAGCCGTTGTTACATTTTGCTGCAATTCACATTTGTAAGTTTTTGTCTTTTATCTGCAGGAAATATAATACAGTTGAAAAATTCGGTTCACGAGCGAAACTGGACTGCAGGGAAATAAGCCCTATCTTAGATACAAATGTTAAAAGATGCAAAGTAATGTAGATAGAAGGTATTGAAGATTCCTGTATACTTTAGAATGTATGAATTTATGTAATTTAAATTCTGATCCTTTTTGCTTTCAGAATAAATATTCTATAAATTTTTATGTAAAAAGACAAAAATTTGAATATCAAGTGTCGCATCAAATAAGAATTTTTTGGGTAAATCGTTCTTAAATTATTGTTACAAATTTTATACGTAGAAATAAAACGTAATTTAAATGACTCATTAAAAATTACAAAACAATTTTTAGTTAAAATTTAAGTGAAGCTTATGGAACTTCTCTATTGGGCATCGATAATAAACATTTATAAACAAGTAAGAGGTGATAAAATATTTACGACATCTTCTAACTTTAAATATATAAGCCTTAATGTGTTTGATTGAAACATATAAACAATAATATACTAAAAAGCTTTTATACTAAGCCGCTCTTAAAAGAAAGCGACTTCTGTTTTTCTTATTTTTCAATGTAAAGAAATCTGGAATAAAACATCCTTAAATTATAAATACATTCGCAGGTGCAAAACAACTTAAAATTAAAATGTTGCATATACAATTTTAAGATTTGTAAAATCAAGTTAAGAACATTCGATCAAAACTGCTTCACTAAATTCAAGAATTTATTAGGGCCCATTCGCCGCCACCCTCTTTTGATTAAATTCTTGTTCGATCTTCTAAACGAATATCTCGGTGAATACATACCTGAAAATCCATAAAGAAATTATTATTAACACCATTTAAACGTGTAATAACCCAAAAAAAACCCTTTAAACTTGCACAGATGGAATCGGACCATAAACGGCAATAAATGTTTTCTTTGCCTGATTTAGGTTAAAATCAGTGGTTACGAACTGTTAAACTAAAAAGCGATTGCTTCATCCAAACACGAAGTTAAAGAACAATTTATTAAAAAGGTTTTGAATATTCACTTTGATTTCCCAATCTTGGAAAAGGTAAACGCAGACAAGTTTTGGATTTTAATCAGCATTTTTTTCTACGAACCTCTTTGCTTCTTATTGAGATCCTTATTAAATTGAATAGAAAATAAAAATTTCCTATCACGTAAAGCATTCAGAAAATGATGCCCCGTTGTATTTCTTCAAATTAGAAAGTAAGGTTTAAATATTTTGTTATTAAGTTTGATAAGGGTCATATTGAGCTTATTTAAAAAAGTTTTTCTTGTAGAAAAGCAAAACTTAAGAAAAACAACAGGAAAAATATATCTGCACTTAGAAAATTCTAAATTTTCCTGTTCAATTTTCAGGTCAGACCCAAAGCACGTTACTTAATCCCAAACCAATCTTTTACCTCACACACGCTTTCACACTTACCCCACGATCTTTGCCTTAAATTGGTCTGAATAAGAAAATATTATCGTTTAAAACAAAACTTGTATCAGTTTCTCGGAGCTTTAATGTAAAAATTGTGTTATAAATATTTATTTAGTTTTCGTTCCTTTTTAATTATTTTTATCTGGAAGGAACGCAAATTTAATTTGGTCGTATGAAAAAATTAGCAATGAAACGGAAGATGAAAAAAATAAAAATTACCATAAAATTAGTATGACTTCCACGTCTTGGCGTGTTATCCAATTTATGCCATAAGAGTGTAAGGAAACACCCTCTTCACATTTTTTCTACTGTTAGTTTACGCTTTTCATTTGCATGAACATTTATTAAGCGGGAGAGTTGCTAAGCCCACGCTGGAATAAGCTGGTTTAGCAAAATTTAGAAGCATCTCGTGGCAACCATTATACGTTATCAGGGTAATTCAAGGGATACTTTCTGATAGTTGTTGCTTAAATGGTTCCGGTAACAAGACTTCTTTCTACAAAAGTAATTTTACTAACAGACGCCGCGCCGTTGGTATTGTTGAATTATAAATGGGAAGGGAACACAATTTCATAATGCATTCGGCTCCACCTAACTAATTATCGATTTGCTCTTATCTTGTAGTGCTGAAGATGTTATAATGGAACCCATAGTTTCACGTGAAATTAGAATCACGGCATGTGTGCTAAATTACAAAATTAAAATTTTAAAGAAATACTCTCATGTTATTAACATAAATTTGAATATCGGTATTTGTAGGTCTCCTAAACTTAACATTAAATGACTCTATTATACACTTAAAGATTTTTTTTAATTTATCGCAATAAGAAAAGCATATCCGATAAATGCGGGAAAAGTTATAAATTGCATATAAATATCGGTGTATGTACATGAAATGCAATATTCCCTTTTAAAATGTGCCCATAAAATGCAAATTAAACTTGTTTGTACGTTCCTGTGCCAATCTATAAATTTATTTTATAAATACAGCATTTATATAAATTTACCCTGTACATTGTATATTAGGTATCGGTAAATGAAAATTTAAAAAAGTTATATAGATAAACTTTTTCTGACTTCTGAAAACACCTTATCTAAACAGTTTCTATAATGCTATTGAAATTTTAAAACAAGAAAAACAATAAATATGAAGGAAAAGCGTGGGTTACAGATTTTATAAACTTTTTGAAAAGTTTCCAACTGTTTTTAGTTTAAATTTTGTTGTTTTATACTGCAGTTACTTTTTGCTACAAAAATTAAAAGAGAAATACATGCAAGAAACGATAGCGAAATAAATTTGCATTTTGAAGATGTAAAAACTAGAGTTTCCATAAAACTTACTGTAATATTTAGATGTAACAAAATTATACAGTGACGATTTTCAGTTAAATATGCATACGCTGCATGAACGATACTTTTCAGACATAAACTGAAAGTATACAAGAAGTGCAGAGTTGTATATATAATGGCGGTAAGAAAAACTCGTAGCGATATTATACTAAACGAAAATAATTAGTACAGTATTATAAGGTATAATTTTTATTCAAAATTATTTTGCAGAAGGTTTGGAGTTAGTCTGCAGCGTGTTAGATATTTCTTGGATTTTTATCACTTAAATGCAAAAGTTGAACCCATTTTAAGAAAGTTTCATAAAAATTTTAAAAGCTTATAAATCTTTGGAAGATTCCATTTTTGTTGTAGCAGTTGGTAAGGTAGGTTGATTTGTAGATCCATAGATATACACGAAGGATCCTATTTTTTTAATATATTCAGATTAGTAGTATTGATAAGTCTATAATTTGGTAGCTGAGAAAAAAATGTTTGTTGCTAAATTGTGGTGATTTAAATAAGAGAATAGAGGTTACAAGAGCCTTCTGCTTAACTGTTTAATTTTATTTCTACTCTGAAAGAAGTTCCAATGCAAGCTTCAGTGTACCTACTGAATTTGGGTATTATAAAGAACACTGAAATATTTATGTAGATTTCATTTTTAGTTCTTATTATAATAATTATTATTGCTTAAGTAACTTATTCTTATTTATTGTATTTTTGCTTATATTAAAATATTTTTTAATTTTAATTATATTTCTTATTTATTTGCGAAGAAGATTTTCCCTCGGGAAATTTCCCCTTTTAACTTTTCGCTCAAAATTGTGGTTGATTAAAGGTTTTATTTAACTTATTATAAATTTTAGTTGTCCAGTTTAAGTTGGGTTAAAACCTAAAGAAGTAACATAATTTGTTCAGGTGGAATAAAATATACAAAACGAGTTCTTTCTTATCCCCGATTTAACATTTTTTTCCGTTCTTCAAAACTCCAGACAGTAGCTGATATCCTCGTGGTCTTACCTATTAAAAGGAGATATTTATTTTTATCAAACTAATTAATTGTTAATTTGGAGAAATTTACTAATATAGCTATTGAAATTATCTAAAGGGTGGATTATCAGATAATAACGCATTTTTTTCTGGAATTCTTTTAAATTAATAGCAATTCAAATTTAAAATCATTCCGTCGGCAATTATTACTAAAAATGTACCTACTTATCTGCCTCTTTGGAAACATCAATTTTTAAAAATTGCAGGAAACTCTCCAGAAAAAGCATTTATATTACATAAATAATCAATACATGTGTTAGTGGGAATTTTTAACAAATTTAAATCTAGTACTATTTTTTTTATCGATCTACATTTCAAATTTTTATTTCTTCTTCTTCAGGATCTTCACAAGTATTCCTATGTTGGAATAATTTTGTTCAGGCGATTTTGTTGATATGTTGAGCACTTCTTAATTTTTATTGGGTGTTTGCTATATAAAGATTATTTGTCTAGATTCTGAGAAACAAGAAATAAAGTTTTCGAAACGTAGACCGATAAAAAGATTATTGGTTTAAATTTGCCCAAAAAATTCCCCATTAACCCATTGAAGAATTATTAATTAATAAGGTTGGTTAAAGGAAGGCTGCATTTATTATACTATTTTCATTAAAATATAACATAATTTATTGCAGCCACTATAGGCAAGATATTTTCTTAAGTGATTTATAGAACACAAACACCATGTTATAGGATTTTTTTAACCCTATTGCTCGAATCCCTGAGTTAACCAACTAGTATACCTAATATACCTGTACAAAAATGTAATACTATTTTGTATAGTAAATAAAGGCTTTACTTCCTGAACATTATTTTTTCACTCCATATTCTATCAATTTGTCACGGTATTGCTTATATTTTAAAAATTTGCATACGTGGCTTTTATGAATGCTCTTTTAGTGGCAACGAAATTTTATGTGGTTTTACGCATAAAAATTTTACCTACCGTTCTGTAAAGATTGCGTATTAGAAGATGCTCATTGTAAGGAATTTTATTGATTTAATTAATTCGCTGTGCGATTATACCCAAAAAATACTTTTTAATTAAAATAGAACCCATATCGAATTACTATCGAAAAGAGGCTTACTGATTGGAGATTCTTCGAACTGATGTAAGTTTGGATGTGAGCGGATTTCAATCGATGTTGCTGCAAAAGCATGTTTTTGTAGTACCAACAAAATTTGATAACTTGAATAGGTTGTATTTGTCAATAAATGCTTTAATTTAGCGGTTGCGCAATTTAAGTTAATTATTTTCATTTTGTTTGTTTAATGAGGGTTATTTTTACACCCAATTTTGAGTCTTCATTGGTTATCGTTATTTTTATAAGTTTATTTACAAATATTGATTAGTTTATTTGCAATTTTTATAATCTAATTTAATAAATCAAAATATCGCATTTTTCAAAAACTTTGCTGAAGATAAAATAAAATAATGGTACCTATTCGTACTAATAGTAGGTATATTATCTATACTTATATAGATGATGCATTTAATCAAAAAGAAGTAAACAATATAACGTGACAAATAGTATTTGAAAAATATAAATATCTAATAATTATTGCTATTGCTTACCTAAATACATTGTTTTCAACACAAATGTTATTGTTTATCCGTAAGTTGTTTTATACAATTTTTAGGAATATTTTCATTGTATTTGACTTATTCAATTTATTTATTTTGATTTTTATAATACATGATTATATACTTAAATGTGTTGTAAAGAAATTGTTATGTTTGTGATAACCTTTAATAGAAATGTTTAATAAACTTTTAAAAAGAATTACCTACTATAGTGTTATATCTATTAGAGATAATATTAATACTTACTACAATTAATTAATTTAAAATATTAATAAACTGGTACATAATATCACGATAAATAGGGAAAAGTTGTGTGGTAAATAATACAAAAAAAATGTATTAAATATTATAATTATTACAATAATTATTGTATAGGATAATAATTATATAGTTGATACATTTTTTCAGTCTATGATTACGTTATAAGCAGTAAAGTCTATAAATAAACAACTATAAATTAAAAAGGTGAACTTAACAACTAAATTATAACACTAATTATTTATTTATAGCAATAAAAATTATAAATTTTATTGCATTTTAATTTATGTATCTATTTTTAACACACTTTTTATTAAAACAAATTACATGTGCCCCCTTCCCCTTAACATTACAGTTGTTGCTCTAATTATGCATTTTACAAACTACTATGATTTAACTTCATATCCACAATTAAATAATTGTTAAATGAATCTTAATTTATTTTAACCAAAATTTCCGTAATAATTCCGTCTTTTAATAGGTGGGTCCATAAATATAAGGATTAATTAATTTACTTTACAAGGTTGGTGTAATTCAGCCCTAATTTAGGTTAGGTTAATATTTTTTGGGAAAATATTAGAAGAGCACCCCATAACGAAGCCTTCTCCAACCTACGTTTTAGTATTGATTTTAAATAACTGGTTAGCACAATTCTATCTGAGCTTGTGCAAACGTATTTTGTAGAAAGCTTTTACCTAAAAGCGCAGTGCAGCATAGGTATAGCAAAAGTTTTTTGAATAAAAAAAGAAATTAGTAATCTCCCAAATCTTTTAGGTTAAAAGTTCAGATTTTGTTAAAAAGTTATAATTTATTGTAGAAATATAAATATGTAATTGTTTTTATTTATGTGTCTATGAACAAAAAATTGTTTAATTTTTAATTTAAAATTTTAGCCATTTTATAAATTCAAGATTTAATATATTCAAATTTCTTGTGAAAAAATATATTAATGCGCCAGATCTTGGTAATTAAAATTATTTATTCGCATAAATTAAAATTACTTTCAATAAATTAATTAACTTCTTATATAATAATTTTTAAAAGCATAAATATTAACTGAAACGCAAATACAAAGTTATTATTACATCCTTCTTACCTGTCATAAGGAAATTAGCATACCTACATGCTAATTTTTCACAACTTTTTTTTTAGTTTTTATTACCAATGCATATTTCTTGAATATTATTCATTATTTAAGTGAAATAAGGTGTAGACGCAATAAATCTGCATAGGTTTTGAAGGTTTTATAAAATAACCAAAAGATTGGTCAAGTTCTACATAAATCAAGAACCGGCAGTAATAAATGTTCGATTTTTACTGTGTACTCGGCAATTAAAATTAAATTACATTCCTGTTCAGCAAAACTCACACACTCATACCATCTATTAGACAGTTTTAACTCTATAACCCGCATAATTTAATTAATTCAACAATTTCAAACTTGTTCTAAAAACATGAACAATTCGTTTTATACGCTACTTTTCTAATAGTAACGTTGAATTGTTTCAGTTAGCCACTGTTTCCTTAAAATTGTTTCAATATTCTTTCCCTGCTTAAAAGCAAAATTCTAAATCTCTAAATTTATTTTTACTGACGCTATACCAAGTCGATGAACCTACATTACTTACTCAGTTTACGTTGTGCTTTCTCCATTATGTAGGTAAAACAATACAACTTGTACTTAAACGAAAGATCTTTTCCCAAGTAAAATCTATGCTTATGTTACCGAGAAAAGGACCTGCACTAACCGCGTGTGTAGAAATTTATGAACCTTCAAGCAATAAATCGGTTAGTAGATCAAGGAAATACTATATTTTGTTATACTGTCAAACCACTAAAGCCGTCTGGCATAGATTTAAAAAATATGCTGTACATGCGGATATCTGAAATTAAATTTTTATTTTTGAATACCAATTTTTAAAATAGCTGTTTGGTGGTGTGCTCATTTGGTAACTTCTGTTGTGTCGGAGAGCTTTAGGGTGGGTTGGCTTCTGAAAGTTTTATTCATGTAATTTTCAAGGGCCGTGATTGAGGGTAGAATTCGAACCCCTCAGTTTACAACAGCCATTTTGGTTGACCTTGAAAGATCAGAAAAATTTAACGATCGAATGGGGTTATCAATAATCGAGAGTAATGACCGGGTGATTATTAAACTTTCTCGTTAAAGTTTATCGCTGCAAATAGCTGAATAATGTAAGCCTCTTAAAATGGTCTCGTTATGTATTAACTTTTTGTTGTAGTAATTTAAATATACGGATTTGTTTTATTTGAATAATCTTGAAAATTATGACCATGAAATATCATACATAAAACTGCAAAATGCATTTAAGCTGACATTTGGGTTGATCATGTACAACTGGCAAAGTAGTTGGGAGTTCTAAAGCGGGCGTTTACCACGCTCTATAAACTGTAAAATTTAAAGTCCCATTCTTGTAACTGCGGTAAGCACCTTGGTACGACAAAACGCGCAAGCTTTCGCATTATTTGCCAACATTACACATACCCGTTTGGGGGTATAAAATAGCTACTATACAATGACGCATACGTCATGGTCTTTATCATGTTATTCATCTGCCTTCTTTTTAGGTGGTGGGTTGGGCTTGACGAGGATGAACGTTGACAGCTGAAATGTCTACTTACTGGCTTGGTGACACAGTAGTCTGTTTGGCAAACGTGTTGAGGTTGGTGTTGTGACGGATTCAATAATCTACAAAATCATCCGACGGACAGTGCAACTGTAATCCGACGGAACTGCGCAACAAAATCAGTTAGTACTTCTTATCAATGTATATAACCAAAATCATCCCACTTGATCTCATCTAAATTACCGAGAAAAGTGTGTTAAGATTGCTTTTAAATTACGGTAATAAAACTTGAAAAAACCAATAAATTATGTAAAACTGGTTTTAGAGTTGTGCGTGTGTGTGGTATGTGTGAGAAGGGGAAAATTTAAAATGGATTCGATTCTCTAAAATATGGGTGAGATACAACGATTCCTCTGATTCGATTCCATCAACTAATGCAGTATTTCACCCCTGACATAATTACATTTTGTTCGGTTAATATTTGATCCAATTTGCTGCCACTAGAATTAATTTTTACAATTTTGGATCCGACGGATTTCGACTGAATTTTGTCGTCAATCAAAAATTTTATTCAAACTTATCAAGCTGCAATATAGTAAATTTGACACAAATTGCTTACTTAATCTGAATTTGATTGATACGACGACATTGAAATTTGCTTCTAGAATGTACGGCGATATTAAAGGTGCGGTATTCAGAAAACTCAATAAATATAAATCAAAAATCTAATTTAAAACAAATTACGAAGACTCGTATCTTCGTGCTCTTTTTTGTCTCGGAGTATTCATTAAAATTTTCATCTTTTGCTCATATATTTCGTCGACCACGCCTTAATATTTTCTTAGCTATCAGACAAGTTACTTCATTTTTATGCATGCACGGCAGATTTAAATAATTTTAAAAGGCGATCACGATTTTACAAGTGGTCGACTTAATTGATGATCAATTCGGAAATCTAAATATTTTTAATCCGTTGCAGTGAGAAGTGTTTTTGGCAAGGTGTGTAAACGATGCACCTACCACACCCAACCAGTCACAGTCTGTGTTCAATATCGAACATAAAGTAGTAAATCCTGCCCACAGGTTCGTGGGGAAGCCACCCCTTGGAATGCGTCGGCGTCGATAACTACAGTAGAGCGCCTCGACGCGAGATCAACATATCTACAGCAGACGTCATCCAAAGTAGTCGCACTTCAACCACCATACAACACACACTACCTTATCAGATAAAATGATTTTGATTTTATGGTAAGTCTTCATTGGACTTGTTCAACATTTTTCTAAATTAAGTATAATTTTAGAATGGATTTTACTGAACAGAAACTTTGAAAAATAATTTCGTCTACAAGAGGAAGAAGAACTGGATTACAAGTGAGTATATTTTTTTTATCCAGTAATACATTAGCAGTAGTAATATCGAAATAAATTAAAGTTAAATTTATGAAATGGTACACTTAATCATCATAAAATGTACCGGATTCAAATTGAGATTGTATAAAACGTTTTGCCATTCCATTTATATTTATACACATACAACTTGTAACGTGACAGATCATAAATTTATCTTTAAACGTGTAGTCTTGCTAACCTTAAACCTTTATTTACAATGTAATTTATGGTGTATGGTAGGCACAGTCTAAGTAAGAAGGTATATCCCCTTGGGTTTAACACCCCTTTAAATCTATTGCTATTGGGTTAAGATGTACGAAAAAGCTAGTTATTTTTAGTAATCCCATGTGCATTTTGAGAAGAGCAACATGGCTACAAGCGTAACTAAATTACACACCAGGGAACTCTCGGTAAACCTTCTTATAAAATTAATCTTTTGGGATTAGTAATTCGGTGTATTTTTATATCATATTTTACACCTCTTTAAATTACATTGTACAAAATTAATTATAAATGAATTTTTACAGAAAAAAAAAACATTGGAATACCTGATTATGCAACAAATCGATCCAGGCTTCTTCTTCTATCTTCGAGCTTCGGCAGTTTCACCATGGTCATGAAGATTGAATGTAAACCCCCTGTACGTATACTGAATGTATCCTGAGTGTCTTCTGTCCGGTATACCTTCAGTATACGTAACAGGAGGCCACACTATTCATCGATGAACTCTGCTGCTGCTGCTACTTCTTTGACGATTATAATTATTATAACTGTACAATCAATAATTGATTCGCAAAATATATAAATTGTAAAACCTATTGTTCCATTGTATAAATTTTTACTATGCAATTAGTTAAGCTATATATTACACATAACAATTTAATTACTCGTTATATTTTTAATACTATTTACATAATATGTACACATTAACTAGTATAATATACATTGATGTATTAAATAAACATAAACATTTGATTTTTGTTTTAATACGAAATTAATTGGTCATATTTTATGAGTAATAAAATTTAATAGCTGGGCACATTTTTAATATAAAAATGTAGAATCTTGATTAAAAAAATCTACTTGGCGCAGTAAATAATTAAGATGTGCTGTATACCTGTTTCTTTTTATTTAAAATAATTTGGAGCTTAAAATTAAATATAAGTATAAGTTTTTGTTTGGCTAATTTTTCCCATGTCAGTATTGAAAGCGATTGGTATTGGATTAAGTTGTGAAAGTTATATTCAAATCAAAATATACTGATGCAATAATAATTCAAAAACAAACGAAGATATAGTATTGTTAACCAAGGCAAAACTAGAGATAGCTCTACTATTTCTTATTAAAGCTAAGTTTGTCAAAATTATTATCATAATAAGTGACAATTAACACCTTTAGTAGTTTCTTAAGTCAAAACTTGTAATCTCACGATAATACCCATAATATGCAGTATTATAGAGAGGTATCAAGTGAGAAAATCATTACCAAAACCAAAAATAGTAATACCAACCACAACTGTACGTCTTCTCTCATTGAAAAATGGTGAAGTAGACATTTCAAGTCTTTCAGTTGGTATCCATAAAAATTTAATTTTTGAAAAAGTAACAGATTTAAATTGTAAAGGTTTCTCCTGTACGTTATCATAAAACTCATAAAATTGAAACTCGAGGCTACCAGCACGAAGTCAAGAACTTGTAAAAAGACTTATTGATAATAGGACTAAACACTATCAAATAGAGTGTCTTTTGATAGCTTACAACACTTGATTTATCTGGCTATTCAACCCAATTCCGAAGCGTTTTCAACAAATACAATCAAATCTACGCCCAATTTCTAGCTTCCTACAATAAAACAATTTCTCACAAAAACTTTCTAAAATATTACCCTTTACCTAAACGGCTTGATAAGAAAGGGTTAGAAAGTTAAAAAAGAGTTAATTTTCCCAACTTTCTCCTCTAGGTAGATTCTGGTTCAGATTCAGTTGGTTACTTACCCAGTTAAGACTCGAGTCATGTTAAAATATGTAAAGTTTGATTTTGATTAAAATATTTAATTTTGAAGTGATCGAGTTTTTGAATTAGTTTAGTGCGGAAACGAACCTAATAACTAGGAAAATGCAAACCTAACAGTAAAGTTTATTTATGAAAGAGTGGGTTATTGTAGTTAAATTATTGTTGAATTAATTAGCATAAAGTTCATGCTGTGGTTTTTTAGTAAAATAATCACAGTTGGGTTATCGATATGTTCGGGAGATTATGGTTCCGTTAAAAACTATTTTAGCAAACGCTAGAGGGAATTTTCAGCTGTATTGATTTTCGTTTCAGCTGCAGTGAAACGCATGTGCATTTTCGTAGGATTCGTTTATCTGCTGCATAAAGGCGATTTAACAACAAAACCCTGATCTGCGGAACAGGAGGGCGACAGTCAAATAATGGTTCCCCTTACTCACTGATTGGGTACTTCTGCTACCATGGTAACGTCGGGTGGGGTGGCAGCCATGTTGAAACCCCTGATGAAATACTGAAACTGGAAAATCAACAGGGAACAAACAAAATTTGAGTGAATAAGGTACAGGTACAAAATTGAAGGAATAAATTTGTGCATATTTCGTGTATAGCTTAAAAATTAACCAATTTAGAAAAACGAAATTAAAAATATCTTACATAACGTGGGCATTACACAACTTCGGCTGCTTTTATCTAAATTTACCGTTTAAACCGTTCTAAGCAAAACAATTAAAACTTTATCGTCACGTTAAAATTAATTACCAATAAATAATTGTTACTTCGAGAAGATAACAATTTATGTAACTTCTTCAAAAATCCTGAAAATTTATGGTTAAATCTGAGATTACTGTTTCAGATAGATAAAACGGTTCATAACATTTTAATCACCAAAGCTAGGTCTTTTGAAAATTATTAGTTTTTCTTGAAAAGATGAAGAATAAAATTTTTTTCTAATGTCTCCGAATGAAAAATGAATGTATGCGTTCTTCCATAAACTTTTTTCGGGTAGTTGGTTTCAACTTCAATTAAATTATAATAAAAACTGATTCAAATTTTTTTATAACAAAATAAAACTTTGCAGATATTTTGGAATTAATTTGTAGTTAAAAATAAGTTTTCTTGCTAATCCAAAATATTAGTTCAGCTAAACTATTTGGGTAGTTTATCTATGGTCAATTTAATAAGTACTAAAAATAAAGTAACAAAAATGAATTAAAAATTTACAGTGTTATACTATAAGTTGTTTGTACCTATATGCATAATACTTAACATATTTTTATCTTTATTGCTATTAAATTAGTATTGCTTTAAAAAAATCATGAATTACCATACAAGAGAGATCAAAACAACTTAAAGTATAATTTTATTTATTTTTCTAATTTATTCTTTATGCCAATTAATTAGCTAAAAGCTCTGCATTATAGTAGTACCTAGTATATAGAAATTTAGATTCCACAAATGAGATGAAATGTAAAAGATATGCTTCAATTTTAAAAATTTTACATATGATGTAGCTATAATATTATAAGGCTGCACATATAAGATTATTTCAGGTTTATTTAATTTTTTCAATCTTTTATCGTGCAGTTTTCGATTTCTTTATAATTTATGCTTTAAATTAATATTATTATGGTTAAGTAGGGTTCGGAAGCTGCATATTTTATGGCAGTAGAAGGTTATTGATTTTTCACGAACTTCGACACTTAAAATTTTGATTCTGGTATGGTAATTCTAGAACTTTTTTATGCTGAAACCTCCAAAATTGTGTACTAGAAAAGTTGAAAGGTCAAAATTCAGATAAAGATATGCAATGCCTTCTCTTCATACTATTCCGCTTAAGGGATGATCGATACAGCATAATACAAACAAATAAGGTACAAAAATAAAATAGTACGATTGTCACTATCCCTGTGCAATTTTCACATAAGTTTTCCAATTTATTCACTACTTCAAATGAAAAGAAAACTCAGAGAGGTTGAGAATAGGAAACATTTTTTTCGTGAGCCATACAGATCATCGACCAGTTTTATATTTATTTAAAGAAGTTAAAATAAATTAGCGCCGCGGATGATTTTCGTAAAGAAATTTTTAGTTACAAACTGCCAATGCCATTATTTAGGTTTGCAAATTTATTTAATTTTCTGCTACATTGTGAACTTGAATACGCTTTACACTCTATAGTATGAAAATTGCATGCAGTATAATATGTAAAGTCAGTGCATTTCTGTTCTGCGGGAGGCAAATTTGTTGATGCTTATAGGAAGCTTCATCACCACTTAGATTTACTAATTTGAATTATAAATTAAGCTTCAACGTTGAAATACACGTAACAGCTCAACTGTTAATGAATTTCAATTTTGTAAATTTCTATAAAATCTCGTTTAAGCTGTACAATATTATACAATTTAACCAAACGCTAAAATATTAGAATCTAACTACAAGTTGGGAAACTTGTAGGAATTTTATATAAAGGACACTTTTTAAGACATTTATTTGCCACTTTTTAGGACTAGCAAAATTTTTGAAAAAAGGACCAAAAATAATGCAGTATTGTTCAATTTCATCGTTAATTCGAATCTTCAGTATATATAATGAAATATAAGACAAAATATGGAGAAAATCCATTTAATTTTTTTTAAGATTTAAGATACCTCCGATTACATCTTCTATAGAACAAATTATCGATGAAAATTGATTAAAATTAAAACAGAATAAGTACAAAACTAACCATTATGAAAATATGAAGTCGAAGCACTTTGTGGGTTCAAAATAAATTAAAGTTTTAATTAGTAGAATTAAAAAATATTTTTGGATTAGATTAGAACCGCGGTTTCCTGCTTCTTAGTCTAACAATGCATGCTGGAAGCCACATCATTGGTATGGTAATTTTAGAATATTGCGATAAAATTTCAATTTAAAACAAGTTGATGATTTATGATGGCTCTGATTCATGTTATTATAAAGTATAACAATTCTAAGGAATATTTTGGATTATTACAACGAATGCGGTTTAGTGTGCACGAATTGTTGGGCTATATTTGATTTACTTCCTGTTACTACAATTAATTTAATTAATAATAAATAGACACCCAGATCTCTAAACCCTTTGTTTTTCACAAGTATCCCCAAATTAATATTAAACTAAAAATTAACAAATTAAGAGTCGATCTTTCCATGTCCAGTTAAAATTTCAGATGCACTGATGATCAACAAAACAATGTTAACTAGCAGTTGATTATTTAGGATTTTAACTGAAGGTGAAAAGATATTGAAATATTGATAAAAGGAATACAAAAAACTATAGGGAATGAAATATGAAATAAATAAATTTTCCTAGCTTGTAAATTTTTAATTAATAATGATTTTGAAAAGATAATAATTTCTCGATTAGTGCGGTTAGATTTTCAGCTATGGCAGCCTACATCCTGACCCAAAAATCCAGTTAGGGCTGTAATATTTGATTTATAGAATTACTCAAATTATTACACTCAAAATTGACTTTTTGAGTAAATATTGGCCGCAATAATTCGAAATTTAATCGGTAATTTTTACCACAAAATGAATATCATGTAAATTAAGGGCCCAATTCTATCATTTTTTACTATTCATAAAAGTTGGAAAAACTTAGAAGGAAAAATTTTCCTTCTTTAATGCGCTTTCCTGCAATAATTGCTATCGTCTTTTTGTTTTGTTCGGATTTATATTATCGGTAAATCACTTTACACTTTAGATAACGTACATGTAAGTAAAAATAGCACACTCAAACAAAAGATTAACAAATATTACTTATTGAATGTATGCAGAAAGTAAAACTACCGCGTATAATCGAAATCAGTCGAGAAATCGAGTCGCATATATTAAAAATATGGTGACATTTACATTGACACGAATAATCAAAACCGTGTAAGAAATGTCGCTTAGCACAAGAGATTGCTGAATTTTATTATAAAATAAAATTTTCCCACATTATGTTAACGAAAATAAATCAATATTTTGATGTATTAATTATTTTATATATTTAATTAATTTAATAATAAGGATATAGCTATGTGCATCCGGTGCTCAAGGTTCTAATTTGTTAAACAATTAAGAACTGTTCAATTTCTATATAATAATAACTAGCATTAGGTATGCATATTAATATGCTGAAAATATGGGTTGAACATATCCGAATTTATTGAAATTTATTAAAGTTTATGTTTTAAGCAATAAAAGTTAAGTAGGTAAACTTAACTTGTATGGTAGATTTTTAATATATTAAAACCTGAAAATCATTTAAAAATTTCAAAAATGGGATGCATGATCCTGGATGTTTAATTTTCCTAGGTTCATTTTATGCTTGGAAAAAAATCAGGAAAGTTGAAATGCAGGCGTATTTGAGTGCCTGAATGAACCCCCACAAGTTCCATTAAATCCTACGGCGGCTTTTTCCCCAATTTGAGACTTCAGTTTTTCTGCCTCAATTGTTTAATAAAAATTAAAGAACCGGAAATTCTCCAAAAAACAGATTTTTTTGAATTATATTAAAATTTTATTAAAAACTTGGTTAAAATTGCAATTTTTTAAATAAACGTATTTGAATGGATATCTATTTCAGGAATAGCAGGACGTAGGATAATTTTGAAATCCCCACTTTTTAGAGAATCTTGTGTTCTTCAATTTTCCGTACTAATTATGTTAAGGCTATATAAAACCGCTTTTCAGGAGATGAAAATCCCTAATTACTGGGGAAGAAGCAGACAAGAAATTTTTTGAACCTTCCAATAGTTCCCTGAAATCCTACGTCGGATTTTCCCCCAATTAGGGATTTAAGTCCATCGACACGATTTTTCTGTTATAATTCGCTTAATATAATTTTTACTAAAAATTAACATTAGATCAAAATTAAAGATCTGGAAATTCTCTAGAAAATGTATTTTTCAAGATTCTATTAAAATTTTATTAAAAGCTTGGTTACAATTTCAATTTTTTAAATAAACGGATTTCGCTTTTTTTCGATGAACTTTTATTACTGGAATAAGACGAAGTCAAATATTGAAAAATCTACTTTGCAGAGAAGTTTGTGTTCTTTAATTTTGTCTGATGAGAATTTTCCGTAAAAATTATGTAAAAGGGAGTTAATATAAAACCGCTTTTAAGGAGGGAAGCCATCGACAAGGCATTTTTTGAAGACTAATAGTTCCCTGAAATCCTACATCGATTTTCCCCCAATTTAACTTTTATAAAAAATTATCATTAGATCAACATTAACGAGCTGAAAATTATCTATGAAATACTACTAGGTTTTTTTAGAATTCCATGAAAATTTGATTAAAAAGTTGGTTGCAAATCAATTTTTTTAATAAACGAATTTCGCTTTTCTTTGATAGATTTTTATTTGAGGAATAGTATGGCCTAGGAAAATTTTTTAAATCCACTTTTTAGAGAATATTGGTTTGATGAGAATTTTCCGTAGAAACGATGTTAAGGGAATTACTATATAAAACCGCTTTTAAGGAGGCTAAAATCCCTAATTGGAGAAGAAGCAGGCAAGGGATACTGTGAACCCCCAATAGTCCCCTGAAATTCTACGTCGGCTGTTACCCCATTTAGGACTTAGGTCCATCGACACGGTTTTTCTGCTATAACTCGTTTGATTTAATTTTCCAAAAAATTATAATTAGATCAAAATTAAAGAACTAGAAATTTTATAGAAAACATATTTTTCAGAATTCTATGAAAATTTGATTAAAAATGTGGTTTTTAATTTCGCATGCCCAAATTTTTTGTAATGTCATTTTATCGGTTTGCATGCTTGAAGTGGTAAGAATCCAGTTCGTAGATAATTTTATGCTTTTCAATTTTGGTCCAAGATATTTTTGTAGAAACACAATTAAGTGTTTTATAGGAGAAAAACCGTGTTAGAAGAACTAAAATCCTTAATTAGGGGAGAAACCAGTAGAGGATTTTATGTGTGTTTTACAGGATTATTCGGACTCGTGAATATACAGTGTTCGCAAAATTTCAACTTGTCTAAATTTTTGCAATCTCTATCCAAATTTTCCTTATTCTCTTGGATAATACACCTATAGCATAATAAAATAATCATTGAATTACTTACAAAATAATTCTTTTTGCACTGCACCGATAAAATCTATAAGATAAATTTTCACTTATCTTGTTAGAATTCTTATTAGCGATTTTCAGTTTTCAAAACAATAAAACTGAGTTCTTGGCAACACAGTTTGCTGTTCACCCTGTATCATTCAAGTGCATTATTCGACTTGGCAATTACAGAATTTTTAAATCAATCGCAATATCCATTTGTATAGCAGGGTTCAGTTACTTTGACATTTTGACTATACTACCGAAAATTGGAACACTTTCTCCTTTCTTAATTTTTATAATTACTTACATTTACTGTTATAGCGTTAAGTAATAATAAAAATCTAAAAGTTGGGTATCAAAATCGAAAAATAGTCCTTAATAAAAAATCTTCATCTTGAGATTGCTCAAAAATCGCCCTGTATTCAAAAGTTCAACTTTCTTAGATGCAAATTTAACGATACAGAAAGTGATATTGTAACGAATTCTGAAGTCGTTTGTGATTTCAAAACGTAGGTGTGTAATATGTTTCTGTGTGGATATCAAGCTATACACCATAACTGTTTAAATAATTTTTCTATTTTGCCAATGGAGTAGGTATATACAAAATTTAATGGACTTTAGCACTTCTGAGTTCTGTAGGAAGACCATTTTTCTAGCGAAAATGATTTCAATATTCTCCATTTACAAACTACATTCTCACTTTTATCATCAAGTCTGCAGCTATTCAACAAATAAATATCGTGTTTTCCATCTAATTGTTTGGTTTCGTTAAGTGAATTAGAAGATTGGAAGGAATGTTCACTAACACCACAACACAATGGACCAATGTATATACATACTTACGCCCTTATTATAGGGGAAGGTAAATAATGATTGAAGTAGAACCGGAACTAGCATGGCTGAAGAAACGCGAAGAATTTTTTTCCAAGCTTATAAATTATCATTTCAACAGTTTTTTTTATTCGGCAAACATTAGTAAATCCAATTAAATCAAAATCAGTTGTGCAAATTGCCCATTTTAGCAAAGTTTTACGAAGGAAATGTTTATATTTTATATACTTATAATTTTTTATTACTTCGGGATGCCAGTAATGAGGTAGATAAATTAATATTTTTAAATAAGTAGTCGGCGTTATCCGTTAAAGCAATTTTAATAAATGCGTTAAAATTAAACATAAATTAGCATTTAGGTATCTCATTTATCGCGCCAGGATTCCAGTGTTTCGTTATAACTTTTTTGCAATGAGCACTTTTAATTTCTTGTGCCTAACTAAAAATGTAATTAATTAGTAACTGATGAGTAACTTTAAATTTGTCTGCATACCTAAAGAACCAGGATAATTTTCAAGATTGAAATTGTGCTTTCCTGAAAATTTCCTTCCGTTTTTTTTTAATTATGAAACTATTTCGGCTTTGACATAAAGCAATCCAAACAATAGCGCTTATCTTGTAAATTATAAATTTGGTTTAAATCATATTTACCATCATTTTGCACACAAACACCGAGTCTGAAAATCTGAAAAAAACAAATAAAACTAAATTACTATAAATTGTTGGAAAACAAAAAATAAAAAATGTTTGTTATTATTTAGCAAATGGCTTTAAATGAACATATATCATGAAAGACATACTTGCGTGACCCTTGATTTAAAGTTGTGTTTACAGCGCAATTTATTAGTTTTACTACTTTAATGTTGTAATAAAATAATCCATTTATTACGTGTAACTCCGTATACTACTAACTTGTTAGATTGCATTTTTTTAAAATAAAGCTGAGCTATTCTGTACATTTTATATAATTATTATTATTACAGCTTGTGTGATTTCTCGTGGCAGTCGGGACGGTACAAAGGGTGCTATATATTTACAAAGTACCATATTGTGTGTTTTACCCTTTCTGCACATTTCGAGTGCCAAGTAAAAATCGATAAGCTGTTAGCAAGCTCACATTTAATACCAACAAAATATGCAACGTTTTGCAAAGTAATTCATTGTATTACGAGATAATTATTTATAATTTAAGGAAACAACACGTTAATTATATTACTTTATGTCTTGTAAAAGTCATAAAAACACAATAAAAAGAGTCAAAACATGAAAGCAATTTTGTTTCAAAAGTTAATTATGCAATTGCAGTTGTATGATTAATACTACAGAAGTTCTGTAAAACAGTTTTCGGCAATAAATCAATACAATGTTTCCGCCAAAGTAGAGTAAGTAAAAACTCCAGACGCCATTTGAATTTGGAACGAAAATTGTTATACGATAAAATTTTTTTGAAATGTAATTTTAAATTGACTCAGACAAGAAAAATAAAGTATAGACTTTTATCAATGACTGACAACCCTACGCAGACAGACACATTACGAGAGCATCACAACAAAGTTCATTACCACAAGTAGTTGCGACATCACGTCATTTTGGAGACTCAACAATTTATGTATTTATGTCAGTCATTTTCTATAACGAGGACGCGTAAATTTCGATTTTTGACTCTTTGAAAGACTACCAAATAATTTCAAAATTTTTATGCCGAATTTAGATCAGGATCTTCGTGATGGTTATTGCGTGCAATTTTTATAAATGGAAACAATTTTATTGGCAAAGTCTAAGCTGAATGATTTATTTATCTAATTTGTACGAGCGAAAAAACGTTGCCGAAATAATAAAATTGATTTTGGTATTAATATTAGTTTTTCGCTTCTGGCGAGACAGAAAACCTATAAAATCGCTTCTAGTCCAAATGCCATTTTGTTTACAACTCTTTATCAGCAGTCGAAAAAGTTTTTATACAAAGCATTTGCTTACACAAATTATGTTTACTTAATGTAAATAAAGTCGCATAGGTTGCGAGAGGGAGCATTGGATAAGTTTATATAAAAATGCCACGTTTTCCTTACACTTTCTGCTTACACCACCAAATTACCATACATGAAGTTTGTTGCAGTGGATGTATGTCAGGGGTGAGTGTAAGAACAAACGTACAAGGCAGAAATAATCCGCTTACAGATGTAGTTTATCGTCCAAATTCAGGCAACAATTGCACTTTTGTAAACATTGCCTATTTCATTGTTCACCTGTCCCTCGTTCATGTCCATCCTAAGCATTTCTATTGCTTATTTCGTTTTATTTATAGAGTTATTTTGCTCACCCTACCTATACTATTGCGACATTTAAACGAAATCGAGCAATAGAAACGAAGATTGTTCTCTTGTATTTTTTTCCTACCGTATTGCACTAGAAAAAGGTTAGCTTGACGTTTTAAAAGAGAAAGTTTTTTAAATACTATTTTAAAAAAGGGTTAAAAGGGTTGGCAATAGTAAAGGGTTGTAAATTTTAAATAATATCGAAGAGAAAGTTTTTAAAATTCCGAATATTATTGTGGTCCTTTGTGTATGAAAATTTTTATGATGATCAAGTTGTTGCATTTTTGGAATGCATGCATAAAATAAAATTGTCCATAAAATAAACAATTTTAATAATAAAAATAATAAATTTATTCATACTAAATGCCAATGTTGGGTTCGTTAGTAGTTAGAATTAAGAAAGTATATATTCTTTGAACGTGCACAGTAGCCAGTATTTTGTGTATTTTACGACGAGAACTTACACCTTAGCGTTTCGTAAGATGAGTTCATATTTCCATCTCTTATCAAAGAAGAAGACTGTCTCTGTCCAATTCCTCCCTAAGAGACTATTTGTACTTAAACATTGCTGCCTCTAAGGTCCCAGACAGTATAGATACAAATTTGTGTTCTTTCCCTACCCTATTTCTTCTTCTTATTGGATTTTGTTGGTCTCGTATATACCTTGTATACAAAAAGTTCAAGTAAACAGCTTTAATAAGCCAGAAACTAATAAACTACCCCGTAATATCACATTTTTATAAACCTAAATTTTAATTTATCAAACTCACAAAATAATCTCTAGAGTTCAATTTTCCACTTTCATTAGTACTGCAAAAAAGTTTAAAATAAGAAAATAAAAGAATTGATTTAAGAAAGAACTATCGAGCTCTATGTTGCGCTTAATTTAAAATTCCATAAACTAAACTTTGCAAGCAAGTCGAGTAACAAAATTTCTAAAACGCGGGCGGCATCGAGATAATGTAAGTTGAATTTTAAAATAACAATTTCGAACTTTTCAAATAAAAGCAAGAAATGCATTTTTAAAGCTTTCTTTAATTAAGATTGTCGTAGTATTATTACTGATGAGGGTATAATAAAGGCGAAACACGTTACAAGCCGTTTAGATATAATTGCCTGTTATGCAAGATATTTCCAGAGGTAAAAGTATTTTGCAACAAAATTGGAGCAATTTTGGTTAAAATATTCTTTAAAAGATTCCGGTCCCCTAAAATTGTATTATGAATTCACAAACTTAATGCTACCGTATGAAATAAATTTTTCAATATTTTTAAAATTACTCTACCGTAGTTAGTCGTACGGTCAGCCGAATTTCATACAGAAGTTCCTTTTTCCACAAAATTATAAAACTTAATTGAAAAAGTTGTGAAAAAACTGTCGAACTAACTTATTTTAAGAATAACTTACAAACTTTCTTTTTTTATTTCAGTTTCATTGATTAAATTTTCCAACAAGAAATATCATCAGGCAGTTTTCTTCCATTAAAATTTGCAATATTGTTTTTATTCCAGTTTTTTTTTCAAAAAGAAGTGCAATCTATTCCTACTAGATTTTAGTATCCGCAATGGCCAATATAAAAGCTTCTGTTATTTTACTCGATTTCCTCTTTTCGATGGAAAAACATTATATCACAGCATTTTTGAGAATATTTCCCAAATCGATAGGTCTTTCTCCTCCGGATTTAGACACGTACATGTTAGCGATTGATAAAATTATGATTTTGTTGGAAAACCTCTAGGTTTTAAAAACAGAGCACGTAAAAATGTTAGATGCAATTCTCGAAACGAAAATGGCGTTGCCAACAATAAAATATAAAATTTACATTAAAAGAAATTGCAGTGCTCACTTACTTAAAATTTATGGCGAAAAGCTCTGTGGAGTTTTTTTGGGATCGACTTCGATGTTCGTTTTCGAACAGTAACTTCAGTATTTAATTAACTATTGCCAACATAAACACAAAATTCTGATATGAAAGCGGCTTTTTTTTCAAAAAAATGTTTCAAATTAACCTTCAACCAGATTTCAGTTTATTGTATAGCCAATAACTTTATCGCTCTGTAACTTTAAATATGAATATATAAAAAACCATTTAAATGTTATTAAGATGTAATGAATTTTTTGAACGGTTAACTAATTTTGAATTTATGGCGTACTTATTCAAGATTTTTGGAAAATATTAATTAAATTATTAAAATATTTCTCGTTCGTGAATATATAATATTTATTTTTAAGTTGTTTTTTTCTATCAATATCATTGAAACTTTCTTCCACCCTCCACTAACTCATGTAGCAACATAATATTTACTATATTCTCCCGGGTAAAAAATTGCCCCATCAAACTGAAAAACCAGAAGTTGTTCAAAAAGATAAATAATTTTTCACAATCATGCTGAAAAATAACATCTAGCGAAAATTTAGTTCTCGTCATACGTGGACTTGACTGTACCATGTTTTGGTTCTCTATAATTACCCACCTGTGTAACACAAAAGCTTAGTCTAAATAATGAATGATGTGTCTTACAACAGAAAGGTGCAATTTAATTACATTTTAACTAATTTATTGGAGTTGTTGCAACTTGACAGCAAGAAAGTAGGTATTGTCGGGAATGTTCAATACGAACGCAATTATTTATGCAACGTCCGAGAAAGAAACTTGCTTTAGGGTCATAAAACGTTTATGTTTATTGAATTACTCTCTTATGTCTAACATTAACGTCCACCAAATGCTATTATTGTGCTTACCTTTTACATACTACAGCAATAAGTGAGTACATTTAATTAGTGTTATGGTGATTAATTCTGAAATTTGCAAGTCAGAAATATGGTCATAAATGCAAAATATTTTGTAACAACAAACTATAAAGTTGCAAAATTTCTCTGGAGAGTGTACAGTTTTGGTAAACAGTCTGAAAACCATTTACTAACATAAGTACAATATCCTGAAATTTATTTACTGCCTACCAAGTTATTGGTAAGTACCTACTGTAGAAACGCAATAAAAGTGTGCAAATCCTCAACTTGCTCCCACATTCAAAAGCCCAAGTGTTTTTTTTTTGTTTTTAAAATGTCATTGCCAGAATTAACTTCTTGACTTCTGGCTATAAAATTTAAACTAAAAACATTATTCACGAAGGAACTGCAAAAACCTGTTTGGACGTTTAAATCGGATCTGAAAAATACGTATTAGACGATAGGCCAACGGAAATCTAACATAATAATGTAAGTGAAAAAGTTGCAGGTGATTTTCGCAAACTTCAAGGTGAAGTACAAGAAATCCTAACTCACAAACTGCGACTCTTCAAAAATTGCGGCACTGAATTATAGAATAAAATTAAAAACTGGAGCGTCACTGGTTTCATTCAGGTCAATTTGGAAGTTGGAAAATTGGACAAACTAGATGTTAGATAACATAATTTAAGTGTAAGGAAGAAATTGTATCAGCTAGCACAAGGTAAGATGACGTGGATGAAATTTGAAGAAGATACATCACTGGATTATTTTTGGGAAGACAACCAAGTCGTTTTACAGGTATTTTTCACTACCCAATAAATTTGTTAAATCGTTCTTTTGGCATCGATCCAAATTTATTTTTAACATTTACCTGGTAATCAAGAATCCATAAAGTACTTTAAACATCATATAGTAGGGCAAAGGAAATGGAGATTACACTTCACCTTCTCCAATTGGTATAACAGATTTTAAAATTTATAAAACAATTTTAAGAAACAATCGCCGCGCACCGCAGGGGAATTTTAGAAGAAATTCAATCATCTGAAGTTTTGTAAGTTTAGGTACTCTAAGGTCTCTTAATTTTTACATGACATTATAAAAAGGTCGTCTTTGCCCAACAGAATCACTGACCTGTTGGGACCAGAAAGCGTAACGACACATAATATTCCTGTTGGGGGGGGGGGGGGAGTTTACAGAAAGCAAAGTTTAGCGTTTTTAATGTTTAAATAAATAAAAAATAATCAAAACTTAATTCCTGCAATCGAGGATTAATATTATAACCTTCTAATTGTTTCGGATTTTGAATCTTTAGGTTCAATTTGGAACACGTATTGGTTCAAATTTTTCGATTATCAAGTATTAAATGTTACAATGCTATACTACCCCACACATATCATTTAGATATCTTAAGACATTTATATTTGAAGTACCTAGATATTAGGAAAAAACCATTTAAGTCGAGATTAATTCGGGATTTTCCGACTTTGCTTGAAGTTTAAGTGTAGTATTTTAATGCATAAATAAATGAAAATTACAAACACCGTCCAATGACAGAGGCAAATTTTATAGTAGTCTAACTGGAGAAACCACAAGAGATTTAAAAATTAAAATGACTTTATCTCACTTAATATAAAATGCGACATTGACGGTTTTTTCCCTGTACCCTTCATTAACTACCGGTTTATATAGCTTCCGGTATTCCCTATCTGTGTTCGTTGCGTGTCAGAGAAGTAATTAGGCAATTTCTAATATACCTGAGCCCAGATGGTATACCCGTAGGAGTGGCAACCACTGAATCTGGGCACAAAAAGTTAATACACCAACCGCTCGACCATTCATACTCACCATCATATAGTAGATAAAATTAAATTAAGTTATTACGAGTATCTAAAATAATTATCACCACCTTTCACTGTGTCACCGGAGTTTTTAGCAAAATTATGACATGTTTTAATCATAATAATATATTAATATTGTTAATAATTGAAGGGCCTAGTGGAAAAAGTAGTTAAGTCACTTTTTTTTCAATTTTGTGATTTTTATACTAATTTGTAGAGAATAAATGCCGCAATGTGAAAATGTGCTCAACTACAAATTGAAAAAAAAGTGACTTAACTACTTTCTCCACTAGGCCCTTCAATTATTGAAATATCAAGTAAAAATAGATAACAAATTTTCAAAGCTTGATTAGAGAGACTTACGGATTTTATTATAAATATTAACATTATGTGACTTTTTTGTGCTTACACAATATCAAGTCAATTTTTTTATTACTGTATAATCTACGACATAAAGTAGCACAATTAAAACGAATTAAAATAAACTTTCAGATTTTATTTTTTTCCTGCAAATTTTCCTGCTTGAGAAAAAGCAGGTTACCAACTTCTGATAAAAAGAAGGAATTGTGTGCTATTTATGTGCTGCTTTTGATCCTTCCTTCTAATTATTGGACTCTAATCTTTGTGATAAGCTTTCGTTCCGCCTAGTAACCGTTCAGCCAAGCACTACAGAGAAAAATTAAGAAATTATTGCTGCGATTTTCGAAAAATTCATAATTTTTGATTTCTATGAAAAATCATCCCCGTTGAGATAATTTAAACCCTATACTTGTATTGCACAAGTAAAAATGACTAAACTAAACCAATTTTTATTGTAGTCTACAGCAGTAACACGATGTGATCACTGGTAGACTTACACAACGAAAATTCTGGGTTCGAATCACAGATGGAATTTGAATTTAATGCATCAGTAAAAATTTATGTTTTTGTAATTGGTCGGCCAGGGACGGTTTTTCTTCGTGGAAAATGTGGAAAACATGCATGGACTGTCAGTTATAACATCCGCTTTGAAGTTACTTTTCATACTTATTTAACCAAGATATCTGGATTTTGTTCTCTGGTTAAAAATGAGATTTAATCAAATCAGACTTCTTGTTCTATGATCTCCGATTTAGCTTACCAACAATGAATTGTCTGGTAGTTTTTGAATAATGAATAGTGGGTTACAGTGTTATGTAACCAATAATTTACCTAAAATTTTGGGCGTAGAATATTCTGAGGTATTTAATGGACCTGTTAGAATTGTAATAAAAGTGTTACAAAACTAAATCACTGCAATATGATATTTTCTTATAAAGCGGTGCCTATACTAGCTTAGTTTGTACCCTAAAACTATTTTTAATGTTCCGTAAAAATATAAAACTGAGATTATTAATGATGCATAAAATTTCTAAAACTCTTAAAATAGTTATTCAATAATCGCCACATGTACTTAAGTACAAGTTGAAACTTCGTCAAGATAAGAACTAGCATTTTATTATTAAACGTGTACCACTCAATAGTTGTTTTATTAATTACACCTGACCATAATCCAATAATACTACCTAGTATATCGTCATTATATCATGTTTTATGCTGCCGTATTTATTATTACACATAAGGTATTAAATACTATTTTATAATGATAACAGCATTATAACATTATAGTCATTTTTCTCGCAAAAATCAATTTATTTGTTATGACGTTCTTATTAAGGACGGCTTTACCGTTTGAATGTTAATGACGCCAATTGGCGTCAAGAAGTTATTTGACGATAATATGCTTATGAACCGTGCAGCAGTACACGTTAGAAATGAAATTATGACATCAGCACATTTATAGATGTTAAAATTAGGTCCAGTTTCAATAGTTGATGGCATTTTGAATAATTTGTTTTCGGTGAATGACCGTAATTCCTTTTTTGTCATAATTTTAATGTAAACTTAAGGTGCCGTTGTAAGTTATTTTCCACACTTCATTGTAATCATTTAGGGTAGGTATATAATCGGTATATAAACCGTTTAAGCGTGGTCGACACTTCACGGAACATTTATAAAAAATAACAAAGTTAGGCTTACATTTTTTAGGGTTTTTAATAAATAAAATCTTAAATTTATGAATTTTAAAAGTTTTGATTTATACTTGTTAGTAAACTATGAATGTAATATTATATTACAAAAATGGAGCTAACAAAAAAATAATGTACAAAAATGCTTACGACGCCAATTGGCGTCCAAAACTGAAAAATTTTTTAACGTTATTTGGGCCTAAACAAACCTTATTAATGTTATACCTACATTGCAATCAACGCTTATTAAAATCTTTGTGGCATTATGCAATAACCTTTATTTTAGATCAGCATTCCCTACCCTCTTCTTCCCGCTAAGAAGTCTTTTGATGGTAAATTGTATGCCGCATAAATATTATAAGAATCCATATTCAATATAAAAGTTTTTAAGTGTAGCTGGTACGATCAGGAATAGATCTGTGGTTTCTCGCTCCCTAACCTACCGCTATGAGGCGGTTAGCTCATAGCTGCATCGAAATATGTTCCAAGATAACTAGTAAAATACTATAAATAAATATCTGAACATTTCCTTCAAGTGATCAATTTGAATGCAAAAACCTCTAATTCCACAGAAAATTGAACGTAGAAATAGAGAACACATAATTTATTGCAATAATGAAATTGAAAAGAGAATGAAAAAGTAAGGAGGTATAATTTTGGACTGACAATTATTTTATTAATTTAAAATTCTGTTGTATTATTAATTACATAGAAAAATATTGTTTTTTTAATTTTATGTGGAAGTAATAGTATTGTACTATTTAGGATGTTTTTACAAATACCTAACTAATGAAAGAGTATGAGAATCATATTGTTCTAATATAATCTACACCATCATCATTGTTCTTTCTTTCTTTGACCTTTCGATAATTTATATGAATAAGTAGTTGAGGATCGATAGGTTAAGCTGTATTTTCTTCTTCGACATAACAATTACGGAGACATCACGAGTGGATTTTTAGAAAACTCCCAAGATCGGAAACTATCACGTGGAAGAAGCAAGGAGAAAAGGGTTCTCCTTAAAAGCATTAAAAATCGGTCTGAAACGTGGCACCATTTCAAAATAAAATGTACATGACCTAAACCACATACTTTTATAAACTTTTATTAAAACTTTAAATGACTTTGGTGAAGTCGGCCCTAAGAAAATTATACTAGTAGCATTTCTTTATGATATCAACAGCGAATCTCTGTTTCCTGTTCAACAAAAGCACCTTTAATATGGGCAAAAACTATAAATTTGTCTAGCTTAAATTTAATAATATATAGTCCTGCTTATTGTCGTGAGAAAAATTATCCAGACACATTAAAAGTTCTTTAAACAACTTCAATCCAGATAAAACAGGGTCATTTAAAAATCGTCAAATATTCATAAAAGTTTTTGTAAATTTGGAAAATTCATGTGTGAATGTGCATTAAAAAAGACATCACAATTAGCACGTCCTTGTATTACATAATTGCTTACAACAAAATTTGTTTTTTTTTGGTATACTACACAAAAATGTGATGAAGGTTTACTTTAAGATTACATAAGTAATTTATTAGGTCGAAATAATTTATAATTTTAATTTGAATTTAAAAATAAGTTCACACCTATTTTGCAATAAAAGACTTCCTTCTCTATGTACAAAATTATAAAAAGGAAAGCCATAATTCAGGAGTGTTGTCGTTTTTATTTTCCCTTTTTAAATAATTTGCAAATTTGAAAAAAATAAATTCAAGTTTTACTGTTACATTTACAGCTTCGCATTATTAATTATTCATGATGCGCTAACAAAAAATTGTTTGTTCTAGGACCTATCGAATTTGGCTTCCCGTACGTGTCGACTGAGGAGAAATACAAGATTATGAGTTGGTTAGCAGATGATTTAGGATTTAAAATATTCTGTATGACTTATTTAAACATCAAAACGTAGTTTACGACGTGTATATTATTTTTTAACTTATTTTGTGCAATAAATCGTGTCTTTTTGTGTTTTTATTATTTAATCGCGCACTAAAACGTAAGTCTCAAGTTTTAAAGTTGTAATTTACAACTTAAACTCATTGTAAGATTGTAACAAATTGGTTTTAAACTATTAAAATTTAAATTGATCGCTTTTAATGCCATAATTATATTCCATAATGAGTTTTCTAACGACTTATCGACGTTCATGGTTGCAATAGGTATAACATGACCTTCTGGCTATGGATAGCCAATTTGACGAGTTCCAAATGTAATATAAAATTTAAAATATTTACAAGACAAAAATGCAAGAATGTCGAAAATTTTATGAAAAAATATCTAACATGTTATCTATTAAATTTATTTAATAAAGTGACGTTTCTTTGATCTCACGTTTGTATAAAAGTCGCAGCATCAAAAATTTCCAAATATTTATCTTAATGTTTAAAAGCAATCTCAAAAAACATAAACCAACGACTTAAGAAACATGTTCCGTATTTTGAAATTTAGTAACGAGCTGTAGATTAAATTAAGTAAATTTTTCGGTTCATACACTTATAACGTTATTTTATTGATTTTTAATTAGGCGCCCAAAAACAATACCTTCGTTTCGAGCAAACCAGTTTTCAATAAAATGAACGTTTTAAAAATAAAATCAAAAATGGCTTCGACGGAGTTATAAAGTTAAAATGAATTTTGTCAAAGAATTTGATTTTCAAAGTAGAAAAATCCGGCAAATTAGAAACTAGCGCCTCTAGTGGTTGAATAGCAAACATTAATTTTCTTAGATCAACACTTTCAGTTTTCTCGATTAATTACAAAATGTGATTTATTTAAAATCACAAGGCGAACCGTATTAAATCGTAGAATACAAAATGAAAAATAAATGGTGGTTAGTTTTCCCAATTTTCAAATTTGAAGGAATCTGTTAAAATTTAATTACATCTTCAATATCTCAAAAATTTGAATATCTCGGCAGGATTTATCGAAAGAATACAGTTCTTCATTAAATATTTCACCATCTAAATTAAGATGATTTTCATTTCGTGTAATTAAACAGCCCGTTTTTCTCATATTTTTCGAAAAGAAAATCGAAAAGTTTTAAATTATCCCTCCTATGCAGTGATGTCATCTATCAGCGTAAAGCTCAACTTGCGTTCAAAAATAAATGTGATGGTACCCCCGCAATCTTACTCTTGGATTGGTTTCTTTCACCACGGCCATCATGACGCACGTCAGTTTAGTGTAAGTAATATTCCGTTTAACCCAGCCCATTCGCGCTGTAACACCAACCAATTGTTGGGGGTTTGGTTTAAATAGTCGGCCATCGCGATTTGGGACGGACTATTTAGTAATAAACTACTCCCCTACTTTTTAGGAGGGGATGATTTAAATCGTCTCCCACCCCAAAACTAAGAGCAGGTTTCTTTAAAATAACTTAAAGGATCCAGATTTTTTTAATTGAAAGGCATAAAAATTTGAATAAGCGGTCCATTTTCGTAATATAATTGAGCATATCCGATAAATTGAAAACTGCATTTTGCGAATACTAGGAATCACCAATTTTCGGGGAAATGAAAAAAATATGAATATAGGGGATAAGAAGACGCTGAAATTAGTCATGATTACCTTTTGGAATGTACACCCTTCAAAAGTAGGTAAGTAGATATCTCATAAATGGTTACTTTTATGTGTCGTAAAGTTTTAAGAGTCAATGAAATGCGGTGTGAGACAATCAGCAAGTAACAGGTTGTTGACGCATGTTAAGATCATCTTGTAACACTGTAAAATAAACAATAAACGTTTAAATATACATAAAAATTATTGATTTCATGACTTTATTGTGTGAAAGAAAATTTATTTGGGTTTAACCACCAGAAGTTGTGGAACTTCAGAGTTAATTTGAAGATGGAATACTTCCAATTTCGGAATGTCTGGATTAATGGGTATATGTACAAGTGCATTGACCAATCATGGTAATGAAGAGACTTGTTTGCTCATTGAGAATAACCTTAGGTGGTCGAAAATTGATAAGTATAACAGGTTTGATTTAATTTTAATGCAAATGGTTGGAAAAACACGCTTTCAAATCGATTATTATAATAAGGCGAGCCCACACTTTTGGTCTGTCAAGTGTACTTCCTTAGCAAACATTGATAAGGTTATAATATATGCTTGCAGTAAGGGATAAATAAACTCCCATTAAGATAACAATAATCACGAGAGGAATATTCAAAACACAATTTGGAAAAACCCGACATAAATGGCGTCGAAAAGCTTTGGATGCATGGATCTGTGGAGCAGACTGTCTCAGAAAACTTTTCCCTAAAAAATTTTATTTTGGTTATTCTGGGATTTAAAGTGAGGTAAAAATAAATTGCAGTTACGTCAAGGTTATTGGCGAGTTCAAGGACATTGTTACCATATACTATCTAAAACGGAAGGAAGTCCAGTAACTAGTGTTGTTAGGCCGATGTCTATAAAATACTGGGTGCGGTGCTTTTACGGCGTACGACTCCTGACTATAACAGTGTTTTACGACCAATGTCCTGACCTGCCTTAACCGTTTTATTCGCCGCGTTTATTGCGTTTTTATGGTCGTTATAGTGTAATTTGTAAATGTGGGACATTCTACTAATTTTGGATGAGTTTGCTATTGCTGCTTACAACTCAACGATTCATGAATGAAGTGTCTTGTTACACGAGAAGTTTTATGGATACCCATTACAGCAATAATAAACAATAAATATTCCAGTTGAAACTTAATCGCATTATTTGTTTTATATTTTCATTGAAAAAGTGGTTAATAAAGCGATAAAAACAAAAACAGAAGCATTAAGTTCATTTTAATGTTACGATTAATTCAAACAATATGTCGATAAATGAGAATGATTCTAGCGTATATAATACAACCAGAATCGACCGTACCTACGGTATACCGAATTCACAGTACCGCCAACTGAATGAATTTGCATAATGTGGCAATACCAAGAAATTAAAAACTGTGGGCGAATGGCCGGGCGGTTAGCGTGTTATTTTCTCGTGCCAAAATCCACAGGTTTTATTCCGTAGGGTGCTATCTATTTTCGCTCACGAAATGTCAACTTTTGACCCCAGGTAACATATTATTTGCCCAAAAACTTCCATAGTCGAAATAGAAAAATTTCATCATCACTGTTCATATTTTGTTTTCCAAATGCAGAAAATGGACAGTTACAAACCGAATATATATTTAAAAAAAAAACCTGCGTAGTAGGTAGTGCTAAATTGTTATTTACATAATTACAAAATCATAACATCGCGTATATATCAATAACACCACGTAAAACATTATAAAGTTCCCTTCTCTGCAATGGTTGTTTGATGAAACACTCGAAATAAACCAGAAAGCTTCACACATTTTCTACCTACTCAAAACGTGTTCAGTTAATTGAAACACCCACGTCCACGTTTCAAAAATATTTACCTTCAGATAACTAACTTTAAAATAGTCCGACTGTAAGCCGCTATAATTAAGCAAGAGTTAGATTAAGTCCTTTTATAACGTCTGGAATAGGGTTGACTGTTTTATTTTTAAATTAAAATTAATCGAGCGATTGCTAAATTATTGTGAAAAAGACAGTTAAAATTGAAACATTGCAACGAATTCCTCGTTTATTCATTTGTTACTCTTTATTTTTGAAAAATAGTCGTAGCAAAATACCATTATTTGTTTAATGGTAGGATATGGCACGGTTAAGTGCACGTAAGTGCAATACTGCAAATTTTAAATATTTATTCTTAAGAGCGTCGATAGAAAAGTTTTCGAAATTACATGAGAACACCGAACGTCTAAAAGAGTTAAAATTATCATCGACGGAATAAAAACAATCCAATGAAAAAAATGGATCTGATTGCTGTGATAGAAAATAGTGTAAATGTATAAATAAACAAGCATCCAATATAAATTGATGAGAATAATTATTATTGATAAAGCGTAGGATACAGTTTTTTAAAGTTTTTAGGTAAGATAATCCAAAATAAAAATCGGCTGGTTCACCATTTTACAATACTTCTAATAGGTATACAAAATCAACCCTGAAAATCCTAATTATGTACCTATGGCAATTTATTGATGAAGCCTTTTAAACTTGATCTTTTAAGTCGACAAATCGCATACTTAATATTGCTTTGAAAAAAAATAAGACTCGGTAGTATTTAAATAAGACAAGGAAGAAATTAGCAAATTTTATGGTATAGAGAGAGATAATTGGGATGGGATTAAACTGAAGTTATAATATCAAATACTTAAAATTTTTAAATTGTTGAATTACCATAATTTTTTCCTCGTTCTTCTTTCATGTCTGGTTCTTGCTAATTTTATAGGTATATGCTTTTAAGCAAGATCACTAAAGCTTTTGTATATTTTTGAGCGGCAATGTTATTTGGTTTCCAAAAATTATCAATTTAATTGGAGACCGTTTAACCCTAATGTTACTATACTATAATTTATTATAAAAATGAATTCCTAATGCAAGGTCAATATAAATATTGTGGTTATAAAGGTATCCTCACTGAAAAATCAAAAGCGTCGTGTGTGCTGATGATGGTAATCAAGAGCGAAACTATAGTCGACATTGGGTATTTGGTTTTTTGCGATATTCGTTTATAACCATAATTATTATACAAATTATGATGAAACTGTATAAAGGTATTAGGTATATAAATTTATTTCATAGAAATTGAAACCAACCAGATACCTGATGACTCGTTTATGAATCCATGATAAGTGGCGAAAATTAAAAAAAGCAACAATTTAAAAATAATAATATATTCTTGTCTTATTTTAAGAATATTAATACTGTTCATTGGGGGGATTTATGGAATACCATCAGCATATCAAAATAGCTATTCTGATCACCATGCACTGGGGGGTATTCCATACCCCCCAGACCCCCCGCTCTGTGCGGCCGCTAATTTTTTATAACTTCATTTGCGATATCGACTCGAGATATTATTCGATGGGTGGACACAAAATGCAAAAAAAGAAAAATGTAGTTGTTGTTTTCGATTTTAAATAGGGGACCACGTGCTCTTGCACAATTTAGGGTTAGCCGCCACTGTACCAACACAAAAAATAAACATCATCTAATGTCCCATTTATTTCTTTACTGTCGTTCCATCCAGCCAGCATTTATTTATTTAAGTGAATCGCTTGGGGGGGGGGCGAATAAAATAAACCGAAAGGGTTTCTTCTAAGTTCGGCAGTAATGGAACTGGTAGAGAAGCAATAAATAAACTAATGAGAAAATAATTCATATAAAAATAATTCATTCTGAATCCAAAATAGAAATTTTTTTAATGTAGCCACCCATTTAGTCCGTGCTTGCTTTGGTGGTGCGGCCTAAAGGCCGTACTGGAGAGAGGATTAACTGATCAATTTTTGGATTTTTAAAATTTATTTTCAGATGTATTGGCCATTAACACCTTATTATATATTTGTTTATTTATGATGCCACTATTATGTCCTTACGTAGGACGAAGGAAGCTAAGAGAGAGATATTTATTTGTTTACAAAAATGTTTAATTTAGGTTCGCCTACAGTTTTTGTGGTCGAATAACTCTTTTATGTTCTTTGGTAATGCGTGTATTTTTTCTTTGTAAGTAATCTACTTATAAATAAATATGTTTCTGCATCACATAATTAGTTACTACATCGTAAAGAACAATAAACAGCAAAGGCCGCCTTTAGAATCAAGATCAAATAGAAAGTATAAAATCAGAAAAATCTTAACGAATGACATGTTTCGATGTTATTAACCATTTTACGCAGATGGTAGACACCCGATAGTGTACTTTCCTATCAAACATATCTTTTTGCAATTGCAATTAATGTAATAAAATATTAATTTATTTTTCGATCCAGAAAAATCCTATATAATTTACCTTAGGTATATTATTGGGGATCGCTTTTACTAAACAATTATTTTTATAAATTCAAAGATACTGGGTGGGGGCGATTTGCAGACTATTATTTAGATTGGATATAACACAGAGGTACCTAATTTATATTTGTAATTGTGTGTTTTTGAATTTCTAAATACCTAAAAAAACGGAATAGTTCGTGCCCAATAATCCTGCATAGAATTTAAGGATTAGGTTAATCGTCAACATACTAAATTAAGACTATAGAAATGATAGTCCTTTATGTGGTCATTTTATTCTTATGATAATCCATATTCTTATTGGCAATAATTTCTGAAAGAAATCGACATTTTCAATTCACACCGATAAAAAAGTTTTGAAATATTTGAACCATAAAAATTGAGACTAAAATAAACTTCAAAAATTAATAAGTTAATTACACAATAAGAAGTAAAAAAATAGTTCATATATTACTTATAATTATATACATAAGTTCATCGGAGAAGAGCTAGGAAATTCCGCGATGTGAACCCAGAATTTCCGGACTGTAACTCTACTACAACTCACACCAAGCCACTGCGGAGGTTGTAACTATTTAACTTACAATCAAAAAATTATAATAATTATTTCGAGTGGGCTTACCGTGATTTTTAAATTATCTATTTTGTATCAGGATTTCAGGATACATTTATGTCATGAATAATGGTTACGTGGGGTCAGTAGGTAGACATTTTATAAGCGAAAATTCATATTATAGATGATACGCCAAGAGAATTGAACCGCGAATCTTAGCACGAGAAGTTAATAAGCTAACCCTAATCATTCGCTTACCTCAGATATTTTAATTATGTTTAATTAAAAATTTATGCAAATAAAAATCGTAATTTATTTAAATTTAAGATGATGGTTATTAAAAAAACTATTATATAAAAATTAATAATGAACAAATTCTGTTTTATGTAGCCGTAATATTATTATTATTAATTTATTGATATTATAAGAACATATAAAACAATAAATCGGAACTCAGCACTTTTACGGAAAAGTACAATATTAACCATTAAACATATCTTGCTTATGTAGATAAATATTAATAATGAATTAATTAAGTAGTTAATTATTTATTTATTGTTTTTCTCCTATAAAGACAACTTTTATTAAAAAAGATATAATTTTGCTTGTTGTCTGCCATAAATCGGTAGTGCATACTTAGTTATTAATATTTTTGTATTAAAGCAAAACATGTCTGCAATTATTCGCAAACGTGAATGCTCAAGTTATTTTTCTCTTTGAGCCTTGACGTTTTGTTAATTGATCAGGATTATAATTATAAACACAATAAACCCGATTCTTAAATCCGCAGCATGTCGACGATGTTTGCCACAGGACAGAGCTAACAAATTTCGTGAAGTTCGCGATTCGAACCCGGATTTGAAGTGACTACCAAGTTTCAACCTTAATTATTTTTAGGCCACAGGAACCTGCTTAACTACTTAAAACAGCACATATGATATTATACAGGGTGTGCTGCAACCGATAGAAATTATCTATAAACTAGATTATAACCCCTTATTGTCTAAACCGAGCGGTTTTCTAGTTATGGAGAATATTAATTTAAGAAATACCTATTAAAAATTCGATATTTTAGTTTTTTTTAAAAAACCTATATCTTCTAAACAATATTATTTACAAAAAAGAGATGCCCGTTTCCTAGTAGAAACTTTAGTCTAGCACATTTTTGGATCTAAAAAGAAATTGAAATTGGATAGGAAAAATGAAGTTTTTAAGTAAAAACCAATTCGGTGGTAAATTGTATAATTTATTAACTAGTGATCTCAGATTTTCCATGAAAGGGATTGGTTTTTTAAGAAAAGTATACTATAGAGTAAAATTGTAGCCCATTAAATTTTTTATCAGAAGTTATATTAGATAGCACAAGCATACAGGATTTGGAAGAAAACCAAAAAATAAAACTTCGAAGTTTTTTACATTTCTTTACATAATTTAAGCCATAACTCAAAAGCCGTTGATTTTAGTCAAAAAAATGTTATAATTCAGTTTGTAGATAATTTTACCCTCTATAAAAAAGTGTTGAACTATAAACACTAAAAGATCAATAGTTTTGGTGTTATGGTCACTTGAAAGTAGCAATTATAAAAATTTCTTTAAAGAAGACACCGAATGTTGGTTAAAAATATAAGGGTTATATAAAACAAATTACTTAATCAAAGAAAAAATATTAAATGTATGCTAACTTCACGCACATGATTACCAGTATTGAATTTGAATATTTTAAAATAAAAATTAGTAAATATAACATAATTAGTAGTACCTAATGAAATTTTATTTCTGTATGGTGTTATACAAAACAATAAGGATGGCATAATTTAGTATTACCATAAGGGTGATAATAGACCACATATGGCGCTTAAAACTAACTTATACAGAGAAGCGAGAAATGGAGGTAGAAACTTCTTTATTCAGTAATCAAGAATATGCCCTCTTGTATTACCCCACCATTGCTTACATCGGCCCTTGTATAATTTTGTATGGTTAGATCCTTCATATTAGAAACATTTTTTTAAATTTATTTTATTTGCCAATATTTTTTATTTCTTAATTTGTTATAATTTAATAAATTGTTTTAACCAATTGGAGATTTATTCCCGTTTTTTAAATAATATTCATATTATGTAGGTAATTAAGAATGAATTTGAATGGAATTTGAATAGTCGTCAATTCTAATCCAACATTGGCCTGAAAGGTGGTTTTCAATTTTAAAGTCAAATTTTTAAAACGAAAATGCTTCATACATTTTAAATCTTCTAACTCAAAATTTTTATACCTAGCGTGAAATTTTTCAAATTTTAACAAAAACATTTACTTCTCTTACGTAAGATGGGTATTCAAAATTCTTATCCAAGAAGTCATAAATAATTGTATTACAACCCAAGTTAAGCTGAAGGTTAACCTCTCTTTTAAATAGAGCAATTCAAAGGGTTATGCAACAACTAGGAAGCTCTGGTCATAAATAGTTCACTTTCAGTTTCTCTACTTTTTATATTTACTACAACAATACAAATTTATTTTACAACCATAATGTCGTATAATTCTACCTCACATTTTTCTGCTCCGAGATATTTAAAGAGCCGATAAACCGTTTGACTTTCTTCAAAATAAACTTTATCTCCAAGATTTAGTTCTAACGACACATTCAATCCTAATAGCTCGATGTACTTTAGACAATGCTTTTCTTTTACAAACATTAGGTTCGAAGGAAAGCTTTTTAAGTACGAACAAATGGAGCAAAAAGTTTCGCGAAAAATTATTATGCACGCATGGACAAATTTAAATAAAGCTTCTAATATTATAAGAAGTTATTATTATTTAATAATAAAGCTTGTCAGAATTTCAGGAGATCCATTAATTTGTTGCTTTACATGTGTTAAATTGTGCAACAAAATGTGAGACACTCCGGTTTGAACGTTACGTATGTGATATAGGTACATAGACATCAAACAATGTTGAAATTTCAATGATGATGAGTAACAGAATCTATGGTTTACATGTGTGAGTACTGAGGAAAACTTGATGCTTAAGTGGAAATAAACAAATTAGAAAACTAAACAGGTAATTGATACCTAACAACTTCCTGTGCCTTTCTAAAAATTCCGGAAAATCTAATTAGGATATGCAATTAGGGAAACAAATTATATTTTCATAATTACGCGAAAATGTTTGTTGTTTTAATGACCTAAGTAAGCACTAATTTCTCGTTAGAAATCAAGCACTAGAGATGAAACGTTGTTTGTTTGATGTCAAAAAAACGTGTTTCCGTTTGAATGATTAAAAACATGCAGAACATAATTACCACCACATGAAGATGCGGATGAGATGAAAAAGACAAATGAAAATTCGCAGTGCAGTTTTTTGGACCACCCTTGGTGTATGTGGAAATGCACTAATAAAATTGTGATTTATCGAGAAAAAAAAGCAATTAGAAAGAAAATTGTTGCAGTTCGGAATAACATGGCGCAGGGCTTCAAGTCCCAAGCCCACAATTATTAAACTCATCACGTTCTTGTTTAATTTTGAAGCTTTAATAAAAACGTTTCACTTAATCTGCAGCAAAAATAAGTTGTAGGTACACTAAACATTTTAATTACTTCGTCGTTTTGTAAACTGTGGAGGTATGTACATTGTACATACTAAACAAAGTTTGTTCTCTCTTTATATTTACGCGACGCTACATCATGAAAAAGTGTTAGCATATTCAATTTACGCTCGTGGAATTTTTGATACTTTTACCAGGGAAGATTGCAAAAATACCTTCATAACAATTTACATTCTCGGTGACATTTTCAGTTATGTGTATCTGCTACAAAAACCATCATTCGAAAACCGACACAAAGGATTGATTTTATTCAATGTTTTGAAAATTTTTTCAATCTCCGAGTTATGTTTCATATTTTTAAGGTAGATAAATGTGCAAGAAGTTGAGGTTCATCGGATAGAGAATGTCGAATTGGAATTCTCTTACATTATCTACCAAAGTAGCTAGTTTTAATAAAAAATATTATGTTTGTACTACGGAAAAATAAATTTCAAATGATCCTACGAATCCATTTGATTGAGACCGAAGGAAAATCCCCCACGAATGCGTACAGCATATTGCACTTAAGGATAATATATTTAAGAATTTAGGGTAAAAATATGCCCCTAAGTTCGAGATCAAAAATAAGTAATATAAAGCATCCAATTCAAAAGTTTTTTTGGTGTAAATAAAACATTACTTCTTAAAAACTCGTAAACTTCTGTGTCCTTAATCTTACAATGTTGTAATTTTTACGTCCTTTTGATCCTCACAATTTCGAGGGCTACAACAACACAGTAATTAAGTATAGAAATCATCTTATTAAAACATGTTAATTATAGCTTGCAGGTGGTAGTTATGAAGTGAAGACGTGGTGTGAAACCAAATTACGTTATTTTGGGAAAATGTTATCCACAGCAAGGGTTGCTATATGCAAAACATCGGCATATTTCCATTTTAATAATATTCCTAATTTAGGAACAAAACAAATTAAACTGGAAGATGATAAAAAATAAGTAGAAAGTTTTTTAAATTTAATAAGTTTTTAGGAAGTTTGTTAATAACATTTCTGCAAATATAAAGTAAAAAAGTATCATTTGGAGCATATGCTAGGTATTTGCGGGAATATGGAGAGGCGGAAGATAACATTTTGCTTCTAACTTTGTAAATAAGAAGCGATCATATTATATATCCTCTTGGTTTGGGATTAGCACAAGATGGAAAAACTTTTTAATTTGAACGAAAAACTTTTGTAAAGTAAATGTTGTTAAGTTTAAGTTATAAAAGTATCTCGTTACAAAATATTCCACTTTTAAGATTTCGATTTCAACTCGATTATATTTTATTGCACCGCGAGGTACCTATGGCCAAAAGATGCAAGAATTTTAGATGACTTGTTATGAGAAGCAAGTTGCTTCAAAACGATCGGTAAATTTTTTATCAAGTTGAGGAGATGAAAATGAAGGACGCATTTAAAGTTAACTTGTTAAACTTGCATACGTGTTGAATTGAGGAAATACAATATGCAGTATTGATCACGTGCGTGCGCACAATTGCAGGGCCAATCAAAAAGCGCATATCTTCTCCCACTAGCTCCAGTTTCATCAAAAAGACAAGCTAATTTAATATGCATTTTGGAACAAACAAAAAAGCTCTCTCTCCAAAGCTACTACTAGAAAATTGGAAAATTCAAATGGAAGACTGCTGAAATAACTTTTCCTCATCGGCACACCTCCTCCAATATTTCAATTATGGTAAAATCATTTCCAAACGTACTTCTTTTATATTAAAGTAGTTCGTGTTAAAAATAACTATAATAAGATTTGAAGGCATTTGATTTATGTTGTCCAGACTAAATTACAAAACATGCTAACACTTAAAAGTTATAACCGTTACGCACCATTTAAACTTTTCAAATAACCATCGATATTTATATGAATTATTTTTGTGTTTACCACGAATGAGCTTCTTACTAAAATAGGTCACGACAAAATATGATGTAACGTCGACATAAAACATGATTTTATGGCGAGGCAATGGCACGAGCCCGTTAAAACTGTTCCTTTTATCGCAGTGAAGGTCGTTCGTTGACAGTGAAAATATAATTATTGATAAAAGTGATTTATAACATTAAAATTATAAATTGTACGTACCCAAATTAATTCTCATAATGGAACACACTCAAAAAATAATCTCTAACGGACGGAGTTCAAGAAACTACTAACTTGCGATGCTATTTCGTACGGACGTTAAAAAACTGCATTGTACAATAAATCAGTCTACGATATTCTAAGTAGGTAAAAAGATAAACCGAAGACCATAAAAATTTTGAGGGTAGGGTTATACATAAATTACCAACTTTATAAAAGTGAAACTTTTCAGGTGCAATAAAAGGTAACAATAATATTTACGAAAGGGTTGTTCCCAAAGCAATTTCTCTAAAAAGCAAAAGCGAAAAACCGCGATCCAGGGTCAGTTTCGTTTTGCTTTTGGTCTTACAATTATATATTTTTGTAACCAAGGCTAACTAGTGATTAATGTTGGTGTTTCTGATGGTTAGGTTAGTTAACGTGCAACTTGAAGGTTAGAAAAGTAATCAATCTGCGATTTAAAATTACGTAAGCTAGGTGAGATCTAAATTTTATTAGTTTATTTCATAAAACCCGGTTGTTTGGAAATATTTTCCGAAATGTTATTTTAATATCAGTTGAGGAAATATTTTAATTTCTTAATAATTGTGGTCCTGCATAAAATTGCCTATTTCTATTTGTTGGGTAAATTTTAAATTGCATAAACTTTATTATCTCTCCAGTGATAATTTGGCAACTTTAATAGCAGAATTCGTAAACAACAATTAATCCAAAAAAAGCGGAGGTTATTTTGTCTCCAAATGAAAAGACAACAGTAAAATGGGTTAATACGCGTTGTCGCAATATTTTTTTAGCCAATAGTGGGTTTTGTAAATTTATTCTGTAATGAGACAGTAAACAAGTCACGTGGATACAGATAAGATCCCCATGGGTTTAAAGATACCAGTCGGTTATCATAAGCCTTAAGTTTCCAGTTAGAAGTTACGAGACAAGGGCAGCAACTAGGAAACACGCAACTATCACTAAGGGACGAAAATATTGGGAAAACTCAACTTACAAGTTATTACAAAATGTCACGACATAACTTTCATGCTCATCCATGTTTCCTTTAATTGTTTATTAAAAGGGCATTCCGTAATCCAACCAATTACTATGCATAATCAAAATATCTCAAAAATTTAAAATAACAAAACGTATTTTCTTTTATAGTAAATAACTCATTTTCTCTTGTGTTTAATCAAAGGAAAATACGGAAAATATTTGCACAAGTTCACATTTCGTCTGCAAACATAGCTCATAACATAAACACCCGCCATGCAACGTGACAGATTTCAATTTCCAACTTTGCTAGAAATGTAATCATCCGCAAAGTATACTTTGCAAAAATTTTTCCTATTACGTTCCGTCTGCACAAGCTTTTTTTATTAAGAATTTAACCTATCGCTAAATTAAAACATAAAATTTAAATTAGAATTTTTCCAAAATGCGAAAAAGATTTTAAAAATTTATTAAAATGGAATATCCAATATGCAGTTTTTCTTGATGCAAGGTTGAAATTTTTATAAGATGAAAATTTCACGTTCCGTAATTACAATTTCAGATTTTGGTTGATCGTAAAGTGAAATATTGAAGAAGCACGTTCTTAAGTAATTACTTGATGTATGCAGCTGAATATTCATTTTAGTTTGGCTGCTATTTGTTTGACAGGGCGGTATTGTTTTAAAATTAAAATTTGTAAATTACGATGTGACTCAAGAAATTTTTTTGTCGAGGTGAACATAACATGAATATAAAACACAACCCTAATAAAATAGCAAAATGTAAAACATATTTGAGGTATTTGAGGATAAGTACGGATCTGACCACGTACGTGCATGAAAATTTAGAAGCAATTTCGACGATGTGCAATTCCCATGCAGCTCTACTTGTGTTCGAAGACACAAAACTACCCTAAAGTTAGTTTGCAAAATTATGCAGTTTACTAATAGGACAATAATTTGATACAATTTATGATACACCACAATATTTGCTTGCTTAAAATAATGAAACACTTTTATATCTAAATTTATAAGCAACTTTATTTGAGAAACTCAAACACGTTCTCAAGGAAAACGTAAAAAGCTGCAATATTGTTACGCTTTTCAGAAATGTACCAATATCAAAGTAGAGAATGACTGCAGTTGCAATGCTGAGTATAATAAGAAGCATTCGTCTAGCATGGTGTGGTATCGACATAATAAATTTTAAAACTTACCTTCCCTGAAAATAAACGATAAAACTTAATTTTCTTTTCATGGAAGAATAAAGACGTACAATTAAAAGGAAATTTGCAGATAGATGGAAACAACAACCACAATATCAAACTGCAAGTGTCATCTTAAGACACTTGATGGTGAAGTTAATAAACAAAACCAACTTCATTTAGAAACTCAATTAAACTTGCCAAAGTTGTAAAAGACAAAATTTGCCTTAATCAGAAGTCCACTAATTGTATCATTTTAAAGCTGCCTTTTTTTAATTTATCGATTTGGCGTGAAAGTGGACAATGAATCGGCAGTTCGAATGTCTGCGATATTTTACTCATCGATTTTAAGTCCTGTTGTGAGAGACCCTTCTTAATAGGGATAAAACAATTTCGTCTAATAGGCTAAAATAAATGTTTCCTCTTTATAGAATGTCTGTGTCTCATCACAAAGGCGATTGATATAAAGACCAAACGCCCAGTGTTTAGTTATTTTTTAATCGTTTGCTGTAACTTTGTGCATATTCTCAGCAGCCTTATCTTGTAACACAAATCGCAGCCAATTTGCTTGTCGTTTTCTCAAAATACACCTTTAGTCAAGATCTCATTTCACGAAAGTATCTCCCATTCGAGGTAAAACTAGAAAGATTACGTTCTTTAATTTCAACATGCAATTTTCTTCTTTTTGTTTCTAAAGCAGGTTCTTTTATTTAAATTTACAGATGTTTTACTCTAACTTCTCAGGAGTTTCATAAAATTACATAAATTACAAAATACTTGAAAAAATTAGTCCATTCGTGAAAAAGTGTAAAAAAACAATTTCTTTCAGTGTTACTTTTAAGCTACGCGTTGCCGTCGCATTGCTCATTCAGGGCACATTAAAAAAATAAATAAGATTTTATTTTTACATTATTTTAGAATGCTTATAAAAAGACCTACATTAGTCAATTTTGAAAAATTATTTTAAAAAAGAAAAATTATAATTATTAAAAAAAAAATGTAGGTAGGTACTAATTTCGAATTGATATAAAACTTGAAGAAAATCCATTATCTAATATAGATAATAATTCAAGTTTATTTAAAAAAGAAATTTTTAGGGTTGAATCCGTTTCAGTCGGGCGGTTTTCAGTAGACAAAATCGTCTGAAAATATATTGTATATTAACGCCAGCAGTCGGCTAAACGGTGAACTAAAATCCCACAAAAAATCCACCTGTTGCTTCCATTATATTAACTACGGCAAAAACATCGCAAGAAAAACATATTTTTTGAAAAACCAAAAATAGAAAAATTATCTAAATATAACACGTTTTTCGATTAACATAGCTTAATTTTATATAATTACCTACCGCGATAACCAGGTTTCAAATTAAATTATAAAATTATTAATTTCTAAATCGAGTTATTAATTTGCATATAAATTGACCCGAAATATTTTGTAATATTTTCAATGGAAACGATTAATTTATAAATAAAAATCAATTAATTTAAATTGCTGTGATAACTTGAAACAACATTCAATTTATTTTTAGTGGTAACAAAATTGTTGTTTCTATTATTTTTATTTTGATAAAAGGTAAAAACATGCTTGAATAAAAAAAAGGCTTCGAGTTCCGCTGAAACGTGCTGATAGATGGCAGCAACAGTTCAAGTTTTGTCCGGCGAGTTGAAATCAATATACTACGAGTTCTTGAATATCAGCATGAAAGCTTGAAAATATTTTGAACTTTAATTTAAAATATATTAAATTATAATTTCATTTTTCCAGCTGGTTTTGCATTAAAAAGTTGCTTTACAAAAAACTCAATTTATTGTTACGTTTTGTAACAATAAGAATTTATTATTAATTTTGTATAATAAATTTGAAATTTTAAAGCTGGAAACAGCTTTGGTCAAAATATACATAGAATATTCTACAAATTATAAATATAATAAATTTCATAGATATAAAAAAGACGACACAAATGGGAACGAGTTTTTCTTGGTCAGTAACGAATTTAGTCTAAACGTCCCACAAAGCTCACATGTTACAAAAATTACTCCTTCATATAATGAATAAAATATGCAAATTCTTAGATAAAAATTACTCTCCCGTATTTTAGGATGTAGGACATATTGCTTCGCTAATTTTGTACCTGACTTGTTTATTCTTTGAGTTTTTAACTAACCAAACAGGCGTTTTACTTTGACCACCTACATGTTCCATGTTAGACCTTTATATGGATAATTTACGAGAAATATTAATTTAAAATCTGTGACATAACTTAGAGGAGAGAAAAATTTATTAAATTGCACTTATTTTGAATTAGGAACTTTTTGAATTGAGTTTTATACAGCTTCTAATTAAGTATACAAAACGAAAAATGAAAACTTTTGCTATAGACGATTCGATGAGGTTTTACTTTCTCGTGGGAAATTTATTTCAAATTGCACGGTTTCTAGTCGATTCAGACCATTGTCTGTCTGTAAGTGATGGGTAATTTATTATGAACTCAAGTTTAACTAAATGAAATGGTTTTGAACCGCATGTTTTGAGAAAACATACCTACTGATAAATCTTATCAGCGATTAGATTCTAGAATAACTTCACCAACTGTCAATTGGCCGATGGTCTGATGACCACCATCAGTCAGCTGTCAGGATAGCCAGGTTCAGAAAAATGTAAAACAAACCATATGACATTTTGGAAATAAAGAAAAGATAAAGATTTCATCATAGACGATGAAAATAAATTTTTAGCGATATAAATATGTACATAAATATCTGTATTTCCCAAAAATGCATTATACCCTTTTCTGAAAAAGGATGTACGAAGTTTCAAATTTGAAATACACTTCAAATATATTCACAAACCCAAACGTCATAACTATGCTATTATTGTACGATGTATACAGAGCAATAATACTTTTTTTAATTGATGTTTATAAACATTGTAGTCTTTACGATTTGTTTACAAATATGCAATTAAAAAACTATGAGAATTATATTATTCTATTATCCCAAATTGCAGGATCATTTATTGTTCTATAGGTACCTACTACTTATTATTATTCATTATTTTTCTCTCGTCAGCCAACTTAATTAAAACAAAATATCGGGATATTGAACTTTAGAAGAGCGAAATAAATATTTGAAAGAGTTTTATTGCCCTAAAGTCCAAAATCCCGATAATTTGTTTTAACTATTGATATATTATTTATTGTGCGGAATTTGTGAATAAACCATTTTTATTTAGACAAAACCCCTTATTAACGAATTACTAGTCCGCAGTTTTATACGTACACGTAGGTCCTAGCCCCCAGTTTAACGTGGAATCAGAACCATGGCATAATTAACGTGGGAATGGCCGAATATCGAAATGCATGTACAATGAAATCATCAAGCGATTAATTAAAAAGTTATTAATTAATTAATATAAATTTGCATACTTTACTAATCATTAAAATGCAAATTTTAGTTATGAAAATTGTTTAGTGCATTTTTTGGTTCTCCTAAAATACACAGATATAACAACTGTCAAGTTTAACTACATAAATCCTGTGTTATTACGAGAATATCTTCTATTAATTGGGCGTGTATGCAGTGCCAAACTTCGCACAATTGAAGGACTTCTATAATAAATAAATGTTATTGCGAATGAAATTATAAAAATTTCATGAGAAATGCCATCGTTAATAAAATTTATTAAAATTCAACTAATAAATCGCCCAAGACTCCTCTACAACCTACCCTATCGATATTTCAAATCGGTGGAATTTCTGTGTGAGATCCTGTACAAAATCAGATCGCGATCTCATGAATGAAGATAATGGCATTTTTTTTCTTCTTTTTCTATTAACAAGGAGCTGAAAAAACGTAATCAAGTTCACTTGTTTAATTCATATTAAGCTTTCGAAAGCAGTTTCTGTATTCGTATCATGGTTTGTTTGTAAATAAACGTTAGTTAAATTATACAAAACCATTAGTTATACAATAATTATTTGTTTCGTTTACTAAAAAATTAAATTTTTTATTTCTAATTAAATAATAACATCATAATATTTAAATTAAAAAAGTCAAGTTAAGTTAACAATTTATTGTATAACATACAATAATTTGTTGTAAGTTGGAATTTTTTAAATAATTTTATGTTAAAACATCAAATACTGCTAACGAACGCTGGATAAAATAAACTTTATTTCTAATATAAAATTATCAAGCTACGTTATCGTAATAATAATAATCATAATAAAGCTCATAATTTAATATTTTAATAATTGTTTTTTCTTTTCGGGCCGTTTGTGACATTCTTGGTTACTTTTTTACTTTCTTAACATTTTAGGTATTTTTCAACTTTTCGGCCCACATTTTTAAGTGCATTACAATCCTGGTTCTGTTCATAAGATAAAATCTCTTGTTTACCTTTTCTTCATTATAATTTTGAAGATGTGAGATAAAATTGAATGCAGAAAATTGCTCAGTTGAAAACGATCGGGTCATAATAAGAAATAAAAAAGGAAGAAATGTTCTTCATGCTGTTCTTGATGGCCTTTTATCATTTATAATATCTTAATTAAATCTTAAATAATATAATAATACTTAGGTTATCTCAGTAAATGCATCTGTGTATTTCACAGCAGAAAATTGCATTTAAATTTAGAAAAATTCAAATGTTTTAATTTTGATGTCCCGAGTATTTAGGACCCGAAATACCTAGCGCTAATACTGAGGAGGTAAAAGGGGGGGGATTATATTTTTAGGAATCTGCAGGTTTCATAATGTAAGTAATAATTTTTCAGGATTTCGCAAATTTATTCACTTTATGGAATCAAATATAAGCTCTTAAGAAAGGCATTTTCTTTATGTAAAGGATTTTTTTATATAAACTCAGGTTAATTAGATTTAATCATTTTCATATATGAAATGTCACAATTTTTATAATTGTAACTGAATTAAGCACATATTTCATAATAAATTATCGTGAATCCCAAATGCCAAAATTGTTGCCAGGTAAAATAAATGTTTGTTGTGAGCTATCTCAAGTTAATAACCCCCCGATTAGGTTGATCAGCCTTGCCGAAATAATATAAGAGTAATGTTGTTATCAAATTTATTATAAAAAAAATTACCATTTGGGGGACGGGAACGTTGACCGCATTAAGCGGTAGAATAGCTTAATAAACTTGATGTTTTTCCAGCTGTGTTTTTGATTTTTCATAGGAAAACTCCCTAAATATAAAGTTAAATATAGAAGCTTTAACAATTTCCTGAGATTTTCAACTCCAGATCTCTTATTAGAAAATGTATCGAGATGTCGTAAGAGAAAGCTCCAGATTAAATTAATAAGAAGCTTCTTAGAGACGGCAAATTCTATTTATGAACCCAGCATGATCACTTGATCACTCCACCATATCGTCCCGATTTAAGCTTCTGCGAAATGAAATTATTTATTTCGATCGTCAATAATTTATTTATTTATTGAATGCTAAACTGCCTGCCCAGTTTGCTTACTTATGTTTCTATTATATTCGCAAAAAAAGTTTAGATGCTTTCATTTATTCCTTTAATTTTTTGATTTTTAATTCGAAGTGAATCGCTTTTTACATTCTTCTTGTAGTCTCTTAAAAATTTATCGCTGGAACTTAAGTTGATGAAATAATATAGTTTAAATAAGTCGTTATAATAATTAATAAAGTTTTCTGGTCGCCCAACTTTTTGACCACAAATGGTTTGGTGAATTTATAGACAGCAAACCTGTGTGGTCAAAATAATTGGTTCGATATTTAAATAAATTTGGTTAATCGAGAAACCGAATAGCATTACTCCAAATTTTGAAGTGTTTTTCGTTTTATATTTGAAAAATTAATTGACGAAAGTTTTTTAGTTTGGTTATCTCTATTCTTTCCCCGATTGAACATGACATCAATATTATTAACCAAACCGGAATGTTCGTTGATTGATTTTTAAATTACAAGTATCTCACATGGTAAAATTTAGCCATGCGAAATATTGAATTCAGTAGCGTCATCAAGTCAAATCAGCGCATGGATTCCCATTAAATGCGTGAGTAGAATTATTTATTAATTTCTCATGGTTGGTTAAATTTAAACCAAGTTTCCAGTAGATCCATTCAAACGATAGTAATAGTTATAAATAAAGGTAAAGAAAATTTAAATAAAATATGGAAATTTCCGTAAGAACATTTCTTGAAGTTGTACTATACTCCAGAAATAAATTGTTGCATGCAATTTCATAGCATGTAAATATTTTTAACGAATGATTAATAATGCTTGAGGAAATATCAAAATGTTAATCAATCATACAAATAATTCGGAACAAATATTTTAACGATGCTGTAAAAATTATGATTTATTATTTTTTAGATGTCTAAGTAACAAGAGCTTTGGTGAACTTTAAAACGTATTTCCTTCGAGACATTTTTTTGGTCTAATTCTTAGCACAAATTTTAACTAGCCATAACAAATAGTTGTGGGAAGTGACGAAAAATGTTAACCCAATTGAGCAAAAAATGGCTTCCTAAGTGTATAATATAAACTTTCTATACTCTGAGAACCATAAATTAAAATAAGACACTTTTCAAATGGGGTGAAAGCGATTTTCAGTTATTGGTTCTTACAAAAAAAGTGCTATTGTGTAAATCCTGGGCGTAAGCTCAAACATGCTAAATAGATTGAAAAAGTTCGAATAGCAAACTTCAGAATATGTGATAGTTGAATTTTAAAATTAAAAAGAATGAACAAAATAAAATTTCATTTTAATTAAGTTTTTCTAACGTAATTAATTTATACTACAAATTGGAAAAGAAGCTAATTTGCCAGCACGACGTACGTAACGTTTAAAATTTCATTACTTCTCCTTATAAGTTTAGTCGAAAAAGTGGATTAATTTGTCCGGAAATTAAACTGTTAGGGTCTCATGTTCTTCTGTATCTCATTTTCTTTTAGTTTTGGTGTGTAATTAAAGTTTCAAGTTGCATAATGCGAAATGTTAGGTCGAGGTAAAATTACATAACCTTCCTATAAAATTAAACTAGAGGAAATAATTCAACCAAACTTTTAAGCTAATTGTAAAATTAAAAACATTTTTAACTACCAATTGTTTAAGGCTCTTATTATTCCGGTATCAAATTTATTATTGCAATGATAATAAATTGAGCTCCTAATTTGCGGCTAATTTTTCATTCATTTATCGAACAGATCCTAAATTTTTAAGGACATAAAATTGTTAGTGTCACGAGCCAGTAAGTATATATTTTTTAAACAAATGTCCTGTCTGGATTATGTTAACATAGCTGGAGTTATTGCCTACGTGGTTGGACCGTTTCTTCAGCGCTTCCAAGTTTCACGACTTTTATGCAATTTTAAAATACCTCGAAGAAACTGTCCAAAGGTTTTTGCAAAAATTTCAGTAAACTAATATCTAAATTTGCTACACAAGTAAATCAATGGTTAATAAAAATATTTAAATTGAGGTATCAATTTTCAAGTTTTTTTTTAAGAACCGCAACGTTTTAAGAAAAAGTTTGACGTTTTTTTTGCAAAAGTTTTGTAATTTTAACCAGATAGCATTATACATAACATTTTGAATAGGTTTTAGGTTTGCCTAAATTTAAATAAAATTTAAATAAAGAAATAAATAATTAATTATTTATTTATATAATTTTGATATAATACCTACACTTTTTAAATTTAAAATTAGTTTAATTAATTTAAATAAAAGTTAATCAATTGGTAAATTTTACAGTGTGTTCGGAATAAAACTGCACTTCATTGGAATGTGGTAAACGATAAGAAATCGAGATTTGATTACCTACTACATGGAAAGAAATTTTACTACGAAAATTATCCTGAAAAAGAATTTAGTTTTCAGTTTTTGTTTTTATGTATACATTTGTATTTTAGTAGTGAGACTTTTTATGTGATTGTCATTGTTGTGCGGTCTAAAGGCTTACTCTACATTGCAGAATATTTTATAATTTTTCAAAATTAACGATTTTCAGGGGTTCTCTTTTCTTCATTTATTTTTTTTTTCATATTTTAAAGATCATCTTTGTAGTGAATTAATCTTCCCATTCCCAATGTAACCAAAATTCTATCTTTTACCGTTTGCGAGATTCCCTAATTTTTAACCTGAAGACCCTGTAAAATATTTAATAAAATAATATAAGGGAATTAATAGTATGGACTATTATATACCGAAATCTATATACCGAAATTGCATAGTATCTACTTAAAAATGTTGTAAAGAATTTAAAAATGTTTTTGATTTTTAACTATTGATAAAAATAGTAAATTTAACTTTAAAAAGAAAAATAGTTAATTAAACATTGAAACTATTTTTTATTAATCATAAGCTTTTAGTAGTGTGTACGACTATCGTCAGATGTTTAGTAAACAGGTACATGTAATCTTTGATGTAATGTACCTAAGTATAAACATGTACAGGTTGGTACATATAAACAGGTACCCAATTATAAACATCTCACGATAGTAATAAATACCATGGAAAGATTATGATTAATTAAAAGAAAATTACAATATTTTATTTTTAAACTTGAATTTATTAGAATTCAAAAATGTGTAGGAAATTGAAGTCTACAATTTTTGCAAACACTTGTACACTGAAATTCCAGAGTCGTCAAGCCCTTATAGGTAGTTTTATTAGCAATTTTTTACATTTTCACTTATTCAGATTTTGAGAAAATATTAAGCATTTCTTATACAATTAAGTGGAGAAATCTAACAATAAAAAAAATTCAGTAACAAATAAATCAATTAAGAAACTTTTGTTTGCAACAAAGCTGACCAAAATCGGCATACTTTTGGGTACCATTTTTCTTGTCTTTTCCCGTTTCCTGTTATTTTTCAATTTATTTTTGGTACAGTTGCACCAACACAAATAATTCGTATATTATAATATTATTCTGTTTTTGTTTTGTTGAAAATAATATTTTAAAAAAATCAATGCATTATTCACATAAAGCAATGTTAAATACGGTTTACGTGTTTGGAAAATGTTAAGAATTATTATCACTAGTGTTTGGAATTTAAATACAATTGATATAGGACTAATAATTGTTAAAAAAATTTGTCAAGTTATGAACATTAGGTTTGAAAAATTTATTTATAGATAAAAATTAAACAAAACAAAAATGGTTATAGGTATAATAAAATACCATGACTTATAAAAACACAAGGTTTTTCAAATTATTATTTTTGAGACTCTATATGATGATGATTTAATCAAATTATTTAATTTTAAACCAACACAATGTTGTGTTCTTATAAAAATTTAAAATAATAGCAATTAATAAAATAAAATTACATTATGTTCTTAAAAACAGAACGCCCTGTGTATAGTTCTACCTAAATAATTTCTGATTATGTACATAAGTCAAGCAAATAGATAACCATTAATTACGTTTTATTATTTCATATTTTGAAAGGTAAAAGAGTTATCGAAGAAGTCCACGCTATATTGATCCATCCTGAAGAATATATTTGTAGAATTAATACACGCAATAATTGTTAATAATAAATAAGAAAAAAAAATTTAATAAACAGCTAAATGTGCCAAGAAATTAAATTCTTATAATAAATTTACTCCAACTTGTCCTCCTCTTTGTGAATTTTCAAAATACACATCAGGCAAAAATTGTACTCGCATTCATATATTTAAACAAAACATAATGAGCCGAAAAATTATTATAGATCTATTTTCCAAAAGAATAGTTTTGATTAAGCCAATCAAGAATCGCCTTCGTATTAGTTAAATGGAGCACCGGGCAACAATTTGGACATGATTTAACAAAAATAAATTTTCTTACAATTCCGCTTTCCTGTGATTCGCAATACAATTATTTTAACACTTTTCATTTCTTTTTACCTATTTGATCAAGTAGCGTAAAGCTTCACACGATTTTTTGTTAATTAAAGGAAACCGAAAGATAAGTTTGGTCAATTTTACAGACAGAACAAATTTGCGATGAATTTATGTGTCCCGAAAGTATTCGATTAATTATTTCCTTTTTTCGTTTTAATTATTTAGTACAAGTTAAGTATGAGTGGATGTGGAAAGAAATTGCGTCTGCTTGTAGGAATTGATATTATTACTAAGTGTGCATTGATCGTAAAGTCATTACGCTACGTCTGTACGTAATGTGTCATAAATAGGAAAGATAAGAAAAACTCATACAAAATCCAACCAGAGTAAATAGAAAAATAAAACAAAAAGGATTCCACCCGATAGGTCCCTAGAGTTTCTAGGGCAAATAACAAGAGTCTGTGGAATGGTGAGGTGGGAGTGAAATAAACATTATTGTAAGGATCTCATACTTCAAAAGACGAAACAGGAGCGTACGTGGATGATATCGATGTATGCACTGATATGACATTATAAGAGTGTATTTCGGTATAAGATATCCAATATTGAGGAATGTAACCGAACGTAATGTTATATATACGTAATGTGCAACCGTCGGCTTGTATGGCTCTCATATACAACGTAAATGTCCAAAAGTCTTTTAGTCAGGCTAACCTGACCCAACTGGGATCACGTACACCGATGGAATTGGTAGCAAAGACATATCTCTGTGACGTGTGCAATGTACGAAAAGAAAAATTTATGTAGTCTAGTAGATATTTTATATGTTTTCCGTCCAATAATAAGAAATAGGAAATATTAAATTTCCTTTACATTTTAATCAAACCGTTAAAAACCGATTTCACTTAATGCACCTAATCTTAAGGGTTCAATTAACCGGCATGGCAATAATCTTTAATTCCATGAAAAATAAATAATTATCTGCTGATTATGTTCACAAATGTTCGAATAAAGTGAATACTTTATTAAGCAATAATTGACATTAGTTACTTACCAACATTATTTCCCTCATACTAATCTCTGCAATTTACTTTCAAGGTGGATCAAAAAGTCTTGCTTTCATCTAGAAAAAAGAAGTTTGACATCAGTTACCTCATTATTATTATAATTTCTTAGATTAAGTAATACAGTTTTTTTTCTATCTAGAATGTCCTTTTTAGTGATTTTATTCTTTTGGCACTACTGAGTAGGTGAATTTTGGGGTGCATAATGGAAAATAGCAATTGGTTTGCTTATATATTTACCTTTTAAAACATTAACAAAAAAATTGGATGGTGCTATTTGCATAAGTAAAATTATAAGCTTATTGCATTCTGCATGGAAAATAGAATCATAAAATTATCATAATAACACGTGAAGTTTATTTGCACTCGGGCAAGTAGCTTAAACTAAATACTAATTTATTTTCAGGAATTTGGAGATTGTCCGTCGTATGTTATAGAAGCAATAGGGCGGTTCAGCAATAATGTGACTGCATCATGAGACCCGGAATATGGAGATGTTTTTGCCCAGGCGCGCATTCACGACATGCGCCATGAAAATTTTAAAATAACATTTTGGTTTCGTACAAACGAGAGAACGTTTGTGTATTTTTTTATTTCCATCGCATTTTAATTGTTATATAGCTCTTTTAATTATTTTTATTACCTTCATTAGTGTATGTACCTGTAACATAGGTAGGTTTTATTTGTTCATCAAATTTTCAATTTTTCTAAATCACTTTATCTAAAATAAGTATATTAACAACACCACATTTGACTGGAAGTCAATGAACTGCCTTTATATTACCTGTAGTAAATATCGCATTCGAATTAAAAAAAATTGTTAATGGCTCGATTGTATATCGTAAGAATGGACAAGAAAAATTTTAATTGAGGCGAACTAGCTAAAGAATTTTAAATTTTTTACGTAACTAATTTTAAAAGAAAGTCAGTAATATAATAGCACCCTGAGCTTTAATTTTAGGCAACTTTCTCTTGCGCAACATAATAGAACTAAACTTTCCAGCCCACCTGGAATGTCCCTCATAACACAAATTATAAAGATGAGCTTACCTAGAGTAATTTGACTAAAAAGCTCTTTCCAATTTGGTTAAAAAGAAAATTGGATGGTTTGAATGAAAATTTTGTAGCTCAGCTCATTTTTAGCAAAACTTAAAGTGAATTTGGTTTTATTTTAGATTGTATTTTTAATCGAAGGACTGCAACAACTTGCTGATGTGGATATTATACACTGATTATGGGCCAAAGTTTCCCATTAGAATCCTGAATCCAGATGTGAACTTGTACAAACAAAACTTTTCATTTTGGAAGTGTAGCAGTTTATTCGATGCAGAGGAAATTAATTTGGGTAACCGTAGCTTTAGCTTTCTAAATTTAAAAAATAAAAGAGACTTGATGACTACATAAAGCATAGATATGAAATGTAATTTGGAATAGAGGAAGGTAACAATAAACAAAATAAATAGTTAAAGTCAAACTAAAGCCCAACGAAATAGTATAATCAAAAGTGAAAGCAGAAGTAAAATAGGAGAGGGGTTGACCAATATGCGACCAAACATAGCACCTTAGGGATTATACCTATTTTGGAGCTTTTCTGAAAATGAAAGGTTTCATTGTTTCCAAACTCGTATACGTATATCACCATCAACCCCGGAAGTATAATACAACACTGATGTGTAGGTATGGAAAAGTCGATTTAAATAACGTAAGGTAGTGATTGAAGCTTTTGTTAGATTGTATGTAGGTTGTGGGAAATGTAATAAAAATTGATGTCCCATACAAATACCATTTTTGAGTCCACATATGAAAACAAATAAACAAAACCACCTATAGTTTGTTCTTATCTATAATGAGAAAATCAGGCATGCCAATAAATTACCAATCAATTTAAAAATTAAATCTTTACCGGTTGACCTACATTTCTTGGCCAATGTTATCAAAAACATTATTCCATTTAATTACCCACTCAATCCACACATAAAGATAAAATTAATTGAAATTATACTTTTTATGATCAACAAGTTAATATTTTTTTTGAATTGTTCCCACTTCACTTCTTAATTAATTTTTTAAATATTTATTACAACAATTTATTTTGAAATTAATTTAAAAATTTATATGAATTTCTGTTGATGTATGTAGGTATAGTTTGTTTCAGAATAATTGAAATTAAAAAAAGTCATAGCATCAAATTACGTTGATATAAAGACGACACATAATACAGAGATAAGATTGTCGGGTCAACCAAGAGAACATAATATGCATTGCTAAAGGCTGGCGCGAGATTCAAATAATTAACCTTATCTCTATTATTATGTTTTGTTTATGATTTGTACGTTTTTATATCAACGTAATTTGATGCTATGACTTTTTTTAATTCCAATTATTCTGAAACAAACTATACTAAATTTTTTATTTAACAGGAAGAATATGCCGCAGTGGATTCTCATCCTAGTACAAAATAATATCAATGCACCTCAAAAGTTTGAGCTTTTGTAACAAAACCGCAAATAATTTTTTAAAAATTTTAAATTTTTGTGCTTCAAAATCTAAAATTTGGATTAAAAGAAAAAGTTAAATTAAAATTTATGAAAACTTGAATAAACAACGCTGGAAAGTTTTGGTATGAAAAGTCAATTTTCCAGAGTACACAAAGTCGTAGAATAAAATAAAATTTAACTCTGTCCTAAACCATCTACAGTCAAGAGCGAAATGGAATCCAATTTATGAAATGAATTTGAACAAGAATTTAGAGCGCGCAGTTATTTATTTTAAAAGTTTAAATTTCTTTGGTTTCCATTAGCCGCAGTACTGACTAATATGTCTAGAAACTTTATGTTAAATTTCAATAGTAAATATGTATAAACTTACCCTAAAATAGCAAATAAAAAAAGTTGGAATATCGATGTTCTTCGTGACTAACAAACACGTACTGCGCAAAAAGGTCGTTGCTGGTCAATTTATAGGTTTTTGAAATTACTATTACATTAAACCTTATCAGAGATTTGATAAATAAATTTATTATGAGTCACAGCCCAAGTAACCGTGGAAATGATCCATTGTATAGAAACAGCAACAATCGTTTGATAGCGTAGGCGTAATTAATAATGCCACATAAAACGATTTCTATAAACTTATGGACTGCGATACAGTTTGTTCGTTATATAATGGAACGGAGAAATTGGAAAAAATACTTTTGGAAAGCATAAATATTTTGTAGAAACTGTTTGGAATATAATAAAAAAGAACACTTAGATCAAAAGTTGAGACATAAACCAAAAATTATCTCAACTAGTGATCATAGTGTAAAAAATTTTGTTGAAATATTTTTTACCCTAACTTTTTGTTGTCCTGAGATTACAGTTTGAAAATTACCAAAACTGAAGCTATTTAATTGCATGTGTAATCCTTATAACATTATATCCTAAATAAACCCGAAAGGAAGTTTTAATAACTTTAATGTTTCAGTAAACGCTACTGGCTTTTTGTTCAGTGGGCAAATTTCGTAAACATGACAAGTAGTTTTACAAACTAATTTTAATTGTATAGCATATTAAATTCCTTATCAGTAACAAGCTTTATCCTAAGGGTTATAGTTGCATAATTTTAACAAAACTTGGTATAATTTCACAATTCCATAATTTTAATAGGATAATCTCCATAAGTTTAAAACGACCTACCGACAATTTTTTAATCAATTGTAGCTTTTGTTAGGCAATCGAAGTAGTGATAAAATGTCGCTGCCGCGCAAAACTATACTTTTAAGCATACACCGCGCTGCGATTTGCACAATGTCCGGCAAGCCTTAACGATTAGAACAGCATTACATTTACATGAACCAAGTTGCCGCATTTTTTGCAGTACTGGTAGCTGTTAAAAGGTAATAAACGCAACTATTAATACTTCTGTTACCTTCATTGAATGCCCCTATCTATTTTACAATTTGCACATTATGAAGATAATGGTAAGTAAATTGAATATCCTCCTTAACTATTTAAATATTATTTTTTCTTATACCCGCACTGGTATCAACTGTTGAAGTGCGGGCCATTACATGGTGTCAGGAATAACGCCAAATAAGACAGTATTCGTTTGCTAAGAAACAAATCAATTTAATTTTTTTAAAATAAAAGCAATATGTAGGTCAACCTCTTCGATATGAAGTTAATTTTCAATAGAAGTACTCAAACCTTATTAACTCTTATCTAACAATACCGTTACTCATTTATCGGTCGAACAGTTTCACTCCTACGAGAAATTTGTTTAATTAAAATCCATTAACAGTTCAAGTATTTTGCAATCTAGTTCAAGTAATCCTTGCTAAAGAAATTATAATTCCAACAAAAAAATCTTGGAGCCAAGAATCAATAACCGAGGCGTTACCACAAATTGAACACATAAAAATTCCTCTTAATTTGCTTGAAAAATCCATGATGGCCACTATACGCACTGTCAATATTAAGTGATTTAAGAGCTTGATCCTGCCGACCATGGAAAGATGCCGCCAATCAGGATTCAGGTAGGTGTACTGTTACCAAGATTAGAACCCAAGTTAAACAGTCAGTAGCTTCATATAATAATTTTTAAAACCATTTTCTTTTACAATTAAATCTGGGATTACGACTTTAGTTTTTTCCAACTTAAGCTTTAAAATAAATTCTCTGGATATGCAAATGCTACTTAAGTAGCTGATTTTCTACGGTGGGTACTTAAATGCTCTTCAGTGAAAAGATTTATGCATTTTCTAAGATATATAATAGCATGGATTAATTTTCAATACATTCCAATGGAGTTATGTGCTCATCGAACTTCTGCTATGCAAATGAATTTATTACCACTTATACATGGTGTTTCATAAAATATGAGAAAGAATATATGCTAATTATAAAATTGTGTTGAAAGTATTGAGAATAAGTATAAGAGATACTACATTATAAAGCTATAAAAATATCATTACCAAATTAATAATAAATAAATAAATTGTTAGTACTAAAAAAACCACTAAACGAATCATCCAATAATTTAAAGTAATAGTAATCAATATTTTTAATTTAAAGTCATATCTTGTTAATTTGTTTGTATTAGCCTCACCTTGTGTGATATTTTTAAACTATCCTTAATCAATAGATTCAATTCTTATCATACAGTTATAAAAAATGAAGTTAACTTCAACATTTGAAACTTGCTTAATGGCTCCTCTCGGAATTCTGAAGAACTATTTGTAATCGATAATCATGCGCAAGACCAATTGGATGTCATTTTGGCGCATAAAAACAAGAATTTAAAATACGAAAATTATAAACTCTTTTTGATGTAAAAACAGGTATAAATATGTAATGGTGAGCGTGAACATGAAAATTACATTAATTTAATCAAAAATAACATGGTAAGTCGTTAAATGTTAAACATTACTGTCAATAAATACATTAGTGCATAAAGACTGTATTACCATTACAACATATTTATTTATTAGGAGACAATTACTCATAAGTATTTAAATTATAACGAAGTTTATTGAAACAGCTATACTATTTGTTTTATTCCATTAAGTATTTTAACATGCCGGTTGCCTTCATTGAAATAGGTACTCGTAACACCAATATTAATGTAGATTTCTAATATATTATTTATACAGCATAGAACGTCACAATAGGATAATTTTAACTATTGTACTATTAATTTGAAAAGTTATACAAAATTTTAATTTCCAATAAATAACAACAATCAAACTTATTTTAGTGCTAATTTTAACATAGGTACAATACGTGGATCAAGTTTGCATCTAATCAAATCAATATTAGCTAACATTATTATTTTAGGTAGGTACCTAATTTTCAACAATCTCAAATCAGGTGACTTCAGAATAGGGAGATAGTGAATTTGTTCTATACCGTATCTACACACATTGTATATGTTTCCATGTGTTTATTGTGGAGGGAAGCAATGAACTCGATTGTCAGAAGTGTACCCGAAAATCAACAATTAAGTACACGTATTATTTTCCAAATCTGTTCGGCTAAACTTTGCATCAGTTAATCACTACCATTTGGGGTATTGCATTCTTTATACGGTAACAATTCCCAAAAACGTCTTATCAATCGTGGGATGGAATTACTAATAGATCTAAACGGGTGACTGGCCTCTACGCCACTTTTTTTGGTTTCGTTCAAATCAATGAAGCTGCGGTGGTATCTTTGGATGCTTGAGAAATCTAATATGGAACAATAAATATACAACCATGGAAAGCAAATCTCATAATATAATATACAACACAAACAGCACTTTGGGAGTTGAAGACATTAAGAGACGTGCAGTAGTCTCAATAAATTAGTTGACACTTAAGTTTATTATATAAAAAGTTATATTTTAATAATTCATAACAATAATTTTTGTAATATTCTTTACTATAAAATAAATTTAAATTAATTAAGCCTTATAAGCAAAAACATTTAATTGATAAAAATAAAAAGTATTAACATAAAGAGAAGATTAAATCTCAAAAAATGACAAAGAATGATTTTCAACATTTCTCATATTTGTTTTCAATAATTTTGCATTGTCATGCGTAGAGCCTCATATTTGCATTGGTCGTCCAACAGCAACTTCGAATTATCCTCTTAGGCTGCATGCAGACTGATAAAGCAAAAACGCTTTAAGAAAAAACATTTTGCCGCACTAAAAAAGCATTTTCCTTTATTTAAAATCATGATAAAACAAGACATTGGTAAACAAAATGATTTGTTTTGTCTTAAGGCGTTTTGTTTGGTTTGTTTTGTTAAAATCCATAATCTTGGGCGTCAATGCACACTAGTCAAAAAATCACACTTAAATAATCATCATCGAACAATTTGTTCGTTCGTGCTTTATGGTGTGTTATGCAGTTCTTGTTGAGTGTGTGCATTAAATCATATCTATAGCATTTAAAAAATAAGTTTCGATCGATTCGAGCAAAAACATTTTGTCTTAAAAAGTCTTTGCTTTATCAGTCTGCACGCAGCCTTATACTAGTTTAAATTTTTCGCGCAGGATGATAAGAATTTGAAACAAGTCTATAAGGCAATAATGTTAAGTGGAAAATATAGTCAGACAATATAAGGAAACGAATATATCAAAAGAACGAGTTCAAGAATATTATCATGCACTGACCTCGAAGGAAAATCTTAAGATACGAAAATAAAATTAATGGATTGAGTAACCAAAACAGATAACCAGTAACATCTTATAAACGAAGGGGAGCATTAAAGGTCAAAGAAAATTTAAATGGCTATTTTTTCTTTTAGTAAATTGTTGACGAGCCATAAATCGAAATGCAATTTTTCTTATTTATGTTCAATAAGTGTTTGAGCACTATCTCAAATAGGTGCGGATATACAGGTAGAATACAACAGCACACCATAGATCCATGTGATTCGTACCGGTCTGTACACAGGAAATTGTTATATTACGCCATTAATGCGTGGTTACCATAGTGGTGAAGGCTAAAGGCCGCAATAGAACCTTTCTAGGATGGTAATTAAAAAACTTTAAACAATGAGAGGTGTGTTATGAACAGATAGATAAATACAAGAAACTCGTAGGTATGCAGAACTGGAGTTCAATTTTTAGCCAGATGGTATGCTGAAAAATATTTTCGTTCGTCAATCTGCATTGCACTTTGGCGAACTACTTGTGAATACGCGCGCTTAAACAACTGCGCCACCCAGGCGATTAGTTTATGTTTCGCGGAACTTCCATACGTACCTATCGTACAAAAGTTTGGAAGCAGTAAGAAAATTCAAAAATAACCATAAAAAACAAAATACTATTTATTGAAATCAAAACTTATATAATCAAAACAAAATAACGAAAAAAAGATTTTTAAACTATACTAATAATGCAATTATATTATTCAATTTTAAATTAAATTCTTGCTTCATCGAAATGACCATTTTTATTCTTTATCACGTAGGAACACATTTCTGGCATTTTATTTATTAATTTTCTAACGATTTTACTTTTTGTACTTTCCTGTCCAGCTGATCCAACGCCAATTCAATTGGAGACAGATCAAGTGATTGGAACAGCCATTCCATGATTTTTATAACATTTCCGGTTTCTGTTTATTTAAAAAACCCCTGGCACAATTTTGAAGAGTGCTTATGGTCATTATCCTGCTTAAAAACGAAATTTGGACCAATAATATTGACCCTAGATGGTATGGCATGTTCCTGAAGAATTTTTAGATAGCCTTCTTTGTTTAGCTATCCTTCGATTTTGATCAGACAATATTCCATTTAGAGTGGGCAATAATAGCTATCGTGATAGTTTTTCAACCGTTCGTTTCCTGTTTTCTTGCTCTCTCAGTCAGTAATTAAATATTGAGAGCTCTTCGATGTTTCCTTCAAAAATGGTGCTCTCTTCCACATCCTCTCCTCAGAGTTAAAGTTGAGTATGGAGGATTTAATTTTAACGTCAGTTCCGAATAAAAAATTTTAGATAACGGTTTCGGCATTAAAACTCCATGGTTGCTTTAACTACTTGGGAGTACATATAGATGGCATCAATTGCGAAAGAGATGAGGAAATGAGAAAAAGAATTCAAGCTGGAAACAGGGTATACTACCTTAATAAAGCACTCCTGAGAGATAAAAAACTAAGCAGAGAAACAAAAATGAAGATCTACAAAACATTGATCAGACCAGTGATTGCGTACGCAGCGGAAACGGTTTGTTTTTCACAGCGCGAATCCGAAGAACTGAGGGCATTTGAGAGAAAAATACTACGCACCATCATAGGCCCAAAGAAAAGTGACAACGACGAACCCAGACCGCTTATGAACTATGAAATTGCCAGAGAAATAAACGGCGAAGATATAGTTAAACATATGAAATCGCAGAGAATCAGATGGCTCGGACACATCATGAGAAAGAACGACGACGACGTGGTAAAAAAGATAACGTTGTGGAAACCGGCGGAGAACAGAACAAGAGGAAGGCCGAAGATCAGGTGGTGGGACCAGGTAATGGGCGACCTATCGGCAATGGGGATAAAGGAATGGACAAAAAAGGCACAAGACAGGCAAGGATGGAGGGATGTCGTTAAGACCGCTACAACACATGCGAAACTGTGAACCAGACATAGGAACGAAACACGTTGATTTCATTTGAAACATGTAATATGAGGACTGATCCCCCTCTACAAAAGGATCTGTAAATCCTGGAACAGGATAGCAATATTCGTTTGAATGTAAAGCTTAAAATAAAAAATAAAATAAAAATAAATAAATGGTTGCTTACACTGAGATGCAAAATTGCGTGCTGTTAATCGGTTACAGAATTATTTTTAATATTTGCTACATATTTTTTCAAGGAGTGAAACCTGATGGTATTTTCACTTCAGCAGTCTAGTGCCATAAACTTTGGTATAGTTCGAAGTAGAACCACAAACTATAATAATAGATCAGATCAATACAACAGCAAATCAAATTTTATTAGCTGAAAAAATGTAAAACTAAATAGTTATGAATGCCATGTCACTGATTTGGTGTTATTGCCTGTAGAGTATACAGAAAAATAGTGGATAGAGTATTTTGTCGCCTCTAGGTATACAGAGTGATCCACAACTTTATGTCGACATAAAAGCATATAAGTTCTTTCTTTAAATACGGGTGATTATACCTACATCAAAAACCAGAATTCAATTAGATCTCACATTGCAATCCGTGTCCCATTCCTTTTGAGACACTGTACAAAATAAATCTATATCATGTTTTTTTCACACGTGATAAGGAGTAAGGGGCGCATACATTACAACCTTCCTTTACTCAAATTTCTCCTGGTTTCGGTACTGGAAGGGGGGGGGGCGACACATATTATTTGGATATTGCTTTACAACATTGTGTTTATTAACATTTTATATTATTTTAATTAAATGAAAGGTAAAATTGAAGGGAAAAGCGTTTGGAGAGGATAAATTTGTTGATATGACTGCTTAATGTAAAACGTTATTGAAGACGGTCCTAAAATTCGCAAAGTCGTGGATTAGTTAGTGATTATGCACCCTATGCCCAAAATATAATTTGGAACCGATTTTTCCACAGATGGTCAAATTTGACGGGTTTTCTTTCGACGAAAAGATGTCATATTTTCAATTTATCTGACAGTTATTTGAAAACTCCTAATTGAAGGTGAAAAAAGTCGACCGTTAGTAAAATTAAACAAAACAAAATTCAGAGATATTTTTCAAAGAACTTTCTTTTCCGAATTTTGCTGTTCCGATGTTCTGATAAATGAAACCAACATCAATTATTTTGCAGTGTTTTTTTTAACTTCTAGGGAATAGGGAATTTAATTTTATGTCTGAGCGGACGAGTTTGTTAATTTTGAAAGTATTGTTTGTGCTGATTTGAATTAGTAGGGAAGTTTGGAATGTTGGCTCTATGTTTGTGCTGGGTGTGCGCGCTGAACAGAAAATTTTGGATAGGACATGGGTTATCTTTAGTTTTGGTTAAGGAGGCATCTTAATTTGTTGGTATTGAGTGTAAAAATGGAATAGAAAATAAAATTTAAAAAAAGAAGTGTAGATTTAAAAATAAAAGTTTTATTAGTGAAAATTGTTATTCAAGAGGCGGCCATTTTTTTCTTTTTTATTTCAATACCCTTTTTCATTTTCAAGTATAGACCAACAATTGTATGCATTTATATCAAATAGTTTAATCGCAATCAATAAAATGGCAAGTTATTCTGTGAGAATTTTGCGTTTTGCGTTGCAAGTTGCTGCATGCATTATTTATGGTTTAGCTTATGTCAAGTTACATATTATGGAAAATCCGGGCAGGGTAATAATTTTTACTGACCGTCTCTCCTCGGCAGGCAATGCCAAACCACCGAAATAATCTGCCTAGAAAATCCACCTCGAAATGTAGTGTATTACACTTCCCGTGGTTCGGAGCCCACGTTAAACAAGTAGGTTCTCTATGTATGTAAAAACAATTTGAACTCACATCGCATGCATAGAAAGAGATGGGTCACCAAACCCTCGTTAGGGTAAAATGACTGAAAAGGATGGAAAAATATACACCTGTAATTACACATTAGGTTCAGAAACTTCAACAAATTCATCACGACGATGAAAATATTTATAAATTTTATGAACAAAAATTGATGAAATCGAATTAATTGTATTGATATAATCATTCGTTAAACCACATACTTATTTCATGATTTTTACGTCACATTGATGATTTTTTCATTATAATGATGAATTTTATTTTGTGATCGGTGTTCATCAATATGATGTACCAATTGTTTTTCAATGTAGATGCACTTAACTGCCAAAACTATGACCAACTATAATGTAGTAAACTTAATTATACGCAATCTACACAATTTTTACCTTAGAAATGTTCATGAACAGAAATTGATGAAATCGAATTAATTGTATTGATGTAAGCATTCATTAAACCTCAAATGTGTGATTTTTTCATTATCTTGATGAATTTTATTTTATGATCGGTGTTCATCAATTCGATGTACCAATTTTGTTTCAGTCAAGACGAACTAAAGTAGAAGACTTAATTATACGCAATCTGCACAATTTTTACCGTAGAAATATTTTTTCTTCGATATTATTAGGTCTAGAAAAGCTTTTCTTTTTTTTAAATACAATTTCATAAAATAGGATCTTTAAATCTTATCGTATACTCTTTCACCGTGCACTACAAAAACGAATGAATGATGAAAACCTGAGATCCTAAAATATTGGTAAAAGCAGATCTATTGTGAAATCTAATAGAGCTCGGGTTTCAATAGAGTTAGAAGTTGTTTTATACGGAGGTGTATAGAGAATTTAATTTACATTCTCTTATAATAATTATATGAAAAAAAAGTTTATACGTATTGAAAATCAAAAAACTACGTTAAATAAAATATTTTCGAAAAGGCTATTAATATTAACATAATTAAATATGAACTATTAGTACAAATGTATAAATTAGTACAAATAATTGAAAAATAAATTATAAAACATTCTGTTATAAAAAGAAAAATTAATTGTAAAATTTTAAATAAAACTTTTTGAAATGAAAATCTTAAATGAAGGTAATATTTAGTAATACTATAACTAATTAATTATCGCATTTTTCGGACCGTACGACACACCTACGCACCTTTTTAAGAACAATCGATTAAAAATTGAAGCACGGCTAATGGTCCGAAAGTAACTTTCAAATACGAATCTAAAATTCGTTCCATAAATTTAAGGTAAATAATAACACAGGTGATAAGGAGGGAAATTAATATAGTACTACAAACATCGATTTCGTACGGTATCAAAAGTTTCAATTTAGAATTTTTGGTATTTAATTAATTGTCGATTTTATTAAAATTCTTGTTAATTATCGCTAAACTACTTGTTTTGAGCAAAAATTGAAAACGTTAGGGTTCCAAGGAGAGCTATTATATCTCGGAACGTGAAGGGGCTGGAGTAATATTTTGATTCCTTTATGCTCAGAATTTTATTTGGTTTAATTTTACTAATACGTATTGGGCATAGGTTGCATGTGAAATAACCAATCCATGACTTTGTGAGTTTTGGGACCAGCTTCTAGCACAAATTTTCCTTTTTTACTCCATCAGTTTGAAGTGAGATATCAAGAACCTGCAAAATGCTATTTTCCAATGCAAAACTAACAGATTTAAGCTAAAATTATTGCATTTCCTAGTTATTCCAGGCAGGCCCCATTTTTGCGATGTAATGTTGTACAATTGAACAATTACTTGATTTTTTGGTGAAAATTCAACAATTACTATAAGGGCTTAAAGAAATTTTTGCATTTTAAATTTATTTTGTTTTTTTTATCTAAATTTACCATATTTGTAATGAATTTAGGGCACCTACTTTAGTCCAACTACAGCTACTTTCGACATCCCCCCCCCAATTGAATTTTGAGTAAAGTTAGAGTTAAACGTTTTAGCTTCAGCCGTCCTGGAGTTATTTGCAAAATTATTGGGAGAGGGATGGAACAGGTTTTTCACTTTTGAAATTTTGGTAAAGCGAATATAAATTAATAGAGCTTAATTCAAGTCTCGATTGGAGCTTTTAAACATGAGCAAAAATAAACAGGATAACCTTTTGATTTGTGATCGCATTTGTCGTATTTCAAATTTTTATTTCCTATATTTTGAACTACGATAGACACAATTATTAAGTTATAAATCGATGTTCTAATTTGTATAAGGGCGGTCCCATAATTACCTGGCCTAACAAAGAAGACACCAAAATTTTGGAACAAAATATTGTTATTTCTCAACATAGTTTTCATTTAGCTCTATACACTTTTGCCAGCGATATTCAAAAGCTTCGATACCCTTTTTATAGTAAGAACCGTCAAACTCTTCAAAATAAGCATCAACCGCATATTCGACCTCTTCATTATTGGCAAATCTTTTACCACCAAGCCATTTTTTTAAGTTTGGAAAGAGAAAATAATCCGAAGGGGCCAAATCTGGCGAATAGGGTGGGTGAGGAAGCAATTCGAACTTCAATTCATTGATTTTGGCCATCGCGATAAGGGATGTGTGAACAGGGGCATTGTCGTGATGAAACAACACTTTCTTTTTCGCCAAATGTGGCCGCTTTTTCTTAATTTCATCACTCGAACGCTGCAACAAGTTCGCATAATACTCGCCGTTGATGGTTTTTCCTTTTTTAAGATAATCAGTGAAGATTATGCCACGCGAATCCCAAAAAACTGACGCCATGACCTTGCCAGCAGATGGAACGGGTTTTGCCTTCTTTGGAGCCGATTCTCCCTTTTGAGTCCATTGTTTTGACTGCTTCTTGGTCTCAGGTGTATAGTAATGAACCCATGTTTCATCCATAGTTATAAATCGACGCAAAAACTCGGATTTATTGCCCTGAAACATAGCCAAACAATCGGTTGAAACATCCTCACGACGCAGTTTTTGTTCCATTGTGAGCAAACGCGGCACCCATCTTGCACAGAGCTTGGTCATGTCCAAATTTTCGTTCAATATGCGATGTACAACACTTTTTGAAATCCCTGTTATATCTGCTATCTCGCGCACTTTCAATCGACGATCACCCAATACAATTTTGTGGACTTTTTTCACATTCTCTGGAGTGGTCACCTCATTTGGTCGACCATTGCGATGTTCGTCTTGGCAGCTCGTACGACCTCGTTTAAACTCTGCCACCCAAAATTTTATTGATGAAAATGAAGGTGCAGACTCCCCCAAAACAGGATCTAGCTCGTCTTTGATGTCGGTTGGACTGAGACCTTTTAAATGAAAGTATTGTATCACATAACGACAACCAATTTTTTCCATGTTTATAAATTCACTGAGAGCGTTCACTACTGATGACTGTCAATCAAAGACTAAACAACGTATCGCTGTCAAACTTCGAACTTAAGCTTTATAAGGTTGGTACTTTCGAAAAAAATTTTTGTTTTCAACCAATTAACGCCATCTATATGTTAGGCCAGGTACTTATGGGACTACCCGTATTAAGAACTTGGTAACGCCATATATACACAGAGAAAAATTTGAAATTTTAAATGTCATTCCATTTTATCTACACTATTCAATATTCACTTTAATCCCACTGTAAATCTTGATCTGAAGAAGTAATTCCGGAAGCATTGGAAACTCTTAACATGGAATATTTTTTTTTAAATGCCTATCCCATGTTATTTCCTAAGTGTGGGTAAAATGAGAAATTTCTCACACTTAAAAAAAATTCTTTCGGCGCTAATTTTTCAAATTGAATCTGTTCAATTCATCAGACAGAAGATCAAAGAGTAAGTCCCCCAATTCGTCTCTTTTAGTGAAATAGCTTAAAAACTAGAGTATCTCAAACATTCAGTATCCATTTTTGGTAACCTTCCCTTATATTTTAAAATTTTGAATTCTTGTGGGAAATAAATTTTTGTTAAGAATTCAGAGAGATCTCTATTCCGACCATCACCAACTTTATGCTGTGGCATTAGAGCTGCTTGGTTAGACCTCATCACTCATCTCCGTAAATATAACTGCTTACATCAGGAATAAATAAAGAAAATATATGCTTGGCTGAACAATTTTCAAAAACCACATCAGCAAATTTGACAGGATTTCTCGTATTTTAGATTTGACAATTCAAATTTCGAATCTATTTTCTAATTATTAAGAAATAAATAATTCAACTATTACGTACATACCTTTCTTCAAATTAGTAATCACAATCAGAAAATTAAAATTAGTCTACATTTTCAAAATATAAATAAATTAGAATAATTTTTGAATCTCAGAAGCACAAAATTAATTTCACTAAAACGGCATCCTGTTCTTATATCGACATTAATTTGTTTTTATCTTAACGTAGCTTTTCTGATATTACAGTAACGAAACGAGAGGAAAATATACATAATATATTGTGGATTCGCATAATCTTATGTTCACTGTAGCCCTACTTCCCTAACATTACACTTTCCATATTACACAACCCACTGTATTATTAATATTTAATATAGAAAAAATACCTAATACGAGACAAAAATATCGACGTATTTACAACTTACACCAAAACCTGAAATACTGAAAGAAAAACTTTGTAGATGATCTGGTCCCTAAAGTAAAATAAGAGGTTCACTTCGTTTTCAAGGGATCCTTTCTTATCATTATCATTTATTTATAATTAAAACTGTTCTGTGTTATTGTAACAAGGATATCTCCGTTTTATTTTTTATTTTGTCAACCTTTTTTTTGTAATTGTAACTAAACCAGTAAACTACAAAAGTTTTTGTATTGCAATATTACGAGCAATATTATCTTTGTTTTTGTTTGTTCCTTATTTTCTTACAGATAAAACTTTTCCTTTCTCAAGGTAAATGGCGTTTAGATTATAAAAGTTTGAACCACTTTTATCGGTCAATGCCTGATAGAATACCTAAAGCATTCAAATGCAACATTTTGAGTATAATATGAATTTAGCATGCAGTAAAATCAATACCTAAGAAAAAATTATTGATCGAGTGGTTTTAACTGTGATGGTAACGATTTATTTTTAGACTGATAAAAGTCTAATGGTACAAACAAATTGAACAAACAATTTTAATTTGGCGTCAGCATAGTACTTGCTTATAAATTAATGATTAGCGGAGCGAATTAATATTAACTTCAAGCTCATCGTTGAAGCTTACCATAATTATTAATGATAATTATGAATTAATACTGTACCCATAAGATAACTTATTTAATTATTTAATTGCAAAGTAATTAATTAATTTAATGAAACATCTTCACATACTTTTAAATAATTAGCAATTTACTGTGTTTGCTTAATTTGTACAATAATTGGCTAACTTTCAAAAACTAAATATTTGTTAGTAACAATTTATTTTTATGTTAATCGTCTATGTTATCAAATTATAAAAAGTCGAAAATATTTTAATTTCGGCGTCAACATTTAATTATAAATTAATGAGTAGGATGAATTACAATTAAATGCTCATCATTGAAGCTCACAATCAATAGTAAGTTATGGGTTAATATACGGTACCCGTAACTGATAACATTTTTATTACACAAATCAAGGCAATTTAGATTTCTTATAATGTAGGTACTACATAAATTAATTTAATTGTAAGTTGAAATTAATTCATAATACATTTAATGGTATTGGATAATTTACTGAGAAATCATAAAACTGCCAATTCTTGATTTATACGTGCAAAATCATTAACAAGAAATGAGAATCTGACGGTAAAGCTTGAAGGATTGTAAGAAAGAAAACAAGGAAAGCAAAAAATGATGAAAAAAAATTAAGTGCCGTTAGGAATATGGGTTATCGTAAGTATCGGAAAAAGTCTTTAACTCTTTGCACGGCAGAGCTTGCTAACAATAAAATGTTTGTATACCTCTACCGTTATGTAATGTTACGCATATTCCCAAGGCAAAACATGAACTTGGTTGTAAAATGGGTAATAAAACATGTAAGGTAACATTTATACAATACCGTTATACTCCTTGGTACAGTTTCAAGAAATTTGTCATTTAGTTTCCTTATTATAGTCCAAAAGTGAAGTTCGTTTAGTTTCATCTACATCAAATCAAAAATGTAATCAAAATTTGGTATGTAGACAATTTTCATAGCTCATTTTGATTTGATATCCCAGTTCCAATTTGAAAAATCATTCTTATATTCGCCAGACATGTTTTTGATATGTTATTAAAAGTGAGGATTATTTCTTCCTCCATTGACCAATTTAATGATTAAAAATTTTAATTCTGAAACAGGTTTTTGTTTGAACTTAGTGGGGGTTCGAAATATTCAATTCAAATTTTATAATTAACATAAAGTTTTTTGCAAATCTAATGGGATAATTTCAAAAATGCATAAACTGCAGTGATTTAAAATTCAGGTCAGAAACGTTTGCGTTTTAAATGTGGATTCAAATTTAAGCGAAGACATCTTCCATTTGTTTTCATTACCATACCGGGGAAAAAAAATCAATAAAGAATAAGTCATCCATAGAGTTGCTTTCGTTATGGTTTAAGATTCAATTTTAATTCGTGACAAAAAGTTATTAGCATTCCAAGCTGACCGTGACAAGTGAACACCATTGCAAATTGCTATAATAATAATTATGAATTCTATTTAATTTTTGTGTGAAATAAAAATTCTGAAATTTGTATTCTAATGCACTTGAATTTATTTTTGAATTCAAAATACTAAAGTCTAGAAAATATAGCTGTCAGCCTTTAGACATTAATTTGTTCAAATAATTTTTAGCTTAATCCAAACACATGACATCATCACTGTGTACATCAATTTATATTGTTTGGACATAAGTAATCCTCTTGCAAGTGCTGGCCAAAAGGGACATAAATCGTGAGAATTTTTCATTGCCTTGCACGAAACTGTTAATATTGGGCGTGTCAATCCGATTACCATATATCTTATAAATAAACTTTCAAAACTGTTATGGGAGAACGCAAATCGGGCCATTTGTAAGTCGATTTCTTAAAAGTGTTTATAAAAAAACTGTAACACGTGGTCTGGATCAAGTAAGTACTTAAGGCGAATCGAAATTACGGTGTTTCCGTTCAAACGACTTGAAAGTTTAGAAAACGAATAAAAAATTGAGAGAAGGAAATACAAAATACAAAATCGGATATCGATTCCATTACATTAAAGCAGTAAACCCATTAAAAACAGTTTTAGTATGTTACCACAACAAAAAAATGTACACAAATTAAAATGTAAAAAGAGAAGGATTACAATTTTCTAGAAAATTATGAATTATCCAACCATTTGTATTCTCGGTCGAGCTTTGAGTTTCAAACGTGAAAAGCTTATGAAATTCCTGAAATAACTTTTTGATGTTGGTAACTTGTTCGAAATAACAAATCTACCCAATTTTTTCCGCATACTTACTTAAATTTGTGCAATAAAACGAATTCTTCTTTTACATTTTTGATAATCAAAGACTTGATTTTTAAATTGGATTTCCTTGATGTTCGATAGGTTAAGTAGATATGTTTAGTTTGTGAAGACATTTTAGCAAATACAGTTTCAAGTTTTATACTAAAAGTTTCTATAAAATCGAATACGGTATCGGAAAATTATTGGACCATGATGTAAATGAAAAGTCAGACTTTATAGGCTTATCTGTGAAGTTATCAATTGCTTTATCGAAAATTGTAAATTGAATGTTAGCATAAATTTAATTAAAAAATCAAAACTATGATTAGATGTAGTTGTCGTATAAAAACGTAACATTGTTACCATAAAAATATTCTACCAGCGAGCATGGTCATAAAACTGTAGGTATTTCTTTTTGTTACTCCACGTGTGGAGGTGTATCAAAGATTTCATGTAATATACATTTACCTTAGAGTACTATACCTATGTTTATGTTTCAGGAGAAAGGTTTCTTATTTTAAAAAGTGGGTATATGACGAAAGTAGAAATAAAAATACGCAAAACAAAAACGTACACCGTCACGACAAATAATACAAAAATATAAAACCTAAAAGTTGGAACCTGTAAAAAAGCGCAACTAGCTTTACCATAAAATTTCCTATTTGTCTGTAAGATAATGAAGGCATTTGAAAGCAAACGATTTTTCAACATATTTCAAGATTGGTGGCATTGAGTATCGTACAAACCGTAAGAGTAAACAGATTTCTATTACTTTTTTATGTAAATTTGAAAAAAATTTCGTTACAAAGTCGCGTCCCCTTTTTATGCTAAATATGCGAGTTTAAGAAGTTTTAAGATAAATATAATTAAAGTTGACAACCGTAACAACTTAGTAACAACGATTACAAGAAGCATTTTTGTTCTGGGTGGTCTAAGATTAATTTGAATTAATTGCATGGAGTTATTCGTCCATTACTTGGTGCATTAAAATTTACAATGTAGATTCTGTTATTTATAGAATTTCAGTCATGTAGCAGACATTTCGATTAATTTGTTAAAACCTTATATAGACAAATTTACTAATTCTAGCATGGTTTTATTATAATATACTTGGTCGGATGAGCTTAACAATAAATGTTCTCGAAACAGTAACAGAAGTCGAAATAAAATAATTAAAGGGATAAATTAGGGAAACGAAAATAAATCTACAGTAAAGAAAGCAAAGTTTAATCAAAGCTGTATTCTTTATACAGGTAATCTTTCCCACAGTACCTACACTTCAGGCCAATTTAATCAAAGTTTACAAAATTCGACCAGTATACGTCATTCCACCTAAGTAAGCAATTTAATCATCCGTAGAGGTTCTATCTCAAAAAAGTAAAATGCTTAATCGGTAAAAAGTGTTTCAATCAGATAACGCACCCTCCCTAAGCAGATTCACATAAAATCCTTCCACTTTACTACTTAATTTGTTTATATAAAATTTTAATTTTATAAAATTTAATTATGTAAATTTTATTACAATTGCGTTTTACATTACGATTCGATTACTTAGATGATTTTCTAATAGTATCGTAACGAAAAAAAATTTAAAAACTTATCCGACGGTTTGCGCCACACCCTAGAGAAATGGCGTCTAAACGACTACGCCATGTCGTAATATCTCCCAGAACCTGCAAAACTGGACGGCACTACAGGAAGAGCACCACCTCGCCCGGGCAAAATTATCTCATTTAAACGTTATTACCAAAATTTCCTCATTAAACAAAAATTAAAAATTGGGTAACGAATTTTATTTCTGATTAAAACATTTTCGGAATTATTCAACACACTAATAACCAAAAAGTTGGATAATATTCCATCTAATTTTCCCACAGAGCACATTCTGGGAAAGTAATCTTAAATTATTGACGAAGAGAAATTGTAGAGCTAGAACGGACTCCCCATTTAATTCAATTTTCTAAACTAACTTTCTTTAAAGTGTTGTTTTGAACCGGAATGAATGTGAAGTTGCAACTCTACTCTGTAATGTGGAAAATTAAAAAATAAAGTTGATAAGGCTTTTTAAAAAATTAAAGTGCAAACCTGCAACGCGATTTTTCAAGAATTAATTTTCCACTTCCTGAAAAATCTACCGTCGCGTCGGTTTATCGGAAACCGTTTCAACATTCATCACGTTTTTTGAATGACACTTGTTGAAAATTATATCTGCATTTACAGCTTGTAAAATCTTTAATTATGTATTAATTCAAAATTCAACATTTTATGTATGTTTTTGGACAAATCCCAATACTGAAAACTTCCTGATAAGTAATATTCATAAAGTTTTATTATCAGTTAAGTTTTCCACTCTAAATTTGATTTATAGTTTTCTGCAAGAGATCATCCGTTAAAAAACCAAACAAACACAAAGTTGTCTGTGTAAATACAATAAAAATGAAAAATTTTACCGACTTAATCAGAAAATTTCCTTAAATAAACTAACCTAATTTTTATAAAACTATGGTTTCAATTTATGGAAGAAAGCATAAAATTTTAAGCTGTAATCCCGTTGCAATTTTTTGTTTATAAATAAGAATAAAATAAAGTGACTATTTATAAAGTTCACAGAATATTATATTTTGGTACCAAAAATAACCACCGCACTTTAGAAAACACACTAATGCATCAGTGGGTTAATCTCGTTAATGTCATTTATTTTTGTATTTTAAAATAGCACTGAAATTTAATCAGATGTACTTGCTGCACATGTTCCGGAGAGTTTGATATCATCAGATTTGTATCAGTTGCATACATAACCTTACTATCTAAAACTTTTTTAGTCGTTTCCATATTTTTTTCTATAATAATTACAGTAATTATTTACATTGTTGGCGACATTTTAAACCTCAACCTTTCGTTATAAAAGTCCATAAGGAAATCTAATCATAAGTTTTACTTCCTGTTAATGGTGAACTATTTACATTCCAAATTGGATGTTTAACTCTGTTCGAGTATAACACATAAATACTGTTAGCTTTAGTAATCGATAAGCTTTGTAGCCATTTTCTCTTTTACAAACTTAGGGCCATTAAGTCTAATTCATACATTAGGCAATAAAGGTAAGAAAATTGATGATGCAAGCTTCGCAATAGTAATTATTATAGCGTAGGTAAACTGTAATTAATGACGATAAAACATCTCTAATTACCTCGTTAAAGTAAAAACTATAGTCAGTCAATACAAACAATTTTACGGGTTTTGTGTACATTTAATCAGCTAAGCAAAGAAAGTTGCAACAACCGTAGATGTCATGGAAGGTAATCATTGCATAAATAATAATGAAAACTCACCTTATCCTCCCTAGAAGTTTGTCTAAACAAGGAGCAAACGTTACCAGACACAAAGACGCCCACTGACGCCGATAGACGCTCTGCGTCACACTGCACTCGAAACACTTCGCACTTCACTGAACTCATTAGAACCTAGAAAAAAATAGAAAATTATAATTTATTTAAATGATTAAGGCTGAGCACCGATTAAATAATTAATTTTGCAAACAGTGTGGTCATAATTAAGAAATAATTATAAGCTACATGCTTAAACGGCTCAAAAAAGAGCTTAATGAGCGCCGAGGTGATTGAAATATAAAAATTATGCAAGCAGTTCGTCAAGAAAAGCAATAAATTATTAATTTATTAAAAGATAAAATTACAACTTGAACATTTTAAAGAACACTTTATCGTATATGGCATGTTACATTTTATGGTCTAGTTTAGCTTATAGTAGTGCAAGTTAGCATTTGCATAGTAATTGTAAATTTAAGATAAATAGCGCTAAATAAAAACAATGAAGCAAAAGCGGCTTTTTATTCAAGTAGAAGCGAACGACCGAATTTGCATAATTATGACATAATTTTTATCAATTGCAGAAAAAGTTACAAAAAAGTTTAATCGGCTGAAAAAGCTTGATCATTTTTTAATTCGCAGGAGCAGGTTTTCATGACTTACTTAGCGTTGTGGGTAAGAAAAACGTTTGGATAATATCAAAGGTTGTGACGTTTACTTTAAAATATTACGAAAATTCTGAACGACTTTATAGATCGATCGCGTTCCTTCATCTTAAGAGTAGATTTAGAGGTCATAATTATACATTTTAAGAATTAAAATTTTTTATATAAAAACTTACTGGAATAGTTGGAAGGCAACATTACTACATGGTACAAACTTTTGCAGTGTCTTGTACCTATCACATTTACTAAAATACAACTCCTCTATATCAAACAAGTCTGACGGATGTTTTATGTGTTTATTTTATATAACAGTTTAGTGCATGGGATCCTTCTTCCAAGTTTTAGGGGCATGTATAACTTAAAATTTAGCTACGTTGAAATGGTAAGAGAAATTTTCAGATAGGTGTATTTGCAATACTACCTATCATAAAGACAAATGGGAGGACAACTCATAATCTACTATATTTTATGGGGTTTGCGAGGGATAACAGCCGTCGTGGGTTTATAAATTTATTTAGTACAATTATTAATTAAAATATGGATATAAAAATTATCAATACGTCCAATATCAGTTGACTGATGGTAAATTCCATTAATTTTCAATTAAAAATTAAAACTAATAAAATCTAAGTTTTTTAATTTTTAATTTATTTTTGATTACAACAATTTTTTACTATGTGTTTTTGCTCAAATGAAGGAAAATGAAACAAATTTATATTTTAATTTTAGGTTAACAGATTGGACCCTGGTAGAAACTAACGTATCCTGTTAAATTAAACGCAGTAGGCAGCATTATGGGCTTTGTGGAAGTTGTTAAATATAGCAATTGCGCCCACCTTACGGATCTTATGGGACCTTCCAACTCAATATTAAGTATTATATAATTTTTATGTACTATTAAAAACAAAATAGTTTAGAGCAAGAAAACTGATTTTAATTACCTATAGATTGCGTTAATACGTAAACTTATAATGGATATGACAAACCCAATGTTAATATACCGTTGCCAAATATGGATCTTAAAGAAGAAAGACGAGTTCGTAATACTGAAATAAGTTTTCCCATCTGCAAGGGTAGACCAAGGCTACCAAGAAAACTAATGGAATACTGGTTGAAAGGATATTAATAGACCAAGAAAGCGATGAATACCGGAATAGACTAATCCATGATAGGAAGAAGATGGAATCAGCGAGGATTCTCAATCATACATTCCTAATCATTTGGACACTTCAAAGACAATTCACTGTTCTCGGATTAAATAAACATTCGGGTGGGTATGCAATAACAAAAAAAATTAATCTATGACCACAGCAGAGCTTTTTTTCACAGGAAGAAAACATTTAGAATTTATATTACTAATAATCTCGCTGATTTTTTCTTCATCAAGGTAATACAATCCCGTTTGAGCAAAAGCAAGAAGGTTGCATAGTAATTTTATTTATGTATCTATCTGCAGAATATATTTAAATAAATAAATAACTGGTATATTATAATACACCGATAATAAATGATTCGAGTGATTTTTTAGGCATTAATTTTATAAAATAGTAACTTATAAAAGCATCAACAGCAGATACAGATTTATAATAAACAACAAAAATCCTTATTAGCTTTTGGTTGAATTGTATTAAAAACAATATTAAAACTTTCCTTTTCTCTATTGTCTCCTTCACCTTATCAATTTAAGTTGTTTGTATTTTTAGTTACTTAATTAACGTAATTTTGAGACGTAGGTAGTATCAATTAAAAGCATAGATTATCGGCCTAAGAGAAGTTGAAGGTTTGCTTTCCTATAAAGGGGAGACCGGAGCTACTACGGTAGAGAGGTAAGTTGACAAAGTCTCATTGACTTTGTGATTGGTGTGATTTTAATTAAAGTTTTTCTATAAGAAGCGTAAATTTGTGAGCAGTTAGACACCGCTTTAATTTACATACCTACTATATTAAAAACAAATTCCCACACCTAATACAATTTTTGCGCTTGTAGTCCAGGAAAGGAAGCAAAGAAATTGGGAAAGCTAAAATTTTGTACCTAATGTACCTGCCAAAATTTCTCTACAATTCCATAAGCGCCAACCCGGAGTTTACCTTATAACTCACTGAATCTCACTTTAACGAAAATTCTCCTTAAACCAAAATTGAAGAGGATAAAATTCTCTACAAAACTGGTAAATCCAAAATTCCTGACAGAATAATCAATTGCAGAAAAGCGAAATGCGAATAATTCTTTTTCAGAATAAAATGTTCGTACAAGTAATTTTTGATATCTGAAGTAAATTCTGTAAAACCTATTTTGTACAGAATTTTGGGCTCTTTAATTTTGATCTAATGATAATTTTCTGTGAATGTGATAAAAGGCGACGTTAGAGGAACTAAAATCCCCAATTGGGTAAGAATTCGACAGGCTATTTGAAAATGTTTCTGTAGGGATCATTCGGACACTCAAATAAATAGGTAAAATTTCCATAACGTCCTTGTGCAACAATCAAATAATAGTTGTAATGGGATACAGGACAGGCAAAATAAAACAATTGTTTAACCTATTGTCGACGTTTCGCCGCCACTCACGGATTCTCTAGAATAACAATTTTCCAACATTACATAAACTAAGAGAGCCGTGCAAGCAAACATCATCGAAATCCAATACAAAAACCCTCCAAAATTCCACGTTAGAAAAAACTTCTACTGACACATTAAAATATTTAGAATCAAAAACTTTTTGTAAAGTGAAAACACCTAACAAGAGTCGCAAGTTAAAATTGCCAAAACTTTAAAATTATGATTAAATATTTTAATGTGTCAGTAGAAGTTTTTTCTAATGTGGAATTTTGGAGGATTTTTGTATTGTTGATTTTGTATTGGATTTCAATAATGTTTGCATGCACGGCTCTCTTCGTTTGTAATGTTGGCAAATTTTTATTCTAGAATCCTGATGAAGCCGTGAGTGGCGGCGAAACGCCGACAATAGTTCAAACAATTGTTTTATTTTGCCTGTCCTATATTCCATTACAACTATTATTTGACTCAAATAAATGTTTGTCAAATTTTAGCTCGTTCGGATTTTGTGCAAGTTAAAAATGAAACTTGTCTGGATTACTGATATTTTTTTTAAATAAATGCTATTTGTTATTTTTTTTTAATTAATCAATACACTGAATTTGCCCAGCGCGGCTTGGTGAGATACGTAAACGACTACGAATAAATAGTTCCCAGTTTGAATTCGACCTGATGTTATGCTTATCTTCTTCTTCGGACTAGGATTTCTACTGTTTGTCTGCTGCTATTAGTAGATATTAAAAATGCTTAAATATATAATAAGATTACTTTTAAGTAGTAATTATAATGTTTTCATTTAATATATTTCCGCCTGACTGTCCTCAAGGTTAAATGCAATTTTTGCCTTGCTTGGCTTTGAGCCACTTGGAGTTTAAAAAATGTTTAAAAAAAAGACGCAGAAAAAAATATAGAAAATTTGAGTATTGGCTTAAATGTTCCCATGAACTCCCAAGAACTCAAACGCTGGCCGGCTTCATTACATTTCGTTTTGTTATTAAGACTTCCGTCTAGAACAGGGGTCGGCAACCTTTTGAGATGGAAGAGCCAAAAGTTACAATTTACAAAATTTTCCAGTTTTTAAAGAGCCACTAACATTTTTGTAGATTTGATTTTTGATTTAAAATAAATAGCTTTAAATATGAAATAATATTTATTCATATAAAAATAGGTATACAAATGTTTCGCACAAAACATATTAAAGTATTTTATGAAGAAATATGAGTGCCTCAATTCGCGGCATTTCTTTTAGAGCTGTCCACTTGTGCAGCGTGACGTGTATACTTTTCTGGACCTCCAACTCTTCTAACTTGCTCTTGAATTCTGTGAACTTGCCACTCCACAAGTGTTTGGTTTTAAAATCCAGCAATTGCATTTGAAGCGAACCAGCATCAATTCCAAATGGCTCAATGTTGATCTCATTTGTATTTGTGTTGAGAGGATTTACTATGAACGCCAGAGTACTTGCGTTTGTTTTGAATTGCTTAAATCTCTGAGCGAATCCATCCTTCATTTTGTTTATAGCCATGCTGAAGTAATTCGTGTCTATAGTTGCATTGGTTTCTTCACGATATTGCTTCAGATTTTCGAAATGAAGTAATTTACCGCTCTCCATGTCTTCGACAAAAAGAAGTAATTTATTTTCGAAACAAACCACTTCTTCAAGCAAGGCAGAGGCTGGGTTTCCCTTTCCTTGCAGTTTTACATTAAGCTCATTTAGTTTTTTTGTGATATCCACCATGAAGTTGAATTTTTGCAGCCATTTGTCTTCTTTCAATTCGGGATGGACAATGCCTTTTTCATTGAAAAATGTTTTTGTTTGTTTCACTCAAGCAAGAAGCAAAACGTTTCAATACGTTATACCCCTGGAAAGCCATTGCACTTTATTGTGCAGAAGTAGGTCAGAATACTGGCTTTCTATTTCTTGAAGAAATTCCTTAAACTGGCGATGGTAGAGTGCTTTTTCCAAAATGCTGTTAATGATATTAATTAGCAAGTTCATGACCTCACTATTTCGGCCGGAAATGTTTGGGCACAAAGCGCCTCTTGATGAACTGTGCAGTGAAACATTAAAATTTCGTGGTTTATTTTTTGCCGAAGAATTGTTGTTACCCCTTTATGTATTCCTGTCATACTTCTGGCTCCATCAGTTGCTATGGAAACGATTTTATTTATATCGATTGCATAGTCTTCCGGGCATTTTTGCACAGCATTCGCTATATATCTTCTCCACGAGTTTGCCCTGAGAGCGGCAGCAATCCTAGCAGTTCTTCTAGTGGATAATATAATTATTAATATTTGCACATGGAACTGGAGAGCCGCATCTTGACATCGAAAGAGCCGATGCGGCTCGCGAGCCGCAGGTTGCCGACCCCTGGTGTAGAAGATTTAAACCTAGAAAAAATATTGTAGAACTGAAAATTGGCTCAAATGTCCCTAATATCTTGCTGAACAACTATTAAAACTCCAAATACGGCAAACTCTGGCTTCGTTCCACAAGGAAATTCTTAGGAGTTTTAGTAAGTTGTTTAACACATTACTTTGTGTATATTTGGGGAAATTTTCAGAGTAATTTATTTTTCTTCAAAATTTTGGGACGGAAAACATAAACCTAGTTCTCACGGCGAGGAATTCCGCAGAATCAGACCAAATAAACTATTTAAATATAATTCTAATTATAAAAAATATAACAGCTGGTATATAAAATAATTAATGAAATATCTTTTCAGGTAGGTAATATTAAGTACATTAAAATAGTTTTTTGTTGAAATTTTGCGGAATTCCGTATCCACAGAGCAGAATTCCGCATCATGAGGTTTTATAAACACAAAAATCCGTGAAGCCGATTTTAGATACATTTGATCAAATTTTTAATTATACGTGTGCAATATTTTTTTTTAGTTAAAACCTAAAAGTTTTGGGCAGAAGACTTCTAACGTCAGAAAACAAATTTTTGGAAGTTTTAGTGTGCCTTAGGGATTTGAGCTAATGTTCAGATCAAAAATTTATATTTTTCTGGGTCAAAACCTAAAAGTTTTTTGCTGAAGATTTACCAAAACAGAAAACAATCAAACCGGAGCTTTAGGTCTAGGGAGTTTTCGTATGTTCTTCGAAATGCCTTAGGGACATTTGGGCCAATATTCAGATTTACAATTTTTGTTTCTAAGTCTACATCTAAAAGTTTTAGACAGAAACTTTAATAAGACAAAAATAACAATGACACCGGCATTGGAGGACTTAAGAGTTGCAATGTTGTAGGGACATTTAATATAATTATCAAGCTTCCAATATTTTTTTCTGGATTTTAGCACAATTTAATCTAAAATTTTTGGCCAGATACCCACACTTCTAACGACATATCAGGTGTGCATTTTACTTAAAGCAACAAGGTCTTCAATAAGTTAGTTGTCGTTATATACAACTCCTCAAAAAATAGTAGGTAGGTACTTTTGAATGTACTTAAAATCAGCAGTGCTGCAAAATTGGGTAGGGTTGTACTGCTGTATTTCATTTCGCGCCATTATTACTTTTCACGAGGGGTTCCTTTGAGAAAAAGATATGTATCCTTAGGAAGAAAATAACAAACCATACGATAACACCAACATTATGATTAAAACTAATCTTTCTCATAATTACATCAACGCATATTTTTCATGACCTTTGATAAACAAGATTTTTCTGTTTTTCGGCCTTCAAGAAGTAAATCACAAATGAGATTTGGGGTAAAAGAAAACGAACGGACATCTCGGTGAAAAGGAAATGTTTTATACGAAAATATTTGAAAGAATCCATCGAAAGATTTTTATACTTTGCCAAACTGCAAAATCAGATTTAGAAAAAACTCCAAAAAAAGTTTTAAAAAATGTACCGAATAGCCCCGGTCTCTCCTATTCTCAATTTTATAAATCTTATAATGATTAGCTCGCTATAATAAAAGCCATAGCATTGAAATGCTTGGTAGTTCTATTCACATGATGATGTTGCGCACTACTAAAGAAAAAATACAATTTATTTGCAAATTCAAAGCTTTGGGATTAGAATCCAGAAAGGCTGTTTAATAAACTAGCGCTTTATCGTGTTTTTAAAAGTTTTGTTTTCCTAAGGCAAAATTTATTGTGCATAGAGAAAGTAATTTGCTCAAACGAGAACAAATTTTAGCTTTTGCGCATTATACACTCCAGAGATAATTAAAACATATTAATTTTTTTGTTTATCAAAAGGAAGTTGAAATTATAAATTATAATAAAAACGCTCGAATCAAAATAAAATCTTGGTAAGAAATAAATCGATATGAAGGAAGTCAATTTGATTATCTCAAAGGGCGTATTTTTAAAACGTTCCAAAGTAACGACCTTAAAGCATCAATTTCTAAAGTCGAAAAGATCAAGGCAGTTCACCTTTAAGTATTGATAAACCTGAATAATACACGACCAACCGAAACATTCTTAACATTTTTATTACTATAAAAATTCTACCACCTCTACATTGTTATAAAAAGTAATAATTTAATAGGAAAGTATCCATCCGTATAGGCAATTTCACGTTCGAATTTACAATTTTTTATTGATAAGATCTCTTAAAAAATATTCCGCCAACGCAAATATAAATAAATTAAAATTGTAAATAAGTTATTATGTAAAATATAGAAATTTATTTGGAGAGTTGCGGGGCAAGTTAATACACTGGTAGCATTCCTAAAAGGATCTTGTCCTCGTAAGTCGCTGCTGCCTCTTTTTCGCAGCGGAGAAACTTGGAACTAACTTAATGCTTTTGTAGTGACTGGTGCTAATACGCCCTATTTATAGACCTTCTTCCTCTATAGGCTTATAAGGTTAAATTCACAGATGGCTCTCCGTTGTTATATCAATTTATTGTACCTAACCACTTAATTTCTTAGCCAATTTGGAAATTTTTGCTAACATATGATTTTTTGTTCTCTTCAGAAAACGTAACCCAGTCGAGGTTTGTCACCGTAAATAGCATTAATGTTACTTTAGTATTACGGTGACAATTTGCATAAATAATGAGATTTGCAGTAAAAAAAAATGTGTAAGTACTAAATAAAAAATTTTTTAAAAAAAGATTAAAGTAAATTGCGCTATTAAAATTTTGGTCTTATAGTATTTCCTAATGCAAAAAAAGAAACAAGTCTCCCGAACGTCTACTCTAAATTTTCTAATAGCAAATGAAGTGGAACAACTCCTGCCATCATGAAAATATATAAAAGAAAAGATCACGTGACTAAAAGTGTGTTACGTGAACCAATAAAACCTTCGAAACCGTTCGATACAGTCATGGCAACCATTTAGGTGAACTCCCTTCAAAGTGAGATGCACGAAAAGAAATCAATGACTGAAGAAAGACAGGACGAGTGCATCAAAAGCCCATTGGGTTACAAATAGTAAAAAGTTTTTATGATTTTGCCATGCTAAATGTTGCTTATGCTTTTTGCTGGTAGATGTAGGTATCTGTACGTATTACCGTTGGCTTTTTTTTTATTTATAATTTTTTTTTAATGTTGAGCTAAAATTATAAACATTTTGTTTATTTTAATTTTACTTATTGGGCGATTGACATTAAAATAGGTATGCACTAATATTTTCTAATTTTACTTCACTTGAGAAATTTCTTCAATGTTATCGCACTACTCAGATCAGATCTTTATAATCCGACGCACTGCTTTCGGCTGATAAATAATATATTATCTTTCTTTTGTCTCGTCTAATATAAAAATTGATGTTTTGTAATAATAGAAAAATTGAAAGAATAAAATAAATATGCAGAAAAATAGCAATAATAAAATATAAAACTTATAACAAATTAAATTATGTAAAATCTCAAATTTTCAACAATAAGTACATAATTTAAATCTTTCTAAGATAAATTAATTTTGTAAACTCTCTTAATATTTTATAAAAGTATCTTTCTTATTTACTATGTTGCAGTTTTTCTATTTTATTATCGACTATTTTGTTTTCCCTCGTGGAACGTCAAGACGTAAAACATTGAGAGAGAACTGCATAGTGTGTCCCCTTGAGAAGGAATAACCTAGCGAATAAATAGTGCCAAACCCCAAATCTCCTAATACTTGGTACCTCTTGATGTATTTTCAATTGGGGTTCTTTGCTGTGGAAATTTTTAAATCATTCGTTTACTTATTCATTAGATATGTACAGAAAAGGTTACAAATTGTAATGAAATAGGTACAAGAGAGTTCACTTTGATACGAAATTCATAAATTACAACATAAAAGCAATTATCCACTCCAAAGAAATCAAAACATTTTTAGAAGTTGTAGTGGTAGGCGTACTGGATTAAATAGACTGGCAGCTTCCTCATCAGGATGTATCAAATTTCTCAAGACTAAATTTTTAAATCGGTGCAATTGATCAAATTTTATAATAATAAATTAACAAACAATGTCGAATTGTTGAATATATTAAGAGATGTTGATATAACACTTACATTCCTCAATACCCGAATTTGTAATTCAAATAAAAATTTGCATAATTTTTAAATTAGTTAATAAAATCAAAGTTACCAAGAATTTAAACTGATTTATATTGTATTCGACTATTACAATATTTATTCAAAATTTACATAAAAATTAAAAATATGGAAATAAATTAATTATAAATGGTTAATTTGTAAAAATAATAATAGAATCTATTTAAAATTATTTTATTAGTAGGTACCATGCCGTGTATTAATTAATTTTTCACTCTACTCAGAAAATTTTAGAATTCTTCAGAACCAAGTAAGTACTCCCTGTTCATAGTAATACTACCAGAAAAATTTAATTATGTAGAGTATGCCTAACAAACTGGATGTTATCATGTAACACTGTATTTAATGTTGAGAATCTGCGACATGTTAAATTTACTCGGAAGTTTTACGACTTGACTACAATTTACATGGCCGCAAAGTTAGTTTAACATTGCTTAAACTTGGTTCAAAATGAATATTTTTCTGAATAATAAATAATTTTTCTGAGTGTAGTGGGTATGATTTTTCACTGTCATGTTAATAATGTAGGTACTCTAGTTCCCAAGTTTTTGTGTTATGGGTTGCTGATGCGTTTAACATTAAAATGAGATCAAATCGGCAGATCTTTACACCAAAGAGCTTGCGGTTTTATTATTATGCCTATATAATTAAAGTTATAGTTGGATTAACTTCTTCTTTCGAGAGCCTTATCAAGTCCCCCTGAAATTGGTGACATTCTCTCCTGTCTGTTATGCATGTAAGTTTTATTATCCACATAGGGAACCAACAGTTTAACGTGGGTTCCAAACCGCGGGAAATTAATATAGGTACTTCATTTTGAAAAGTTTTTCGCTGGTCGCCTGCATTAGCAGTCAAAGTATTACCGTCTCATATTACCTAACACTTCTTTCTTAAAAATAGCCCCCCTTTATCATCATAAAAATTCATGTAAAACGCACATCTCAATATATCATGTAGACAGTTAGATTACAACTTTGTACGCATAAACTTGATATAATCAAGATTAGGTCAAATTAATTTCTGGATACCTAAATTAAGATATTCGCAGTTTTAATATTAATTAGATAGTACAAGGAGTGAGGTACCAAATAAAATTATAAAGTGATGGTTGTAGTTAGGGATAAGGGTATCATAAGGGTTTGTGATATTTTTCAATGGGAGGACACAAAATTTAAAGAAAAAGGAAAAATATAAACTTAATTCCAAAGAAACTTTAATCGACAACCGTTAGGATAAACACAAATATTTAAAAATTGTAGGATTACATGCGATGTGGGGGTGTAAAATTTTTTCGGCCCGACTACTTACCGAATTTAACGACAACTTTTTGTGTTAATACTTTTCAAGATTAAATTAAATATTCAAGTCAAAAATAAAAAGTGAAAATCATCTGATCACCACTCAAAATGAATATTTTTCGTCGCTGTCATGTTAATGATCTACTACAGTCTTCAAGTTTTTATAACATTAAAATGAGAACAAATCGGCAGGTCTTAATCTTCTTTACACCAAAGAGCTCAGTTTTATTTTCAAATTTCTTCTTTCGATGGCCTAATCACGCACCGCTAACGTTCTCTCCGATGTATTTGTTGTGAATGTAAGTGTTATCAACCACATAAGAGACCAATAATTTAACGTGGACTCTAAACCACGGAAAATAAATACACTTCATTTTGAGAAGGTTACTAGGTAGATTACATCTCAGTGGTTTTCCTAACCGAATCAGGCACTCCGCATTAGCAGTCAAAGTAGTTAATGCTAAGTTATTACCGTCTCATATTTCCCACCACTCTGCTTTCTTAAAAATAGCTCCCCTTCATCATCTTAAAAATGCATGTAAAAGTATCTCAATATGCCATGTAGTCAGTTAGATGTTATGGATGTCAACTTTGTACGCATAAATTTGATATAATAACAAATCAATCAAATAAAATTTTCTTTACGTCAAAATATACAGTTTATTCGTAGTATCACGATCAGGGAATCAAAAGGGCTCGTCATATTTTTCAAGGAAGGATACAAAATTTAATGAGAAAGGAAAAATATAAATTCACCGTATATTTTTACTTCCTTCCTGAGTAATTTAATTCCAATAAATGCAAACATTAAAAACAATAAGTTTGCACGCGACCCCGGTGATGTGTGGGTGAAAAAATGTTTCTATAACCTGCAGCGGCTCGACTGCTTACCGATTATAGGGACAACTTTGAAAATATTAATACTGACAAAATAGGAAGTGAAAAACAAAAACCAAGGGGTATGCAATATCACCAGAATACCTAATATGATGATAGCCAAAAAAAGTAAAGTAGTGGCATAAATCATTTTTTAATGGTTTAGCGACTGATCACCAAAATATGCTGAGGGTATTCCATCCCCCAGGGCCCCCAGTCACTGCAGCAATAAATGTTTACCATTTTATGGTAAGTATTTTTATTTACTTAATGTTTATTTAAAGTTATAATTATTTTATACTTGGATTGAAAGTCTGAACATTATATCTGATTATGCATTGACATGTAGTTTACTTTCCTTTTTTGTACATACCATACGATAAATAAATAAATAAATAATTATTTTTGAGTAGTTGTTGTTTACGCTTTTGGATGGGGGACTGGGGACGCTTTTGTGCCCTGCAGGGCCAACTACATCAGCTGGTTGAATATATCAAAAAACCTTTGACCACATTCAGAGAAATATTTTACATTGTTCTATACATTGTACCTATAAACTTGAGATAAAAAAAATTAAACTGTTTATCTCTGAGAACCTGAAGATATTTAGTGACATATTTTTAATTTTTTAGTTTCTGGCATTAATGTGATATATTGTAATTGATGTGATATATTTGATAGTCTTTGATTATTTATATTATAATATGTATGTATAATAAAAAGCAATAATGGAGATATATTGGAAAATATTAAAATAGTTAATAGCTTAAAGTTACTACCTAATGGAATATTACGTTCCAATTTCTTTAGATTTTGTCATTAGCAACCAATATTATGCATAGTAATATAAAATATAAAATATATAATAGAAAATTATAAAAGAAAATGTTAAAATGAAACAAAGAAATTAACAAATGTGAAGTCTTTTTTCCTGGCTTATAAAATCAAGAAAATTTTTTAATTCATTTACGGTTCCAATTTTCAAATTTGTTTATTTAACAATTTTAATCTATTCTGCTTGATATAAGTAGTACTATCTACCTAAGATTATTTTCAATTCTTTTTTTTTATTTTTTCGTCATAAAACTGTAGTCGTAATAATAGCATTCAAAAAGGCCATTTAAAAAAACAACAAGGTGTAAGTATAGTGTATTTCAAATTAATTGGAATTAAAAAAAGTCTAGCATCAAATTACGTTGTTATAAAAACATACAAACTTACTGTACACCTGGTACACGCGTCCACGTGGAGTCGCAAAGAGAATTTTCGTAATAGAAATATTATCCAATAATAAGTCCTTATTATAAATATTAACCAATTAGAACTACACTACTCCACGTGGAGTATGAAATGCGGGCTTTCGTTGGCGCGATAATCTTATCTCTTATATTGTTTTTCCTTGCATAGTTTGTATGTTTTTATAACAACGTAATTTGATGCTAGACTTTTTTTAATTCCAATTAATTTGAAATACACTATACCTACCTAGTAACCATTTTTGTAAATAAAAATATTTTCAAAAAATTAAACTAATAATAATTATTGAAAAGTGAAAATAAAGGATTTTAACTGTTACTCCTTTCTGCCTTCCTTAGTTAAAACATCCGAACCTATAAATTCGTTTTCGGGAGAAAAATAACTTTATGTAAGTAGATATTATAACTCTGTCCTTATTGTAAAATAGCATTTAATGCCTTATGTAATATCGTGCCCCGATTGTAAAATTTTCAATTGTAAATTTCTGGATTGGCAGAGATTGGCGTTATAACATCCATACCAATTCATTTTTCTCCGGAAAACCAATTTTTTAATTAGGATATTTTAACTACGACGGCAGCTTAATTAGGCAAACCCAAAATATAATAAAATCTATAGTAAATGAAATAAAACAAAACACTAAATTTAAAAATTTTATATGAAGAACTCAAATTGATGTGAAGATTCATAAGAAACGTAAAATTAATTGCATGTGGGAGGAACATAAAAAAATAATTGGCAAGATAACGTCAAGATTCAAGAAGAGAACTGAAGAATAACTCTATGTACAGTGAAATAAAATTAACACATTAGTATAGTACTTGCTAAAATAACGCGAAATTAAAGCGAAGATTCAAGAATAGTACGTAAAACATAAAAATAATCGGAAAAATAATGGAGAAATTGAAAGAAATTAAATCGGGCTAAAATTTTTAAATATGCAGTGAAAATGAAACACTACAAAATTCAAAATAAGAAAAGACGTCTTCTTATCCAAAGTTTAAGGTAAGAACTTCGAATTTTATTCTATTGTAATTTATAATTTGTTCTAAATTTACCTAATATCTTTGATTAAATTAGCCTGATGACCAAAATATCTTTTTATCGTAAGCTACCATTTTTATTCTAATTGTTCAATTTAATTTACCCCCCCCCCTCTTCCACCTTTTTAAATTCATGATCTTTTATTTACCTACTCTGGATTTTATTATAGTTTTGGTTTTAACTTAAGAATGCATGCGTTTGAACTAAAAGTTAAAATTGTTTATTGTGATGTTTCAATATTAGTTTAATTTTTTGAAAATATTTTTATAACTGTGTTCACTTTGAATTTATGGTTATTATGGACCGGGTATGGTTGTCACATTTTTAAGAAATTAATTCTTTACTGGTTTGATTTTTCATATTCATGTAATTTTAATATGTAGGCGTTAACTCTGTAAAAAAAATTGATATTTATCCCAGAGCTAGATTTAACTCCGTTTAACAAATATTTAATTGTTTTTCGTTGCTTGTCGCATTATCCGGGTTGTCACGTGTATTTTAAATGGAATAAAATGTCCTAAAAAAAATTAAAAAATTGAGTAGAATCTAAAAAAAATTTTAGTCTTTATTGTTTCTCTGCAATGTAAACGCATAATTAAATAATATCTAGTTTTGTTTATCCCTATATAGCTTATTTTCTTTATAACTGCAAATATTCAAATGGAAAAAAAGCAACCCCACACCCCGCTGCATTTGTAACTAGCAACCCCATGCCGCCATTTTACAAACAACATTTAATTTCGTGTTAATAAACATTTTATTTAAAATATGCCAATGATTTCATCATATTTTAAACTATTAATTTAATTAAATAAGAACATAAACAATATTTCTGTTCAGCATATTTGAGCAATTAAATACAGTTAAACAAAGGAAAGTTTCAGTTACAGGTTCTCAAAACAATCGGTTATCAGTATTTCGACAACCATGCACGGTCTTTTTTACTTATTAGAATTTCGTACATACATCTGATAAGCTGTTACACCACGTTCTGCATCCACGACACCTTTCCAACAGGTAATAAAAGGTTGGCTAGCTCAAAGTCGCGAAGGGGTGGGTTGGTGGAAGGAATGAAAGGGTCGTGTGACGGCACGTCGCAAAGCGTGGGTTTCCTATCGACGACCGGGCAATCCTCGATCGCGATTCTAAAAATTGTCAAAATCGGTGTGAATAATTTACACGGGGGGGGAGTTAAGTCAAAATCGGTGGGGTTAATATACACGCGGGAGTTTGAATGGGCGCCACGCATACGAAGAAATGAATCTCTTTGAAGGGGACTGGTTATCACACCTTCCAAGCTGGTACGCGACAACTTGATGATCTTACAGCGAACTCTCACTCCGGAAAAACCTCGCTCAATGACCTTACCTTTACAGGAGGCGAACTTTCCGTTGGTGAAAATAGCTAAATAAACATTAACACAACAATAGTAATAACACACAAAGTTGGGAAATAATAAAAATGTATTAAATAAAATAATATCAGGGGGGAGTTGACAAAGTTTACACAAGATACTATCAAATTTACATGTCTTGTATAAAAATAAATATGTACAGTTGACGGAACCTTTCCGTGTGGTTTCCGTTGCGAAACTAATACTCATAAAACAATTACTCTTACAAAAATACAAAAGGTTACTTTGCATGAAAGGGGGGGCGTATTGAATACAGCACTCCACCAAAATAAATAGTTACTTAAGCGCAACTTAATAATATTCAAAACTATGATTCATAAAATTGATCATGGAACTTAATCAATGCAATTGATCATCAAAATTCCCAACAACGGGACAAACAAACTTTAGCTACAATACTAAACTTGAAACGTTACGTTAAATTGTTTGGTTACATTCTGAACGCTCGAATGGCGTGGTAAAAGTTACGTTAATAATAGATAATAATATTAAGTTAAATAAAAGGTATACAAAATGGTTGCGATATCGTCTTCCAGGGTTGAACTGAACGTTCATAAACACAACTAATGGTCAATAGGACCAATTAACATCACAATCTTAAAAATATAAAAAGGTTTCTTACTTAATTTGGGTGGTTGATGTTCGACCTCTAGGTAAAGTCGATGACGGGTCCTTCAGGAGTGAGACTTCGTCTTCAGAACGTAGAATGGAGCTGAATGTGATGTCTCAAACCATATCAGAAGGGCAGCGTAATAACCAGCTTCCCAAAAACTCTTCAAATCGGAAGGTGGTGAAATGATAGGGTGGTTCACGCACTGTATTTCACGATAAAATAGGGGTCTCCGTACGAAATAATTCACTAAGTTAGTTATTCGCGAAGTGACAAATAATTCAAGCCGGCACTGTCTAAGTAAGAAATGTTAATGTGGTGTCCGATAAAAAAAAGACGATTGGAATGCACACATGGGTTGGAAGTGCAACACCTGTTTTGTACCATTCGATAAAAGCAATGTTACGTACTTGCCTTATGAGCGGCAAGCAATAACTCGACGTGATTAACGTGATAAGCAGATGGTATAAAAAGTCCGATAATTGATTCAATGTTTAGTAACCATAGACGATATTAATTGTTCGATCACTTATTAAATATTAGCAACAATTGACGATATACTGGTTCGATAAAATATTAATTGTTTAACCACAATGGACGATATTCTGGTTCGATAAAATATTAATTGTTTAACCACAATTGACGATATTCTGGTTCGATAAAATATTAATTGTTTATTAACAATTGACGATATTAATCGTTTAACAACAATTGACGGTATTAATCGTTTAACAACAATTGACGGTATTAATGTTCGATAAAATATTAATTGTTTAACCACAATGGACGATATTCTGGTTCGATAAAATATTAATTGTTTATTAACAATTGACGATATTAATCGTTTAACAACAATTGACGGTATTAATCGTTTAACAACAATTGACGGTATTAATGTTCGATAAAATATTAATTGTTTAACCACAATGGACGATATTCTGGTTCGATAAAATATTAATTGTTTATTAACAATTGACGATATTAATCGTTTAACAACAATTGACGGTATTAATCGTTTAACAACAATTGACGGTATTAATGTTCGATAAAATATTAATTGTTTATTAACAATTGACGATATTAATTGTTCGATAGTACCTGCAGTTGACACACACTAATTTTTAGCACCAATGACTTGTATTTATTTAAAGACCTCTAATAAATGTGAGACCTCGATAGTTAATTCCGCTTTTGGAAGCGCTAAGATACGAAAAAGGTAGTATCAGATTCCAAGTGAATCTCTCCGAATATGCAATTTGCAGCTCAATTTATGCATTCTCCCTACTCTGATCTGGGATTTTTCCCACTTACTGATTGATTTGGATCCTTGTAATTGGGTCCTATAAATTTAGAAAGAAGGGAGACGTGATTTAATTGGATAAATGCCTAGAGTGTGAGGGCACACTTTCTTCTTTCTCCATGTAAAGTGTATCGAGAAGTTTGGTACGACACGTGCGAGCAAAACAATTTTTTGCTCGTCTGGTTGGACGAGAAAGGTCTAACTTTTGCACTTTTTACTTGTTTTTATCGAAGTCTGTAATTTCGAAATCGCTATCCTTTCCATGTTAAACCCGAGCACATTTGGCCGCTTATCTGCACATGGTCGAGATAGCAAGACAAAAGGCATTGATTCTCACGAGTTTCAAACATGCACGTGTGTGTCCTTGTATTGACAACTGGCTCGTGATTATGGATCGTATAAAAGTGTCTCTCGATCCTACCTAAAATTTATAGTAATGCATTTGCCTATATTGACGTTTAGTTTGCAACGTTATAGAATAGAGAATTTATTGCCGATGAGGTGAATTATGGATTAATGCTACGTCAACATTATTAACACTTCCTCATCTACCGTATGGTTTATTGTACGTGTATTAAAATATTTGATGATACTTTCCTAACTATACAATTCTTAAGATTATTGTGCATTTGCAAAACGTAAATTTATTAGTTGAGCGAATGTTTCAATCTTTTATATTTACAACCCGACCTAAAAATGTTTTCCCAAAGAGTAATTTTCAACGGATCGATTCGAAATTTAACATATAAGTTTAATAGATCATAAACGCAAAATCTAAGAGTGCGCCCGATGCGCGGAATAAGGTGACACTCCCCTTACGTCAAGAGTGGTTATCCCTAACTACTCTTCAACTGGGACGCGCGCAACCTCAACCGAAACAAAAACTGTCCTACGATAAACCATCAACACTTATAGTGCTGCAACATCTACTCAACTAGTGACTAGACTATACGTATATGCCGGGAAAGAGAGAGAAGGTTCACCTAACCCTAGGCTTAATCAACCCGTGAGTCTTAGTGACTCCTACATGAGAGGGCGGTTCGCGAAATCACGCGATCATTCGCTGGCCGTGGGACCCACAAATGTCTGTGAAGACACCGGACTCTAGATCAAGGTAGACCTGAGCTAAGGTAACACTTCCTTGGCGTACTCATATTTACAAAGCCTTCTCTAAAATGGTTCAGTCGATGGGGACTGTCTGCCTTTTTCAATACGTCGAAAAAACAGAGTAAAAAAAAACGTGTGCTTGGCTGGATCAAATTTACAAAAGCCGTTCGGGGCACTTCAGTAGATGGGGACTGTCTGTTTTATCATTTATCGTTGGTGAAACAGAGAAAAAAACTTGCGCTTAGCTTGATCAAATTTACAAAGCCGTTTGGGAGACCATCCACCTTCATCATGACTTCGATCCAAACGAGATGATCGGAAGAGAGAGAAGAGGTAGTGATGGGGGGTAAAAGATAGGAGTGGGGGGGAGGGGGGGGTTAAAAAAAGTGAGGGGTAGCAACCTACAAGGGACAGTTGAGGGACCAATTCCTCGAACCGTCCGAGTTAAACACGAATGCAACCGGGAAAAATAGTGGGGCATAAATCGTAATACGAAACGGGACGGGATAGTTTGCTTCCATCAGTGTAGTCGAAGGGAACGTCCTTGAACCACACTGACGTAAACGGGAGCTTTCATTGAATACAAAAAAAAATCGTGGGGCCTAACCGTGGACCTACACAATCTATCGCCTCACAAAAAAAATGAAGCTAGCACAACTAAGGTTGACTCTACCAACGCTAGTGGTGAGTTTTGATGTGCAAAAAAAAACATCGTCATTTATTGAGAAGTCCTGCGGTGATCGGCACCGGAGAAAACTTCACTCTAAATGTTGTCTTACACAGGTAGTGTTAGTGCAAGACGGGGACGTTGTACCAGTGGAACGTATCCACTAGGGTACAAGGCCACAAAAGATCATAACATGTAACATAAGGGGGGGGTTTAGAAGTTGAACGACGGCTGGATCAAATTTACAAAGCCGGCTCTATCTAATTCGGTAGGCGGGGGGGGGGTTGATTATTTCAAACGGGACTAAAGTTATCGTTATACACGAGAAAAAAAAATTTAACAACAAAAAAAATATACGTAACTGATTGAAATTCGAAATGGTGACAACCGTTCGGGTGCACCTAAATGTATGCTGAAAAATATATGAAGTGACTCTACTATATGAAACTGACGAATGTGAGAAACAATTTTTCTCCAAAAGGTCAAAACGTAACTATGAAATTAACGCATGACTAATGATAACATTGGGTAATCAATTCAATGTAATCCTAGTCTCTACTTGATTCAACTGAGCGATTGATTGGGTGATTAGGCCAATGGCTCGCTAAGCGTACCCTCTAAATCCATAAACAATAATTTCTGAAATGGTTGACTGAAAATTCAAAAAAAATTCGAGATTACAAAATGACATGACTAAAAATTCAAAACAAAAAAAAACTCGGGATTACAAAAATGACACGCGAGATAAACAATGAAGCAAAAGAAAAATGACCCGTTTATACTTTGGGGGCACGTAGTTTTATGTCGTACGATAAGGACATAACAAATATCTCCCTTAACCTTACTGACTTAAAACTAGCTTAAAAATACCCAAACTTTACGCTAACTAAACCGATACCTAAAATTAACTAAACCGAAATCTAAACTAATCCTTACATACTAAAAGCGCGAGAGAAAAAAAAGTTACACAGAAAAAAAAAATTCCACGTCCCAAGTCTTAAACAATCTTAAGCCGTTGTGACCGTTGCGAGAGAGGGCGGTTCGCGAAGTCACGGGATCGTTCGCTTGCCGTGAGACCCACAATCACAAACAGAAACGCTGAACTCTAGCTTGGGTTGGACCCGAAAACGTGGTAAAAGTTGGGAGGCGTCAAAATATACGCCTCTGGGATGAACGGATCAAATTTACAAGTTCACCCCTAATGGGTTTGTTCTTCCTTAGACCGGCAGGTGTTATGACCGTGTAGCATAGTTGTAGTCAATCTATTATTCCCTAACAAAAGGTAAATTTCCCAGAGTGTTGCTTCGAGTTATAACCCCTTACTTCTGTACGAAATTCCCTTACTAAGAAGGTTCCTTTGGGGCAGATTTTCATCCGCCAAAAAAAAATGGGACGATAATTCACCGGGGAATGGACTAAGCCCACGAAATTACTTTATAACCCTGGGGTTTGGATCGTCGTCCATATGTGGATCGACGTCCAAAAAAAAAATGTTTATCTAGCAGTGGAACCATGTCCAGCATGATAATTCGATAGCTCGATGAGAAGTGGGTCACTCTAAACAACTATTAACTATGACAACCTTACTACAAAAAATAAAATTCGGTAAAATTTTCTAAAGGGTATGTTACAAAAAACTTCCCCTAAAGGGTGTGTTGCGACAAATGATTTGTCCGAAATTGGACACAAGTCCAAACAATACAACACGGCATGAGGCAATGTCTAATGCAATTGCATTCTCAGCCCTGATCTTAATTTCTAATCTCAAAAACGAAAACGAAAAAGCTAAAAAATCTATTTTAAACGGTACTCGATACCAGGAAAGAACGGTGAGGGATGGTGGGGGCAAGTTAACGTCGTGCGATTGACAAAAAGACATGGTCAGTGTGTATGAAGCGACAGTGACGCACTGACCTCAACCCGAAATGATAACTAGATGTTACCCTACCACTAACTTAAAGAAAAATGTCACAATGGACTGGGATTCAAAAACTCTTTGATTGATTTGATTCACCAAAGAAAACTCTACGTTAAACTTTAAATTCAAAAAAAACTCAAAAATAAACTTTAACTGACTTCAAGCAACTTCAAAAAAACTTTAAAAAACTTTAACTTAAATTCAAAAAAACTTTCAACTGAATTTGAAAACTTTCAATCTAATTTTGAAAAACTATTAGTCAAGTTTGAAAAACTTTTGATCAAATTCAAAACAACATTCCATTAATTTCAAAAAAAATTCCCCTCAATTCGAAAAAAACTTTTCGTTAAACTGAAAAAAAACTTGGCTTCAAAGGCCGATATTAAATTCAAAATGTTCATCTCAATTCAAAAAACTTGACGTTAAACGAAAAAAGATTGGCCTCAAGGGTCGATATAATTTAAGTATCACTATTAAATTTAAAATGTTTACGTTAATTAAAAAAACTTGACGTTAAATTCAAAAAAAACTTTAACTCAAATGGTAACATGAAATTCAAAAATGTTTACCTTAAAAAAACTTGAAGTTAACAATAACTCAAACTGCTCTAGATCAAACTCAAAATTCGGAAATACGTCTGCAAATGAAATTCAAAAAAACTTTTACTATTCCACTAAATGTGTGCATAAAATCTCAAAACTACACCCACAAAACTAACTTCGAAGATTGAACCTTGAAACTAAATTCAAAAAAAATTTTAGAAAAACTTTACGTTAAATGTCCATACAAAATTCAAAATATTTAAAAAAATAAATGCGTAACCTAATGAAGTGCGTAAATGCGTAAGTGCGTGACCCGTAGTCAAGCGTAAGAATGCGTACGAAACGCTTTGTGTCTTGTTCGAGACAAATGAAAACAAAACAAAAAAAAATGCGTAATAAGTGTACGGTGTTACTAGCAGAAAATACGTATGGAAACGAGTGCGTAAATAACATGCGTACTTAAACATACTTGATCTAGATGTAAACATGTGTGCTAGGCACAACAAAAAAACTTTCTATCGCTATCTGCTAAAGATGGAAAAAAACAAGGTTCGCTATAAACGGTATGCAGTGATAATGCGTAAAGGTGCGTAGAAGACGCAGATCAAAATCTTTCATCGTTAAATGCTGAAGGCTAATAAAAATTTGTCACTAAAATTTCCGATGTGAGGGAGGGTTGCATTGCTAAGGGATGGTGCGTTAGGGTGGTTTTCGTTCTACAGAAAGGGTTGCGAAATACAGGGTAGACTTTCAACGTCCGATATAGACGGTAAGGATTCACACAAAAAAAATGGTGAAACGAGAAAACTTTAAACTAAGTTGAGTGACAAGTAAGAGTTTTCAACAAAATTTAAGGGTTGCGATATCATCGCCACGTTAGGGCGGTAAGGGTGTTCGCAGTTTTACGTCATGCACGGGACAATAAGGGTTGTACACGCAAAAACGGCATTATGAACCGATAAAAAAAATGTAGGTTGTTTCGGTCTACAGTCAGCGGTGGTCCGCACCAGACCTGACCTCCTCGATTCAACCTAATAAACATGCAATAAAACAAAGCGAAATGTTATGGCGACATTTCCTTAAAAGTACAAAAAGCAAGGTAAAATGTTATGATGACATTTTACAATACGACGAGAAAAAAAATTTAACAATAATGACTAAGGACTAAATACATTCGCAACGACACGCACGCACTAAAAAAATTCATTCATACATTCACACGAAAAACAAACACACACAAAAATCTTAATATTAAAATCGGGGCTTTAGTTTCTCTTAATTGGAGCATTATGCCCTGCAACGATTTTTTTCTTGGTCCTACTCTGTCTGGGGTTACAATGGGGACAAGTTTTTGTGGTCTCATCTTTTCTCCCACAACGATAGCAATATATACGTTTCTGCGGAACGGTACAACGCAACGCTAAATGTCCTGTGCCACCACAATTCCAACACAAAAGGGTGTTATTATTTGTCTTATTATGAATACGGCTCTTACACCCGAATTCACCATTACTTTGCTCGTCATTACGCGGTCCGCTAAAATTTTCGGACTCGTCCCGGGATAAATTTTCAATTTCTCTTACTGACATATTTTCTTTTGTCAGTATAGAGACGTTTTCGACCTGACCTGAAATTCGTAAGTGAAACTTCACGATCGGGGTTGATATTTCGAAATTTCTATTCGAATTCGCCGCTTCGACGGTACCGCGATCAACAGGGGGTTCTTTTGTAATTTCCTCCACGGTATTGGACCTAAAATCTCTCTCCGTCCGGGAGTCTGCTAATAGGAAGCCATAAGTTGACCTAAATTCCTCCAATTGATCTAAAATCCTAAGTTTGGAGTCTTTATCTTTTATTAATACGGGTTTTGATTTAAATAATCGATTAAAATAATGCGTTAGTTTCGTCTCTATGTTCATTTCTAGATTGGGTTTCTGATCACGCGAAACTTCTAAGCGACCAAGTAACTTTTTAATAATTAACACGCCTTCTTTTAAAGCTGCTAAATCTTCCGCAAAGGAAAACGGATACCATAATAAAATGTATTTTTCACCCTGTTCCTCTTTCATAAGGGCTGATACTAATTCATCGCGTAATTCTCTTAATGAACCGTGAAAAGGTAAACCTCTAATCTTTAATTCGTATTGGACCTCGTCCTTTCGCAACTTGTCCGGTACAATCCTGAATGCCATTATTAATCGAAATGAATAAATTTAATTAAATACAAAAAAGGATTCGCGGAACACGACTCTACTTTGTTCTCTGAACAACTAATGGTAAACGGAAATACAATATTTGATCTTAAAATCGCGATAATTTTCACTTTTAAATTTAAATAGGGGGGCGTTATGGAATCTCGTTAGTCCATTCATGCGCGTCGGTACTACTTTTAAAATTGAAATCTTAATTCAAAACTTCGTGATTTACAAAATTTGACGTAATATGCCAAAAGGGCTTTATCGATAGCTACTAAGTTGGGTGCCAAGTTATATTTTAACCTACAAAAATTAATTTGGAATTTACTTGATTTACAAACAAAAATTCGATATGATGTGCCAAAAGGGCTTCTCGATAGGCGGGGGTTTCTCGATAGCCCCACGTTGGCCGCGCCAAATTATTATCCTGTTACACCACGTTCTGCATCCACGACACCTTTCCAACAGGTAATAAAAGGTTGGCTAGCTCAAAGTCGCGAAGGGGTGGGTTGGTGGAAGGAATGAAAGGGTCGTGTGACGGCACGTCGCAAAGCGTGGGTTTCCTATCGACGACCGGGCAATCCTCGATCGCGATTCTAAAAATTGTCAAAATCGGTGTGAATAATTTACACGGGGGGGGAGTTAAGTCAAAATCGGTGGGGTTAATATACACGCGGGAGTTTGAATGGGCGCCACGCATACGAAGAAATGAATCTCTTTGAAGGGGACTGGTTATCACACCTTCCAAGCTGGTACGCGACAACTTGATGATCTTACAGCGAACTCTCACTCCGGAAAAACCTCGCTCAATGACCTTACCTTTACAGGAGGCGAACTTTCCGTTGGTGAAAATAGCTAAATAAACATTAACACAACAATAGTAATAACACACAAAGTTGGGAAATAATAAAAATGTATTAAATAAAATAATATCAGGGGGGAGTTGACAAAGTTTACACAAGATACTATCAAATTTACATGTCTTGTATAAAAATAAATATGTACAGTTGACGGAACCTTTCCGTGTGGTTTCCGTTGCGAAACTAATACTCATAAAACAATTACTCTTACAAAAATACAAAAGGTTACTTTGCATGAAAGGGGGGGCGTATTGAATACAGCACTCCACCAAAATAAATAGTTACTTAAGCGCAACTTAATAATATTCAAAACTATGATTCATAAAATTGATCATGGAACTTAATCAATGCAATTGATCATCAAAATTCCCAACAACGGGACAAACAAACTTTAGCTACAATACTAAACTTGAAACGTTACGTTAAATTGTTTGGTTACATTCTGAACGCTCGAATGGCGTGGTAAAAGTTACGTTAATAATAGATAATAATATTAAGTTAAATAAAAGGTATACAAAATGGTTGCGATATCGTCTTCCAGGGTTGAACTGAACGTTCATAAACACAACTAATGGTCAATAGGACCAATTAACATCACAATCTTAAAAATATAAAAAGGTTTCTTACTTAATTTGGGTGGTTGATGTTCGACCTCTAGGTAAAGTCGATGACGGGTCCTTCAGGAGTGAGACTTCGTCTTCAGAACGTAGAATGGAGCTGAATGTGATGTCTCAAACCATATCAGAAGGGCAGCGTAATAACCAGCTTCCCAAAAACTCTTCAAATCGGAAGGTGGTGAAATGATAGGGTGGTTCACGCACTGTATTTCACGATAAAATAGGGGTCTCCGTACGAAATAATTCACTAAGTTAGTTATTCGCGAAGTGACAAATAATTCAAGCCGGCACTGTCTAAGTAAGAAATGTTAATGTGGTGTCCGATAAAAAAAAGACGATTGGAATGCACACATGGGTTGGAAGTGCAACACCTGTTTTGTACCATTCGATAAAAGCAATGTTACGTACTTGCCTTATGAGCGGCAAGCAATAACTCGACGTGATTAACGTGATAAGCAGATGGTATAAAAAGTCCGATAATTGATTCAATGTTTAGTAACCATAGACGATATTAATTGTTCGATCACTTATTAAATATTAGCAACAATTGACGATATACTGGTTCGATAAAATATTAATTGTTTAACCACAATGGACGATATTCTGGTTCGATAAAATATTAATTGTTTAACCACAATTGACGATATTCTGGTTCGATAAAATATTAATTGTTTATTAACAATTGACGATATTAATCGTTTAACAACAATTGACGGTATTAATCGTTTAACAACAATTGACGGTATTAATGTTCGATAAAATATTAATTGTTTAACCACAATGGACGATATTCTGGTTCGATAAAATATTAATTGTTTATTAACAATTGACGATATTAATCGTTTAACAACAATTGACGGTATTAATCGTTTAACAACAATTGACGGTATTAATGTTCGATAAAATATTAATTGTTTAACCACAATGGACGATATTCTGGTTCGATAAAATATTAATTGTTTATTAACAATTGACGATATTAATCGTTTAACAACAATTGACGGTATTAATCGTTTAACAACAATTGACGGTATTAATGTTCGATAAAATATTAATTGTTTATTAACAATTGACGATATTAATTGTTCGATAGTACCTGCAGTTGACACACACTAATTTTTAGCACCAATGACTTGTATTTATTTAAAGACCTCTAATAAATGTGAGACCTCGATAGTTAATTCCGCTTTTGGAAGCGCTAAGATACGAAAAAGGTAGTATCAGATTCCAAGTGAATCTCTCCGAATATGCAATTTGCAGCTCAATTTATGCATTCTCCCTACTCTGATCTGGGATTTTTCCCACTTACTGATTGATTTGGATCCTTGTAATTGGGTCCTATAAATTTAGAAAGAAGGGAGACGTGATTTAATTGGATAAATGCCTAGAGTGTGAGGGCACACTTTCTTCTTTCTCCATGTAAAGTGTATCGAGAAGTTTGGTACGACACGTGCGAGCAAAACAATTTTTTGCTCGTCTGGTTGGACGAGAAAGGTCTAACTTTTGCACTTTTTACTTGTTTTTATCGAAGTCTGTAATTTCGAAATCGCTATCCTTTCCATGTTAAACCCGAGCACATTTGGCCGCTTATCTGCACATGGTCGAGATAGCAAGACAAAAGGCATTGATTCTCACGAGTTTCAAACATGCACGTGTGTGTCCTTGTATTGACAACTGGCTCGTGATTATGGATCGTATAAAAGTGTCTCTCGATCCTACCTAAAATTTATAGTAATGCATTTGCCTATATTGACGTTTAGTTTGCAACGTTATAGAATAGAGAATTTATTGCCGATGAGGTGAATTATGGATTAATGCTACGTCAACATTATTAACACTTCCTCATCTACCGTATGGTTTATTGTACGTGTATTAAAATATTTGATGATACTTTCCTAACTATACAATTCTTAAGATTATTGTGCATTTGCAAAACGTAAATTTATTAGTTGAGCGAATGTTTCAATCTTTTATATTTACAACCCGACCTAAAAATGTTTTCCCAAAGAGTAATTTTCAACGGATCGATTCGAAATTTAACATATAAGTTTAATAGATCATAAACGCAAAATCTAAGGGTGCGCCCGATGCGCGGAATAAGGTGACAAAGCATTGCACTTTTTTGGCACCGATCTTATTATTAACCAAAAAAATAAATACAAACTTATAGAAGAGATGGATGCTACACTCCTAAATAGAAGTTAAAACATTTTCTAACTATTATGTACATGAAATAGATTAAATCTCATCAAACTAAGTTTATTTAAATCTTTTAAACATGAACAGCATTCTACTCATTAAAATACTTAATAAAAATGATTGGAACTAAGTTTACCCATTTTAACCGAAATCAGATTAGATTCTTCTTTAACTTTCCATTTCACTTCATTTTAAAAACATCAAACATGAAGATTCAAGATCAAGATTCAAGTTTATTATTATTCAAGGTCGTTTACATCAAGATCGTTTCAAATGACAATCCGTTATAAATCTAATGTATAACTGTTTCCATGTAGTAGGGGAAGGTTACCTAAAATGGGATATGTAGGTAAAATGGGAAATCCCTTTTCTCCCTCCTCTATAACTGGCAATACTTTGCATTGGAATGCGTGTATGTGAACATTACGGTTTCTTGTATATTTTTAAAAGTGTGATACGTGCATTATTTTTAATTGATTCTGTTAATTTATTGTTAGCACAAGCTCCCGCTATATAAAATAATTTCTAATCTTGCATTGTCAATTAACGCGGTACTATTGAGTAGGGTAATGAAAGATTTCTCTGAAAAGCACCGATATTTTAGGAGATAAGATTAAAAATTTTAAATGGAAATTTTCGTAAAGAAAATCCAATCGTCAATCTTGATGTCAAGAAGCAATGTCGGGAGCATTATAAACTCTTTTTAATATTTCTCTATGTTAAATGTCGATCCAATTTTATCTCCCAGTGTGGATTAAATGGGTAATTTCTCACTCTTCAAAAAATCATTTTTCCAGCGCTTATTTTTCAAATTCAATCAACATCTTGATATAAATTCACTCATGATCAAAGAGTAGTGTCCCCCATTTCGGCTCTTTTAGTCAAATAACTAGAAAACTACAGTTTAAAAATTAACAACTTAATTAAACAATAAATCAAAATTACTTTTTTCATAATAATCGCATTTGACTGCATAATTTACTTAATATAATTATGATTTATTGTTTAATTAACTAGTTAACTTTTAAATGTTAACTTAATGTTTGCTTAGTTAGGTTAATTTTTAAATTTTCACAAGCTAATAATTTACAGAAGAAGGAAAAAAGATACCGAGATTAAAGAGATAAGCAAATAATTAAGACATTAACAGTATGAATACTTTAATAATTTAGTATAGTATAAATAATGTGTTCATGCCATTTTCTGGGAAAACTATTAATTTTTTTTACAATTTTACATTCAACATAATTATACCATCAATATAAATATGTGTTATAATGAAATAAATTGTAAAGATGCATCTTCAGCCTGAATTTGATAACATATGTGATAATAGAATCATTTATGGAAAAATTACCCATTAAACGATGGGTTTTTTGTACAGAATTTAAAAATTAAAAAGCTTAAGAACTGATTTCATATCGTTAGTGATTGTTAGTGAAAAACCCGTTTTAGTTTCCCTGCTATGCTACCCTGACCCGAAAAACTGAACACGTTATTCAGGACAATTCAACACATTTTCAAAACTTTCCTAGTAATTATTTTATCCTCCTTAAGCATTAATATTCCAAAGGCATATTTTTTTCGTTATTAGGAAACCGAAAACACAAAATCCGGTCCTATTAGGAAATGTGTTATAAATTAGTAACAATAATTTAACACTAAGTCCATATTACCCTAACTAATGCTTTTATATAGAATGAATCTACTTCAGATGTTGAGAAAATTAATTAGTTTCGTATTCTTAATTAGCATTTCAAATACATCAAGTGTTTTATAGTATTCTACTTATTAGGTGAGCAATAATAATAAACACAGGAGGTAATAAATGACACGCATATATACAGGAATTGCCATTATAAATAGACCAGTATAAAAAACAAACGTCTTTTAGACGTATAAAAACAAATATCATACAATGCTCTTGGTAAATGGTTGCGCATTTTATCAGTGTACTTTACCCTACTTCAATTTAGTGCTTATGATATTATAAAAAAGACGTTTCCAAAAGGAAAAATTGTTTTCTTATACAAAATTGGGTTTGAGTTTCTCAGATTTTTTATTTGTACTTTGAACGCGATCTAACGATCTTTCGTTGAAATTTAGATATAGGTATGCGATATAAAAAAAAAATTACTAATATTAAATTAATAATATACAATGGAATTCCGTTACAGCCGTTAAAATAGTCTAATTCGGCAATAAGATTCATATCGATTAGAATCAACAAGTAGTGCTCTATTTGGTATCTTCCAGTTTGTCATTAAGAAAGAATTGACTATTTGGATCTCTTTTAGGTAACAACTATAACCTCATTATTGTGTCCAAAATTAGATGGTTATCTGGGTTCTGCTCCTTTATACCACGGATTAAAATTATGTTTTAGTTCGACTAAATTTTTAACAGCAAGAACTATTTAAAATAATTCTGCTATATAAATCAAACTAATTCTGTACTGGATTATTAAAGAGCTGCTAATGCTGTTGGACGATAAAATGTCTAAATAATTGTCGTTAATAGTTTTCGAAATCCGGTATATGTAAATAAGCTAACGATAAAAGTCAGGGTTGTTTTTAAAAATACGATTAAATACTAGCAATAGAAAACATAGAATTTTGAGTAATTTGGCAAAATTTTGCAACGATTTTTAAAATGGTTAACAAGATATTCTGGGTTTATACCTGCTTCTTCCACTAAAGAACAAACTCGAAAAATAAAGCCACCACCATTCAAACGTCACAGGCACAACTGATTTGTATATTTTCGTTAAAGAAACCAAAGCAAAAATCCCTCCTACATTTTAAACGTTTTTAATTATTCCGCCATCATGTTTTTCTTTTCTAACACTTAAATATTAGCATTAAAAGTCTATATAACACTTGGAAATTTTTCCACCCTTTTTAATTATTAAAGCGTAAAATTTTATAACCACCAGTGATTTTAGCAGATGTAAGGCTTAGAGGAAGTGAGGAAGCATGGCCAGGCGAAATCCAAAAAAATATTCCAAATATTATTTAAAAGGTAGTGGAAGTACCTAGTATAAAAATATAAAAGTCGGGTTATTGAATTCAAAGTAGGTATTTCGGGATATTTTTCAATTACAATAAAATTTATTGAAGCAGGTTATTTCGGGATACTCTTTACCTTTTAGAAAAATAATTTTAGAACTAATATTTTGAAACTTAACTACAAATAAGTTCAAATTACGATTTTGTTACATTTAAACGCCGGTTAAATTTCAAACGTATAGTCGGAATTACTTGTGTTGAATTAAGTTAATAATTTATTACCTAATTACACATAAGCTATATGAAAAGTACAAATTGTTTAAAGTTTCATATAAAAAAAACTGCACCGTAACTGACTGAAAGCGAGCAGAAAAACGCATTAAGATTCAGGTGGTGAAAATAGAAATTCGGACGCAATAACGCGATGCTATATAATATTCGGTATGATATGGAAGTTTTGTTCTTGCGATAAAAATGTTATCAAGATAATGGATGCGCAGGTCCATATACAAATTCTCGCAATTTACTCGAATATGTGTTATAAACTTCAAATGATGTGTTTAAACCCGGAATTATCACAAGTTACGATAACCACAAATTTTTTATATCAAACCCAGAAATCAAAAAACAGAGCACAAAATGAAAACGGTTTTAGTTAAAAAATAAAATGAAAACCATTCCAAATGCTTTTTATTGCGACGTTTCAAAAACAACGTTAATTTTTTTGAATTTATTGAACCACAAAATCATTCGCTAGAAGGAAATGCTTAAAATTCCTAAATAAAGATAATAAATAATATGACATAATTATATAACAAAGAGTCAACCTTAGTTAATCAAATTATCTAAATGAAAACAGAGAAGCCATAAAACTAAGAAATTGTTTGTGTTTGCAGGTCACCGCGTAAATTTAATTTTCTTAAACCATCGTTATATCGATAAAACAGGAGATTTAACATGATGAAAATTTAATGTAATTTAAATTTTTACTAATTAATAATTCTACATAAATTCGAACTTAATCACTACGACCCAACCGTATCCGTAATATTCAAAAACAAAATGGTATTTGGTACAAACTTGAGGACAATTTATGTAACGATAAATTGTAAACATTTTGAAAATATGAAACGCAGTTAACAAGATGCAGCCTAAAATTAGAAAGTTTCGGATTTCTACTCTAAATAAGATTTACCTACCTACAATGGAAACTTGCAAGTTGCCAAAAAAAAATTCTTTCAATTTTCAATTGGTAATCTAAGTAAACCCCAACTTTCTAAATATGCAAAAAGTGGCCTACTTTTACTCGGTTACACGAAAACCAAATAATAAAACCCTCAAAATTTTAGTATGGTCATGACTATATAGAAACTAGTTATGTGTGTGTCATAGTTTATGTTAGAGTGAATATTAAAATTTAAATTGGTAAGTCGTACTTTTTTTATAATATTTAGATTTAAGTAATTAAACCCATTTCGATCAACGAGACAACTGAAACAGAGGTGCCACTGAAGCGTGTTATTAACAATTTATAAGAAAGTGCGATTCAGTTCCCACAATTTTAATGCGTTTAAACATAATGATTCGCTTTACGACTAAGTCCACGTTTTTTAGCAATAAATTTTTTTGAAATTAGTCAGTACACGAAAAGGTTCTTACTGTACAAAGTAGTGACATTGCAGAATGAAATTATCAAAATAAACGAAGATTCTATTTTTACAATGGCTGTTGACAGATCGGAATTGTCTTTCCAACGAAATAATTGATATACAAATTGCAAACAGACGTAGGTGCAACTTTTATGCTGTCTCGTAAAATTTCCTGAAGAACAGCAATTACCATCAACATTTCCACCCACAATTTTTTCATTTGAAATGATTTACTGTGTACAAACTTTCTGCCCGAGTTTTCAATAAATTAGGAAAAAGAAAAAATATCAGAAAACGTTTTTGCTCAAAAGTTGTGCAGATTTTAAAAATAAATATGCAACAAAATTTATAAATACTACGACCATTTTATCTGGAACTTCATGTTTCCTGTAACGAAAACAAGATTTGCATTTAAGATTAACGAAAGGAATTTGTGAGATTTCATTTTGAACAAATCTCGAAAAAGACATCGTAAAAAGTTGCACCATACCTGTTACTCGTACCTGTTCTTGTGTGTTGCCAAACCATCGATTTACTAACCAAATTGGGTAAAAACCACTTCGTTAAATTAAAACACGCCGAGTTGTAAACCTCGACACGCGAAACCGAATTATTAAATGTTATTATGGGAACTTATTTCAACGTGCACTGTCATTATCAATAAGAGTACGAAATTATAGTGGGGTATAATTTATTTACGTACCCGTGTTATCAAAATTCGTGTTTCTTATCGCAAGAAGATTTACTTGTAACAACATAATTTTTTAGACATTATAAAAACGCATCATTTATGCAATTAGTAGTCAGTTAATGACCCGATACAACTTCTGGTGACATAAGTTGGCTATAAAATGTGCGGTATTAATTAATTGTTAAAACACTGGCAAAGTGGCAATGGGCAAACTTCTACAGAACTGAATCTTCTGGTTGGTTTTTTAATAAAATTTTCTGAACAACTCTACGGTCATTTTTATAAATTATGTACATACGGCTTTCTAATAGGCTGATCTGGAATTCAAACACAGTCGTTTTACATTTTCCATTACGCCCGACTCACCGGGCCGCGCTGAATGCGATGTTCTTTTAAAACTTCATATAATAATTGAAGGGCCTAGTGGAAAAAGTAGTTAAGTCACTTTTTTTTCAATTTGTATTTGAGCACATTTTCACATTGCGGCATTTATTCTCTACAAATTAGTATAAAAATCAACAAATTGAAAAAAAAAGTGACTTAACTACTTTTTACATTAGGCCCTTCAATTATTAAGTTTAATTATATTTTTATATTTATTTAAGTACCTTATAATAATAATAATTAACACTTAATATTAAGTCAATATCAAAAGCTTGCAAAATTATTATGTTTGTACACCCTAATGCAAGTCCTAATATTCTGTACTATCGAAATTTTAAATTTCAATTTTCAGTGGAAGCTATGACTAATAAATTTTTTATGAAATATAAAATTTTAGCATTTATTAAGAGTTACATTCATATTAGAAAACATATAAAAATTTTATTTTCTGTGTAAAAATTAAATACCTATTTTAGATTGGAAGGCACTCACATGGAATTTATTTTTTAATGTACCTATTTTTAATATCATAAAGAATTTATTATTACAATGGAAAAATAGGTGTATTATATTTCTATTTATGCTAATATTTTGCTACTTTATGTATGTAGGTTATGTGTTATATTTATGGTATGTTCTGATACGGTCGCAGAATAATTACGTTACCGTTGTTATCATTATACTAATTATTAGTAGATATCACAAATTTTAAACTTTAGACTTTCAACAGTTTAGAGCCTATTTTAAACTGTAGACCCCCTATTATGATGTTAAAGCACTTTGTTCGCCCATCACACATATTACAGGAGAGAGTTAGTGACCACAGCAGAGGAGATTTTGTCATGAATCCATCAAAATGAAATATCACAAATTAGAATTTCCTTCTCTCCGCTGATGGGGCAGAATTTAACCATTAATCTCGATAGAATTACTTTTTGCTTTGATTTTAAAATAAATTTAAAAAGAAAATTAAAAAATGAAACTAGGTACCCATGCAACTTTGTCTGGGGTAAAGTAAATTTTGGAAAGTTTGGATCAGTTCAAGGAATTTTCATAGAAGTCAATAAGTAAGCAATATTTCTAAAAATAATTTTTATTTAAAAAACAAAGATTATTTGTAACGGTTGTTTTAATATTTTGATCTTCCTACTTTTTTTAAAAAATACAGGAAGTGCTAAAGGCAGGATTAGCCATTTAATCAATTTTATTTACATAAACAGAATCAACACCACGATTACCAAGTTAGTGTTGCTGTCGAAAAAAGACTGCACTGTGTTTGTAAAATCTAAAGAACCAAGTTCAGAAAAATCATTAATTGGAATCATTACCACATGAATAACAACAAATTGTAATTTAAAAAAGTTAAAACATTTAAATTTTCATCAAGGTTATAATAATATCTAAAGGTCAAGCAATTTATTGCACTATGCTATAGTAGATTAGGGGAACGTGGTAGCAAAATTCTTTTTAAATTTGATCCCACGCGTTAGATTTCCTTGTAGTCGAGGGATTTTATTTGTTTCCGAATGCGGGACCACCCAATCCTCTAAAAATGAAAATCAGAAAAGAGAAATGTTGACAAACAGAACGCATGCTAATGAGGATAGTTAGGTATAATTTATATTTTCCAAAATTTTGAAATTAAATTTTTAAATAAAGAAAATTCATATAGTGCATTGTAGAAAATTATAAATTTACTTGTAGAATAAAAATGCAATGCTATTATAATTAATAACGAAATGGATGCTGTCTAGACTTAGAGATATTATGATGAAACCGCATTATAACACACAACTTAAATGATATCAAAAATGAACCTTACGTAAATATTATTTCTTTAATGTTTTTAATTGTTTTTTTTTATAATTTATAAAAATGTAAATATAATTTATATTTTATAAATTTTTGTTCACTCTGGATTTTATGATTAATTTTTTGGTTTTGGCTAAAACAATATTAATTTGAACCAACTTTATTTTTCTCAATGTTAGTTCTTTTCATTTCTTTTTTTATTTATTTTCTTTCAATTTACATTACAAAAAATGATCACGATTTATATATATTAAAGGATATATTTTATAATTTACTTTATTTTACGAAATTATATTATTGCAATGTGAGCCGGAACGGAGATATTGTCAAAAACAACTCGTTTTTCCGCTATTTTTAATAACTGACTTAAAATTTCGTTTCGTTCGAATTTTTACTCTGCCATCTCCGATTTTGTCAGTTGTGTCGCCATAATAACTATTTTTTATGTAAAGGCAAATCTAGATTCCGAACGAACCAAATTAAACGAAAATTTAAAAATTTACCGTATTAAAAATTACGGTAAAAAATGTGTGCTCTGAAACGTGAAAGCCCATTTTTAGTTTTTTAAGTTGTAACCCGTACCTATACAAATCTTTCGTTCGTGTAAAATTTCAAGTTTCCAGCTGATTTAAAAGTGGTAAGAAAACATGAGTTTAAATTTGGAGAAACTTTGTGCAGAGAGTAGACTTCGAGGCCCTCGTCAGGACATAAATTATAGACAATTTCGTTTACTTTAATTTATTACCTAACTATTTTGTAGATATTATCAAAAACATCGTTTGTCGCCAATTTTTGAACTGTAGGTCGTAATTAAATAAATAATAGTTTTGAGTAATAAAAGGTTTTACACTTAGTACTTCCGATTTTTTCTGTAATAAGTATTACTTGAAATTTTTTAAACAAATTCAGTTAAGTTTATATACCTACTACCTTAAAATAAAATTATATTGGTCCAGAAATTTCAATGATTTTTTATATGATAACAAAAATACTGCAGTTACGACTTTTTAACGTTATAGCAATTTCTTTATTCACACTAAAGAAAATAGAGATATCGACAAACTTATTTATTACAAATAATAATAAAAATATAGGAACCAGAAACTGGCTGTTAATATATTAATGCAACCATTAACTACATTCAACTATTAACTATTATAATCTTCGTCAACTTAAGTTAAATTTTCCCAAAATTTTAAACGGTTATTTGGTACCTACACATTACCTTTTAATTTAAGTAATAAAATTTTCTTTCTGTTTTTGAAGTCGCTCTTTCGTGTGACCTCGGAGTTGGAGATGAGAAAACACCTTTTTCAAATTTAGATAGTAAAAAATTTAATATTTAAAATAATTAAATTAAATTAATTCTTAAAGTTGCAATTGCAAATATCTACAACCTCTTTTAAATTTAAAAATGCCCTACCCTGAAGATGTGGTCGATGCACAATCTTATTAAGTTTGTGTTGCGATGTAAAATCGGTAACATTAATTTATAAAAAATTTCAAGTTTCGTTTCAAAAACGTTAACTCTTTTTGAATTAGCATTTTAAACTCGCTCTTTAAAATCGTGTAAGTCGTAAAGTTTTTTTAGCTCTACTTGGTGGTGAAAGGAATCGCTTGACATAAATGTATGACCGGCAGTGGCGGCTGGCACTGGAAGGGCGACGGGGCGACGCCCTCCCAAAACAGAATAGTAGCACAGAAAAATTTTGATATAATCACGCCACTGAATATTAGGCAATCCAACGTCTCTTGAACCGTAAACGGCTGCCCGGATTTAAAATACTTGACTATGAAAATGAAAAGTCAATTTGCAATCCCCCTCCTAATTATAGCAAAAAAATCCATGACGCTGAAACCTATACAGAATGGTGCTAGATTGCCAATTTTTAAATTAGATTTTAATATTAGCCTACACTTATTTTGGTTAACGTTATCCTTTTATTAATTTATTTATTTATCTGGGTGCTTATAGCGCTAAATTTATTTGTTAATCTCCTATATCCTCTTCAGTGCGGCCTTTAGGCCTCATAATCAGGTCAATCACGTTCTATAATCTATACGGCTAGCAAAATTTAAAAACATACCTGCTTTGGATTCAGAATTAATTGTTTATAATATATAGGTAATTTATTTAATTATGCATTACTTTTCTTAGAACAATTTAGCCAGGTGTCTAAATTTATCTGTTTCCTATTTATCTGTAACATTGCTATCCCGAGCATTGTCAAATACCTAATAACAACGTCGGCTTTCCCTGCTACATATTACGTAAAAAAAACTTGAAATAAATGGAACATTAGAGAATGTTTTTTTTTGTGTTGATGTAGCGGCGGCTTACCCTAAAGTGCGCAAGGGCACGTGCACCTCTTATCTAAAATCGGAAACAACTATCAAAAATGATAATTTTAAATGAACCAGTAAATAAAAATAAAATAAATTTACATTTTGTCTTTTACTTTACATTTTGTGTCCTCCCATTGAAAAATGTTACGAGTCGATATATTTCGACAATTTATTTACGATTTCCAAATAATTTCTGTAAAGAAATGTAGTAAATCTTTATATTTAATGGCATTCCTATTTGTAAGTTGAACTGAGCCAAAACATCTGATCTAAATTATGTATCTTGCTTTTACATTATAATACTTTACTTATTGTTTAAATTTGTAGTAAGTCGATAATCGGAAGTCGTATATTTATTTTACACCACCCCATCAGCTTTTTTGAGATCGTGTTAAATTTTGCGCACTTTACGTCACATTCCTTACACCTATTAATATTTAGGTATTTGGCTGCTAAAATCTGAAGCATAAACAAGTTTTTTAAAGACCATACGACTGTTCAGTGGCTATAATTCTATGTCCAGGAAATTAACGAAAAATTACAGCAAATTCCAGACGTTCTGTTCTAATAAAATAATTAATTATACTGGATAATTTTCTTTAAACTTTCCGTATATGGTGTCATTATTGAGGTTATCAATATTCAAAATTAACCATTAAAAATGTAGTAGGTCCAGTATTTCGGATTCAATTTCTATGTATAGGTAAGTTCTTATAATATTTTTTGTCAATCAGATTAATTATAATCATTTCTTGTTTTATTTCGTTATAATAATACAACCGATTTATAAAAAAGGAGTTTTTCTGCCTGCCTAATTTGTACCAATCTGTCAATATTTACTATTTATTTTAAGTTTTCGCCATCGATTATTTCAGTGGAACCATTGGCGAAATCCAAAGGAAATAGATTAAATTTCTGTATGAAAATTTTTCTCTACGTCCATATTTGTGTTAAGAAAATGTTTTCTTGTTTTTGTAACACTTATTAACAATAATAAAAATATTATGAGGCTATCCTAAAAACATGCGATGATAAGAGGTCTATGGAACCGTTGTTTTACAGGGTGTGAATATATTATCTTTTCGTAGGTTCCGAATTAATTCAATATTGTTAACTTTTCCATGCCGTAGATCCGGATCTGCACAAATACCTAAAAAATTTTCTTCAAATTGTTTCTGAATTTTGTACGTCTGTTTAATAATTAATAACGTTTTTAATTTTTCAGAATTCTTAAGCAGTAAAATTTGGTGTCAATCTGTCCCTATATTCTTCAGAAATTTATATTTTCTATACATACTAACATGGCTATTAAATTCTACAGCTGATATATTAGTATTTAAAAATCATATAGCTCATCTTCGATTAACGCGTTCAGTCGATGCTGTTCTACTCATTAAAATTGTACCCCATATTTTTTGATATTATTCAATAAATGTGATGTATTTATCAAATAAAAACTGCTCTACAAAAGAACAATTCGTTCAGAACGATGTCTTGCAAAATTATCAGGTTTATTTTCCACCATATTTCTGAAGGTTAATAAGACCTCGTTTGAAGTAATGTCAATTACTTTATTTGTCCCTTGGGAGCCCATTACCACACCCCTGATATCGAAAAAACAAGCAACATAGCTTTCAGTTTCGACTTTCTCTTTCCTCTGTCTCGCAAATTGTGGTATCTTACATACAAAAACTGCATGTTGATTTTAATATTATACAGAAAAGTTTCAATTGAAATTTTTATTATTTCAAAAGAAATTACATAACATTTACATGTTTAAATTTTAAGCTCTCTAATGTTATTCTGGTAACATGCATGAGTGTTCTTCTCCAAAAGAGCACTTTAACGCACGTGTGTACATACTAATTGAGCGAATTAAGTAATTGAAATTTGCAATGAAGGTAATATGGATGTTAAGGTCAACTGAGTACCTACTCCCACTTGCATTTGAGCAGGAAACCGGATTTTACCTTAAGAAGTCGTGTAGTCCAGTGATTTCAAAGGCATATCTCATTTAGGACCTTTTTGACTAATTTTTATAAAATATAATATTAACTATTTGTTTCCGAAAATTAATTCAAAATAAAATGTTTAACATTTAAAATGCAAAGTTTCAGAAAAACTGCATTGTAAGTTATTTGCTCAATATTTCATCAACATGATGGTGAAACTTTATGAAATTTAGTTTTTAAAGTGTTTATAACATATTATAAACTTTTAAACTGTTCAAATTAACACAAAATTCAACTTTAAAAGTTAACCAGTTAATTAAGCAACAAACCATACTGAAAGTTTACGAATAGAAAATATTTTGATTTTTTGTTATTTAATTAACTATTAGCTGACTTTTAAAGTTTAAATTAACGAAAAGTGTTTAATACATGCTTTTTTGGTGGATCTAACATACAGATATGGTTTCAGTAATAAAATATGACAATTTTTTTTTAAATTTTTAAAATAAAATAAAAAGTTTCAAATTAGTGAAATTTACCTATATTGGCGTTTAAAACGATGTACTTAGATAGGTATAAAAGATCTTTAATAATATTAATCTTGAGTCTTGATTTGGAATCTTGACGTTTAATGTTTGGTTGGAGAATGCAGATTACCTGATGAATATAAAGTCTAGATAATCATGAGTTAAGGAACAACCTAATTTGAGCTTCCGTTAAAAAACAACGACTTCACCCCAATGCGCTTTTTATTATTATTTATGCGCTTAGAAATTTTTTGAGTTTGAATATTTGTATTTCTGGTAGTACATTTAAGGCATATAGTTGTTATTGTATATAACATTATTTTATATGGAATTATGAATTATAATAATTTATTATGGAATTATACAAGATAGTCTTTAATTTAGACTGTAAAAATAGTGAAATTGCCTGTATTCTATTTTCTATAACAAACTGTTTAAATGAGCTTATTTTGAGTAGATTTCACTCTTTTTCCTTATTCGTACTTAATATACCTTTTTAATATTTTGTTACGTAGATTAAAAATTTTTGTTACAATATTTTGAAAACTTTAGTTTTTCTGTTGTAGGAGAGAGGTCGCCAACGTCCGGGGAACCGGATATGGCACACTAAGATGAAGTTTTTCTCTATAGCTCGAAAACGAATCCGTAAGACAATAATTTAAAAGTAATTTCAATAACCATATTATATGGCAAAGATTTATTACTTGTAATTGAACATTTGAACCATACCTATATACCTAATATCAATTCAACCATTTTTTCCTCCTGTGGGAGGATAATAATCTCTCCTATTTCTGTGCGTTTAAAGTGCACCTACCGATTAACGTGAAGTTTGAACCACGGAAAGTGAAATACACTTAATTCTAAGAAGTTTTCTGTTGCATTCCAGGGAAAGCCGGTTAGAATAAAGTCCTTATTTCGCCCGGAATCGAAGGGGGAACTACTCATTAGGATTAGCAGTCAATGCATCATTTAACCACTATGATATGACGTGGTCTTCCGAACTGGAACTGGTGTTCTGACCGCTTCGATGCTTGTCTACCCCAAAATTATTTCTGCCGCGGTTCGGATTCCACGTTAACCTGTACCTTTGTTTATATTTAGTCAGTACGTAACAACTGCTGATTTGCAATTGAAAATAAGTAGTAGTATATGAAGTTCTCTACCTCATTATTTTATTATTTAAATAGCCATTACAATATTGGCATCTACACGATATTAATAGATTAAAACTATGTACAAAATTGCACGACGTAGTAGTATAGAAAAAAAATGAAATATTACAACTTGGTATTTTATTACTTCGATAAGATATAAGGTACGAATATTGACACAAAAAGTATGTAATAAACAAACTTTCAGTCACATTACTGTAAACCATAAAAATTACAACTTATAAAGATATCATCTAAGGGCTATTAAATTTGTTACACTTTAATGAAAAGTATAAGTAGTTACATCCGGATGTCTTGAAAATTACCGAGATAATCAGAAACCTGTTTCAGGTGATCATTAACCAATGCATTGCTGACAGATGATGCAAAATAATCCATGTTGGCAAATATAAAATTTGCCGGTCGTAGTTATGTTGGTGGGTTTATAAAGGGTGAAAAGTTTGAAAGTGGGGTTGTTGTCATCGATCTACTCCGTTTACAACTGCCGTCATATAGACGTCTGGGGCGGTCCCCGTACCCCACACACATCACATTCAATTAAAGATCTTTCATTTTGTTACAATGCAACAAGCGACCTCAATTTTTTCAATATTTATTTGATTAGATCAATTAAGGTTTTATCTAAAAACGTGTTCTTTAAATTGGACTTGCTTTTGTAATTATATTAATTAATTTACATTATTATTTATTACTTTGTATTTAGCTTTTTCTAACGCTGATGCCATGCTATCTGATTCTCTAATTATAAGTACATATTGGAGAAATATTGCTAATTGAACGTGGAGTTTGTTACTGGTAGTGTGGAAGGGGTTAAGAGAATGATTGGAAGTTATGTTAACATGCATTATACCTACGTAGATATTGTTAAGCATGCTTTTTAAACAGGAGGTCGACAGTGAGAGATTTGAGTTGGTAAGCAACAAGCGGTGAACGTGCACGCGGCCGGTAATAGCCGGTCGGGGGATTTGGGATGTTCAAGCAAGGTGTAATTAGTAAAGTAGGTTAGGTTGCTCACCTCCATGAAGCCCGCGGCTGTCGAACACGACTAATGACTGTCACAGCACCCTGCACTCGTTGGGTTATACCTATAGGTATGTGGCATGCGGATTGCATATAGCATATAGGAGGGGCCCCAGCGCAGTCGTATACATCTTAGTGTTATGGCCGCTACTCACATTGGAAGATAGGCCATCAAGCAATGTCGTATACCGCACAGCCAGCGAGCGATTGTAAAACTTTTAGGACACTTTGCGAACCCCCCTCGGTTTACGTCGGATCCGAACACTCTTTAATACTTGGATGGATGCATCTGTCTTACTCTTACTTATTAGCACTTGTCGAAATCAACTATCTTCTTCATAAATCGTCAACATCCCCAACGTAATACCATCTCTCCGGTGCACCCTTGTTTGTCAACTCGTACTAGTGCATATTTACATTTTCCTTCATAACACCTTAATTTAACTTCGAAAAATTGCGAGTGACTCGAGACGATATATTAAATCTCACACACAACCTACATCATTACAAATTTTAGTGTTCGCTTGGCTACTCGCCGCCTTGAAATTATCATACATAATATCAAAGAATTGAAGCGTTCATTACTATTTAAAAAAACAATAAATTTAAACACATTTTTCGGAAATTTATGTTGTTTGGAACCTACCTTCATGCTACGTATCCGTCTCATGGTTGATTGGCTGATAATAGATCTAATATCTGAGCAGTTGATTTATTGATGACAGCTATGTTACGCGCGCAATACGAGTGCTTTTTGCAATATTGTTTTATAGTCGGAATTTTAATATTCAAGTACCTATTCAGTACCGTCAAAAATGTATTCCCATTAAATATTTCTGTGTTCAACAATTTTGATGCAAATTTTATTAACCGCATTCAAAATTAAATTTTGAAACAAAAAAGAAATCATCTTTCCGTTCTATGTTAAAATTATATTACCAGAACGGCCACGTAACGAATCGGTGTACGGATTGTTTAATTGCAAAGTTCTCTGGGAAAATCTAAGTTTGTTCAAGTAAATTTGGTGATTTAAACTTTCAAATACCTCGTTCATTTTAACGTGGTGTTAATTGAATTAGATTAATCTTGTAGTAGTACTATAACGTAAAATTAAATGTTGAACAAAATATTATGCAAGTTTTATTCAAGTCTTCCAAGATTCGTGAGTTATTTTATGGTAGACGTGAACGCAAAATTACACGCCGTATTGCGTGATTTACCGTAGATCTATATGCCATAACTCTCAAGTGTATTATTAAATATACCTACTATGAAATTTATCTAATTAAACGCATACAGTTTTAATCTCGAAGAAACAAATGAAAAACATATAGAAAAGAAGAAGAAAGTTCTATAAGTATCGGACAGAGGTACAGCACAGCACGCTGATACTTATTGCGAATGTCGTGGTTACAATGGACAAGGTGACAATTATTTAAAATATGTAGTTTTATTTTACTTAAATTTAAATACTCCTGGTTGGTAATTTTTGATCAGCGCCGGTGTAATAACCAGAATACATATAATATACCCAATAAAATCAAACCAAGCATAATCCATAATACCTATAAATATATCAAAGATAATCCGTTTAGTCCCCAGACACTATAAAACTCCCCAAAACAAGCAAAACTATAATGACCTACAACTACCAATCGCAAAACAAGCTCTTCCTTTCCTAACAAAAGCATCAGATACATAATTTATGAAATAATACATAGTTGTATGTTATTATATATTGATGATTGTTTCTGGGAAAAAAATATGTGTTTTTGTTCAATTTGATGTGATAAAAAGCAATGAAAATTACCAAGTCGATCGTTGTATTTTATTTCGCAAAAAAACTTCAAACAATTTAATGATATGAAAATGGTATAAGTTATATTAAATGTCACAATAATTTGTACCGGTGAGACCGCAATTTAGTATTCTTTAGTATATTATTAATTTCATATAAACTTAATTTATACGAAAAAAAATATAATGAAATCATTAATGCTTTTTTTATATTTTATGTTCAATATACTTAGTGCAGAAACACATCATAATAAAAAATTATTACAGTATACCTAAGTATTATATGTATCGTTTTAATAGCCTTTCGGTATTTGAGGATTAGTGTCTGATGATGTCAGTGTGACAAAAACTAAGTATTTTTATATAATATGAAAGTTTGAGTACTTATTTTAAATAGGCCGAAAGAGTTCTTCTTCTTGTTCTTAATTGCTTTTTTTGAAAACTGATTAAGTTTATGAAAAAAGTAGACAAACTCTCTTCGGTTTGCCGAAAAGCTCATTAGGTTGGTATATGTACCTATATATACTACACTAAAGCACATTCTTAAGCATCAAAATTTAGAAATGTGCCATACATGGACTGAGACAATTGGGAATCTGAAAGACCCAATTGTTTATTTATTTATTATCAAAAACATTACATAGCACAAAATATAATGAAAAGATGCCAATAAATACCTACACCATAATTGATGTTAATCTACCAACATTGGTAGCAAATGGACCAATATTGGTCGATCAAATTAGCGAATATAAATAGCAGTATGAACATACAGAGTCCACAGCAGTGGCTTGGTGTGATCTCTGGTTCAGTTACAATAGGGAAATTGTGGGTTCGGATAGAGAACTCCACAAAATTTCTTAGCATGGCCTTCTGGTGAACATCAACGCTCTGTGGATGAGTAAAAGCGAACTGGGAGATACCGGATAACCGGCCTTGTCTTCGTAGCATTGAGATGTTACTAAGAGAGAGAGAGAGAGGATAAAGGAAGAAGCATTGAGCCTGCACGGTCTGTTGGTCTAAACTGTATATGAACATATAGACATGGCAAAGAAAAAACCTTCATTGCTCAAAATAAAATTATTTTGCATGTTTTAACGTACGCCAAAAAAGCAAACCATACGGCAAACACGACTGTACCTCAGTTACCTAAAAGGATTTAATGATAGATGGGCTTACAACACCTCTTAAAGCTCTAACCTAAAAGCAGACACCAATCAGTTTACGTACCAAAAGGGAACAATGGTTATACTATGAAAGAGTTTCCACATAGACACAAAATAACTTAACCACAGTTCTTTTTGGCAGTTCTGATGCAGCTTCATCTACTTCTTCTCTTTCACGTGCCTATCCGTTACCGGCTATTGGCAATTATTTTGGCTATTACGACTTTGTGGACGGTAGCTCTGAAAGGTCTTGTCGACGTTGTTGAAAACCACGTTCTTAGGTTTTTTTAGTGATGAAATTCGTCTCCTACCAGGTCCTCTGTTTCCATAATCTTTCCCTGGAGTATTAACTGAAGCAACCCATAACGTTGTCTGTTTTTCATAATGTGGCCCAAATATGCAAGTTTTCTTCCTTGCCTTGTGTGTTCCGGTTGCTTTTCTAAATCCAAACTGGATGCTTCCCATAATATATTCTTCACGTAGTGTGTATAAAAGGTAGCATAAGATTTATTGTTCTAAATTTATTGCATTTTTTAGCAGTGATTTTCTAGGGGATTGCTATAAATGCAAACTTTAGCTGTTCTTTGGTATTTTTCTGGTTCTTCAATATCTTGGTATTATCTCTGTGGATAATTTATTGTATCGTCCAGAAACTGCAAAAGCTCCCCATTTGTATCATTTCGGTCTGGTGTTTTTCCATCTTTTATGAGTGGTATTGCTTTCCTTACTTCATCTATTGTAATTTCTAGACTAGTGCATTCTGACATTTAAATATTTTAACGTTCATTTTGGAATAAAACTTCTATGTAATCCTCCCACATTATAACTGAATTTTGCTTATTCGTTATCCAGTAAGCTACAGGGTGATCTTGTTTTGTACAGACCTGCTGCTTCCATGATTTTTTTATCCAGGTTAAAGTTGCCGTGTTTCTTCTCTAGTTTTTCTATTATCTTTGCACTTTTCGTTTCACCATCTCTCCTTCGCTTGCCTAATCTCTCTTTCTATCTCATTCTGAATCTTTTTGAATACCTTCATTTAGATTGAAGATAAAAATGTACATTTGTGTTTCTTTATTTTTGACATTGAAATAATTAGGAATCCAGGTAATTAAAAAGATCAACGACCTTGCCGATATCTTTATGTATTTAAAGATTTTTTCTCGCTTTCAATTTTCCAATTTAATTAATTCAGTTTTCATGACTATATTAATATCTTTAATTGATCTACAATATGTCGAACTTCGAGAATAATATTACATGACGGGATAGGAGACAAATACGACAACAAATTCTAGCGATAATCTTAGATATTACCCCGATTTAAAGATAAGATTATGAATAATCACAGAAAGTTTATGTTGAATTTCCTCACTCCGAGTTATCCCAACTTGATAATCTATTCCACGTGATAAACTATAATGACTAGAAAACATCATGTTTACAAGAAAACAAATTTCAATCTTGCATTTTGAGATCCAGCGTATTCACTTCCAGATGAGTTTGCTGTGAGTTTCAAAAAATTTACTAGAAATTTATTACTTAATTTGCAGCAACTCCAACGTTTATAAACCTATTTTAAACGTGATTAGCTTAAAAAACCTGTAGTGCAAAAGCGAATAAACCTTTTAAGAAATTTCATCAGGAAATTTTTGCAAATGACAAATTGTAATATTTTTTTATGTTATTCAACGTTATTGGTAACACGTAACCGATGTTCATCTTTACGTTTATTTAATTTAGCTGCTGTCCTTGTAAACTTTTGCATTGAAAATCCATTTTTTATTTAGATTCCAACGAGAACGTGTAACTTCTGTTTCGAATATAATTTTAGGTGCTGTATTTGAAGTATCATTTAAAAAATATTAACGATTTGAAAGAGGGAAAAGCTGTCAAATATATGAATTAATTTTGATTTAAAAAAACACTTTCCTTTTCGTTTTCGATAACCCATTTTAAAATTCACCCAAAAAGTTCTCATAAGCTTTGAATAAAGAATATTATTCAATAATTGAAAAAAAGATCGCCGAGATGAAGTGAAAACGATATTGTTCTTAATATAGGAATACTTTCTTTCCTATTATTGGATGTGAACCTGTTGGAAATGCTTATTATTATTATTATATTATCGGCGTTCGACAAAGGGATGGAACGAGGTTGTTTAACTATCGCAGTTAGCCAAATATTCTATTCGCATTAACTCAGAATAGTTTATTATTTACTCTCAGGTAATATTTTCCGATCTTATTTTTAAGTAAGCAGGTGACTGTTATTAAATCGCCAAATAAAATTACTTAAATTGTGAATTAAAAATGTTTAACCGTTTCTAGACCACCTGGAAAGCTGACACCTCTGATTGGTTTCTTCATGTATTACCGACTTATTTTAATAACATGTATTTCCAACAAGTTTGCATCCAATAACAGGAACGAAAGTACTATACTATTACGAACAATATCGTTTTCACGACAGCATTTTTTCGAGTGAGACTCGAAATCAAATTGACCGCTCAGAAAACCTACTCTCTCACCGTTCGACTAAATTGGGTGGTTTATAAAACATCCTTATCCTAACGAAATTGTTTAGCCCGAGAAAGGCAGCAGATATGTCAGGAACAACGCGACGTAGTCAAGAAACTGCCTGGCCAATTAATTAAAAAAGTCACCTTTTCGTATATTTTTATTGCTGTTCCATTTATCCTTCGCATACTCTTTTTATAATATTACACCCTATTTTGTAACATATTCTGCGTTGAGGTAAAAATCAGTTAGGAACCGTTAAGGAAGAAGCGGCAAAGGTTTCAGGTTGAACGCGTCCAGTCTGAATAACTAGGAATGGTCAAAAATGTCCGCACTAATTTAAGAAACTGCTTCATAAATGTTATCCTTAAATGCCAACAAATTGGTTTGTAAAGCGAATAAGTGAATATTTTTCAAACCGATCCCAAAGTTTGCATGTTTTTACCGTCAAACTTTCAAAGCGAAAAACGTTCCAGACAGAATACAGCCAGTCAGTGTAAGTAATCGGGAATGGTCAGAATGCCCGTACTAATTGACGAAGCTTTTCTTACCCAGGAATAGTTGTAGACGTCTTTCATCGGTTAGTTTAGTTTAAAGCATTTATTGATTAGTGATTTTCTTACATGCATTTTTGTAGATTTTTATACCATTAAATATGGATATAGAGAACTTAGGTCATATTTAATTAATTAAGTAGCTTCAACGTGAAAACTGAAATGAAAGTTTGTTTGTTTTAGAAAAGAATTGAAAATCGTGAATTGAGATTAGTTGACAACGTCTTTGGCCTTCTCATTTAGTCCTCTATATAGCCTTCTTTCTATCCCTCCATTTTTTGGAATCGACGTGCACTTTTTTATCATTTTTTACACAAAGTTTTTACATAAGCACAAACATTTTTGTAATTTTTTGGATTTGGATTGGGTTAATCCATCTGGTCTAGGTGTTCAACGGAAAAAAATAGTGAAGTGCTACGGTCAATACCCAAGGGGTACCAAGGTTAGAGAGTTGTTTGATAATTTTAAGTTCTGTTTTGATTCGTTGTTGTTGATTCTTTATTTGTTCTTTAATAATTCTTGTTTAGTTAATAAATTTGATGTTAGCTGATCCAGTTGTAGTTTTCTTTTATGCTATTGCTAAGCCAGAGATAAGTCCGATTAAAATAACCTGAGATAAGAGCTTGCTGGAACGGTAAGTGATTGAGTTTTGTTCTTCTACGACCTTTAGAGCATAAAAAGGCGTAGACGCAACAATATATACCTATAGTTTTTATGAAAATTTTCTACATTTACATTAAATTAATATTCGTTCATTTTAGATTAATTTTTCTGGACAGATTGAATGTAAAAACTCAGGAAGGTCCACTTTAACATTTAACTTATGAGTAAAATGTAATAGAAATCAAATTGATAATTACCTTTGCAAAACTGATGGTAGTAATTATATATGCACTGCAAAATTAGTTTAATTAGTATTATTGTATTGTATATTCGGTTATGAACGTCTTGCGACATTTTCCCGATACCTCCCTGTCTCTGCTCGTTGCGTGTTGAAAATGTGTGACGAGCACAGAGGACCTACAGCTTAACGTGGATTCCGAACCACGGGAATAGACGATTTTTACACCGCCTACTCCATCAGGGAAGTTTTTTAGCCATAAATAATGTTATCTGGGGCCAGCAGATAGACATTTGGTGAGCGAAAATTTCTTCTATAGATAGCACCTCACAGGATTTGAACCCGTGAATATTGGCTTGAAAGCGAACACGCTAGCATTTCAGCCATTCGCTCACCTTAATAATTAGTATTATACATTTCTCAAACAAATTCATTAAAATTTTTGTACTAAATTTCCAAAAACCTGAATATTCAAAAAATGGATAGAATAGGAAATTTGATCGAAATCTGTACGCGACAAAAATGTAAAAAATTAACAAATAAAAATAAAACATTAACAAGGTGTTGTAAACAAAAGGCTATAAAGTATTTTTAATTAATTTTCAGAAGCTAGAAAAATCAAAAAATAAAGAAAAAAATTGCAATGGAAAGAATATTACAGAATACCGAGGTTTTGCCTCGGCGGATTAATGTTGAATGAACCTAAAATGTAAATTCAATCTGTGCTATGAATTGTAGAAACACTACGGCATTGGTTGTCCAACTTACTATAAATATTTTGAAATATTATCTAAAGATATCAAAAACAATTTTATCGCAATTATAATGATGCATCAGGTATCAAATCCTGAACAGGAGTCAGAAATACGTCGATGGCGTTCATCCTTGATTATGCAGAGTTCATTATTATACTACCTAAAAATGATTGGTCGTTGGAAAAGACGTATAGTGAACCCGCGTTAATTAATCTTCGAATCGTTATCAGTCAATGTTTATCAAAATAAAATCAACAGCGCTCAGAATAATTCCTCTTCAAGAGATCTTTCAGGTAAGCCGTCAGTCGACCTATTCTCTTAATTAAAAAAATTATGAGGTCACTGCTCTGAATGAACTGATTTCAATTTTATAAAATATTTTTATCATTGGCTGGATCCAAGTTTGCAATGTTGACTTTAAATAAATTGCTTTCGGACATCCACACACCAGAGATCGTACGGTACACCTACAACTTGAACCTTACTATCCCATTAAAGTTTTCTTTATGGCGTTTTCTACTCGACATTTGAGTGCGCACTGAGTGCACATTTTACTGCACTTTTTTCATGTAGCGTTTTTCACTCGCGTTTTTAGTACACGCCCATTTTGCACCGACACGGTGTTTCGTTTTCTACTGGGCTATAAAATTGCACTCAGTTCAATTGCAGTGCAAAATTTCTGCCCCGGCTTGTAGGGTCAGTGCAACAGTTTCAGTGCAAAGGCGTGGCCTACGGTATTGATAAACAACATAAAAATTTGTGGTTATGTTAATAATTTTAGTGAATGTAATCATCGAAATAAGGTAAAACTTTAAGTTTTACCTTACCTTTTAATTGAATATAAGTGTAGTGATCGGGCGCTTCTATGTCTACCATTTTATTATTTATTAAAAATTGAACGACGAGTCTCGTATCTTCCATCATAATTATTTACACTGATGGATATCAAATAATAAATTAAAATATAAACAAATAACCGAAATAAACAAAAACTCCGGAGTTTTTAAATATACAGAGCAAAATAATGCACTGAAAACGAAGTTTATGTTTCACTGGCGGTGCAATTTTATGCACGGTAATCAAAACTAAAGAAGTGCAATGACGTATGAGCACTTATCCAGTGCGCACTGCACATTAGCGAGTAGAAAACGCCATTAGTGAATACTATCATGAATGTACATCCGGTTAATATAAAAACATTAGGTATAGAAAACATTGATTATTATATGTATATCATTTATATACACATACTATGCATGAATTTTTTCAATCTGAGACGTTAGTATTGAACTGATAATATTCAATTGCGTAATAATAATTTATTCCTAGGACCCTGGCTAATAAATCAATTGAAAACAACTATTACATGGTGGGGTGGCATATAAAAATTATTCTTAAACATTTTGCAATTATATAAAATGTATGTAGGTATTTATTAGATTTCCACTTATTAGATATACATATTTAAAAAAAATTTAAATATGTACAGTCCGTAATGACCAAAATATGGTATAATTTAATTACCACATTTCCAAGGTAAAACCAGTAGTAGGTACCTAAGCGTGCATAACATAAAAAGTTGTAATGAACCTGCATTCTTGAAATAGCTAGAAATTAACCATAAATTTGATTTAATTTTTTTTTTTCGTTCAAGTATAATTAACGCAAAAGTAGTAGGAGGATCATTTTTCTACAAAATATATATGGTTTTTACATAAGATGGCTGCAGACCGCAAGAGGATTGACCAAGATCTATTCAACATCATTAAAGAAATATACAATGATAATGCAGCCTATATTAAAATTGGCAAAGAACTTCCTGAATCCATTTTCCCAACAAAGGGATTAAGGGACGAATATACTTACAATGTACATAGTTTGCTACATAGACTGGAAACAACAAATTTTTGTTCGCATCTTAATCTTCAATTCTTAATTTATCAGGAATGAGGATTATATTATAAAACTATAAACAAAACTGAATATTTAGTTATAAACATCAGCATAGCACGATTTTAATAATAATGAAGAGATTAAACAGGTAGAATAATTTAAATACCTCAGAACACTAATAACCGCAGAAGAATCTGCCAGGGGAACTAAAAATAAGATTAGAGAATAGTTGGAAAATTTTAGGTGGCATCTATTCCATATGGTTGCATTATACCACCAAATAATGGTGTGGTATTAATTTTATGCTATAACATGGACAATTAACGAGTTTTATAAAAGCAAAATTTATAAGAGCAAAAAGAACTGAACATGTACTCAATTGTGGAAAAGACCCAGGAATATAAAGAAAACTGGAAGAAGCACTTAACACGAATAAAAAACAGCAGAATCCCAAAACAAGCACTTGATTACAGCCCGAGAGAAGGAGAAGCGTTGGTAGACCGAGGAAACGATGGTGAAGCCGGAACAGGCAAATGCGCCTAAACCTGGAAAGGGAGAAGAAGAAGAAAATAAGAGCAAACTACTGGCAATGGAGATGGACTACGTCAGAATAAATAAATGCTCGAGTAACAAGGTTAAACCATATTGCTAACGAAGAGATATGACGAAGAATGTGCGCTCAGGATAGTGTGATGGATGGAATCGATAGAATAAGCATCAGATGACTTGAATACATTCTCATAATGAATGACGAGAAATGGCTAAATGGAAGAAAGACCGACCAAGGAAATTTTAGAAAGTGGAAATACCGTGACAATTGTCATCACTTCCACCATATAATAAATCCAACTCTCTTCCTTTTATGGAATCGTTTGGTGGTTTTTTGAATGTCAAAATTATAAAAGATATTGAATTTTCAAAATTGTAGTGTAAACTTCACGCTTGCACTCCACACTTTAATACTTTTACAAATTTCCTTGACAAATCGTTTGGTGGTCATAAGATAATGTTTAGTAGTCCAATTTTGACATTTGGAAGTCATTATTACAATACTTATTTTAGTATTGCATACATTTTTAAACGTATTTTAGGTATTTGGTGGTGATTTTTGATGTTTGTCAGTTACAATAATTAAATAGAATTTCAAATTTGAATTTCAAAAAATTTAAAGGTTGGTTTTACTGATAGGATATTTTTAATTACGCATAATATGTTGGTCGACCAACGATAATAAGATTAAATGAAAATTTGTTTTGACAATTAAGTATTTTACCTGACTTGAACTAAAGTAGGTGGAATCGGCCCTAAGATTATTATATTTACATTATCTGTCAGATTGATTGGCATTTAAACCAATATTTCATTTTTATCACTTGTTATTAAATATCTTTAGTCCACTATAAGTAAAATAGTAGCAAATCACGTCCAAATAATTATTAATAAAAGGGATAACTGTATTTTAATATTGTACATGAGGTTATTATTTTTGGAAGATCTATTAGTTACTGACTAATTCGCTATTTGGATTTTACAACGCTTAAATTTTACGCCACCGATTGTTCCGTTTTTATTTACATGTGACACCAGTGCAGGTCCCTTCATTTTATTGTAAACAATTTCCACCTATGTTTTTAAGTTCTGAAGATGGCTTTCATTTTGAGGCCGAAACGTAAACTTTAAAAACAATTGTTTGATTTATTTACTATAAGTAAATGTCGCTTTCTTAGTATTTTAATGTAAAAAAATGTATCTTTCTATCGAGGGGAGGGCTAGGCTATACCCAGTTTAGTAATATGGTATATTACATACTAATGTATAACAATAATCACGAAAATTTCTTTCATTTAAGTCTCTTGCTACATTTTAAAGGTGCCAATTGGGAGTCGTTTTGTTTAAAAGGAGATTTCAGAGTGATTTGCCATTTAATTCCTGAAATTCGACCTCAAAATTATTCAGTATCTGGACCCGGAGTAGGTCAACTCGGCAGAAGGTACAAGGGATAGGTTAATCCTACCGGTGAACTGGGCAAATGAAAACCAGAGGCCGTTTTAATTTTCGGTCAGCTCGGCAAACGCGCTGAATAATGCTATTTCGAGGGTCTCTCACATCCCGGTTGCATTTATCCCGGTTTCCTTGATCTGTCGCGCCTCTCGTATGTTTAGCGCCCGCCGCGTAGCGGCTCGGAGCACGAAAAACCGCCCGGAGATGCGGAGCATCGGAGGGTAGGTTTTTTGATGCTCGCAGTTCTGGCCAAGCCAAAATTTATTACTTTGCCGAGTTAATCTATGTATTTCCAGGTAGAAAATTTGGACCCGGATTAAATATCTGACCATTTGCCGAGCTGGCCTACAGCCTCTGGACCCACCATCCTATATAAAACTTAAAGTAGAGTTGGAGATGGGATGAAGAAGAATGAGCTAAAATATAGGTACCTGCATATCTTTTAAGCTCTTCACTAAAAAAAAAGGTTTTGTTTTGTAACAAAACGATTTTAAGGATTTTGGTTTAAAATAATGTAATCCGTTTAATTTTTCTTTCACATAATTTACCTTAACTTAATTTAATTTAAGAAGCTGGTCCGGTCCATACAAAATATTTAACGTAAGAATGAGGCATAAGCAAAAACTACTTGCTGCCAGTTTTGGTGGTTCGTATCACACTCATGTGCAGATACAATTTCATTTAGAACCAGTATAATGTAAAGTTGACCAACTTTTCCTTCCGTTGAGTTAGATTAAATTAAATTAAGTGTTGTATGAACGCCTATAAGGAGTTACGTAATACACTGCATTTTCTTAAATGAAATTAAGTTACGTTAATTATTTTGCATAAACCCATCACCATAGTAGATAAAATATACTTAGTAGTTTTGTCAATAATTTTTCTCTTTTTTCCTTTTTCATTACTTCCGCACTTCTATAATTTGTAATTTCCAGTACTGTTTTAGCTATAATTTTCATTTCTGGGATTATTCTAACTTTTATTTTGGTTGAAGATTTTGTATGAATTTAAGCTTATATTTTATAGTTATGTAATATCGAATTAACTTTAAATTTGAGCTAAGTTATTTTTTTAAATTTTAATAGTTTAGGCAGTTTTTCTTAACGTCTTGGATACAATACAATGCCAAGGATAATCTGCGGATTATAAGTTAGTGTATTACGCACTAATGCCTCGATTACACAGAGCGACTTTAGACGCTAGACGCTAGCGAATTTAGACGCAGCGTCTAAAGTCGCTCTGTGTAATCGACCTAGACGCTTAGACGCCGCGTCTTGAACAGACGCTGTTCGCTCGCTTTTAAAGTTGACAGCCGGGCTACTTTAGACGCTAGACGCTAGCGTTTTTACACTCCGGCGTCTAAAGTCGCTCTGTGTAATCGACATGAGAGTGTAAAAACGCTATGTGCTAGCGTCTTTATATTTTTTATTTTGGCTTTTAATTGCTTTTCATTCATTTCTTCTACCAATCCTTCACTCTGAAGTTCTAAATAGAAGCTTTTACTTATTTCATTTTTTAACTTGATGTTGCAGTAGTCCTTATGCTTAATGTTCCAAAGAAAGGATATTTTTCATAAACTTTTAAAAAATCAATAATATTACTGCTGTTCCACTTCATTGTTAAACTATTAAACTATTGCTAAACAAAACTAAATTTTAATTTTTAATACTTATCAGTTCAAATGCGCGATTGCAACTACGAGACTAGCGAGTTTAGACGCTAGCGTCTAGCGTCTAAAGTCGCTGTGTGTAATCGGACAGGTCGCTACACGCTCAGTCGCTGGCGACTTTAGACGCTAGCGTCTAGCGTCTAAAGTCGCTCTGTGTAATCGAGGCATAAAAGCTTTAGTCGTAATGGCAAGGTTATGAACAATATACAAAAATGATCTGTTTTATGTTAACACTCGACTCCGACGAAAATTTTCTTTGAGGGTTAGGAGTAATTCATAAAAAATAAAATATAGGACACATTCCTTTGCCTACTCTTACTGCAGATATCCAAAAATTCTATTGCCCATGGTACGCTAGCACATTTTAGTATTATTGCCAGGGAACATCTAGGCGATATAATGGATGAATTGGTCAAAGAAGGCCAAACTGCGTTGATTTTTCCTATAGGGAAATGTGCATCTCAAGTGTTTTGTTTATGTTATAGCTCAAGACTCTCAGGTTTTCAATCAGAAAAAATATTGTAGGTACATCTGAAAATTGGCTAAAATTTCCCTAAGACATATTGCTCAACAATATTCTAAAACTCCCCAACTCCGACCTTAAAGTCCGGCTTCTTCGTTTCCTGTTTTTTTTTTCAAGTTCAAATCTAAAACTCATGGGCAAAATTACTGCAAAATTACAAAGTCTTGGTAGTTTTTGTATATTCTTCAGCAATGGTTTATGGACATTTCAACGAATTTTCAAATTTACAATATTTTGTTTGAGTCAAAACCTAAAAAGCTCTTAATTTATGAATACCTTATGCCTTAGGGACATTTCAGGCAATTTTCAGATTTAGAATAATTTTGGTCTGAGGCAAGCGTTGGAGATCTTGGGTGAAATTTAAAATTGAACCAATTATTTAAAGCCCACCCTTTAGAATTACTTTATTATTCATTATTTATTATGTAACAGTTGTTACTGTTACATAATTGTAACAGTTCAATTCAATTACATAAAGCTATTATGTACATTATGGCAACAAGTTAAATGCATATATGAAGACAGGAATTTTCAAGTTCATACAACTTAGGAAATACATTAGAAAATCCCAATGATACAATAATTATAATGGCACACCTTTGTTTCATTGTAATTGTAAAGTTGTAACTGACAAGAAGTAGCAGTAAATTAGTACACATTGTGATAAAATATTACAGTTTTGTACTTCTTATAAATGGTACTCGTAACTCGGATACCGCCTCGAACTTCAACTGATAAAGTGGAATTAATAAATGTAAAAAATCGGCACAAGAAAAAAATTTAAATGCATCTATGAACTGCAAAGTTCACGGTAGTGGCTTGGTGGGATCGTTGGTTGAGTTACGGATGCAGAAATTATTGTGCGCTCAAATTGCGGACTTTGCGAAATTCCTTAGCACGGCCCTCCGGTGATCATCAACGCTCTGGGATAAGTAAGAACGAACGACGATATACCGGGTATCACCGGTTGTAATATAAGGGATAGAGAATGTATGAACTTAAAAATGAATACTAAGAAAAGAATACTAAGAGTTTACAGAAGATTTAAAAAAAAACTTCTTTTCGACTCATCAATCGAATAATTTAGATTAGGAATTGCAATTTAATAATTTATAGAGTTCAATAAAAAGTTCAAGGTGGAAACACTGAATGGAGTTTTTGGTAACTACCAATTATTGTCTATTGAAAACATTGATGCCACTTGAATTGTGATTTGAATTGTAAGTTATATTTCTGCCTTGAGGCAATAAAATAATAATGAATTTACTTCAATTGAATATTAAAATTACAACTATTACAGCTTCTAATCATTACAAAGAAGAAAATTCTAGGTTTGGACCTAATGACCAGAAATGTTAAAGCTTGATCCTGAATAAAGATTACTTAATTATATGCTTTTAAATGATAACCATTTACTACATGAATGTCACCTTCCAAATTTTGGTGGTAGACCAGTATACAGAGTAGGTTTACTAATAATACAATACTTCCCAGTTTTATAAAAACCACTATATATACTAGGTATATTATATTAATGAACTATTTCCATAAAATTCGAAAGTGGGAAATTCATATATTAGACTTCTTTATTACAAAAAATATTTTTATACGTATTTTCAAAAAAGTCCATTGGATAGTGAAAACTTTTATCCTTATTAAAACAAAGTATTGACCTCTTTGAATTATTCAGATTTCTCTGGATGAGTACCAAAGATGCTATTTCTAAAAAACTTCCTTCTTGTTTCGAGTGAAATATTTTTTAAGGCAGTCGAAGAGAGGAAATTGAACTCACCCCAAAATTTACCAAAATGATGTCAAACTAATTTTTGAAAACTTTTTGGGTTAGTCCACTTGACTTGAAAACACTTGTGGGGTCACCATTATAATAACGTGTGCGGTTAATTTTCAACAGCTTGATTTAAAAGCAATAAATATTATGCCAATCAATAATGTAAAAATGCTTATAAATTTAATTTTAATATCCGGTTATGATATTAGCGAGCATCTTGTTGACAGTATCTTCATACTTATAAAGTCATAACTATATCGTGTTCATAAGTTTTCCTATAAAATTTTAATGGGCATCTATAATATTATGCATTTGCCACATTTTTCATACTTGCAACTAGAAAAAAACAAAGCCAAAAACAAACCGAGTAAAGCATACTTGCTCATGCGTATGGGTTATCAGGAAAGCATAAACGAACATTGGTAGGTCAAACTTGAGTTTAAAAATAACCAAAAACACGTTTACACGCTTTCGCGTTTGACCACGCAGTTGTAATTTTTCAGTAATCTTGAAATAAGTGAAAACTAAATTTTGAATAAATATTGTAGATTGGCATATCAAATACCTTGTGCAAAAATGTCGAATATTTTATTATCATAATGTTTAATTCAAACAAATTAGGCATTTTATGTAAAAAAGCTTTAATAAAAGAATTTTAAATAATTTTCAAAAAATGATATTTTAACTAATTGCAGGTAATTGAGCTTTTTCTCTAAGAATAGTCAATAAAATTATAGGTTTATAAAACTCAATTATTATTGATTATTGAATATATTTAGGTATTACTAACTACTAAGTACAATGACAATAACCAAAAATGGTTTTAAAATGGAAAATTTTAATTTTTCCTAAAACACAACTTTTATATTTGTTTTGCGCAGAATCCCACGACGTCTAGAAGATGTGTTTATTTTATTCGGCCAACCTGGATTCGGTGCTTTAATAAAGTTTCCTATAGCGGTTCATGCCATAATATTTACAAAAATCTACATATTCCCATTTAATAGTTTTAATTTTTTCAAATATTTACAAAATAAATGTTGATTCCAATTAAAACTGCTTTTAACGTATCTGGGGTTGGGGAGGGGTGGACTATATCAAATTTTGAATTTACAAAAGGGAGACAACATAGAAATGAAATGAAATCTCTACAGTTTACTATTTTTATATATGAAATTTATAGTTCAATTGGGATATTGTTTGAAAATTGAAAAGCTGAAAATATAATAGCATAAATAATAATGGGGGAATCACATAAAAACAGCTTATTTGAATAAAAAACTCCTCCAAGTTACTTCTTCATTAAAAGTATTAAAAAATTAAAGCGATTGTTGACACAGGATTTGTGATAATCCTCCAGATTTGCTGGTTAAATTGAAAGTAAAAGCTTGAGATTGTCTGTGTTTGGAAGTCTTATGCTCCGCGACAGATAAAACTTAACGTTTAGTTTGAGTCTCACGTAACATAGCATATTGATTTTCTTGCTACCGTAGTACATTTTGGAAAAATTTAAATACAAAATTTTTAATTGAAAGGGTTGAGTGAAAATAAATTTGTTTTGACACAATTTTTAATATTAAATTAAATTGGAGAGTTTTTCAATTCAAATAGGAGAAAATAATACAATTAATGATTTCTTTATTTATTCGTAATTTACAATGGACAATATAAAACAAAAATTGTAATAATGTTTATAAAACACATTCATATGCGATACCTATATTAATTATATTTATTTATTTATAATGTGTATACATTACATACATAAACACAACAATATGCATATTGAACACAACAATAATAGTACAAAAAAATAGAGAAAAATATTTTGGTACAAAAAAAATTTAATAATTATTACTAGTTTTGTTGTACATAAGTAAAGTTTAAAAATCGTCTTTATAACCACTACAACAAGAAATATGCTTTTGATAAAATTTGAAAAGAAACATTTGAGAAAATAATGGCGTCCTTTTCAAATTACACTAAAAATTAGATTTGACAGATTTCTGATTATATATTTACACATTTCATTTATCTAAAAAGTCTTTGATGACTTACAATTACTGACAAATTACTACCGTTTTTCTCTTTATCATTTTATGACGCATGCAGTAGTTAATTTATAAAATTCGGTTTTCTAGAGAAGTTTTATCATTAAAATACACTAAGAGTAGGTAAAACACCAACAAAACAATATAAAAACAATTTTTTTAACTTTGAAACTCAATATTGCTTCATTAAAATATCAACACACGCTGCAAAAGAAAACAGCAAAACAAAATTTTAAAATTTTTTGAGTATACTTATGCAATAGCCGTATACAGAAGCCACATTAAACAGGTACCTAAAATCTTACTAAGTATTATTTACAATTGTGATAAAATGATCCCAATTAAAAAAATAAACGAACACTTTGTACCATACATATTTTTCCTTAAATCAAGTTTTCGAATTGCAACCGAAACAATTTTATACTTTGTGTGTTTAAAAAATTTTAAAATCGATTAAGTACTTCAACATTTTTCTCGCTTAATTAAGTGATCAACAAATTAGGAACTATACAAGGAATTGGCATAATTATTACTAATTTTGCATAATACAATACTCAATAATTTATATAAATGGCGACAAATTCGTTTCAACATGTACAATTGCAAAAGCTAAACTTGGTAATTTTCAAATTACCAACTGCCAGGGTCGGCTTTTCCAACTGTACACATCATTGAGAATAATTTAAAACTTTGTTTTTGTTAATCATATAACTTGGGAGTTGATCTTCTGCGTGTGAAGTTTTCGAATTCAACAATTCCAATTTTTTTTTAAACACATCAAGTACATTTTGTAATTAAAATTAAGTAACATTGCATATCATAAAACATATTGCGCAAGTTTAGTATTTTGTCTATATGCAATAATTTACTATACATTCAGATTACGAGCAATATGGATTACATAGTGTAATATCAATTCCTTAAAACTAAGACAATGACAGTCGACATATTTTTATGTACAGTAAAATATTAACTTATTTGTGACTTAAACCACTTTAGATACGATACTTGGGAATTTTTGCCCCATTTTCGTCTACTTGAGGTGCTAAGCACCGAAATTTTACATAAAACTTGCACAAGCCCAATTATACTGTTCAATAATAACAAAGTTTTATGTTTAAAAACTATTAAAACTAACACCGATTTGGTATCACGTACCTTTAAAATCAATTTTAATATTTCTTTGGCACAGCAAAGCATACCCCAGGGTTGATGCAGCTTCTAATTCTTTCAACAAATACATCTACACGTCGTAAAAGTGTGATAATAACAAAATGATAACCTACGAATTGCTTAAGATGTTAAACCATGCTGATGGTGGCCCAACGCAACCCCAGAGAACGTCATGGGTCACTGGTGATGTTTGATGCTACCGTTGGCCGCCACATGATGGTTTACTATATGATGCGGTGTATGGGGATGATGACTAACATGGTGAGAGTGATGATTTTGATTATTAGTTGTGGCGTTATTGTTATTTTGTTGTTGTTGTACTTGCCTCTGAGAGTTCTTTTTATTCTTCATACGTCTATTTTGAAACCATATTTTAACTTGCCGCTCGGTTAAGTTTAAATTTCGCGCCAATTCCCACCGTTTTTGTTTGGAAACGTACGCGTTAAAGAGAAACTCTTTCTCTAACTCTAAAGTTTGAAATTTTGAATATGGTTTACGTTTTTTCCGCACCGTAACTTGACCTGTCCATTCCAACGGATTGGTACCTGCACCACATGGAACTCCAACGCCCATCGAACTTAACGAACCTGGAAAGAAAAAAATCGTGCAGTTTTCATATTTCAACATTGTTCATTTTTTATTATATTCCAAAGCTGGTAAATGAAAATTTTGTTAGTATACAATATAAGCGAAAAGAAATGTAAACCTCATGTTCCTCGTTTTGTTATGGTTAATAATGCAAAATTTCACTAAAAAATCAAAAAAGATTACTTGGTGAGGGTGGCTGTTAATGATATGTTAATGAAACTTAAAACGTAATAAATTCTCACCTCTCATTCCAGGAATATGTTGAAGGCAACTTTTGGATGTTTCTGGGCAGAGGAAGTGGGCTTAAATAATAAAATAAACTATTCTAATACTTTTTACATTTAGGTGAAAACTAAAATTAGTAAGCAAAGCATAACCAACTATTAGAAATTAAAGTTTAAATTGAGTTGTTTGTATTCGGGCAAGATTGTGAAAATATAGAAATTATTTGATGTTAGCTTAATAGAACGAAATCGATCAATTCACATCAGTACAGAGAAGTGTTCAATTTTAAATCGATTATTTTGTAAAATAGTACATGAAAGGGTTGGCCTAAAATCTGGTGTTGACTCATTTGGAAATCTAAAAATAGTGTTTGCCCTCTTGTTTCGCTAGTAATTGGTCATTCTTATTAATATCTCTATTTCCCCATAATTGACGTTTTAACGACAAAAATAGAAATTATGTTTATATTTGGTAACCGTTCCGGGCCCAAAACCTAAAAAACACGTGTCTAGTCTAGCATGCAGTAATAAAACGTGTTTGTACATGTCCAATTCGTGTTTTTCACTTAAAATCGTAATTTAAAAATAATAAAATTAGTCTATAGCCCATCAGGGTCGACAATCTCGTGATATGGTGTTAGAAGGCCGCATCGAAATTAATATTCTGATTTATGGTTAAGTCAAGTGAAGCGTGACACAACATAATCATAAAAAAATCATTTGATTAGTCCCACGACATTAATAAATCAGTTATACACAAACTAATAGATTTTATAATCTGTCAATACTTGATATGAATTAAATTGAACTAAAAAATAATGAACTTTGTTATTAATTATAGAAAAGCGTGATAAATTGTATAATTATTGTTTTAAGTCCAATATTGCAACACGTACAATTTATTGTTTTGAAGTCCTCTTTTTTCATAAAATCATCGCTATGGCTTGCAATTCTTAATAAATAATCCTTATCTAAGAGTTCATGTTTGAAGCATAAATAATTTTAGCAAACAAGTTTTCAAACAATTCAAACTTTTCAGACCATAAAGCGAAAAAATAATTGTTCACTTCCTGAAATGTTTCTAATAATTTTATTATAGCGTTTCTAAAACTATTTTAGGTGGGGTAATGAAATATCATGAACTCCATCGGCTATTACCAAATATTTTTAATTCAGATAAGGAAACCAATAATAGAACAAATATTTTAAAGTTAATCACATTTGGAATTAAAATTGGACAAACAATAGAATTCCGTAATTGAATTTTTTAAAACGGTTTAGTCATTCTAAAATGATGCACATTTTATGAATCGCATTGCAGATTTCAGTTATCACCATGTCTAATTTATTCAAAATACTTATATTAGTCAACTCCAGCAGTAGCTTGGTGTAATCGCTGGTTGAATTGCAGCATGGAAATTCATGGTTCCAATTGAAAATTTCACGGAATTTCCCAGCTCGGCTCTAGGATGAACATCAACAAGGTCCGGATTAATAAGAGTAGGTAATTTAAGTATAAAATAAATAAAAATAATTTAATTTTCACGGATATTTTTAGTAGAAAGAGTTGAATTCCAAGAGTTGAACGCTAATCGTGTTTTAATATATTTCACTAATAAGTTGGATTGAAAGAAGCATAAAATATTCTAAATGATGAGGAATACACAAAAGGAAAATCGACCGAAAAAGGATGTAATTTAGGTATCCTGTTTTCTGCTTAAGATATCGTTTTGAAATATTGAGCCTTCAGCACCACAAAAACTACAATTAATATATTTCTAATATAATAAATGAATGATTTCGTTATGTTTTACTAAAATGTGAATCCAAAAATAAAACATTTTTGAATATAACGTGGCATTTTTTGTACGCGTTTTTGTAATTTTAACTTTTTTAGTAAATTTTAATAAATAGTAAATTTTAACTATTGGAGCAAATGCATACACTCTTAAACCAATATTTTTTAATAAAATTCAGATGAATGAAATATTAAGAATTTTTTAAAAACGGATTGGAATAAAACTTGAATTGAAAACTTATCAAAAACGATAGCATACGAAATCAATGTTTCAGGCATGCTTAATCAAAGAATAAATGAAAAATAAAATTAGAGCAAGTGTGCTTTGGTCCAACCCTGTATGGAATTATGAGGGAAGATCAATTATCAACAATCACAGCAACTTTCGTAATGAAGTCTTTTATACGTCTTATTAGAAATGGGACTTCCATTGCACAGCATTGTATTTTTAGTTCAGAACAAATTTTGTTAGAAAAAGAAAAATCAAAAGTTAACGAAAATCAATGGAAAATTGGAAGTGCAAATCTTAAATAAACGTAATGGAATAAAATTATTGCAAATTAGTACAATAACAAATGAACAAAAATACTTCTTGAAGCTATTCTAAAAATTTTAATTGCCAAACAGTCAATAACATAAATAGATTTTTTTTTAAATTATATATTTCTGATTTATTAAGTTTCCATCATTTTTCTATTCTATTTCTGTTATTTTACATTTACCTCTTTAAACTTTCTTCAATTTTGGTGTTATTTTACTATTATTTATAATTTTTTATTCTACTACTAGTCCAGGCAAGGAAGGTTTTTATAGCTTGTAAAAAATCCGGGAAAGCTGAATTTTAGTAGAGATGTACAATGGTGTGTTCTAATGAACCTCCTAAAAGTCCCATAAAATCCCACGCCGGCGTCCACCGCAATCAGGGGTTTTAGCTCCTCCAACGCGATTTTTTGCCGATAACTCGCTTATTTACGCTTGTATGAAAAATTATTATCAGATCATAATTGAAGAGCATAAATTATTCAATAGATTTTTTTCAAATTTTTCCATAGCACACTAATATTTAAATAATTGACCCAAAACACGACTCACCCTTAAAATGGCATAATAGTGATTCCTTGCAGGGAGAGAAATGTTTTCAGGCACGGGAAGTGATTTTAAAGTAAATTAATTATAATTTGAGCAAAGGTTGGAAAATGAAGAGAAAAATGGATTTTTTCAAAATTTACCCAAGTTATAGTATCTTCCACGTTACGGAACCGAAATTTTGGCTTGAGCTTACAGAAGGTCCGGGCAAGCGGAAATTTGGCGAAGATGTATATTGAAGTGGCCTAACAAACCCCCAGAATGTCTCATAAAAATCCCAAGCCGGCTTTCCTTCAAATGAGGATTTTATCCCCCTAAAGCCCGCATTTCACTATAGCTTCTAGCAGCCGAGCTTCTAGTAGCCCAACATTTGTAATGCATTGACTCTTATGGAAGCAAACTCACTAGTAGACTGGTAGACTAGAAGCCTACGTAGGCTTCTAGTCTACCAGTCTACTAGTGAGTTTGCTTCCATAAGAGTCAATGCATTACAAATGTTGGGCTACTAGAAGCTCGGCTGCTAGAAGCTATAGTGAAATGCGGGCTTAAGTGCGGTGTTTCGCCTATAGCTCACGTATTTTTACTTTTACGAAAAATTACCATTAAACAAAGTTCAATTTGCCTATTACAGTATGTATTGTAGTTACCTACTGCTGCGCCATAAATTATAGAAATTTTATGTTCTTCAACTTTGCTTAATGGTAATTTTTCGTAAAAGTAAAAATACGTGAGCTATAAGCGAAACACCGCAAGGCGCTAGACATTTTGGGGGTTTATTAGAACACTTCAATATACATCTTTGCCAAATTTCAGTTTGCCCAGACCTTCTGTAAGCTCAAACCAAAATTTCGGCTTCGGTACTTGGAAGATACTATAACTTGGGCAAATTATGAAAAAATTTATTTTACTCTTCATTTTCCAACCTTTGCTGAAATTTTAATTAATTTACTTTAAAATCACTTCCCGTGCCTGAAAACATTTCACTCCCTGCAAGGAATCAATATTATGCCATTTTAAGGGTGAGCCGTGTTTTGGGTCAATTATTTCAATATTAGTGTGCTATGGAAAAATTTGAAAAAAATCTATTCAATAGAGAAATTTATGCTCTTCAATTATGGTCTGATAATAATTTTTCATACAAGCGTAAATAAGCGAGTTATCGGCAAATAATCGCGTTGGAGGAGCTAAAACCCCCGATTGCGGCGGACACCGGCGCGGCGTTGGATTTTATGGGGCTTTTAGGAGGTTCATTAGAACACTGCAATGTACATCTCTACCAAAATTCAGCTTGCCCGGATTTTTTGCAAGCTCAAGCCAATTTTTCGGCTTCGTTGCCTGGACTATACCTTTATTTATGATTTTCACTTCAAATTTTCCATTTATTTCCAGCATTTTCTAATTAAGTTAGTTCCAATACTATTTTCAATTATCATTTATTCTTTAATTAAGCATGCTTGAAGCACCGATGTCGAATGCTATCGTATTTTACTAATTTTTCAATTCAATTTTTATTCCCCCACCCCCTTTAAAGTTTTAATATTTCATTTACTCTGAATTTTATTAAACTTTTCTGGTTTTGGCTCAAGAATGTAGGTATGCATAGTTAAAATTTAATTCTTTTAAAAATATTTTAATAATTGAGTGTCTTTAAAAATCACCAACATTCTGTATTTATTTTATTTATGTTTCTTATTGCACAAATATTATTCCATAATATTTTACTGATTATACTTGTATAAACGTGAAGGCGATAATAGCAATGCTTCACTTGTAATGACGGAAATTTAACTGATATTACAGAGCAAGAGCGGATTGGGCAGTTTATAATTCAGGAAAAATCCAGAACGGCCGGATGTTTTATGACCGGAAAGCCAGCTATTTATTTTTTAAATTAATATAATTCAATTTAATGCAATATTTAAATGGGCAAACATCTGGATTCAAGCAATATATTTTTTATAGAAAACCTAAAATTTGAATTTCTTATCTAATTCAATCATCATAATTACTCGGAAATGCAATTTTTTTGCTTAACATTAGGAAACAGCCATATGTTTTGACATGAAGTTTGATAATTTAATTCAACTAAATTAAATTATACGTGAAACTAAAAGTTAAATTTTGTTCTAGTCCCTACAGTTTCCAAGATGTGAGCCATTCACTAAACTTCAATTTATCTCTATTTTTGCTTTTTCCGATTCATTTAACGCAAAAGGGGTCTACATATGAATAAAATTCGATTATATTCTTTGTAAACTTACGATTAGAACAACTTTAACCCTGATAGACCCTAGCTGTTGGATTTCAAAGTTTTTGCATTTTATCCTATTTTTTCAAAAGATATTTTCGAAATTTACTCGATTGCGAGTAAAAATGATACAAATTGTACAGAATTAAATCTTCGACAACTTTCGCTCATTACTTCGATTCATACGATTCCTAGGAAATTGACCCTTTCCAACAATCTAAATTTTACAATTTTCAGCAAAACTTGAAAGAAATTTGGGTTTCCTTGAAAATTTGTATCTCAAAAATTATTCGAGATACAATTTTTTGTTTGTTTTACATTGAGCTTTAGGCATTTCATATTACTTTACACTTCAAGTGCACTGATATATTGAGCTATTTGTAAAAATATAATATATGGTAGAAAAATTTTAAAGATTTATGTCGAATTCTGAAAATTACGTGCTTTTAAAAAACAGAAAATAAACGAAGTTCTTTGGGAGGGCTGGAACTCGGAAACTATTATCATTTTCTTTAATTATCAACACATGATTTTAAGTGGTAGGTGGGTCAATCTCACATTTCTTAGCATCGAATTAAGTTCCAATCCAATGTTACAGCATAACTGACAAAAATGTGCATTCTAGGAAAAATATTAAAATGTGGGACTTCTGGCTTCCAATTTTCTTATAAGGAACCCAAGGCGCACAGAAAATGTGCACCAAAAGGGGCAATCATGACCTGCTACTTGAAATCCTAAATTAAAAATTTTTAGAATAAAAAGTTTGATTTTTAACTATTGAAAATTGATATTAAATTAAACTCAATAAATCAAGATTATTTTTGCATACCTATAAGCTTTAAAATATCTGAAGATTGTAATATAAACACTGCAGAAATCTTATGTGCAAAATAATTTTGATTTATTGTTTATCCAATTATAGTCCAGTCAACGAAATCCAAAAATTGGGGTGCGCTTGCAAAAATTTGGGCAAAGTGAAATTTGGCAGACGTGTACTATAATGAAGTTGAAAATTTTAATATTATCTTTTCTTGGGGCTAATTGAGTTCCTAAACAAAACGTCAGGTTTCAACGATTTTGTTCAAGGTTTCATAGCAATTATTTTATCTTTATAATTGTCTGAGAAATTTTTCAACTCAATGTATTTAATGGTAAATTTTATAAAAATATTCTAAGAATTTAAGGTAAAGATAATATTATGCAAAATATTTTTGTTTGAAACATTTTTTGATAACATGAATGGTTTTTGAAATAAATGTTATAATCCAATTTTGGTCGCAATTTCTCAACATGGCAGGCAGCAAAGGTTTTTCAAAAACAGCATGCCACAGAAAAATTTGAAAAATTTATTTTGTACAGCATAATATCGTGGGCTTACAAGCAAAAATCACTAAGTCAAAAATTTAGTTTTTTTGTTTTAAGTGCTCGTGGATATAAATTTTGATGACCTTCGCACTGCAAGAACACACCAAGTCATATTTTATGTAGAATGTGAAATATAGCAATGTCAGAAAGCACTAAAGTAGTTGATAATTAATATTTTAAAATGCATGCAAACTTTTAACTTCAGATTACTCAAAACTTTCATTTTTGACTTATTAGTGCTTTTTGCTTGTAAGCCCACGATATTATGTTCCTCAAATTGGTTCATTTATAATTTTTATTTGTAATTTTATATGATTATGTATAATTTCTCCTAAAAATAAATGAGCTAAAAGCGAGAAATCGCATTGGGGGGCTCAAACCCTTAATTGGAGAACGAATTTCCGACATAGGATTTTAGGGACCTTTTGTAGGTTTAATCTCTATGTAAGAGATTACTGTAATATATCTATCTGCCTGCTAAATTTCAGCTTTCCCGGCTTTCTTATAAGCTCAAGTCAATTTTTCGGCTTCATGGCCTGAACTATACTACATCAGCAAAATTTGGAAAAACCTTTGTTCCAATGTAGTTTATTTATTTTTAACGCATTTCGCCTTTCCCAACACATTTCTCTCCGCGCCACGAATCAATCCGGAATCAATATTGCACCATTTTAAAGGTGGGTCATGTTTTCGGTAAATTACTTCAGGAATAGAATACCATATAAGAAATATATCTGTAGAAAATTTTATGGTCTTAATTTTGGTCTGGAAATAATTTTTATTAAAAGTAAAAATAAGCGAGTTGTAGGTGAGAAACCATATTAGGGCGGCTAAAACAACCAATCGGGAGAGACACTGGAATGGGATTTTAGGAGACTTTTGGGGAGTTCATTAGAATCTCCAATATAATACATGTCTGTTAAATTTCAGGGTGCCCGAATTATTATAAACTAAAACTGTACCTTGCCTGGAACTTTTCTGTTTTCAAGTTTTATTTTATAAATATTTTTACAACATTAACAAATTAAAAAACAAGCAATGGAATACTAATAGGTTTATTAAGAGCTGATCTTTTCACCTTCAGTTTGTTTAACATAACTAAATTAATCTTTTTGGCGATATTTAGACTAGGTAGTAGTGTTATTAACGTAGTTAATAAAATATAAAAATTAAGAATTAAGATCTAATAGATACTAAATATATGAATAAATTTTAACTAAAAATTGAAAATCAATAGAATAAAAAATTTTCTCGGTCAAAAACACCTTGAAGGTAATTTGTATAGTGATGGTACAATAAAACTTGAAGATAATTTCCATTAAAAGTTAAAGTATAGATACATAATGATAATATTACATTTCATTAATATTTTATGCAATTAACATGGCATATATTATTATCAGTGTGCATTGCGGTGCTGAAGGTTCGGCATGCGATCCTCGCTGTACTACATTTTTTTCGAGTAAACGTATGTTATTTGTGGATGACAATTATACAGAATTGTTTACAAAATTAACTGATAGAAATTTATAAACTACAATGTAAACCAAAATGTATGGAATTTCGTTCGTTTACTTATTGGAGTAAATAACAGAAAAGCTTTTACTTATAATCCTACAATATGAAAATTGATCGCGAAATTGATACAAATAAAACATATAATAAATTATATGCGATTCTTTCTGGGATTTCCCGCACACCCATAATTATTAATATTACAATAACCACAAGAGCTCGGGTATGATTCATTTTTTGAGCAAAATTAAAATTTGAATATAGTAATGCAATTTGTGTGTTGCTCGAAATTATGTCAACTTTAAATGGAAAATAGTAACAAGGTAAAGTATTTAGCTAATGTTTCTGTAAATGCTAGTTTTTTATATCATGCACTAGATACCATTTCGTAACTGTAAAATTTAAATTGCTTTTCGTTCTTCAGGAATTGGAACCAATATATAAAACCCCCACGTAAACCGTGCAGAAGTTACGCTACTGTTACTGTTATGAAAACAATTTTTTTTTTCGTCGAGACAAAGTAATATAGTTTTGAAGTAATGCAAGGCATCCCAAACTGTTAATCAATAAGCAATATAAAAAATAAGATATAGTTCAAGGCTACAAGTAAATTTTTAATTTGGAATAGAATTTATTTAAACAAGGCTAAATTTCGTGTTTCATATTATTTAAAAGATAAAAAAAATCTAAATTGTTGTGTTTGATAAATATATTCACATTTAATGTGGGTTGATAGTAATCAAAATACCTCAACTATTTCTTAATTTACTTTATTTGATTGTATTTAATCAATAACGGGTAAATTGGGTTACCTTAATTGTTAAACTGAAATAACGGCTGATTGAATTTTTTAATTAATTAAAAAATTAATTTTCAAATTTTAAATAAACAAGGTATTCAGTTTTAAATTAATTTTAATAAAGTAGATTATATTGTCCAGAATTATTGAATTGGGATTAGTATGAATTTATAATCGAATTACTCATAGTACATGGAATGGTAAAGAGATTAACTTAATTATTTAGGAACTACAGATTTTTGTTGCGTATTGAGAAAACCACAAGTTACAAAACAAATCTAAAAAAAAACTTCGGTGCTAATTTATAAACATACAGTAATGGATATAAATAATATCGCGCCTCCTGAATTTTAAATTACATGAAAGAAAGAATGCGTAAAAACTATCAGTAGGGAAGATCTATGAGGTACTTAAAAGTAACTTAAATTCTGATCACACTTTGAGAAACCAGTGGTTAATAAAATCAGTTCCTCATATTAAGGTTCAAAATACTTCCAAATACTTGCGCATTTAAAATTACAATTTGTTCCGGGTATTATTTTACATTTTTTATATTGGAAATATATTGGAATGGAATGAGAAACCAGTTGTTAATAAAATTAGTTCCTCATAATAAGGTTCAAAATACTTCTAAATACTTGCGCATTTAAAATTAAAATTTGTTCCGGATTTTATTTTACATTTTTAACATTGATCAAATATATTGGAATAGAAGAAGTTAAAACTGTAATATTGAGGTTATGAACTGTGGAAAATTAGATTCTGAAAGTTGACAATAAACATGGGTGTTGGTACAGCAATCAATGTTGTAAAAGGAAAAGTATTGTTTTCATGTTATCGCAGCAACATGCATGACAATTTCCAATAAAACTTTAATCGAAGCAAAAGTACATTTATAACTCTTAAATTCAATGTCAAACGTTATCACCTGGTATTTATTGGGTTATACGTTACACCAAATTAACAGCCAATGTTCGACAAAACTTCAGCAGCGTATTGTGTAACTTAAAAAGTATTTTACTGTAAACCTTTTTTTATTTAAAAAAAATTGATCAATAGAAATAGAGAATACTAATTAGGGACTATCCAAATTCTCTATGTGCAGTGACCATGCATAAAGTAAAATGATATACGTTCCGGATCATGTCCCAGATTGGATATGTGGATAACAGGCCTGAGGTAGTTTGAAATATTAGCAAATTTTCATGCAAATAAATAAGGTTTTCTAGTAGTAAATCCGTTGCACGCATAAAAAAATATATAACTGGCTGTATAAACGCATAAAGTCATAAAAGGGAGGGTCCACAATTTTGGTGTAAAAAATATTTACAATTCTTTCAATTTCCTACACATTTGTAAGTTTTGTTCGCAATATCGTGCAAATGTTTTCAATTTCGGTGTATAAATTTTTTCAGTAGCCCCCCCCCCCCCCACGGTAGGTAATACTAGGTTAGCAATACTGACGAAAGGGAAGGGGAAGAAAAAGTTAAAATTACTGAACTGAAAGAATTACAAAACTGGAAAAAAGAAAAATGGGAAAACATTGCTGTTTTATTACACTTTAAAGTATATTTTCATAATGGGCAAGCATAATCTAAAAACAAACATTTTACCCCCTCAATAGCTGGGTACTCCAAAAATTGTATTGATTCCGTGGTTATGAATACCCATTATACTACCGAGAGGACAATATATGATAGATCTATAGTATTTTCTTCTTCGTAGTTTACCCCTCGACAAAAGCATCATGACCTATTTTTTAAAGGGTTTTCTTGTAAAATTACACCTCGGTGTTTTTTATTGCCTTCCGAGGAAATATAGTCAAAAAGAAAGAATTCTTGAATGTTAGATTAACTTTTTTGATTTATTTTATTGTTGATTTATTTCACTCTTTACGAGTTTATTCCTAATTGCAGGTCGGCAGTGGCGTATTAACAGGTTTTTGGCCCTAGCTGTGACCCAAAAAAGGACCCCCGTGTTGTGAAAATGAGATGTGCGTAGAAATAACGCGGAAATGCGAGATTTTCCTTTAAACCCACCAGCTTCAGATTGGAAAAGGCCGTTAAGTCAGAGACATATTTGTCGAAGAAGGGGTTAAGACCCACAAAGTTTGCCAATTGGTGCTTGAACTAACGCAAAAGTAGTTCACAAATAAGTGAAACTATTCTGTAAATATCTGTATAGAGTAGCTTTCTAGCCTTCATAGGACCTTTAATGATCTTGATTTGAAAGTCTTAGTTAAAAACCTGTTTTTGTGAAAATGATATAAAATTAAGCTAAATTCAGTCCTCTACAACTTTCGGTTATTACTTTTGGGATTTTGCTCCTCGAGGAAAAAAAATAAATTCGCAATTTATAACAAAAATTTAATGTAAATTAGGTTTTCTTTGGAAAGTCGTATATCCAAAACTATTTGAATTGCAATAACAAATTTTTTTTATTCAAACGTAGAATTTTATTCTCTATACTTGAAGTTAAATTTACTTCGCACCTTAGGTACACTGAAACTGAGCTATTTGTAAAAATGTGAAAAGTCCCAAAAAGTACAATAAAGATCAACTTATCAAGTTCACAGCTTAGCACATTAATAGGGTTAATAGATGGGTATTCTGTACGGAGATTGACTGATAATTGAGGGGTAGTTTGATTCATCTGTGTACCACTTTTGCGACAGATGAACAGAAAAAACACAGCTAAGTCCTACTTCTAATATTTTCTGTAAACAATTATAAAAAACTTAAAAATTTCGAATCCTACGCTCGTGTCTAAAATGTTTTCTGGACACATTACGCCTCTGCAAGTTGAAATATTTACATATTGTGATTGTGACAGATTCAAAGAAGCTGTTCGGAATTTATACTGATTACAGATTATGATGGTTATCGACCGAATCGCGAATTAAAGTTGTATAGTTTAGAAAATGTTGGAATTATTTGCTTTGTTGTAAAAATGTTTATGTATGTAAAATGTAGTAATCCGTAAAAAAACAAGATAATATTATTAAAAATATTACAGGTAGATTGCACCAACGTCATTTAAAAATTTTATAGGCGTTTATATTAAATATCACTTATTGTGAATTTTCTTTTTGTTTTACAATTTAAATTTAGTTATTTTAATTAAATAACTAAAGTTATAATAAATTGGTTCCGTATTAATTTTATGATATTGTTTTCTGATAATGACTGTTTAAGGCCGAAGCAAATCACAATTAAATATTTTAACTTTGAGAACAGCGTATTCCGTTAATTTAAATTTAATTATAATATGTACTACGTAGGTACCTTACATTTTTCTCCATTATTTAATAAATCGAATTTCATGTAAAAACTACTTAAAAAGTAAATTGAACTGAACTGAAAGCCAAAAGATTTCAATTTTAACTAAAAGTTCTGTACTCTGAACCTTTATTAAAAAAACTCATTATAAGACATTAAAATATTTGCCCATTATAAATAGCTGAATAACTGAAAAATAACTAAAATTTTGTTGAAATGTTATATCAAATAATTTCACGCTTTTATTTTCTCCCTCCCCCCTCCCCCAAGGAAATATTATTAGTCTGGCGCAGTCATAAAGGGTAAAAAAAAGTCTTTGGAATAAATTTTCTACTTACATGTATCAAACTTTTTTAATAAAATTCTCTGAATAGAACTTGAAAATTAATGACTTATATTTATATGGTGTAATCAGGCCCTACTTTACAAGGTAAGTACAAAAGGCACCAAATCAACTTGTTTTTGCTGAAATTATTTATGGTTTTTGCATTTCAATTAGAAATATGATTAATAGAATTTAAAATATAACCATTACATCGGGGGAAAGGTAATCTTCGAAACTAAAAATTTTTGGAATCATCCATTATAAATTTAATGAAAAACTGTGGTCAAAATTGCAATAAACCAAAATACCTATCGGTATTATAAAAAAATAGTTTGAAAGACAGTATTAATGTGTAACGCTTTTTTAAATCTAAGTTTTTCTCGACTATCCGCGGGGGGGGGGGTAAAAATCCCCTGGAAATTATATTCGAATTTTATTAATTTTTAAATATTTTCAGATTTTTTATTTTTTATACTTGACGCAACATATTTTGTTGGTAAATATTTAGTTAATTCGTTCAGTTTAGACATATATGTTCGATGTTGTTTTTAATATTCGAAGAATAAAAAAAAGCAACAAGTCGATGAATGCAATTTTTCATTCGTTTTAACTTGAAACTCAAACAATAGCCTGCGGCGCGTTTTCATTTTCTGTGCAAAGCTCTCGAAGCTTTAATTCACGTTTAAAAAAATTCTCATCAATATGTAAAACCAGAACTGAGAGACATTTAAATTACATGGAACTTAAAAGTGTCATTAAATTTAGTGGATTCAATGAATTTTTAGAGTAAATGCCAATTTTAAAGTTTCCTGTAAGTAATTATTATATCTGTTAAATCCTTAAACTACGTTGGTGTAATTGATTACACTTAGTATCTGACTAGTTTACTATAAAAGCAACAAAATAGTAGCCATAAAAGTGCAGCAATAAATAAATTAATCGTTAATTCAGTGTGTTATTCCATAAAGCACTTTCGATTGCACCTGGTAGAAAGCACCGAGAAGTGTTAAGCATTATTAAATAATTCTGTAAATGATCTAAATTATGACATTACAGATACAGTAATTTTCAGTAACACTTGGACCCTTACCCTATTCATCACAAAATAATTCCTTAATTTTGGTTTGATTGCAGCTACGTAATTCCTTCGCGATAGAAAATAGCAAATAAAAGTATAAAATTTCAGTTTTTGAGTACAAGCTTTTATTTAATCCGTTATATTGTGGTCCATTAATTTACACATTCAATGCAACCAATGTGTCCAATTTCATGCCCGATTACAAGGATCCTTCCTGGGTCATTCGATATTAAAATTTTAGTTTTTAGACACGAACAACGGTCACGCCAAATTAAATAAAAGCTTATAAAAAAAAGGAATTTTACATCCCAACTTTTTGAAAGCACTATATACACCATAATAATAAATTATTACTACGTAATTGATATCGATTTAAATAAGCGGTGAATTTCAATCCCACATCAAGTTTATAATACAATTTTAGTTTAAATTTTGCAATGAACTTGAAGATTGATAATACGTATGTACATAAAATATTTTATTTTTCACTTTGAATATATTTGTTGATTTTGCCTTGGATACGAAACATGAAAACATATCCATTTCGCCCGCGCGGGCATAATGGATCCATTTCGCCCGCGCGGGCGAAATGGAAACAGCTGTTCTTATGTCAAATATAAAATATGATATCTTTTTTTATATTATAATTTATTCAGAAGTTGAATATTATGTGGAACATTTAATATGGAACTTTCACTAACTGCATTTTTTATACATATTATAATTTATTCAGAAGTTGAACATAATATTTGGAAGATTTAATATTAGTTGTACAATTGACAGTTCATAAACAGTGACAGTTACAAAATGTCAATAGTTCATAAACAAAGTGAAACAAAAAAAACATTACCAACGCTACCCATGTCTATTTGAACAAATTGATATTTAAGCTTATCAATTTACTAAATATCAATAGAAAATATTCGATATATACAAATAATATAATATTCAAAGTGAAAAATAAAACGTTATATGCACCACGGGCGATATAGGTTATGCCCTTGACTGCTTTCAACCTCGGGCCGAGGGCCCTCGGCTGAAACTTGCATCCGCGGGCATAAACATACCTATATCGCCCTTGGTACATAAATAACTAAACAATGTTTAGTTATTGAAACAGCTGCTTAATATTCACGACAGCGATCTTTTTTGCAATTTTTTGATGTAATAATTTGATAAAAAAAACTGGTTCTGAATAAAATTAATTAAAAATCTAGCATAATAAACGTTTCAATTTATTTAGCCCAAAAATGTGATGGAATTTTTGATCCACGTTAGTTGGTGCGTCTGGCGAAGCTTTTAAGAAAAGCTCAATGCGTGACAAGTGACAGTCAGCTGTTGAGTCACGATAGTGTAAACTGACGTCACAGTCGTAATGTGAGGGTCGATATTCTAGTCTTTGTATGCCTACTACGCGTCATATACGCTCAAGTATTTAGGAAACTAAATTTTGATAATTAAAAAAATTTTGAGCTTTGTTTGAAGGAATACAATATTGAAATTTTTTGTTAGGTATCGAACTTGGTTATATTTATTTAAATTTTAAACAATAAATTAAATGATTAGGGCAAGATTGTCGTTAAAGGTAGTAAATGAAGACGTCAACAATCGGTAATTTAATATTATGCAATAAGTTCAAAAAACCGACAGTTTTACTATTATACTTTTACTATGTAATAAAACTGACCTAGACAATGAAGTCATTTAAAAATGTTGAATGAAGAGATATTAATTATTATTACACGTCTATAAAATACTTTATAAATAGAAATAATTTGGTTTATAGTCCTAAAATCGTTTTTATAGAATTATTGTGACTAATTATCATAATGCTTATTCCATTAACAGACGTGTAAAACATATTTTTTGCTCATTATAAATCTCGAATGTCGTTATTAAATTATATCACCCAAATGAATCATAATTTGATATTATGTTAATTGGTGTATCTTTAAATAATTGTCTGGACTAAATGTACCCAAAATAAAAACCTTGTTGTTCTTTATAGAATGTTGACCCTATAATATCTGTGTTCTCTACAAGAGTTCGTTCGTACACCCCTCGAAAACTCGAACGCTGCCGTTAGCTGCGTAAACTCGAACCGTCAACAACGAGCTATTTATGTGAGTTTTAGAAAATGGTATGCCATCTATCGCTACATCCAGAACCAGTAGGTAAATTTAAATCATCTGCTGCTATAGGTACATAAAGTTGTGCTATTTCGAAGGCGTAAAAAATACAAAATTAAAATAAATTGTTACATACCTGGAGGAGGATAAGGTCCCGTAGGAACTGGTTCGGGTCCATAATTTCTTAGTCCATAGCCACCATCGTGTGGATGACCAAACCCCGCGCTTTCTGCGACCATAGCCGCGGCCGCTGCAACGCGATTACGCTCATCGGAGGGTGTTAAATATGGGACGGGTTGATGAGCATCTACGGGGTGTCTCGTCGATGCGGAATATGGCGAATAATTACACCACGACGACGACGAAAAGCTTTGATGACAGGAAGATACGGCCGGATCCACGCTAGGACCAGCTGCTACACTCGAGTATTTGTACTCAGGGGTGCCGCCACCAGAAACGGTAGCTGCGGGAGACCAAAATAATGCGCCAGCTTTGCTTCTGTCCCGACCACCCGATGGGTCGGCGGCCAGATTGTAATATGTAGGTGCATTTGCATATTGATGGTGATTTAAACCAACTGTGGGTTCGAATGCAGTGGCCCCCGCGTGATGATTATCTGAAGGCGAGTAATTCCAAGGTTGGCCATGGTGCGAGTGTCTAATGACACTGGGTTCCGCACACTCTCCATAACCTGATGTTATTCTTTTTGCGGGTATGTGTAAAGGACCGACAGATCCACTATTACTAGTAACACTCGAGGGCGAAGAACTCGACGTGGCTGATGTCGTTGCCGTGTGTGGTGGTGCAGTTGCAGGACTTGTCATTCCGCTGTTGCTAATAGGCGTCGATGCAGTTTGAGGGGCAGGCGGGGGGCTTTCTTCGTATAAACCTCCGTTCATCATAGACCACCACGTCACCCCGGTGGAAGTCCCCGCTCCGGTGGCTGGAGAGGATCCGGGGGGATGCACATGATCGTACAGGGTGGGCGCGGCGCACGCCACGGGGTCCGCGATGGTGAGGATGATGATGATAGCGCGAAGTGATCACAGCATCGAATGTGGCGGGGATCAAAGAAACGCGGACGACCCAGTTGTAAGTCAAACGCCAAAGGAATGCACACGATTAAAGGTCCAAATGGAATTCCGATGCGTAACAGGAATTATGAAACAAAATAAAATTCTCTTTTAGTTTAAACGTCTAAATTTAATTAATGCAACTTCCACTGATAATAGAACATTTAATAAAGTTTTTATGATAATTTCTTTTTATATTTTATTAATGTCACTGTGTCATCGCGCTAATTGACTACACTTCAGGTGTAAACGCACCATAAATCAAATCCATACACAATGTATACAAGAACAAAAAGTTTATGAGTCGTAAATTAATTTATTGTTGGTCATAATTTTGATGCGATTATACGACACTTTTTGCTAGTTTTTACAACTAGTAAAAGTTCCGAATTCTGCTACCAATTGATCTTTTTTTTGTAGTGGCTTTAAATAGTGGGTCAGGACTGACCGAAATGACAACCCCTAATAAAGATCTTCTTAACAATAGCACCGCACTATAAACAACCTGACACTATCTTCACACCAAGAGGGTCCGTACAGTGGACCAAAACAAATACTTTTTATTTTTGTACACAAAATTAGTTTATAAATTTGAAAGCAGATTTTATTTTTAACCTTTTTCCTATTATTTTTGTAACTTTGGAAATTTATTTCGGGATTTTGTATTTAAAAAAATTTGACGCGATTTCGTGTGGCACACGTACGTGGCAAGTGACAGTAACTTTCAGATTGGCAAACACATACTGAAGTCGCGCAACGCGCAGTCAAAGCCTAAAAATACATAGTCGGTTCTGATCGGCGACGCGCGTGCGATCTAGCGGTTGTCAGTCAGAACGGTTTCGATATTAAACCGATATCAGTGCAGCAAAACTACGAAAAGGACCGCAACTCTTACAGTTGCGCTACCAACAAGGACAGCGTTCATTTCGGAAACGTACAAACTCCGTGGTACAATGAAAATCCAGATTATTTCAAAAGATACAAATTAATATAGAGAATCAAAAAGTATAAAATACCGATAAAAACAACGATTTTTCAAAAGATATCGGCAAATTTTATTTTATCAACCACAACCATCAGGTATCGTGGGCTTTTAATTTATGTACACCTCCGGCGACAAAAGTTACGTGATCGTAATAGTTCATAAGTTTGTATGTTGGTGAGGAATATATGATTTTTTTTCTGTAAGCAGAAAAAACTTTTTTCAAAAAAAAAAATTATAAAATCAGCGACAGACGCGTATTTATTTCTACCGGGGGGTTACCGTAATCGCCATTTATTGCAATCGAAGGTGTTCGAGAAGCTAGATTTTCAATATTAATACATTTCACAGCTTGTGGAATTTATTGTGGCAGTTGATTACGTGCAAGCGCGATCGGCTGAGAGGCTAACAGAGTGAGAGCCCCTTATGTCTCCAACAAGTCACATAAATCTCGTGTTTTCTTTCCAATTCTGAAATCTCAAGTGCCAAGTGCCAAATTAAAACCGGCAACCTTCACGCTATCGTTAATTGATATGATGCTAATTTAATAGAATTTATTCTTTTAGTTTTCAAAATTTTAGAATTTAACGCCGAATAATAAAATTTTACTTCAAGCCATCACTCGTTGAGAACAATTTCTGGTAGATAAAAAGTGTCAATTTACGTTAGCAAATTCTGTTTTATACGACATGGTTATTCTTTGGAGCAAAAAATTACGAAGAATGAGTGATGGCTCTGTTTATATATTTATGATGAACCGTTTAATAAAGCGTGAATAATTCTGTTAACGCCATTTATTTTACTCTCGTTTCGCTTCACGTTAATCTCCGAGGGAACACAATGAAATTTTTTTTATGAATTTATCGTGCTTTGATTTGCTAAACTTTTAAAAAATAAAACTGCCGGGATGTTTATATTCTGAACGAAATGCGAACATATAAATTTATACATTTTCATTAATTTTCTTATTTTATTGCTAAGCGTCAGGCTAAAATCGCCAGGTGGCATTTGAAGAACAAACATTGAAGTTATTCATTTTTGGAAACTTTGACCTCTAAGCTATAGAGAGTAGTGGTACCTAAACCAGAGATTTTTTTCTTAAAGTGCCGTACCTGATTTCAGGCGTTAGCAAGATCTCTCTTATGTATATGCATTGCAAGTTTGAAGTATACACACATTGAGGACCGGGTGTTTAACGCGGATTCCGAACCGCGGGAAGAATATACATTTCATCTCCGGAGAGACTGTACTAGATAGATTACACCTCAGTGGTTTCCATTGCCTGCCATGGGGAGACGGTCAGAATAAAGTTCTTACCGAACCCGGAGTCGAACCAGGTAAGCTTAAGCTGATGACCGCCTCCGTCTAGAAGAGAGCTTGACAAACCTTTTGTATATTTTATTTAGCCGGCGGGCTGGGACCCAAATGGCATGGGAGGCGAAAATGAAATTTTGACTTTGGCGACCCTATCTTCTATGTAAGTGGTGTATGTGAGAAGTATTTCCATACTTAGACTCCAAAGTGTGCTTATCAATTTGCATTACACCTCGATGGTTTACCATCACCTTCCGAGGGGAGATGGTCAGAATAAAGTTCTTATTTCGCCCGGAATCAAACTCAAATATATTTTACAAATAATTTTGATAATTGACAATCGCTCGAATAATAATTCCACGAAAAAGTTATAGGTACCTAAGTTAAGTCACGATAATGACAACATTTAAAACGAAGTTATCACTTAACCCATACTTTATCTGTAAATAGCTATCTAATATGGTATAAATCATGATTGTAAAACTGGCATTTAATAATATGCAGGACATGGAAGATTTTAGATTAACCGATTTTTTATGCACAGATTCCAATAAAAAGTCAAACAAGTTATTTAATTATAGGTGAATCCAATTTTGCAATCTCCACAATTAAATTTCAAAAACTTCTTAGAATTTGAAATGGAAGTATAGTAGATTCCAAAATTTAGTAAAATACAATTGAGATTAATCCTTTGTTTTTCTTATTAACTTATATTAAAAATTAGTAACTTATTGTGTAGCCTTAAACCTCTTGTTGCAAGAATTAATAATTTTGACTATTTTTTAGCTATTCAAAAATTAAAAAGAATAAAATTTGCGTCAAGTGGGCTTGTAGTAATTTTTTTTAATAAAGAGAATATAATGGTGATTGAGAGTTAAACTTGTAAATTGATTAATTATTTTGCCTATGATATGATTTTCAGTAATTAAGCAAATTTGAAATTTCCGGCTTCTAAAACTATTGTAAAAATGTAGGTGAAATGTAGCCATGAAATTCGCTAAGGATATAAACAATCTTGGACTATAGACTACCTGTAGAGTTTGCTTAAAAACCCATGTATAAATTTAAAATTCAGTTTTTAAATTGATAAATAAACATTTATTATTATTTTTATTGTTAGCATAAGACACTTCTCAAATTGAGTCAATGATCAAACCCTACAATCTAAATTAAAGTACGAATCAGGATCCAAGAAATCTGATGGAATAGGGTTCGAACTCAATCGATCGTATTGATTCGAATCGACCAACTTCAGTAATCTACCTTGGCATCTAATCCACCAAACTGTCTACGATTATCTACAAATTATCTCTTTTTCTATTTTTGTTCCGGAATATTTGATGCTTTTACCGACTTCATTGTATTTGAAAATTAATATAATAATGATATTATATTGATTTAGCTACAGATAGTTCCAGACCAGATGGTTTATTGCTCTACTGCACCGCCACAAGGTGAAGCATTGCATGTAAGATATTGAAGATGAATGATCTCAAAGAGATAATTGGAAAATGTATTTAATATTTCTCTAATTCAGGACCGTCCTAAGACATTTCAGTTCCCTGCACTAACACCATCTGGTTCCCTTAGGCTGTAGTCTCACTACAACCATTGGTTAAAACCAAGTTCAAAACCCATGTAACTAAAAATCCATTATTTTTATGACTTGAATTTTAGTCTGTTGTTGACCGTGGCTTAAGTGAGACTCCAACCTTATGAATCCGTACGTGGCTATCATAATATAAACTATGTTCAGACTGGTATAAGGCTACTAATATAGTTGCAATGTTTCCTCTGCAACTAGCATTGCAAAAATTGTAAAAAGTTGATTAATTATGAAGTAGGTACCTCGGTTGTGCAGCCTAAAGGCCGCACTGACCGAGAGGAACAGATTATCGGCTGTTAAATAGATAAACAAATAAATTTAAGCTGTTTTAAATTAATAATGAAATATAATTATTCAGAAATTGCCAAGTTTACAAAAATATTAATTTTGTGGCGGCGATGTATTCATCTGAATATCGCAATTAATTTGGAACAAAACGCAATTATTTTCATATTAAATTTCGCCCCGTGGAAGAAGTTATCGGCACTGTTCCGATTTTATTATATTACAGCTTGTAGGATATAAATTAATAGGTAAGTACAAATGACGTTATAAATGCATAATTTTGATGAAATTTTTTTAAACCAGGCTACGCCGGGTAGGAAACCCCAAAAGAAGACTTTTGAACCGGGCAAAGGCGGATACGAAAGTTAATTAGATGTAAAAATGTAAGAATTCATGTTAATGCACTAAATTGTCGATTATTTTTTGAGTCCCCTCTTTAAAAATTAAAATCTGCATTTTTCAAATTTCAACTTGGCGTTTTTTATAATACTTATTGTATTTTGATAAAATTTGCATAAATTATATTTAAACTTAAGTTAAAGTTATAATTAATTTATTCACGTTAAGTTACTTTGGTATAAATTTTATGATTTATGATAATTGTTGCAATATTAAATGTTTTTTGGTAAATTTAGTCTTAAATTAAAATTTTATTTTTAATATTTTTTCGTATGTCAAAACTTTTCCTTTAAGTATAAATTATATGATGATTATATGATGAATTTAATCCTCTTCCATAGGTTACCTACATACATGGTAAAAAAACCATAAATTCAGCACCTTTTCAGTTAACCCCCATCAAAGTTTATAAACGAAATTAATTTATTGAATGCTTAGACATAATTCGATAAATTTAAATGAATTTGTTGATCTTCGTCTGATAGTTTAATGATCTATTAATAAAACGATAACAACAAAAATTAATGATCCATTAGGAAAGCCATTATACAATAATGTTTTGCTACCGAATACCTATCGTAATAATTGTCGCACTTAACAAAAAGTCCCATGAGAAACTTAATTTGAACAAGATAATGCGCAATGTTAATTTGTAAAGTAAATTTCCCTAATACTTGTTTTCCGACTAACGGTGATTAGTTTTTCGCTGACAAAGTTTTTCGATTGTTTTGAATTTTGAGTTAAAAGTTACTTGCATATTCTCACGTTCCGACTTTATTGTTTGGGGGGTTTAAAAATAAGGTAAAAAAATTTCGGATTGGCACACAGCCATCAAATATGGTAGTGCAGTGAGAATATGGCGCATATCTCCGCCCTGGATGCGGGGGTGTGAGCCAATATTGCAGTCTACGTCCGTCACTAACTACATATTGGATGAAAGTTCAATTCGTTGCGCTTGGATGTACTCGGTTTTCCATCAACGATTTGCTGTTACATGGAAATTGGAAATCGTAATGTTTGAACATCTCTGGCATACGAAATATCTAATATGCATATTTTATAAATTTTATTGTTAAAATTATTTGGAATGTTACGTAACCTTTTCGGCCTATAAAAATATGAGAAAATTTTAGCCAAATGTATTTTTAACGCATTCCGCACACAAATTACACGACTTATATTATAAATAATGTTCATCTTATCAGTGGAAGTTGTTCAGTTATACTAATTACTAGCCTACAAAGTTTCTATAGAATAATATACGTTTGGCAGCAAATTATCTATGGTGACAGTGCCATGGAAGGTTATTTCAAAAGTAGGTACACACATTATTTTACGTTACAGTATCTGCACTATAAAATTAATTACAGACCTTCCATACTACTTCACAGCAATTATCAAAAAACATGCTTTTCATGGTTTATAATTTTGATAACATTCTATTGTGATATTAAAATTAAATCTCACCTTGATGAAATCCTGCAAGTGCAGATCCAGGAAATACTCTCGAGAGTCTAAATTAAAATCAAAAGAAATTAGTTTACAAAATTTTTCTTTATACATGATAGGAAAAGAAAAAATAAAAAACGAACAGTCTCATTTGTTTACAGCTCATGTAAACACAAAATGGTTTACATAATTCATTAACTAAATAAACTCCTCTTCCTGTAAACGATTGATCGATCGTGATATTTGTAACACACAAAAGTTCAAAAAAGAAAAAATTAACAACCCCAAGCTTAAGAACGGTCACTCCTACGAGCTTAGCTAAACATGTGACACAATAAATAAGCATTACTTAAACAACCCCCCATTTTCTCGTTTCGACAAAATACCACAATATTTCACTTAGATTATTAGTTCTGCGATATTACATTAATCCGCAAGATTATGGCAAAATCACGTTTCATAATGCTAAAAATTATTTAAATAATTTTACGAACCTACTAGACAACTCGAAAGGATGAAGAACTCTCTCCACGTCTCCGAACAGCTTGAAGCATTAGTTAACAACGTCAAATGGAAAAATGTAAGCCTAAAACAAAAAGAAAAAGGTAAAACACAACATTATTAACTTTTTCTGTTACTTCAAGATTATACGGTTATGTCTTTTTGTTGTAATCTGATTTTATGAAGACATCGTGGGGTGAGATAAAACACAACTGGACTGAAACGATTTCATTTTCTTAGGGATGACAACCGCAAATAATTATAAGGTTAGCTAAGATAAAAGTTTAATTTAAAAAGGAAGGGATTGGCGTAATGAAAAAAGAAGTAAAACTTTATTTATTTCTCCGAAAACTTTATTAACATCGTGATATTACTACTTGTACCTAGTGGAGATAATTTGCTTGGGGTTACATTTCCTTTTTGGCCGCGACAGTTTTTACAGTGTTTTGTCTGACATGATCAAAAATATTAATATTTGAATTTTCTTAGACATGACATCATAAATTTTTGTGTTTCTAAATGTTGACTTTGCTTGAGAAGCTTTTATTTGATTTTAAAGTTAATTCATCTATAAACGAACAAACGTACGGATGATTTAATTCAAATAACGATAAAATTCTGCGAAGACAACTTTTGTAAGTCAATGGTCAATGAATAAGTAAAATATATATGGGAGAGTCGGTGAAGCTGGCTGAGTTTATTGTTATATTAGAGCAATGGAGAACACGAGAAAGCTTTCGGCCTCTGGGGTGCACAAACGGAAATTGAATGTCGGAGGTTGAAAGTAAACGCGTTTTCATCGTGCTTTATTAAAAGTTTTCAATTTTGTTTACTATACTCGTATCTTTATTAAACATTTTGAATTTCGAAAGCGTAATAAAATCAATGTATGATTTGTTTTACTTGAAAATGTAGCTTAGAATAAGGGTTGTCTCCAATTCTGATATATTTATTATAAATCATTTTTATGGCATCTCCTATGTTTATTGAAAGTGTTCTTCCGAGATTGCGTATGGTAATATTTCAATTCAGTAGATTGAATTTTTTATTGATGGTATGGCAAGTCAGATGGTTGGTATGAGTTTTATGTTTTAAGAATTATAATAATATGAATTTTTTGAATGTATTTTGTTTCAATATTGCTTTTGCTTTGATGCAAACGCAAGCAACATTTTTCATTCAGTTATCTCGCTTTTCTTTATTTCTTAAACTCCAATACTGAAAATATCATAAAAAAGTTACTTATCGATAATGAAAAACATTTTTATTGCATCCGAAAATTAAATTAGATTTTTACATCAACACCTTTTTGTTTCAACAGGATGGAGCAACTGTGCGTAGCATATATATAAGTAGGTATATTATTAATTTATTAATTCTGAAACGGAATTTTAATTAGAAAGATTAATATCAATTGATAATCTAATCTGTCATAATTACCCACATTTTTCAGGTCAGATTTTAATCTTTTGTATGCACCTGTTTACATTCTTAAGCGATAAGGTAGCTAAACCTAACCTTTTGGTATGTTCAAAACCAGGTGACATTCATATTGTCCAACTTTCGTCTCAAAATTAGCGAAGCGTTCAGACAGTACCTGCTGAAAGATAAGCAAATGTTTTAACTAAATTTATCAACACGATGTCTTGCTTTTTTGAATAAGTACCGTGCACCTGTTTTAATTAAACAAAAAATTTTATTATTAAATATGCAACAAAATAGAGTAAAACATGCAGTTGCGTTGCGTGTTTCTTGTTGTGCAATTTAGTTAAGACTAAGAACTGGAAAATGCACTTTTATACTAAGATTTAATTTGCATACAAATTAGCAATAACCTGAAAGCTACTTAATAAAAGATCCGTGCTCTTCTTGAAAATACAAAAAGATATAGTAATACCTATTGCGAAATAAATAAATGTATAATATAATAGAAAAGTTCATAGAAAAGCTCTTGAAAGCTCGAATAGTATAAAATCCATTTAGATAGTTTCAAGTCAGGCAAGCAAAAGCACTTAGCGAGATTCGCACAAGAGTGCACAACTTTACGATTAAATCCTATTTCGAACCAGACTTGGCATAATAAGAACTGTAAGTGCTCTTGGGAATATTGAACAATTCAATCTACTGATAAAGAGCTTTTAAATATTGACTTTTCCGAATAAGAGAAACAAAACTGGAACGGGTTTCCACTTAACTCAAAAATTTTGACCTCAATATTAGAACATGTGCAGTTGAAATTAAAAAATTGACACTTAAAATGAACGTAAATCAAACCCCGACAATTTAAATATTGAAAAATTAACCCTGCACTGATGTAATTGGCAATAAATCAAGAGTGACGAGTACCTAAATTGCAATTGTATTCAATTGCGAGACGACCACTACGTTGCCTTTCAAAAGTGATATTTTATAGGCAAAATTTGTTCTATTTACTAGTATATTTTTCCCATCACATTTTTACAAGGTAATAAGGTAACACATGCATTTTATATTCTTTAAAACTAGCATGAAAGTTTTAAAACTTTAGTCGTCATTTTATAATGGTAAAGTTTTGCAAAAATTGTAGCAATGTTTAGAATTTTATTTTGGATTAACCTTCGGGTAGGTATTTGTTAGGCAAAGTACCTAATTTGCAGATTTATCTTGCTGCTTTGCTTGGGGATTTTATCATTAAAGCCTCAAGAGAATACGAAGCCAATTTTAAACTTTTACTATCTAATTTTTACCGCCAGAATAAAAAATTATGATGTTAGACTTATCATTCAAATAAGATAAGAAAACAAAAGAGGCATTAGGTGATGGCATGGTATTTTAAAAAATTTAAATTTCGTAATAAAAAACCATCACCTGTCGTGTTTCAGTAAAGACTATAATTCAAAAAAAGATCAACTTAAATGCTAAGATGAATGCAGACACATTCTGAATGCAAAAAGGAGGATTTAAGGAAAAGCGAGGATTTCGTAAGACTTGAACGTATCGAGTTTATGGAAGGAAGGCAACTTCCGGCGCACGCGATAACTAGTTTCGGAAATAAAGCTTTAGTGATCGAATCCCAGGTAGGGATGAACGACGAATAAAACAAAATACATTCAACTTCAGGAAACTTCGACATATACTATGGTATAGATTTTTGCTATAGTTTTCGTGTTGTTTACGTATTAGATGGCGGAAGAGCTGACCATTAAGAAAATTGTTGATCTAAAAATCTATTATGCTTAACCCATTACTAACAAACAATGATATAAAGTTTTAGAAAGGATGGCTCCATTGTTCTTCCCCTTTCTTAAAAGACAAACGTCGTTCTCTATTCTTCCAATCCTTTTTGTAATAAAACACACGCGCTTGCTTGTTAGACGTTTTACATTTCATTAAACATTAGGAGGTACGCCCAGCCATATATAACAAAACAAAAGGAAAATGCATGAAAACTAAAAGTCGTAAGATTTTTTCATTGGAACAAACTAAGAAATTTATATGACAAAAGGAGTAGAACAAAAAGGCAATTGTGACAGTTATTGACTAGAAACTTGGTCGTCAGCATGTAGGGTAAGAGACCAGAGGAATTATTAAATAAAGAAATATATAAAGCCGCCTTTGTTGCATGGTAATAATTAGAAGCATGTGTGAAATATACGGTTTTTGGAGTTATTTACGATATTTCCCGGTCTTATACACGGCTCATAACCCTTTCGAGACCTTATTGGACTACATTCTGTAACGTCTTCTTTAAAGAGAAGCGGTAGTTCGTTTGAACTGAAGTTTCGAACGATAAATTTGGCACAACTTGGACAAACATGTGTCTAATTATTACATAAAAACGACAAACGAATTTAAAAAATGACGAAAAAAAGTCGTAGAAGAAAATTGTAAAATACAATAAACTTTTTAAGCATTCGGTTTTTGTAAAAACTTATGAAATCAGTAATGATTTACGATCATATAAATTTTTATATACGGTTTAAATACGGTTCGAATAAAGACATCATTTGTTTGGTTTACAGAGCGTGTAATAAAAGCAAACCAAACCGAGCGAGCTGAAAACACAAAGGGGCCTTGTCTGCAGTTTCAGGGATGAAATGACTTTCCAGGGTGGCGCTTTGCGGTATGTCGGAAAAGAAAATAAAACTTTAAAATTTTTACGTCTAATGACGTAATTTTAGCCAAACTTATTTGAATAAACACAATTTTTTTACTCAAGTTTCTTTCTGGTTCTCGTTCTTGCTTGATAAATAAAAGATGTGGTGGAAAGCGTCACTTTTTCACTGTACGAAACTTAATTATTAACTTAGGCGTAATTACAAAATATGGTTTCTATTAGACGATTTTACTGCATCCTTAGAATATATAAATGTTCATTATAGTGTAATGAAACATCGAAGTGATTATCTAAATACCAGAACCCTTTCGCAGCCATTACTTTCAAGAAGGGGAAGAGATGAGACATTAAAGAAATAAACGGATAAATTGAAGTTGTTGAGGGTTGGAACATTAGATCAGGGTGGACATAGAAACTTGCTTCGGGCACGTGGTTTTGTTTTTATGGTTATGTATTAGACCTGCTTCAACTTTGATAATATAATTGCCAAAGAGAGAAAGCGTTAGTAAATTGCAGATTAAAATGTATATTAATTTACACCAACATCCCTTAATGGTAAGCGAAAATATATAATTTACAATAACACTTAACTTATGCGTTATACCAGTTGAATGTTTATTACATCCAAATAGAAAATGGCGTAAATTAGATATTGCACGTAATTGTTAAAAGGTCACGTCACACTTATAGGCATGTAATTTTTGAAGTAATTATAAAAAAAAACTAATTTACTGCAAACTATTCTTACCTAATTAGTTATTTACCATAATAATGCTGGTAGGCGATAATAAGCAATTTTCTATACAATTACAATAAAGAACACAGCACTTTATAGAATAATTATATTTACAAAACCTTAAATAGCATTTAAACACGCAAATAAAGCAATGATAATATTAAACATTGAAAATTATTTAATGCTTGCCAATATCACTATACTACTGTTTGACGCCTTTTGCAAGCTCACTTTAAAAAGCTAAAAATAAATAATACATAAGTGCAGTCTGCATTATAAATTCTTAGCAAATTGCATGTACTGGATAAAGTGACATCATGACAATAATAATAATAATTATTGTCATACATCGACCGACCATAAAATTTTAAATTTATCAATTATTAGATAACGCTGTTTTTAAATTATGGGTTAAACACAATGATATTTAAAAATTAACATATTGTTAATTATTGTACTTTCAAAATTGATAATTATTAATTTTTCTTGCAAGTGAAATAAAGGTCAACTGGGGCAAGCGCATACGCAAAATCTAATATTTAGAATATAGTGAGTACCTAATTCGTTTTGTATGTTTCGTTTATTAATGGATAAGAAAATTTTAAGATAATCCATAACATAAACTTGCTCCTAAAATGCACTTGCCCAAAAGTTGACCTTTTACATTACGTCGAAAACTTTGATGCTCGAGGAAGCCTGAAAGGATGTTGTGCAGATCTCAATCTTACAAAACATGCAATAATTTTTTAAGTTATTGTTTTTACAATTAAAAAATATTTCGTTCTTCTTTTTAAAATGATTTTATTCTACATATATTTTGTTTAACCAAATTACTGTATTGCTCAGCAATTTAATGCATACAAACCAATAATCAACAGTCGTAAATGTACAGACTGTAGAGTAATGATCGATAATATAATAAAGAAGTCCATATATAAAAAACAGTGAAAATTTTAATTTTTAAAGTGGAAAATTTCTCCCATTCAATATGGCTAGTAAATTTATAAAACCTACCTACTTAATCAACCTCTCCGATTAAAATTTTCCTCGCGGATAAAGGAAAAATAATTACCAGTAACTAAGTACGAAATTAATAAACATGTAAAGTCACTGAAATGCAATTACTACAGAAGTTATTAATTATTAAAACGACTGCTATTAAGATAGTCTAATATCTGAGTACGTAAGGTGCAATGGCTATCAATATGCTATGGACGAGTTGGTGCGTTAGGTATGGCCAGAAAAAGGGGGGGTTAAGCCGAGTTAAAAAATGTTCGCTATTAACAGTTGCATCCCCACCACTGCACCTGCAACTAGAACTTTTCTAGTTCCAACTATCCTAGACAAGTGTGCCGCACTTTACCTCCACATTTAGATGCTCTCCTGACCAGAAATATATTCAGAATGCAATGTTATTAGTTTAAATAATACAAAACAATTGTTTATTTATATATTTATATATATAATCATAAACAATTGTCATCTTTGTCTAACGCTTCGCATTTTATCTCCGAGTGTACTAAAATTTGGCAATGACGTCACGAGTGGGGATTGCGAATTGGTGGGCTATACCGATACATACGAGTAGGTATATCACCTACATTATATTGCCTTTATTTCGAAATTTTTTCGACTGTTCAACTACCCTTTATCTCTATTATAATTACCACGCACCTGTTTAAAATTAATTATCGGTCCAAAAATATTAATTTTCCAATTAAAAAAAAATTATGATTTTCTTACAGTTAAAGAAATTTACCCTACGTTAAATTTAGTGCACTTTTGCTCTAAATTTTTTTTTTGAAAACCGAAATGCAACTCGAAAGAACGTTCACCTTTATTTGCATTTTCAGAAATTTTGGCAATCATTGACCGGGGATGGGCGAGGTGAACGAAACTGTGGGTATAAAAAATGTGCTTGTTTTTCTGTTTTCTCAAAAATTGGAAAATTGGCAGCTGAAATATTGTAAAAGTTTTGAAAATAAAACACAAGTGTTGTATGACGTCACTACTTGAATGTGTATTAAAATAAAGTGCATTCTCTGAAATGCAATTGCATCCTATGGTTAATTTCATTTAACCACGCTTCTAGTACAAGTTAAAAAAGTGCATTGCATGGTATGATCTATTCCTACATACTCAGTACCAGGCATACAGCTCGTACAGCTGGTGTAGCATGTTCATGTGTGTACATTGAAGGCGTACACTATAATATGTGCTCACATGACCTTACATCAAGTACCAACTACGTACGTGAACATGTGAATGCACATGCAATGTACATTTCGTAAACCGGATTGGTAACTCGCATACAATCTGCGATCGACTCGCACAAATTCTCGTTGTATCACACATGCCGAACTTTTAATACCTTTTTTGCACATTAATTTTCGAAACGCTAAAAGAAATTATTAATTTAAGTAATAAACTTCATACTTAATCATTGTAACTGTAAATTTTCTCATAATACAGAGACATAGGTTAAAAATGTCCACCCCGAATGAAAAATAATATCAACCATTCCTCACGTGGTTATATGTGCAATACTTTAATCGCCAGTTTATTAGCAGGTAAGTTATCGGTAACTGGAAGATAAAACGGGATTTTCAGACTCGACTGCGTCCCAAACGATATCGATATAGCGGATCTTAAACAAATTTTGATTGTATCTGAATTGTAGAATAGATACGTTGTAGTTGACATTTTTACGTATAACCATGTATGAAATTTATTTAAGAATCTATCGATTCCATTATCAGGAAGAAAATTGTCAAGTGACCCAAATTTCTATTACGTGATATTGAAGATATACGCCGGTTGTGAAAACGGTTTCTATTGTAAAACCTGATCGTTTTTTCTAATACAAGAAACGTAACACATAAAATAACATTTAATATATCACACTCTGTTAAGCCATTTAAGTGACCATAAAACCAAAAAATTAACTAAACCCAAGCATTTTTGTAGCTTTTCCACTTTTTTTTTGTTATCAAGCCATACCATATAAAATCTCTATTATGGTGAAGAAGGAAAGGGGTTCATTATTTAAATTTTTTGTTAGACTCGGCGTAAGGACTGATGCATAAGCAAAATAAAGCATTTAAATGCATAGAAGAATTTTACAGTTCCCTTGAAGGAGTTTCACAAATTCAGGAGCAAAAAATTAGAAAGTTTGTATGCGGTTTTATATTCTATTCTATACTACTACCTAACATGATTTAGTGGAGAAATTTTTAGTATTCGGTATAGTAGCTGCATTACATGAGAAAGTTTTCGAGTTTAGTTGGTTTGATTGCGTCGCATTTGAACATCACGAGAATAATTTCAAGCATAAATAAGTTGTTCTATTTTTGTTTTGTATTAAATGAGATTGTAATATGCAATTTAAAATCGGCGTTAAAGAAACGTGGGTTTAGTTTGACAGAAATAGCATCAAGTTAGTAGACGCTAATGCTAATTTACAACGATTGCATCCAGTCGGTAGAAGACAGAAATGGTCGTCCGTTTTATTATGAATGCGGAATGGAGGAAAGACAAGGTTTTAAATTAAAATTTAAATAAAATGTCTGCATTTTGTTGCTTTACTTGTTTTTGGCGTTTAATTTCGAGCAGCTTTCGGGTCAACGTGCATTTTGCATCCAGTGCAACTTTAATGTGAGTATTTTTTTTACTGAAATTGCTGTAATAATATTAAAATGAGATAGGATGTGAGATGTAAATTATCGTGCAGTAGGTAGTACGTAATGTAACTTTTGAATCAACATTCACTTCAAAGAAGGCAAGGAAAAACTTACGGATTAATTTCAATAGGTTAGGATATCAGAAAAAATTATGCATTTTATGTTACTAATATAATCGTGGAAATTTAAACGTTTCTTATAAGTATACAAAAGTTAGCAAAGATGTCGTTTGTAGTAGACATGACAAGTTGATCATAAAATAGTCGTAAAAAGTAATTTTATTATTCAGATTATACCTATACAGAAGCATATTATTACTAGCGGCAATGTCAAATTTGCAACATTTAACATACCCACTAAAAAAAATAAAATTATCGACAATTTCATACGCTAAGTGGAATTAGGTACGCAATTTTTGCCAGTATTTTTCTGCAATAAACATTAAAACCTGTGTACACCACTAGATGAAACCTCAGCCTTTTAATAACAAACATATACTTAAGTAAACATTGCATATTAAAACTGCAATTAAAATTTAAATAGCTGCATACAATATTTCCTATTAGGTTTTAAGATTTTAGATAAATGCTAAGATATCCCTGGGAACACCCAGAATTAATTGCTGAAAACTGAAAAACAAATAAGACAAATTATGAACAATTTTGAAAATAGAGAAAATTAAGAATTTTTTTTACCTTGTAGAGGGAATATTTCGGTTTAAAGTTTTCGTTGCATTTACAAAACATGAATTATTTCACACGATTGATTGTTATCGATCTTTGTAGTATCTATTATTAAAATTTATTTTAGTAATATTGTTATTTGTGACGGACATTCACCTATTATAAGGTATATTTCCTATTTCCTTCCAAGTACCTTGTGGGGTTTCCTACATCTCGACACTCTTTTTTCTATATTACCTATTATAGCTGCTGGGTTCGTATGCAATACAATTACACACACAAGGTGATGGTACGCAGTTTAACGTGGGCTCGAGTCCGAGGGAAGTATAATAATACACTTCATTTCAAAAAGTTTTATACTGTAGGTGGATTACACTTTGGTGGTTTTCCATTACTTTCCTATGGGAGGTGATTAGAATAGAACTTCGTACCATACTTGGGATGGAACTGGCGGACCGTTGAACTGGGTACCTTGGCAAAAATACTGCCTTTTAGTATATATTTCCTGCTGTCAAAGAAACCAGGACTAGGGTTAGAATTAGGGCCCGAAAAAAGAACTATGAAAAGATACGGGAATACCGGATGAAATGGAAAGAACATGTGGAAAGAATAAACGACGCAAGAATTACAAAACAAATTATAAATTACAAACCGTATGTGCAAAAAAATGTCGGGCGTCTACGCAAAAGATGGAAAGACGTATGAAGTCGGAACAAGCTATCCATATCCATGAAGAAGAAGAAGAAAATCTATATCTCGTATAAAAATTTTGTATCAAACGTTTGGATTACGTACAGCATTCCTTTGATTGCCAATATTAGATAAAAGATATAAGGAATCTTCAAAGTAATTTTTAGTTTTATCAAAAATACTTGACAAGTTAGAAGAAACCTCAAAGACATTATCTAGAAATTAATTCGTGTATTATATTCAGACAATACCGCACATTTTTAGATAGAACAAATTGCAATTTAATGCGACAAAATATTTTGTCTCGTTGCATCAGTGTGTGCATGCAGTCTAAAAATTATACTTAATACTTAGTTACTGACAAAATTCTAAATTATTATTGGACATCTTATTAATATTTGGTCCGTTTTCCTCTTACTGGTATTATTTCCGGTTTGGAATCTATAATATAGTAGTATATTTTGTATTAGATCACTATTAGATATTTTGGATAGAGTCTATAGCCCGCATTTCATTATAGCTTCTAGCAGCCGAGCTTCTCCAGCCCAGCTTCTAAATTAAATTTGTAATGCATTGACTCTTATGGAACCAAACTCACTTCGGCTGGTAGAAGCCAGGTAGAAGCAGGTCATAAAATGTATCGAATTTCACCAGCCAAGTATCGAATTTCACCAGCCCGGCTTGTAAAGTAGTCCACGCGGAGTACTGTACGTAATTGGTTAATATTTAGAATAAGGACTTATTATTGGATAATATAAAATGCTCGACATGGAGTAGTGTAGTTGTAATTGGTTAATATTTAGAATGAGGACTTATTATTGGATAATATTTGTATTACGAAAATTCTCTTAGCAGGTCGACGTCAGGTCCACGTGGACCCTGTTGAAAGATGCATTTGTATACCAGGCGGGCTTGTCACGCTAGAGTTGTAAATTTTTACAAGTCAAGCTGCAGAAGCCGGCGGTAATTAGATACTTCTAAATATTAGATAATAATATGTGTTATTGTAAAGTTATTACTAATAATAATTTATTTATGTAATTGATAAGCAATATGAAAAAAATTGAATATTGATGTCGAAATTTTTTCGTTGTACCGATTTTTAAATTTTTTGTATATTCCGGGATTTTACGCATTCTTCAATCGGAAAATAAAATTTATCATAATATTATTCACTAATAATTTTCTTACCTTTCCAATAATAACATCCAGTACCTTCCTTCGACGCGTACTATTTATTTTATACATTCTTGTTCTAGGTGTCAATCATCGTAACAAATTAACGATGACATCGAATAACCAAAATTGTGTTACGATGATTGACACCTAGAACAAGAATGTATAAAATAAATAGTACGCGTCGAAGGAAGGTACTGGATGTTATTATTGGAAAGGTAAGAAAATTATTAGTGAATAATATTATGATAAATTTTATTTTCCGATTGAAGAATGCGTAAAATCCCGGAATATACAAAAAATTTAAAAATCGGTACATCGAAAAAATTTCGACATCAATATTCAATTTTTTTCATATTGCTTATCAATTACATAAATAAATTATTATTAGTAATAACTTTACAACACATATTATTATCTAATATTTAGAAGTATCTAATTACCGCCGGCTTCTGCAGCTTGACTTGTAAAAATTTACAACTCTAGCGTGACAAGCCCGCCTGGTATACAAATGCATCTTTCAACAGGGTCCACGTGGACCTGACGTCGACCTGCTAAGAGAATTTTCGTAATACAAATATTATCCAATAATAAGTCCTCATTCTAAATATTAACCAATTACAACTACACTACTCCATGTCGAGCATTTTATATTATCCAATAATAAGTCCTTATTCTAAATATTAACCAATTACGTACAGTACTCCGCGTGGACTACTTTACAAGCCGGGCTGGTGAAATTCGATACTTGGGTGGTGAAATTCGATACATTTTATGACCTGCTTCTACCTGGCTTCTACCAGCCGAAGTGAGTTTGGTTCCATAAGAGTCAATGCATTACAAATTTAATTTAGAAGCTGGGCTGGAGAAGCTCGGCTGCTAGAAGCTATAATGAAATGCGGTCTTATTAAGTGGGTGAGTCTAAAAAACATATTCCATAGTACATTTCTGGATATCCTGACAACGATGTTAGAATATGAACCTAATATATCGGACTTACTTCGCAACCGTAGTTTCCGTGAAGATCTTGTAGCACATTTTTGGGGTTTCATCGGCAAATAGTGTTTTAAACAATGCCTTGCTTTTGTGGAACATAACTGGTCGTCCACACACAAATATCCTATTGAAAATTTTGAGTTTAATAACTCCACTATTGGCTTAATTTTATGAAGGCGATCGGCACTAGGATCTTCTTTTGCCTTTGCTGTTAGATTGTCATTAAAATAAATACTTTCTCGAATTTTGCCAAATTGTTTTCAGACATAAAAGTGTCTTTTATTTGTGCTACACCGATTTTTAGAGACCAATAATTCTTCTTATTCGGCAAATGTACCTATAACTGACTGACATACTACATTCTCGATGAATTTTTTTGTGTATAATAGGTACTGATGTACAGATTTGCTTCTTCTTCAATTTTTTGTAAAGGGTTCCATCAAATAAGTAAATTAAAAACGGAACTGGGGTGTACAATTCAGTAATTACGATATACGAGTAGATAAATTTGATTTTCCTTTAAAAAGTATAATGCATTTTCAGTTAAAACTAAATTTTAATTTTTCCAAATTATATTTTTGAATTGTTCCGTATATTTTTCTGAAGCGTTTTGGCCAAAGCAGGCAAATCTTCATTTAAAGGCAATTGGCATACTTTTCATATTAAATTTGTCGATTTTCCCGTCTTCCTTTATATCACTATCGGAAGTATCCAAATCATCTTCCCAATAAACTCAATTATCGACATTTTCCTCAAGCTCGTTTTCACTTATTTTACAAAATATCCAAATCTAAACTGAACGTATAAACACACCGGCGAGTTGCATCTAGACTAATTAAAATTACGGCACTTACTATCAATTCTTTCATGTTATCACCTCTGCTACTATGAAATAATTAATTATGCTGATATGTTTTATTTAAGATATCTGACTTTAAACCGTTAATGCAACATCTTTTTGTATTTATTTATTGCAATTTTTACTTTGTTTCATATACGATAGATACGAGTACATGTAGGTTTAAAACTTAATCAACTGCCAACATTGAAAATTTACATAGTTTTAATGATTACATTAATCTGTCCATATATTACCTAAAGTAATGAAAGTTTACATTATTTACATAATCCAATAAGTTTTCATCCTACTTTACAGTTAAAATAATATAGAACATTTTGAAAAAATTGAGAAGCTCAATAGCAATAAAATATTTAGTACCTATTCATCGTTAGCTATTTCTCTTAGAATTGAAAGTGGGTGAATAAAAAATTGAAACGTTGAATATTTGGTCAGATTCTGACATTGTCTTTTATTTTGATCTTTTCCCCCCAACGAGGTAAAAAAAACATTTTTGAAAAACTATTGTATTTTGATATACCTGAGTGCTAACAATTTTAACAGTTTTAATATCGTAGTAAGTCGAGAATCTCAATTTTTCAAGTCATGAATTTAAAGTCTTATACCTAACTTAAAAATAAAATAGAAACTACTAATCTTAGATTAGTGAATTTTCGTGTTATGTTCTCTTTTGAGAATTGAGATGCAGCATTATTTTATAGACTTTTTAATGACGTAACTCAGAATTTACAATTTTCGACTTACAACAGTATTTTACTAGGTGTGCGATATCATTAAAGTTTGTTTTATCATTTTTATCATTAATAATATAAAAAAATACCTATCAGTTTTAGTAACCAGTAATTAAAGAAAAACGAACAAATATTTAGTAATAATAAATAACTTGACCGTTGATTATTTCTGAACATCATAAAAACTGTACCACTTTTTCCAACAATTTCTATTATGCAATATCGATTTCTTCAACTGTGTTTATCTGAACTATTTACCCGAGAATATCCCATATTTGCCAACTTTGGATGCTTAAGGAAGAAAACTCGTTAGGACCTATGTAGAGCTTTATGTGGAATTCAATAAATTACAGCACAGATAATTTTTGAGCAGAAAGGCAAAACATAATAATTTCAGCAAGGAAATCTTTAAGCTTGAAATTGGTGTATAATTTTGCATCGTTTTGGCGAGGCGTGATGGACAGCGAAATTTTGGTCCTGCTGAAAATTTGAAAATGTCTACGATTACATTGAAATTACTACTAATAGCAATCATCATATCACTTTGTATACCTAATTAATTTGTAACTAATTTAACAATAGTGGTAAGCGGGGTAAATATGAAATTAAATATAACACTTTCTTTTTTAAGGTACTTTAAAATTTCTATTAAATAGATGCAGTTATACTTGATATTGTCAATTATTATGTGCATGAAATGTTTTAATTATTAGATGTAAAGTAAGTTTTAAAAAAATCAGTGATTTACTTTCAACCTTATTTTAGGAAAAAGTGAAACAAGCGTGGTAAAATGTGAAACAAGCCTGAAACTTCCATATACTAGGGGGGGGGGGTGCTATTAGCATTTTGGTGTAAAAAATTAAACAAACGAGAAAAACTGACCATCGGGATATACCTACTACATAGGTATTAATTTATATGCTGCATGTGCTCTCACTTTTTATGTTTAGGCACAAAATAAAATATAACGCAACGGAAGGTGATGAAATTTCCAGTAACACTGAATTTAGGTTACAAATACTTTATTCTGAATTTCTTTAAATAACAGAAAAAATTAACTGTAATAAATTTTATTAATTTATTAATTTCAGTAAAACCATTAAAAAATAAATAAATGCTAACTTTTTCCCGAAAGTCAATTCGGCGTTTACAAAATTATCTTTCATTAATTGTCTATGCACAAAATCAATATAAACTAAAATTTAATTTTATATGGCAGTTATACAAAAAGTTGTGCCAAAAATTTAAATTTATTTTACATGGTTTTAGATTTATTAACAAAAGGTGTTGTGTACACAGTACAAGTACTTACGAAAATATAATATGTGCAAATTTCATATTTTTATATCCTTGTAAGTAAACTAAGGGGAAAATAATAGCGTTTGTAATTTTATTGGGTATAAATCAATTTATTAATTAATAACAGACTTGTATCATTTTTACTCCAATTTTTTAATACTTCATTTTTACCCTACTCGACCCTATAAATAATGTAGGTACTAATAAAAAAAAATCTAAAAATTGTCAGGAGGTGGTGAAAGGCAAATTGGTGATATTTTAAAGAAATTAATCCCTTTCTTATAATGATCCTGATAGAAAACGAAAATGGAAATCCCCTCAATCTGTTACCTTAAATAATATTGTGACTATTATTTATTTTCTTCCACATTTTTCAAAATTTAAAATTTATTTTCGGGTATATGCAGATATTACGCTATTTTAAACGTATTATCCCTCAAATGACCAAGGAGGCCTCGAGGCTAGATTTTACCTTCTATTATTAATAAATAATATTAATTCGCTATACAAACCTATGTGACCTGATTGAGTTATAGCGCGGAAATTCCGAGTTTGAATCGCTGACTTTACGGAAATCCTTAGCGTGGCTTTCAAGGATAAATATTGGTATACTATCAATTAAAGTTATAATACAGCCGTATAATATTACTTACATCTTTACGTCAAAAATTAACCACTCTCTACTTGAGAAACTAATTGTTATCAATGCACATATATCATTTTGGTTTTTTTTATAAAGTTGCTGAATTTCCAAATGTTTTCGCCCAAAAATGCGTCTATGTAAAATAAATATGACCCTTAAGTACGTATTTCTACTTAAGTAGCGACTATAAATTTAAGCGTTATTGCCCAGGATTCTTTCTTAGGTTTTGATTTAAAGAAAAATATTTTTAAGTAACACCAACGTCGGTTTTATACCGGTATACCATTGATATGGTGTGGTTATAAAACAGACGTTGGCGTTACTTGGGAAATGTACCTAATATCTTGCTGAAAAACATACCTACTAAAAGTTCCAAGACCTCAAACTTATCTTGGTAAGTCTTCAAAAGGAAATTATGATGCACAAAGTTTTTGAAACAAGTATGCATAGTATTAGAAAAAAAAACGTTTATTTTAATACAGTCATAAATAACAAGATTTTCTGAATTTTTCTGGGTCAAACCTAAAAGTTTCGGTCGGAAGATTTATTTAAATAGAAATCAAAGAAGCTGTCGTTTAAAATCTTGGAAATTTCAGCATGGTATTCAAGAATGCTTTAGGGACATTTAAGCGAATTTTCAGATTTGCAGCATATTTTCTGAGTCAACACATCAATATTTTGAGTAGGTACAAAACTTACAAAGACAGAAATCAAATGAAGTCAGTGTTGGAGGTCTTGGAAGTATAGTGACTATGTTGTTCAGCAATGCATTAGGAATATTTTCTCCAAATTTCAGAATCATGGTATATTTTTTTCTTGGTTAAAGCCTAAAAGGTTTGGTCGGAAATAAAACCTGGTTTGTTTTGGTTTATCGATTTTAATCTTCATGTAAAAATTTATTACTGCATTTTTCTCATTATATATAGGGTTTCTAACTAAATTTCATTTAAAGGATTAATTTTTTAACTTATTGAAAATATTTACTAATGTATAATAAATAAATTTTTTTTATCACATTTCAACTTAAAATTAATAGTTTGCTTATAAACCATGACACTGTATTTCGCTTTTATAAAAACTCTTAAAATGATTAAGTATAATATTAAAGTTATTAACGAAAATTTATATTCGTGAATTTTTGTAAAAAATTCTATAAAAGCATAACTTTTTTTAAAAACATTTTTGACAAAAAACACTAAACCTAATAATAAAATAAAATTAAAAAAGTTTGTATACGAGAACAATATTATAAAACCCACGCAAATGAATCTTTTTAAAATTGTGGCAAATATAAAGAAGCAAATGAAGGCAAATGTCCAAGCAATTAATTTTTTTGCATGCATTAATATGCAAGCTATAGTTAACTTAAAATTAAAAATTTGGTTTATTAAGTAGGTACATAAAATAGCCTTTGGAGTTTGATGAGGATTAAATTTGACCAATTTGAGTTATTATTAGCAGTTAAAATCTTATGTACTTATTAAGTATTTATTTAAAAATAATAATTAATACATAACGCAATTTTATAATATTTCTATAATATTATAGATTGCAAAGGCCAAGGCACAAAGCACTTTGTACGGCTGTGTTACAAAAATACCTTGATCGATTAAGGGTTAAAGGTTATATAATTTGTTAGATGGGGGATTTATATCAGCATAAATGGAAATAAAAAAATATCAAGAGATGAATTTTGAACAGTTGTCTATAAAATACGTGATTGGTTATTTGATTATATAATGGACGGTCTACAGATCGCCTATTGCCGTGGTTCAGAATCCACGTTAATCTGCAGGTCCCTAATATTCGTCACACTTTAACATGCAATGAACGAAGGCAGGAAAAACCGGAAACTGTGTAAACGAAACAGAACAGGAACTATATATAACAATAATTTACCAATTTAAAAACTTGATTATATCATAATGTGCAGAAAATGTTAATAATTATTATTTTAAAATTTTTTAAGATTATAAATTACACCTTCGAACACCTTCATTTATAACTCAAGCCTTACAGAAAAATGTTTCTCTTTTGTTCCATAATTAATTATAAAACGTTCTCATATTAATTTTCCCTAAAACATCTCAAAAATTTCATATTATTTAAAATTCCTTAAACATCTTAAAACATCAGACACTTGCCGGTGTCCCTTTGTACACGGTTTGTTATCAATCAATTTGTAATCAAATTAACTCAACCGTCTGCACCTACAGTGAAAACTTTATTAATTTTAAATGATGGTAATTTTCTCATTGCGCTTTTACGAGTTTACCATAGCTGTTTGATTTTCATAAATTAAGTTGTCAGTAATTTATTAATGTTGTAAATGCAGAACTGATTACATTACCATAATTAATTGTGGATATGCAACTTCGGAAAAATAAGTTTAAGCGAAAATTTTAATCAAGACTTCTCCATTTGCATTACACTCTGGTTTCCAATTAATATTATGACGGACTAATTTTATTTTCATTCGTTTTTCAGTTTGTTGCAAACTTTATGAATATTTAGTGTTAATAATTTTGATCAATAATAGCAGAAAAATTTCGCGTGAAAATCTTAAACGCCATCAAGGGAAGACAATTTAAGTAGAGGTGTTACCGAGTTATGCATTAAGGTAAACATAATTAATTTTAAAGGGTGGGATAATGCAGAGAAAACTTACATTTAGGTTAAAAGTCCTAATGGACTCCATGTTGAAGACATTATGGAAATATTTTGTACCTATGTCTCACAGTAGGTACTAATTTTAATATTTCGATTTTATTAAAAAAAGTGGAGGAGTTTCAGTCAATTATTAAAAATTATAAATAAATAACAACCAGAAGGTTATTTTCCTTTAGTTTTATTTTGGGAAAAGTATATAATTTATATCTTTTAGTCTACCTTGTGACAACCCAATTAGGTATCAAACTTCAAGAAGTATTACTTTGTTGCATACAATTTCTTGTCGAAATATTAATAGGTTTGTTTTTTCAAAATTATTTAAATTGGTTTATTGTGCTCAACATTTTATGGTTATAAACTGCATTATTAAAAATAAAATGTTAAATTGCAACAACAGATTTGCGAGCTATTAATGAAGCAGGTGGGAACATAAAATGATCTGCTAAATTTACATAAACATTTTTAGAGTTGAAAAAAATAAGTTTTTTTGGTAGGTATGTTAAGTTAATCACGTGATCGTGACTTAAGCGTGTAATATTCTCACGATTTGTATAAACTAAGGGTTACATCGTAACTTAAAAGGATTTAAATGCGCTTTCTTCACATGTTCTACCATTGACAAGCACTTGAAGGTTTACACAATTTTAAAATGGTTTTTGATAAGTACTATTTATTTAGTTTTTCAAGTATCTACCAAATAGGTGCTATTAGAAGCACATACATTTTTGACGATTTAAGTTTAGTAATCGGTAGCTCATATGGCCATATGTCTCAAGTAGGTATTTACATTTAAAATGTAGTCTAAACATTAAAATATCACTCGGCAAGTTAAAATCTTATGCATCATATCTAACAAGAATGAGTTTAGCCACTCAAGAGAACGTAATTTTAAAAATAATTTTAACTGGATTTTATTTATCTAAATGGTCGGAAAGTGTTATTTTAAATTGTTTTAGAAATCGGAATTTGCAGCTATATAATTGCACCTTAAAATAGCCAATATGGCTCCGTATAGTTGGGGTACCACATGCAGTCGACAAGGAATCCGCCTGTTAACTAAACATCATGGCCAACCAGTCATAGACGCCATTCCGGCCAACACGTCAGTGAAATAGTTTGGAATCGATATTTATAGATAAACAATTTAAAAATAGTGAATCGGCATATCCAGTCAATTGGTATAAACGCTCCGAAATAGAATCTATGTATTTAAGGGTGAAAAAACACAAGTAATGCTACAGAAATCGCCCAAATTTAAAAGTCGTTAAAATGGTTTCCGAAACTGTCGTTAAAAATCACAGCCATGTAAGTTTTTCTTTTGTAACTTAATTTTAGTAGCATAGCAAATCCAAAGACACTGTTTGTTTTGTATGTAATTCGCCCGCATTTTATTTTATAAATCTTGTTTATTAAATTGCCCACAAATTAATGTTTAATTATAAAGTAAACATGGAACCGAGGTTTTGAAAATATAAGGAAAGCTTAAAATTGTAGCAAAAGTTGCGTATGTAGTAAATGTTAGGTTATGATTTATATGTAATCTCTCCATCAAGAAAATTAAAGCGAATGCAATAAAAGTAAAAATGCAAGTGCACACAATTGTGAGCTTTAGTCTATCATAATTTTTCAGGTTTATGTGAATTCTTTGTATGAAGTTCATTCAATGCCACATTGCCGTTATAAAAATTTATGACATATTATAGAGAAATTTTCGATAAGATAAAAATTATTCTTTTAATTTTATACGTGCACTTTAATACCATTCAATAGCAGAACGAGAAAACCCGCCGATAATTACATGTTTCAAAGAGTTAATACAGTAAATTAAGTTCCCTTAATGAGGTTTGCTTTTTATAATTCCAAATTGCTATTTTTATTATGCGTTATTATAATTCAATCTAAATGTAAATTTTGTGGAAATCCGCTGTGTATATTTTGCTGAAATTTTTCAAAATTATTGACAACGAGAGCAATATTCTAGACAACATAATTAACAATCCGTAACCGATGCACTCTGTGAGTTTTCAAAATTATACAAAAACCCTTTATTATTTTGCTCTTTATTAAACGGGCATTAAACCCTTTTCAGTACTTATATATTTTTCTTTGACTGTTTTTTCTAAAATTATCTTAAATTTTAGGCTGCCAATGATGGAATAACATGGAAACATAGTGGATTTGAAGGAATTGATGGATAAAGTCTAATGTGAAGGGGTACATCGATAAGCAGAAAAGTCCACTGGGATATTTAATCAATATACAAAAGAAAAAGTAGACCATAACTTCTATTATCTACTTAATATTCGGGTAAGTTGGGTATATAATGCAATAATTGACATACATATTTTCTTTTTCCAACTTACCAGTTTTTCACATCATACAAATTAACTACTTATAACTACTTTAACTACGGCATAAAATTATTTTGGTGTATTATGTTAATATCAAAAATTGTAATGCTACGCAGCTCACATTTCTATGTTATTATTCTGTAAGGAAATAATTGTGTAATAAGTACTATTAGCTAACAATTATCCTTGTAGTCAAGCATAGTTAAAATTAGTATGTAAATTAAAATTTTAAGCATTCGGCTAACTTAACATTTACCGACAGTACGAAATCAAATTATGCATTAGAATTTATTAATAACTGCGGCAATTTAAATTTTTATACGATAATTATGGATAAAATAAAATTAAAAATATCTCCATTAGCATTTTGTTTATTATTATGTAAGTTAAATATATTCTATTTAATGTTTTGTTTGATGAAATTAAATGCGATATTTTTATATTCGAATTATACAAATTATGTATAGTCTAAATCGATTAATTTCAATTTCTTTCTTTATTTCCGTAAAATTTGTTCTCATTGTTTTGATGTAAGTAGGAAGATGATTGAATAGATTGTATAAAGTGTCACAACTAAACTGTCTATACATAGTCATCTTTTGTATATTAACGTTTAGCACCGTCAAAAGACATTAAAAAAAGGCACGCTAGTTAAAATCAATTCTAAACCACTTGTAGCTTGGTTACACTTGGTTCAATCATAAAACATTATAGCTACTACGGCTTTATGATCGATTTAGCAGTAAAGGTATTATAGGTGTTTATATTCTTAACAAATTGAACTAACTTTATCACGTTTCTTAAATAAAATTTGATATGAAAAAATTATCGAAAAAATAAGTTTAATCACTGCACGCATTCGTATCGCAAGGCCGATTCAAAATTAATAATCAAAATTACAAATTTCGCTTTTCTTGTAAGTTTTCACAATATGTTTCGGGCCGAATTCATGAATAATTCATTAATTTCTATTCATGATATTCCTATTCCTATTATGGTAATTATTGCAAGTGACGATTAGGTCGATGAATATTAAACGAATTTTGCCAGACTGCGAGGTGCTAATTTTCATTTTCAAGACATTGTAAGTTTGCAGTTCGGATAAAAATTAAAACAAAATTTAGCAATAACATTTTTAAATACTAAAGATTATCTGAAGTCGGTCATAAAAAGAATTGAATTAACGATAGATTAAAATTTTCAGGATAGACGAGAGAATAATTTGGTATGCGCAGTAATTAGGAGGCATCGTGGAGTTTGAGATTGTGACGTCATCATCTTGGGTGGTCGCGGATGCCAGCGAATATACGAACAGTGAGCAGGTCAAAGGGGGAAACAAATTGCAAAAATGGCTCGAAGGCGTTTTAAGTTAAGAAATTATGTTGCCGCATTGCTAAGCACAGTCTAAATTGAGAACTGTTGTTTTTTTCTTCAACCAAAATCTTTTTTGAGATTTAAACATCATGCACCACAAAGAGAACTACGCCTTTATTAATAAATAATAGTTAATATTTATTATACGCCAAATATGAAAATTCGTTGAGTTTTAGAAAACCGCTAATACTCAAATGGAGCGAATTAAAATAGTTCAACAATTTTTAAACGGAGCTGTTTCACGGTATGAAGTTCTATGTAGCGTAAAATTACTTATACTTTAGTAAATTTTTTCAGGTGATTGAGATAACAGGAAATGGTAGACAACCAAGGTATGTCACTAATTGCGTTCGTGTGAGGTTCTTCGTTATTAAGAGAAACCGCTAAATTTTACGAAACAACTTCATAATTTAGTCACATGAATGTTCAAGAATGCTGAAGTACGTTAATCGCTTTTTTTTAAGTTAATCGCCCGATTAGACTTACTGACTAAGTTTGTCGTATGTGTGACATTTTTAACTATGAACACGACGGTGTATCGAATGAAAATAATTTTTTATGCATTCTATACAATATACAAAGACTTGGAACGAATCGCGACCACTAAGGATTCCATCAAGAATCGATTAAAGCAGACGCACTTTCCGAAGTTTGTTAAATGCTATACCTCCCATTTCGCCTCGTTTAAGTGCCTGTAAAATATTTCCATAAAATTTCGATCAACCTTTACAAGACTGCCTTGTTGGCCGTTACTTGTATCCGTTTATTTGAGAAGAATCAGAAAAATTATAAAAAAACTTGAGGATTTTACATGTAATAATATAAAAAATTTAAAATTAATTTGTATTCTCTTGTGAAAATTATGTAACAATTTTCTTTGACGTTTCTTTTGTGTATTTTATTTTATAAATATTTAAGTTTCAAATTATGTTACTTTTTCATTGTCTCGGAATTGAAGCTTCACTTGGAGGGTTAAAATGTGAAATTTCAAAATGGTTGTTAAGGAATATATTTGTGAACTCAACTGAGAACTTGAACCAATTTAATTAAGAGAAGCGAAACCCACTTTGCATCCGAATGGCTTAAATAAAGCTTTTGTTCATCTAACAAAGTCGTCTATCTACATTTTACATGTCATTTTACCTCGATTATATAAAATTGAAGTTATTTAAAAATGAAATTTAGAGAATAGGTAATAGCGATGTTTTTTAATCGAAAAAGTGAAAATTAGAAAGAAAATGTTATTTTTAAATAAATTTTTACTAACTACGCGTAAGCTGTAAAATTATTTTTACGATTATTGTTTTTTTATAAAGTCAAAAATGCACACGTAAAATCATGTACGAGTAGCTTAACATGAAATGTTGATGAATATTAAATAACCTTCTTAGCAGGAAATTGTTTTCCTTTTCTTTTGTAGGTATTGTATTGTTAAGTGTGGTAAATTATCATCAATTTGTTGTTGTAGTTTGTAAAATTTGCGTAAGGAGAATGTAAATTAGGTACTACCATAAGCAGTTATTGATACCTACCTGCCTATTAGACACTATGAATAATCAATATTATAGCTGGAAATCGAACCGGAGTTCCACTTGCCGCCAACCAGAAGACATTAAAATAATTAAATTTGATCGAATTTCAAGAAGTTTCTACAACCAATAAGCAAGTATGTTTTAAGTCAAATGTTTTTAATGCACATTTTTAATATTTTTAGGAAACTCTCAACTGCTGTGTTAAATCAAATATAACCAAAGAAGAAGTTTAAAATCCGTACGATTTTGATTTCGGATATGATTTGGCCTTTAGTCTAAAGAAAAGTCACAAACGAACAAAATGTCTAATTTCTAATTAATAGAAAAACTCCAAAGCAAATAAAAAATATAATTTTATAGTCATAGACACATTTTGATAACTTATAATGTCTTAGTTTAAAATTTGTTTTAATTTGTTAATAAGGAAATTATTATCTTGTATACACGAATTCAAAAAATATCTATTATATTGAAGTATTTATTTAAGAATGTCAGCTAACGATCTCACGAGCCATTACACTTTATTATTAATTGATATTATTATTTAGATAAGTCATGTGTAAAATTGTTAAGTCATTAACACTTCAAAGTTAAATACAAATTTATTATCAATTATGTCTGTGCTGAATTATTTATGTATATGTAAGGTTTACGGTATATGGGATTTTTAATACTTATGAAGTAAAGGAGAGTGTTACTTTTACTGATCGGTAGTACTTAATTTTATAGTTATAACTGTATTGTATCGTTTTGTTATTTTTTAAAGTCTGAATATGTACTTAAGTATGTACATAATATATATATGGTTTAACATTCTTTAATCCAAAATTTATAGCCATTATACCTCAAATTGCATTACTTCATCGTTAATTTTTAACTTATAAATATTTTTTCACATTTTATATTTTTTGTCGTTGTGTATGTAATATAGTATATAATAATATAATATTATATAAAATGTAACTTGCGCCATCTCATTCCGACAAAGCCAACATTTCAGGGAGTTCTGCTACTGTTCTCTGCTACAATATGATTTACTAATTTACCGTCAAATATAAAAATATAATTCAGTTATGATGTTAATCAATACCTAGTATCTAAAATTTTTGTTCCTAATAATAATTAATATGATTGCATTCATATCATAATGTAAGCTATCTAATTATGGTATGTTATCATGCACAAATAAGGTCGATATTTTTAGGTAGTAATGTTAATGGGTGCATAATTATGTGCCATTTCAAAGGACATAAAATGGTAAAATATTAATTTATGTATAATTTACAATGCTTAATAGGTACCATTGCCATTTTGCTAGTTATTTGACATGCTTCTAAGTTAATTTATGAATTATGTATCTTGTCACACAAAATTGTATGACGTTTATGATTGTACCTTTATTTATTTTGTAATCAATTTTATTAGATGTTTAGATATGTAAGAGGAATACTTAGTACTTATACCACTTACATAGTAGTACAAGATAAATTCCAAAATTTTTGTACATACAAGTTCTTATAATAAACTCGATAGTTACAGTGATGTACTTTCAGCTTTTAATGTACCTAATTAGGTGTAGACTATTTTATATTATACTATTACTAATAATTTTTCTGATATTTAGTTATGTTAAGTACAGAATTAGCAAAGCAGGTTAAATTTTTTGCTTAAGACTTGAATAGTAAAATATATTATGCACTTTAGCTATAATAATGCAATAATCGAAGCTTATTTTGAAAAATCATTATTATTAATTACATGATTTCAAGATTAGGTTTCAAAAATCATGAACTAAACTCAATGCAAGTCAAAATGTTTTTTTAAAATAGTTATACCCGAATTTATTGGAAATGATTAGAAATTCCTGAAATCCTTTATTTGGAATTCCTTATAGCAATCACTGGAAAGTCTTTAAAAATTGCTGGAATTTGTAAAAATTCTTTGGAAATCATTGGAATTCCTTAAAAATCATTAGAATTCTTTGGAAATCATTGACATTTCTTAGAAATCCAATTCCTTCGAAATCTTTGGAATTGTTGATGTACAAGTTAATGTACGACACTGGTTAGGATTTATATTAATATAATAACCGTAATACGTTTTATTTTTCATTGAATTACTTACAGAAATAGCCCGCAATATTTTATTCGATGTAGTATTCATTTATTTATTTTTAATTCCTTTGAAATTGCTGAAAATTCCTTAGAAATCCTTAGAATTTCAGGTCCTTTATATACCTACAAATTTTTAAGGCTATTCACCTCTTGATTGTAGCTATGTAAAACCGATTCATTTTGATCTGTTTTGATTGTAGTAAATTGTAATCGGTGGCTCGGTGTGATCATTATTTAAGTTACAGAACGGAAATTCCAGGCTTATTCCTAAAATTTATGAAGGTTTTAAGATCATCACCTTCCTGATGATTATTGCATTCATTTGTATTTTGTAGATTCATAAAGCTTCTTTCTAGATTACATATAGTATTGTTTTATCGAATACTTCTTGAATTTTTCAATTTGTAGAAAGTTAGGGGTAATTGTTGGCTAAAGAAAATGGAGTGTCAAGTACCTACAAAATAATTAACATTTCCGATATAGTATCATTTTGTTTGAGTTTAACCGAAGTTAAGGCATCAGAGGCCGCTAAAACCATTTGTGCCGTTTACAGAGAAAACGCCATCGTGGAAAGTACTGCACGAAAATGGTATTCTCGTTTCAAAAAGGGGCATTTTGATATGAATGATTTCCCACGTTCAGGGAAACCATCCGGCTTTGATGAAGACCGATTAAATACTTCAATTTGTGATGATCCACTTCAATCAACTCTGGAATTGAGCAATATGATGAATTGTGACCAATCAACTATCGTACGACATTTGCATTCCATGGGCAATGTTCAAAAGTTGGGTTCTTTGATTGCTCATCATCGTTTAGCTCATCAACAACATCGGCCGTGTTTGTCCCAAATTGTTACTGGTTTTCGGGTTACGAAAAGTGGTGCCTTTACATCAACATCAAGAACAGGAAAGGAATGGCTGAGCCCTGACAAACAAGCAAATCCTCATGCAAAAGCTGGTGCCCATCCACGCAAAGCGTTGTCCTTCTGGTGGGATAAAGAAGGCGTCATCTATGCATTGCTTCCGAGGAATGTAACCATCATGTCTGAGGTTTATTGTCAACAACTGCGTCGCCTGGAGGCTGAAATTCCAGAAAAACTACCGGAAAGACGGCATCAAATAGTTTTGCAGCATAATAATGCCCGCCCGCATACTACTAACATTAGAAAAGCAGCTATTCAAGACCTCAGTTGGGAGGTTATTCCACATCCGCCCTATTCTCCTGATCTCGCTCCATCGGATTTTCATCTTTTCCCCTCTCTATCCAACAATCTCCACGGAATCTCATTTAATAACGACGTTGCTCTTCAAAACTGGCTCGACGATTTCTTCACCTCCAAACCACCAGACTTCTTCAGGCGTGGTATCGAAAAACTGCCAGAACGTTGGGAGTCAATCATAAACAATGCAAGAGAATATAATATTATTGATTAGTTTATGTATTTTTTATATTTAAAAAATTAAATTGCATCAACCGGATACATAATATTAGGTAAATTTGAAAATGTTTCAGGAATAAATTGATACCTTAATTTTTCTTATCTGATTACCTACTTTTCCTCCAATTGCTAGGAAAGTAAGCTACTTTTCCATCCATGGATAGGAAAAAGTACCAAGTTTCCCTGCCGCCACGTGGTCTTTTTTTTCAAGCTCTACCAAAATTAGGGCACCCATTTGCTTTATCTTCAGATATGGAAATAAGAATAGGTATATAATTATATTATTGCTATGCCAGAGTTAGAATTCGGCCTGACTGTAGAACAGATACGAAAATTAAGATTTTCATTGGCACAAGCTTAAAACCGTGATAATTTTTTCAATAAAGATAGTGATTTTGTATGTAAGTGGTGGTGGGCCAAATTTAAATCACAATATGGTCTTTACCTTCGTGCAGTCGAAAATTTGGAAGCTTACAGAGCGTCATTGGCCAATTCAACTATGCTTGAAGATTTTTGTTCAAGTGGGATGGTTTAATGGCTAAATTAGGAATTAAATACATGCCTTGTAGGGTTTGGAACTGTGATGAAACTGCATTATCATTTATCGTAAAACCCAACAAAGTTGTGACTGCAATTGGAAAGCGGTATGTTTATAAAAGATGCTACACTGACAGAGGGGAGACAACAACAGTTATTAGTTTTATTTGTGCAAACGGGACCCTTACTATACAGCCTTAATTATTTTTGAAGGTGTTCGATGGAATCCTGATTTATCACGCGGTTGTATACCAAATTCTTTGATAAAACTTTTTCCTAGATGATAGATATTTTCTTCAATTCATATACAGTTTAGTATCGCTTCTCTCACACCAAACCTTGCGATTTTCCCAGTCACCCTCTTCGAGTCCTCGAGAGTTCATTTCGCTTTGGACATCCTTCTGCCAAGTTAATTTTCCATTTTCGTTAGCACAATCGTCCATCGTGTATCCGTCCATTTTCAGTGGCTTGGATAAAGGTCTTTTAGCGATAGATAATGCCTTTTGCGAAAATGAGATGCTGGCTCATTGCCCAACCCGGAGGACTTGCAAAATTAATTCAGATTTTTCAAAATTGTCAATTTTAATTGATAAATGTTAGATTGATTTTTTCAAAATTTTAAAACAATTCCAATTTTAGCGCTTCTAACGTGTAAATTCTTGTTCCTTAGCCTCTAAGAAACACGCCTTGCTGTTTTATAAATTTTTATTTGCTGTTGCACGCGTTTCCAAGGCATTTCCTTGGATTTCTATATTGAATTTATTCCAAAAAGTAGACCGGTGATTTTAGTAATGGATTCTCTTGCTTCGCACATTAATCCTGAGGTGATCGAATTAGCACAACAAAATAAAATTTATTTAATAACATTCCCAGCTCATACAATTCACCTTCTGCAAACACTGGATGTTGGAGTGTATCGTCCTCTAAAAGCAGCTTGGTCACTGAGTCTAAATAAATTTATGGAAAATAGCCTAGCTTAAAATCCAAATTGGTGCAAATTTAATGAAATCCTCACGCCAGCTTTAATTAAAGCTAATTTCACTGAAAAATATAGAGAATGCGTTCAAAACAGTTTAAAATTTACAAAAAAATGAAAGTGTAGTTCAGAACGCTCCATCACTTTTACCAACACAGAACATCAATAAATTATTAGAACTGCATTCAGCAACACCAGTTGTATCAAAATTAAACAGGAAAAAAGAGATTCAAGTGTAAAATTATTAACTACCCCTCAAACACTACAGGATATTCAAAAACCAGGATGTTCTAAAACACATGAAGGTAAATAGCTTTCAAAACAAAAAAGGTTCAATAAACTTGCAAAGAAAAATGATGGTTGGGATTGCGGTGTTTGCGGCAAAATTTATGATAATGATGTAAAAGAGAATAATGGATCCAATGTTCCTTCTGTACTATTCCATACCGTATCACTTCTCAATCACAGCCAGATGATGGGATTTTCATGTGTGACTGTTCTATTTCAGATTTTTTATAATAAATTTTAGTTTTTCATTTGTCACTAATTTAAATTACCTGTATTGCTAAATAAACTGTCTTAACACCAAATTACCTAAAGTTTAAAAAAAAAGTTTAATGTGTTCTTTTAACATAAAAATTAAATTAATTAAGTCAAATTACCTCTCAATTCGGCATTATTGCACATTTTAATATAATTTCTGTGAAACGAAATAAAGCAATCAATTTTATCAAATGAATAAATGAGCTAGTTTTGGGACAGACAAATAAACCATTAAGAAAAAGTTTTAGTTCGCATCTTAATAAGCCTGCCCGTCACTTATGTATCTATGTATGCCAATGATAGTCATTTACAAACTATAGGAAATAACTTTACCATGTTATGACTAACAAGGTGAAACTGGGACTATTAAGTGCGGATGTTTATAAAATTGGATGAAATCATTCCTCAAGCAAAAAAGTAGGTACCTCGCGAAAGGTTAAGGGGAGAAGAGGTCCCATCATTAGGTTTTCACTATTTCAAAAACGACAAGAGCTGCGTCAATGGAAGTTATTATAAAAACTATAGCTTTTTAATTCACTATAAAAACGATTCTATACGTTTTTTCGTATGAACAGTAGCTTTTTCATAAATAAAGTTAAAAAGTAAGGTGTTACTTTTTTTAGGTGTAACAAATTAATTAGTTATAGGAGCTACACGTTTTTTTTACATATTTAGGTAGCTTGCTAAACTGGCTTTCAATATGCATGTGACTTCTTCTCCTTCTGTTCCTGAGTCGTCTTTTTTGCTATCGATTTTATGCATTTATAAATGCTCTTGACCAATATCCACAACAGCTGTAGTTGGAATATTTGTGCAGGATAACACCATTACCGGCCCACCGCCAGTCACATACTTCTGGTGCATCCCTTTTTCCTTTGTTGTGACAAAAACTTTAACAAATAATCTGGAACAGGTGCTAATATTGTCTATAACTGCATCAACTCCAATTTTGTAATGGTACAATATTTTTTAATTGGATCATAAAATATATACGGAACGAGTACTTTTGTACCGCAGCAGCCAAAAGTAGCAAATTAGCCAATGAAAAGATTGTATTGACATATATTTAAAGAAGTCACTGTTTTTCGTGCCCCACAACTAATCACAACATCTGATCACGACTCACGAAAAAGAAGATAGCTTGCACTGACATCAGTGCTTCCTTGACATTATAAAGCCAGTCTTGTTCTTTAGCCTTATAACATCCAATCCTGAACATCGACCTCCTTCTCTAAGCTAATAGGTAGAATATAAAGGATCTATTGTTTAACTTCGATTCGAAAAGACTCATCTCTTTAGAGAGGGTTTTAGCTATACCCTACAACTCTGGCTAAGTACTAGTTAGTAGGAAAACAACTTCGAGCGGCGTTCTTAAATCTGTCACCATGTGGACACCCATCCAATTGCAAGTTGCTAACAATACCGCTGGAGTTCCGTGATCTGATGAGAGCGGGCACTTGCATCGCACTACGTCGCTGCTCTGATAAAGGCACTGATAAACAAAATACTGCACATGAAATACATCAACAGAAGAAAACCTCCAAGCCCAATTACAACATTTAAGGAATGAAATTATTTACCCTCAGCTGAAATTATACCCCTCGCTTTCAAATATAGAAGCTGATCTAAAGGGAAGATAGTAGATATTTGACCTAAATTTTCGGTCATCTGGATAACTATGTATTATGTGCAGTAATGTATTTAATACACATGTAGTGTTTTATGTCGTTAGGAGGTGAATTGACGAAAGGTAAGCAAATGTACTCTTTTACTCATTAGGAATAGTTACTATGTATATTTTTAATAATAGGAAAATTAACTAAGACGCCTAGTTAGGGTATAAACACTTTATCATTGTATAAGTAGATTTATTAATTTTACCATTATATTTTAAGTTAAACCAAAATTAGGCATACATTCTAACCTCATTTATGAAAAAATTACTAACCCTGCGAATCAAAATTCGTATGGAACCTTTTTTTCAGATATTTTAAAAAGCTTTTTACATGTTCTATAATAACTTCCAACGACGCAGCTCTTGTCGTTTTCGAGATATAGCGAAAAAACCCTATTGAGGTCTGAGGTAATGAGGTCACCTCATTGAGGTGACTCCTTCACGAGTCACGTTCCCCCTAATCCGAAAAACTTAGTATATAGGTATTATTCAGGACGTCATTGTCAACATGAATAACTCGACAAATTTTCAAAACGTTACTCTAATAATATTTCTCAAAATATTGTCTCATTTGACTGGACTATTTTGCTAGTAAACTAAGCTAAACGGCGAAAACCTGAGTGGGTGAGGGATATAAACTAAGAAAAAAGTAATATTTAAGAACTACCTCTTTCAATTCTAAATAAATTCATTTTGGTTTCAAATAAACACATTTGAACAGTAATTAATTCTCTCGTAATAGGAAATAGTAGTTTTGAATTAAAACTTTTATCTTAGGAATACATAATAAAAAGTTTTGAATCAAACATGATTTTCCTGAGTGCACACTTGCTGCATTTCGTAAGTCTTTATAATTCCAAACATTGCAATTTATTATAAATTTTTGAATATCCACATTACTTTATTGGAAATTTTGTGCTATATAACTTATGAAAAAAATAGATGGCGGTAGTAGCTTTTATAATGATATAATGGGCGTGTTTTTAAACTACTCGAGCAGCTGTTCGAGTACTCGAACAAAAAAAGTGTGTTTTTAAACTACTGCATCAATTGTCATCAGTCGTTTAAAACTCCCCCACTCTGCTCGAACGCATTACTCGAGCAAATTTTCATGCACCGGATCGTAAGGTAGTGCCTTACCTGCTCGAATTTGGTTCGAGCAATTATTGCTCGAGCAACCGGTACAGTTTAATAACACACCCAATGTAAAACTACATTTAGACGCTCTTTAGGCGCGTTCAGACGGTGAACTAAGTGAGCAAAACTATTGGTAAAGCTAATGACGCATCTACGCACGTAATTTTGGAAACAAATTGTGGAAAACATTCAATCAAAATGCATTGCAATGTTCCGAAGTAGCTAATAATATCTTCATTAGCACGTAGCTTCAGAAATATTAAAGTACTAACATTAAATTTTGGTCGTACAGCCGCACCACCCAAGTAACATTTTTAGCCTGCAAATAGCCTGTAAATAGCCTGCACCTGACACAGGCCTGTGTCAGGCCTGCAATTTGTCTGTGCCTGCATTTAACCGGTAATTTAGCCTGCGTCAGGCCTGCCGTTGGGTTATTTATCTGGGCCTGTAATTAGCTAATAATTTAACCTGCGGCAGCCCTGCGTCAGGCCTGCCGTTGGGTTATTTATCTGGGCCTGTAATTAGCTAATAATTTAACCTGCGGCAGCCCTGCGGTTATGTTATTTATCTGTGCCTGCAATTTAGCTAATAATTTAACCTGCGGCAGCCCTGTCGTTAGGTTATTTATCTGTGCCTGCAATTTAGCTAATAATTTAACCTGCGACAGCCCCTGCCGTTAGGTAATTTATCGGCATAAAACAACATAACATTTTTTTGAAAAAAAATTTAATTGTAAAAATTAATCAAGGTAAATTAACGGTATCTTGGAATATATATTTTCAGAAATTGAAAAATGCATATCCATTATAATAACCTGGTATAAGTGTGTACATGTGTTGCTCGGAGCTGCATTTTTAAACATTTAATAATTATCGGCGTTTGTTCTTTTTCCGAATGCTGTTAGGAAAAATTCTGTTCACACATACAGTGGAAAGTGTATTTTAATAAATAAAAATTTTTAATAAATTACATATAAAACTTAATACACAAAAGTGTAAAAAAAAATTGTGGGTTTCTGAGATTTGAACCCGGGGCCTCTCAGTACCAATAGTTTGGTTAAAATTTTTACAGGTTTACACTGCCAAAATTTTATTTGCGATTGATGACTCACAAATATTTTTTTCTAAAAGTGTCTGGAAAATTTAAATAATTTTTAGTTGTAAAAATTAATCAAGGTAAATTAACGGTATCTTGGAATATATATTTTCAGAAATTGAAAAATGCATATTCATTATAATAACCTGGTATAAGTGTGTACACGTGTTGCTCGTAGCTCGATTTTTAAACATTTAATAATTATCGGCGTTTGTTCTTTTTCCGAATGCTGTTAGGAAAAATTCTGTTCACACATACAGTGGAAAGTGTATTTTAATAAATAAAAATTTTTAATAAATTACATATAAAACTTAATACACAAAAGTGTAAAAAAAAATTGTGGGTTTCTGAGATTTGAACCCGGGGCCTCTCAGTACCAATAGTTTGGTTAAAATTTTTACAGGTTTACACTGCCAAAATTTTATTTGCCATTGATGACTCACGAATATTTTTTTCTAAAAGTTTCTGGAAAATTTAAATAATTTTTAATTGTAAAAATTAATCAAGGTAAATTAACGGTATCTTGGAATATATATTTTCAGAAATTGAAAAATGCATATTCATTATAATAACCTGGTATAAGTGTGTACACGTGTTGCTCGGAGCTCGATTTTTAAACATTTAATAATTATCGGCGTTTGTTCTTTTTCCGAATGCTGTTAGGACATTACATTCGAATCCAACCATTTAGATTTTTTAATACCAGTACTTTTTAAATAGCAATTTTCCATTTTCGTTTCGTGCGCAAATTCAAATTGACTGACTCACTGAAAATCGTTTACCTAGTCTGTCATATTATGTTCATATTATATAGATAAATGTTATTACCAATTACGGCTTAAGGGATTAGAACTTTTAACGGTAATTTTAGAAATTGCACTCCATAAGTGTGATAAAAGTGTTACCGAGAATTTAAATTTGTTGAAAAAATTTAAAAAATTTAAATTTTATAAATAAATAAAAAAAAATTAAAGTTGTTGAAAAAATTAAAAATCAATAAAACTTTTATATATCGAACCATCAAACGTTACAATGAGACATCTACGAAATTAGATCCGATTAGAATTTTTTTTCTTATAAAAGTAATTCCCTCGACTTATAATTTTATCACAACTAAAATAAACAGTTCCACGTAGCTCAGACGCCAACGCGGTGGTACATGGAAGGCAAAGGTCCAGGGTTCGATCCTCGGTAAGGGTAAGGATTTTATTTCAAAAATTCAACATTTAATTTCAGATTTTTCAGACTCCAAGAACAAAGAAGGACGACAACATCATCAACCAATAAATATTAGATATTAGAAATATTACAAGGTCCTACAAATATTAAAAAAAACGGGTAAAATAAAAAATTATATGTTGTAGAGTTAAAATTGTAAAATTAGCAGCTGAAACGAAGAAATAAAATAAATGGTAAATTAAAAAAATTAAATTTTTTTATTTTGATTTTCAAAATTGATTATAGTAAATTAAATTTATTAAACGAAATTTAATCTATATAAATTATTTTTGTGCCAGGCGCTGCCTCGAGCCTGCGATAAAGTTTAATGCAGGCTTTTTTTTGCCTGCGATAAAGGTAACCGCAGGCTAACCGCAGGCCTGTGTCAGGGCTGCCATGAGGCTGCCATTAGGGTAATTTTTTACCTGCGATGAGCTAACCGCAGGCTATTTGGTGCCTGTAATCAAGTTTAACACCGGCTATTTCTTGCGCCACTTAAGCTGTTTCGTACCTGTGTCAGGGTGTTATTGAGGCTGCCGCAGGTACAGGCACAGGGACAGGCTGTACCTGACAGGCTGTTTACAGGCTATTCGCAGGCTAAAATGTTTATTGGGCATATAAAGACAGATCGTTTTTCCTATCACAATTTTATTGTGTAGAAATAAAAAGGTAAACGCCAAGTTGCCAGGCGTTTCAATCAAGTTTAAATTCAAAATGTAATTCAAAAGTTGCGTAAGTTTCCATTAAACTATTTTCACATGAAATTTGAGAGCAAGTGCGCTGTTCAGAGGCTACACAAGCTTACCACACGATTAACTTAAGCGACTAAATAGATTTATTAGTTTTATTGTAAAAATATGATAAATTTGGCGAAATCAATTTGAAATGTAATTAGAACAGTTCAACTAGTTTTTTTTTTAATTTTCACTAGCTGATCCTGCATCAGGGATTGTGTACTAAAAATTGAAATAATACCTTTTTATATTCATAGACATTTCGTTTATTTCCTTTTCAAGGACTCATATAACAGTAAAAATAAATTATGCATAATATTGTATGATAGGGTAAAAGTTGTTAGGAACTAAGTCTGGATAAACTCAGGACTAAGTTCTCAAATCTGACTACAAGTGAAAATCAATGATATGAACAAATTGTGATCAAATCCAATGGTTCTATAAAGAGAGCGTATGCAAGTTTGATTCCAGTAAGTATTTTGATTTTTCCACTTTTTCTAAAACGGTAGTTACATAAAAAAACACTTAATTAGTTTTCCAATTTATGAAGGTAAATCCAATGATAAAATAATTCCCATATTAAACTATTGCATAATGTTTGCAGTTAATTCACTATGCAGTCCGTATAGGCGACCTTCTCTCTCTTTTAGGTCTGTGGGGTGCGCTTGAAGTTTTGTCACACATATAGGGGACCTACTGTTTAACAACGATCATAATAAAGTTCTTACTTTGCCCGGAATCAAACCTGCATTGACTTTTTCGATCACCAAAGAAAATTGCTTTCAACGATTGACCTGTTAGTTTTTCTTTGGTAGAAATAATTAGCAAGTTTATCTTATTACGATCTGTACCTTCAAATGTTTAGTACCGTAATTGTGGACGCGTTACTGTAAGCACGGAATATTACAACATAATAAACAGTTATTGCAGAATGAAGTTATATATTTTACGAATGTTGTTTGCTGTAAAAGTTTTATTTGCAATGACCAGCTGGGAGTGAGGCCTTTTAGACATTGATCAATTTATAAATTAATAAAATGGCTAGAAATTATAAAACTAGTACAGATTTTCAGCGAAGGTATTTTCGTCACGATTTATAACGATGTACCTATTGGAGAGAAAGTTTAAAATTTTTCTTTTCATCCAAAAGAAAAATTCCGTCCACATTAAACCTAAGGTAGTGGAGAATTAAAATACTCTGCCTTGAACTGTAAACTAAAAACAATTTTCCGACTAAGTAGCTGTTAAAGTGCAAAATCAAAGGCAGTAGGTCGATGGTAAATCAAAATTTACATATTATAAGAATTATTTTATATAAATAATAAATTATTTTCATATAATTTATTCTTAGTTTGACGTATTCATTGCAACAATTTATACAATAAATATAAACATTAAAATAAGAACTTATACAAACTTATCCCCATTTATAAGCAATTCATAAATTACAATAATAAATTGACAAATTTTTATTGAGCAGTAAAAGTAAATTGTATGTTGTTTCAAATAACTGTGATTTAAAAAATAACTAACACGTGGAAATTTCATATTCTTTAACATGAAATAATTAAACATTTTATGAAAAAAAAATTATTTGCTAATAAATTGGCAAAGGACACCTGTATGCAATATTTTTTTTAAATTTAAGTAAAATCTGTCCGAGCAGGGTTTTATTATTCGTATTTGTTTTGCGTAAGGAAATTTTTCAGTTAATTAATGTTAGTTTTTTTTCATATTTAACAATAATATATAATTATTGTTTTCTAGACGAGCATAAATTTTAATTTTATTATAAGAATGGTAGTCGACAAAGTGTTTATTCAACATTGTATCAAATTGATGTTTAGTCAAGCTGACGTGCTTAAATTGCTTTCTTTGACATTATATGGAGAATGTACCTGGTGGTGGCAAGTCATGAGACGATACCGACAGTTATTTCAAAAGTTTGGAATGAAAAATTTTATATAAAGGACAAACTGCACCCTAAGCTTTTTTGGAAGTTTTAAAACTATATTTTCAAGCTTTACTGCACGAAAATGTCTACCAATCGGGTTAACAACTTGCTCAATCTAATGTTGGAAATGGAAAATCGTGAGGGTATCCAGTTTATAAAAATTCTCCACAATAAAACATTCATGACAAGACGAACGTCCTCTTCGGGGTGACATGCAGATTGTTCTGTTTTACGAACTAAACTGGAACCGAACCCGCAGCAACCATCAGAACCGCTTGTATGTGATCTTTGATACAAACTGTTCATTTCATGGACCGAGAAGAAATGCAGTCATAATTTTGTATGACAACACAACAAACAATTTGTGCCAATTACTTTTTTAATAAATCATTTTGCAACTTTGTAATTTTTTTGTTCTTTAATTGTCGATTTTAGCATGTTTTTCGTGTGGAAAGGAAAATTTTGTAGACAAGGTTGACGCATTGTGAGCGATTGGTTAAAGCATTATTTTCTAATTGTGCTACAAATTTTTACAAAGAATCGGACCTGATACTTTCATCTCAGGAAAATGAATTAATGATTGCCTCGCATCATATTACCGAAAAAGCATAGATGTCGAAAAAGGCACAGCACCTATCAACTCACCAACTAATATGTACATGGGAGTTATATTATGGTGATTATAAGCACAAATTTAAATCATTTTTTCTAATTTTTACTTTAAAATAGCAGTAATACCGAAACGTGCCGAAACTATTGACTTTTTAGTAAGTCCGAAATTATTCACGAACTCGATTTAATCCTTTCCCCTCTAAATTAACTGTTTTCGAGCTATCGGCTGAATTAAGCCAGGAAATGTTAAATTCCATATTTTATTTGTTTAGTATTTGCAGATAAGTAGTAGTAAGTTTATAATGGGATATAACTTAGGTCTAGTGAATATTTTGAAAAACCAATCCGTTTGAAACGGATCAAACAAAAAAAAAGTTCTCACTAGACAAAATATATACATTGGATTCCTCCTTTCGATGAGGATTTAACATTAGTATTGTTATGAGTACGTAATTATTACTAGCCGAATGAAGCAAGAATTTAATTTCTGACAATCTCTCCTCCTCTCGCCAATAGTAATGACAAACTACGGAGGTACATTTGCAAAGAGAACGTCTTCCCTCGTAAATATTAGCGAGCAACACTGCGAGCCGAGCGTTTGCACAAGCTTTTTGGTGAGATTTTCGGCGAACTTGCAACAAAAGTGCGAACGAAGACACAATAGCGAGAAAAACTACGAGCTTTTCGGCAAATTTCGCTAAGTTATGCATATTTAATTATTTTCTGCTTTTTCTCCAGAAAATTGCGAGCATTTAAGCAAGCCATTCAATATCAGTATTTCAACAAAACTTCAAATAGTCGAGGCGTGGTTCGTGCGATTTTAGCACTTATTGCGTCTATACAAATAAATTCGCGCGTTGCTTATCAGCAGATAATTACATTCTGCTTGACTTACAATCTGTTTTTAAGGTGATTTACTTTAATATTGATTCTATTGATATGCTTGATTGGTTGTTTAATAAAGGCCATTGTTATTAAACGAATTTAAACTTTCAATAAAAAATAAATATTTTAACAGGTAGGTATCTACTTTATATAATAAATAAGAGCACTCTTCTCGTAATTTACATATTTATTTCTGTTACGCGTTTTGGCAACAAACTGCCATCATCGGGCATAGTATTATAAATTTTCAGTTAGCATTACTTATAAAAAAATAATGTTGTATTAAATTTGAATAATTACAAATCAAAAAATTAAAACCAGAAAGGGAAAATGACATAAAAACAATAAAATTGAAATAAATATTTAAATGGCGAGAGAAGTCCATTTATTTACTATAATTTATTATAAAAAAACATCGTAATTTCTCTCAATAATATTTTATAATAACTGACTAATTTTTCACAGCGGGTTAATTTATTGTAAGGGAAGGTTTAATCTTCAGCTAGATCAAGGTGAACGGTCTCTACCTGGTTTACTCATACAAAAAACCCTTAATAGAAAATTGTGCAATATGTAAATTATTATAATTGAAAATTGCAATTTTGTCAGAAAACACACCAAACAAAAAAATATATCTATTTAATTTGCATAGTGTGTGAATGTGCTCTCATTGACATTGCAGTACAGATTTATCAATCAATAAATTTAAAATGCACAAATTCTCTAATTTTTGTAAAAAAGAAAATTTTTAATTAATTTATCACACATTGTAAAGATAGCCGAGTACTCCCACTGTTTTCTCGCAGATCCGCTCGCCATTCCTTTCCCTAAGCCTTTACGAGGCATTCCCCCCATTAAAAATTTTCGATTTTTTTGACATTGCTTTGCTTAATAAATAAATAAAATCTGTTCTTCTTGTAGTCAGAGCAAAACGAGAATGCAAACTTGCAATTAGAGGAAGATTTTTGTTTTCAGCAACGTACTGCCCATTTGATAATGGTTAAATAACAGGTTTTGCGAATCGATTAGCAAAATTGGATTTAGAAAAACACCGATGGAATGGCCACCAAGGCCTTTAGATTTAACATCACAACTGACCTAACATTCAGGATTTAAAAACTATAATCGCTATGGAGTGGAAAAATATAACTTTATTTTATTTCAAAATGTTAAAAGTGAATTGAAACCAATTTTTAGCATTCCAAATCATAATAATATAATGGTAAACATTTTGAAACTATATTTTAGCATCGAATAACACAATTTAATTAAATTTCCTTTCGATTGCACTGAAAAATAAGAAAATCTTCTCTAGAGTTTGAATTTCTCAAAATTATCAGGTAGCAATATGAGAAAAAATCATCTGATGTTGATTTTCACTGCGTTGGATAAAAATAGCATTTTCTCGTAGATTAAATGTGATGTTATCACTAAGAGAGGGTTGTACTCTCAAAATGAACTCTAAATAAGGAGAAGTTCAAATTTTATTTTAGCCGAGAGATCAAAGCAAACAGTCTTGACTATTAAATCTAATAAGTGAGTTACGTTAATTTTCTCTCATCAGTAAATTACCTATAATGTAAGGTTACATTTCAATTTTATTTATTCAAGTTGTAGCCTCTGCAAAAAAATATGAATCCATTTTCTAATATGAAAGAATCATTGCCCACTTATATTCAATAATAATAAAAAGAAATTAATTTGTGCCATAACTCGAAAACAAATTAACTTACGTTGATTAAGACCTTTTTAGGCGCACTGTCCGTTATGTTTAAACAAAATTTAAGACAAAATCTAATTTATTTTTTAAAATCCATTACAGCGTTAAAAATTAACTATAAAAAAATTACGATGAAATTATCTCCACTTTCTACTCATAAACAACAGGGAGCTATAAAATCAAATGAAGTTAAAAATTTTTATTTCATTGTTTAAGGAAGGCAGAAATTCACCTGACAGTTTTAGCTATTAGAAAATCATTATTCCTGCGATATTTTTATAATGATGGAAAATCATATACTTACTATAAGGATAACAGAATTAAATGAAAACCTTTTTCAGTATTTGCCATCAAGGAAATCTTTTAATGGGAGTACAAACTTAAAATTATAAAAGCAATAAAATTGAATACTTTTGTGTTTGGCTTAGATCAAATAGAACATTTTGAAAGGATTACTTCTTAATAGTGGCATATAATATGAAATGTCAGTCAGTGGTGGGGTGGTACTTTTTATTCACTTTATATATTATTATTATAACAATTTATGTTATTAAAACAATTTATTTGCTAACCAGTCCTTGAAATGTTTAAGTATTTAAGTAGCTCCTTTTATTATATTAGCTACACTATTATCTTTGACCATCATCATAATTAGGTGTCATTATTTCCCATAATAATGTTGCCTTACATGCAATTATGTAAATTAAAAAAAAATGTTTAACAAATTTTTTTATGCATAGCCTGTAATCAAAATGGCGGAAGCTGTAATAACTATACTTATTTAAATTAAATTTTAAAATGACTTGGAACAATCAATAATGCGTGCGTTATAATTCCAATTAAATAAATATAAATGTAACTTTAATAAATTAAAATTCAAATTGGTCTTGATTATGGTATAAGTTAGTTAATTATTTAATTGAAAATTAATTATTTTGCCTATAAATATAACATGACAGTTTACGTAGTTGCATTTAATAACAACGTAACTAATTCATTAATTACTGTACGATACGTGCATTTTACTTATATTATAATAATTGTATTACTATTATAATTTATAATTAAATCACATTTTTTATTAGGTGTTAAAATTAACACCTTATGTGTGAAGTGCATAAAAAGTACATAAAAAAAACTAAGTAAACGTAATAAAAATTAATTTGCCTATTATTAATCGAATAATTAAACAATATTTGAGTCAGAACCTGCCGAATCCTCTATTTATTTTTCTAATAGTGGAAAAACGCCATCATAAATAATTTCTTGTTGTCTATTCGGTAGTAATATATACAAATAAATCAATAAAGTTTTTGCATGGTGTAGCTTTACCTATAATAAAAGTAAATGTCGGTAACCACTTTTAGCCAAACAAAAAGTAAACCAATTTTGTGACCTAAAATGTACACCATTTAAAATGTAAGACCTTGCATATCGCGTATACGATTCAAAGGATAGTTATGTATGGTATCAAAAAAATATAACCTTCGGAAATGAAAACCCTGGTCGTAAAATAAGGGTATAAGGCATACTGCGTGTTCAGCATAACAATACCTACATTTAGGTACGCTTTCGATTCTCGCAAAATATCCTTTTACTTTTAGACATTTATAGATGCTATATAGGATATTTTACCATACGTTTGTAAGTAAATTGCCTCACTTCTAAATATTTATGCAATGGTATTTACAGGCAAAATTTATAATAAAACTGCACTGTACAAAATACATCGTTAACATCAATTTCAAATAGGTCGCTCGAAAAATATTTAGTAAATATAAGATAATCGCACATTACTGAATTAAATTGATCCTGGAAGCCAAACGTTGCAAAACACCGAGTAATATTTAGTTCAGTGCTATTTTACAATGACGTTTTAATTTCTACTTAGTCAGTTCTTGAAAACGAAACAAAGAACGAAATTTATTGTTTTAAATTTGTCATGGTTAGAAAACATGTAAACCATTTTATTTTATTTCTACCGAAAATACTTCAGACAGACTCCATTCTTACAAAAGCATGGGTTATACGAAGAATCTTAATTATAGAGTCAATTAAGCCGTGCTGGTCTTGACTACCATCTATAAATACGCAGTAAGCAATAGCATTTTACAAATGCCTAATCCTACTTTTTCTCCAGCTGCATTATTCGAGTTGGAAATAAATTAGCAGCTGCGATATATCAATTTTGACCTCAACGCCTATTATTAGGTTTTCGAAAATTTAATTGTAATGGACCATTCAATTCGATAATTAGTTTCGACACAAAAGGCGAAAATATTTAATTAACTGAGTAATATGTTGTAAAAAATAATGGGATGAAGAAAAGGGTAAGCATACCTCGCATGCCAAAAAGGAATAAAATGTTTTCGAGTAAAAACAATTAGATAGCAAGTTAATGAAGCTGGGGTTGACGGATACAAGGTCTATAACCAGAACCACGTCTGATAAAACCGGCTGTATCGAATAAATATGTCAACCAAAACTCCGCCTCGCCTTTCCAATTATATACTGCTACGAGGCTGTAAAGAAACAAAATATTAACTTACCTAAGATGGCTGAATGAGCGCAGATGTAAGATAACTTATGTAGACGTCTTCTTTATGCCATGGTTAAGACACTACAACAATACAAAAATCTTATTATCTTTTTTAACCTCTCACTTGAAATTATCATTAAAAATGTCTTCTAAATTATGAATGCTTATAAATTTCGGCTGTATGAGTTACAAAGTCGGTTTTGTGATAGGGAACAGATAAAAGTCAGACATATCGTTTTAACAAAATAACCACCGAGGATTGGTTATTATTCAAAATAAAACAAAAATTATTTATATACTTAACAAAATTTTTGTTTTGAATTATTTTTTGGATTATCAACAGGAAACGGCAATTTATTCAAAATATCCTCTTTTTTGTTTTACCTTTACTCTAACGAGATCTTTATTTACACAAAGCTTAAAAGCCATTTTGATTTGCTTTTCCGTTCTTTGTACGATCTTATTTCCTGTAGAATTGTGAAGATAATTCTTAAATAGATTGTTGTTATGATGGATGTTATCCATCCAACGGCACGTTTGGATGCATCACGACGCATTAGAGTTGTGTGTTGATTTACGAGCGATGTAAAATGACGTAGTGGTTACTGCCGTAAAATACACTCAGACCGACAGACGCCACCAGCTCAAATATTGCCACAAATATTGCAATAACCCTCTCGCCAATAAAAATTCTGTAGATCGAAATTTTTGATTTGCTCTCATGTAGCACCAACTGCTTGCGGTTAATGTCGGGTTCAAGTACCGATTTGGATTTTTGAAATAAGACCAATCAACTTGAGTATATTTAAAAATGATAAAAACCAACGAGGCTATCAAAAAGTCAACAGCATTCTTGGTAAATCAAGCACTCGACTTGGACAAACCAGTATCACTTGAAAATAGAAATAATGCTTGTACATGCATTAACCTTGGAAAAGATTAAAGTAGTCGTGGCAGTAAATTTACTACAAGGCGAGGCAAGGATGCATAAACTCGTAATATTACTGCACCACTTTGACAACTAATTCGTTGGATATTTGCAAGAGTGGTTTTCAAAGAGACACGACAACTGCAATTTTTACCCGAGCTTTTAAAAATCATATTTATGTTTACCAACATCCTTTTAATACTTTATGTAAATTCTTTAGAAACAATATTATAAATTACTAAGTCTCAACATCTTAAATTGTTAATAGCAATTCAGACACAATGTTTGTTAATTTTATTTGTCTGGCTTGTGAAAAAAATCGGTTCGGTCTCGCTTTCGTCGGGTGAGAACCAAAGTAAAAGGTATTTCGATTTTTTGCTTCAATTTTGGGAGAAAGTTAAAGGGTGAATATTGGCATATAAAATTCAGGGTTAAATTGTGACACACTTAGGTTTGGTGGTGAAAATTGTCAAAATATTTATCAGTTACTTTCCAAACATTTACAGTTAACGTTTGTTCAGTTTTGTGCCGATTTAAATCAGCAGTGAGTATTTCAATTATTGAACTGCATTGTATGTGCAATTAACATTGAAATGAATGCAATTGTTTTTCTATTAAAAGTTTTAATTAAAGATAATATAATATATTGTTCGGCTAATGAAAAATAATACACTAATTAGTAGAGCGTAAAATTAATAAGTAATAATATTTGATACAACAGCACAATCAAAAGGGATCCCGCAAAAACAATTTAGAAGTTTTAATTTGATTTAATTCTTTCTTTGTCGTGCCTGTTCTGGAAGGATTATACTATGTCACCATCAAAAATTAAGTCGACTTTGTTGCACATATGGTAGAGAATGCCTTCATAACTTGACTTTATGGTTTACTGATGATGAGGTATTTTTAATTAAGACTTGAATGTTAATGTTTAAAATTTTTTAAATACTTCTGTCAAAGATTTAATCTTATTAACGATATTAAAATATTTAAACGCTCGAGGATTATGAAAAATACATATACTTAAAATGTAGTATTAAAATAGTAGGTACTGCCAGATTATTTATGGTTGAGGCTTTATAATAGATAGTATACAAAGTAGATATGTTTTTAATATTATATCATTTATCTCAAAGAACATTAACAGTCAGGGCGATCTTCAAAATCAATGTCATATGAAAAAATTAGCAATAAAATTAAAAAAAATTAAAAAGCGTTAAAGATGACATGTTTCAATGTTAGTCACGATTTTACTGCGAAACTGCTCCCAGCAGATCCGCACTGGCAAAATGAAAATATAAATTTAATTTATTTCGACCTTACAAATAAATATGCTTAAAATTTTGAAATTTTCATGAATTGAAAACTTTGACACTTGACTCCTGAAAAATCGAATAAAATAGAACATTTTCATCATAAAAGCTGAAATACGACGATAAATTCCTTCGAAAAGTGCAGTCGAATCACAGAACTATCCTGATGGAATTTATGGTGCAATTTTTAAATCATTTGATATTTTATACGTATATATTGATGATATTTATGATATTTATGTGCATAAAAATGAGAAATTAATATACAATGTAGATATAGGAAATTGTTAAGTTAAGTACATCAATTATACAGGTAATTAACATACCCGTAATTGAGCGAATAACTTTTTCCCGCAATTTAATTTTATAGTAATTTACATTCTAATAAATTTAACAAGCTAAAATACACTCAAAGATATTGCAAAGATCATACGTATATTAATTTTATTTGCCAGCGTTTGGTCGCTTTAACTGCCTTTTCCAGATTATAGTTTTTAATCTCACAATTATTTAGTTCATTGTAGTTTTTTAATTTATTAAAATATTTGTTATTACAGTTATTACAAACTCATAAAGGCGTATTTTATTTTAATAATTATATTAGTCAGTGTAGTATATTTCAACCAATTTTTTAATTGGTTTTTGATTATTTTTTGAATTACGTATTCTTGGGGGAGGGGGCTAAAATGATGGGAATTATTACACGAATTTTAGTTTAAAGAAAATGTAGAAATTACCTTCTTGAATGCCTGGACGCGAGATATCGACGAAAAACAACATTGGGCATTAATTTGTTAATTTACAAACCTTGCCCAAGTTTTATCACATCATCAGGCATTTTTCGATATTAACTATGAAAACTATTCTCCTTCTAGCGTTCTATTTGAATCAACGTAATTTTTGCTTAGCTAACATCAACTTCGTTAAACGCGAAAGTCAAGATGATTATTAATAGAGAAATATAATTAATTAGAATGTTTCATTAATTGAATTTATCAATTCTCGTTTTTTATATTTAATTAATGTTCAGATAGATACTGAATTTACTGTTTGTATAAAAGAAGAGCATACCATAATTATAGTTAACGTTAGCCACGTCATTAATTAAATTAAACTTGGACAGGTTTTCTTCTTTCACTGATAAGAACTAAGGAGACGGATTTTTCTTCCGAACTGTTATAGTCGTAGTACGAAGAACAAAATTGGATTAAAAATATTTAGCATTATATTTTACTTTATTCCCATTGGCGTTAATAACATTTTTTGCCGGTGGGGGGGGGGCAATTGAGAATGTTTAAAACTATAGATGAAAAGTTTGACCCGCAAAGTAATTAACTTTCGCGATTAATTCGAAATCTGAGAGAAGGCATCTCCTTGAATAAATCGATTCAAAAACAAACGTTTTCCATAGAAGTCGGGTTTTAGCATTTTCAAGAGGGGTGGGGTAAAAATCCGCCAAAAGCGTATTTTTTAGATTTTTCAAAGTTAAACTGTTACTAACCTTCAAATTCATTTAAGGCAATATTTGTAAATTTGCATTTAATTATTATTATGTTAATTAGTATTACCTAGCAAAAATTGGTTTCGTAGGTACAAATTTTTGATTTTCTGATGCTTCATTTATTAAAAATTTCAATACTTATTACTGATTGTAAATTGAATTTGTAGGTGTTCCACAGAAACGAGTGATTTTTTACTTTAACATTTAAAGTTGAGGTAAAGTTATAATTGACTTCTAAAAGCCGTAGAGTGGGAAATAAATGATATATTTACCCAAAATTCCCCATTATCCCATTGATTGACTAATTATTATGGCGGAAATTGGTGAACAAGAAATAATTAATATAGTTCTAAAATTTGATATACATATACCTACTCTTAAATACCTACTGTAGAATCGAATATTCTTCGAATTCCCTCCTCTCTTGGGGGCTTTAGACATAAAATTAAAAAACTGTGAACATGATGCGCGGTTTTTCGCAATTATCTCGTAAACAATGCGTCACCTGAAAACTTTTACGTTGGACTAAATTGTGGGAAATAAAATTTTAAATAAAAATTGTGCATTAGATTTGATTTAAAAGCGTTAGAGAGTGGGTGGATAAATTATGTATTTGGATGCGTAAATACATACCAAACAGTTTTCTCGAAGAAATTCGACGGATTTTCCCTTGTACAGTATAATATCGTATAATCCGAAATCCAATATCCGTCCAGTTTTCCCGTTCGAAAATCTGTTGGATAATTTTAAATAAATTTTTTAATTTACGTATTTTATTTACTCATGTTATAAATCACGTAAACTATAGCTTTTATGACATAATTTTAGTTCAAAATTTTATTCCCGGCAATTTGACCAGAAATAACATTTTTTAGGCATTGTATTGTTTTGAGATAATTGCTATAAACTATACACATTCAACATTTCTGAGGTATTTTCTCTAAATTTTATGTTATGAAACCCCCACGAAGAAATGGAACTCGATGGTTATTCAATCCTATAGTGAGTACACTCACAAATATGTGTAATAGCCAATATGCATTTTAGAAATTAATTATGACTGGTTATATGACTCAACTTCAAACTGAATGGTTTGGAAGAAAAATTAGAAAATCAAGCGCCAAGTTCCCATTGAGAGCGAACTTTTTCCGATCTCGTATAGATTCCAGTTCTTCTCGATTAAGAAACATTTTTAAGTATTGCAAGAGTAAGAAAATTATAATAAGCATCAAAAATAAATCCAACGATTGACTTCTTTTGGATTTTGAGTTTCAATTAGATCCGGCTACTTACATGTAGGGGCTTAGTCTTTAACCATACTCTATACATATTTTTACACAGACATAGAGCAGCATGATGGTCTTTTAATCCGGACTTTCAACTTCAGGGAGTCTCACAAAATAGATGACAAAACAATAAAATATTAAATTATTCAAAAACAATAAGTTAATTTGCATAAGTTCAATATTACCTGACCCCTAGTCCCTCATTGACTTTGCCAATACCATACATAGCCATTTCAATTTACTTGAAGGATCCTAAACTGTCAGAGAAAGGCATAATTATTATCAATAATTATTTATTTCGCAATAATATAATCAGTGGTCAGTTATCACAATTATAAATACATAATTACCCAACAGTTTTCTATTAATTTTAATCAACGAAATTGACGGCTTTTAATAGCGTCCAATTGCGTTCGTGAAACCAGCGTTTCCATGGATATAGTAAGTAGATAGATCTTATCGTGATTTTGTAATCGCAGATAAAAGAAAATTTCATGATTTACTTAGGTATTTGTCCTTTAACATGTTTTAGTGTTTTTTTTTAAATTGTTAATAAAAATATGTTTTTTAAATTCATGAATTCTTCCCTTAGAATACAGCACAACCAAAACCGGGACTCCCGTATTGCTGGTACCGGATGCCTTCTATCCTTCTATCCTTAACTGATAATTTAAATTAGTTTCTAATTTTTGTTTTGTTGTATAGGGTGTTTTTTTAGCTGCATGAGAACTTCAAATTGAAATAAAATATTAAAAAATTGATCGAATGTTTTTTAATTATTTTTTTGTGGCAGTAAATTTAAGGTCATTTATGATTTGAAAATGATTTTCGGCATGTGATCACCACGACTAATCGTTACGAAGCGCATTCGATTAGTTCAATTTTTGACCACTTTTTCCAATATTTCTGGCCTTATTTCATAAATGGCTTGCTGAATATTGACTTCGAATGCTTCCAGAGTTAGTATAAACCATGGATTTAACATACCCCCAAAAAAATAATCAGGGAGGCGTCAAATCACACGATCTTAGAGGCCAATTGATGGGACCATTTCTTGAAATAATGTTGTCACCAAATTGTCTTTTCAATAAATCGATGGTTTCTGTGGCTGTGTGGCACGTAGCACCATCCTGTTGGAACCATAAGTTGTTTAACTCTTGGATTTTTGGGAACAAAAATGTATTGAGCATGTGTCGATATCTCACTTCATTCACCGTAACGGCAGCTCCTTCCTCATTTCGACAGAAATATAGATCGATGATGCCGTTGGCGTATATTCCACACCAAACAGTCAATTTTAATGGATGCAATGGAGTCTCAAGATAATGTTCCGGATTGGTTTCAGTCCATATACGGCAGTTTTGCTTGACGTCACTGAACAAAATTTGGCAGTCAAATTTTTCAAAATTATTTTTTGTTAGCTGTAAAGATAACTTCAGATTCTTCCTGATTGCTGGTAATTTGAAAATATTACTAAGTGGTTTTGCTTAACGATTTTTCAGGTCTTGCAGTGTTTGTTACGATTTTGTGTCGGATTTTACTCTTACTGAAATTCCTAAGTCAAAATTCAATCCTTTCTAAATTATTTTTAACACTTAGATGTCTTTGCCAAAATATTGTAATGTTTGAATTCTTTTCTTAAAATGTTTTCATTTCGAAATTAAAACATAGTACAGATGATTTTAATGAACAGAAACGTACTTTAACATACAAAGGTGTGTAAGATAATATATTATAGTAGTTGACCTATTCTTACAAGCATTAGGGTTTGTCGAGCAGTAAAATTTTTTGGTATTTTTTCTTAAATTTTTCCATAAATTTTACAATACACCCCTAACCGTATTATGCATACTATAATTGCACACACCGGCGGTTACAATACTTTTAAATTTAATTAACTCGCTTAAAAAAATTTTACTTGTTTATATTATTTACATTATATAAATTGAAACATCTGAAGATGGCAATGACCTACCTACTGCTGAAATCTTCTGAAGTATTTTATTGTATTTTTAGCCTGTTAATTTTTAAATTTAAATTTCATATTTATTGCTCGTATTTAATTAAAATCGTAACCGGATTTAATTGCTTGGTTTTTTCGGCTTATTCTAAAGATTTAACAAAATTACAATTAATTATAAATTGTATCTATCTACATAGTAAAACCTTTTCAAAAAAATTTCAGTAAAAATCAACTAGAATGGAATATCCCAAGCATTATGGTCAATAATATAAGTTTTAACTTTTTGTAGTTATTTCAATTACATTTTTGTTCTAATAGCAACTGGATATCCACTCTTAGTTGATTTTTATTGAAGTCTGTGATTTTCTTTACTTTGGACACCTATTAAAAACCTATTTAAAATTTGAATATATAATTCTGTAGGTTTCAGTTTCTAAAAATATTTCTTGGTATAATTCCAAACATAAATTGTAATTTAAACCTTTTAGTAAATTTTTATTTCAAAATATATAATCTATTAACGTTGAAAGAAGATAAATTAAACCTAACTAATTACATCCATTAAGAAAATATATGAAATATAATCCTTTTTATTCTTGTTTATCTTGTCAGTCACATGAAAACGGTTTTGAAAAATGTAAATTTTCTAATATAGTCCTTTTAAAAGTTTTAAAACTAAAATTATTTCAGTACTAATAATAATGAAAAGAAGGAAAAGAAGTACGTAATTTAAGTCAGGTTTTACGTTAAAACTAAAATTTATTTAGTTTAACTTTAGAAGCGAATATTAGGAAAACGAGATAGATGTTTTTAAGTAAGGGACAGAATATACTATGGGGTTGGGATGAGACTCCCGCCAATGTGCTACAAACATTGCGAGACGGAAGCCATCTTGTCTCTAGTTCAGGATCAATACAAATCCGGGCCAACGTTCGATACAGGGGTAAAATTGCACTTCAAAAGCATGCGCACAAGTGCACCTCTTTTTGGAAGATACAATGTAGTTCTTTTTTATATTTTCTACTTACAAAAAAAAGCACCAAACAAACACATAAAAATAAATGAAATTTAAAAAAAAGGGTAACTACGGATAATAGAAATGACTTAATAAAATGTAAATCGTGTTTACCAACTCTTAACCCGAAAATCTTTCATCTATGTAAATTGAACGAAAACTTAAACATCCACTTTACATGTAAATTACTCTTTCATTTAAATAAAGTAAATCCCGTCGTCATTCTAGGAACAGTATGATTCCTTTTTTGTTGTATAATAAATAAAATAATTTATAAAATTACTGACACTGTAATGGCTAGGGGTAATGTAAAATTATAGGAGACTCCTTTTTATTTGAATAAAACAACAAACCCCCATCTTAAAACTTGTTTTGCTGTATTAAGTTATAAATAAAGCATAAATATTTGATGCAAAAATTCCTTCGAGACCGCTGTAGTAAACGTCATTTTGCGTCGACCATAAAGTAACGTGTTTATCGTGGTATAGGCTCAGAAACTGGGGTTCTTTTCTTAATAAATTGTATCAAGTCAGACATAAGTGTAGGCTGCAACAATATATTTCTTTAATTTTTTGGTCAAGTTAATTAAGAGAACTTGATTAAGTAGTTATTTATGGATCTATAAGGGGAAGAGAATAATTTAACTGAGTGGTTCTCGTTTTCCGAATTTGAAAAATTTGTGGTTATCAAAATATTTAGATTCTAATAGCCTTTAATTTTGGTGACGTAAGTAAACGAGAATGAAATAAACGAAACTGGATAGGTATATGAGCTTTTGACACGGCAATTAAATATAAACTTCAACCTGAAATATAATCCCCCTCAAAAACTCGATTTTTCTTGAATTCTTTATTCTTTCATTCCAACCAATTACCGTCGCTTTTTTTCTTCAAGGTGTGCGTGTGTCTGTGTATATATTTTAAACATTAACAGATAGTAATTTAGATAATTTTAAATCGATTCGAAAAGATCTTCTTTATTCATATAGCTTTATGTGTTCAAAAGGTATCAAAATATAAACCAAATAATGATGTAAGTCTGTAACACAGCAGAAATGATCATCCAAGTACGCCAAGCAATAAAAACAAATCAAAAGATTCTGCAGAATTTATAAAAAGAAAAATAAAAATTCATGAAGTGAAAAATCTAGTCAAACGATCCGTAAATTTTCAGATCATTTGGCAGCCATTCGCAAACATCATCCAGTATTTTGGCTTTTATGAAATTTCATCAGAGTTAATATGAAATTTGACTTGGAAATAAAAATCGATAAAGCAAGGCTGATTTTTGAAATCTAAAATAACTTGCGAGCGGTGAAGAACCTCGCTTTGCATTTTCAGGATTAGGGTGTGGCATCTCGTTCTTGCTTGAAAGCTAAAATTTTATTTTTAAATTTATTTAGCCTAAAAGCTCATTTTCAAGTTTAAAATTGGTTTCAGTTACGGTTTTTGATTAAAATAAAGTCGTTTTAATAAATTGAAATTTATTTTGAAATTCGAACTGCCCACACACAAAATATGGAGTGGTTCTTATTTTCTATACCTAATACCACAGGTAAAATTAATTATTCGTGATTTTTAATCGCTTCATTATAAACATTTTATCATATTTTGGAATTTTTAGATAACATTGTTACAATTAAGATAAAATTGATTACTTAGATTGGCTGTTAGAATTTTAAATCTGTATACTTGAATATATTAACTTTTGAAATAAAACGTTTTATATTTAAATTTAGGCGGCTCGTAGCTGGAAACAAAGCGAATTTGAATTTTTACGACAAATCGGATTGGAAATAGTTTTCAAAATTACGTTAGTTTTATGTAGGAAATTCTCTTATTTCAAACGAATTTGGAACTTATTAGAAATGCGCAAGACAAATACTATAAACAATAAAAAATGGATAATACAAAACTAAGTTCAATTTGGTTTCAATTTTCAGTTAACTATTAGAGAAAACATCATAATTTTAGCTGGGTTTTAATTGGATTGCATTCAAAAATGGCTTATCGAAATTAAAATCAAATCTAATTTCTTATTCGACATTTTATCATAAAATGGCGATATAAATTTCTATTTATATTTAAACTAATTCTATCGACTTCTATCTTGGTGTGTGAAACAAATTAATTGAACGGTAATTTTGTAATATTTATTGCATTTTTATAACTTTTTTCCATATCAGAGTGATAGACCAAGTATTTTTATAGACTAGGTACTTTTCAGCAAAATAATAGAAATATAAGAAGAAAATGTTTTCCGTATTAGATGATTTATAACAAGGCAATACAAATAGTAGAAAGAAAGAAAAACAACATTATTAAGTCCTTTTTGTCCTTAAGAAGGTGTAAATAAAACTTGAATGCCTCTTTTGATAAACAAAGTACAATATATGGAGCTAAGGGGAAACAGTTTTTATTTTAGTTCTATTCTTGAGTAAATTCTCGCTGAATACGAAAGGTCGCCAATTTTATAATTATCCTATCCTGGTTCATTTTATAAGCAATCAGAAAATTTAAATACCTACATAAAATATACCTAATAAAAACCGAACGTTCAGAAACCAAATTTATTAAATTCCGCTGTTAAACAACGGATCCTTTAGTGTAAAAATCTTTTCTCAAAAATAATACTTCGTACGTGCCGAAGGAATATTGATATTTGACCCCCACCCCCAAGTATTATATAAAAGTACATTTAAATTTGAAATATAGGTAATTTATAAGTAAAACTATAAAATATAGCTTTCGCAATTATTGCTATTCCTGGAATATGTAGGTAGTCATTTTCATATCCATTGACAATTTTTTATTGCAATACAATTATTTATTCCAATAAATAGGTATTATCTATCCTTTGTTAATAATATAATAATTTATTGTTACAAGATGCGTGGTTGGTACTATAGCTGTAAAGCGAAACAGGGTTTGTGGTTTGTGGCGAAATGGATGCTATAATCTATACACCAGTAGGACCATTGTTAATTTTCATATAATGTAATATCAAATATTTATATTAAAGAATAATTCTGTTACCAAAATATCAAACTATGCAAAATATGCTCAATAAAATTTTTTTATTACTAATATAGTCGAATTATTTCATATAAATAAACGATGCTATTTTAATAATAATTATTGTAATAAAGAGGTCGCCTAAATAAAATATGTTTAGTTTAACCCTGCAAGGGAGAAGGATTTGACTTCCGTCGGCTGATGCAATAGAACAGTTTCCGTTTACTACAAAAACAAAAAACTAGTTCTGGTATATTAAAAGAAATATTTGTCACTGCATATATCGTAGATAAAAATTGGAAAATAGAAATATAATAAAAAAATTGTACTAAAATTTGTTGATTTTCGGCTATAGGAATAAATTCTGGAATTATAGAACAATAATTCCATTGTAATCTATAAGCGATGGAATATTTCATTGTAATTTTATATTTTTCTATAAGTAGTACTAAATTTTTTATATAGTTTATAAATCAAGTTTTTCTGACATGTAGTATTGTAAAATTTTTGCCAATTATACGGGTCTAAATTATAATACATTATGAATATCAAATAAGAAAAGATTTCCACATGATCGAATAGAATTTTTTATAATTTATTGTAAATATTAATCCGTTTTAAGGACTTTTTATATTTATTAATCCAACGAATCTGCTTTTTCTTAGTTATTTGCCTATTGAGAAAAGTCTAGTGACACATTTTCTTAAGGAATCTCTTGGCAGATCATATCTCGATGGTTTTCTATTACCTTCCCATGGGGTAAAGGTGAGAATAAAGTTCTTACTTCGCCCGGAGTCGAACCGGGTCCCAATATTGTAGTAACCACCCTGCAATTGACATTCTAATCCAATGAACGTACATGTACCCTAATTGTACATGTATTTTCTTTCCAAACTTTCTGGGGAAATCTTCCATATGAAAATTGCATATAAAGTCGACATCTTAATTCCCACTAATAATTTATTATTAAACAAATACCACATTTTGCATTCAAAATACTTTCCTTAACATTTCATTTTTTATAACTATTTTTTTAATTACCGAATTTATAGCTAATCTTACGAAATGAATGTTTCAAAATTGATGAACAAAGCAAAAGTAATAAAATTCGAATTCATTCATAAGCTTTCAGCAATAACTTATTATGGAAGCTTCGGATGTTGTTAATAGTAATTACCTATCATTTAAAGCTTATAAAATAATTTTGATTTATTGTGTTTCCTTAGCGTTATTCTTTTTAACGTAGTTTTTTAATAATTTATTTTAACTATGGGCACAAAGAACAAAATTTTAAATTTCTCTTGAAACCTCTTTCTTAATAAAAATTATTTGTAATAGTATTATATTCCAATCTATAAATTGCTTCTGTATATTTTTTAAGTATGGGTGGTATTATACATAATATTTATAGATGAAAAATAAATTTTTATACTAAATCCCAAGAAAGTTTTGCTGAAAACCTACATAAAAGCACATTTTGTTTCAATTTAACCCAGGTATTTTAAACTGGTAATTGTAGCCAAGAGAAAAGTTTTATCCATAAAACCTAATGTCGAAAAACCAGACTCGGACAATTTCGCCATTTTCATCAACCAGGCACTAAACCACCCCAATGTGTTAGACATTTTTATGAGTTACATAAAACGATTAACTGGGAAAAAGCATTTTTTAAAAATTGTTTCTTATATTTACTTTACCAAACTTAAATTTACCAGTGCGTTTTATCGAAATCCCTGCAATTTCCCCGTCTTCCTACATAGGTAATGTAGTTTGACCAAAAGCTATAAATTATTGGCATAATTGTAAAATTTAACTGACCATTCTTAACTGTAAGAACATTGAGTTGTGCTAATGATCCAACAAGTTCGTCAATCATATTCGAAATTAAATTTTTATTGGCATATAAAAGCAGTGTCAAATGTTTAGATGTAGTAGATAGGTTTATTGATGTAACAATATCATTATGGGTTGTTTGGCCACATGCGAACTACCACACTAAACTGACAATAAAATTTTTTAATGATATTACACTACCTAAACTTTAAAATAATACTCCTAGCTTTAAGAAATTTATCGCGAACCAGCCGAACGCTCACTTCACGTTTTTGTTAGTTTACGTTTATAAAGTTGTCAACACTGACTTTTAGTTTTTCTCCGCTTCTATTTTTGTTATACAGTTCGTTCACTTTTTCAGCATCAAAGCTTTTAAAAGCATATAGTGGAACACGAAACTCAATTTCGCTTTTTTTTCTTAACTTTTAGGTTAATTAACCTTTTTAAAAGGGAAACTAATGGAAACTAATCTCGATAAACATGAGATGAAATTTAAACAAACCACTTATATTTATTCACTGTTAGAATTCCCTAAACTTAAGCAATGAAATGGCTATCATAAAGCCATTAACTTTATACAGAGCCATTACGTTAAATATTATTACTCCTCCATGGATCCTGTATATATAGGCTAGATGGTTTTGTATTAGCTTTGATTTACGAGAAGGTTATAAGTAATAAACTAATACATCTTTCAGTAGTAAGTAGTAATATGCACCTCACAATGTTTGCTTTATTAAAGGGAAAAGAAAAATATGTAATCGATGTTTGAAAATAATTATTTTCATAATGAGAAATGTTAATAAAATGCCATTAAGGTTATTCCACTTGTAAATCTTAGCTATAAAAATTTCCTATTATCTATTCATATCTTTGAGAATGAAAATTTTTTATTAGATCCATTTTACATTCCAAAAGTTGTTCTGGAGTTGTTGTTTCTGCAAAATCCTACTATACCATACATTTTTATCGGAACCGCCATCAGCTTGATGTATTTTCATGGTCTTTTGATCTGAGGTCGTTTAGGTGTAAATTCCCAAAAAGTTTAAATAAGTAATGTAGTTGTATGTTTTTGAACCATGATCTACGTGGGCTAAACCAATCAATTTTTATCTTGAAATTCAATTATAATATGCTGAAACACGAAAGGTTCCCAACAAGTTCATCCATTTATTTTAATGCTAGTGAAATTATCAATTCAGAGAAACCAATTATTGGATTACCGTGCAAAGTTAACCGCATGAAAAATCATGAATTTTTTGTTTTATTTTAAACGTTGTTATTAAGAGCCTTTATTTTCGTGCTAAAAATCACAATAAAAATAATAAAATATGAGTATAAGTTTTGGCCTCGGCATTTATTGTAGTTTTGGCCGTCGGTTAATGTCATGGTTAATACACACACCTCAATCGATTAATTTTAAAAAAACAACCATCATAAATAGTCTTCAAAATTTAAAAATATAGCACCACACCACAACAAACTAATTAAAATTATCTCTCAATGAAAAGGCTATTAAAATGTTGCCCTATTTTAAAAATTAAATTAAGAAATGAGTTTTCTGTACGATTTCCAAATAAGGAGCACTATCTGTAAACGCAATCTTGAAATAATTAAATACTTTCATGTTTCGTTATTAAATGAAAAAAAAAGTTGCAGGAGAACTTGAAGAGATTGCAGTGATCAGATAATCGCCTACCACAAAGTTGCAAACTGCATCCAAATAAACATGTTAGGTTATTTATGTAAAATTGCAATACGTTAAAGACGTTTTATGCTGCTCAATAAGCACATTAAATTTTAAAGAAAATGAAAAACGCACTGTTATAACGTGAAGTAGCTTTTGCTATAAACATAAGCTCTCTTAGCGAGTGGGTCGGCATTTTATATACAGGTGAAGTAGGTTGTAAATTATATTCAATAATATTTATGACCCTGCCTTTCGGGTACTGATATATCTAAATAATGCATTTTATAAATGATTACAATATGCTAAGGACTGCATAAAATTTTTGAAGCGCAATATGTACCAACATAACCACTGCTATACCTTATAAGTACCTTCGGGCAAGTTGTAAATATTTCACATTGCACACACAATAACAGTAATTTCTAACATCATGAAAATAAATAATTGAAATTAATTACTTAAAAATGGAAATTCTTCTTGTAATTACGTGATTTTCAGTATTATTTATTTAAATTTTGCTTATTAAAATTTAAATTCATGATTTACTATGCAGAAATTCCATTGTTTATTGTAAACTCGTTTTAATATATTTTTAAGCCAATTTATAGATAATAATTTAAAATTTATGTCTTACTAATTAGGTAGGTATAATACAACGCCTGTGTAGGTTTTTTAAATGGGTTTGTATGCATTAATATGTTTGTTTAAAATTATGCTGGTACTCTAACTTAATTACTTTGTCACTTTAAAAATTAAATAACTTTAACTTATTACGTTTTCTCTGCACCACTTTGTACTTTTTTTGATTTCAGGGTATACTGAAAAATCATGAATGAAACTGGAAGAATAATTTCAGTCATAACAACAGCAAAAAGTTGTATTACGTTTTGAAAATATGTTCAACAGCTGGATCGTCTCATCCAAAACCACCGGAAAGAAGTTCAGGCGAAGAGTAATTTAGCAAAAATAGAATAAGGTAAAATAGGTGACGTTTATTTATAATAAATCTGATAAATTAAATAAGAAAATATAGTCAGTGAGCACCTATATACCGTAAAAATTATACTTGTGTAATATAAAATGCAAAAATATTAAAACAGATATAATAATAAACTTTTTCACACTGACATAAATTTAAAATCACTGAATATGTTTTAAACCTCATAAAAAGTATACCTACTTAATTTTATTTTTAACTTTGAACTTGAAAATTTAAATTTTTTTATAATTAATAATCTGTGCAGGAATTGTGTAATTTAATTGATAAAACGTACCATTTATGAGTTAAAATATCTTCTTGGGCAAGTTGTCATCGAAAACGAATCTGAAAATGAAAAATAATAATAATTAACTTTTTATGTGACTGTTAAATTAAAATGCTTAAGTTAATGAAGATATAAAAAGTATTATTATAAAAATAATTTATTAATACTGAAAGATAGGTACAATCATCATAAATATGTTTCAGATTTTTAAACGCTTCAATAAAATATTCAAGAATCGAGATGTTCTGGTGACGTTTAACATTTTTATTTTCATCTGTTAATGAACGACGATCATTAAACAATCCGATGGTATTAAGAAGTAAAAATACGCTAGTAAATTGGAGAACTGAATTTTGAAGCAGTTTACTTTTGGATTTTGGTTTTTAAATTACCTTCATTGAATGAAAAAGTTTCTTTGGGATATAAAAAAAAATTAACACAAAATAAACACTTTCACTTTAAAGATAACTTTAAATGACACTTTGTAAAGTTCGATGTCCTTAAAGCTTTATACAAAATGCACCATGAAAGAATTGCAAGAACACGTTATCCTTAGCTGTATTGTAACAACATACTACATGAATTAGAAGAGAATTGAACCATGAAGCCATTAACCAACCAGCGATCAGATCGTTCAGTTATTTTACCAAGGGGTTGAGTATACGACCCTTCTAAGTTTCCATTTCCTTAAGTTTGTATACGATATAAAATATTTCGGAGCGCGAGTCGAATTTACATTAATTGTCTAGTAAAATGAAGACACCAATAAAATCGTAAAACTGTTGCCTTTTTAGATTGCAAAATAAGTTTGCAACACACCAAGCGAAGAAGGCATCCAGCATCAGAAAATAAAATTGGCGTGAATTTTGTTTAGTGCTCATAAAGCAATAAACTCAACCCCTCTATTTTGGGTAAGTTATACACTTTGACTAGGTTTTTTTTTGCTTTATAGCAAATATCAACAAAAAAAAAGTGAAACTTATTTTGAGTACGTTTTCACTTTTACCATCCAAAAAAAAGACCTATTGTTAAGTGGTTTAATGCCAAACCGCAATAATTTCAGAAGTTAGTTTAACGTGATTCTCGGTTTAGGAAGCATCCGTTTGAGTTTAGTGATTGATTATTAAATAAACAATTTTGTTTCCAAAATCTTACTTGAATTTTTAGTGGCGATTGTGGTGCAGTGGAGTTAACCTTACGTCGAACGAAACTAAAAACGCACGCACTAACATAATAAAAATTGTTCAATTAATGAAACCGACTTGAAAGTTTTATTATTAAGATGTTCTACTAGGAAACCATCTTGAATACAACTCAACTTAGCGTAGGTTAAATCTTAAAAGCAGCATGGTCAAGTCAAGCGAGGAACATGGCGTCGATTAATGTAAGAGATGGAACAGTTGACCGTCCCGTGCATTAGAATGAAACAAGCAGACACTTAATCCAAAGTTTCCTGTAGGCTCCGCCAATGCCTGACTGCGACGGGAGGTAAAACAAGTTTGATTTTGATTTGTGTTGTTTCGTAGGTATATTTAGTAAGACTTTTTGTAACGCAAATTTTCTTAACAAACCGAAAATTGATTCGACCTTTAAGATAATTGTTGAATGTAGTCCATTGTGTCGAAAACCGCATTAATAACGTTCCGACGTTTCTTTTTGAAGGAACACCTCCAGCATGAAATCTCTTGATCTTTTTTTAAATTTTTAGATATAGCGCTATACCACATAGGTAACAAAAATAGTTAACATATTTTACCACACACGTTGCTACGACTTTAATTTAGTACTAAATTTTAAAGCGTTACACGCGATTAACAATAAAAAATCGTCCAATTAGCGACCGCTCGATTAATTTACGATCAAATAACAAATTCAGATTAATAGAACTTTTTTGTCGAATATAATGGCTCGTTTAAAAACTCCATGTAAGTTTATCGCGCGTTCAGATCCTTTCTTTTGGATTCAACGTAATCGTCACTTAAACTTTAATGAACTGAAGCTTTACATATATACTGCTATAAAGAAGCACCTAAACTGTACGACTGTTTGAAACACTACTGCACCTATGAAGTAAGACATTGATTACCTATGTGTTATGGGTAGGTGATACTAAAAGACACACACTTACGACTACCCAAAAAACAATACCAGTATTTGATTCGCCAATACGAGATACGATTTTCAATTACTTGTATAGGTTAAAATGTAAGCCTGCATTAGGTATCATTTTTGACAATTGATTTTCTACCTATAGGTAAAATTTATTTACAATGTAGATTTTAATGAAATATTACCTAAGGCAGATAAAGCCATCAAACAGGACACAGTACAAAATTAATTGGTTTTGTTAATTTGGTTATTGTGGTTTGTTGTATAATGGTATACCGATCTTTTGACATCCAAATAAATAACTGTTAGTTAAAAAATTAGCCCAAAAATTACCCCTATAAATTACATACCCAGCGTACAGCACTCACTCATTCTAATACGTATATGAGTATAATATTACTGTTTTTTATACTACATAAATTTGTGGAACAAATCAATGAATCAAAATAGGCGAGCATACATTTATACCTTTTGTCTCGGCTCAAAACAATAGACTGAAGTGGGACGAAAAACAAGGGTATACCTGGAGCTGAATTAGTTTCGATAGGGTTTGATATACTAATCATTTCACTCTGATTGATTATGGTTAGGAACCCACGTTAATTTGTCAACTCCAGTGGTTGATTGATCATCGATTCCTAACACACATTTAGGACACCTACATTGTTCATATGAGGTTTATATCAAAATAATAACAAGAAGGAGGCATAATATATCTAAATCCATAAACCTATTCAATTTAAAAACTATAAACCTTGTCAAACATTTCGATTTTAAGTCATCAAATCAACCTATACTAGTGATAGTTACCTATATTTTATTAAAATTTTATCAGCGGTGAAGTAGTGGGTTCTGTTTATTTCGTGCTTACACAGTACATCATCATGATCCGCCAAGTGCTGGTTGCGACCCCTATAAGGGTCTCGTAAAATAAATTATTTATTAGATTTCTTGCGCAAGAAGTTTATTAGTTACATATTTAGTACTTTTTCTTCTTACCGAGTTTTTAAATTTGCCCAAAAATCACGTATTAAATTTCTTAGAAGTCGGCACATAGGCATAAAGATGACGACAGGTTCCCTTTTTGCACTGCTACAGTAGGTATCAACTAAAGCAATTGAAAATATGTAAACTTTTTAAATGTCGAAATTAACTTTAAAATAAACTTTAAAAGTTAACCAGTTAATTTAACAACAAAACAATTAATATATTTTCTGTTCGGTTAGCTTTCAGCAATATTTTTTATTGTATTAGTAAATAAACAAGTACTTGTGGGTGCTTGTAAAGATCTTAGCTTCGCACTTGTAGTTGTATTTTTCGTTTTTTCATTTATGAAATAATGATGATAAGGTTTCAAGATTTTCTAGGGGCTGTTGTACAGCTATAGGTAATTTTGGTTTTGAGAAATAATAACGACATCATCTGCGAACACGTCAATTTCCTCACATAGATATGATGAAGGTGGGGGTCCTACGTAGGACCCCGAGCGAGGAGAGTCCCGGCCAAATTAGGACCCAGTAAGAATATTTTAATATTTAGTGTAGTTCAAAAAATATTGAGAATAAAATATAAAATACGAGAGAGATCAAATTTGGCATGGCGGTTATTACACATCCAGTGGTCCAATGATGCTTAGCCATTGCGAATAAATCTTCATTTTTGTCATGTGCAATCACCCTATCATAGTTTTACAGGATACAAAATTATTTGCAATTTAAAGGGTTTGAGGAAACTGAAATATCTCAAAACAAATATTGATATTACCATCCTGGGAGTTAAAACAAATTTTCCTGAAAAATTAGTTAAAAGATTGCTCCTTAGATATTTTCACCTACACAGAGAAAAATAATAATAGTTACATTTACTTCAACGTTATAATAAATATTTTGAAGTACATTTTACAATAATTGAAATATTAAGTAATTTATTGTTTCACGCGTATTTTAAATATTAGGTACTAGGTATAAGTTTTTCTAGAAATTTTCCTTCGATTATAGTAAATATTAAAAAATATATATAAAAATTTAAAAAGAACCCCATAAACAAGTACCTAATTCAAATATTTTTAAAAATTATTTCAAGTTGGTGTGAGATTGATTTGGACTTCAATTTGAAGTAAAAGTTAATTCAAAACACCAAACATTTTTCTCTGTGTAGCTGCAATCTTAAAGAATGAAATTTCAGCCTTAATATTTTCTCTTTTATAAAAAGTTCTATTTTCACGGTATTTTTTAAAGAAATGTGGCAACTAAATGTGTTCCCACAGCAAATATTAACTTTGGGATTTCCCCGTTTTTCTATTAAAATTCTCAAAGTTTATAAATTTAATAAAACTCTCCGTTTCAAACCCTAAATAATATCTTTGATGGAGGACAAATCTAAAATTTCAACCCATGACAGTTTCATTATGATTATGAACATTATATAGAACAAAAATATTACGTGTTACCTATATTTATATAAGGTAATAATAATTTAGTAGTATAAAAAATCCAGGTCAAATTTGATCTTTCCTCGTACTTTTTGTAATAACTCGAGAAGAAATAGATTAATTTTAAATGGTTTTCTTTAAAGTCTAACATTAATTTGTAGTAGTACTTTAGCTTTGGTTTGATATATTGGAAATGATACACAGGGGAAAAGCATTGTAAAATAATTGCACAAAGTTGTCTAATACGTCATTGGAGAAGTTATTTGCACAAATGTTACGATATGTAAAAAACTGTTATCCTCATTATCCAACATTGTGTTGTTAGTTAGTACTAACTATTATATTATATTCTTTAAGGTTTAGGAAATATTTGAGAAGGAAATACACATTACTATGTGTGTTTTAGCAACAGTTGGGGGGGGGGAGTAAATTTGGTACCAGGACTCATGATGTGGGAAATTGCGTCCTAATATATTTCCTTGTAGGACATCTCCTTAAATGTTTGTTCGTTCAATCCGTCATGAAAGCTAAAGTTGATTAAGTATAAAATATTGTGCAAATCCCAAGTTGCTTAATTTGCATACTTAAATGAATAATACCAAACATTGTGTTCAAACTTTACCAAACTTTTGGCTACATTCATAAATTCAATTGCGACTTTATTTGAGTCTTGTTTGGATAATCATTTCAAATAATTTAACTATGCTGGGCAGAGAACTGTAATAAGTAAGTGATGGCTTTCCAAGCTGGTTTTCCTGTTTATATTATAAACAGTTGAGTGTTTGCAACTTTCCACGTACTTGGAAAATACATTAATCCGAAAAGTGCATTAAAAAGAGACCTAGACTTCGTTGGTGTTTTTTAGCACAATAAATTATTATGATCGGAAAATTGTCTACGTGTTAATGGTATTTATGGCTTTTTCATTTCCGCTACTCAATATGCTTATTTTTAGTACTAGAATTTGATGATAAAATGATGTTATGGGTAACTGTTGTTTATCGTTGTCTAAATCTAGAGAATATTTTCTAAATGGCTAGCCAAATTTTTGTCATTTTTTCGCGCGAGCTGTAGGTGTATATTATTTTCATAGCCTATGGCTGTGTGGAAATTCCTGGATACTGGATACTGGATTGAATGTATTTAAGTTTGTACCCCTTTGGCCCAGTTGTTCACTCTCTGGTTATCTTTTAACCTGGGTTAATTCCCATACTAATTCTCGAAACAAATATTTATGTGGAAATTAACCCAGGTTCAAAGATTTTTATAAAAAATATATTTTATTAAAATTTTTATAAAAGAAGTTTTAAGTTTGTTTTGGATTTTTTTTAGATTTAGAGGTTAACCACATAATGATATACCTATATAATTTATGTTAGAAGAAAAAACTTTTATTCCCATAATACTAATCACTGAATACAGTGATTGAATGAATACTGCAAAATTACAGCAAATCCTTCTATTTGCACCTGCATCTTCAAAAACTTAGTGCTGATGAGTGTGAACTCATCCTGTCTTTCAACAGCCCTGCTTGTCCAGTTCAAACAAAAGCATTTTAATTACAACATTTTGCGTTGTAAGGATTTTCTCGGTAATTTTTTATTAAAGATGGAGTAATATGTAAATTTTTCTGTTTAGTTTTTTTTAAGTTGATTTAAAAAAAATTATTATAATGACTTCAACACATAATAATCGATAAAATAACAGTTAATTAATTTTATGGATATTTATATGAGAATTGTGTTTCAAGGCATAATATAATAAGCTTTTCAATCACTGCTATTTTTCTGCACACCTCTGCATAAGGTACAGTTGTTTATAAATAAGTATTATATCCATTAGGTAGATAAATTGATTATTAGTTATCTGTAATGAGAAAGTAACTCCTTCTAAAGAGCTATTCAAAGTAGCAATATAAATAAAATCAATTTAAGTGGAAGCTACTTGAAATTCGGTAGCGATAACAAAATTACCTCATTACTTGCATTATATTAACCAGATGTCTAAAATTAGACCACAGAAAATCCGGTACGAAGGATAATATTTTTTTTATTAGATCCTAAAAACATTTTGCTCAAAATTCAATTCTATTCTTTTTTAAAATTTTGCAAATCACCTAAATGATTTATTTCAATATCAATATCAATTATTATCAAAATCGTATCCAGTGATAAAAAAATGGTAAGCATTTTGTACCAATTTTTTCAACATTTTAGTTTGACTTTTGAAATGAGCAAGAGTATGAAACATTTGGGAAGTCAACATCATAAAGATTGGTAGTAACAAATACAAGCATAAGTAAAACAAAAAATGAAACGCAAAATTTAAGTCAAAATATTATTTGCAAAAATAAAATATTGACATAATAATGCTAATTAATATGTATTACCTACAAATATTATTTATGTACATAATATTTTCGACTGATTATATGCGTAACGTACCTAAACCTTTCAAAATAGATACTTTCCGAAAAGATCTTTTTAATATTTTGGAAACCAATTGCCTTTCAGGTTGTCAAAATGTAATTCTATTTTGAGTTTCGATTTTTTATTATCTAAACTGTTATAAATGAATTTCCCGAATTATGAAAATTGAATTATATCCCAAATTTAGCTCTCTGTTTATCCTGCATAATGTGAAGTGGATGATAATCAGAGTGATGTCATCAATTTAAAGGAAACGATTTTTTCTGAAATTTTTGCAGTGGCGCTCCAGTTATTCTTTGGGGCCTGAAGCTTATTATGTTATTCGACCTTTTCTGTATTTTTATTCAACAATACAGCAGTGTGGGAGGGTACAAAATATAAATCATAAAGAAGAAAAATTTAATTGAATGATTTACTTCCAAAATATTTATAACTTAACCGATAACCCTTAGAATAAACGTTAGTTTTAACAACATGCAGTATTTCAAATTAATGCTGTTCATAGATGGTCAAAAACTCCGAAAAATCAGCCAACTTTTCTTGTGGTATTTTGTGCGGCTTAAAGGTCGCACACAAACATTTTTAGTTTTCAAACTAAAAAATGAACCAACGGCAGCAATCTTAATTTGGCAAAATTGGCAAAAATGGAGATTGGCAAAATTATTAATTTTGAATAACTCCAGTTTATGGTTTTTGATAAAAGAACGTGTACCCTTGCCACCGTTTTTTAAAAACCTAGAAGCAGTGTAAAAATGACTTATGTGTCAATTTTGGTTTTTTATTTTAATTATTAAATACCGCTAAACTACGAAATGAAAATCGTTGATTTTCTTTTCGCCCCGCCTTTGATTTAAGTTTAAATGCCTTTATGCCCAGAATCACCATATAACACCACTCTGATTTTCACCAGCTCTACATAATACATCAGGTATCTCCATATCCAACGACCATAAAATTAGAAAAGAGGTTGTAGAACAAAAAAATAAAAGGTATAGGTATATAAGGATTTGCTACCATCATCAGAAAAAAGTTAGACCCATTTCTTATTTAGGTGTTCAAATTATCATGAAACAACGGACACGAAAAGGATTTTAATTTTGTTTCAAAGCAAATCAAAATACAAAATTTTAGAATTGCGCTTATTTAACTAAAGCCATAAAACTAAACTTATTAACGCATTTAGAACAGCACCAAACAATAAAATTACGTAGGTACTTACTTTTGCTGTACTACTGTTTTTCGAGTAATTATGGTCGTAAAATAAAAACGGTGTATTAACGGAGTTGATTGAATCATTTAATTTTAACCGTATAAACGGCTTAATATTGTAGGAACAAACTCATTTACTGGTGTACTTAGTGTATTAAGCAAATTTCAATTAAACGCGAAATTCCATTTGCGACTATAAAGCATGATTTTCTTTTCACGAAAACTTTCAACGAAAAACAAATTAAACAAAAATAATGAAGATAAGTTGTGCGCCTAGTAGAGAAAAGGTCAAAATAAAAGCAAGGGATCAAGGGATATAAAACCTTTCACTCTAGCTTTTTTTATTATGGATGAAAATAAAATAGTTTTAGTTAAATGAAAAAAAATAACGAATACTATATAAGCAAACCAACCGGTTTGTTTTTAATATATTTTCATCGATATAGCACTATAGTGGAGATTCGAAACGAGAATTGTAAACGCAATTGTCGTAAACTAAAATAATGTAAAATTAAATATAAAAATTCGAAACCGTGGTTTGGAGGTACTGAATAAGTTATGTAGTTGTGTGCTGTGCACGAAATACGATCATATTTAAAGATTGAAAACACAAATTCTACGAAAAGTCATAAAACGAGCCTGATAAATCGTATCAACTTTTCTAATAAGATTGTGAGATAGAAAGGTAAATTTAAAATCGATAAAATATAATCGAATTTGAAGATATTAATACCTACTACCAATCGGTTCGATTTATATTAAAGTCCTTCTAATGAATATTCAAAGAAAACTTTTATCTTTAATTAGATTTGTAAAGCGAAGCAATAAAATTGTAATGTTAAAAATATAATCTTCTCATATATATTTTACTCTCGCAAAGAGGATTATAATTGAAACTCATGATAGCTGTGCTTGGTAAGCGGGTTGAAAGAGGAAAGGGTAATTAATGTCGGTATCAAAACTCCAAAGCGTCGTAATATAGTGGAAGCACGAAGACTTCTAATGACCGAAGGGTCGAGATAAGGACAACGTTTGCGCTGATGAGTCTTGGCAAATAATGACTTGGATACTTTCCAGAATCGTATCCTGAGTTGTCCTCTTCGGGAAAGCAATCAACCTTTAGCGTGACGTCATAAAGTGTCTTGCTATTCCCTGACGATGTGAAGTGTGACTTTGAGATACGTGAGCTTCCAAGACATTTATAGATAGGACGTGGAATATCTTGTTCAAATTTCTTTGTTCTATTTCTGAAGTTCGTTTCTAATGTTAAAATCTAATTGAACACGTATACTCTATATAGACAACTTTAATATTATCGAATGCACAAAAACCAATTGGTAACAAAGAAATCAAAAAAAGACGGTTCTTCCTTGTCTTATTTTGTGTTGTTACGTCTAGCAGATCGGAATGCAAAAATGTAATATCCCGCTTTTGATCCTCGTTATTTTAGTTAAAGATGCTGTATTTTACGATGTTGTTACTATTATTAAATACGTACGTTTTATGTTACTATTTTGAGTTTTAACTGCGTAAGTAAAGTGAGGTACAATGTAAAAGATTGTGAAATTAATATGAGCTTTGATTATGGTATAGTTTTTCAATTATAAAAAGCGGCAAATAGTAAATGAGAATTTAATAATTATTGTAATGAGGGGCAGTATAATCATTAAGTGATTATAAATGTTTCAAACAAATGTAATTTATATTCAATCATAAACACGCTTTAATTTTATTACAATTAAGGTATAATAATAGAGTTAATTAACGTTTCAATAAATAAACTTTTAATTGAATTTCTTCAATCCACGTGCCTCTAAGTATAATACAATTTTAGTTATTCCATTGATGAAATAACCTAATCATATTTATATTAATTTCAAGTGCAGGATTGTGTATGATTTAGCGAATAATTATTATTAATTATTAATACACTGCCGATTAAAAATTATAAATTATTAAAATTTAATATGCATTTAATTAACCCATTCTTGTAGATGAAACTCCAAACCTAATTACAATTCCTTCGGTTTTTTTAGTGAATAATTATTTAGATTTGTTATACAAGTATTTTTAATTAAGTAAATTATAAAGTTATTTTTTGTGAATGAAACATTTCATGAGTACTTAACTGGAGTAAAAAGTAATCAAGTACAGTCGCTTTTCTTCTCGTGTCATTTTTGGAATCCATCATAAAATAAAATTCAATAAAATATGGGCACCTAATAATATGATAATTTCAATAACATTTTTAAACATCTCAATTTAGTGATTTAAAAACTAAAATTAATTACCTTCAAGAAAAGGTAAAAATAGCAACCGTGGGCGATTTTTCAGACCTTTCTCAAATCAAGCCTGTTTTACAAAGGTAATCACATTTAAGTCTTAGGACAAAAATGCACCTTTAGATTCCGGTTGAAACTCCAGACCTATAATTTATTGTCGGGTTTGATTGCTTAGTGACTGCATTAATTATTGCAATATAAACTTCATTAATAACAACTGAAAACATTAAATAACAGTTAGTGATCTGAAACTCTAACTGGAGGTGAAAATATCGGGTCTTGGTTTAGAAAATGTTAATAATTATTGATGGGCTAGGAGAAAATCATTTTCGGCCGGTAGTCCTGGCTGTAAAATCTGGGTGTAGGACATTTAAGCGCGATCGTCCAGGTAGAGCCTCAAAAAGGCACCTACAATTAGGTACAAACTCAAGTAGGGCCAGACTTATTTAAAAAAAAGAAATATTTCAAATTATCACCTTTAAATAATACAAAATACTTATATAGGTACCTTTCTATTGTATTTAAATATTAAATATTGAATAAGTATTACAAATTCAGAATATCTTAAAAATGTAGTACTAAACCGTACTTGAAAAATAGCGAGGGATATAACGAAACAAGAACGTAAAACAAAGAAACCCAACTCCCTTGGAATCGCAATTCGGTTTTAGAAAATATGGAGAAATTGGCTCACCTGCACAGCTTTTGAAATCATTTTTGTTAATAATTAAAAATAGTGAATACTTTTCTTTCTCTTTCTGAACAAACATCAATAACTCGAAAATGCAATGGCTTTTGCTTTGCAAAAACTTCTAACCCTAAAATTCCCTAAAACAAACCACTATTTTGTGATTTTTGGAACTTACGTCAAGAAATTTTCAGCTATTCCGACCGATTCTCATGTTGGAAACTTCGGGGCTGCACAAATAGAAATAAGTTTGTTACTTTTTTAACTCTTTTTGGGCGTTCCCTTTCGACCATCCGTTTGCTGAGCAAACTACTAGAAGCAGTTAATTTAACTACTTAGAAATGTGTGTGCCACTTCAAGGTGTTAAATAAATTTTACTACATATTTTATTCTTAGTTATTTATGTATAAATATAAAGGGGATGTTTTCCGGCACTAAAGGCTAGTTTATCAATCTCCAGTTAAAGTTACCTGTCAAATAAATCTACCATGTGAAGACTTTTAGTCCAATGAAAAGACGTCAAACTTAGCTAACCAACAGATTAATTTAACTGAAGATTGATAAATTGGTCCTAAACAAACGGTTTATTGCCCAAAAACCCTTTTCTCGATGTGAAATATGGACGCAAACTTTTTTCTTTTAAGCATTACGTAACTGCCTAAATGCAGAATACTCACCCATTCAAATTTTATTATATCAGATTATTTTGAAATAAAAAATAAATAAGTATGTGACCTTCCGGTCCGAAGACCCCGACCTTTCTGGATTTCTCCAGACTACCCAATCCGGCTCTGCTCATTGCCAATTGGAGAAAATTTTGCAATCTAACTTAACGTAATTGTGTTATCCTAAAGGGGAATTTTCTATCTTCCCCGATAACGAAACTGCCCAGGAGCAAAAATTTATTTTAAATCAAAATAATTCACAATAGACAAAATAAGTGAACAGAGAGAGGGCAATCTCAAAATAATAACACACCAATTTACATTTTTTTTATTGAAAAGAAGTTATTTTAGAAGTCTGTACTTAAGTGGTCTACACGCCTTTACGATATGCACCAGTAAAAAATCTTGGAAAAATGAAGCTTTCATTCATTCTTGATTTGATCGTATTGTTCGCTTAACGAAAGTCGTGAACTTCTTTTTTCTATCTGTGATGTGGTTTGAAGTGCTTTGCACACACGCACACACAGGGGACCTACTGTTTAATGTGGGGTTCGAATCTCGGGAAGCATAATACGGTTCATTTGAGAAGGGATCTCATGGATGAGTATACTTCGGCAGTTTGCCATTATCTACCCAGAAGGGTTTGCAATACCGGTATTCAGCATTTGGCCCAATGAGAGTCCACAATCTATGGATACCACTAGAAAAACTGTCATTGACCATAACAAAACAATTGTAAGCTTTCAAAGAAATTATTCCGTAAAATTGAAGCAAACTGCTAAGAGATTGAGCTCCAAGGCGGATAACTTTTGTCAGTATTTTGTGTATTCTTACTAGTATTGAAAAACTAAATCCTTTACCACTTAGTCTCATGCCCGCCAAATTAATGTTTAAAGAATTGTTCCAATAGCTCTTCCAATAGTATTCGTAGATTACGGCCTGGTCAAGATACCAAATACGTAATATCAGTATAGGAAACACTATTTCCCAAGACAGACGGTCAGCAATTAAGTCTTATAAAATCCTTACTTCGAACGAGTCGAACGAAGGACTTAGAAGTAGCCGACAACGCCCTTAATCACCATAATGTTGACATAATATCACTCTTGACGCAAAATAGTGGAAATGCCTATAATAATAAATTGAAAGGGTTTTCACATTTTCTACATGAACAGGATTTCAATAGACTTCAACTTTTGCTAAGACTCTTAATTTGTAAAACCTATGTGGTGCTTTATTTCTACCCAATATAAATATTAAGTTATGTATATTTTGGTACTGTGCATTGAGCTTTCATCGGATCATTTCCAACGGTGAAAATTACCATCCCTTAAGAAGCATATTTAATTATACAATATTATTTTGTAGATAATCCATTGTTAAATTTTCAAAAATTATTATTATCCTAGTCCCAATCAAAGTCTAGTGTTTCGACAAAGTCGAAACAAGAAAACCAAAATATAAAATTGGCAATTTAGTTCTACCTAATTGAAAATAATTTTAAATCAACTTGAATTTTGATTTCTATAGTAGGTATAAATTTTGTTCAACTTTAAATGGTTATTAATCAGATTATGTAAAATTATGCACAGTGCATTTTTCAGAAGAATCATGAAATAATTTATAATAAAAATTTTCAGGATAACATAAACTTAAAAATGTCTTGATTTTCATTATTTTTGTATTATGGACATTAAATGATTAATACAAAGGTTTAGAAAATATATCTAGTAACTTTGAGTAGTGTTGAAACTTAAGAGCTCTAGAAAAAGTTGATAAGACTTCGAGAATTACTTAAAATACCCACTGAAAAGATAGGCGTAGCATTAACACACAGTTGCAAAGTTATCACAAAAACATTTCGTGAGGTGGATTTTCACAGGAGCCGCAGCGATAAGAAATTATATAATAATTATTAGTATATGGTATGATTTTCCAAAAGTAGGGATTCAAAAAGTGTTTAACTATTTATCAAAACTAATCCTTATCAGTGTGACGTGCATTTCCTTGTATACAAATAATTATGAACTAAGATATTACAAGTATTACCTAATTCATAAAAATTAAAAAAAAGGAATAAAAACTAAGCCAAGGTAAGAATAAATTTATAAATAATAATTAAATGAATGTAGGTACTATTTAGAATTAAGTGCTAATATTGATGAACATTTTACAGCAGTAATAAATTAACGACTGATGTAAATAGTCAAAATGCTAAAACAATCTTCTAATGAATTTAATTTAGAGTTAAATTTGAATTTTATATGCATATACAATTTTCTATAAACTTCTGTTAGAGAATTCCCAATAGAGAGGGGGGGGTGCTAAAGTTCATTGCCTATACACAACTTTAACATTTGCCTGTCCTATTAAAAACTTCTTCCGGAAGGAATCAAGTCCTGCTGGACCACGTGGAACAGGACAAAAACTAACCATCCACCGACGAACTATATGCAAGACTGGTGCTGTAAATTGAACGTCTGTAACATTAACACTGTAAAGTTGAGACTTCCATATTACGAAAATAATAACCTAGCACTTAAAAATGTCTCCTACCAGGAAGACTTGATGTACTACCGGTAGTCCTTTCGGACGTTCCTAAATTAGAAATTAATCTATAAAAAAAGCAAATAGTTTCTATTGAAAGAATTTCAGTTAGGTATACAGAAATCAAGTTTAAAAATGTGACTAAAGTAAAAAAAAAGTCAATAAAATTAATTTAATGGGTTCATTTGAGTGAGCTGTTCTAGTTAAAATTTACCCAATTATATGTGGTCTATTTTAGATCTGTTAAGTATAACTGCAAATAATACCAACAGTTTTCTAGAAACTATGTTGGTGTTTTGATGGTTTCCCAACAGCCATGAGAAACAGAAAATTGATAAATTTCGCGTGATGGCATCAAGAACAAAATTATGAATTATTTAAAACTCTTAATTACAATGAAATGGGTTTAGTGTGAAGTTTATGAATGAGTAACTTGAAAATAAAATAAACTGCAATAAATTAGAAATACCAAATTAGTTATACCATTCAAAACAATAGCAGGTAGAGCTTTCTATAGGACTATTCCTATATATATAATTATATTTACACAGCTGCTTTAAAAATAATTTATTGATGTGCGTTTTTGACTATTGTTTTAAAAATACAGTTGTTGTTACACCAGTTCTTATCGTTCATTAATAAAAAATATTGCAATATATATTTTACATGTTAAACAAAGTTTGCTAATTTGTATGTACAAAACTGTATAATATTTACAGTTAATAAAATTTTTATGAGTGCTTCTTAAAGTTAATTTTAAACAATAATAGTATTTTTTAATGACTGCAATTTGTACAGTTTTCTGTCCATGAAGCGGTTTCTTCATTTTCTGATGTTTCGTTGTTATAGCATGTGTATCACATTTATTTAATAATTTTTGTCATGGAATGTTCAAACAATTTTTTTTAATTTACACTAACCTTTTATTAATTTTGGGTTTTGCGTGCCTTTTTAAATAAGTACCTCTTATACCTATTGGCTCTCACCATGATTTATGCCTTTAGTAAACAAAAATTAGTTTTACAAACATTGATTAAAAAGTTTTATGAGTTTGTAAATCATTTGCACAAAGTAAACTACTGTTTGTTATGTATCTTATTTTGATGGCAAACAAAACAAAAACGTTTAAATGTGAAAGTTAAACAAAACTCGTAGATAAAAGTTTTATAAATTTTTGTTACTTTTAAAAAAGCAATTTGAGCTCATTAGAGGTGTCTTTATGACAAAGTTGTGTTTGGTGGTTTATAACCTCTAACAGCCTACTGGAGATACACGATAAAACTAACACAGCTAACTTTAAAGCAAAATAAAGTAACTTTATGGTATGTTTAATGGGGTTTAAAGTTGTCAACATGAAAATGAATCGGTTTTTCATTATACATAAATTTAATATAGCTCATTTCGAGAATGCAATTCATCAATCATTACAGTATTTAATTAGATTGTACTTTTTGCATATCATAAAATTGAATTAACAACTCATATTATTATTTCGGTCTGAAAAAATTTTAAATTTTAATGTCATTTTAATTAATAGTTTCGTGATGATAAATGTTGCACAAAGTTATTGGTATTTAACAAGAAAGAATTGTTTAATTAATCGTTAAATTTTTATTTCCTATTCACGATATTATTAAAATTTACGTTGCAATTTATTGTTCTATTTTTAGAGATTATAATCACTGACAGCTTTTTAATATTTTTGGATATGGCTAGGACTACCAAAATATCACATTCTTTTCTTGTCACAAAAAGATTAAAGATAAAGGCTTGTTTAAATTTCTTATCTACTCCAACTGAAACCAAAATTTCAATTTATTTCAGTTATCACAGATTGTTTAAAAGGAGTGATTAATTTTTCAAGTCCTAATACTGGTAAATTGAAAAACTAACGAGTTTGCTTAGTAAAGTATAAATAAAATTTTAAGTAAATTTCTTGTATATACGCTTAATAAATCAATTCTAAATTATAAAGAAGAACATGACTTTATTAATTGCCGATAATTTATGAGTAATTTGTTGATAAACGATATAATAAAAGTTCTATTTAATAAAATTATTTTTAGCCGGACTTAAATTTCCACATAGTGTGAGAAACGTTAAAATTTAAAAATACCTTTTCCCATCTTGCCCGTTAATCTGCCTTAAGTTCGAATAAAGTCATAAGGGAGAGCAGGCTTCCCTTGCTAACCATGAATTATTATAAAACGTCAACTTCCATAAACTTAACCGGAATTTATTTAAGAAGATAAGTTCGGTAAAACCTCCCCATAAATTTATAACTTTTTGTTACCATCACTATTCTATTTTAAATAATAAAATGGTTTTAAAATTTATTGTAGTTACTTGTGACAACACTTATAAAATTAAAGATGTGAAAAATCAGCACCCTTAATTTATTTATTACGTGTAAACAAACAAGTTTTGACAAATTACCCTTGTAGAACCGAAATTTACAAAACATTATTTTTATTGCTGTATTGTTAATAAAAATCATGGAGTAAAACGGTCCTGTAAAATTTTATTCGAATCCATTTGTTAAGGTGAGTGGTCACATAAAAAGTGTATTTTATTTTTTGTAATTTAAATTAACAAGAAGTAACGATACAAACGCAATCGACTTCTAATGCAATTCGTTATCGAAGATTCGATGTATTCTCCTACGCTAACTATTGTTTAATAAGTAATTCTGTTTTCCTTCGGCTAATTTATTTATATAAAGGTGTGCGGTAAGATAAAAAATAGAAAAAGTTAATTTTATTAGTTCTAGTGTAGAGCGAATCATGGCGGCGACGAGGACGAAAACAACACGTGAATAACTGACTCGAATTACAAAAGTTTGTAAGCTTCACGTCGTTGCAGCTCGTATATTTTTCTCTTCATTGACATTATTCATGAACTTTAAACAACTTTCCATGTCAATTTCTTAACTTCCCTGGGGAAATAATGTTTCCGCTTACAAAGAGTCTCGGTTCATTTCTTTGCCTTCTTTTACGCCTTTTGCTATATTATGAATTTAATTAAGGTGCCAGATCGTAAAACTGCAGGAATATTTCGTATAGGTACACTTAAAAAAAACAACAACGGATTTAATTTTAAAATTACCAACCGTACAATTTAAACCAGTTTTTGATTATTTAAATAAACCGCCCATCATAAAAATTATACATGATTTTTCAGAAGCATGATATAGAAAACCTGCATATGTACATAATAATTTAAAACGTAAACTTATCGTTAATTTTAACAGCGTTATTATCTAAAGCCGTCTTGTGTTAAATTATTAACTTGCTTATTATTACATTTAATTTAGAGCCACTTATACAACGTCGCATTTTTCTGTATTAATTTATTATTTAAATGAAGATATCACTTTGTTCACGAAAAAGGAATTTATTTTTTAACGAATAAGGTAAAAACAGTATATAACTTTATTTTCTTTTCTGTTTATCTACCCTCAAACATTATTCTGATCGATGACTGATTAAAAGAGATTGTTGACATGGTTGAAGCTTCATGCACAGTATAAACAAACTATAAAATGCTGTTTTTAATTGGATTTTATATTAAGTTTGCTCCAACTGATAAAAATTTTATCATTTCATAGGAAAAGGTAAAATGGCAACCCTACTCAATCATCATCATCGTTAAAAGCTTGATCGAGCTTTTCGTGCATCTATGTTTATTTGCGCCTGTTCCACTGTTCCCGCCACAAAATAAATATTCAAATTTATGATACTAATTTTGATTGATTAGAACGTTGCGTGCGATATTGGTATAACTAGAAATACCAAAGATAATCTTATCAGAAATATTTTCCCAAATATCTAAAAAGAACCGTACCTAACTATAAATAATAAATAGTACTTACTCGAGTTTTATTGTTGTTCACAATGCAAAAAAAAATATTAACCATGCACAAAAGAAATTTTAAAATGAATGAGATAATTTATTATCAACTTGTACAGGTAGATATGGCCAATCAATTTTCAACCGATTATTCGACACCTAATAAAATTTTTAATTTATGTCTGCAAAAAATTGCTTTTAAAATTTAATCGAAATTAACAAAATCGTAATTACATTAAAGTGTAATTGATTTTTTGGTTTCATGCAGGTTATTTGATTGCATATTAATTTAATGACTATTAAAATGTTAAGTAAATGAAAAATTTTAGTTTTTTTTTTATAAATTGTGATAGTACCGAACGAGCAGGACAAGTTTTATGGTGCAAAAACAATTTTTATTAAACGTTTAACTACATAGGGGGAAATTTAAGTTTACAATTTAAGTATACACAGATTTTAATAAAATTGAGCATCATAAAATGCCCTTGCTCGTTTGAAGATTCATTTAAACGACAAGCTGACCGACCGTTTTTGTATTACATTACTGCAATTTTGTACCCTTTCGTATTGGACGAAATGAAGAACATAAAATGCAAATTTATATTCAAACAATATTTTACGAAAATTAAATTTTAGGCTTGCCCTATACTCTATCATAATATATTGTCGGTTTATGACTTTCGGTAAATTAAGTTAGTTATGTTTATCGAGACAAGATGCACTAAAGCTATAGATTATGCTCACTGATACGAGTTATACTGCAAAACTTTTTACATTTCTCAATAGAACTTTTGTTTTTAATAGTAAAACTTAAACACGATTTTAGATAAGTACAAGTTACAAGTAATAAAAATAAAATAAATGTTCTGAGGACAATATTTAAAAAAATTTAAGGGCGGTTTATTGTGAGCAATTCACCAAGGGTTGTTTTACATAAACTTAATAGCTTTACAACCATTATTTTCGTCATCCCTGTAATTTACTCATAGAAATTATAACTTTGTTTTCGATATTCAGATATTTGCAAATCAATAAAGAAAATGCGGCAATTTTATTATTTTTAAACATGTTTTATGGCATTTAGTATAATGGGTTGTGTGTTTTTCTCTACATGACATTTTTTTTAAATATACTTAAGATTTATGTTGTGTATGTCGTTAAAATAATTATCAATGTATACTATTGTAAAATAATAAAACCATTAAAGCGTAGCTTCTGTTATTTCCAGTTATTTGTTGGAAACTAGATAAAATTGCAAACAAAATAATTCGACTTATAAGGTTTATATTACATGGTATAATTAAAAAGAAATCTTAATGCATTTCCACCGTTATGTCAAGATTTATGTTCTTATAGAATTTGTCAACGATAATAATTATTAACCTTCGATGAGAACTTTGTATCAAAATGATTCCTATTATAACCTCTGCGGATAATAAAGCGTTAGAATGGTACCCGTATATTATGAATCTAAAAAAGTTAAAATTGGATAAATTACAGTTGGGTATATAGCTGATATTAAAAAGAAAAGTTTAATTTACATGAATTTAATTTAGCCCTGCATGGAAATTACTAGTTTATACCAACGGGATGTAAGGCTCATGGCGACTATTAAATAAACGTGGGCTGGCTCAGATGGCAATTAAACCTTGCTTTAATCCCTGTTTTGAATTCCCTTATCCCTACATTTCATGGATATAAATAGCAAACATAACCCCTATCCCTATCGTTTTAAACCGGATCTGCTGGTGGCCATCAATTTAACCATAGTATGCTCGTCGAGTGTCGTCTTATTATAAACATAAAGGGGTTCGTGCAATGAGATAGCTTTTTGCCCAACCATAATATTACAAGTTCATCGAGATTCGGGAACTTTAATAGGAGGATTTAATAATACGTGTACATGTAGTTAAGTAATAAAATATACCCAGATGGTTTACATCATATAATTAAGTGTAGATAATCATTAAAAAATTCAAACTACACTTTTATCGCTTTATATTGAACAATATTTTATCGCTTTTGGTAATCGTTCCTTCCATTTTTTCTGCACTTGCACTGTGAAAAGCAATGAAAAAATTTAAAACTGTACAGTTAAATGACTATTAATTAGTATATTAGAATGCGAGCAAATGTTCCAGAATTCTCAGGGGATCCCAGAATTAATTAGAAACTTTGGCATTTAAGATTTTTTTTCGCTTTATCAATTTCAATAATTTTGAAATATGCAATAAGGGCATCGGTATTTTTCCTAGTTGTTATAAAAATGATTTTTGTTTGAATGTTACTATATAACCCAATAAACATTTTAGCCTGCGAATAGCCTGTAAATAGCCTGTAAAGTACCTGACAGGCTATTTACAGGCTATTCGCAGGCTAAAATGTTTATTGGGAAAATGAAATCACAAAAGATCTGAATTATTTCTAATAAATATTGATTTAATTTATTAAAAGTGCTAGGTACAGGTAATCGTCATGGCGAAATTGCATATGACCCAGTATTCGACACATTAATGTACCCGTATTGGTCAGTAACGAGATTAACTATTATAAATTAAGAAATAATAGGCCATTTTATATTTGTTTTAATTATTTGTATGCACAAAACTATAATATATAACTACGCATTAGTTAATACGCATAGGACACTCATATGTGTTTCGTCTATTTTAGAAATATTTGTTATGAACCCATTTCCATTTACTTCAGTTTTACTCAGCGGCGGCTCGTGGGATAAAATATTGGGTAGGCCCGCAGCTCATAAATACAATAGTGTATTTGTAAATATAATTGACCTTTCAGATAATAATGGTAAAATTATAGTCGGGTAATTTTGATTGTCCGACATATCGTGCCATTTAAATTTGAATCATTTTCAATGCTTTCGAAAATGAAGATGAATGTAATGGTAAGACACTTTTAAAATACAAGTAACGAATTAAGTTTTTTAGGTCTAAACAGACCTATACCCGACTATAATTTTATCATTATCATAAATACAAGTTGCAGGAGGGGAGGGAATTTATTTAGTAAATATCAGATTTCCAAACCTTTTGTTAGTTTTAAAAACAACTTTTGTAGTTGAAAAGGCAATCAACAGAGGGCACTACTTAATTTGAAATCGTAAATAATTGCTTTATTGTTGTAAATACTTCATTCTTAATTTTTATTAGTTCCATGGATCTTTAAGAGGTCCATGACCAACATCTGTTGATAACCTTTTGTACTCCACCAGGAGTTTCCAAAACTCACCAAGGGTTTGTCTATCTAATACCACATAATGAAAGGTAACATACGGCCCATATAAAAGCTTGAAGGTGATAATAGAAACTACTTTTTTAGAAACAAATTTTTCCCCTTCTTATTTCTACCTTAAAATGGTCGTACGCCAAAGCTAAGTATTTATTTTTGAGTGTTAATTATTGGATCCTTTTTAACGATCTCGAAATTATCTACAAACTATTTAAAAAATTTTCATTTGATACTATAGGTTTTTTAATATTTTAATAATATTATCCGACGTTTTGGACCATTTAAATTTGGCCCATTTTCAAGGCTAAATAATCAATAAACTATTAATTAATTATACACTTTTGGATTGAAAGTAATTGACAGTGAAAATGGGCCAAATTTAAATGGCAAAAATGTTTATTTGGTATTTTACAAAAATGATTTTGTTAACAAGTTTTTTACTGTTTTTGTATTCGGCTACAGAGGCGGCTTGTGACTTCTTTCAATGGAGGGCACAAAATTTAAACCAAAAGGATAAATATAAAATTTATTTATTTAGTTACTTACAAAATAATTTATTATTATCTATTATTATAACCGGGGGGTCTGGGGTGGGAGTTCCCCCAGCAGAAATGAAGTAAAGCAGTATTATAAAATAAATTTATGTTTTACCGCCTGATCACCAATTGCTTGGGGTCTCTGCAGTCTCCTATTTTTTAGAACTTCATTTGCGTGGATCGTAACTTTATTAATGGGAAGGCACAAATATCTATTAATTTATATGGATTTACTGAACTTTAATTTTTTTTTTGTAAAATAGAATTTTTTTTAAATGAGGTCCTTAAGAACCACAAAAACGTGATAGCCTTGGTTATGTGGCCTGTATGCTTAAACGCAATTTAACGTTGGATATAAATTAATAAAAGTTTTAGTTTAGGTAATTCTTGTGAAATTTTTAATTAAATTATATTTTTGTATATTTTTGATCTAAATAAATTATGGCTATTATGTTTGTTTTAATATTAATTTAATAATAATAAATTATAATATTAATATTAATTATAATATTAACATTAATTTTAATATTAATTTTTAATTTAAAATTGGGGGTGGGAAGTAAAAAACAATTTAATTTCGCGAATTTATTACTTTGGGGGGCGGTTGTTTAACTAACCTGCTCATCTGTGAAGGTTCGTAGTTTGTTAGGGGGTAGCATGTTTTAAATATGTGCCACCGTTTATGGTTAAAGCTATTATATCGGATTGTTCAATATTCTACGTTACGAGGGGCGTATTCGCATTATAAAATATTACTCTGAGTTATTTGTTATCTGTTTTGCGAAGGCGGTGCCCTATCGCCAAATTTAGCCAAAAAAACAAATTTAGTACGCTACTGAATCTACCAGAGTTACTGTGAAAAGTAACTCCTTTGTAAAATTTGACTTTTCACATCTACACACATCATAAAATGATATAACAAAGCTGTATATTTTTCAAATAATCTCAAAATTTCCGAAATACGAACAACCTAACCTTACTAAATTTACTAAAAACTACTGACGAATATTATTCCAAAGTAAATTTTATGTATACCAGTAGACGTCACTGCTCGTCGAATATGCAAACGAAAATTAAAAGATGATAAGTACATTCTTAATTTTAGAAAAATGCAACAAGATCGACGATAACTGAGACAGTGACCATAACTGGTACTTCCACCTTATCATCTGAAAGTTTTTCTTTTCCGGATAAACATACCTACATAATAATGTATTAATATTGCTAATAAATCTATATTAATTACCTATCTTAATAAATTAGGATAGTCTAAATAACAATAATTTTAAGACGCTAAGATAAAAGACTGACGAGAAATTTAAAAACAACAAAGAAATACATTCGGAAAAAAGTAAACAATCAGTATTGATTTTTAAAGTAAAGATATCATAAAAAACAGCTTCATGAAAAAAAGTAAATCAGACACTATGAAACTAGAATAAAAAAAGTAGGAATATAATTTTATTGGAAGACAACGCACCCTCTACCAAGTCGTCTTCGAACTACCCTCCTAACGACCAGCTTCGTATCGATTTTGCAGAAGGTTTCGGCCTCGGATAAAATTTAAAAATGTCGTTTTAGTTTAATTAACTTCTGTTACACATTAATAGTAATAATCCTGTTAAAGCCATCAAGATTGAACAAAATGATAAAACTACTGAAAAAATATTAATAATTAATTGTGGTCGTTAAATTATGCAGTAAACGACGTGACTGATATAAAAGTCATAAAGTAATTGTACGGACAAATTACAGACATATTAAAGTAGCAATTACATATTTTTTTGTAAACATTTCAGATTTTAATTGTTATTATTATAAGGTAATTTAATTCGACAACTTTCTGTTAGGATAGTTTACAGAATATTTTTCTTCTTAATGCGACCTTTATTATCGACCAGGTGCTATATAGAAAACTTCCAAAAACCTGCAGACTTCTACATAAATAAAGTTATCCTGTAAAATTTTCAAATTCAAATCAAACTTTTAGGTTATGATAATTAAATAATAAATATTATTAGGTATACTATCGAAATATTTTTGAAAATCTGTTCTTGAAAAACAATTTTGTTATTTATTCTAAAAATTTTAATTATTTTAAAATTATTTTATTATAACCTATAATTTATTGTCTAGATATAAATAAATAAAAATTTAAATTACCCCGTTTAACATTTTTCAAATCTCAAAACTACTAATTAGCATCGAATTTTTATTAGCATATTTTTTGATATGTCATTGATTAGTGAAAAGTATGGATAATAAAAAACTTTACCAAGGATGGCTTACTTTCATTGGTTGAATGGAACAACGGCCATCATGGAATTACCCATAATGCAACAACATTTTTACTTTCCACGCCTACAGGGAAGCCATCATGAATTGTGACGTCAGTTGAAAACGAGAAATGTCACAAAAATTAAAGTAGAAGATGCTGGATATTGTTATTTTAACAATTGTTTTAACAATTGTTATGTTATTGTTATTTTAACAGTAAAACAATTCAATTTTTTTTAAAATTACTCTCAGAAAAAAATTCCTAAAATGACAGCGTTGAAGTTTACAATGATAAATCTAGAAATTAAAAATGGCAAAAAATGTAATAATATAACCTATAATATTTATGAAGTGTAGGTAAACTAGGGCACGACTTTATGATTACATAAGTCAATTAAATGAGTATTTGTATTATAAATAAACACACATGCTGAAACGACATTATTTTATGATGGATATAACAATTAACAGCCCACCGAACGTTATAATTATTCTTATTACATCTAACGAGTCTGGGTTTCGTCTACAGTCTACACCGTACGTCTTTTACAAGGATAAAATATAAATGTTATTTTTATTGATGCCATTTAACATTTTTATTTGTTTACAAGTTCACTTAGCTTAATTTATATGACTAACTTACTACTATTTACACAATATATGAAAGTAAAAGTAGTAAAAACTGACCTACACACATCAAACATTACTAAACATAATGTGCATCATAAAAGTTTGTTTGTAGCTGCAGTTAGTATGATGTTTAAAATCAAATAAACATCATTTTAATAATTTACACAAATTATTAGCCTGTCAGAAATTTTGGCTTGCAGAATCAAGTTTTTACAGTAAAAGATATAACACTGTAAATATTATTAAATTAAGTTATGGCAGAAGTAATCCTATATACATTTCTCGATGTTGAGGTACCCACTTAAATCGGAAAATTTAGGTGGTATAGACAATTTTTTCAGTGTGAGTAGGTGTACTTGTAACTGTTGAACTAAATGGTGTAACACTGATGAGTAAAAATATCAATAACAACAAAAATTATTATACTTCTTCCTCACTTCCTCAAGCGTTGTGCTTCTTGACAGAAGAATGCTCGTGAAGCTCTTTTCACATATTATATGTAGTAGATATATATTTTATAGAGGACCTACTTATTTAACGTGGGCTCGGAACCACGGGAGGTGTAATACACTTCATTTATTGTAGATTAATACCTCGGTGATTTGTCATTGCCTTCCGAGCAGAGGAGGTCAGAATAAAGTTCTTACCCTGCCTGAATTCAAACCGGATATTTCGCATTGTATCAAAAATAATTCTGTACATAATTCATACACAAAATGTGAATTAAGTCGCCTATTTTAATATATTAAATTTGTATATGATAATTTAACTTAATATAATTCTTAATAGTCTATAAATAATGTACGAATAATACCTATGTACATAATATATGGTATAGGTGTAAGTAACTATACATAAAAATTTAATTCCATTTCCGTCGCTTTAATTCCTATTATATATCTACTAACCCACCGTGGTATCTCCTTAGTCGTTATGCCTCTCTACAGAAGCGTCGTGATCCATCTTTTTACATAGCTACATAGAAGACCACCTTGTTTAACGTGGGCTCCGAACCACGGGAAGTGTAATACCTACACTTCATTTCGAAGTAGACTCTCATGGCAAATTACCTCGGTGGTTTGCCATTGCCTTCCGAGGAGAAACGGTCAGAATAAAGTTCTTACCCTGCCCGGATTCGAACCGAGCGTTTCGCATTAGCAGTAGACGCACTTAACTGCCAAAGCTATGACCGTCTCCGTATACCGTGGTATATACGATACCGTCGTGGTATAAATAAGTGTTAATACTAATTAATTTAAATTAAATAATATATGCCTGTGACAACAGGATTGTAGAAATAATGACAGGAAAATAATGCATTATTTATACATAATGCAGATCCAACATATAATTAATTACTAGGTACTTTTATGTTATGCAACTACCATTTCAAAATTTTTAAACCAGTACGGGTAATTCTGTAAAAAGAAAGCAAAATACCTAAACAAATATTTAATTTTTACTGAGTCAAGTAATGGATTCTAGAAGGAAGACATTCTTACCATGCCTATGGAGAAGCATGAAAAACTTGTTTGTAATGGGACGGGCATCGGTATTCTATCGGAACCATCTTTTCCCATTTATTACAAAAAACTTACTTATTATTATTTATACTTATACCATACCATTGCACATAGTTTTGGGTTTTTGTGATGCTTAAGATATTTCCAAGAATGAAGGTAATAAACTATATGGAATACAAATTGAATTTATAAACCACTCCACCCTTTATTTTGAATCGCCTTTTTAAGAAGCCTCGATTTGGATATTATTATTTATTGTTAGAAAGTAGTTTACGTAAAATAAATTCTATAATTAGGTACATCAGAAAATGTTCAAAGAACACTCTCTTCATATTATAAGAAAGAAAATAATTAAAGAACATATTTTTTGTCAATTATATTTACTTTCCCATTTACATAGCAGATAAAGGAAAGTTTTTTATATGGAGAGTCTAATACACAAATTTAAGTTAACATTTTTCCCATGATTTGTGAGCGAACCCACACGAATCGCTTGAAGTAATTTTTTGATTTTTCGTTCGCGATTACAGCCGAAGGAATTCACCAATTAACCTAAACTTCCATATCCTGATTTAAATCAACTTTGGAAAGGGCTGAGGAAATTGTGGTTCAAAACCCTCCATTTTTTGACGAGTATCTAACACTTAATTGGACTTAATAAGAAATTAACAACGTAATAGTTATGCGGGCGCGTGTGTTACATTTGAGGAAATTGAATGTGTTGTTTAACGCCCAACACTATAAATTCTCAATTTCCTAACTAGTATTAGTAATTAATATAAAAGGTAGTTGAACGAAGTAAATGGGAAGGTCACGGCTTGCTTGCCATATCAGATTTTTTTGGTTGCTTGTACTAATTAATATTGGCTAACTTATACGATTAATAAATGTTAAAATTCAAACAAGCGCTCCTACATTCCATAAAATCTGTCAACAGGAGAGTGTACTTATTAAAATTTTAATGATGATTAGTCACGGTGATCGCAAACAGTTTTATAAATAAACACCTCATTTATGTAATTATTTCCATCAGTCAAACGGTTTGTGAATTTAGTTCACTGCTTTTTAAATTCTATATTGTGCATATTTAATGAAATAACCAGTTGACGAGCAATGGACTAAGACGAAGTACCACCTATCGCTTAATGCTTAAATTATTGAGGCCATGATGAATGTGAGACTTGAGTTTTTTTAAATAATCTCAGAATGTACCAAATTGGATTTAAATATTTTAAAAACATTTTTTTTTCGATGGAGCAACAGCGCAGTATAGCCAATCCAAAAATGGACGCGTGGTGAAATATAAGTGGGTACTTAAAGAATTACCCTAAATAGGTACCTATTTGTGCAAAACTTGTACGAAGTAATACGAAGAATTATTAAAACCTCTTCTATATAAAGCCTACTATTCCAGAAAATAAACGGACCACTTTCAGTTGCATGATTTAAGTGGAATTTTTATTTAATCTTCATAAGCTTTGATATTTTAGTACTCTTGGGGTAAATATACTATATGTCAGCAAAATTGTTGATATTTCTAAAGTCAACTGATCTAATCTTATATTGTGAAAATTAGAGGTTAGATCTAGAAAACAAAATTACCTGATTTGGCAAGTCCTTGTACTTGTGGCCTAAAATTCGCACTCTTCATAATAACAATGTGATTCAAATTGGAATCAAAAATGGTAACATTTACGTAACAGAATTCCCTAAAATAATTTGTTACCCTTTCTGACCGGTGCACTCGAATTGTACCACGAAAAGATTAGTCCACAAATCTCCCATCCGAACTGCACCACCTTAATTTTAGGTAAAAGCCTGATCATGAAGATGGTTTCCACTGCAATCTTCCAAGTAAGGTGGTTTTATTTTTAAAAGTTCAAGCACAATGCTGGAATTTAAATAATTATAAAATAATCAGTTATACCTATTGGTTAAAAGTTACCATTGGTGCTAAACGTCAATATTGTGCTTGGATTTGAAATTCGACAGGGTTGAAATTTTCATAATTAAGAAAGTATTTTTAAAATCCACAATATTTCTCACGGAATCCTGCGTCTTTAGGAGTTTACAGTCAAATTATAAAATACTTAATCATACACTTATCAAGTTTTACACAAAATCGTCTGTAAACTGCAAAATTTTAAATATTTTACCCTAATAAGTACTTGTTCACAATGAACGTAAGACATTTGACCGTGGTGCAGTTCGGTCAAGGAATTACATTTAGGTACATGGGTACAAAAAATTACACCTGATAAACTGTGGTGCAGTTCGGGTAGCACCTTTCTGACATCCCAGGACACTCCACCCTTGTTCTGACCTAATTTGGTCATCTATAATAGTACAGAAAGAAATCATTTGATTTTTATAATCATAATTACATTAATTTTGTACAGGCAATACATATCCTCCATAACTTAACCTGACATTTCGTCCAATTGAAAAATGTTAGGTCAATTATCCAAAAACTCAAAAACGAGCATTCATAGCATTCGAAAATAAATTAAGAAAAGCTGCTGATTCAGTGAAGTACATATATACAAATAACACAAAGCTACTGTCAAAATCCTTATGAAAGGAAATAATCAAAAGGTTCAACAATTTTGTGGGTCGTTTACATGTACAATGATGTTATAAAATATCAAATAAAAATATTTTTTTCAAATAAAATTAACTTGTTATCATTTAATACAAAAAATAAAGTGGTCAGTTTTTTTCTGAGACAGTCTTCAATCTCCTGCTTCTTATATTATCTCTTCTATATTAGCATTAGAAACTCTTAAAAATAGAATATTTTTCTACGTTAATTGCCTATCCCATTTAATCTCATGATGGTGTAAGTAAAATGGGAAATGACTCTTCGAAAAATAACTTGAAAACTAGAGCATCTCGAACGTTAAATTTCCCAGTTTAAGTAACCTTCCCCTACCATGTAGGGGTATGATTATTATTAGAGAAAAATTAGGAGATATGGTTGGGGTAAAATGATCCCTGGGGAGGTCAAATGATTCCTCGTGTTTTTGGCAATTCCTTCGGTGCCAGCATTCTGCAAAGAGTGGAATTCATTGTGTTGAGTGAGTTTTCTAACTTTTGCAAATGTTTTCTTGTTCCGAGCGAGTTTTTCCTGCTAATATCAGTCAAAATGATGTGTTATGGAATAAAATGGTCCCTTCCGCGACGGATAAAATAATCACGGAATTTGGTGTTATATTTCCCATAAATGTTCCCATGATCAATGTGCAACTTTTTGAAGAAAACGAAAATGCCTATATGTTGACTATTGTCAAGATGGAAACAAAATTCGTAAAAATCTTTTGAATATTTAATAAATTTGTAAATTGTAACTTTTATAATTTTGATTTTCAAATGAATTGGTTCAATGTATTTTTGAATTTTATTTTTATAAGAAACTTAAATATTATCTTCTCGCTTGCTATTTATTACATAAATTATCTTAATTAATTTAACTTTTGTTTTGAACTTATTAATGGAGGATCATTTTGCCCCATCTCTGCTTACATAAATATTTTTTAAAAAGCGAGTCCTTTTAACAAAAATTGAAACAATCCACCAATTAAAAGAATTTAGCTTCTAAATCTTTTAGCTTTCACAGCAATTGCTTTCTTATAGAAGGATCATTTTAACATCTCCGCTATATTCAAACCCTATTATCTACAAAAGATATCAAAAATTGTGCAACTTGGAATTTTATTTTGTTTTGATTTATGTAATACCTATTATTAGTTTTTGTCATTTTACTGATTATTTGGGAATTAGAGATTTAGGTGATGAATGAAGTTTTTTGAGCACAGTAATTTCACACAACTAATATCCAAGAGCTCAGTTCAGTCAAGTTCAGTTCAGCAATTCACAGAAGTAATTTTGTTAAACTAAGTACTAAATAAATATTCTTTTCATAAAAAAGACCATGTGACAGCAGGGAAACTTAGGTACTTTCTTATCCACGGATGAAAATGTAGATATGAAATATTTAGATATTAATTTATTTCTTAAATTTAATGTGTATTTTTCAGAGCACAATTCAAGAATACAAAATATTAACATAACCTAAGTATAAAAAGAACCTTTGAATTATTATCCTTCAAAAACTACTTTTCTGAATTTTTATTCATTTGAAGAAAAAATTATATGTTATGCATCATTCGACTTTTTTCAAAGGAAAGTTTTAGTATAGATGCATGACATTGTTTCAACTATGGTCCGTTTCAGATTTATTACATGAAATATTCAATTTCCAATTCAAAAAAGTTTGTCGTAAAAATTTAAATATATTATAAACTATGTATATAGTATAGAGCAATAACATTTTTTAATATCAATTCCTGATTCTTTGTGCTGATGAAATTTTAAGAAAAAGTTTTTTTACATAGTATACCTATCCGCTAATTACGCCACCTTCAAATATCTCCGGTAATAAATGAAATTTTCGAAATATACCCCACGCTGTACCTTTAGGCACAACATTCTTAATCAATAAAACAGAAATGATCCGACTTTGATGGCTAACTTGAGTTTGTCAACTGATGTTTTTGTTGTTAATGGCGGTGTACGTTTTTGTTGATGTAAGTAAGACAAGCATTTACTTTTGTGTGCATGCATTATTTTTGACGTGGTAAAAATTTTGCATATACTTGTTTTGTTGTAAATTTAATGCTCTTCAAGAATATGTATCACTTTCTGGTGATAAATAATTTCAACGTACAGAAAAATTAGTTTATTCATGAAGTAGTAATGGCTGGCAATTACGCAATGCATTATTATTATTACAAGTTCTTACGTATTTTGGGATTTATTTTTGTGTTTACTAGGATTGACTATGTCTCCTCCACGCAATAAGTGGGTTGAGGATGATCTTAAAAAAGCATTGGCCAATGTGAAATCAAATACCATGTCGGTGAAAAAAGCATCGGACTCTTATGGCATTTCAAGAAGGACTTTGCGTCAATACATTAAAAAAATAAAGGTTTTTTTTCATAAATAAGCCTATATATTACAAAAAACTCGTAACATATTTTATTTAAGCATTTATTATAGTAAACTTGCTGTAAAATTAATTTATTTAAATAATTTATTTGGGTGGCGTAATTGCCTGCATAGGTTGGTAAATACGCCAGTTTCCCAACTTTTCGAAAAACGCATCTTTTGGAATTGAAAAGACAGCTAAAGCTCTCAAATATTTTTTTTCTTGTACCCAAAAAGACCCTCTTGGTGATACCTATTTTTATTTATTCTCTCTATCCTCAGGAAAATTTTAAAAAAAGGTGGTGTAATTACCTTCACTTACCTTAGATTATATTGAAATAACGTCAACATCACGAGAACCCGAGTATGATTCATTATTTACCTACTTTGTTTGTATAATAGGTAAATACTAAACAAGAGTTTTATCTAAATTATAATCAAAATCGTTTCAGCGATTCTTTCGGACAGCTTTATTATACCGTCGCGTCGGTTTTAATTTTGATCTTAGTAGACAATTTTGCTGGAAAGTCAAAAAGCCAAAGACCCATCAAGTGGATTTTCGTTCCCATCAACAAGACATAAATTATTATTTTGTTTGGATTGCTACCTTCGGCCGACGCATTTTTCTAACTAATATTTATAACAATATGAATTAATAGTTAACTTATATATAACTTGAAACTAACTTCTAAATAACATCACCTGTAATTAACTTTGAATCAAACACCTCTTCAATTGCAGAAGCTCGTATCGTTTGCTCCAGGACCTTTTTTATTGTATATATTGTAGGTTCTATACATTGTTGCAAACTATCAATTTTTATTGCCCATTAATAACTGCTTCAAAAATGGGTTGTTTCCAAGCTGAGCGAATTTGAACCATATTACCCTCTATACTTCAAGGGTCTAAAGGTTGACAGAGAGTGTTCAGTTTTATCCCGATAATAAAACAGAGCACAGCAAAAATACAATTTTGATCATATAAATAAATATAATATAAGAATTTATTACATATTTATGTAAGTATTTACAAATTCACCTTTCCCGAGTAATCTTTAAACTAATTTCCGCATTAACCTTTTTTAACTTGCTTCAAAGTGTTATTGATCATGGCAAAATCTGAATAAAAAAAAGTGAAAAACTAAAAAAATTTCAGAAGAGAAATTCTGAAAAACAAACTTGCAGGTTGGATGAGCTAAGAAATTCTGTGCATTCTGTGTTCCGTAACAAGCCAATCTTTATATTATTTACTAAAACGTATGATATTATAATAAAGGTCCTTATATTTAATTTATGTGCTGTAGGTGAATTCCTCAAACAACAAATTATGATAATTTTTAATCAACTCGTACATACTACATAACTAAGTTTTAGCAATGTAAATTACACCGAATTATAGTTCCTTTTTAAATTTCAACATGTCAAGTTTTAATTATCATAAATTATCCATATCTATAGTAGTGTCTTACGATAAACTTATCAGATAACAAACATGTAATTTTTAACACATTACGTATAATTAACATTACAAATGTTCATCATATAGAAAGGCTTTAGACGTGAGTAAAAATAATTTTTATCATGGTTATACCGATTCTACTTTATTCAAAAGCCAAGGTTTTATTTCTGAACACGTACTTTAAATTAGTGATCAATATTAATTATTATTCATTATAAATAACTATAATTACGTAATGGATCTGAATATTATAGTAATTATTGACAGTCCGCTGCTAAATTATTTAAATTAAAAAAAATTCTAGTTAAATAGAGTCAGCATGGGCACAATAATTAAATTGCGGAAAAAAACATGAAAGACATTTTTAACCATAAAATTGTGGAATGTAGGCAAGCATCAGACATCATTTGCAAATTTAAATTTTGTTAACGATGCCAAACAGAACTTGAAAATAAACCTGGTTTAAGAAAAATATTTTTTAATTACCCGGTATGCGCTGAAGGTATTTCGAGATGAAATACCTTCAAAACAAAAGCTTTTGTAAACCTGTATTATACACGTGCTTCCGACTTATTAGATTTCATCAGTGTCGTATCAATTCATAAAAGCTTTTGAACGCCTAATAGAAATTGTTTATTTATCTTCTTGAATATTAAATCGTTGGTCACTAAAAGTTTCTTTCATAACTAAATTACCCATAAACATATACAAAGACACTCCGATTTTATTATTACTCCCACCGACTGATGAGACGGTTTTCCCAACATGGTACACTATTAGAACCTCAAGATAAATTAGTGAAATTAAAAATTCATTTTGCAATTTAAGTGCTTCATGTACCTACGCACCTGCTTCAATGGACTAGTTAAACTTTAAGAGAGTCCTGACATTCATTAGAGAAACTGTTAATGAGAGTGTTGCATTATAAATACCTGCATTAATCAACTTATCAGTAGGTAAGAAAAATTAATTTTATGTTAAGTATGTACTTTACGGAATTTATCTCACGATATTATAATAATTATTATTGCAGATGTTCCGCATTTTTGTGCATTTACATAAAACCCTTTAACGCGAGTGGGTTAGTTTTTGTCGCGTATTTGTTACGATATTTTTATTACTAGTTGAATAATTGGAACCACAACTGTACAATGGTGGTAAGTGCGTTGAGTACCTACCCGGTTCGACTCCGGGCGAAGTAAGAACTTTATTTTGACTTCACCTTAAAAAGTAATCGTGTAATTTGCCGAGAAAGGCTATAAAGAATGGGTTACAACTCTTCTGTTGAGAAACAAACGAAGAAGAAGAATATATTTATTCTTACATTCATTCAATATTTTGTGTAGAATTAACAGGTTAATAAAATGAAATTAATTGAATAAGCACTGAGCACTTAATCATACAATCTAATGGATTCCCTATGATTTATAACTTGATACAATCATAATTCTTAGGCAATGTTTCGTGAAATCTAAATAATTATTATACTTATACAATGTGGTGCTAATACTATTTGTATATTATCTATAATTTATTTTATATCTACATTATTTTATTGTTCAGAAATAGAAAATTTGTAGTAAATGGAATTCAAGAATTGGTTCCCAAGTTTTTATGAATAATTCATGCGTAAATATACCGAGTGCTAACATAGAAGGTGGCTATTAACCTTTCAACTCTTTTATTTGGGAGAAATTTTGTATAATTATGTTTAGTGATATTTATTAATGGTGTTACAATATTGTAATGAGTGAATTTGACCTTGCGTCTGCTGTTCCACCGCACACAACTTTAATAAATTAACCGGTATGTAATAGAAAAAAAACGATAATAATTTATAAGAATCCAATAGTGCGCATTGTATTAACTTTTAATTATATACTTTATAGAACAATGGTTAAAATAATTAAGTGTAGGTATGGACGCACACACACACACATCCACATATTACAGAAGTAGTAGGTACCTACTCTTTAAAATGTTGAGATTCATTTGTAGTATATACTATATAGTATTATTGTTGTTGGTTATTTTTCAATCAAGACTATTGTAAGCAAACGCTACTTAATTGAATAATCAAATTCTCAATTTAGTTATAATATTTAACGCTTCGGTAATTTAATTAGAAAATGTACTTATTAAAGTAATTTGGCATAATTAAGAAGTAGTACCATAACACTTTTGGTTGCATATTGACTTAACCTTTACGTTATAAGTGTTCACATAAATTTTAATAGGCTATAAAAATTATATTAAACATTATAATAAACAATAAAACAATAATAAGGAAAAAGAGACTTACTTAAAAGTTTTAACGATTTTAGTCTTTTGGGCAGAGAATGAATTGTGAAATAATTTTCACCACAAAGAAAAACCATAAAAAGTTAAATAAAATTTTTATTTTCACGATTTTATTTAAAGAAACTATTAACACTTTAACTTGTCTACACTTGTTCTAAGTCGATTCCGCGGCCATGGTAGTCGGCTTTTGCTTACATCAGAATGGTTACGCCCGCTAAGAAAAGCTTTAGCTTTACTTTGACAACGCTTGCGCGATTCGAACCAAAAATACATTTACAAATGTTTCATGGTTTCACGACAACTAATAGCTGATCCTGGACCCAAGCATGCGCTTTCATATAACGGTATCTTTTTCTTATACCTTCAATCTTCACGTTTTCTCACTTTGTTCAACGCAACTCGTTCCTAATTCCAGCCATTACCCCTAGAGAGTTTTATAGGATTTTGGGACTGCCTGCATGATATCTATACACCCGAACGAATGGTTATGAGATATTTTTGGATTCATTAGTTATTTTGTTGATTTATAGGGTTTATGCACGACACCTGTTTAAAGTGACTTTGATGGTATGTTGAACAATACTACGATTGTAAAAATATCATCTTAAGTGGTGTTATTAACATTTTAATAAAAAATCTTTATAGATATGGCACAAGATGTTTTTAAAATAACTCATAGGTACTAAAAATGTTTCTTTATTTATATTTAAGTAGTAATACTTTTAAACACATTGACAAGAAATCAAAGCTTTCGTTCTTTACCATTTTCATAACCTAAAAATATAAATTTAAAAGCTTTTTTTAAAAAAAATAACATTTCGAACAAAACTGGTTTTAAAATTCTCGTTTTTATTATTTCCAAATAAATTGAATATTAGGCTTCTGATTTGTACCGTCGAGTGAAAACCAGAAGCCGAGTGCCCATTTACGTGAGTATACTTTCAGTTTTACAGTTATTATTAAGCCTATATTTGGTGCAATTCAATCTCATCATCGTAAATCTTTAAGATAACGTTCTAGAAAAGTAATATACCACACCTTAAATTTATATGAAGCAAAATGTGTCATATATTTCAGCCTTAAGATTGTGAACAGGAACTGTGCTTTAAGTTTTGAAATATTGAAGTGGGTTGACCTTTAATTTATTTAAATAAGTAGATTATATTGGTATTTTAATAACGAGTTAAATATTCTGAAATTATACTTAATTATTTGTTGGTAATAAAATATTACGATAATTTACAAACAAATCTTTATTGTGCTATATATACCTAGTACAATTAAATATACAAGGTGTTATTATAACATGGGGTCGAATTTTAAGGTTATAGGTACTATGCAATTTTATCGTTAATTCGTTAATCCTTTCAGAAAAGTGTAAAACAATACACAAAATCACCTTGAAGATTAAAGAATTGACAAAACAGTGGAAATGTGTCTGCTTATTTGAAAGAGCCATGACTTCTGACTTCTGACAAACATTTCTTTTAAATATTTTTAATGAAGAATATAGCATAACCCTTTAAAAGGAGTAAACATTTGATCTATTGTTTTAACATCAATAGCATTGTACTTCAAATGATTACATCAAATTTATATTAATCATATCTGTACTATATGACGAACGCCTGAAAATGTCACAGTGATGGAACGAAAACGTTTTTTATGATATCTATAATTTATTTTTTTAATGTCTGAAAAGTGGTTTTGTGCAGTCTTTACGTTAAACTGAAAATACAGATATGAGCATAAGCTAAATTTATAGTGTTTAAATCAGCAAAATGTAATCTTCCAATATTCCTATAAGGTACGCAATTTTTTGAATTCTCAACATAATTTTTTCCCGCAAACCATAAGATATAAAATTCTGAATAAATTACAGTGTTATATATACATTCAATGTCCTTTATTGACAGCCATAAATACCTTACTGAAAACAACTCTGTCTAGCTGTAAATAGCGTATATATGAATTGAAAGTACCAAAGGTTTTTTTGTCTGTGGTAAGTGGATCTCATATTATCGTTATTTATTAAAATTTATTTGTGAAATCCGGTGTCCATGTTTTCTAGGATATTTTAAAGGAAAAATTATAGATATGATAATCAAAAAATAACAGTCGACGTTTTGCCGTCATTCACGGCATCATCAATGAAAGTTATTTTATTTGGTATATAAAACTATAAAACCAAAGCATTACCAATTGTAAATAATCTCACAAATTGGCGGAGATTTCAGTTTTTCGCAAAATAATTACCTAATCAATTCTACCGAGATTTTTTATACGGGGTGTCACAATTATAATGATAATATTAATTTTTAATGGATTTAAAACCATATATCACAGGGGTTGGTTCGTACATTTAACCTTTCCACAAGTTTTCCGTTTATTTTCTTTCTAATTTTCCTTCATTTTCTTCCCTGTGTGGTTCACGCATGGGTTTTGTAATTGGGACGACATCATCAGAACAACATTACAAATAAAGAGAGCTGTGCAAGTAAACATCATCGAAATTCTAAACAAAATCAACAACACAGAAAACTCTCCAAACTTTTCACGTTAGAAAAAACTTTTTCTGACACATTGAAATATTTACCTAAAATCAAAATCTTTTAGTTTTTTCTAACGTGAAATTTTGGAGGGTTTTTTGTGTTGTTGATTTTGTTTTGAATTTCGATTATGTTTTCTTGCACGGCTCTCTATGTTTGTAATGTTGGCAAATTGTTGTTCTAGAGCCTTGATGATGCTGTGAGTGACGGCGAAACGTCGACAATAGTTTAAACATCAATTATTTTATTTTTGCCTGTCCTATATCCTGTTACAAGTGTTATTTGATTATTATTATTCACAAGGACGTTATGGAAGTTTTACTTAATTATAGATATGGTCTACTTATTTAAAAATTTTCCAAAAATATTATGTCATAGGGTAAGGTTGCCCATATTGAACCAATTTTCATAAAAATGGCTGTATTTCTGTAAAATTGCATGATTCGTCTGCGACGTGCGACCAAAATATGTGATGGACATTCAGGCACACATTGCCTCTAGTAAACAGCATTTTAAAAAATTCTCCAAACTCCTATTTAAAAAAGTATTTTGAGTTGAAAATGGTTCAACTTAAGAAACCAGTTGCTCAAATCGAACCCGTGGTATCATAAATTGAACCCACATAGTATGACGTATAAAAACACTTTTATGAAATAAAATTTTTAAAAAGTAGGTAGGTCCTATACCTAACATAAAACAAAATAAAATTTGGTATTAGAATGTTTTTTAAACAATAAAATGTAATTCTATCAAATAAAGGAATAAAGGAATGATGTTATCTTATTCAATGCACGATGCACAAAAATATCTCTTTTTTTGGGCACCTACTCCTACATATTTGCAATGAACCCATGCCTTGCACCGCATGCATTGAATCATGTCACTTAATTCTTCTGTTTCTCAAATTGAATTGAATTGAACCCCAGTTCAATATGAGACACTGTTAGCGGTTCAACTTGAGCAACTAGCGGGAAATTTAAGTTATAACCTCAAAGTGAAAAAACACAAAATTTTAAAATGTTTTACCTACAATTATAAGTACTCTAAACATCATACCATTTCATGACAATATCAATATTTTCCTTACCTTGCATACAGATTACAGAATTCCTTAAATGCACACACTTAGAAATAATAACATGCGTTATACCGACTTAACTTTTATTGGCGGGAAAACAATTGTGTTCACTGATTTCTGTAATATGTTAGCGCAAGGAAGTCCACTACACTTACTCTTTTAATTACTGATATGCATATGGCGTTAATTTAATTATAACTACCTAAATTAGCCGAGGTTCAATTTGGGAGCCGGTTCAACATGGGCTACTTTACCCTAGTACCTACCTATAAAATACGTAGTAGGTATATAACATTGGACAAAATTGAAACTATTATTTCTACATTAGAAATTCATCCAGGTTTTCAGATTACCCTAATTAATAGTATATTTCATAATATTTGGTATACTTACTTATTATTAAACATTTCAGAACAACTTTTTTTGTTTGATGGTTAATTGTCTTACTTTTATTATTTAATTCAATAACAAACTCTGTTTATTTCATTTTTCAATAAACATCATTAATTTGAGGATCTCCCATTATTATGCATAATTATAAAACAGAGGGTTGTGTATAGTGGGACTTGGGTATATATTAGTGGGACAAGTTTTTGATTTTGTCCTTCTAATATTTTGGAAATTTTAGATATTTTTTATAAATTCTTTAGTATTCCCTATGATGTAATGAATTGATAAAACACTGAAAAAAACATCAAAGAAGGTCTTTTAGGGTCATTTGTCCCAGTATACAACTGTTTCCCCTATATATATTTTACATATTACCTACAGGCAAGATAATTTTTAAAAATTATGAAGGAATTTAATAAATGTTAAAAATTAAATTTAAATAAATTAACCTTTTTATTGGAATATTATTGTGTCTTTTAGAATACCTATGTATGTAAAAAAAGGTATCCGTTTAATTAATAAACTAATACATCTTGAACATTAAAAAATATTTATATAAGTAATAAATAAAATCAACAACTAATAATAAGCAATAATTGTATTTATTATGGATTGGATTATTAATGCAAGTTGACCAGCTTACATCTTATAATTTAAAAGTGTTGACGTTTACAAGCAGAACTAATTTCAATATTTAGATTATTATTCAAATATCTATGTTCAGTAATGCGGAATAAATTTACAAAAACTATTCTACTGGAGTCACACCTAGAGGAAACGTTTTTATTATAACTCTTTTTTGCCTTGACTCTCGTCAATCGGCCAGACTTGCCGTCAGAATGTTTCTTATCACCGGAAGGCCAAGCTAAGAAATTCCGATTCGAACTTGGAATTTTCACCCTTTCACTCAAACACTAACGATCCCACCAAGCCCCGCTTATGGTAATTTGCTACGACATGATTAAGTATAATATTTATAGTAATACTACTACATCATGTCCCAGGAAAATGTAAAACCCCCCAATTTGATGTCTTTATCGCTGAGTGACAATTTGTAAACGTACCTTCTCCAAAGGGTCTAAGCCTAAACCATGGCATCCCATCATTCACCATTAATAGATATTTCTGACAAAAGATTTTTCAAATACCTATTTGAATATTAACTGTAATGTGAGAAAAGTACTACGTAATGTAATTTTCTTTATTTTTCGTTATTCGTTAAACTAAAAACATAATTGAATACATAATCCATAATAATTAATATTCAAAATGATTTTTGAGTAGAGTGAAATTGAAAACAAAGGAAAATTAATGAAAAAAAGAGGGTGGGTCGAAAATTGAATACGATAGCTTTTTTACTATAAAAATTAGTACATCTCATCAGGTACGCTGAATCCAGAGACTTGATAAACAATAACGGGTCATTTAAAAATATAACGTGAAAAATCGTAAGTAAGAATCATAATATTAATAATTAAAATAACAGTAAAAGATTAAAAATAAAATCTAAAATATAATTAAAAAGGCAGTAAACATTTTACGGTAAAAGAAAAAATATAAAATGTGAAAAATACTTAAAATAACGGTTATACCTAAAAACTACACAACAACAATTGAAATTTCAGCAACATCTCTGAACAAACCGGTACATGCCTTACATAATGGTCGAAATGTAAAAATTTTTGTAGGCTAACGCTGCCGCGCACTGTGTGTCTAACCGGATAATGTACATCGACCTTTAAAAGTGCAAATTTTTTTACCTACTAATAGGAAAATTATGACGCGAAAACATTTAGAATTAGAGTTAATTTAGAATGGCAAAACTTTTAAGCTGCAGAGAAAGCTTTTTTTATGGTAATGCTAATTAGAAGAATAAAATACTTAGTATTAAGAAAAAATGTCATCCCTTATCTAAATTATTTCAATAAGACCTTTTTGAACCTTAAAAATAATTTTTTGATTATTTATAGATACTAAAATTATTTTTAGTATAGTATGACGTGAAAACATTTAGAATTAGAGTTAATTTAGAATGGCAAAACTTTTAAGCTGCAGGAAAAGCTTTTTTATGGCGATGCTAATTAGAAGAATAAACTATAGTATTAAGAGAAAATGTCATCCCTTATCTAAATTATTTCAATAAGACCTTTTTGAACCTTAAAAATAATATTTTGATTATCTATACTAAAATTGATATTCAAATCAGATTGTAACGAAATACTTTCTGGTTATTTTCACATTGTTCTTATTCTATCTCATAAATGCAAAGGAAAAGCAAAAGGAATTGCAATCTCGAGATTATGGGCACTTCGCGATGAAAGACATGAGACTAAATTTTAAGCTTTTCCGATGGTACTATATTATATAGTTCTAACAAAATAAGTTTTAAATGTAAACTTTAACGATGTTTGAATTTTAAATCGGCTTTCCTAAATTATAAACCAGGAAAGTTTAAAATAATAGAGATACAATAATTTATTTAGTCGATCAAATTTAGAATTGAAGCCGTTATTGATTTCAAGTTTTATTTCAAACTGAAAAAGACTCCATTTCACATTGCCAAAAGAATTCTAGGAGAGCTTCGCCTGAGTGTAATTCTATAAGTTACACTCATATAAAATTTTCATAATTGGGTTTATGACTACTAATTACAAGTATTGTAAGTACTACATGAGCTTTGTCATCTTTAGTATAGGTAATACTAAAGGTATACTATAAATCAATTGATTTATAACCAATAATGTCAAAATTATTGTTCTTATGTTACAAGTCTTAGTTAAGCAATATTTAATTTCAGTTGATGGTGCTGCTGCTAAGTGAAGAATTTAAATTTATTAAGTTAAATTTATCTTTTAGTTACAACTTCTCAAATCATAAAATCGATTAATCATCACCTTAAAATTTAAAATGATCGGATCACAATAAATTTCGAAAACCGTAGAATTAGGCAATCTCCAATTTTAAGTAATATTGGCAAAAATTGCGGATATATTCCGCAAAAACAGAAAAGTGAAAACGTAATATTGTATTTACATGTATTTTAACGTATGCATGTATGTAATCTTATAGAAATATGTTAATCATCGGAATACATCAAACTTTACCGTCGGATTTTCCGTATTGACCAGTTGTTTATAATTTAGTAACAGTAATAAAAAGAGAAAATTAAAAATAAACATAGTATATAATTATAGGTACTAATGGCAAAATAGGTACACTGTATATATTTTAAATACAGTTAATTATTAAATATTATATTAATAAATTATATTAACTTGTGAAAACATTAGATTAAATTTTAAAAATGATCAAGTAAACACAATCGACTAAAATTAACTTATAGGCTTTCAGCAATCGGTTACTGCCTTCTTCAGATGTTTAAATTCATAATTTAAAAAGTTTAAATTTTATTATTATTAATTGATAGTTAACAATTATTGTGAATTTAAATTAAGGGTGCATTTTAAAAATAAAAAGGAATTTAATTGTAAGTTCTTTATCGGAAGTGAATATTATTTAGAATTTTGACCAGCTTGATGCGAAGATAATGAACAAAATGAATTAAATAGGGAGTTCTTGAAAATAATGGACATGTAAAATTTCGATAAAGGAATTTAAGTTGAAATGTTCGATATTTGGTTTATTTTAGGAAAAGGAATGGAATGATTTAGCCTTGGATATGATGGATTTGGTATAAAAATGACAATTTTTTGAGAAGAAAAGGTTGATAGTCAAATGGAATTTTGAATTTGTAGGTGAAGATAATTGAAAGTTAATATTGAAAATAATTGTAAATTAAATTGGATTCAAAAGAATCCAATCGCAAAATGATTGATTATTCCGTTAGGAAGAGCGTAAAATTATATCCCTAAAATTTTATTAGTTTGCCCGGTTTACCATAATTACGTAAATTTGAAATAATTCTAAGTACTCAAAATACTAAAAGCAGACTTATTCTCCCGTTTTCCCTTCCGTCTAGAAATTATTTTATGTAATATTAGGACCAATAAATCTTTAATAAAGAAATGGATTAGTGGAGATCAGATAAACTCGCCCAAACCTTGCCCAATTAAAAATTAAGTCATTTGAAATTTTTGGATTTACAAAATAATAAGCAACCTAAAATAATTTTAGTAGGTACTATTTTCTCATTAATTTTGATTTGTTTAGTGTCATGAATTTTGTAATAAAATCAAGGGTGCATTTTTAAAATAAAAAGGAATTCAATTGTAAGTTGTTTATTAGTCCAGTACGTGGGTATCAAAAAGGGTTGTTTGAATGCAAAAGGTGGGGTAGTAGCGATTTTTTAGTATGTTGTTAGGCTTGGGGCCCTAATGAAAAATCCAAGTTTTCGACCTCGAGGCGCATGCGCTCGAGCCGCCATCTTGGATTTTAGGTACAAAAATTTGGTTTTTTGATAATAACTCAAAAACGGTGGCTTTCACGACAAAAGATGTTCTATACAAAGTTAAAGAGGACAAAATTTCCTACATTTTCTGTAGAAAAATTTGTTTTGTAGCACACATATGTTAGGAGTTACAGCTCCGTGAAGTTGCACTATTTGAAAAAAAAATACGGAAACTTCATTTTGGTTGAGTTTTATTTTATTATTCTTATTATATATCATTATATTTTTACATAATTATAAAAAAAAAATAAAGGCACTTGAATATTATCATTTAACAGTATTATACTTTTCGTAAACAAAGTTAAAGGCGAAAAATATATCGCATTTTTTTAAATTTAAGAATAGTAAATTATGATTTTAGAGCGTTACAAAAATTAATTTCTACTACATTTTGGTACGTTTCGATGGTCCGGGTTGGTTATTGTCGGTGTCCTGGTCGTAGTTGTCTGTGTCCTGGTCGTACTTTTGGTCCGTAGCCTGAAAAATGTCGTCATCCTCGTCCACGCTTTCAATGCAGATTTCCGGCATATTTCCGCAAGATTCTCCGTTGCAGAAGCCACATACAACCGAACATTTAAGTCCAGCCTTTCGGCAGCTGCATGCCCCACCACACCCCTTTTTGCAGTTACAAGATACCGATTTTAATAATAAATCGGGAGCTGGTTTTTCCGCCATTGTTATGGGAGTGAGCCCGTAAGCGCCATGCTTCCAACCCCAGTCTTCAGGATTTTTCTCTATCCCTCTGTTTCTGTACTTGGTGGTACGTCCTAAAGGCGTGGAATTGCGCCGCGTATTTTGTAGGTGGCAAAGAGGCAAGATTAAATTTGCTTTTCAGCGTAGATTTGGCGAAGCGTTGGAAACGAATCTCTTCCAAACTCTCTTTATCCATGTTGTCACCATATAAAGCTACAAGAAAGCGTACTCCGGCCTCGGCAATCTCCTCTGGTGTGGCATCTTGTTGGTTGAAAATTTCAATTATTTCATGAACCGCTCTGTTTTTTTCTATCAGCGTACAAAATTTAGTTTTTCCCTGATTGAATAGGGATGACGTAGTGTCACAACCACTGAAGGCATGCAAGAACAGAATGTGCTTGGTTGCTTCTTCGTATTTGAGGCTAGTTGCTGAATATATCCTCTCAGCAGTTTTTCCTCTTCCAGATTTACGGAAGTAGATAGAACTTCGGCTGGTGCTAAGGCTGTCAGAAGTACTAAAAGGTCAACGTCATCCCCGACCACAAAAACAGCATCAAATATTGATTCACTGCATAATGAAATTACAGTGTTGACAATTAGCACATCGGTATCATCTTCAGCTTGTTTAACTGTAAATGCAGCCAGCTCAAATTTGTTCTTCAGCATCGATATGAGACGAACTTTATTTTTTTCATTGGCTAAAAATCGCTTCGGTGTGAATACGGAATATAAAGATGACTTGGTTCCTTTGCGCATTCCTGCTTCCGAAATAGTGAAATAGTGCAACTTCACGGAGCTGTAACTCCTAACATATGTGTGCTACAAAAAAAATTTTTCTACAGAAAATGTAGGAAATTTTGTCCTCTTTAACTTTGTATAGAACATCTTTTGTCGTGAAAGCCACCGTTTTTGAGTTATTATCAAAAAACCAAATTTTTGTACCTAAAATCCAAGAAGGCGGATCGAGCGCATGCGCCTCGAGGTCGAAAACTTGGATTTTTCATTAGGGCCCCAAGCCTAACAACATACTAAAAAATCGCTACTACCCCACCTTTTGCATTCAAAAAACCCCCACGTACTGGACTATATCGGAAGTAAACATTATTTAAAATTTTGACCAGCTTGGTGCGAAGATAACAAACAAAATTCATTAAATATGGAGTTTTTGAACAGAATGGGCATGTAAACTTTGGATAAAGGAATTTAAGTTGAAATTTTGGATTTTTGGTTTATTTTTGGAAAACTAATGGAATGGTTTAGCCTTTGGTATAAAAATGAAAACATTTTGAGAAGAAAATGGAATTTTGAATTTGTGGGTGAAGACAATTAAAGTTAATATAAGTATTGAAAATAATTGCAAATTAAATTGGATTCAAATATATCCGGATATTACAAAATAACAACGCCTTCTTACAAAATCTTTAGAATCTTGTCTGTGCACATGAAGAATTTTATAACAGTAGCTGATTGGCACCATCAAAGAGAAGACAAATGTAACGTGCGGTAAGAAACTGTTTTTTTTTAAGAATTTCAAGTTCTATGTGCGAAAGAAAACTTAAATTAAAGATAGGTAATAAAATTTGAATGGTTAAATTAAATTTTAAGGACTGTCATTCCACCCATTTGATAACTTGCTTCACACTTTTGTATGATGATAATTTTGTTAAAATTAAAAATTTTATTGATGATTAATGGGAAAATCAATTTATTGTTTGTCTGAAATAATTAACGAAATATCAACTTTTGTTCATGTGTAATCACTCGATGTCTATTCGCATGTAAAAGGTTTAAGTAGATATTATTCTGTTAACATAGTTTCAAAAAATATTTTACTTCTTTTTCTTTTTGGGATTTACTTAGGTACGTGCAAGGTTTGTGTAGTTTTGAAAAAGTCTCATTGCTCTTCCCGGAAGCTAGGTCGGAGCAAATTTGCTTAAGGTGTATTTTGTGATAAAGTTTTTCCAAACAGCCATCAGCTTATAACATAGCAATAAATAGGTATACTATTAAAAATTTTAAATGTAAGAATAGGAATGCAGTATCAGGAACCAGGTCCGATATTATGATTAATAGTTTAATTAATTAATATTCTTTTATTAAGCTGCAAACATTTTTAGATGCAAATTAAAATATTCGGCAACAAAATCAAACTGCTGTCGAAAGCTTATGAATTAAATCCAACGTTGTTACGTTTACTTTATTTGCACATTTGCTTAACTTGTTAATTTTTAATTTGATAATTTTCTCACGCTAATAACTATTTTATAATATTTTAAAAATAAAAATTATAAATTGTCAATAAAAAATTTATTGCGATAGCGAGCAGGTAGCTAGTCATATAACTAACGGTTTAGCTGCGTGATAGTAAAATTTACTGCCAATCATAACATCAGTTGTCAGACTGAGGCAGTAAAAATTGCTGCCAATTGGTGGAAGCAGCTTCATATTTCGCTGTGACAACAAAAACAGTTAGGAAAAAATTTAGCTAACGATTAATGACAACAACTATTTACCAGCTTTCAGAATAGGTAGACATAACTCCTGCACCTACAACGCCTTAAATGAAGAAAAATGGCAGAACATTATACAAATTAAAATAATTTAACTGAAACAATCCGAAAATAGTAGGTATATATTTTTCTGTGAGTTTGTTCAAAAAATTTGTACAAATTTTCAAAACAAATTTGTCTAAAAAAAAAGTTATAATAAATCATTAAATCGTCAATTTGTCTTTAAAAGTTTTGCCGATGTTATACAGAGGATGTGTTTATTTAGTTTTCACTTTTTGTGTTAGTTTTTTCAATGAAACATTGTTTGAACATTCTGTGCCAAAGTAAACAAACCTACTATATAAATGCGCTTATTCTAGAGCCAAAAAGTAAATATTTACTATAATATCCAAAAAAAATTCCGTTATATCTGTGTAATCCTTTTGCCTAACTGACGTTTTAACAATCGATTAAGCGAAAATTGCAAATTATTTTTACAACAATTGTTTTAATTAGTAGCCAATTGCTTTAGTTTTATGGTGCCGTAAGTTTGCAATTTGATTTAAAGCTACATTTGCTTTTGTAATAATGAATCGTAGAGAACACGCAAGAAATGTTATCGTGTCTATGATTACAAAGTTTATGGCTTTCGAAAATTACTATATTGCGTTGAAAGATAGGTTGAAAACTTTGGATACCGATTGAGAACTAAAAACAACATGAGTAACTTAGAATTTCACAAAATACACGAAAGAAAATTCACCTATAGTTTAAAGGTCAATAATTTTTTAAGAAATTTAAACGGTTGAAGAAATTTAAGAATTCCCAACAAAAAAGCGTATTTAATTTTTTTAGTCCAAAACAGGATTTTCAAAAAAAAAATTCAGAAGTACCTATACCCATATACGATATAACACCAGATGCTATTAAAATATTCTTGCCCAATATAGTAAATCGTACAAGTGAATAACCTAACCAAAAAAACTTTTCCAGAATTTTAATATTTTCTATATTTCGCAGATATCCCTGTTTCACTTTGAATCTATTTCAAATCGATTTGTTATATAAAGCAAAACAGAGAAAAAAAATGTTTGAACGTTCGTGTTGTGTGCGCTATAATTAGTTAAAAATTTAAATTAAGTGTGCAATAAAATTATAATTAATGTTGTTTAATTGCGAATACCCGCTGTTCTATAAATTTGAAATAAGATTAAAACAATTATTTTTATAATCTGTAATACCTGTTTTCTAAAAGATCAAACCAAAAGAATCTCCATGGTTCAGTTAATATAAGTCACGTCGACTTAAATTTATTTCCATTTGGCAGTCTTGTTTCAGTCCTATTTTCAAAGCTTTTGATACCGTACCCACTATATCATTCTTGACAACTTGCTAGCGGCGGACCAATGAGATCCCTTTTTCTGGTATTGACCGCCATGGCCCAGGCACCAAAAGTATCTTGAATCCTGCATTCCTTGAAATGTTTTTAAATCAAAACTTCCAAACACTTAAAAAACTTGCACGTTTGATTAAAAAAAAACACGGCGTATAAAATAAAAACCTAAACTTTTTTTACACAATGAAGTGATTTTTATTTTGTTAGTAAAAAATTATAAACAAAGAGGCGATTATTAATGGCGCCAAGGAATGTTTCAAAATAAACGAAAAATCTGTCAACACGACACTGAAACAAACACTCATCATAAAAAGCACATTACACGTCTTTTCATTTAGACTTATCGTGTTATTCTGATATAGAGAAATATATCTCAACTTAAGAACGTCTTAAAAATGCATCTTAACAACTTCTACGATCATAAACTCATACAACCTTTAAAAGTATCGCTTAGGTCAGACACAGCTGGCTAAGAAATTTGTTATAGAAGTGCTAATTAGTTTGGTAAGCGTCAGTTCTCTTTCGGCTAAGTGCTTTTTTACTTTCAAATTTATTTTTTTGTCTGTCCATCAATATGCACATATTATAGTCGCAAAACATTTTTGTAGGTCAAACAAGGACAAATTTAATCCTCTTCAGATTTTATCATTCATGTCGAAATAACTTTTATAACATTGCCGAACCAGAAGATGAATCTTATTTTGAGATTAATTTAACGATGCCAAAATTGATGCCGAATTCAGATTATAAGAAAAGGTTATTACACGATTTGATCTTGAGAATTCTTTTAACATCCAAATTGGATCCGCTTCAAAGAAATTTATTTTTTAGGTAACCATTCATCGCTCGAAATTTTGATAATTTAATTTACTCAAAAGTGTGTCATAAATGTTAAGTCCAGATTCTTGTTAATGTAAATTAAAGCCATAAACTTTAAATTAAGCTTCAGATGACGTTTTTATGCTTTTATAGGATCACATTTTTACTCTTCTCAGTTTTAATAGTTATTAAACCTTGCAGTTTCACAGTTTTAACTCAAAAATGCTTTTTTGCTGCTCTGTAGGTTCGTGTCAGATTTTGCGATGAAATTCAACGCTCCATAAATTATCAAGCATCGAAATGAATCGTTAAAACGATTAATGGGGAATCAATAAGTCGTAAAAGGTGGTAACAATTTTAATTTTGACTTATTTTAAATGATCATTTTAGTGTGTAAAACGAATATTATGTACAGCATATTGATCCAAGTTGACTTTCGGTCGATTTTTATGATGAGAAATATAATGGTTAACAAGCGAAAAATACAAGATTCGCTGTATATGGTTAAAGATTCATTTAGGTAGGTGAAAATTGATGTGTACTGTCCATATAAGTATGAAGTGCAAATTTAATCAAGACGTTTTCATATATTTAATCAATGTGTGACAGCCAATACGGAATGTAATTTATGTTTTATATTTACATTTAGATAGGAAATATTTCCTAACGCCATTAAATTTATGTTATTTGCTTCAACTCAATTAATTTAATTAGTGTTATGCAATGTCATATTTAACTTGAGTTGTAGCTTTATTATAGAGAACTTTGAGACATAAAATTTATAACAAATCCCCCTTATAGAAAGTCGGCTTTTAGTAAAAGGCCAAACCAGATTAAAGAAATCCCCTTCCTTTTCAAACCATCAACCGAAACGATATCCAAATGTCACAAATCTTAAAATATAGGTTTTGATTTTTATGTTTTTATTATTTTAAAATGGAGAATTTGATATTTTTTGATGCATGGGTGTTCCTTGCTTTTTTTGAATTATCGTTTCGGTTTAACAATCTCGTTCTATTTATAATATAGATTTATAGGTTTAAACGGTATATTAATTTAATAGGAAACTATTTTTAAATAGAAATATACACCTAACAGGATTTATTTTAATTAGTTAACTAAATTTAGCACTATGGTTAATGAACAGTTGACAAAATTCTGATCCCTTTTTTTATAATAGTACCTACCTTTGATATGATAACTTGATGTCCTATAATCTTAACTCTTTTATTCGACATTTATTTTACATACCAGTTAGGGCCCTTTAAATTTTTATGATATATTTTTATAATAATTTTGATCAGTAGTGTGGTATAAAACATACATCGACAGGATAAGGAAAGGGAAAACCGCGGTTCTATTCCTGGTGACGCCGGATGCACTGCTGTGATCTAAAGTTTAATATCAAAATTTATTGTACACTTTATATTTTATCCAGAATATAATTTCTCGTCGGAAATTCTTTGCTTTTTTCGTCAAAAATGCGATTGTTTTAGGTTAAACCTTGAAGTTTGCAACATTAAGCAGTCCTTAAGTTTCCGATATTATGCTCGAACCCCAACAAGAACAAATTTGTCGAAGAAAGTCCAAAAGGTCGCGGTTTGACCCTTTTCTATGCATCCTATTCCCAAAATAAGTAGATTTTAGCAAACTTAAACTAAATAAAATTAAGTGTAAAACTAGAAAAGAAATATTATTCTAGATCCTATAGTAATTTACTTATAGTTAATTTATTTTTAGATTGTTTCCTGAAAAAATGTAGACTTCTTTCCTATTCATCTGATAAAAGTGGTTCAAACATGTGTAAATGTACATAGACAAAATTATTTAGAAAACTCCTCACATGTTTAATTTCAATGCACCTAATAAGGCACAAAGTGAGATTTTTTTAATGTTCCCAATTAAATTAAAAAATAATAGAAAATTCAACAATGGTTTAATTTTCTATTTAGATACCTACCTACAAAACCTGTCCAAAATATTCCAAAAATAAAATTCTACAAAAAGCGACAAGTAGGTATCATAGGGGGGATTGACATTAAATCAACTTCTGATAACCTGTGTTACTTTTTTTCATTTTTCATGAACTGGAAATCAGCGAAAATATGGTCTATAACCCGTAAATGACGGGTTATGCTTATGGCACGGAATAAACTCAAAAATTAAAATCGCGTTGGAAAATAACGATGATTCCATTAACATTTTAGACTAAAATCTTATGTATATTGAAAAATTAACGTACAAGATACACAAAAAGCCAGCCATGACGCACACCATAATTCCAAATTAATCAGCCCATACCTAGTAGGTACATCACAATCAGAAAACCTCCCAAAAACACAAAGTTATGAATTGATCGTTTTCTAATACTCAATGAAATTCTAACAAAAAACTAAATGAAATACTATATTACAGTCCTATAAAGAACTACATTTTCTTTCGATTTTTTCTCCAAATAACGTAGTTTTAAAATTTCCATGTAGACTTTTTTACCTGTCCATGTGACACAAAAGTAATCCACTTTTTAAGAGATACGCCCAGAAGAACAACACCTTTTTTGTTTTCAAAACTGTTATCCATAGGTTTCCTAGGGATCCTAAGGAAAATCCTTAGAACGTGGTTTTCGATGACAACTTCAGAGCTTTTCCGCACAGCAGTGAATAAAATGATTGTAGCCAGAATGATGGTCAACATCCGGAACGGATAGGCGCCAGAACAAGAAGAAATTTTACAATTTTCGGCAAAAATTTAATGAAAATTAGAGATTTTCAGAAAATTGTATCTTTAAAACCATTGGGGTTACAGTATTCTAACTTTTTAGTTTTACGTAGAATTCCATTCTGTAAACTTACGTATTTAAGTTATCTTGGTTATACCCAATTTGTACTTCAGGTAAACTGAAACAGTAATAGTGACAGAAAATAGGGTTAAAAAACGTTCAATTTGGAAAGTTCTCAGTTAAAGGCTTATTAGGCCTACAGGATTGTTCTAGGGTGCTACCCGAACTGCACCACGGCTTATCAGGGGTCATTTCTTGTACCCAGGTAAATGTAATCCCTTGACCGAACTGCACCACGGTCAAATGTCGTTCCGTAATCGCTTTACCGAATTGCACCACGAGCAAACCGAGCAGGTATCACAAGCAAACAGATAATATAAAGAAATAAATACACAAATATCTAAATTCTTTGCAATTTAAATTTCGAGTTTAATATATATTAATTCATATTATATTATACAGGGTCGGAGCAGGTATTAATAAAATAATAACCCAAAACAGTGAAAAATTTAAATTTTTTTTGCCTTCGAATTTTGGGGTGTGCATTCGATGAGGAGGGTAATCCATCGTCAAAACCTACTCTTCCGGGGCGCCCCTACGCTCCGCTCCGGGTTGCACCCCTCCAGAGCGGTTTTGACTCTGGTTACTAGGCTAAACATACGAGAAGCGCCACCGATCAAGAAAACCGGGATAAATGCAACCGGGATGTGAGAGACCCTCGAAATAGCATTAAAAAGTATAGTCGCGGTATGCGGCAGTTATCTATTACGTTTAACCCCCAAAAAATCGCGTAAAAATAATCGATGTTACATGTAGGAGGCATCAGGTTAAACTCCAGCATTGTGCTTTAACTTTTAACAATAAAACCACCTTACCTAAAATATTACAATAGAGGTGGTGCAATTCGGACGACCGACCCTTGGTGAGGTGTTTACCTGAAATTACGGTGGTGCAATTCGGGTAGGAGATTTGTGAACTAATCTTTTCGTGGTGCAATTCGGGTGCACCGTGTTCTAGAGATTTAAAAATCTGAAAATTAGGTTTTTTGCCTAGCTGTATTAGTATCTCGAAAACAATAGATTCTAGGTTTGCAAAATTTTTATGATACAAAATTTATGACTTTGTGATTTTCGGAACCTTCTTTTGCAAATTTACTTCTGTTCAGGCTGAGTCTGATATCGAAAACCTGGAGGTTTTTTACCGGTGCTGAACTAAAAGGTTTAGGCAAATTCTTATAGTTTCGTATTAATATGACTGATAAAGTTTAAACGCGGTGTCAATAAATATTTTTATATTTTTTCAACTGCGAGAAAGTGCTTAATATAACCCAACTGAAGAAATTACCAACGCGCAATTTTCAATACGATGGAATCATATAAATCGAGTTACTAGCTTCTTCGGTGGTATAGTTCTATAGTTGTTTCAGCTTCACATCAAGCTGATACTACTGCCTTAAACCGTTTGGCAACACCTAGAACTTAAGTTTATTATTTTCAATATTTCGTGCGATATTTTTAGACATGCCATTTCTTTTCACAATGCCTCTCAAATTTCTTGACTCTATCCAACTCTCCATCTTTGTAGTGTTTCATTAATTAGCAAGTACTAATACCTGAAATTTTGTGTTGATTACGAAAAAGTGCTTAAGTCAATATTTGTCAGACTGGCGACAGATATGGCGAAAACAAATTTAGATAAAATTTAACTTTTGGTGTATTGACGAACAGTTTGAGAGTGTATAATTTTTTCTTTGATATTTATTATTAAATGTATATTGTTATTACAGGTATATAACTAAATAATTATTCTATTAAATTTCGGACTATTACTTAGGCCCAGTTGTTCAGTTTCGGGTTATTTTTTAACCTGGGTTATTTTCCATAGAAATGATTGTTTCAAGAATTGTTTCCATGGAAAATAATTAAGGTTAAAAGATAACCTAATACTGAACAACTGGGCCTTAACCAGTTATACGCAAAGAAAGAGCAGGTTTTTTTTTTATCAGAATAAAGCAAAAGTCCAATTTGGTAAAATATGACTTTTTCGCAATCATCATAAAAATAGAATAGACATAAAAAATACCCAATTTTGTAATTTTCTAAATTTCTAAATTTTCCGATCTTGTTGCAAAATTCATATTTCATTAAAAAATACCGATTTTAAATACATAGGTACCGTTAGACATTCTAATCACAGAACTATCATAACATTTTAAATCTTAATAAAATAAGTTCATCTACTCATCTACATAATATCAAAACTTGATAAATGATATAATAGACAATAATAAATCAACGTATTTAATTACAGCCATAATTTTAAAAAGAAGCAATGACTTCTCGTTTTTGACTATATAAATGTTTATATTTTTGATAGAATTGAAATGATTGATAAATGCCATCCATCCATAACTGTCTTTTGTCGCACCGAAAAATATTGGTTTTTGAACATCTGTGTTTACACTTAAGTACTCAAAAATATAAATTAATTCTTTCTTTAAAATTGAAACCTTCAAGAACCAATTTAGTCATTTGATTTTTTAGTTGTAAAAAAACCTAAGCAAAAACCAAGTTTTTCCAGTTAAAAGCTTTATGTAGATGAACTGAAAAGTAGAAAATACATAAGTTTTTCTTTTAAATTTCTAGCATCAAGTTTTCCTTTTGAGGTTCAAAGCTTTGATGGCTTATATTTTTCTTCCTATTCATTTCCCTTACGCCATCAAAACTTTAATCCTCAAAAGAAAATCTTGATGCAGGAAATTTAAAAGAAAACATTATTTTCTATTTTTGAGTTCACCTATATAAATCATTGAACTGGGAAAACTTGTTGATAACTCCTTTTTCGTAAATTTAATTGACAAATGTGCTCGTCACGCCATTTCAACACGCAACGAGCACAGACAGGGAGGAAATCGGAAGACGTAAAAACGTTGTTAAAACCGATGTATACCTACATAATTGACAAATGTCAGATTGATTTTTTCAAAGTTTTACCAACAATTCCAATTTTAGCGCATCTAACGTCCAAATTATTGTTTCTTAACCTCTAAGAAACACCTCTTGCTGTTTTATAAATTTTTATTTGGTCTTAATAAGGCCAAATAAGATAATTATAATAGTAAAATCAGATAAGTTTTCTACTTTGTTAATTCTTACCAGGGCAGCATTTTTTTAAAGTTACTGAAAGAGAACATCCTTAACAACTTTTTTATCATAAAATTAACAGTACCTACTATAGTATTTAGCCGTTCGGTTACATCAGAAAATAGTTCTTTTGACTACTGTAAAAACTCATTATGTTAATACAAGTAATTTTTAATTTTTTTTTAATAACTTAGAACTTACTGAGATAATTTGTTCCTATCAAAATAATAAATTAAACAAATCAACAAGAAATATGTAATTAGAGAAATTTATATAAAAAACTAATTTTTTCAATAAACCTTACCTACATTTATTTTCAATAACGTCCTTAATTTTTCTAGGTATAGTTTATACTAAGTTCTAACATTTTTTTTAGGTAAAATCATCCAATATTTCTTATAACTTCTGTTTTAGTAAAATTGTGAAATTTTTCTGGCTGGATATACTAAATCGTTTTTTCATTTTATGTCGAAAAGATCAAAACAGTCATAAAAGGTAAAAAAAATTAGAAAGTAGCAGCTTGTTTTACTTTAATGTAAATAATTTTGAAGTAATTAAAATTTTAGTATACTTTGGTGGGCCAACTGTACATTACATTATTGCCATTAATAAAAGCAGGAGTAAATTTTGAAGCGTTTTACTAATTTTAGGCTGTTATATTGATGATGAGGCTTATGATCTGACTTCGTGTCCATTCGTCCGCATAATTCAAATTCCTCATGATTAAATGATACTTTATATTATTTATAATACAATATTTCTTCTTCTTCGTCACTGCAAGGATTAGGTCTTATGACCTGCTCCAGTGCCCATCGTTTTCTCGGTCTCCCGACATCTTTCTTCCTTCTGATTTGTAGCTCCATGCTTTCAGAGAAGTAAATATAATATTTATTGAACTCGTTCTATGTTACATTAAAGTATATTTTATTATTTCATTATACGACGCTATTATTAATAATAAAATAATTATAATAGGTAATAACTACTATTAAGGCTAAATTCTGCCTCGTTTATATATAGTTTATTTATATATTAATAAGTAAGTAGTAATTTTTATAATCTCATAATCGGCAGCTATCTTTCCTTTTAGAGCCAACTATATCTAAATACTTACTAGATTATACATTTATAGACTGCGTACAAAAGCTCAAAAGTTATACAATGCGCGAAGGGCGAAATACATACATATAAATGTTACGTGAAAACATTAGCTTGGCGCAAAAATTTAAAAAATGTGAATAAAAAAGACGTAATTACTCGTTCTTGAAAATTAATATGAAAAAAATATCACTATGCATGTAATTTAATAAAAAAGTTATTGTTATTTATTTTATTTTGAACTTTGCTTATTAAAAATAATTTGTAAAATCAATATTATGTTCGGAACATAAATTCTTCGAGGTTTTTTTTTAGGTTATGATGTTCTTCCTGATTTTTAAACACTTTTTAATATCTACTTTGTAGATTTTAAATAAAAATCACACCAGTGCATACGTAGGGCCTGTCAGCCCCATGCTTTAAATCGACGATTGTTTGGATATTTCAGGAAAATAAGATAATTTTTGAAATCGATATAATTTATTAAACTTGCTGAAGTCGCAATAATTTACATTGTAACCAGTAACATTGAAGTTGTATAATAATAAATTATTGTATTAAGTGCAGTTTACGTTATGCCATTTTGGTTACAAGTTGTCATAATACGCAATTCTAATCGTAATATTTGCTTATGAGTTCACCCTCGGGCTGTATCGTATGCCGAATCTTATAAAGTGAACTTCGAATTATTTGATTTTTACCTACTTGTAAACAAAATCGCATAATGTAAACAACACTTTACGGTGAAACAAAACCATTTGCACCACCAGCATGAAAAATAATTAATCTTTGCCCTTTAGTCATCGGGGACTTCAGACCGTTATTACTTCCTTCATCCCAACATTTAGGAACGGTGTGGGAATTATGGATATAAGCTTCGTCTGTGTAAACAATATTTCGTCCTTGTTTATATTTTATAAGGTCTCAAGAATGTAACTCGTTTACCTCGAATATCATTTTTTTCCACAAGTAATTTTCGATTACATGGAGCTTTTTTTCATCTAAAACCAATTTTATGCACCACACGTCGAAATGATGTATGTTTACCAGCAAATCCATGATCTTTCTTCATACTTTCATAAACAGCTGGCATTTTAATATTTTTCTTATGATAGGTAATGTTGGAATAACCTAAAAAAAATATTTTCGTTTTTTATTTACAAAACTAATTAAACAAATTTTATTACTTACCATCAAACAATAGAACCTGTCAAATAGCCTTAATGAAGGCTGATTGTTATTTATATTATGAAATAATACTAATACCATTTAATAATAAAACGCGAAATTTGTGTAAAACTGTCAAAACAAAGCAAATGTTTTCTAGTTGGGCTTTTTAGCATTTGGACGTGATTTGGTTATTGCGCCGGTGACAGTATAACTTTTGACTTTTCGCATCTACTCTACCTACCTATACGAGTATTATGTATATAAAATGACCATTAATGTTAATTAATATGTTAGGCGATGTATCAAACGAAATTTTAAATATTTTACTACAATCCTTCAAGCAAAATTTACCTACCTATATTAGATGATATAATTATATATAATAAAATAAAAAAATGGACTTCTGACCATGTGTTCTTACATTCACCAAGTAGCAATCATCCATCATAATTTGTGAAATGTTGTTTTTTTTACCGAATACTGTTTTTATTCGGATAAATTATATGGGAAATAATGGACCTGCTAGATTACCCTGCTTGGTTGCTCTGCTTGTATATTTTATAAAATTCTAATTTATGCTTTGAAATCGAAACAATTTGGTTTCCATCACATACCTATCTACATTTAATTTAACCCATTCTAATACTTTTTCAAAGTTATGAAATAATACTTCATAGTTCAGGTGGTCATAATATATTAACTTTTCGGGAATACAGAAGAATGATTTATTTTCGCTTATTGGATTGAAACTCAATAAACAAAAACCAAATGTGATCATGTTTCAAATTATTTACAATAGAATAACATTTTTAGGTTTGAAGGTGGATGGTATCCTATAATAGAAAGCTCATAAATTATAACTAACAGATGAGATTGGTGTTACTCTTAATTATGGTACTCTTTCATTGTATTATTCATAGAATGACAATTGTAATCAAATAAGTAGGTGAATTTTGATAAACTGAAAGCTATTTTTTATCCAAAATACAGATGAATATTTATACAAGATTTAATTTTGTTCTTCGATTTTATAGCTAAAATTAAAAGTCTTCAAAATGAGATTAACGATTAACGTCAGTCTTACGCTATTTTCTTTAGCTAACGTATGCCAGGTAAGTGTTTTTTTAGAAATTCCGGAATACCCCTATAGCGGTTGGATTTCGAGCTATTACCTTCAACACCCTGATACAATAAACGTTTAATGGCGGTAATAATTTGAATAAAGCAATAACTGAAATTATTCTGCTATGCTGGTTCAATGAATTAATTTTTTTACTATTTTCAATTCAAGTTTGAACTTGAATTTTTCAGGAATTTAAAAAAATAAACTCTTGCCACATCATAACAAGTATTCTCTTGCATCAGGTATACCAATTCTACCTGCGTGGATACCCACAAACACATATTTTTAAATTGATAGAGTAATAAAGATATAAAACAATAAAAAGAACTGTATAAGTAGGTAAGTAAGCATTTATGCAAGTTATGGTGAGTTCATGCAAGAAAATTCAACGTAACGTAATTTAATAGTTATAATATAAAAGTTCAGTGTACGTAACCCCATATAAGCGTTTACGCAATACCTCATTTAATTTAATTTAACGTAACGTCAAGAAAAAGTTGGCCAACTTTACCTTATGCAGATTATGCTAAATGTAATTGTACCAACCACCAACGATATTTGCTGAAACCCGACATGAAAAGTGATAAATTTATAGCATAATTTCATGTAAGAAACAATTTAAAAACATAACATTCAACTTAAACTTATGTAAACGCTTTGTTATGCACAAATTCAGCATTTCCAACTAAAATAAAATAAGGCAAAAAAAAATAGTCCACAGTAGTTTCTTTGTTAAAAAAAGCACACCCTTTTAGTTCTTATGGCTGCAGGCGGCATAATTTATTTTTACAACCCTTAGTTTCTATTTTATACAACTTTTATATGTGCGTTTCCAATATGTGCCCAAACAAAGCTTCCGACTTTCGCTTTCATTTTAGATCCCACAATTTTTTTGTTCTGTTTTTGCAGAGCTAACCCTACTACTATCGTAAAATATTTCCGCATTCTTTTAACTTTTGCTTTTACCTACTTTACCTAATTCAAACTTTTTTTACTTATTCATGCAGGGACTCTTGTAAAGATTTATGCTACTTTTACACACAGTTTGTTGTTTTTATGTTGGAAGTTATGAGTTAACTTTTTTTGTCTTTTCATTAAAATATAGTTACATTGTTATATAGAGTATGTACGTAAAAAGAGAACCATCAGTTTTGTGATGATCTATAAGTCATAAAGTAGAACTGTTTAGTGGCGTCACCCCTACTTTTATAATTAAACTTGCAATAATTCCTAAGTGCCTTAGCCTCGTAAACATTCGTCTCCAGCAAGTCTAAACGTTTCTGCTTGTCGATTTAAATTTATGACATGTTTTACTTACATTATTAACTCTGCTTACTTAATGCCAATAATGAAATTTGCGTTTTATCGCAGATTTTCAATTATTATTAATTTAGAGTGAGTAATTATTGAGTTACGCAAGGCTTAAACAAAAATATTAGCAATAACGTGACTTATTAATGCATTTTATTTGTAAACCTTTTTAAATCTGCGTTGCACGTATGCATAAATGCATGTCCATATAACAACGCGCACTAATTAATATTAAGGTCATTAAAGCTCTGTTAGATTTAATTACCTGAACTCGCTTTAATAAGCTCTTTGCATTTACATTAATTTATAAAACATACAAAATGGTCATGAATTGTTAAAAAGCTTAAATTTTTTTCATTCTAAGGGTCGTGAGAAAATTCCAGGTTTTACAACATGATTATTATCCTAATAGAGTAATTTTAATAGAAATTCTTCGGATATTTATTTCGGAACATATTCAAAAATTTCAAGAAAAAAAAATCACCGAGATTCTCGTGAAGTATTTTCCAATAAAGACAATCACAAGAAAACAATAAGAAGAACGTAAAGGTGACGGTAATATATTGAAAATGGAACAAGAAAGAGATTATAGAACCTGTTTGTCTTATATTCAAGTGGATATAAAATTTTTAACTTTGTGCAACTTTTATTGATTGAAAAATAAACAACACTTTAATGATAGATGTCAGGATTGCAAACCATCTTTACCATAAATCTCTCTTCTGGAAATTTTTGGTATTCAAACATAATTGCTTATTTATTTAACATTTAAGAGCGTCTGTCGCACATATTTCTTATTTAATTGTTACAACAAAGTGTTTTCAAAAGCAAACGTTAAAATTTTTTTTCTTGAAAAACTGAAAGAAAATTTAAGTTTCAACGATGATTCATGTGTAGGAGCTGCAAGTTAAAATTAATTGACTGGCGTTTCTTTTTTCTTTAGGTATTAATTTATTTAATGTAGTAAAGTGTGGGTATTGTTTTTATTATAATGTTTATCGCTTGCCTTACGGTTATTACAAAAGAACCACAGGGAAAATTATATTTCAATATTTACATTTTGTCTTCCAACAGTTAAGTGTTTTGTCATGATTGATTGATAATTCGATTTTATTACCAATAAGTAGAGCACTGAAAATTAATTGGATATTAAGATTATTATAACAGGTTTATTATAATATTAACAATTGAACTTTATATAAAATAATGGTTTTATCACATATTGCTGACAATCTGAAATATTTACATAATTGCATTGACTCATACGAACCACGTAATGATTCATTGATTACTTATTCATTTATTGCAATTAACTAATCGAAGATTAGCTATAACTACGAGTACTTAGAAAATTGAAGAGCAATCAATATCAAAAAATACAGAATATTCTTGACGAAAATTCAATCAAGTTTTTTCTCGAATCTTGACATTTACTATGCAATAATTGTATTTCTTACAATTAAGTTATAAGTTAATTTATAGTTAAGGGTTGTTATAATTAAAATGTTCATCTGCTCCTAAAAATAGTTAAAAAAGATATCACAATAACATAAATATATTCTACATTCAGCAGGTGCCATGTTTTTGAAAACTTCCCCCAATTAAAACACCTCGATAAAACTATTTTATTATTTTCCTATGCTAATCAAGCAGAAAACTAAGAAATTGGAGGGTATAACGAGAAAAATTTAATTAGATATCTTGGTATTGATTAGAAAGCCAGCTTAGCGTTTTGTAGTCAATTTCAAAATTAAACCTGTAAAAGTTTTCATGGCTTCTCTCGGGTGGGGCTTTGTAAGTTATGTGACAGCTGTTCACGGTAAATTCATGAATGCTCCAGCAAACTTGCCTGGTTTCTGCATTCTGGTTCTCTACTGGATGAAGGAAACTTGAAAAATGTTTCGACGCATTCAAACTTTTAATGAATTACTTACTTCCATCGTATATCAAAAATTCAATTAACGAGTTTAAATTTTTTTATTTACGATGTAGACCACTGTTATGATTTTATGGAAGTTGGGTTTGTTAGTTAATTAAAATTAAACCTATCATTAGATAAAGTATAACAAGTATTAGGTAGATACATTAAAATTGTAATTTATTTCTGACGGGAATTCAAATTTACCCATTTCGAAACGATGATGATTAAACAAGAAAATTTGATCACGAAACTTGATAAAGGCCAACGAATAAACTACGCATTGAAAATTTAAGTTAGAGCGATGCACATAAACACTTCGCTTAAACTGTTTATTCAGTTTTAAATTAAATTTTATAATATAAGGGCACATCTACGTCGAGCCCTTGTGCAATTAGTTGATAAGAAACGTGCCCATTTTGCTTCGAATGGCGCGTAAATTGAACAGATAAGACCTAACATCGTAAAACGTTAAAATGCTTTTGTAAAATAAAATTTTAGTTTACGTTCGCTGATGATTTTAGTTTCTTGTTTTATTACACGATTTAATGGTGTTAACAAATGCACAAATATATCAAAAACTTATCAGCATCCATGCACGTACTTATTCCCTAATGAATTTCCAAAATAAAATTTTTTGTGATATCATTAAATGCAGTTTCAAGATCGTAAAAATTTTTACTAATAATTAAAATGCCAAAGAAATAAAATCAAGAGAAAGTGAAGTCTCATTTATCATGGTTAGGTTATTTTTGAAAGTCAAATTTGGTTTTCATGAAATACCTTGAATAATTTTTGATAATGTTTGATTTATTAAATTAGTAAGTAAATATCAGGTCATCACCTCCAACATCAAAGTACCAACATAAATCTAGACTATAAAAAATTGGTGATGACATTGTGATTAGATTAAAATTGTATCTATGAAAATAGATATCTCATATTTCCTCATTTCAATTTGTTTTCCAATATAAATCAACAATTCAAATAAACACCGCAAGGTTTTGTAATTTTTATTACAAAAAAGTCGTTCTGATACAAACACATTTAATTCATTACTTTTTGATTTAAAAAAAACCCAGTCAAAATTATCGTCTTATCCCAAATAAAATTTTCAATTTCTTGTACCACTGTTTTTCAAGATGTAAATAATTTAAAAAAAACGCTAGCAAAACAGCTTGAAGAAATATTCACGTATTTTTTATATCGTTCTGTTTATACCAAAAAACTGATATTTCATAATATTGAACATTTTTGTGTGTTTTAGGTAGTATACAAAACTGAATAAAAATTTAATTTTGTTGCAGAAAATTAGGTACATTTTAAAAGTTTCACACGCGGACTAAATATTTTGAAGCACAAACCTTAAAGTATATTCTTAAAAATATATTCAGTGTCACCAGTGGAGGATTCCCGAAAAGGATAAAAATAATTTAAAGTATGACAAAACAATAAGCTCTTCTAAACTTTGTAAGTTTGCAACGCTTCATCTTGGAATGTCATGAACCGATTTTTATAAAATTTTCACAAAATGATTTTGTGGAATCTAAAATAGGTTCTACATAAATTTTTATTTCCATGCTAATGCTCTTTTTAAAGTTTTTTAATGAGACTAAAATGGTTTTATGTATACCGTCGCGTTGCATCGTCCAGTTGTGTTAACTTGGTCATTAACAACACAGTACAAAACATTACGCGTTCGAACCTCGTATAAAAATCGTTTACTTTCGTGTTTCAGAATTCACTTTAAGCTTAAGATCCCCGTGCCCGTCACACATTTTTAACACAGACAGACAGGGAAAACCAGAAGATAGAATAAAATGAAAACATTTGAAACTCGACAATATTAACGGATAAAACTCATTACATAAATAAATATTGTCTTTTATTGTCGAGTAAAAGCAACTCTACTTATACTATATTCTACAATTATTGTACGTTAGAATTTTTATAAGTAGGGTACTCATAGAACAATTACCTCGGTAGTGTGCCATTGCCTTCCGAAGATCGCAATGGATAGGTACCTCGATATTATTAGTCAAACCGAAGTGAACCCTCAGCATAAGCAGCATTAAAAACAAATTTCTTCATTGTGTAAGTGGTACATATTTCAAGAAAAGGGTTAAACTCTCTGATTTTTATATTTAAAAAAATTTAAAAAAAAAACAAAAACCGACTTCAAAAAAAAGCACTACAAAAAAATTGCACTAAAAAGTAAAAAATAATTAGAAGTTATTAGAAGAAGATTTAACAGAAATTAGAAGTATATTTTTACAGTGCTGAGCATAAAAATTAATGTATTACGTCAATAATATACAATTATTGTTATTTTTGGAGTCGGTGCCAACCAAGGTTAACAAACGTGTATTAACGAAGTAGCGGAGTACCAGTAGGTATACATTTTATATCACTTTGACTGCAAAGAGTTTCACAGTCGACAAGATCGCAGGCGCTTGGCGTTAAACAACACGACATCGGTATTGCTACATTGTCGTATTAATGTGATTTCAAATACATTTTGTAAATTTCTTAACAGCTTGGCTGGCACCGACTCCAAAAATAACAATAATTGTATATTATTGATGTAATACATTAATTTTTATGCTCAGCACTGTAAAAATATACTTCTAATTTCTGTTAAATCTTCTTCTAATAACTTCTAATTATTTTTTACTTTTTAGTGCAATTTTTTTGTAGTGCTTTTTTTTGAAGTCGGTTTTTGTTTTTTTAAAAATTTTTTTTTTTAACTTTTTAGTGCAATTTTTTTGTAGTGCTTTTTTTGAAGTCGGTTTTTTTTAAAAAATTTTTTATGAAATTAATACAATTAATTAATGTACATTAATGTCATAAATTAATTCATTTGTCACTTTGTAACTTGATTTTTGCTAATTTTAAAAATATTGTGCAACGCCACTGAGTATATGTCAATGTCATTTTTAAGGTTAACATTCTTATGTCAAAGTTGTGCCCCCTATTCTCGAGCCGCTACTGACTATATGTCAATGTCATTTAATTAAACTTTTAGTGTCAAAATCGCAACGTAACTATGACAACGACGTTTATATATTTTGAATTTTTTCATCATTTTGAATTTTTTCATCAGTTATTTCAATTTAAAAACCAAAGTACTCAACCGATTTTGATGAAATTTATATGGGACCAATCTGAAACTATATCCTTTCGAATTGTGAAAAAATTTTGAAAATCGGTTAATAAATGACGGAGTTATGAGGTAACAAACATTAAAAAAAAATACAGCCGAATTGATAACCTCCTCCTTTTTTGAAGTCGGTTAAAAATACACATTGTCATTAGTATAGCAAATGAAATTTTTGATTTCGTCCAGAATTTCTAAAAACTTTTCATTTTACAATATTCTGGTTACCTGCTACAATGTAACAAAACTATTTGAATATTAAGATATTCTTATCTTCTCTTTTATCAAGGTTAATTACAGTATTGGGTCCTCAAAATAACTTAATATTTTTTCTGTTTACCTACACTTACCTTAAATTTAGCAAATGCAAAAATGCCCTGACGCACTGCTTTGAATGTGGTGTTTTATAAATTACTGTAATTCAAAATTCCAGTCGTCGGCAACATTGGAATATTAGCACTACCCTTGTGCTAATAGAGAAATAATAATATTCATAGGTTGCCCGATGACAGTCATTTCTAATATAGATTTCCAGTGGGCTTTAGCCCGATAGAAATTACACAAAACAACTGTCAAGGGCAACACGTCGAATATTTATCATTTCCCGTGGTCTGTTTGGGGAATACTGAGCGGAGGTAACAGTCCTCGTGCTGTTACCGTCCACACGTGGTTGTAATCTTTAAAAGTATCGCGAGATGTGATGAATATTCACCGTGAAGATTCAGCATTTAAATAATATCATTTCCTTTGGCTGTTACTAACAGAATTATAGGAAGAGATATCACTAAATGCTGATGCTTCTAGCTACTTTTTGTTCCGGATGTTTTGGTGATACTTTTAATTATTCTTCGGAGAAAAGACACTACATACACACAGGAGCACCATTATTTACTGAAAAGAAGAATTACCTACATTGATATTTAACAGAACTAAATGTTGCAATCGGCTGATTGGTATGTGGGACTCAGAGGTAACTATTTGCCTTTAATTTGAAAATTACGTGAGAATTATTAGAAAAACGTACAGGTTTTTAGGTCTGATAGCCGCATCTGATAGGTAATCACTAATCAGTGGCGACTGCTACAGGGAGGGCGAATAAGTCAGAATAATATTTTTCTTAGTGCGAATACACCGCTCGCAATTTGGTAGATACTCCGCTGAATATTGGACAATCCGACATCCCTTGGACAATAAACAGTGGCACGGTTTTAAACAATATTACTAAAAAGTTTAAAAAAAATTCATAGTCTCCCCTCACCCATGGTAGCAATCAACGAGTGTCCACAACAGATGAGCAGGTTAGTTAAACAACCCCCTTCCAAGGGAATACATTCGCGAAATTAAATTGTTTTTTACCTCCCACCCCAAACTTAAATTAAAATTTTAATTCCATGTTCATTTCTCAAGTTAATTATTAAAACATAATATTTATTGATTTAAGTTGTTGAAGTTAAATTTCAAGAACTTCTATGTCAAAATACTACAAAGACTGTCTATAACGCTAAATTCTTGTGATTCCTGAAAGCCTACATAAAAAAATGTTACGTTTTGATTCGTAATTGCCCAGGTTGTGCGGCCTAAAGGCCGCACTAAGGGTACGGATAATCACTAATCACGTGACATACACAGATTATATACATTTAGGCTATTAACTCTATATTATGTTGATAATAATGATGATGGCTTTTACCGCCCCTAAAAATATCGACAATAAAAATCTTTTTGATTTATTTTATTTATTTGCTCTTCCCGATTCACTTCAATATACAAATTAATGCTAACGGGACAGTCCAGAATCTCGTTTATGTCAAGAAATAAAAGAGACATCGGAACCTGTACTTTGTCGATCTGATTGGCTAAATATTGTTGATGTTTCGTATTGAGCCGTGGCGATTTAGTCTGAAGCAGGGATGAGCAACCTTTTTGTACAACGGGTCAGCCACAAATTTCAAAATGTTGTAAGGGCTACATTTAAAAACATACAAACACTAATGATCAACTCAAATTATTTTTTTCATAACAAAATAAACCCGGCGTAATATTTCATATCAAGAAATGCCGCTGCTTAAATTTTTGGAAATGATGGCATCAAGACCGCACGAGAAAGTGTGGCGAACCGCGGGTTGCTCACCCCTGGTCTAAAGGGTACAGTGGCAGGCGCTCTCCTGTCCAAAATTGGAAATAACTATTATACAAAAATAATTTTTTAAAAATTTGGTATTAAGTAGATACATAGTAAGTAAATTAAAATACAGTAAATATATTGTCGTGCTTTTTATGACGAAGCCTTTTAAAATTAAATTTTGATGTTTTTAGTAATTTGATAAAATGTGATTTGATAAGGAGCACGTCTGTTCGTTATATTTTAAAATGCTCTTTTTATTTAATAAAACCCAAATTTTTTAGTATGATAACCAAAATATTAATACATTTATTTATGTTCAAATCAAATTAATATGGTACAACAATTATCATCAAAAAGTTCATCACGAAATAATTTATACGTCCTGTACAATTTTACAATTATACCCAAAAGTGCATTTTCAATGTTTATCATCGAAAAAGTTTATAAAAATTCATTAAAATTCGCTCACTCTATTTCCGGTGAGTACAGAGTTCAAAATTCAACAACTGAATAATTCCGGTAAAGTAACAAGAATTCTTGTTTTACCGGCGCTTCCATTTTGTAATTTCTCTAGTTCCAAAAAAATCCCTTTAATCCTGTTTTAATTTTCGATTTCCAATTTGATAATTCGTCCCGCAATGTATCCTTTATCTGCTTTCTATGTTTATTCGTAGAAATTTCTGTGCTAAATTTTTCATTAATTAACTTTTTCCAGCCCAATCTTCATGGATCCTGATTATATGAATTCAACCAATTTGCCCAAATCGAACTACCCGTTCGCACAAATTCACTTCACAACCCAATCAACAAAAATTCCCTTTTTGATAGTTATAAAATCCAAGGCTCGCTGGACGATTCTACATTCCGTCCCTTCATACCTTATCTATAGTGGTCAATCGTGAACTCCTCAAAATTCGACTCCTCAAAAGTGTACAGCAGTTGGTGATCAGGTGGTAAAATGTTAAAATTACTTAATGATACTGTTTTATGCATTACATTTCTGCTGGGTGATATTCCATACCTATCCCCCCCCCCTCAACAAAATCAAATCCATCCAAAATATTTAAGGAAGAAAGCAGTGGTAAAAAAATTAATACATTTTCCTGTTTTTAAAATTTATCTGTATGATGATAGAAAATTGTAATTTCACCCTATGGGAAGCCCAATCGAAGCTTTTTCCTATAAATTTAAGATTGCCATTTAAAATCATACCTAAATGTTTGGCCACTTCTAGACCACCTGGAATCTGGACACTTATAACTGATTCATTCATTTGTTGCTATCAAATTAAAGTTATCTTTGTGGCAACGGCGTTGTTTAGTCCGAGAAAGATAGCAAATATGGCGAGCATGACGAAATTGAGAATTGCTGGTCACAGAGGCTTAAGGTGCGAAGCCGAAGGCCGACCTAATTATCGCGCTCTTAGGCCACTACCAACCTAAAATGTTAAATTTGCAATAAATATATACTTATTTTTCGTGTTGGGCATTTATTTATTAAATTAATATAAATGTTATTAAACAATTTGACAAACAATTTGGTACAAAATTACAATCACTTAATATAGTCCTAATAATAAGTACCTAATGATCACAAATTAATGTCCATACTAATTGACGAAGCATTTTCTTATAAGGGAAAAGCCTGACTTCCTTTGCCGGGCATGTAGCTTTTGAAGTTTCTCACTCCCCACTTTGCCATTTTTACATTTTATATTCTAACTTTTCAGGTATTTATGAAAGAAGTGTTTAGATAAGTGATACGATATTGATAAGTGATATAATATCCCAGGATATCTAATCACCTTTCGTATTATAAACACCTAAAACGTGGAAAGTTGCAAAGTAAGGACTGAGAAGTTTAAGAATCTGGGATTCTACAAATTTTGTAAAAATTTTATATGGGACATGACACGGCAACATAACTCTACCCTTATTAACAATGAAGATCACACAGGGTTTGTCTATTAAATTCACAGAAACGCTAATAACTTTTTTGCAGGCTGACATTTACAGTTTTACGATTTTTCTCAGCGGAAGCAATACCAAACCTACGTCGGTTAAAATTTCAGCGTTTTAGTGGTCTCGAAGTATCCAAATAATTTAGCGTGCCGGAGATCAGAGTTATTTACTTATATAATTTTTGTATTATCTACTTAATTTTATTATTCAGAAATTCCTGTCCTGAATGTTCTACATACATTCAAAAATAGAGGAGAAATATCATATAAAAAATTCTCCTAACGTACTTTCCTGAAAAGCTCTCGACTACTGACGATGATCTCTACACTGCAGTTTTTCTAGAGTTACTTTTGAGTCCTTTCAGGTAGGCACTTCAAATTTAGTATGTAGTTGTCCTTAATATACAAAGAGGAACAGGAATAAGTTAGGCGACTATTTTACATTTCTATTTTAATTTTCTAAGACATATTTATGAAACATTTTCGGCCTATTTTCGAACATAGAATATTATGTTCCTATTCTAAGGACAGGAATTTCCGAACACCCTGAATAATGCGGGTATGATGGAGGTTTAATTTTAACGTAAATAAAATTTTATGTTGGCAGGGATTTGACCAAAACGCCCAGTAGAGCAACCAATATGAACAGATCACCCGTAACCGATGATGACAAGTTTTTTTTTATACAAATATTACATTAATGAACCAGAGAATGGCTCGGTGTGATCGCTGATTGTATGCAGAGCCTCAAAATGATAAACAAAACGATTGATTTACACGGACATAACCATCAATAATTCCTATACAAATATAATAGGAGTTCTTATGACTGTATTAGAAGATGTTATTTTTAAATAATTTAGAAAAATTTAAATTACTCTTTGTACTTAAATAAAAAATGTTTAAATGATAAATGAGGTATTTTCCGTTTTAACTTGTTCAGCTTAAGACAAGCAATAATGATTAACGATTATTTCAGTATGTAATGAGAAGCTAAAGCCGCATCCAATGGAGAAAAACAAATCGTCCTGTGATGGTAAACCAACTTCTTCAAGAACAGGTTCTTCTCAATTCCAAGGCTGCTTCCAACGAAAGAATTGTAAAGTTCGTCGACGTGACAACTATTCAAAAATTCGTCGACCAATAAATGTCATTCTTTGGAGAAGGAATCAGATAACATAATAATATAGTTAAAATATGTGTTTATTATGCATAAAAATGGTGATTTCTGGAGAAAAAACAAACTCTAATTTATGTTCAAGATTATTTTAATCTGCGATGGGTGTAATTTATATCTCCACCATAGATACCTATTTGTGATGGCCTAAAATGGAATACCTGGGTTAACTAAAAAATATAACGAAGGCGTATTGGACAGGTAGTTATATCAGGTGATACTTTTATATCTTGACATCCCGCTTTAAAACAAGAATGACTGCAGCATAAAACACGATTAAACTTTTACGTCGTTCATTTGCATATTGTACGTGTCTCAGTTTACAATGAAAAAGAACAACCAAACGAGCGACATAAAGTTTCAAAAAAGTCTGTGTACGTTTTTTAACAGTGTTTTTCATTTTCATATTGCTTGAAGTACCCATTTTGATGTGGGAATGATTTTGCCACCATGCAAGTTGGAAATTTAAGTTTTTATGCAAATCAGCGTTGTTTCATTCTTCAGATTCTGAAAGTATAAATTAATATAAACTTGTAAATTCAAAGGTGTTGCACCTTTACTTTATTTTATGAAAATAGAAAAACCGTATTGACAACGTTCAATAAGACGATTTATTGCAAATAGTTTGTTTAAAATTGTACACTTGGATGAATTTTACTTTAGGTGAACATAAACTGGACAAATTTGTTTCAGCAGCTGCTGCTGTATTTACCTATTGATATATCTATTTTATGGCGCAGAATAAGTATCGATACTTTAAAATTATTGCAATAATTAGCACCCGTTTAATATTTTATGTGAAAGATACTTCAGGTACTTAAAAATCCAAAATGGTCGCAGAAGCTTGTAAATAAAGGACTCTTTTTTTAAATAGGAGATGTCGCACGCTAAGTTAAACATTTGATTTGTAAATTTATTACTTGTTTAAATATAATTTTATTTATGTGCTAATATAAAATATAAGTATCACTTAATAACGATAAATAAATAAATTGAAAGCTTTCTCGTTAAATGGTAATTGAAAAATTACACCGAATGAAAAAAAAGACAAAACTGCAACTTTATTATATTGTATCCACTTTATTACTGACATGGAATATTAAAAGAATATTAAAATAACCAACCCTGTAAATACGCATACATATTTAACAGTAATAGTATATAGAGCAGGGACAACAAATGGCGTCGCATATATAGAGATGGTCGTAAGAAATAAATGTTATAGGCACTTAAATACTTTGTGGCTCTTAACACATTTTAACATTTTATTACTACGTACTTGTGGTTATGTGCAGGTAAGTTCACAACTTTAAATTTTCAAAAGTTTTATGCAACGTAAGTACTAATAAAACTTTTTTTTCAATTTAAATGCTGTTTACAATCCCATAAGTCATAATTTCAAAAATGATTAAGGGTTACTCGTATTTAAAAATATTCATACCGTGGAGGTAATTTAAGTCATCTTCCGTAGAAAAATTCTTGATATCGTTTACCATACTGAAATCTATAAGGATGATTTATACTTATTTTAAAATAAATGGGGTGGGACCGATTTCCGACGGATCATTCTAGATTTATCTAACGTTAGATGTGTTAAGTTGGAACATTTTTTGTTTCAATTATTTTCATAATTAATTTATAGAATTTTGAAGAGAAAGCTGTTTGAATATAGCAGATGAATAAATAACGAGGGTAATAAAAAGTTTAAAGAATAAAAGGAAGTGTGCGACTCGCTGATATGCATATGGATGTTTCCAAAGCTAAAAAACATTCTTGGAACATGTTACAGCAATGGAATGGTGAGAATGAATCTAACTAATAAATACAAGTTATTTTTTCGAACCGCAGTGTAATGCTGTATAAAATCATGGCATTATACAATATGTAACATTATAATTTTGTGCAAAAAAAAATCATAAAATGTAGATGTTTAAATTTAATATATATTTTTTACTGAAACTGCTTTGTAAGTTTAAACTGTTGCATCTTTCAGTTTGTAAATTCTCATCAGCCAGGTATAATTAAATTAACAGGCTTTTAGAAATTAGTATACGGCAATATAATATTAAAATATAAAATATAAAAATATTTAATTTTTATTACCCATTTAATAATAATAAACAAAAAAAAACAATTATGTTTTCCCAATAAAATATCTCTTATAGCAGTTGTACATAGCTAGTGAAAATTGATATGGGAAAATTATGAGGTAAGTGACAGTTACGGATAATATTAAATCATTTGCAATTATGTATTTATGATTTATTATGTACCTATATCTTGTTTATGTATTACTAAGAAAATTTAATTTATTACACATACGCTGCGATGGTAATTACATAGTGCTGAATCCAATTCAATGTAGTGGTTCTTTAAAATTCCCTTTTTTTTACATTAATTATATTAACAATTTACGTTATTTTGTTCTTAAATGTTAAATAAATATTTACACAAAAAAAATTGTAGAAATTATTTTTATAGAATATTATAATATTTAAACCTAAATATTATATCTTAAACCTAATATATTATATTCTATCTATAAATAGTTTGTACGTACTATATGTAATTTTCTAATTTTAATTCTAATAACCATTTTTTGTTGAGCATCTGGCATAATGACAATGGTCATGGCCTGAACGTCAACGAGATCAACTGCTAATGCAAGACGACCCGGTTTGACTCCGGGTATAGTCTAAAACTGCTTGACCATCTACTGTGCTTTGGAGGGTACGTAAAACCGCCGGTCTTCCTGTATTAATGATTTGCCATCATAACAATAAAAATAATGGGTACAAGCAAGCCTGACAAGCTGCCTAAGATGTAAAAGCAAGCTCGCCGAAAGTTTTAAAAGCCAAAATTCTTCTATTGCACGAGAGCACAAATTTCGTTACATAAAAATATTAAAATTTCAAATGAGTACTTTTAGTTAGTGAGCTCGCAGAAATTCATCAAACAAGGTAAAATACTCTAAAGATTTTAATACAGACAATTTTAAAATCATCCCAAATCACTACGCAAGTAGTGGAAAATTGATAATAGCCGACCGACTAATGTATTCCACTAATTTGGAAGCAAAATAAATTAAGAATCAGCTGTCACACAAAAGGCTGGGTGTCAAAGTGACAGCTAATCACCTTTAAATCCAACAAAATGGAAATTCCATCAAATTCTCAAACTTCACCGACAAACAAAGATTCAACTTACTCCGAAAACATCTCCTTCGCAGATAAAGCAAAAACCACTAACACTTTCCCATCTAAAGAACAAGCAATAATTATCCAAGCTGAAAATCAAATCCAATTGAAATCATACGTTACAGCAGTCGGACAAATAATCTCCCCTGAAAGCAGACTATTTGCATCTCGACTATCAAATGGACGAATTTGCATTTACCTAACAAACAATAAACTGGTCACCAACTTCGTAAACAACCATCCCATCTTGAAAGTAGAAAATACTCTTGCACAAGTACGACGATTAATTACTCCAATCAAAAGAATTGTTCTCTCCAATGTATGCCCTTCAATCCCCCACAGTATCATCGCAGAAGCACTTAACAAACACAACCTCAAGACAATATCACCAATTAATTTCCTAAGAGCAGGGATGTATGAAACGGAGTATTCACACATTTATAGCTTCAGACGCCAAGTTTGCATAGCGCAATGTGAAGACAGTCAAATCCCATCCTCCATAATCATTAATAATGAAAACATTGAATATAGAATATTTCTAGCTACTGATACGCAATCCTGTTATAAATGCAAAAAAGATTGGCACCTGGCACAGAACTGCCAAAACATCACTCATGAACTCCCCCTAATAGCTCCTGAAACAGTGTCCAGCCTAGAAACCACAGTAATACATCATCAAATGACAAACCTGAACAGCTTGAACTCAATGACTCGTGCACAAAATTCTGAAACCATCATCAAACAAAAAGCACTACCAAACCAACAAATTGCAAATCCCAATGATAAAACCACTAAAATGTCCATTGCAGAAGACGGTGAAACAGCTTCCGCCAACTCAATCCAAAAACAGGAAACTGACAAATTCAAAAAAGCCATAAAACGGCCACTGTCTCTCTCTTCTCCCGAAACAACCCCGGATGCAATCAAATCAACATCTATGACAAAAGAACCACTTGCAGTAGCAATAGCACAGAACACCCTAGCTCCTCAAAAATAATCTAGCACTGACTCAGAGAGCAACTCCAAAACAGAAGAGAGCTTTAAAAAACCAAAAGCAGAAAAACCAAAAACACCAAAACTGAACCCCAATGCACAACAGAAATTTTACTAAAACCGATATAAAATCTATTATTATCTAATCCCATAAATTATTCATTCAACTTCAGAGAATTCAAACAATTCTTTGAAGCAATAGCAAAAAGTTCAACTTCATTAGAAGAAGCAAAAAAATTAAACAAGGACCTAGAATCATTATCAGCTATTCTAAAAGACTTTAAACCATTAGTCCATAGATCAATAAAATATAGACTTACAAAAATTATAAGCCTAATTGAGAAATCTAAAGAACAAAATATAGAAAACGACTCGCCGCACGAATCAAACCTCGACACCGAATAAATAAATAAATCCCTGTAAACAACTACTAACGATTCCAAAAACAACCCAATGAATAATTGTTTCATTCTACAATGGAATATTAATGGCCTAATAACACGACTCCCAGAAATTAAACAACTAATATCCCACAAACAACCAAAAATCTTATGCTTCCAAGAAATCCGTACAACTCCATCAACCAAAATTAGAATAAACGGATACTCAGAATTTAGGCAAGATTATGATGGAGGCCTTATTGCCTCAGGAGGCACAGCTATCTACACACACTACAGCACCATTACAAAAGATGAACTAAAAAACAATTAAATAACAAAACCAAATAATGTGTATGATACTAAGCGTCATGACCCTAGCAGTTAAAAACGCAACTCTCAAATAAAAAAAATAAAACAAAAAAATAGGCAACCACTCGTGCCCATTTTCTAATGGTGTACCCAGTTTTCTTATTTAATTGTAATAAATGTAACTTTTTCCGTTATTTTAGAAAATAAAACAAGAAATACATAATATTATAGAATTATTTTCAAATTGTATCAAAATTAGTATTATTATAAATTAAAATAAAACGTTTTCGGCGGTACATATACTATGAACTCTTAAGGGTGCTCTCGCCACGTATAAATTATTTAACGACCCCTAAAAATATTGAATATTGCCCAAGAGCTCTCTGTATCAGCGGATATTGCCCAAGGGCTCACTGTATCAGCGGGTACAGATCGCCGATGCATGACGTATATCTTAATGTACAACAACGTACGCTCATTGGTTGAAATGACCATAATATGACCCCGAGTGGAATTATCAATAGTACATCATTCGAGTGGCCGTGGCAACTAATTATCAAAGTGGGGTCTCAGAGATCCTAGTTTGAAATTTCTATCATTTCAATCTGAATAAATTTTATAAAATTTTAAATTATAAAAAATAAACACCACAATACGTTATAAAGATGTAGGTAATGCGATCATTTTAAGAAGTAGAACATACATATTTTCTTCACATGAAACCAAACTCAATTCTATCTATTAAAATATTTTTCGCATACCTACTACTTCCGCAATGCGTATTCAGGTAGCAGTGAAATATTTTAAATAATTACAGCGATAAATAATAAATCCTAGTTAATAAAAAAGTAACACTAGTAGTACTAATTTGTTTCGCTTGCTTTGCTGAATTTGAGATGCATATAACTCCGTCAAAAAGTAGTTTCTGATAGTTTTTTTCATTTACCTATTTTAAATTGTATTAAAATATTTCCTTCTAAAATAAAATATTATTTCAAAATTTAATTTTTAATTCGATTTTATTTAACTTTTTTATATACTGTAATTATACAATATATACCTATAGCGTAGCGCTGTAGTTAAATATACTACAAACCATTGTCCATTATGACCAAAAGCAGGAGTTCTTTGTTACCAAAAAATTCCATGAAGATGGAATTTATACGCTGTAACTCGACGAACGACCACACCAAACCATCGCTATGTAGTTTTTTTTATTAATTTATCAAGTTTCTTATATTACTTTTTATACTTTTATTACACTTGAATGGGAGCATTAAACCTATGAAATTATAATTACTACGAAAATTATCCAATAAATCATTTACTAATAATTTAAATAAGTAATTAAGCTATGAAATGACTGCAATTTATATACATTTAAATTTATTTTACTTTCTAGTTATAATTAATAATAACATATTATTATTTTATAATTAATTTGCATATTATCAAAATTATATGTCAAATAGTGCATAATATCAAAAGTATATTACGACTATCTACAATAAACTAGTGCAGGAATTTACATATTTTCTATTTCAAAAAAAGTTAAGTACAGATATTATTATTTACATAAAATATCTTTTCCCGTTTCAATTTCTGTCCTTACTCCGCGATGATCATTTATTTGCATGTTTTCTGCAAACTGATATCTTCTGAAAATAAGTTTTAAAAAGTAATTACTAATTAAACAATAAAATCAAAATTATTTTCTTTCAACAATGTTTATTGCCATCAGATGTCTTTTGAATTCAGTTTCTTTTTCAAAAAATTATTATAGAAGCAATAAAAATTACTAAAAGGTTATGCAAAAAATGTTTATTTTAATTGCTAAAAAAACATATAGCAGAGAGCATGGTTAACAGTGAGACGCGGGTAACAGTGAGACTTTTCAAATATTCTCTATTCTACTCCGCGCCCACAAATGGCACTTGAATATATTTAGGCACATATTATGTATTAATTTAACCTTTGAATGTACCGTTCTATCCGATTTTAACATATCTGTGGTGGCAGTTTTGAGGGTTATTGACAATTCACAATAAGAAAACGCTACTACGCAACATTTTATAGACTTTTTTTTAACTATTAAAAAATAGCTTAAAATGCAAGCCCTATTTGCTTGTGCATGTTTTCGTCGTAGTTTCGAGTGATAAAAATGTTATTTAAAGTGAATGTTTTGAACTCTTTCACATGCAGCAACTTCTTCTTATTGTGACATATAGGTATTTTCTTTACATGTACCTATTTAAAACGGCCATACTTGTTTACATTCGCAGAATTTCAGTTCCCAGTATGTTATGTCTTATAAATCAAATACTTATTGTAATTTAAGGAAACTTTATTTTTAACTTGTCACGTTGCATTTACACTTGCGTCGTTGTTGTTGTTATTCTCCTTGACAACCCTGAATGAATGAGTGTGCATTGCATATGCATGGTGCGTTGATACATCACCATGCTATGTTCATACATAACATATCTCCCCCTTTCTTTTATAAGTAAACAATAGAAATACATAACATACAAAATTACACATAATCATTTAAATACTTAGGACGTTTACGAACCCTAAGGCTGCCTACAGACTGATCAAGCAAAAACGTTGTGCGACAAAACGTTTTTGTTAGATTGTGTTGAAAACTGTTTTTTACATGTATTAGATATGATCCAACACACACTGATCAAACACGTTTGTTACCAAGATTTGTTTGATTAGTGTGTGTTGGATCATATCTAATACATGTAAAAAACAGTTTTCAACACAATCAAACAAAAACGTTTTGTCGCACAACGTTTTTGCTTGATCAGTCTGTAGGCAGCCTTACTGTCGATTCAGTTAATGCCACAGGTACTGTAACTGGTTCGTTTATACCGTCATAGTTTACTTCGTTGGGGACAGGTAGAAGTTCGTCATTCGGAGGAAATTCGTCATTCGGAGGGAATGTACTGGGTTCTACTCAAATTTTATTTGTAGTGATTGTACGTGGATCGTTTATCACTCTCTCCTCTTCCTTTTTTAACGTTGCTCTTTTACGTATTTGATAAGGATGTCTTTTCCAAATTTTGTCGTCATCAAGTTGACAAAAATAGGTAGCTTTTCCAACTTGCTTGATAATTTGAGCATTTATCCATGCCTTCTTGTTCGGATTACGATAATCTTGAACGATTACGTATTCCTTTACATTGAAAGTTCGAACATTTGACATGTCTTCATTTTTGTGGTATTTTCTCTTGCTTTTGTGGAGTAAATCCAGTCTTATCTTCAATTTCCTATTGAACATGGCTTCTGCTGGCGAAACCTTGGTTGTACAATGAGGTGTATTTCTGTACGTTAACAAAAATCTAGGCATCAATGTCGATATTGGTAAATTTTTATTTTTAGGATCGATTGTAGCTGACGTTTGTTACCTTGGTTTTGCGCTCGCCCGCACGGTAAAATTTTGCGTATAGAATAAGTGCATGTAATTAACGTAGTTGAGCTAACGTGGCACGCTCATCACGATAAAAATTCTTGTGGACGATAGCATTTTATAGGTATCAAATCATTTTATATTCACGCTGTTGATACAAATGTATTAACAAATCTAATAAAACGTCACGTATCGACACTTTTAAGTAGGATAGAGTCCACCGCTACAGGAATAGACATGCAACTGCAGGATCGTGGGAACGGTTTGATTTTATTCAGCTTATCGCGAAACACATGCTGATATGTGGTTATTTCTATGTTATTTTGCAGTCTTATCTCTACCTTTTCGCGATAAAAAGTAATAAAAACTTTAAGAATCGACCCAAAATGCATCTGCAAATGTAGATAAGTGAATTAACTTCGAGCACAAAAAACAGACACATGCACATCTGGACGCAATATTTTTCACGGTTCGTTCTGCACTTCTTGAAGTCAGGAAGGAGAATTCCGCTCTTCGATCTAGGCCAATAAGGATCGATAATTGATGTATTGTCTCTTATTTTCCGAGTTAGAGTCAAAGTAGGGGACCAATTAAATTACCGAATTACCATGTTAGGAGAAATTCTCATTCCAGCGACTTGTAATTTTTGTTCCCAATTTTCGGGGGAAACTAAATATAAGCAAGGTGATTACTAGTAAAAAGCCAGAGATTCATCGATAGTTACGATGCTAGGGTAGATGCTACCCGAGCGGGCCTAAAAACGCTTCTAAGCGGAATTTAACATATTGACTATAGTCAATTAAACTTTATAGAGTCTAGTGTAGTTAAAAACGAGTGTATCTGTGAAGACAGGTAAAAATGAACATTTATCTTTGATGTCTTGTAAACTTTTGTTGTTCTAAATTAAAGTACCGGTCATTACGAATTAAATTAAATTAATATATTTGATGAACATTATTTTAAGCATTTTTCGAATTAAACATTACTAAAACTTTGTTATTAAATTATCGTTGTTCCAAATTAATCATTTTCGTATTAAACATTAACGAACTTTATTATTAAATCATCGTTAAACATTTTCGACTTAAAGATTAACGAAATCTATTATTAAATTATTGTTGTTAAACATTTTCGACGCCAAGATTAATGGACTTTATTATTAAACTACCGTTGTGCCGAATTAAACGGTTTTTCAAGTATTATTATAAATCAGTTTCGAATTATATATTACTGAACTTTGTTATAAATTACCGATTACTTAAATTAACTTTTAGTGACGTCGTGTATAATCAATTACGTTTTTCCGTTGTTTAAATTAAATAATACGAATGTTATTTATGCTCCGGTCACAGTGTAAATTGAATACACGCATATGACTTTTATCTGGAATCAGTTCGGGTTTTTAAACCAATGTTTCGAGTCAATTTTAAGCCAGTGAATTTTAAATTGTTTAAAGACAAACAAATTGTATCGAACATTATCGAGTAGAATTACGTTTCGGTTTATCTCGTGATACAACCCATTAAAACTGGATCACGTGCGGTTCGCGCGAACAAGGTCGTAAGACAGGACCGCATTCAAGTCAAGTTTTAATAAATTACGAAATCATCCACTTTCGTGTTTATCAACAAACATCCACTGCCGAAGTATTCCCGAATTATCGAACCTATTTGCCTTATCAAATTTTGAAAAGGAATTTTGCCTATCGAAATAGCCATCTCACATTGGGCTGATCTACTTGGAATCATCTCAAATTGGAGTACACCTGTACCTATCATGTAAGCATTCTTTTAGTATTTTTAAGTATTATTGTTGTACCTAGTGGTCAGTTTTGATCACCATATTTCAAAGACCCTCAGTCTTACCGTGGAAGCCGAATTCGCAACATTTTGTATTTCCTTTTGGGTATTAATATTTATTTGGATGTGGTGTAACCACGCCGATGATGTCATTATTTTAAAGTTGCTTATTGAAATAACGTCACGTTTTTAGATTGTGTTTTGTGTCATATTTAAGGTTTAATAAATTAAACCAGTTAATCTGTTCCATTTTGGCGAACAGCTGTTTAACTTTCAGAGTCAATATTTTATCGTTAACTTTTTGTATTATTCAAGTCAGTGTAAATAGTTTGTCTTTCAACATTTGCGATTGTAAATTAGATTATGCACTTGTTGTAAAGTGTCAAAGGTCCGTGTATATTTCGTTTTATTATATCTGCTTATTATTTATTTATGTGTTTTATTGTTGTTATGTGTTTGTTTTATTTAGCTATCTTTGTCAAGGTAAGAGTTATTGAATGTAAGGTATTGTAATCCAAAGAGATGTCACAGTGTGAGATGCAACGCGTTCAATCAAAAAGCTGTCGTGTATCATCTTGGAAGGGTGATTTTGCATCCCTTTCGAATGAACCCCGGTTCAAATTCACGTGGAGCCCATGTATATACTCCGTATGTAAATTTACCCCCCCTGTTAGAGACAACATCTAAAATCGCGATTGAGGATTGCCCGATCGTTGATGAGAGGCCGACAAATCGCGACGTTTCGTCACAAGCCCTTCTGCTCCGTCAAAAGAACCTCCCCTTCGCGGCTAGAGCTAGTCACCACATTAATCTCTGTTCAGAAGGTGTCTTGTTTGCGTTTTGTTGTGTAACACGTTATTTTATTTTTAAACGTTTTGACTGCGTTTTCGGCTAAACCATTACTTTGTGGATTGTATGGAGAAATCAGTAGATGTTTAATACCATTGTTATAAAAGAACTGTTCCATGTCTTCCGATACTAGGGAAGGTCCATTGTCGGATACGACAGTGTCTGGAAGACCAAACCTTGAAAAGCAATCTCTTAATTTTTCGATTGTTTCGTTTGTTGTAATCCGATTAATTTGGTAAATTTCGGGCCATTTCGTAAAATTATCAATTATTATTAAGAACTGTTTATCGTATAATTGACAAAAGTCGATATTTATTGTTTGAAATGGTCTGGAACTTTTTGGCCATTCGACGTAATAGTCTGGGAGCCAGCGACCGTTTAGAGTTGGTCATTTCAGAAAGGCTGAAAATTTTTCCTAAGCTTTATTTGGTATCACTGGTAAGTGAATGGACCTCCAGCTGGCACACCTCCGGGGGGTGTAGCTGCGGCAGCCTCCCACACACGTAAAATAATAATACAAAAAAACTAATACCGCAAAAGCTGAAACTTTGTTCACATGTTGATCGTGCTATAAATAAAAGAAAAAACGTATCCAGCCGAATTTAGAGTGGGGGATTATGCCCCAGCTTTTCACGTAAAGAAGTGAAAAATATGCGCTGGGGTAAACTGATACCGCAAAAGCTGAAATTTGGTAAAGTAATAGTTAAATTAATAACTTAAACGAAAAAAACATCCAGCTGTACATTTAGTGGGGGAAAAGTGTCCAGCTGATGCAGTGAAGAGCGCTGCGCATGGGTATGCGCTCGGGCGCGTCGTACCTTTGACTGCATCAGCTGGACACTTTCCCCTCAAGAAACATAAAGCTGGATATTTTTTTCGTTTAACTTATTCAGTTAACTATTGTATTACCAAATTTCAGCTCTTGCGGTATCAGATATCTATACTTTTCTCATTAAACCGTCCATGCAGTTATTATACTAACTCACCTGTTTTTGAATTTAAAGTAAATATTTACACATTTAAATATTTATACATAACATAAACAGTAAATATGTGGACATAAAAGTGGAAATGAAAAAAACGATCTTTCACTGGTCGGCATCACTTGCAGCGATAATGAAAGCGATAATGAGTACGATGGCGATGAATCCGAAGAAGGCGAAATCTAAAAAATTTTCTAATACATTATTTTATTACACGTATTAGTTCCCTATGTATGTTTATATTTAATTTTAGTATGTTTTTTGTAAATAAATACTAAAAAACATTTTCAATAATTAATAGTAAACCTATTTTTTATTATCTTCCTTTATAGCAGAAAAGTTATACATAGTACTATCTATCATCCAATAACTGTATGGACGGCACCGACGGCACGCTGTGTTTAATGAGAAAAGTATAGATATCTGATACCGCAAGAGCTGAAATTTGGTAATACAATAGTTAACTGAATAAGTTAAACGAAAAAAATATCCAGCTTTATGTTTCTTGAGGGGAAAGTGTCCAGCTGATGCAGTCAAAGGTACGACGCGCCCGAGCGCATACCCATGCGCAGCGCTCTTCACTGCATCAGCTGGACACTTTTCCCCCACTAAATGTACAGCTGGATGTTTTTTTCGTTTAAGTTATTAATTTAACTATTACTTTACCAAATTTCAGCTTTTGCGGTATCAGTTTACCCCAGCGCATATTTTTCACTTCTTTACGTGAAAAGCTGGGGCATAATCCCCCACTCTAAATTCGGCTGGATACGTTTTTTCTTTTATTTATAGCACGATCAACATGTGAACAAAGTTTCAGCTTTTGCGGTATTAGTTTTTTTGTATTATTATTTTACGTGTGTGGGAGGCTGCCGCAGCTACACCCCCCGGAGGTGTGCCAGCTGGAGGTCCATTCACTTACCAGTGATACCAAATAAAGCTTAGGAAAAATTTTCAGCCTTTCTGAAATGACCAACTCTAAACGGTCGCTGGCTCCCAGACTATAACACTTGGGTAGACTTGGTCGAACTTGCAAGCAACTTTCGCATGATTTGCATACTTTTTCGATGTCCTTATCTATCCCTGGATACCATAAGTATGATCTTGCGATTGACTTGGTTCTGACAATTCCTTCGTGTGTCGAATGCAATTCTTCTAATACACTTTTTCGTAAAGTTTCTGGTATAATTATGCGATGGCCATAAAATAAGCAATCTTGAATTACTTCAAGTTCGTTTCTTCTTTCGTAAAAGGGTTTTAAGTTATTGCTGATTTTAAACGGCCATTGTGTTTTCAAATATGTTTTTATTTGAGTAAACAGCTCGTATCTTTTTGATTCTAGTCGCACAGTCGGACTTATAATTCCTTGCTGTTCCAATCGAGTTAGTTCATATTCAATCTTGGTTTTCAATGCTAGGGGTACTAGTCTTGGAGGTGAGTGTTTGGGTATTGTATTGGGCTTGAGTTTTAACGTTATTTTGGCATTAGTGAAACATCCTAGTTGTTTATTGCACACTTCCGGAAATTCTTTGTGTAATGCATCTTTGACATTCACTGAATCGACACAGTTGATTGCTGTTGGATTAAAAGTGATGTTAAATTCATGTATAAAATCTCTACCTAATAAAGCTACATTTGCTTTTTGAATAACATACAATTTATTACTACCTTTTTTATACCTTTAAATTCTAGACTAACCGTAATAAATCCTTCCGGAATAATAATTGGTTCTCCGGTGTAACCTTTAAATATTGAAATTGATTTTTGAATAGGATACAATTTTTTAAAACGTTCAACATAGAGTTCTTCAGATATGGCTGATATTGCAGAACCTGAGTCTAATTGCATATACACAATTTCATTACCTATTTTTACATGTAATTCGATTGGTTTTGTATTATTGCCTATGTTGTAGATGGTTTCGATGGGTTCACTTACTTCTTCTACATGTTGTTGGGTAATGGCATTTATTTGCTTTGATTTTACCTGTTTGCATGCAGTTTGTAAATGTCCATTTTTGCCACATGCGTTGCACCTGTAATTTGCGTATTTACATATGCCACTGTGTTTTTTTCCGCAACAATTGCATCTTGTCTTCTTTTTTTTCGATTTTCTGGACTGACCATAATGGAGCATCCCGGCGTAGCCGGCCTTCTCCTTCATCTGGGTTGGCATCTGGCGTTGGGGAGTTGTGGAGGCCGGTGGGCCTCTCGAAATAGCGCTGAGCTAGACTGGCTGGGTTGTCTTCTTGTTTGACGAGTTGGTGCCATTTTGATTTGGCTTGATTTTGTTGCTTGGTTGATTTTTGTGCTGCCATCTACCGTTTTGTGGAGTACTTTTTGAAGTTACGATTGCATGTACTTGGGCGTGTTGCACTGCGATTTCCTTCGACGCGGCTATTACGAGGAGTTCTTGGACTGTCTTCGATGTCTCTTGTTCGACTAACTTGTCCAGGATTGGTCTAGGTTTCATACCGGTTACGAACTTATCGCTCAATATTTTCGTTAAGTCGGTTCCAAAATTACAATTTACTGATAGTTTTTTAATTCTAGCGTACCACTTATTGCTGGTTTCATCAGAGAGTTGCTTTGCTTCGTAAAATTCTATCCTTTCCCTGTAGGTGTTTACTTTAGGACTGTAGTGCTGTTTTAATAGCGTTGTTAAATCGATGTAACTTTTTGTTTCTGGTGCTGTTGGATAACACAGGTCTCTTAAAGTACCGTACACGTGTTCCGACAGATGACTCAACAATAACCCGATTTTTACAGCTTCTTCTATTATTTTATTAGCTGAACAAAAATGCTTCAAGCGTTCTTCATAAATTGTGAAGTCTGTATTAGAATTTAGATATTGTGGAACCGCACCTACAAAAGTCGACATAACTACCGCGTGGTTTTGGAATTTTTTTTTTCACACGATTTCACTATTAAAACTGTTCAAATATTGTTCTTTCGATTTACCTCGTCGCCAATTGTTATGTCTTATAAATCAAACACTTATTTGTAATTTAAGGAAACTTTATTTTTAACTTGTCACGTTGCATTTACACCTGCGTCGTTGTTGTTATTATTATGCTTGACAACCATGAATGAATGAGTGTGCCTTGCATATATGCATGGTGCGTTGATACATCACCATGCTATGTTCATACATAACACAGTAAGATGCTATTCGCGATTTCGATTAAGGAAAATCACGTGACCAAATATTCAAAATGGCCGCTTAAAACGGGTAGTTCTATGTTTTGCCATCATAAGCAAGGTTATTATATGCACATTAACGGGTTCAGAAACGTGTTGTGGTTTGTTTATTATATTCGTTTGTGTTTAAATAATATCTAAATATGAATAAACAATTAACAATAAACAATATTTTGAAATTCTGTGGAATTTCTGAGGCTAGAAACTTTTGTGAGGGTGAAGCTTTGGCAAACGCTAAGCACGTTGTATTGTGTGGGAAAACGCCTAGTAACGACGGATTCCATCATATTTATAGCTTAGTTTTACAAACTACAGCTTTGTCTGCACCGCCTCATGAGATATCAGGGCTAATTGACAAAAAACGCTTGTTGATATCTAATTATAAAAACCATGTATTTTGTAGGCTCCTTTCCCATTTTGAAGCTTTTCTTTCATCCACGCTTTTCTGCTATCAATTACTTCCACCTCACCCAACGGATTTGTCCATTTCACTTTGAATTTTCCTTTCATGGGAAACTTGTGGAAACCAAGGTCAGAATTCTTTCTAGCGCTAGAATTACATCCGTGAACACAACAAAACGCTCTTGATTTTGATTTACCTGTATTCATTTTGTCGTTTGCCTAATAACAAATTAATTTCGGAGGAATTTTCAAACACAAGCACTTAGAAGCAATATTTAACGTTAATACCGGCTATAAACATGCACTAGATGCATATATAAACTTATGACAAAACCCGTTTTAGCGAGTTAACATTTCTGCCGCCAGACGTCGCTTCACTTAGCTGTAATCGCGAATTGGTTTTCAAGAGGAAAAAGTTATTTCCAACGGTGATTTCCTGAAATGATTGTCCATAAAGAAAGCAATATTGTTACATTTTTAAATTAACAGCGAGGTTAACGTATTTCTTTAAATTTTGGAAATTTTTCCCATATGGATAATAGTGAGATAATATTTAAAAAAGGTAATAAGACATTCTATTTCTTATCACTATTTTGTAAAAATTCTGTTTAGTGTAGGAAACGTTTCAATTTTTTACTAAGATACCTATATATAGAAATCCACCAAATAAAAATAATTTTGGAACATTTTCTGACGGAAAATGAGTAACAGAATAAATTCTCAAGGAACGAATGATAAGATCTGTGGCAAAAGAGGAGTTTTTAATTAATTTTTATTTACGAGAAGTTCGTTGAAATCTTGAACTACTTAGTACATAAGCGCATAATATTGCATCTGCATGTTTTGGTAAATAAATAGTAGAACATATTTTATTGATCTTAAAAATTAATGTTTCACTGTAAGCCACCAGTAAAACATGAAGGAACGTAAGCCACCTGTAAGACGTATGCCAAATGTACATTTGCAATAATTGATGACAAAACTCATCAGTAAGATCGAATTTTGATGCCCAGGATATCCCTTTTCTGGACAACACCGACGATACAACACAAACTTTATAGGCTTTTTTTGCATATTTTAGGTTTGTAAAATATAGTTAATGTAATATTAACTATTACTTAATAGATCCTAAAAATTAAAGCTAAACTAAATTTTTAAAATAATTCACTTTTTTTTAAATGAACTAAAATCGGATTTAAAATTTATTACAAGTACTTAATGGTAATAAATTTCTGCAATAAATAATTTTTTTGTAGTGTATTTTTTGCATTATAAAATAATTTGTGATTTTTAATGGGATGTTCTTGATTTTTAAGGGGATTTTCGCTCCTTTCAAGGAGCTACTTCTTGATTAAAGGTTACAAGATTTCAACGAAAATTGGAATTCAAGAAGGAAATCTTTTATGAATACATCATCTGTTTTCTAAATTTATTTTCAATTATCTTATATTTCTTGATTAAGCATGCCTGATGATGGAGTATAATAATTCCGAAACAGCGATATTGTATGCTATCGATTTTTATAATTTTTCAATTTAATTTTTACCCCCCTCCCTTCCGCCCCACTTTTAAATTCTTAATATTTTATTTATTCTAGCTTTTATTAAAATTTTTGGTGTTATACGTAGCTCAAGAATGTTTGTATGTATTTGTGTTAATATTTGAATTTTAATTAGTCTTTTTGAAAATATTTTAGAAGATTTCAGTTCAGGAGTTGTAATCCGAATTGGGAATTTTGTGTAGTTGGTTGCAAGTTTTGTTTTAATTTCGCTTCATATTATGTACATTAAGTACCTATATTGTTTTAGTAGAAGTTGAACCTCGGTCTCAGCAATGTAGCTCTTTGCCACTGAGCTAACAACAGATATAGAAATGTTATAAAACTACTTTAAAAATATAACAAGAAATCATAAAATATAAAAGAACAAATTTTATCATTTAATATTAATTTAATGAAATTTAGTATCGTCAGGATTTCACTATAGAAAAATGTTGTACTTTAAAAATTGAGAAGAATGTAATTTTTTACATATCTATCTTTCAAGAGCGAAAAATATCCTGAAAAATGGTGTACAGAGGATTCGGAATTCCAACGATTTCTAAGGAATTCACAGTGCTTTTAAATTAATTTTCAAAAAAAAAAATTCTAACGATTTCCAAGAAGTTCCAAGATTTCTAACGAATTCCAAATAATTTTAATGGAATTCACAGTGATTTTAAACGACAAACAAAAGAAAATAATTTCAAGGATTTCCAATTACTTCTAGCGAATTTACAAAGGATTTCCAAGAAATTCGAAATTAATCCACACAACTTTTTCGGGATATTTATCACTTAATATTTTGATTACAATTAAAGCTAATAATTCTTACCTTCCTTGTCGTGATAGCACTGCGGAGTACCGGGTCTATGATCCACAACTCCTTCATCGGGTTGGAGTAATCCTGCAACAATGGCTTCAATAATTATGGACCTTATTAGCCCTTGTGGTGCTGGCAATGCAGGTGGAGCTTGCCCTGAAACTGCAACTGTAAGTATTACATATTTACATTTAAGATTACAAAATACCAAATAAAATGCAGAGTATACAAAAAATAGAGTAGCTACAAAACTTGCACTTTGTCGTTTAACCATGTAGGTATGCATTAATCCTTTCACAGTCGTTGGATCGTCTTGTTGGATGGTACATGAATCCTCATTAAATGTCCTGAAAGAAAAGCTGAAAAATTAAAAGAGGAAGATTTAGGGACGTGCTTAGACGTATAAATTCCACAACGTGCCCTACTTTTGAGTCACCATACAACCTCGCGTTTGTGATGAATCAGGGGGCCCCAAAGGGGAACGTCTGAAGGCATTGTTTTGCGTTGTATGCAGTTGAACCACGTGGGACTTGGCAATGTAGCCCCAGTTAGTCGAAACATAAGTCGTAATCTGCCTTATAATTGTTTACCATTATAATTGTTTTGTATATGAGAAGACGGTTTTGTGTAGAGAGTGGGTTGGTATGATTTAATAATGGGTACAGGGCAGCCATCATTGCATCCCTGGCTTTGTTATTGGTGTCTTTGATGTGGGGGCCCCTCCGTAGTTTCCGGTCTAGAACGACCCCTAGGTATTTGGAGGACCCATAAGCTGGCTTATGGATTGGTAGGAGTTTTGATTTTTAGGGTTCTGCCTTGGTTTGGGTACCATTATGACATCAGATACTTTCCAACGAAATGGAATATGCTCGATTCTGAGCATGGCATTGAAGATAATCGATTTTATTGCCACACCAAGGTTTGTTAATTCTGATACGGTACGATTAGTGATACCATAGGGACTCGGAGCTTTCTTCTTTTTAGGTTTTTGATGGAAGACAGAATGTTTTTGTATAAAGTAAGGGATATTGGGTCTATAGACCCAATTAACCAGACAACATTAGTTTGTAGTGGATGATCCTTGTGCAGAGTTGGTCGAGGAAGGTTGTGTGGATTTGTTAAGAACTGTAGTCAAGGTTAGAGTAATCAGTGTTTGGTTTGCATTGTATTTGCATGCTATTGGCCAATGCTTCAGCTTTGTCGTGGGTGATAATCGCCGGATCTTGTGGGCCATCAAGTGGAGGGATTATATGTCTTTTGTTTCGGAAAACTTAAACTAGTTTCCAAGCGGATAGTTATTGGAAAGATAGCTACTCTTATATGGAGTTCCAACTAGTCTGCCTATGGTTCTGGATTTCTTGTTTGACAGCAGCAGCGAGGGAGATGCGTAAATAATGTGCGATCGTCGGGATGGCAGGCCTGTTCCCTAACTTAAATTAGGCCTCTTATGGCAGGCCTCGAATTTCGATTATATTAGAAGTGTAACAAACCAAAACTATAGAAGTGGAATTCAACGACCTTCTTGCAGTATAATTGGCGGGTCAACAAAACCAAACAACCAAAAAAACAAAATGTAGTCCAGGCAAGGAACACTTTTAGCTTGCAGAAAAAATCCGGCAAGCCGAAATTTATTTTATGTGTCCGATCGAACCCCTCAAAACTTCCCTAAAATCCCCAGTCTGTTTCTGTCTCAATTAATAATAATTAGTATCAGTACATACTGTTATGACCTCTCTTATTTCCCTTCTATTATTTGATCCCACGTTCTGGTGCTAAAATTTATATAGGTATGCTACTCTCCCTTTGAATTCCCTTTAAGAAAAAGCGACTTAGTTCTTTTTTCACCTTTATATTTATATGCTGTGTCCTTCAAATAATCCCTGATGTGAATTGCCCTTTTTTCTGGTGCTAACTTTTATTCTTATTCTGTCCCTCAAAGGAATTCTCTTATTGAATTAGCCCCAATTAATTAATTACTTAGGCCGTAATTTGATAAAGTCTTATCTTTTCATTTTTTAAATATTTTTTTTTTACATTTTAATATTTGACTTAGTTTAATTGTTATATTTTAGAGTCATTAATCTCTATCCTTTTCCTAGCATCTTTTATGAATGTATCTTTCTTTTATTTAATTTACGTAATTATTTTTTTTTATCCAACGAAATTTCCTCACACAATATTGAAATGTTTATACAATTAAATTTACAAAATTTACACAAATGCAACGAATCCTTTTAACATATAAATAATAATAATTAACGTTCAACAAATAAAACTTAACAAACAAAATTAATTTATTAGCCTTGACACAACAACGATTACTTAACTTTTATGATTGTTCCTTCTTCATTTCTTCAGTTTTTCGTGCCCATCTCTTATACCACTTTAATACTCGTTTTATTTTCTGCTAAATTGCTTTCAAAATTTTCCATTAGTCATTCAATAATTGAAGGGCCTAGTGGAAAAAGTAGTTAAGTCACTTTTTTTTCAATTTGTAGTTGAGCACATTTTCACATTGCGGCATTTATTCTCTACAAATTAGTATAAAAATCAACAAATTGAAAAAAAAGTGACTTAACTACTTTTTCCACTAGGCCCTTCTCTGGATCTCTGGATTGTTTGGGGAGGGAAGATTTTCACTGCAATCACTCAGGCCACACATCGGGTCACGCCATTCCACATTTAGGATGTACTCAAGTATCTTCGAGGGCAATGTGCCACTAATACTGGCCATGCTAGGCCAGCAGTCCCCCAGCATGGATCCTCTTTTCGAAGCAAGGGCAGGGCAGCTGCAAAGCAGGTGCTCCGCCGTTTCATCTGCTAAGTTACAGCCCCGACAAGTTGGGCTGTCTACCAGTCCCATCGTGTGAAGATGTTTATTTAGTTTGCAGTGTCCCGTTAGGACTCCTACAATACTTCTTAATTTTTCTCGCGATAGCTGCGAGTAGTATTTGTGGTGCTTACGCAAGGGTCCACGTATTGCTGCCCTTGCTTGTCGGCAGCCTTTGGTATTTTTCCATCTACTGGTATGCAGTTTGAGGGTCTCTTCTGTAAGAAGGGTGTTGAAGAGCTCAATGGTCGGCGTTATGAATGGCTCAGGTCCACAGGGCAGTTTAGCAGAGCCAATTCCCGCCAGATCATCTGCCCTTTCATTGCCTTCGTTTCCTTGGTGCCCTTTGACCCATCTGAGCGTTAGGACATTGTTGTTTATCGATATTTCATTTAGCGTCCGTATACATTTAAGTACCAGGTTTGAGGTGATCCTATGACAGTTGAGTGCCATAAGGACCGCCTTGCTGTCGGTCAATATCTGTATTTTTTTGTACCGGATGTTCTTTTCCCGGACTGTATTTGCGCAGTGAAGTACGCCCATGAGTTCCGCTTGAAATACAGTGGCATATCTTCCCAGCGATAAGCTTTCGTTTATTTTCAGTTCAGGAGAGAATACTCCCGCACCCGAGCCAACTTTATTTTTGGAGCCATCTGTAAACATAGTTATGTCTGACTCGAAGATTTCTATTTTGTTTAATAGGATGTCAAATTTCCTATTAAAAATATATTTTGGAGGGCTAATGGAGGCCCGTACCGCACATTCCTCCACATAGCTATCCAGTGGAGGTAGGCAGAGGAGAGCCTCCAGGGCAGCAGTTGGAGCCGTTCGCATCACACCCGTCACCGCTAAACAGACCGATCTCTGAAGTCGGTTAAGGGATGACGCCGCTGTCATTATCTTGACTCTAGGCCACCATACAAGGGCGCTATAGCATAGCATTGGTCTAATTATTGCAGTGTAGAGCCAGAGAGCAATCCTCGGGGAAAAGCCCCAGGACTTTCCCATCGCCCTCCTACACTGCCAGAAAGCCACGCTTGCTTTCTCAGTTTTAAGGCTGACATGTTTTCCCCAGTTCAGTTTTGCATCCAGCACCACTCCCAGATACTTAACCTCTGGAGCCAACTTTAGGGGAATTCCCTTTAGAATAGGCATTCTCATGCTTTGTAGTTTTCTTTTTCTGGTGAACAGGACGAGCCCAGTCTTAGTCGGATTGACCGAAAGGGCATGTGTCGTGCACCATTCTTCTAGTATTCTGAGTGCCCTCTGCATCAGTTCGCACAGAGTGCTCTCAAATTTCCCTGTTAGCAGTAGACTATGTCATCTGCATAGCCAATGGTATAGTACCCATTTTTATTTAGGAGTTTCAGAAGGCTATCTACTACGAGATCCCACAGGAGTGGAGAAAGGACTCCCCCCTGAGGACAGCCTTTAGTAACAATACCCTTTATTGTTGCACTTCCCACATTGAATTCAATCATCCTCCCCCTCAACAACACTAGGCCCTTCAATTATTATTCCAATTTATTTCCATTTAAATTCCAAAATCGTGTTTAAATTTTCCAGCCTATTTCACCGCTGAACTTATATTGAGATTGTACTACACTCAATATTTTATTTGTCTCTTTTCCATAAATTCTTGTATTATTCAGAAAGATTTTATTATCATCTTTCCTCACCAGATCTCAAAAACTTATTAATATCTTGTTTCCAGATTGTCCCAAACATTCCCGGTAAAACAATTGTTTTCACCGCCATTCATATTTTTCTCCTCTTTTCCTTTTATCGGGACTTCTCCATAGATACGATGCATCACCTACCAGTTTGTTTATTTCACAAAAAATAACCTTTATTCTAATTTTCTTGATGTTATCATTTATGTTTACACTTTAATTTTAAAAGATATTTCATTGGATTTTATTAGCATTATTCTGGGTATCATCGCAATACCTATAGAATAATTAGTAATCAAAATTGAAGAGCATAAAATTATCTACAAATAAATATTTCAGAATTGACTACAGATCTGATGATGAGATTTTCAATTTTTTAAAATAAAGCGCATTTCAGCTTTCTGGAATTAATTATTATTTCAGGAATGGTATGACGTAAACAAATTTTGGTAAACTCTATTTTTTAGAGTATTTTATACTCTTTAATTTTGACCTGCTGAAAATTGAAATTAAAATTTTCTTATTTTTCCATTTCTATATACCTACCAAAATTTCATTTTTGACAATATTTTTATAGTTTTTTATTTATTTTATATATTATATTAATATAACGAATGAAAATAAAATAAATAACAGTATTTCAATATAAAATTGTATTATACGGAACTGGTGTTAGAAATCAATACCTAAGCACATTCTCGCATGCAAGTGAATATAAATTTAGAAAACAATCTTACACGAATAATTATAAATCAATTGTAAACCTTTATAAACGGAACTGAAAATTCAAAAGCAAATCATAGAACACGACCACTCTTAGTATTCGTAAGTTGCTATTGTGTAAGAATAATTAGATGTAAAATAGGTCATAAAGCCTTTTATGAATATTAACCACTTAACTACTGATTTTATTAACAGCAATAAGTTAATCGTAATTCTGAAGATTAATGAGTGCTAGTGTTCTTGAAGTTATAGGCATTGATGCATGTATATACCATAAATACCATAATAACACATTTATTTTAACGTAATTTTCATTTAAAAAAATAATTGTAAAAATTTAAAATAAAAAATAATTAATAGAAAAGAAGTTCCTTAGAATAAGACAAAGCGATGTTAATTATTTCACTAAAACTTTTCTACATAATGCCTAATTTCGTAAGTTTGCTTATATTCCTTCTTTTAATGGCTGTTTCAGGGGTGGCTATGAAACCATCAGAGCGAAAACTAATGATGATGGGCTTGGCCGGGGTAGAACTCAGCAAGCCGCTAAAGGAAGTAGTAAACCACAGCTCAGCTTACTTTACTTCATCCCCTTTGGATTCCTAAAATTGCATCCCCTTAGAATGTACATCTGTGTAAAATAATTTTAAATTTCTTGTCACAGATGTACAAAACGTCAACATATTTGGAAGACGCAAATAGATGTAGAAAAACAACAAAAATTTTTATTTTAAATAAGTATTTCTCTCAACCTTCCCTCTGTAATTTGTATAGTTTTTAACGTAATTTATTTACAGGTTCTCGTTTCCAATTTAGTCACAGTCTAAAAAGAGTAGAATCGTATCACGTCTAGCAAAGAAAACAGGAAAGGCGATATCCGAAACGCAAACGACATCGAGGGATGACTGTCGTAAACCGAGGAAATTGAAAGAGCTTATACGAGTTCCACTCGGTTCAGCTAAAAATAACAAAAAAACTTTTAGATGGTCTCTTTTATTCTTTCCTAAATCGAAACAATATTTTATTTTTCTGCACCAAGTGTTTGTAATATATTTTAATTAAAAGTTTTCACAAATAGACATAAAATGGTAATGCCTATTATCGTCTTATTAAAACATTTTAGTATTCAGGTTTAAAAACAAAAAAAAACGCATATAAATGCAAATCGCAAGTTTATCTTGCTAGGTTTATGTGATCATTTCAACTTTTAATGGAGCATAAGTAACGTTTATTGATCAATAACTACGTTTTATTTAAGTTAATACAGCTTCCAAATGGATCAAACTTTTTCGCAGAAATTGAATCGATTACGAATCTTATCTACAATATTAAATTTTCAAGAACTCGCACAGTAGGCACGTTTTCAAAATTTAATTATTTGATTTCTTATCAACATCTCATAAAATTAAATAACTCAAGTGGTTTGAAGGGTTCGGCTGGATCCTACCCCTTAGTTACGTCATACTGTTTCCTCCCTAACCAATATTTGCACCATCAGAGCATCGAGATTATTAAAATGTATAATAATATATGGATTATGTTACCAAAAAGTGGCAAGTCGTGTTTAAACGAGGTGTTCTAGTATTCATGAAGAGTTATATGATAGACCAGCTCGTAATGGAAGTGTAAAACAGCAGTAAATACGGTTAGGTACTTCTGTAAAAGGCATTCTCATGTTAATTCAGAGGCTCATCCATAAAGTTACATATTTTACATAATGCTTTCTGAATACTTTTAAAATTTATATTTCTGCTTTTATAACTTTTGGTTATTTTTTCATAACCCTATTGTGATATATAGTAATATCGTACCATGATAGCTGTTAAAAATGTTAATTAAAAACTTTATTAAAATTTATAGTTTTATACAAAACAGCATGTATTTTTTAATGTGTTTTACTGTATCAAACAGCTGTTGGAATTGGAAATATTGGAATTATTCAATTATTAATATGGGATATCAACGAAACGTTATAGTCTTTGCTATAGAAAATTTTCCATTTACTAACATCAGAGTTGAGCAGAGGAGTCAGCTGCGTCTTCAGAAGGTTACTTTTTAAATTTAAAAAATACTTAATCAACGATTATCATTGTTCCTTCTTAATAATTGATTTACTTTGATTGGTTAATGTTCACAAAGAATAATATCGCAAGGATAACTTCCAATGGATAGGTAAAATAATTTTCTTCCTCAAAAGTTATGATGTCTTTGGATGTCTAAGGATAAACCCTTAGTTTAAATATGGGGGAGTGTCTCATTATTGAAAAAAATAGATTGTTTAATTATATATTAGCATTACTGTTATTTTTAATTTTGTTACATAAAAGTCGAAATAATTTGTAAAATACTACTGATAAAATATTTGTATGTTGCCCCCGCTCTAAAACCGAAAACAACCGCTATTCAAAAATAATTACATAATATCGTAAAAAAAGATGATGGATTATTATAATCTATAGGGTGTTTTTTTAGCTGCATGAGAACTTCAAATTGAAATAATTCATTAAAAACTTGATGGAATGTTTTTAAATTATTTTTTTATGAAAGTAAATTTAATGCCATTTATGATTTGAAAAAGATTTCCGGCATGTGACCACCACGACTAATCGTTACGAAGCGCATCCGATCAGTCAAATTTTTTACCACTTTTTCCAATATTTCTAGCCTTATTTCATAAATGGCTTGCTGAATATTGACCTCCAATGCTTCCAGAGTTATTGGTTTGTTAGCATAAACCATGGTTCTAACATACCCCCAAAGAAAATAATCTGGAAGCGTTAAATCACATGATCTTGGAGGCCAATTGATAGGATCATTTCTTGCAATAATGTTGTCACCAAATTGTCCTTTCAATAAATCGATGGCTTTGGTGGCTGTGTGGCACGTAGCACCATCCTGTTGGAATCATAAGTTGTCGATGTTTAACTCTTGGATTTTTGGAAACAAAAATGTGTTGAGCGTGTGTCGGTATGTCACACCATTCACCGTAACGGTAGCTCCTTTCTCATTTTGAAAGAAATATGGACCGATGATGCCGTTGGCGTGTATTCCACACCAAACATGCAATTTTACTGGATGCAATGGAGTCTCAAGATCTAATGTTCCGGATTGGTCTCAGTCCATATACGGCAATTTTGCTTGTTCACATACCAATTCAACCAGAAATGTGCCTCATCACTGAACAAAATTTTACGGTAAAGAAATGGATCCACTTCCAATTGGTTGTGAGCCCAATCTGCGAACGCACGACGCAATCGATAATCATTAGGCTTCGATTCTTGAACCAACTGGTTATGAGAGCGGAAGGCGGCAGATGGGCGACCAGAATCATCAACTGCAGACCGAAATGCAGTAAGAGGAGTGTCGGACGACCGCCCAAGAGATAGGTAGATGATATAAGAGAGGTAACCGGAAAACAATGGACGAGAACGGCGCGTAACCACGAAGGGCGAAATAATAAAGAGGAGAACTATTACCAATGCTGGACTGAAAGAGTCTGAAGAAGAAGATGAAGAATGTGTGCAATAACAGTATGTCCAATGTGTAGAAAGATTGGCATAACGTTTTGTGAAGTATTGAGCAAATACCATAGTATCTGAATCTGACGAAAGATCCTTCAAGAGTTGCTGTAAACTTTGGCCGAAGGCTGTCAACAGAAGTAATTTGTAGTAAATATTTAAGATCCTCCACTTATTTTACACAAATTAATAGGAAATCATCGTCTAAACGAACATCAGATGCATCGTGTTGTCCCTGTTTCGACCCACAATTTAGCACTAACAGCATCATCTTGTGTTGGTGATGATGATGGTGAGCTAGGTGGCACACTGGAGAAAAAAATGTCGTGAAACTCATTCGATGCAGGAAAAACTTGTTATCGCATATCCTTAGGTCACACATTGACCCAGTTGAGCTGTCCAAAACTTTACAAAACATTTATTTTTATTGTTGCTTCTATTGTGGAGGGGCATGCAATTCCTGTTATGTTTGATCCCATGCTTTCCGAAGATCTAATATTCTTGCCTTTATAATACTTAATACATTTTTTCGCTATCGGCAGCTCGTTGTTTAGGAGAGCCGTCCATAACATATAAAAATGAGTTTTGTATTTCATATTTCTCTTTATATTGCTCAAAATCAAAAAAATTAACAATAAAATTAAACCAACTTTTTAGAGTGTGAAGTGCCTTTTGTTGTTGAGCTAGTTGAAGCTAGTTCAAAATATCGTTACTAATAAGTTTAGACCAGAGAATTTCATAACTATCCCAAAACATTCCAATTAATAAATTATTTTCAACAAAGGCACCTTATTGTAATTCATAAACTGATGAAGGCGTTTGATATTTCAAATGAATCCAGTTTTGCTAGCTGATAGAGAAGAATACTTCCAGAAATTGAAACATTTGGAAATCAAATTTCGATATCTTCTAGAACAGTGGTTCTTAACCTTTTAGTGATGAGTATGAGGGACCATTTGACTAAATTTTTGTCTTGCCATCATGGACCATGTAACGGTTTAAAATTTGCCGCCAAATTCTTTGGGTTTTGGAACCAGTGACCGTTGGTACGAGTGAGGGAAATGCGCAGGAGTCGGTACGGGACTTGACTTGATACGTTTGCTCGAGTAAGAGGTGATTTTGTGTGTGTTGTGCAAAAATTTTGTGAAGCCGGATTTTGGAGAAGAATTGGTTAATTAATACCATCCAGTAGCGAACTGGGATTATCTTCTCGAATCCGTAGGATTGGGAAGCTCATTTTTTTTGATTATTTTACCGGGAGCTCTCATCCGCCTTTATGGGATTCGAAGCTGAACAAATTTTGCATATGCCGCAGATCAACGAAATTTGAGGTATCATTTTTTTTGGATGGTAATTTATTGTAATAACTATTAATTATTTGATTGATTTGATTCTCAAAATTTGTACATTTTGTATAAATATTCCGTGATTTCGGTTGATAATCAACATATGGTTGATAACATTTTTGTGTGGTCCGCCATTATTTTGTTAGTTCTTTGCGGGACTGCGCGTAAGATATTTGCGCTTTATATTTGAGCAATTATTATTTTCATTTACAAAATTTCTTCGTTGTTCAAAATTTTCCGTATGCCCTGGACTCATTGCTGGTTTTTTTTTTGTTTAATTAATTATCTTCCAAGCTAGCCGGCAAGATTTACAAAGATAGCTCGTGATTTCTCGATTTCCCCTTTAATCGAGTTGTCTAATCTTTCATAACGACGTCTTCCTTTTTAACCGAAATCGAGTGGCGCCTGTTCCATCTTTTTTTTCTTCGTCGTTTTAATTAACACCCCTTTGGTTAGAAATTAATGTAACATCAATTATTCACGCTAAAGTTCGTGAGAAATTTTAAGCGTCACAAGTGGCGACCAACGTGGTTTGGTGTGATCGCTGGTTGAGTTACGTTGCGGAAATTGTGGGTTCGAATTGCGGACTTCGCGAAATTGCAGCAACATTTATCGTAATTTAGTTGTTTAAGCGTTGCATCTTGGCGCCCAACGAAAATATTTTTTTGAACAACGTCGAGTATATTTTGAAGTGTTTTTTATTTTTTATTTTCTTAGTTTATTTAAATTCGTAACATTTTATGTGAAAAATTTAACATTTATTTTATTTTTCTTGGATTACAATTTGTAATCGTTTTATAACTTTTTGTGTACAGATAAATTTATATATCGTAGCGGCTCTGTTAGGTCAACCGATATTACCTTATTTTACTATACAAATTTTCTGGGTTCACCTTACAGTTACAACAATTTTTTTTATCTTATTATTAATATTTGGTGATATTTACTTATTTTGTTGTTCTCTAGATTTAAATTTTTTTGTGTGTATTAAGGAAATACAACCTTATTTGTTGCATTTTTATTACTGTAAATAAATTATTAACTGTGTTTTATTTTTTTTGCATTTTGTTTTAGGAAATTTATATTTTTTTTGGCTAATTAGTTAATTTTGGCTTAGCTAATTAGTGGTTATAATATTTGTGTACCTGTTTTTTAATACTATGGTGTTTTTGGTAAAATTTTGCTAATTTTATTAGTTTAAAAACGTTTTGTTTTATATGAGCTTGTGTACTCTAGTGGTTATACCACGGGCTCCGCCACAGTTACTTTACGTTCGAATCTTGTATTCGTATTAATTTTTTTGTTTATGAATTGTTTTGGGATTATTTTACGAGTTTTTTGGATATGTTATAAAATTTTTTTTATTGGCATTCAAAAATTTTCTACTGCGCTGGTAAAATATTAATAAGGTAAAATTTTAATACCTATTAATTTCGTTCTCGAGTCGTAGAAAAAAAATATTTTTGTTGAAAACTGCTCATTACTTTCTTAAGTAGTTTTCTGTTTTTGGTTTTTCTACCCTGTACCATTTTTTTTTTGGAGGGGGAAGGGAAATTTCAAGCTGAAATTTTTTTTGAAAATTTTCTTATTGTGTTTTTTTCGAATCTCATCCATCATGAAAGTGGATAGATTATTAGGAGATGAACTCTCCTATGAATTAGAAGTGAGAGGGATTGAGGCGGAAAGCCTCACAGTGAGCAAAAAGCGTTCTTTGTTAAGAGATGCCATTCGAAAGAATGCGCAAATTATTCGTTTTGTGGGTGATGTAAACACCGAATTAGGTATTTCGTCTACCAAATTATCTGAATTGGCTAAGGAAATTCAAGCGCTCGATCGAGCAAACATCAAAAATGACGAAGAACGAATAAGAGCACGTCTCTTGCACGTCCAGCGTCGCTTGGTGAATATTTTCTCCCCAGATTTTCAGTCCGAGGTAAATCGTCTTTCTACAATAGTAGACGAATTATTAATGAACCTCACTCTCGCATGTAGGGCTGAAAATATTTCGGACGATCAGGAAGTCGATTTAATATCACTTTCTGATTCGATCCTGGATGAACCTATTCCCTCCGAGATGGACGTCATGAGTCCACCTCTTGATTTTTCGGTCCCCAGAGCACATTTTACACCACCTTTGCCCAGGGTGACAAATTCTCGGCTGATTGATCTTGAATTAAACACGAATTTACCTAACGGTTCTCGTGCTGCCTCAGTTATTCAAACCCAACCTGTTCCAGACGAACAATTACATCAAAATGTAGAATCGATTATAAGGCGTTTGAGCTCAGTTGATATGAGTACCGTACATAATTCTACCGCACGGCGAGTCTCTTTCAATGACCGTCAGGAAAATCGTGATACTAGTTTTAGTTCTCCTAAAGAGGCTAAACAATTTACCGACCCAACACCACAAAATTTTGGGGAAATTCCACCTATTTGTCGTTGGAACGTCCAGTTCGACGGAACTAGTAGTGTAACTACCTTTTTAGAAAATATTGAAGAGCTTCGTGAGTCACGGGGTGTTTCAAAAGCCCAGCTCTTCCAATCTGCTATCGAACTATTTAAAGGGGATGCTCGAACTTGGTTTCGACCCCGCAAACATTTGTTTAAAGATTGGGATGACCTAGTTTTTCAACTAAGGAAGTCATTTTTACCGCCTGGCTACGAGTCGCGTCTCGAGTCAGAGATTAAAAAAAGAACACAAGGCTCCGACGAGAAATTAGTGTTGTTTATTTCTGTCATGGAGAACTTGTACCGTAAACTGTCGAATATTCCCTCTGAAAATATCAGAGTCGACACGATTAGGGGAAACTTGCTTCCACACATCCAGCGAGGTATGGCATGTCTAACCATCAACACGATTGAACAACTGATCGATTGTGGTCGAATGGTAGAGGAAAGCGAATACCGCGCACGATTCTATTGCCCACCTTCGGGGGTAAAAGGTTTCACAGTGGAACCTGAGTCTGTCTATAAAAGGTGTTCCAGTAACCAATCTGGCCGAATAAACGTTATTTCAGACCAGGCCACCCACGGTGCTTCGACTACTAATACTCCTTCCTCGATAGATAGTAAGTGTTGGAATTGCGGGCGACCAGGCCATCAACGGTCGTCCTGCAGGCAACAAAAGCGAGTTTTGTGTTTCCGCTGTGGTAGAGTAGGATTTACCGTTGCTTCATGTCCTACGTGTTCGGAAAACCGAAACGCGAGCCACTAACTGGTCGGTTAGTGTCTCGTTCCTTTAATCCGACCAAACAAAAGATCCTGTTGGATTACATCCTTTCACATGGCGACAACGATAACAGAAGACCACACTTAAAGGTCACAGTTTTTGGTCGAGTTATGTTAGGACTCTTGGACTCGGGTAGTTCACTTACTGTGGTCGGTCAGTCTGGCCTGGCTACATTTTTAGGTTTAGGTTTAAAGTTGGATACTTCCAAAAATTTATCGTGTGTAGTAGCTAATGGTCAGGACTGTCGGACCATTGGGATGTTGAAGGTCCCTATGTGTTTAATGGGACGAGTCAGGGTCATTGATGTTTATGTGTTGGAGAATCTGTCATCGAAGCTCATATTAGGTATGGACTTCTGGAGAGAGATGGATGTAGTCCCGGATTTACATCGAGATGTTTGGCATTTTGGCGATTCTATTGCTCTATCTTCCGTTTCGGCTTTAGGAGAATTATCAACTCTCTCTTCTGAGCAAACTTCTCTGCTAAATAAGTTACTCGAGGAGAAATTTTCTGAAATGGGTACCGGTCTCGGTTGCACTACTGTAGCCGAGCATAAAATTAACATCAAACCCGATGTCAAACCAATTAAGAGACGTTACTATCCAGTCCCGCCTTTTAAGCAGAAGATCCTTGACGACGAGGTTCAGAAAATGCTGGAAATGGACGTCATAGAACCGTCAAAAAGTTCTTGGTCATTTCCAGTTATCTTGGTGCCAAAGTCAGGTGGCAAAGAGTACCGCTTTTGTGTTGATTATCGAGCACTGAATGCCGTAACGGAGAAAGACGCATACCCACTTCCCTATATCTCTGCCATCCTAGATAGGTTAAGAGGAGCCAAGTACATAAGCAGCCTCGATATTAAGAGCGCCTACTGGCAAATCTCTGTGAGTCCATCTTCACGAGAGTACACTGCTTTCACCGTGCCAGGTAGAGGTTTGTACCAGTTTAAAAAGATGCCATTTGGTCTAACGAACGCACCTGCCAGCTGGCAGAGGCTAATTGACACGGTACTGGGTGTCGACCTCGAACCCTTCGTCCATGTTTACTTGGACGATATTATCGTTATTTCCCCCGACTTTGCCTCCCACCTAGATATTTTGCGAAAAGTTTTTGATAGGCTTACTGCCGCTGGCTTAACTTTAAGTCAGGAAAAATGTAAATTTTGTCGTCCGTCGTTAAAATATCTAGGGTATGTAGTCGATTCGAACGGTCTACGGACCGATGTGGAAAAAGTCGAGGCGATTATGAATGTCCCGTCTCCCGCTAACCCTACCGAGATTAGGAGGTTCCTGGGCATGGCCAGTTGGTATCGGCGGTTCGTGCCGAATTTTTCAACCATCATTGCGCCCATGACCCGGTTGATTCAAAAGAGAGTGCCTTTCGAGTGGGATAATTGTTGTGAGCAGGCCTTTAACCATCTTAAGAGCTGCCTCGTTACAGCTCCAATATTGACCTGTCCCGATTTCGCTCAGCCTTTCACCCTGCAGTGCGACGCCTCAGCCTACGGCCTCGGCGCAGTACTCACACAGAGCTTCGACGGTGTAGAGAAGGTGCTTTGCTTCCTCTCTAGATCGCTAACTAAACCAGAGCAGAAATATTCCACCACAGAGCGAGAATGCTTGAGCGTTATCTGGGCAATTGAAAAGTTGCGCCATTATCTTGAGGGTACCCACTTTACGGTCATCACCGACCATGCCTCCCTAATCTGGTTGAATAATTTGAAGGACCCAACTGGTAAGTTGGCTAGGTGGGCGTTGCGTCTCCAACCTTTCGATTATACCATCGTCCATCGAAAGGGGAAAGACCACGTCGTGCCTGTTTTTTTGTCGCGTTCCGTGCCGGTGGCACCTATTCAAGTGGCCCCTCCGGTCGACGATTTTAGTGGCACAGAGGATGCCTGGTATTTGAGAATGCGACAACGGGTTGAGGAACACCCGAACAGGTACCCCCAGTGGAGATTGGAGGACAATCGCCTTTTCAAGTACGTCAAGGTCCGTATCCCTGAGTTGAGTCAGGAGGCGGAAAACTGGAAAGTGGTTGTCCCCAAGGAAGGTCGTCGGGTTTTTCTACGTCAGTGCCATGATGAGCCTACCGCAGGTCATGCGGGTATATACAAAACCTACTGGAGGTTGCATCATAGGTACTACTGGCCAAAGATGAAGAACGATGTGGCCAGGTACGTCAGGTCTTGTCGAGTTTATGCGGAGCAGAAGCCCGAACAGAAAGCCCCTGCCGGGTTAATGGGTTCTAGCCCCGAGGTCACACGCCCTTGGCAATCCATCTCGTTGGATTTAGTTGGTCCCTTACCTCGTTCCTCGTCTGGTTACACCCACATCTTGGTAGTGACCGACTATTTTAGCAAATATGTGCTACTATTTGCAGTTAGTACCGCTACCGCACGGTCACTAGCCAAGAATGTGGAAGAGGGTGTCTTTTTAGTGTACGGCATACCGGAGACTATCATCTGCGATAACGGTGTGCAAATGCGCAGTAACGAGTTTCGTCAGCTTTGCGAGCGGTATCGTGCTAAGATACAGTACACAGCTTTGTACTACCCTAGAGCCGACCCCACGGAAAGGGTGAACAAGGTGGTGAAAACCATGCTGTCCTCTTACGTGAAGGACAACCACCGCCGTTGGGATACGTACTTAGCTGCGATAGCGTGCGCCATCCGTACGTCGAGACACGAGACCATCGATTTTAGCCCCTATTTCGTAAACTTCGGACGAGAGTATGTCAGTTCGGGTGACCACCATCTACACCCCGAACAACAACATCATGAGGATGAAGTTCATAAGCGTTCTGCCGGTTTTCGAAAAATGTTCGAAACGATCCGTGATAGGTTGCGCGCGGCACACGATCGCAACAAACGCGTCTACGACCTACGCCGTAGATCTGCACAGTTTGTTGTTGGTCAATTGGTTTGGCGGAGGAATAAAGTTCACTCCGATGCCTCCAAGTTCTTTTCGGCCAAACTAGCACCTACTTTTGTTGGGCCTTACAGGGTCAAAAAGAAAACCGGTAGTGTCACTTATGAACTCGAGGACGACCACGGCAATTCAACAGGCATCTGGCACGTACAGGATCTGAAACCCCAGATAGACGACGAGTATATATAGTTTTTTTGTTTTATCGTTTGTATATATCTTTCTTTGTACATATTTTTTTCTTTTGTCGTTATTATCGTATTGTTATCTTTTGTTTTGTTTACCTATCGTATCGAAGGTCCGAACATCTGGACAGCTTTACGTCTTCACCATAGGTAAAGTTCCTAGTATATTTCCCGTATCGTTGGTTTTCTCGTTTTGTAGAAACTTTACCTCTTTCCAAGTAAAGGGGGAGTGTAACGGTTTAAAATTTGCCGCCAAATTCTTTGGGTTTTGGAACCAGTGACCGTTGGTACGAGTGAGGGAAATGCGCAGGAGTCGGTACGGGACTTGACTTGATACGTTTGCTCGAGTAAGAGGTGATTTTGTGTGTGTTGTGCAAAAATTTTGTGAAGCCGGATTTTGGAGAAGAATTGGTTAGTTAATACCATCCAGTAGCGAACTGGGATTATCTTCTCGAATCCGTAGGATTGGGAAGCTCATTTTTTTTGATTATTTTACCGGGAGCTCTCATCCGCCTTTATGGGATTCGAAGCTGAACAAATTTTGCATATGCCGCAGATCAACGAAATTTGAGGTATCATTTTTTTTGGATGGTAATTTATTGTAATAACTATTAATTATTTGATTGATTTGATTCTCAAAATTTGTACATTTTGTATAAATATTCCGTGATTTCGGTTGATAATCAACATATGGTTGATAACATTTTTGTGTGGTCCGCCATTATTTTGTTAGTTCTTTGCGGGACTGCGCGTAAGATATTTGCGCTTTATATTTGAGCAATTATTATTTTCATTTACAAAATTTCTTCGTTGTTCAAAATTTTCCGTATGCCCTGGACTCATTGCTGGTTTTTTTTTGTTTAATTAATTATCTTCCAAGCTAGCCGGCAAGATTTACAAAGATAGCTCGTGATTTCTCGATTTCCCCTTTAATCGAGTTGTCTAATCTTTCATAACGACGTCTTCCTTTTTAACCGAAATCGAGTGGCGCCTGTTCCATCTTTTTTTTCTTCGTCGTTTTAATTAACACCCCTTTGGTTAGAAATTAATGTAACATCAATTATTCACGCTAAAGTTCGTGAGAAATTTTAAGCGTCACAAGTGGCGACCAACGTGGTTTGGTGTGATCGCTGGTTGAGTTACGTTGCGGAAATTGTGGGTTCGAATTGCGGACTTCGCGAAATTGCAGCAACATTTATCGTAATTTAGTTGGAAAGCGTGGCAACCACCAACTGTTTGGCGTAATATAATTATTATAAGAAAATTTTATTATAAATAAAACACTTACAAAATTATTCTAAACCGAAAATATTATATTATTTGCCAAAAATTTTACATTTATTAATTATTCGTATATTATTTTAGTGATTTAGTGCGATTTTTGCGACTACATACTGTTTACTAACTGCTGAAATCCTTGGTCCAGTGGTACTCAGAGCCAAACGTATGTCGGCACTGGCTTCCAAACGATTTCGATGTTTATTTTTAATCAACAAAAGCGCCGAGAATCCCTGCTCGCATAAGTATGTGGTTGATAATAAAGTTAGGTAACGTAAAGCAATTTCTCGAGTTTTAGGGAAAGAAATTGCCTTTTGGCTCCAAAATTCGTCAAGTTTAATTCCTGCCTCGAATGTATCTTTGCAGTTACTATCGTGTTGCATTTCAATTAACTCTTCTTGAATTTTATCGGGCACCTCAGAGATGTTGATAATGAAAAGCTTGCGGATCAGTTTCCGAATACATTTGTCTTCGCAGTCAGGAAAATAGCGATTGAATTCATTTTTCAAATTTTGCAAATGGAGTGTAATGTTCTTTTGTATTTCTCCTTTAATCTTACTCGTAGCACACTGTCCGTCAATAATTGGATTCAGCGTATCAAACGCAGAAAAGTTGCTTCTTTCAACTTTGCTGATCCATAGATCGATTTTAGCGATAAACGCCCTAATTTTATCTTCAAGTACAAATATTTTGCTTGTGCCTTCCAACTTCATATTTCCTGATCCTTGCAGCTGAAGATTTAATTTATTTAGTTGTGCGAAAAAATTCACTAAATAAGCAAGATTTTGAAATTTGCCTTGGCAGAACTGATCCACCAGCAACTCTTGGTTATCCTTATTAGTCAAGAATAATTTTACTTCCTCTCTTAGTTCGTGCAACCTCGACAGCATGTTTCCTTTGGAAAGCCAACGCACTTCGGTGTGAAAAAGCAGCTTTTCGTGTTCAGAGTTCATATCAGAACATAATTTTTTGAAGAGACGAGAATTAAGTGCACTCCTTTTAATAAAGTTGACTACTTTTATAGCTGTTTTCATCGTAATAGCAAAGCATTCCGAGAGCGTTTTGGCAGCCAATGCTTGACGATGAATAACGCAGTGCGTCGTTATTGCAGATGGATTCTTTTTTTTAATCAAAGCTGCAAGACCAGAGCGGGAACCGAGCATGGCAGGAGCACCGTCCGTACAAAACCCAGCAAGCTTCTCCCACATAAGCCCATGTTTCTCCAAATATTGACTTATTACATCCATAACGTCTGCATCTTGCGACGTCGTTTCCAGTTCTTGAGAAAACAGTAACTCCTCTTTAAACGTTTTATTGTCATTCAAAAATCGAATAAATACAAGTAATTGACAAGATTGTGAAACGTCAGTAGATTCATCACATTGTAGCGCAAAATAAAGACTATATTTTATCTTGGCAATAAATTCTTCAATGTCTTTTGACATTTTTTGAATACGCGACTTCACTGTGTCGTTTGATAGTGGAATTTTACGAATTTTCTTTTGAGCTTCCTGCCCTAGAAGCTCTTCACCAGCTTTAATCATACAGGGCTTTATTAGAGATTCGCCGATTGTGTGTGCTTTTTTTGATTTGGCAATCAATTTTGAAATTTCAAACGATGCAGCCAATGTTTTTTCAGATACTGTATAAAGTGTTCCGCTGGGTTCAAGTTTCATTTTTATTTAATTTATTAGTTTGCCTTCGAAGAATTCTCGCGGACGTTCACAATAATTCGGATGTACGGTTTTTAAATGACGTTCCAACTTCGCCGGCTTTAGAGCATCATTGGCAAGAACAGTTGCGCATATGTTGATAAAATTTTTACATTGGCTTTTGCCAACTTCACCAACTTTTGGGTGATTTTGCCAACTTTCTAAAATATTGGGGGGGGGGAAGCTGCCCCCATTCCCCCCCCCCATAGGCACGTCCCTGCGTAAAATAAATATTTTGTCATATTTTTTAAAGTATTTTTCGTATTTACTGTAACGCGAGATTAGACGATATCATAATCGATCATAAAAGGATTTACTGAAAATCACGGGAATTGAAAGTTTTGCAATCGAGAAAAGAAAATTCAATTTGATGTTTTTATTCAAACTGCTGAGAGATGATATTGATAATGGCTTGATTACTTCATAAAGCAGTCCTGAAATACAACAAACACCGACAAATTTTACCAGACCAAGCCAAAATCAATGTGTATTTATAAGAATAGTACGATATACATTCAGAATTTGTTATCTCACCTATACCAAAGTTTGTGGACTGTCATCGGTAAAGCACATTCTGAACCACTAAATTGATCCGTTCAGCTGACGATCTGTCTCATCAAAGCGGCCTTTAGGCCGCACAACCTGTTAATGTTAATAATTTTTTTATGTAAATAGTAATAATCGATATGTAAATATAATTTTATATTTTACTTGTTGATACGAATAAAATAAATAATAATAAATTAATTAAATTGGGTTATAAACACTGAGAAATTTCTATAAGTTCACTCGGTTATTATTAAGGCTTACAACTTATTAGAGTGAAAATTTCCAGTAGATTATTTTTGATATTTTTAAAAATAATTGTGATAATTGTGAAGAAAATGTATTTGCTTTAGAAGAAGGAGGAGAGATTCGTGTGTTTAGAGATCTCATCAGGCAAATTAATCGAAAATTGTAGACAACAATTTTATGAAAATGGTCAATTCCTACAGAAAAAATTGCTGAAAACCTGAAAGGAAGAAATTAACTACTAGACTATGTTTGTATATTTTACGTGCTGCTGCTGCAAAAGAATAAGAATAAATTATGGCACCTTAAATTAAAAGAAATTTGGATCTTCCAATTTGGGCATTTAAATGGACAAAAATTATCGCAACGCTTCCTTTAACTAATAAGATTGTAATTTTGGCAGAATCACATCACATGGATTGGTGAAATTTTATTGTTTCTTGTGAAAAGAAGTTTTATTCGCAGAATATGAACAAATCCAAATAATTTCAATGGGTAGGAAACTTTGGGGGTGGCACCGTTATGATATGGACTGCGTTTTCGTTCTTTGGAAAGATGTGAATCTATTGGATAAATACGCAAATGACAAGCGAAAAATATGTGGATTGGTTGAAAAAAGTGTTAACCAACTCTGGTAAAGAAATCAAAGAGAAAGTCGCATATTTCAACAATCACACATCGAGAATAACTAAATAATGATTTAAGCAGAAAAATACAATACTTATGAATTGGTCAGCACGCTCTCTGGATCTCAATCCGATTGAGAATTTTTGGGGAATTCACCAAAATTCCATTAAAGAACACTCAAAATCTAATTTTTGGTATGGAAAATAGAATTTTTTAATGTATTAGAAGCAAAGGAGGTAACGCTCATTACTGCACATTACATGTTAAATAAAAATATTGGCTGAACTTATAGCAAATTCGCTTAAGTTTTGCATCTTTTCAGGTAATTTTAGGTAGACTTAATTTGTATGCTATGTATATTTGTATAGAATAATTATTGACCTATGGATAAATATATTTCCAAAATATTATAATTTAAGGGTGAACTTATAACAATTTCAGTCACCTATTCAACAATTTTTTATGCAAAATATGACATCAATTTGAATATAATATAATAGCAAAAGGCATCTACATTTTATAATCATAATAGGTTTTTAGTTTGATCCTATCATATAACAATTTTATTTTTTCCGTTGTAAATTGCTATTTTTTTAAACCATCATTCCTCCATCTCATAAAATATTCAATTTTCTTGCACGGTTAGTTATCATGCATAACATGCATCCTTTCAAGATTTTTCTGTTTTACGTCTTATTTCCAACACCATTCCATACAAGTATTTTTATAACACATTGAATAATTAAAAACGTTTTTGCTTTAAGAGTGTTAAGCACAACAGCCTTTAATTACATTTGCAACAGAGCTTGACAAAACTTAATGTAGAAAATTGTTTTATGCTATGGTACACAAAAAAATAAGACAAAATCCAACCTGAACTTTAATGGTATAATAAGATTATTTAGTTTTTTATGTATTATGTCGAATTATTTCCGTATTAAAATTTCATTAGATCATACTATACGAGATACCATAAAGTATAGTATATTTCACTTTAATTGGAATTAAAAAAAGTCATAGAATCATATCACTTTCATATAAGAACGTACAACCATTGTAAAACTATGCAAATTATTGCGATAAGACAGGTGCACAGTAATTGCTATACAGTGTAGGAGTTAGGTACACTTTGTGCTATACTATTTTATTTTGAGTTCTTGTATTTTATTCTTTCAATTTAAAAGTTTTACAATTTCCTGAATACGTGCCTTTAGCAATGCATTCGTTATCTTGTTATATACGTTATCATGTTATATACGTTATCTTATCTCTATATTATATTTCGTCGCATAGTTTGTACGTTTTTATATCAACGTAATTTGATGCTATGACTTTTTTTAATTCCATTTAAAGTGAAATATACTATACTTAGTATAATGCATATTCTGCCATTTTACCTTAAAAAGAAGCATCTCAATTTTTTCCCAATGCATCAGTTTTTTCTTACAATGCTGGAAATCAGTATGAGCATAAGATTTAAAACTTCAATACACGTTTTCTCAAAAAAAATGTAGTTCGGAACTGTAGTATTTCACTAATATACAGGCTCCATCAGTGGAATTTCCAATTGGAATTTAAAAAGGTACAAAAATAATCTACTGTAAAATTATCAAGTATAGAAGACACCTTTAAGTTATTATAAAGCTTAGATACCTAAAGGTATATATTGATTGCTTGCAAATTGCTAATTAATAATAATTATTATTTTGCAGTAACAAAGCACGAAATTAACGCGCATGATTGACGAGATCCACTAAGTTCTATTAAATGTGATCCATAACAATAAACACGGTGCTTGGAATAAGTGGTAACCATCTGAGAAAGAAAATAACTCCAACAGAGTTAGTTTGTCCATCAACTTCTTTATGGCATTTGAGCCCCCTTCATCAGCAAAATTTTATCACCACTTTATCCGTCCATCATACGATATAAATAAAAATGCCTCGCATTTCGCTGTGCTTTCCATTTCGTTTGTTGTTTTTTCTTATTGTGGATTTATGGCAAATAAAATAAAAACTTTATTTTATCACTAAAAAAAAATTATATTTGATTATATTTATTTACCATTGTATCGGTTTAGAAAATGTGTGGACATTTTGTGTCAATTTAATACAAGCTCAAATTTTCCAAGCAAAATTCTATAGTAGGTAGGTACTAATTGCAATGTGAAAATTTTAAATGGATTAACTGGGGATTAAATGAATGAAAAAAGGATTAGAAGAAAACGTCTCGTCGCCGGTGCAAATCGAAGTATACAAATTAAATTAGTTATACCAGATGGAAATTAAAAAATCTTGCGATAATTAGAATTTCAGTGTTTCGAGACAAAAATATGTGCAACGCCAATTTTATGGGAATATTTAAAAAGTTTGTTTTTAATATCCGTTAAAATTTACAATTTGTTTCGTACGGTGGCATTCAACAAAATTATAATAAAAATAAAAATGCATGAAAGTTATTCGGCGACAGCGTTCATACAATAATTATTATTCTATAGTGTGTTATGGTAGAGAATATAATTATGAGTACCTAAGGTGAGATGAGATAAAATAAGGAGACTTTTAAGTATTATTAAATCTATTATTACATTTTTTTTTCAATCAAATTTAAATTTTGTAGGTAAAATAATAAAAAGTGGCTTTTCAATTATTGAAAAAAATCATATTGCTTTAGTCAATTTTTCAAAATTGAAGTGAAAACTAAGCTTAAAAAATCAGGCCTCCTGAAAATCGTCTTCAAAATACGACATTTTAAATTTTGTGCCAAATTAAATCCACCGAAGTGAAATAATAAATTTGGTTTATTAATAATTATAAAGTACGTACAGCTTGACATATTGCAATTAATTTTATTAGATAATATGGAAAATTGAAAATTGTCACCAAATTTAATAGGTTTATGAATATCCCAGTTCCTAATTATTCGTAGCATAAGACATTATAAACAATTGATTTTAATGTAGGAAGTACAAAACGCCTACTTGCTGAATTTCCGGATGAAAATTTAATTTTAATCGATAACCGAAATGTTCCAATTGCATTCCGCAAAATGTACTGCCATCTTTACAGGTTTGTTTTAACCAATGAATTGAACCAAGTTGGTTTCTGTAATATAGAATTTCTTGTCCCAAAAAATGAAAGTTACGATGCAAATCATAAACTACAAATATAAATATTACAATTTCTTTGATATTTAAAGAATTAATAACATAATTAATTATCTAATAAAATAAAATAACTTATTCAGTTGATAAGTGCTACCTAGTTGTCATTTAGTATACTGTAATATTGAAATTCAAATAGGTATCTACAAACTTACAAACTTTTCCAATAAAATCCTCTGCATATTTCTTTAATACTAATAATCAGTTCAATTTCCAACTGGCAAACCCAATTACGGAAATATTATTCTTATTTTGTTATTGTTGAAAATATCTCATCATAATAAAACCTCATATGAATTTCATATTATATAATATGTATCTACTTCAGGAATGTCCATTTTTAAATAATTTTCTTGAGGTAAATGTCCATAAAGGGAATCTACTGTTTAACGTGGATTCCGAACCACGGAGCTAATAATTTGGGAATTCACAAGGTTGAACTCATAAACTTTAGATCCGAGGTCTTAACTACCTACCCCTGGACCAAACTATCTAACCTATAATTATTGGTTACTCTTTCTCTTTGACCTTATATCATCCATTCCCTAACATATATAAATTAATCATAAACTTTTCACAATTGTAAAGGAACTATAATTTGCATGTCATACTCGTATAAACGTCAGTAAATTTACTCGTAGTTGAGTTTGAAAGTTTCAAGATCATAGTTGTTTGACCTCCCGGGGAGTTGAGTTACGATAATTACCAAAATTTTTATTTTGAAGCTGTGTTCACTACAATTTATTTACGATTTTCACTTAACAATAATAATTAGACATTTATGAATGTTCAAGTCAGCTTTATTTATGTGAGAATTACATTACATAAATGACTCAAGTTTTGCATGTGCATTATTTATAAAGGAGGAGAATGTACTATAGGTACATGTACTTAATAGTCCTTATTTTGGTTCGCTCAGGGCTCAGTATATTTTAGTCAATCTCACTTTATTCGCCTAAATTTGATTTACAAATTTAAAAAAACAAAATAATTTTTTCCTTTGGTCTTCTACTTTAGGGTAGTGTAGGTTTTCTGCCGAACTTAACCTTGGTTTCTATTCTGTCGAAGTGAAGACCGGCAGTCGACCAGGTAGTCTTTCTCATGAGTTAGTCTTTCTTAGATTATCGTGTCTGAATGCCCATCCACCTTCTTCTTCTAATTTACCTCCATAATACGGTGTATACGATTGTTTCGATCCTAACGCGAACTTAGAGGTCCAAAAATATGGCCAGAAATGTCGATAGCAAAATAGGTGAACCTCATGACTTGTGGTCAATTCTGTTACAAAGATACATTACTTGTTTAAAGATTAAATTAAATAATAAGTGCGGAAATGAGGTTCCTCGAAATGAAGTTTCCATTCCATCCGAAATGAACTGAACATTTTTAGTCTCAACGATCGAATAAAAGACTATCGGAATGCCTGGAAGCAACATCTGGAAAGGATTAAACAAAGGATTAGTTTAGAATGCATTCCTAAACAAATATATTGTTGTGATACGCGCTATCCATGTTAAGGATAGAGTCGTACCAACAAGGAGAGAAGTACAGTTGGAGACCGGAGGTTCAAACACATTTGTTTACATGTGTTTGTTTTGTTGTGTCGTTTGAATTTAATTTTAAGTTTGTTCGAGTTACATGTTGTGTAAACGAGATATACAACATGCGGAAATTAATCAAACGTGCAGAGAACCGTCGGCCATGTACAAACAAACCAATATATAAGAAGCTCCGGTTTGAAAAAACAAAATATATAGTAACGAACGTTACATAAAAAGTAAATAAAAGTTCCATCAAGATCACGAAGCGTGACGGTCGCATATTAGTTACTGCGAGATGCAGTTGTGCGAATAATTGCAATTCAATTAATTAGAATATACTGAAATAAATTATATTCGGGAACGATATACGGTGGTACTACCCAAGAAGATTAATTCCTTGGAGAATTTAAGATTCCGCAAGATAGTGGGATACAGAAGGTGTTGGCAACGAAGGTTGTGATCGAGATCGTGTCTCGAAGTTAAATCGTGAAGTTATCCGATATATGAGAAGCAGATTGGGGAGATTGGAGATTGGAAAGTGGAAGATTTGAAGAAAGAAAATAGTGCGCACGATACAAATCACAGGTTAGCTACCTTTTAATAATCAGTGCGTAGAATAGTAGTTTAAAGATTGTTTGATTGTTTGGGTTCTTGTTATATGTTGAAATTTGTTGATTTGATTAAAAAACTTGTTAACGGAATTCCAACTGTAGTTTTATCTTTGTTGGAATACAGAATTCGTTCAATCAAGAATAAGCTCGTATAAGAAGTGTTGGTTGATTCAGATCCCGACGCATTAATACCCTGAGAAGTAAGAGTCGATTTAAGGTAGGTGTCATAAACCGATTGTGTGCGTACTCGTGCATTCTTCAAAGCATCAGACGCTACAATATATAGGTATATAGTAATCCCAGAGGCATACGAAATGTGGATCAACCTAGCAAAAGATGGAGAGACCAGGAGTGACGCAACAAACAAATGTTTAAAGCATGAAGATGATGATTAAATAATATCGAATTTAAAAATCTTCTAGTCTTATCTCCGCCTTTGATTCCTAATAGTCAGTTACAATTTTTGTGTTCACTTCATTTTGTGATTCGTTTTTAATTATGTGGGAATTTTATTTACCTATAGGCCTTTTTACACAGCAGTGGCTTGGTGTAATCACTGGTTGAATTACAGCGCGGAAATTGTGGGTTCGAAACGCAGACTTGACTGAATTTCTTAGCGCGGCCCTCCGGTGAACATCAACACTCAGTGAATAAATTAGTTGAAAGTAAAAGAGAAACAAGAGGATTGATCCACCTCAATAAATGGATCTTAAAGACTTTACAGAAAATGCAGAGTAGCAATATTGTAACGAATTTTTTGCCCTTTAAATTCGTTCCCAATAATTATTTATTGGCAATTCTCGCTCCATCTAACGGTCGAACTGGGAAGAGGGACTGGAAGGGAGATAAGAGGTTCCATCGGCGAAAAAGATATTCTTATATCTTCGGTGTTGTGTTGGAAAATGGTGAATTTTCCCCATATCGGACGTTTCTTGGTCGGATCTACGGCCCATGCTATCTTTGAAGGTTTTGGTTTCCGTTTGGATTGGTGAGTAACCTTTTTTTGTTACTTAATTGTTCCACAGTGGTATGCATTGATCGAGTAGGACAAATTTTGCTCCGTCCACCTGGAGTTCGCTTTTGTTTAATCCACCCTTGGCTGATATGTATTTTTTTATATCTTGTTATATAGGTTTTTCTTTTGCCTTGCATTTTTTTATTAGAACGTTTTTGGCCGAAATAATCATTAAGTCGCAGGTTTTACTTTTCTGTTCGACGTGATTATAGGTTATCTAATCTGACGTTCGCAGACGTGGATTATAATGCTAATGTTTGAGTTTTATGTTTGAAAACTAATTAATCTTTAATTGTATTATTATGTTTTATTTAATTAAGTTTGAACTGTGCATTATTTTCTCTAGGTAACAACGTACGGCGTTGGTCAATTGAATTGGCATAAGAATTCCTACGCGTTCGACATGGGTTCAAATCTTGAATTTGAAATTCTATGTTGAACTTTTTTTATGTTTTTTTTAAAGAAGGCAGCGATGTGCGACCAACGTACAGGGTGTTGCATTTCATCGGGGTCGCTTCCACTTGATTTTATTGTTGGAAGTTCGATTGGTTCCACCGTTTGTGGGATTTTTTATATGGCCACTCGAACGTTCCGTTGATTAATTTTGGGGAGTGGTTCTTGGTGGTAATGTCTTTGCCACTGTACTGGTTCTGGTCGGCTAACGCAATTTCCATCCGACATTGCTTATGTCATCGCCTTCCAGCAACGAACATCTAATTGCTGATTTAATTTTTGTTGTGTTAGCAAAGCTGTTTCCTTGATTTTCTTCGGGGCGTTCATTTGACACGACCCACGGCCTTGCTGCCGCTATAACGAGCTGGCTTATACCTACCATCAGGGCCCCACGCAAATAAAAGTGGAATTTATTTTCTGCGTGGACATTATCTGTTCCGAGCTACCTTCTCATTAGAGATAGTGAGGACAGATATTGTTTCAATATTCCAAAATGGAATGGAAAAGCTTGATGATGATAATAGATCTTTTTAGACTTACATATAAAGCATAATTTATATTATATGCGAAAAGATGGCATTGACTTTTTTTACATTGGAAGGTTGTAATCGCATGACGCACCATAATTCTAAATTCTAAAGTAATTTGAATTGAAATCTTATAGATTTAGAGAAAGCTTGCAATTTAGCGATCTCTGAAAAGCATTTAATGACTCAAATTTCAATAGCTGATGCCACTATCGCTTTAAGAGGTACGTTTCGCCGCCCTCTCCCCCCCCCCCGCCATGGCTAATTTTTTAATGAAATTATTGTCAAACGTTTAAGCTTCGTTTGAGTTCCAATAAGCTTCCATAACAATCGTTTGTACCTCAACGACTTTTAATAAAAATTCAATTCTTCAGAACAATTTTGGGAGGAGTGTAGAACAGCTTTTTTAAAATGTGATTTTTTTAATACAATAAATGCCAATCGATCGATAATCGTTTAAGCTCCAATGGGCTTCAATTTCCATCGTTTGTACACCAAAGGTAAAAAAGTTAGAGCTTTTCAAAGATTGCGAAATAGTAAATTATCATCGCTCCGAACAAGTAGCACGCAAGATTTTAGTGTTCCTAATAACAATTAAAATGGATTTTATTTTTTAACATTACAAAAGAAAACGAGTATCATAGTTGATAAAAATAGTTTGCTAGTCCATAGTACTGGTAGTACTGCTGGTGTGAGTTTTCGCAAATTATTTTTAATCGCGAATAAACGTAAAAATATTTTAATTAAATAAAAATTTTAAATACAAAATTGATATCAATCGATAGACAATGTCTTGAGCTTCAACCTCCCCCCTCCGCGAATTTTCTAATGAAATTTGTGTCAATCGTTTCAATCAGTTTCTATTCCCGTCGTTTGAGTTTCAAAGGTTTTTAATAAAAATTGATTTTTTTAGAACAATTTTGGAAAAATAACACAAATTTTGAGCGCTACTTGCTTGGACCGATATTAGTATCGATTGACACCAATTTTATAAAACAAAATCGCGTAGGGGACCTGTATTTTCAACAGCCCCCACCCTTCAAAGTTTTCGCGAATAACTTCGCGATGCATGTGATACAAATGATTTTTAAGCGCATGTTCATTGGAGCTCAAAACGAACCTTAAACGTTTGACAATAATTTCATTAAAAATATTCGCGATTAGGGGGCGGTGAAATGTCACTGAATATCTCGCTCTTTCAAACGCTTCTACTTTTTTTTATCGGAATTGAAGCTCATTGGAGCTCAAACGATTCTCGATCGATTGGTATTTATTTTATTAAAAAAATCATATCTTAAAAAAAGCATTTCAACAGCCCCTCCCAAAATTGTTTTAAAGAATTGAATTTTTATTAAAAATCTTTGGGATACAAACGGTTTTTATGGAAGCTCATTGGAGCTCAATCATTTGACAATAATTTCATTAAAAAATTCGGGATGGGGGGGGGGGGAGAGGCGAAATGGGCCTCGGTTGAAGATAGAAATAAGAAAAATTGATTTATGAAGACTTCCCCATAGGGTCTTGTTGAGGCCTTCAGTCAAGTTTTCTTTAAGAAAACTGCTTTGTATGACCATCTTCGAGCGTTATATTGATCAGTGGGAGATCCTGTACATTACTTTATAAAAAAAATCCCCTTCTGGTAACGTGTATCTATCCTTAACAAGCTGCTGGCCTATCCAATATTTTACCCCGCGAGCTGCCCCTGGTTTGTACACCACATTTCAAAAACTTCTTCAACGAAGCCTCAGGTGTATGGCTCCACCACATAAGGCAAACCGGATACAACATAACACAGCACTGTTCAAATTTAGGTTTTGATTTTTAAAATTTATTTCAATATTCTATTCGTTTATATTAAATCCTTTTTTACTGTTTATTATTTTGATTTTATTTATATTCATTTTTAGACTTATCATTCTGGCAGTTATTTCAAGTTCTGGTAGTATGTCATCATTAGGCATGAAAGTATATGTATTTTCTAACCATGAGAGCTCAACGCAATGGATGACTCGTTATTGAAGAATATCTATAAAAACATAGATTTAAGTCGAGTAAAAAAGTATAGTACGCATACTTTTTAGTAAATGTCATATTCATGATCTCATGGTTATAATTATAGGTTCTTGGTTGCAAAGGCGGCTCGCTATGAGGAACTAAGGAGCCATGGCACTACCATAATATAAGTAGTACCAACTTCAAGAATATTTTTTTAATTTTTCAAATAATTATATTCCAAAGATATTAGAGTTCATCGGTCCACTTCAAAAATAATACATATCAAAGGAAAAGTTAAAAACTTTTAACCAGACCGGGGGGTCTATGATGGGGTTATGGGTTTCAAGAGAAGCTATGCAATATATTGAGAATATACATAGATAGAATAGCGAATTATAGGTATTTTCGATGTTGACCAAATTTTCATTTTCGTGTGCCTGGGGGGTATTCCATACCCCCCAGACCCCCCAGTTAAAATTTGTCTTGTGTGGAAAGCAAGTGCCTTACTATTTTTTGTCAAGTCCTATTCCAGATTGACTCAGAAAATAATTATATTATCTCTGAGCAAGATCTGTCTCGTGAACATATCTGAAAACTTCTTTTTATATTGGGTCCGCAAGGTCCGTTCATCACCATAATTATAATGAGATAAATGACTCAGGTGTGTAACATATCCACAACCGAAGCAGATCGACGTGTTCAAGTTCTGCTTGAAATCTTCCAGTGATATTTCTTGGATTTCCACTGAGTTTACATTGAAGGTAATCCTCTCTCTGATCGGTGCTATTAGAATCCTTAGTTCTAGAGCTATATAAATCTGCATAAAAATCTTCAGCTACTTGAACTAACTTACTGTAAGTTTTATGGATCATAAAACCATCTATGCATGTGTATGATCCGATTTATTCGTTGTCCGTAGTTGTATATTTTCTTACATAATACATTTACATTTTTATTTCGCTTTATTGTTTTTTCATTTACACACTTTACAATCGCGGACTTCATGGATAAGTTAAGTTGTATAGAAAACGAGAAAGAAGAAGATTGATTCACCTCAAAAAATAGAACATGAAGACTTTGCTGAAAAGTAGTATCAGAGTATTCTCATCTATTTTAAACATTTATTTTTTTGGGATCTTGCTGGTGTTATATTAAATTGTCTCTCTTTCTCTTTGGTTTTATATTTCTCTAATAATTTTCCTGTCAGTCTCTTGTTTTAGTCCACAACACAGTTCAATTCCAGAACCTTTCTAATTACCAAACAAAATAATGATCCATGGAATCCATGAAACGTATACTGACTATTTTTTATCACTGTGAGATTCAAACTTAACATTTTCATGTGGATTTTGAGATTTCTAACCGTCTGAATTAAGGACAGTTTCAGTCATTTGGAGACCACTTTTGGGTAGAAAAATAATTTCTCGCTGTTGCTCAGCATTTTATTTAGTTTAATTTTGCTAGTAAATAGTACCTTTTTTGGACATCAGCTGCTAAGAAAATTTACGACTTTACGCTTTTTAGGACGTTCTTTTTGACAAATTTGTTCTATAGCTTTTATATAACTATAAAAAGCTGTTTTCCGATGCTAAACTAAAAAGTTCAAGCAAGAAATCTCATCTCCATTAATCTTTCCATTAATCGATTATTTTACTATCGTTTATTAAACTTTACTATGTATAGTAGGTGTAATTAGTACCTTACCTATAAAACTGGAACTAAATATTCGTACAAAAGTTTTTGGTTACAAGATTACAAGGAAATTAAAAAATTTCGTTTAGAACCCTAATCATCATAAATTATTATTATTTTGCACAAATTTTATGTACAACCAACATAAACTCGAAAACCTATGGGCCCGGTGTGGTATGGTGCATTCATGAGTGATCTGTATCCATATAAAATTTTACAACAGAACCCTTTAAAGAGCACCTTTTACAGCTCTTAAAAAGAAGTTTATAGCCAAAACGGCCTCGTAGACAATTAATTTGCAACAACAACTATTGTCAAACAAGTTATAGTTTGTGTAACCAGTGAGCAAACTTTTATGTGTTTTATATAGCCCATTTTACAATCTTGTACGTGGACTAGTTAGTGGCAGTTCCTGGTTCAAATAACCGATTTTATTTTAAACGAAAGGGTAAAGATGCCTTAAAAGTTGTCCTTAGTTGTAAACGCGAACTTGAACTAGGCAAGTTAAATGTTTTTGAAATTATTTTTCTAAATTCTCACAGAGACATTGTGAAAATAGTTCGTCCAGAAGGTATAAATTATGCAAATACTTTCATTAAGTTAAACTCATCAAAAATTCAAATAAAAGTAATAAACGTGTAAAACTTTACGACTTTTTAGATTAACATAACAAACCTTATCACAGAAAACATAAATCAAAATGTAAGTTGAAAATATAAATTAAGCGTGAGAAGTTTCAAAGGCGGTCTCATGTCGAAAGATATTTGATTTGTATGACTTCAATGGCAGGTAAGATACCACGACTAAATTTTTATTGAATATAAATCAGCTTTGCAAAATAAATAGGTACATTTATAAATAATATCGATGATGCACTTAATGGCTACGAAATAAATAATAAGAAATTTCTAAATGTGATTTTTGAAAATATTCTACATGGTTCTATGACTTTGACCAAACTTTGCAATTCGGTATTTAGGGAAAACATTTAAATATTTTATCAATTTTTTGAATTTTTCTATAGTTCTAATCAATACCTACTTATAAGTTTTCAAAATCCATAAAACTGAAACTACACTATTTTGAACTCGGTAAACATTCTGAGTAATATTTTTATTTGTTTAATCAACAATTCTAGAATTGTTAAGAAATTGAATATACATAATTTCTTCTTCCTCCATAATTCATCCGACCAGGGGAGAACGTTAAACTAAATAGGATGTATTGAATTTTCATTATATTTTGGGGATCACCTTGTATAGGCGCTTTTTTAAAAATGTAATTCTCAAATTTTTTTTTAAACTATAATAGTATATTTTCTTATATTTTTCTGAATTTTTATTATATTTTGGGGATCACCTTGTATATGAGCTTTTTTGAAAATTTTATTCTCAAATATTTTTTTAAACTAATGTAATAGTATTAATTAATATTTTAGTTTCAAAGAAAAAACATTTTATTTGTAATTTTCTTCTTCTATCAAATAATGATTTATTGCATTGTCGTGCACATCTTATATGCATTTTATTGCTTAATATGCAGTTATAAAGGGTATTTTTTAGGGCGTCAGAACTTTAAATTTAAATAATACCACAATAAATGAAGATATCTCTTCTCTGTTTATTTTATATGAAAGAACATTCGACTACATGTAACATTTGAAAACAATTTCATTCAAATGTTCGACGCGGCTACCTCTAACACAGTGCATTCTCTCAGTCCAATGTTTGACCACATTTTCAAGCCTTTCCGAATTTACCTGATATTGATCTGGATCAAATATGGTTCCAACAGGACGGTGCCACATGCCATGTAGCCACCGCAACAATTAATTTATTGGAGGAATACTTTGGCAATAAAATTATTTCGAGAAATGGACGTATCAACTGGCCACCAAAATCGTGTGATTTAACGCCTTTGGACTATTTTCTTTGGGGCTACGTTAAATCCTTGGTCTATGCCGATAAACCAGCGACGATTCAAACATTGGAAGCCAACATAATTAGAGTAATTGCGGACATAAGGCCCCAAATGCTTGAAAGCGTGGTCAAAAATTGGACTGAGAGAATGCACTGTATTAGAGGTAACTGTGGCGGACATTTGCCTGAAATTGTTTTCAAATGTTAAATGTCGTCGAATATTCTTTCATATAAAATAAACAGATAAGAGATATCTTCATTTATTGTGGTTTTATTTAAATTTAACGTTCTGACGCTCTAAAAAACACCCTTACAATATTCGCTGTTCATTTCAGTCAGTGAAATCTAGAATTTTTTACCTTACCTATAGTATTCAACTTTTTAAGTCATCAAATTCCAATATCTTCAAAAAAATTTAAAATTTATTCTTAAATCATTCACTTTCCAATCAAAACAAACTTTCCAATAATTTTCATCGCCCACCATTTACAAATTAAGCATTCTTTTTACGAATTCCATTTCTTTTTATTCAAGCCGATATTACATTTATCAAAACTTACCGATTATACCCATAAATTATCACTCTGACCCATGTTCATTCTCTTTCATCGCTCTTGCGTAAGTTTCTTTTCTCCCCTCCAATTCAATACAAATTTTTCAAAATCAACATCTTATCATTCCTTTTTTATAGTAAACAAAATTTCAAATTTTTATTAATTTTATAAAATCAAAAATATCATGGCATCATGAAAGGTTTTTAAAATTAGTAATTTTCAACTTATGGCCCCGGGTTCATTGTTATTAAGAATTTTTTGTCAGCGAAATATTGAAATTCGTCATCAATTCCCTTGTCACCTAAAACAATAATAGTTGCGAAATCTGTATCCTGCGTAGTTTTTAAAAAAAATTCACTAACTCAAAAGAAAATTATGCCTAGAACAATAACCTATTGATGCATAATTAATGTAGTAAAAATTGATATTAATCATACATCTGTATTTTTAGAGTAACCTAAAATAATGTACAAAACACTTCTTATAGAACTCAAAAGCACAAATTTTCACAAAGAAACTAAACTGCAGATATAATTTTCTCCCCATATTCAATTTAAACTTGACGATGTCAAATACAGATTGATATATAATATGCACAAAACGTTTACGAAAACTTGTTATACAAATTCTCATCAAAAATTTTGGTAACTTCGAGATTAACTCAAGAAACTTGCCTTATTCTGCCGTCCAAAGTAAAAAGAGTGGAAGTACATTTTTTTCAAAATCGAATTTTTAGTAAGCATTTAATTTTTATACTTAAAAATTTGCAGAAACCCTTTACAATACTGTAGCATGGAATAATTTTGACTCAAAACCTGTTATATAACTAGTTATTAATTTAATTTGCCTAAACTGTACGAGTATAAAACGAATTTGAACCTATATTAATGGGAAACTAATGTGTTGATCACATCGAATTTTTTAAACTTCAATGGATGAATTTAAATTTTCTTCTTTCTCTGAAATTATGATTTTTTAAACAGCACGTTTTTTTCTTCGCCGACATTCTGGTTACATATTTTGTCTTTGTCTGACATCCTGTTTTGCATATTTCCAACATTTCCAAAATTTCTCCTTATCTTGTATTTTCCCAGATTTTCATTTCCTCTTAGAACCAAACTGTTTTCATATCCAATACCTTTTAATTCTCTTCTTTAGATGTATAGATTTAACTTAGCTTTTGTTCTCCTAAGGAGTTACCTCAAGAAGTTTATAAAATCTTGTTTTTTACATATTTCCTTTAGTATTTCTTCTGTGTTACAAATTTTCAAACCCATACCATCATTTTCCTCCACTTAATTCCATTTCGTTCACTTATGGGATACAACTGTGGGGAACAGCAAGCAACTCAAATATTGAAATACTGCAGCGCTTCCAATCCAAAACTCTCCGAATGATCACGAATGCCCCCTGGTACGTCCCTAACGATGTCATACATAACGACCTAAAAGTAAACAAAGTGAAAAGTGAAATAAAACGATACAGTGAAATATACCGGGATAGATTGAGAACTCACCCAAATAATTTAGTTGTGAACTTGCTTGATGGGAATGACCAAAGAAAAAGACTCAAAAGATTTAAACCGTGGGATTTAACGACAAGATTTGATAATATTAATTAATTTGTAATCAATAATAATAATCTCTGTAAAGGATTGTTATTAGGTTTATAAAATTCTGAGGGAATAACATTGGTTGTTCCCCAACATGTCTCAAATTTTTATCAACACATTTACTTATTGTTATTTAAATGTAACAGATTGTAAATAAATAAACGGATGTTAAAAAGAAAAAAAACATTATGTGCCACATCTCTATTTTCGTTCATCATTACCATTATCCTCAATGTCAATATCCAATTTAATTACTTGTTTACTATTCAGTGGTGGTTTAAAATGCTTTTTAAACTTCTCACCAAAAATTCATAATTTTTAGATATATACTGAAATGATTTAATAAGTTTTCTTTCCAATGAAAACTATAAGCGCAGCTAATTTTTTCTCTTACTTAACATCGTTTGCTACTAGAAATTGTTCTAAGTAATTTTAAATTAAATGAGCTTCAATGAGAATTATTTTATAAAATTGTCTCAATCGTTCGAATTTCGTGTGAGCTTCAATTAGTTAGTTTCTATTCTCATCGTTTGAGTTTCAAATGTTCTTAATAAAAATTTAATTGTTTCGGACAATTTTTGGAAATTGGAATCCCCCATCGTGGATTTTCTAATGCTTGAAATTCAAACCTTTTTAATGAAAGCTAATTGAAACTCCAACGATTGACTGTTCAAAAAGAATTTTCAGATTCAGAATTTACTCGGGTGTTCTTCAAGGTTAACATTGTGTGCCTTTTGTTTTAGCTCTTCATCCATGAATTATTGAACTTGATGTAAATAATAGTTTTTATTTTTCATAATTTTCATTTGAATTTTTATAGTAATAATTAGCAATTTCAGTATCCCACTGATACAATTTACCACATTTCAAAGCACAAAATATTACCTATAGGACCACAATGAGAAAAACCAAAATGATAAAATAATAATAATAATAATATCGTTTATTTAGCCTTAAGACTATACCCTTTACAACATTTAATACACACAAACAATAATAATTCACCAATAATAATACACAATTAATAATACACAAAACAATCAATAATAATACAAAACCTAATTATGTTATCCAACATACTTCAATAACAATACCTGGAATACAAAAAGACAAACAAGAACAAAATCAACAAAGAACAAAATCAAAATCAAAACCACTACATCACTATACGATTCTCTGAACCTCATTTTTATTGGAGTTTCCCAAGTAAACTCTTAGTTCTCTTTTAAATCTATCAATATCACCGCTTCTTAACTCTTTAGGCAATCTATTGTATGCCACTGCACCCCTGACAAATACGGAATTGTGAGCAAAAGCTGTACTCACTCCCTGTAATCTTACATTATCTCTTCCTCTTGTTGCATGGTCGTGACTATTGGCAAATGTCAACACACTCCGTCTCAGGTATGCTGGCATTAATCCTAACACCGTCTTGTGTATGAATACCAGTACCTGATATTCCGCTAACGCCGTTACATCTAGCCATTGCAGCTCACCAAGCATCAGACAGATCTTGTAGTACCTGTCCCTTTTTAGGATTACTCGCATAGCTCTGTTTTGTAGCATCTGTAGTCTATTGATGTCCATTTTACTCGCCATGTATATTACAGTTCCCACATACGTAAAGTGAGGCATCACTATTGTATTGTAAATCGTCATTCTTGTACCTTTCGAAATGAAATCACTGCACCTTCCCAGTACTCCCAATTTACTAGATATTTTTTTACACATCCAATTAATATGGCTTTTAAAATTTAATTGACAATCCACTATTAGCCCCAAATATTTGAATTCTTCCACCACTTCAATTTCGCTTCCTTCAATTGATACTACTTGTTTTGCCATTTTTAACTCTTCTCTAAATTTCTTCTTTCCCAACATCATAACCTTCGTTTTCGTCACATTTATTTTCAACTTATTACCATTCAGCCAATTCAGCAATTTTTCTAACTCTTGATTCAACATTTCAATCACACTTATACAATTCTTACCATACACGTAAATGATGGTATCATCTGCAAACAGATGGAATTTCGCCCATTTAAAAATTCTACTTATGTCATTGATGAATAGTATAAATAACAGTGGTCCTAACACGCTTCCTTGCGGAATTCCATATTTTACATGTCTTTCCTTTGTACGTGCTGTTCCATATTTTACTCTCTGCCTTCTATTCGTTAAGTAACTGATAATCCACTTGATCACTTTTCCTTTCATACCATAATATGTCTTCAGTTTTTGAACCAATACTTCCTTGTCTATTGTTTCAAATGCCCTCTTCAGGTCAAGAAAAACAACAAAGATCACCAGTCCTTCATCAATCCTTTCTTTCCATTCCTGAATAAGTCCCTGTATAGCTGTTTCGCAACTATGACCCTCTCTGAAACCAGACTGATATACTGTCATTAATTCATTAGCTTCAACATATTCCTTTATTTGCTTGCTCACGACTCGTTCCATTATTTTACTTACAGAACTTAACATATTCACCGGTCTAAATTCTTCACATTTAATTGTATTGGTCACCTTTCTTATGGGGATAACAGTAGCAACTTTGAGTATGTCTGGAAAACTGCCTTCCTCCATCGAACTATTAACCATATTTAATAAAGGATTACTTATTTCATTCCACAACAAGATCATTAAATCCTTATCGAAACCATCCGGACTACTTTTCTTTTTCATTCCATAGATTACTTCGTACACAATCGAAATTCTTACTCCAGAAATATTTAAGGGAAGGATCTCGGGTAGTGGAGTTTGTATTCAAGAAAACTATTTACTTAAATCGACTAGTTTCGACAAGATTTCTTGTCATCTTCAAGACTATAATATTAAAGAAAAAATATACAATTTAAAAGCTGTTACAAATTGGTTACACATAATAATAATGTTGGAGCAAAAGTAAATTATTTACCTCTTAAGTGGGATGGTAAGTTTTCAATCGAAGTACCGTAAAAAAGCAGAACACGATATTATAGTATTATTGGTGGAGTCAAATAGTATAACAATTTAACAATTTAAAATTATTTGACATAAAAATTATTTGACATAAATAAACAAAAATATTGGAACTTGTCGCCAATAAATTCGATAATACTAAATGAAGTCAAAAAGCAAAGATGTAATGATCCAGCCTCATCAATGGAAGCGTATAATAGCCAATCAGGCATCTCTTCTTGTTTTATGGCTGAAGATGGTGAGTAGAGCCTTGAAACCAGTGTTTATCGGCTCAAAATCGGTAACTTTGTTGACATTATCAGTCTCCTCGCCTATGTAGGCAGCCTCCAAGAAAGCTCTCTTTGGGAAACTAGGTTCATTCGCTAAGACAACTACATCCTCCACTCTAAAGAAGTGATTGTTAAACTTAAGGTGTTGTGATAGACCGGTTTTATCCGAGCCTATTTTTGCGTCGTAGGCATGTTGTTTTAATCTAGAAGACAACAACTGGCGAGTCTGGCCTACATAAGTTCTTTCGCATTCGCATTTTATTCGATACACCACGTCACTTCTGTATTTCAACGGTACCAAGTCTTTCGTCCTGGAAAACACCAAGTTACCCAATTTAAAATTGTTATAAAAGGCCAAACGAATTTGGCCTCCTTGGATAAATTCTTTCAATGTGTTTTTCAGTCTTACAGCCAGAAGGGGGTGGTAGGTTATTTTATGATAACGTATGTTGATATCTTGGTCATCATCAACCTTCTTTTTTATGGTAGCAGGCGTCCTTTTTATCCCAAACAAAGCAAGCTGGACCAATTTTTGGGGGTAGTCATTCCTTACCAACTGGTCCTGTAGTTCAGTCAGTCTCAAACCTCGACAGGTAGGGCTGACACAGGTCAAAATGCGGTGTTTCAAAGTGTTGATCAACCCCATTTTCTGGTCCAACGGATGTGAAGAGTTAAAATTCAACAATCTTTCCGTGGAGGAAGGCTTCTTGTAAAGGTCAGTGTAGAGGGAACCATCATTTTTTCTGCAGACCAATAAATCTAAGAAAGGTATACTACCATCTTTTTCTAATTCATAAGTGAATTTCAATAGTGGATCATAGCCGTTCAACACTTCCAAACAATCTTGCACCTTTTCACCTGGAACTGAGACCAATATGTCATCCACATATAGCATCAAAAAGGGGACAGCGAACTGGATAGAACCAATGAAATTCATCAGAAGATCGTGCATAACAAAATTTGCGAAAATGGGGCTGCAAGGATCTCCCATAGCGGATCCCACCAACTGGGAGTAAAATTCACCATCATATTGGAAGAAGCTATTATTGAAAATAGTGGAAATCATTTCCATAAAGACGTTCATAGGGATGGTGGTGAATTCACTGATTAGGTCCCAGTTATTCGTCATGGATGAGATTACTGCTTCCTTAGATACGTTCGTAAATAAAGATGTGACATCGAACGAAATTAATGTGTAATTATTTGGTATTTTACAAATGGAAATGGTTTCCATGGCGGACCTAGAGCTGTGAACATTGAAAGGGAAATGTGGTAGCACTTTATTTAAGATGGAATTGATGTACTTGGCTAGAGAGATGGAAGGTGAGCTAATACAACTGATGACAGGACGTAACGGGATGCCAATCTTGTGTGATTTCGGTAGTCCATAAGCTCTCGGAGGGCGAGCATTATATGTGGTCATTCTCTTTTTCTGGGGTTGGTCTATCCAACCTCCTTCATGCAATTTCTTGATTAACCTGTTAAATCTACCTTGGATGGTGAGAGTGGGGTCCTTGTTTAACTTCTTGTAAGTAATCGAATCATTGAATAAAATCATCATTTTATTTTTATAATCTTGTTCCTTTAAGATGACCGTGGAGTTTCCTTTATCAGCTTTTAGGACCAAGATGTCAGGATTATCCTTTAGGAACTTTTTAGTGGAGGAAACTTGGGAATTAATGATGTGGTTCGTATTATGATCCGTCTTATTACAGAAATTGTGGACAATATTAAGGATCTCACTACGTGTGGTGTTTCTTTTAATTTCAGATGTATGTAGGCTAGTTATCACATAATTCAGCTCCGATAGGAATGTTTTCATAGGAAATTCTTTAAAGGTGGGTGTTATGCTGAATTTAGGACCTAAGGAAATAGTTTTTAATACCACAATCGGTATGTTTTTACCACTATCGTTGAGGACCCAAGAAATATCTCCCAGAGCCTCTTCATTTTTCGTCTTAATGAGTTTATTATACTTATTGATGTTGTTGTGTCTAATTCTCATACAGCTTTTAAATTGTATATTTTTTCTTTAATATTATAGTCTTGAAGATGACAAGAAATCTTGTCGAAACTAGTCGATTTAAGTAAATAGTTTTCTTGAATACAAACTCCACTACCCGAGATCCTTCCCTTACTTCGTACAGCTCCCCCATACTTAGTAGTGTAAAATCGCTTAGCGCTGTCGTTGCCCTAAAATTACTTACTTCAAAATCAACTTGTGGTATCGAATTTACCACCTCTTCAATACTATTCAGAAAATAATTGTTAAATTCCTCGGCAATGTTTACGTCATTTCTAACTACTTTGTTCTGAAACAATATTTCACTAGTTTCTTCATTATGATCATTTTTAATTAATTTTTTAATAGCCTTCCACATCTTCTTCGCGTCGTGCCTAGAGTCATCAATGATTTCAGCATAATAATCCCTTTTTGCTTGCCTAACAATTCCAACCACCTGATTTCTATTTATTTTTAATATGAAATTTTTAATTTCTAATATGTAATAAAAATTCCAAAATATTACTGAAATATAAATATAAAAATGTTACGTACTATGCAATAAAATTGATAGATTTTCTATTCGTATAATACTAATACGAATCTGAAGAGATAAATATTGAAATCAAACCTGATTAATATCGAAATAACATTCAGTAAGTTATTTTGATTATTATTGGTAATTATGGTGGTGTAGTTTTTATTGAAAGGACTTCATGTAATATTATCTATCTTATAATAAGTGGATATAAACTGAAAAGCTCAATTTTCTCAAGTATTTACTAAATATTTATTTTTCATTTATGATTACTCAAAAATTTTACGACATTTCACTTAATAAATTACAGTAATTGACACAATTTAATATAAGAATTTAATCAAGGTTTTCTATTATCATATTCACAAATTAACCTCTCTCACCTCTATACACATCCATAATAATTTAATAATATTATGTTAAAAATATGTATAAATTAAATAATTTTCTTCGATAATATTGGACAGGTCATATCGGATGTTCAAGGAAACCATAATGTATAATATAAATGCCTATTAATATCTACCGGGTGTTCATTAAAAATTAGCCAGTCGAGATAATTTTTTTTAGTAAATTTGAGAAAAACAAAAAACAAATCGGGACATTCAAAACCAATAATGTTTGAATTTTAAGTTTAACCCCCTGCCTATACCAGCTACCCCACTTTGAAAATTTAAATAGCATCACCCTTTACCTAGCGGTACATCACTTTAAAGGTGAAAAGAGTCCTCGTTCATCCACCTTAAAAAAATTGGAATTAATGAATCCGTTTATGTGTTGGAGGTGAAGATGAAAGAAAAAATAATTTTATTCGGAAATTCGGAAATCACGTTTTTATCACCTAAGATAATAAAACAATCGGTGCTGAAAATCGTTGTGATCGTATATAGAACTGCTCAAATTTTCAATGAAATTCAATCTGAAAAAAATGTAGACCATCAGGATACGAGGTAAAATTAGTATTTGAAAAATAATTTCATTAATAATGAAGAATAAGAATTTGAAGAACCCGGTTATATAATATGTACAAGAAAATTAATAAGTGATGCAGAATTTTGGATGAAGTTAACAAGAATTACAAATTGGTTTCATACATAAAATGCTAAAAATCAACAAATTTCTTCCTTATAAAATTCAAATTCACCAACAACTTGGCGAAAATGATTTTGATAGAAGAATGGAGCTTTGTGAACTGATATCCCAGAAAACTGAAGATGACCAAATTTGTTAAAAAATATTTTTTTTCAGCGACGAATCAAGTTTTTTTAACGGATTTGTCAACAAACACAATTATTGTACTAGGTAACATCACACACTGTATCCCCAAAAGGTCAATGTGTGGGTTTCCTGGGGTGTATTTTTTAGAAATTACATTATTGGGCCAATTTTTATTTTAGGAAGCCTGACCGGAGAAATGTCTCGCAATCTTATCGATCAGGTTTTAGAAAATCAAATTGATGGAGAAGGAAATATGCTGATTGATGAACATATTGTACATTGTTTTCACTGGTTGGATAAATTGATGGTTAAATAAAAATTTTCCTGATCGATGGAATGGTAAGATCCCACGATTTGGGATTTGGGATACAAAACTTCTCCCAAGAATCTTCTAGAACTAAAAACTAGATTTACCCAAAAATGTAGGCGGATTAGTCTAAAAACCTTTCAGGAAGTCCACGAAGAGTTCCAATATGGGTTGTTCTATTGTTTGGCCAATAACTGAGAACATTTTGAAAATGTAATTTCATACTCTAATCATCCAATCAATATGATCCAAGAAAATAGCGATCCTAGATCCTAGAAAATGTCGATGTAAGAACCAGGCCAAGCATAACAAAAGAAGTTATACAAGCCATAAAACAAGCAAAAATCTGCAACTAGATGAAATCCCGGAAAACTACTGGAATTACTTGAAGAACAAAACATAGATGATATGATATGATATTTTTAATGATCTTACTAGAAAAATCAAACTCCAAAAAGATCGAATAATCTCGCTAGTGAGCCATGTGCTGAAAATATTTTTAAAAGTGATTCACGCGCTAATACAGAAAAAAAAAGAAGAACGTATAGAAGAAAACGCAGTTTGATTTTAGGGAGGATTTTGACATTAGAGAGGTTCACTATAAAGCAGAATTTCATAAATTTTCTAAAATGTTAATTATTTTCCAATAAAATTATTTTGTTTTATCTTTCAATTTTTACCTCTAAATCATAATTGAATCCATTAAATCCAATTTTGTTAACATGAATGAACAAGAATTTTTTCCACCTTCAAAATGAAGTATCCAAAAGTAGAGGCTGCTATTTATTTAAAATTTCAAAGTAGGGGCAGCTGGTGTGCAAGGGGTTGAACGTAAAATTCAAATAGTATATTGGTTTTGAACGTACCCATCAGCGGCGGTTTGTCAATGGAGGCAAGGGAGGCTTAGCCTCCTCTCAAATTGTTGGACGGACTTGCTATTTATATTTCGTTTTAAATTAGTATTTTCCAATTTTTAATTTTTTTGAATTTGTTTAAAACAAAATTTAATTTAATAATAAAATTAGCTTAAGGACTTGACTTACGCCTGAAATAAATTCTAAATAGTACATATCCAGCGGCTAGCCTAAAGGCTTATCTTAGTTTATTAGCACAGAGTTAGGCAACCCAGAATACCATAGAGGCTACTGGTTAGTAAAGTTCATGATCAACATGAGCGATTAACAGATTGTAAGTAAGAATTGTAAGTAATAAGCTTGTAATATAAACGCATACTATTCTGTGTTATTTTACTAAATGTACGAAGATAGCAATTTTACACACGTTTGAGGCTAGACTCATATGCGTTTTATCAAAGGACACCTGCAAATATTTGCATTATTCATGCATAATTATGTTCTAAATATAATCACTTGTATTGAAAACATATACTAAAAGTGAAGTGCAGTATTTACAGTGCAATTAAGAAAACAACAATTAATTGACGTATTTAATTTTATAATCGACAGCGATGATTTTAAAAACGACTCTCAAACTATTGGAGAAGCGGTAGGTTTAAGACAATATTTAAATGAATCAAAATTTTGCTTTTTATTAGAAACTTTTAAATTAATTTTTGAACAGACAGACGTAGTATTTTCAATTTTACAAAGTAAACTTACCGATATTAATTTCGCCAAATGTTGTTTAACAAAATTAATCTAAACTCTGCATAGATACAGTAGTGATGAATTAAATTGCGAGCCGGCTCAGAAAAAAAGATAAAAGGACATTTGATTTACCAGATATGCATCAAAGTTAAAAACAAATTTTTGCGGAAATTTTGGATACAGTTATCGTGCAAATTGAAGTTAGATTTGCAGACTTACATAAATTAAAATTTTTTGATCTATTAACATTTGCTAAATTTTCTGATTATAAGAAAAATTTCCTCAAAATTTATTAGATAGTCTATTAGAGCAGTATCCATTTTTTGATCAAATCCAACTCAAAAATGAATTATCGGTAGCATATAGTGACCCCAAAATGTTTGGACAATGTAGGACTCCATCAAAAATATTAGATTTTACTTTCAAAAATGATTTACACAGTTGTATGCCTGAATTTTACAAACTTTTATGTGTGGTCGTCACCATACCGGTAACATCGGCTTCGGTTGAAAGAAGTTTTTCCGCACTAAAACGTATTAAAACTTACACTCGTAATACGATGAACCAAAATCGGTTAAGTAACGTCGCGGTAATGTCTATTGAAAAGGAATTCGTTACCTTATTGTCTCGAAATAATGAATTCTACGAGAATATCATCGATCACTTGGCGAATACTAAAAGTCGCCGTCTTACGTTTAAAGCTTCATAAATTTCGAATGACTTAAAATAATATTAATCTGTATATTGTACAGCATTGTTTCCAAAAAACACTCTGCACTCATCGAACAATTTTTTCCATTGTACACAGTACTGAAGATAGCCAACGAGCCCGAAACACGTGTCTACTAATATTTTATTAAATTTTTTTTTTAAGTTTTATTTTATAAGGTAGTTAAGCTGTAAAATTAGCCTCCTCAAATGGAAAAGTCACGAGCCGCCGCTGGTACCCATCATCACTATCTAAACAGATGTTTTTTTGTTTTTCTCAAACTTCCTCAAAAAATTATTATTTCCACTGTCTACTTTTGAAATGAACACCCGATTTAATAAAATGAATTATATATTGTAGCAATTTACCTCGATCAGAATAAGCATCAGATTTTATCTTTTTCTGTAAAATAAATATGTTAATCATAGTGTCATAATTTTTCTGAACAGAAAATATAAGTACTTACTTGACGATTCTCCTTGTCTTACGAGATATTTTCAGAAAAACGATTTGTTGTGACAAACATTTTGTGGCTAAAAATATTTTCTGTTTAGGCCAGAAAAACATTTTTCTAAATAGATATACCAAGAAAAGCATTGAAATCGCTGAGAATTTATGATTTTCTGAATTAACTTGAGGTTAGTTATTTAGTTTATTATAATAATATCATTTCTTGAAGGATTTTACACGCCTACTTAATAATAAAACGAGACATTAAACTTTTGTGTGAAATTATCAACGTTCGCTGAGCGGATACGGCGCTCTAAGAACATGAAGAAGCAAGTTAATAAAATTGCAAAATGCATTTTCTCCTTTTGCGTTTGTGTCAATGACATAATATTATGCATGAAACGTTAAAATCGTTAAAATAATATCAATTACAAATTTATTTCATAACTTTCCATAATATTGTTGTTTTTGTATGAATAATTAATATTATTCAACAAAATAATCACTACAGCTTCTTAACATTCTCAAGCTGATTATTGTAATTTGCACCTATTAAGCACTTGGGCAGAATACTGTGTTTAAAATTCACGCTATTTATTTTACCGTAAGCAATATAAGAACATTTATTAATTTTCCGAATTGGAAAAGATTGACGGATTTTATGAGTAAAAACTTATAATTATTATTGGTTTTATTCATCAGATCAAAAGAGAATAGGGCAATAGGTATGCACATCATGTTGGAAACGTTGTCTAATTTGTATCGTCTTCTTATTCAAATTAAAAAAAATTTTGAAATAAGTTTTTCTTAATTTTTTAAAAAACTTGACAAAATTTTGGGATGTTTAAAAACTTCACTGCAGGAACTCCTCAAAGAACTCATATTACATCCTGATAAACATAAAATTAGAATCTTTTCACCAATAGTTTGCTTTGAATTCTGGCAACCATTCAAAAATAGGAGTGTCCTTTGTATCCTTTGAAATGCTGCGCATGGATGTTGACTGCCGCAGCTTTTTTCCTATCTTGAATATTTATTTAAAAATAATATCTATTCGGAGTATTATACAAATTATACCATCAAGTTTCATGTATAAATGTTTAAAAAAATTTATGATTGCCTTCAAAAATTATTTATTATCCTACAAACGCCAGGAGTAATTATCACTTTGCAATCGTTAATTTAATGATCTATCTGTACATTAAATTAATTGCTTATAATGTGGCTACTTGTATGATATGTTCTCTATATGTAAATTATGTTGGTAATATAAAAAAAATCCTATTAAAATTCTTAATTGAATGTAGCTTAAAAATTTTATTATGTCTAATACTATTAGAAGTGATAGTATCTAATTAATTTTATTGTAATTGCTAATTTATTGTTGGTTGCTCGTGAATATATAAAACGCATATTCAGTATTATTTTCCTGTTTCATTATTATTAACGTCTAGTTAAAACGGTATTAACATGCAAATAATGACTGTGATCACAGAAGTATGCTGTGATTGGCGGTCTTCATTGGATTTCTAAAAATCATCACAAATAGTGAAAAAGCTATTTTGGCCTTTGCCGTTTTATGATCAAAAAGTAAAAAGTGTAAAACAATGGTAGCACTAAGTATTTAGATACTTTTTGAATTGCATATATTTTTACAACTTGATGATGCAGGCAATTTTTGATTAAAATAACAAAACAAAAAATCTTGCGTTAATTTAAAAAATAAAAAGACTTATTTTCCAATAAAGAATTCAACAGAATAGATATTGATTGATGTTACGAAACACGAAGAAATTTCATATAATATAAGAAATAACGGAAATGCTCTTGGAGTAATTTACGATATGACGGCCATGTCACGTTACCACTAAACATAAAAATGCTATGAAAAGATACCGCAATGAACTAGGAGCAAATAAAATTTCAGAACTTTTTGAGGTCCAATGCTAACCCTTGTTTCGTTAAAATTAACCATAAAAAGCACGCTGTGCAAAGTTTTTTTAACAACCAAACTCTTTTTTGTGTCACTAACTATAAACCACACGTCGTTATGTTACTTTGTTATTTTTTACTTCAGAAACCTATAGGTATGTAACAACACTTGATTTACGTTTCTAGATACATTAATATATAATTTATTTAAAATATTGTACAATAGGTATTGTGGTATTATTTAACAAAGAAGTTTGAAATGATTGTAGCTGAAATATAATCTTCGTGATAATATATAACATGCTTCGTAAAATATAAGTATTGTCCATTAATATCTCCAAATTTGTGAATATACGAGTAATATGACCGAAGGGTAATTAAAAACGAAAATTCGAATAAATAATGTATACAATGTGATGGTTCAAAGAACAACAAATAATGTACGTTCTTGAACGTTTAACATTTTAAACTTCGCAATTTATCATAAAAAAAATTTCAACTTAAAATAAACCATGAGTAGCAAATAATGTAGAAAATGGCGACAGGAAATATTTTCGAGAAGACCCCTACTTTTTGTTTCGTTTTAATTAGCGACTACAACAGCTAAGATTATTGACCGCATCTCCTCATAAACATTTTTCAGTTTAACTTTTATTAATCCTGAAAACAACTTAGAGGTGATTTCCTGTTTACTGAAACCCTATATAAAGATCTCATTTACCCACTAAATAATCTGCGTGAAATGCAATATTAAAACGCAAAATTTACGCTCTGTAACTCAACTAACAATCACACCCGACCACCAACCACGATACTGGGTTCGAAAGTTGTATATTTCTTCGTCTTCACAAAAAGTTAATAACTTCGTCCAAAAATTAAATATTACTATGGAAAAGAATAATTGTATAAATAGTTATAAAATTACCAAGTAAACCCCCAAGTTGAACCATGTTTTTAATTTTCTATAGAAGGAAATTTTATTTTCAAAATATTAACATTGGACAAATGTGAAATACAAGTTCTAGATTTACTATATACAGCTACCGTGAATGAAAAATTGAACGATTTTGAAATTTAATAAGTCACAGTTATTTTTATTTTCTTTCAATAATTTTATTTAATATGTTGTCCTTGATTCCTGTACACTTGAAGACAACGTTTTGGCCACGATTTTAGCGATCGTTGTATCATTTCCAGAGGAATGTTTTCTATCTCACGTTTTATTAGTTTTTTTAGCTGTTTAAGGGTTGTAACTTTTGACTTATTTAACTGAGATTTTAAATAGCCCCACAAAAAATAATCACAGGGTGAAAGGGTCCGGTGATGATGGCGTCCATATATCCGGATGAATAAAAGATACGCCGTTCTGTTCAAGAAAATTTAAAGTCTTCTTAGAAGCGTGAGCTGGTGCCGAGTCTTGGTGAAATATCCAATCACCAGCAGGATATAATCTTTTTGCGTCAGTCAAAAGTGGCTTCAAACAATTCTTAATGTAATATTCCGAGTTAATTTTAGCACCAGGCTCAACAAATATTGGCGTTGTGGTTCCATAATTCGATATTCCCATGAACACCATAACTCCCTTCGGATGGGACTGTTTTGTGAATACGTCCAATTCTTTTGCCGATTGCTCACCTCTCAAGTACTGAACTTTTCGTTGGCCATCAGCATTTGTTAGATGGAACCATGCTTCATCGACAGTGATGTATTTTTGCCATTTATCACAATTTAGTAAGTGATACAATCTTGAAAAAGCGTATGATACTGTCCCCCTTTCGGAGTTATTTAAAGTACTTGCCGAGTTAAACATTAACAAAAAATATATTGAAGCTACTATAACAGATCTGTATCATTCAAATCAGGGTATGATCAAAATTGGAAAAAACGTATCACAGTGCTTCAACACAAATAAAGGACTGAGACAGGGCTGCTGTTTACCGCCAACTCTGTTTAAAATGTACATCAATGTAGTCCTAAAAGAATGGCAAAGAAAGTGTAGTCCAATGGGGATAGACATAGATGGAGATATGCTTCATACTCTTCTGTTTGCAGATGACCAAATAATAATAGCCCAAGATGAAGACGACATCATATACGAGGGTGGTCTGAAAAGTTTCCGACCTCAACGTGAAGATGACAACACTCGTAAATAAAAGCTACTGAATTTCGTTGTTCATCTGTTGACAGTTACTCATCTAAAGTTTTAGCCATTTTGGACGCGCAGTTTTTATGTAACAGTCGTTTGAGTGAGTTGGTGTGAGTTTTTTTGTGAAAATGGACAAAATCGAGAATCGAGCTGTCATTAAATATTTGTTTTTGAAAGGCAATACGCCTACGCAAATCAAAGATGAGTTGGATTCTGTGTATGGGGACTCTGCACCATCATTTACCACAGTGAAATTTTGGGCAGCTGAATTTAAACGTGGCCGTAAGAGCTTGGGAGACAATGAACGTTCGGGACGTCCAAAAACTGCAACTACCGACGAAAACATCGCCAAAGTTCACCAAATGGTGCTAGACGACCGCCGAATTAAAGTGATAGAGATAGCAGAGGTTATGAACATGTCAAAAGAACGTGTTTGTCACATATTAGATCAACATTTAGGCATGAGAAAGCTGTCCGCGCGTTGGGTGCCGCGTTTGTTCGAATGAACATTTCCAACGCTCTTTTGACGCAGTTTAGGCGCAATAAATCCGAGTTGTGGCGCCGATTAATTACTGTAGATGAAACTTGAAAAAAATGAAAAATGAAAAAGTGAAAAAAAAAATGAAAAAAAAAAATGAAAAAAAAAAGCTGGGAGAAGTGTGTAGAGTTACAAGGAGACTATGTTGAAAAATAAAAAAAAAATTTCAGAAAAAATGTGTTGTATCTTTGTTAGGTCGGAAACTTTTCAGACCACCTCGTATATGATGAGAAAATTGACTGAAACCTATGAAAAATGGGGTTTAAAAGTAAATTTCAACAAAACTAAGTATCTAGTGGCAGGAGGGCAAGGAAAAGACCTAGACATAGAAGGAAAAACAATAGAAGCAAACGGAGAGTACAAATATTTAGGTGTGGTTATATCTGAAGAAGGAAACTGTCAAAGAGAAATATCGAGCAGAATTATAAAAGCTAAACAAGTAACACAAAAGTTAAACGCACTTCTCTGGTCAAAGGATCTAAGAAAAAGGACAAAAAAAAGAATATACAATAGTATGGTCAAAAGCATTCTTACCTATGCATCAGAAACGTGGGAAATAACAAAAAGAAACAAAAATAGACTCCTGGCCGCGGAAATGGATTTCTTGCGACGAAGCTGTGGGATAAGTAGGCTGCAACACATCAGAAATGAAGAAATAAGAACCAAAATGAAAATGAAGAAAACAATAACGGAAGAAGTGGAAAGAAAGCAATTGATATGGTATGGACATATGCGACGAATGCCACCCCAGAGGTGGCCACAAAAACTATGGTCCTGGACCCCCCCAGAACGAAGAAAACGAGGGCGCCCTCCAAGAAGATGGGATGATGAGATCCGCGAAGCTATGGAAAAGAGGCAGTTAGAAGAGGATCTATGGCAAAACAGAGACCTCTGGCACCTAGGATGCGGAACACGGCCGTAATATATTATAATGTATTGTAATGTGTGAAATAAGGCTGTAATATATTCGCAAATATATAAATATAATATGTATAGCTTTAAACATCTACGTAACATCATAATCCTTAGGTGGTCATGGGTAACAGTGAGACGCTTTTTTCTAAGGTCCTAGACTAGGTTATTATTAATCATAATTAAAATTTGTAACAGTGAGAAATTCATTTTTGAAATTAATAAAAATAGTTTTTATTTTTTAATTGCCAAAGATGTAGATACTTGTGCATTGTGCTTATATGTTACTTTCAAGATTTCAGCGAATATCTATTGAACAAAAATTAATTAAACGCTCCTCTTTTGTCGCAGATCCTATACTTCGTTCGTTAAAAATGTCTTCCACTTCTAGTCAATTTTTCGTCAGGAAATGTTCCAAAATTAGTTTTAAGTATATTTGGTAAATTTCTAGGTATCCTGGTAAATTGAAACATTTCCTACACCAAACGGAACTGTAAAAAAATAGTAATAAGAAATAGAACGTCTTACCGTTACCCATTTAAATGTCCCACTGTTACCCAAATCGCCAAAAATTTTCAAAAGTAAACGAATACGCTTAATTTATGCACAACCGCTTCAGGATATCATTATATACTCAATAAGTAATCAAAAATCATTGCTAAAGGTAAATTGTGGGATGTTAATATAATATATTAAATCAATTATTAGACCAATATTTGTATAATGTAGTTTGAGGAACAACATCAAAATTAAATATAAACAAATTACAACGATTACAAAATTAAATATTTCTCTCGAAAAAAAAGAATGTCCAATTTAAATTTTGAACATGTTAACTGGATTAGGACTTTTACATTATTGTTAAAAATTTAAATTGCTAAAAATATTGTTTATAACTGAAATGTAACTGAGCAGACAATAATTAAATTAAAAAAAAAAAGAAATAGTGACTCTCCCCTACGGCTGTGAGGTGCGTTTAAAGTTTTTTCACGTTTAAATGGGCTAAAGCGTAAAAATACACTTCATTTCGAGAATGATTCTCTTGGTTGATTACCTCAGCGATTTTCTTCGTGCTTGCCGAGGAGAAAAGATCACACCTCAAATTCTTACTTCGTCTGGAAATAAACCGGGTAGTACTTAAATTAACACTTAACCGCTATGCTATTTGACCGTCTCTTCAATCTCCATACATGATCTTTAATCTCTAGTTTGGGTTGGGTGGATTTCTGATTCGAGTATTTGGTCGTCCACATCCTTCAAAAGGCGTTGCAATTAAATATCGATTCTTTGATGTTTACCATCGACATTATTTTTTATCTAATATTTCAATGATCTAACTGACTGCATACTTGAAATAATCATGATAAGAGCAAGAATGAAATAGTAGTCTGTAGGAACACTATAAGAATTTTGCAATTATTATGGAAAATATTATGACGATAGGTTTTTACATAGAAGCAATAAATAATGTCGGTTTGGTAGTTAAATAATCGAACGATTTATCGCGAATATATACATTATATGCATTGACACAAAGAAGTAAAGGAAAAAATCAATTTTCTTCGGTCGGGTTATTTTATGCACTTTCGCACAGTTCAATAAAAAAATATGTTATTGGCCAATGAGAAATAGACAACTGAAGAAAATTTATAACTCGCAATTAGCAATACTATAGAATTCATATACATTCAAATTAATTCAATATATCATGGATTTAATGAGGAATTACATTACAATTACGTAAGTAAAAAAATTATATCTGAAAAAATATAATCTACCCCTATCATCATCTCATAATTAAATTGGGCGTAAGCTTTATAAAGGCGAATTAAGCTTGAGCCGAACCACTTTGACTTCGAATATATTTAATTATTTTCAAGGAAGTTCCAATCCACAGAAATGCGGTCGTAGAAAAAAAATTTACAACACTTGGATCAGCAAGCATTCGTAAATGAATTTCAGATAATTCGCAAATTCGTCATTCTTTGTAGATTTAAAACCGTATCGAATTTTAAAATCATCTGAAAAATGTAAAAAAAATTTTATTACCAGAAAAAACCGATATGTTACGATGATTTGTAACTTTGATAATATGTACGACACACTGAAATACATTGAAACATTTTCTTAGTCATTTATAAAATTATTCAAAGTTCAAACATTATTTATTTCCTTGAAGAAGCTTTTCTTCGATGTAGCAAAAATAAATAATTCCTGATGTATTAAAATACTTCGGGGAAAATAATATTTGGTAATTTTCCCAACTTTTAATACTCTTTTACTACTTATATTAGAAAATTATACCCAACTTTCAATTTGCTCAAGTGGTTTCCATCACTTGAAGAAAAAACTATAAAGTAAAGCTCCATAAAATTTATTGTACTACCTTTTACAATTATTCGTAATCTTTATTGTAATCTTTGAAACATCAAATAGTTATACCTAACTGATTGTATTCGTAAAGCAATTTTGATAACAATATCGGGCAACATATTCTTAGCTCATATGTTAAACTCAACAATACTTCACGATGTAATTTATATGAAGGTTGATCATAAAATTAATGAAATTTTTAGACATTAGATGAAAATGATCCAGTATATTACTGGTTTATATTAAAAGTCGAGACCGCCATGTACTTTTCTCATGAACATAAAAATTTTATGATCACATCTAAAATAGTATTGGTCGAGATACTAAAAGATGGCAAGAAAAATAATGAAATAAACGAGGGTTGTTTCAAAGAACCGCTATAAATATGACCCTAGATAAAACGGAACAATGGAACGTGGGGTGAATACGTAGAATTGTATAATGGAAGTTGATCCGCCATGATTTTTTCAGCCTCCCTAGAAGATTTCCAAGTTATCCCTACGAGCATTGCAACTTCTCATCTCCATTAATTTTCAACTTGAAAGAAAACAAAGTGCTTACAAAATTTTAATCATGTACAAGTGCGTATGCTGTTAATAACTTTTTTGGCCATTAAATGTTCATTGAGAGAGCTTTTATTGGAGTTTGTAAGCAGCAGAAAATTTATGGTTGATTTAATAGGCATAATATGTTGCTACTCATAAAAACTGCACATACACCTTATATTGGCCATTAAAATTTTTAGAGTAGGTAAGGTACACGGTACATATTTAATACGGTTTTATTTAAAAACCTGAAATGATTATTCATAATTTTCATGGTAAGTATTACATCCATACTACTGTAAAAGATAACTGTTTAATAATTCTTAAGTTGCAATTAGACAAGCTGGGCTACCTTATATAGACAGAATCTTGTATACATTGTAGTTATTATGTAACTTGCACAAGAAGTTGAAATCCGACATTATTGAATAATCATAAGCAATGTCTGCCTAATAAGAGTTAAAACCATTAGAAAGTTAATTATGTACATGCTTTCAAAGCTTTTCCAAAAAATATTCTTATTCCTGCCCTGTCACAAATGGCAATTAAAAAATGTCTTAATACAAGTCTGGAATAAAATTGCGACATATTGGGTGTAGCAAATGCTAAAACTTAAGAATTTTAACAACAAATCTTTTTGTGTTCTTATTTGTATTCGAATTTTATTGCTCCCAATCGCTAAAATGTCTCAGAATAAATCAAAAATTATGTGCTAAAAATTTCAGATTCGTAGTTTCCCATTTGAATAACATAGGAGTTTTGGAACTTCGTGGTAAATTTTTTTTCCTATCCCAGTATTCTCGTAGTTCAAAAAACTAAAACTTGATATGTATAATATGTCTTACCTGTGGTGGTACGTATTAGGTACATAAAATGTTTACAGATTTTTTAACAATATATTTTTCGGAACTACAGTACCCCAAATTTTTTTAAAGTTTTTTTAAAATATTTCTATGTATTTCTTGAGGAAATTAAAGAAATTACATTTGCGGTATTTGGAGTATTTTTATATCAGTTTTCAAAGATGGTATAGACAAAACTACAGTGCAAAAATGGAACTGGAATATTACAAACTCGGAAATAATAACCACTCTATTCTTTTATTTTCATTTTTAAATGGGTATTTTCCTAGGACTTCGAAAAATCCTAGACTTTTATAGGATTTCTATAAGCAGTATTTTTATCAATATTCCAAAATCAGTATTTTAATTTTTATTCGTTATAAATTTTAAATAATACACACATTTTGGATAAAAGTTCTATATTTCTTTATTGATATATAATGTAGTAAGTCTACAATTTAGACAAAATACAACATCAATCCTTTTGTAAAAATTTTTTATTACAGTTTTGCTTAATTGCGGCTCTATCTCACCAATTACGAGCTGGATGTTGGTTTTCAAGGCTTCAATGGATTGTGGATTATCTTCATAAAATTGATCTTTCATCACATGGTCTCACAAGAAATAGTCTAATGGGGTTAAATTACTCGATCTAGGTAAAATTACTGGAAATTATTCGCTTGGGAAATTTCTTTCACAATAAATTCAATGTTTCAGTGGTTGTGTGATGGGATGGGGTCGTCCTGTTGAAACCACATATATCACTGGTTCATATCATCAATAATAAGCCCAAAGAAATTTGACAGCATATTCCGATAACGCAATTAACACTAACAGCGTTTTCCGTCACATTTTCAAACAAAATACGGTCCAATCACTCCTCCAGTCCAAAAGTCACACTAGTGGAATGTAAAAGCTTCTCAACAATCACTCTTGGAATTTTTTAAGCCCAAATACGGAAATTTTCCTCATGAACGATTTTCATCTGAAAAAAATTATTTCTTCAGAAAAACCATCACCTTGTTCAAGAATGAAATTAGCGAATTGACAACGAAAATAATGGTCGGCTGGGTTTAATTCTTGCACTAACTGAACTTTATAAAGTTTATATCCAAATCGTTACGGAAAATTTGCGATGTGGTGCTCGTGGATAGGTCCAAGTGCCGAGAACACCGTGCAATTGATAAATTTGGATCTTCCTCAACACTTTCACTTACAGCAGCAATATTTTCAGCTGAACGACACATAGCGGTTTCAGAAGGAAGATTATAACGACCGAAAATATCCGAAATTTTGTGATATGTAGTTTTCATATAGATCCATCATTTTCGTAGTAAATTTTAATTATTTCCATGCGATTTTCTATTGGAATTGAAGACACTATAGTAAATTGCAGATCTTCTACGTGACGTTTGTCAAAAACAGAATGACGAAACTGTCACCACATCCCTGTTGAAAAGCCCATAATTAATAATTATTAGCATTTTTTTGTTTTCACTCACATAGTCCATAATGAAAAATAATAAAAAAAAAGATCTAGCTAGTACCCTACCAAATAAGGGGGATCATTTTACCCCGGTCTCTCTTAATCATAATGTTGAATTTTATTTATTTATTATCAGAAACATTACCTAGACAGCACATAATAATATAATGTCAATGTGAAAGAAACATTCGCAGAAGCGGACAAAAAATCCAACATTATTTAGAGACATTCAAAAATCTGCCTGCCATCGTAGAAACGATCCTTAATAAGCATATTCTTAAACTTGACTTTGAAATTTTTCAACGATTCGGCACTCTTTGTGCCGAATTTGTTTGGGTACAATTTTTAAATTTTGTTTTAGTCAACTAAAATTTGTTTTAGATTTTTTTTTTAAAGATACAAAACTCGCAAAAATAATATAATATAAATTTACTTAAAGAACAACCCCGATCCGTAACCATCCCGTAACTTTTCAGTTTATTTTTTTAAATTGTTTAAATAACATTTAAACAAATTTTCTTTAAAAAGCCGGATGAAAATACAAATCCGGATAAAATTCTGGACAGGGGTGCGAAAAAGAAGACTGTAAATCCGAACATATGGCAAACATAACTTTAGGTGCAATCGTACCAACCAACCCAATACCAAATTGAAAAACTAAAAAAATAGGTGCTAATAACCAGATGTTGATAAACCTAGAAACAAAATAAAAAAATAGTTTCTTGATGACTACACCGTTCTCAACATATTAAGCGGCATTCACATAGGGTATTGTATGTGGATGTGGATGGTAGAATCGGTAAGAGTTAAAACGCATTAACTCAGGTAGGAGCGTTCAGATAGACTTAATTTCTTGCCCGTTGGAAGAACCGGTGGAACGGCCTGTGCAAAAGTTACTAAACTTTTAACTTTTACAGTACACGGTGCAAGAATTCTTACTAGCGCCAATCAGGCGTCAAAAGGCGGTGCTTGTGACTGTCATTTAAATTAGTAACTAACATAACATAACCTAATTCTGTTTTATTTTTAAAGTATTTTTTCTACGAAAAACTTAAAAACACGTTCGATAATTTCAATTTTAAGATTTTAAAAACTATAGTTTATTGTGCTTATCGTATAAAATGTGGTTATGTGGTTATAAAAGCGAAAGCACGCGAAAGTTCAACAACTCACAAAACGAAATGTAGGAATGTAAACATTCGAATAATTTTACACCAACTTTTAAGTTTATGTGAATGGTATGTCGACCGGTGTAAAAATCTGGTGGAAGAATTCTACCATCCACATACAATACCCTATGTGAATGCAGCTTTAGCTGCAATTTCGCGGGCTAAACGACGTCGGGTTGTCACCAAAAAGATTATTTTAGGTTGGTAATAAATAGAGAGCGGATTTTAGGCTATTTTGCCTAACCTTAATAACTAAGGTATCGCAAAGTTTTCTTTAAATCAACACGATTTATGAAAAATGTGACAATTTGGCACCACATTTTTTGTGCCTTTTTTGCCTTTTTTGAATTTTTGTGCTTATTTTCAATTTTTATGCCTATTTTATGCCTTTTCCCTCTAATTATCAAAGTTTTTATTTAAAAAATAATAAAATAAATGATTTTATACCAATTCATTAGATACCAATAATAAATAACGTTAACTAAATAGAATGTAAATAATGTAATAAAATAATGGTATCTATTTATAAATTTGTTTTGTCTGCAATGGGATATAATATGATATAGGCTTTAATCCTGGTGTAAAAATAAACATTAATTTATCTTACCTCTTAGGAATTTTGCATAGCTAGAGATATGCAAAGAAAAAATGCCCAATGTTCCACTGCCCCCTGAACCGGTGATAACAAGATGGGGAACTTGGCTAAACGCTGCAATCTACTACGCAAATAATTTCGAAGATTTTAAAGACGTTGTCTTTCAATTTCCTGAGACAGTCAGTAAATCGGTGAAAGATTGCCAAACAGTTCTTCAAAAACAGGAACTGCGAAATAATTTAGCTTATATAAAAGCAAATTTTAATTTTGTGAGTACTTCAATAACTTCCTTAGAAAAGGAAGGAATGTCGTTGATCGAGTCCGTAAAAATAATTAATGATTTTAAAAATTCTATTTCCAAAGCACCAGGACAAATCGGTCAAGATGTAAAATTAAAATTAAATGAAGTATTTTCAAAAAACGAGGGATTTGCAATTTTAAATAAAATTAGCATTATTTTAAGTGGAGGCAATGTCACCGATTTCAAAATGGACCCAACTATAATAGTTGTGTATGTGTAGAAAGAAGTTTCTCTGTTTTCAAAAATATTTTAAGTGATAAAAGGCAAAACTTTACAGTAGAACACTAGAGCAACATTTAGTAGTCAACTGTTTCCACAACTAATTTATTGTTTTTTTTTGTTTTTAAGAAAAGTAGTTAATATGTTGTAAGTATTATAACATAATATTTTAATCTTAAGAAAATTATTTTAAAATGAAGTTTTTATGCCTTTTTCAAATCTTTTTTCCTTATTTAATGCCTTTTCAGACTATTTTTTGTGCCTTTTTAGGCGCCTTTTCTGGAAATGTTTAGGCTTTTTAATCCGCTCTCTAGTAATAAATGAATAAACCAATCCATCTGGTTTTGGTTTGCAGTAGAGGTCGCCTTGAACGGCAAGTCAGATTTACACAGAGAAACGTCAAATAATTAAAGTAAAATTTAAAAAAAACAAATGTCACTTATTTGATACTTGAAAAAATCGAGTTAAACTATTTTTTTATCAAATAGCAATTTTTCTTGTACAAATGTTTTAAATTTGCTGGAAACTTTTAGAAAAAAATATTCGTGAGTCATCAATCGCAAATAAAATTTCGGCAGTGTAAACGTGTAGTAATTTTATCCAATCACGCTCGAAGGTCACAGCTTTAGTACAATTTAGTTCTGCATTCTTAAAACGGATAGACTATTGAGATGCCAGCTTTTCAGGAGTGCCCGAACATTTAATTCTGTAAAGGCCGATCTTATTTTTATCTGAGGTCGATATAACTTTTAGATTTTTGATTCCTCCCCATCTCGAAAAACATTCGGCCACTTCTAAACCACCTGGACAGTGGACACCCCTGACTTGTTCATTATACATTATAATATTATCTTTATAGTGACGCCATTGTTTAGCTCAAGAAAGGCAGCAAATATGTCTAGAACAATGTAGTCAAGAAACTATTAACAGGCATCAAAGTGCGTCCAAGGGCTAAGCTAATTATTACGGTTATAAGGCGTTGTAATCATTACATTACATTATATTGCACAGTAATAACTACAATTATATTTATTATATTCTACAGTCAAAGTTGATTATTACCACGCTTAACTTGTTTGGAGTTCTATCCCTAATTTAAATTAACCATAACTTCATGGAAGAATGAATTTAAAATCATTAGAATGGAAGTTTATTAAACGTTGTGTTGCAATTTTGCCGAATCCATGTATATTCGTACGGCACTTTATATACATTATTTAAACAAATATCATTAATGTTTTATGGATATGTTGATATAAATTTTGTTAATATATTGGGCCATTCTATAGAAAAATACGCAAAATATGAGGTAGTAGCTACCTACCATACTTTTTTGTAGTGGGAGAAAAAATTTGAATTTTTGATCAATTAAAAAACTCTTCCTTCGGGGAAACTTCGGAGACTGCTAGGTGATTTGAGTAGCTCAATGGTTAACGATGCCGGACCCAAGCCCGGATAAATGAGGAGGGTCATAGACGAGGTTAGCAACTTATCCGTGATCAAAAAGGATTTGCTGACAGAAGCGAGATTGAATATTCATGGTCACGTTAAACCTCAAAGAAGAAAGATTCCATATAATTTCGGTATACACCCCTGATAAAAGTAGACCCAAACACGAGGCAGAATAGTTTTACCAAAGGTTGCAATCAGATCTAGATGCACTGTAAAAAAAGCACGTAATAATACATTCAAATACATGTAATTTTTACATTCAAAATTATAGTAAAAATACATTTTGTGTATTATTCCATTGATAATAGTGTGAAATTACATTATTATGTAATTTCTTATTATAATGTAATAAAATGTAGTGTGAAATTACATTATTATCAATGGAATAATACACGTTTTATACTTCTTTATATTTCAGAAAAAAATGTAATCTTCTAACCAAACAAAACTTAGTAGCGGTACTCAAAATTTTCTTTATAATTCACAAACGCGTGGCTTGTCTAAAAAAATACGTGCTTTCACCTCGCTGGTCTTGGTTAGAGTCCCTAAACCAAAATACGTGGATACTCGCCGCTGGTTGCCGTTCGAATCGTTGGTAATTGAGCTAGGTGCTCATAACCAATTACGAATAAACAACACCTACTACCAAGACAAACAACAATATAAATATACACGGATGAACACTCAAAATCAAAAATCAGTAATAGATGACATTGTAAAAAGTAGGTTAAAAGGACCACAACAAATTCTGGATGTGCGGAGCTTAACATATTACTATGAGGAGGCTGGATCTGACCTCGTCGATAGCAATTCTTATGATTGTTAATAGAAAACGGAACTTCCGTTGTGGAAAAATGAAATAATAAATAAATTAAATGTTGCCTCGGCTAAGCTCTTTTTTTTCTTGCATGTGACCTCTTACCTTGCAGAGTAAGTTCTGGAGAAATTTCCTTAATATCTTAATCTGTGGAGTTAATAAAACGAGAACACAAAAATTCGCAAATGATGATCCAATAAACTTCAAAATTATTATGTATGTTAGCGCGAGCTTTGAATGGGCGATAAAATTAAATAAAATATAACTCACCGATACCGAATAATCACTTTTATTGCGTTCAATCTATCTTTCTGACAAAACTTAATTATCTTATAGTTACTTTTTACTTGAGTTATCCAGTTAGAGTAGGTTACCAACTGGATAACTTTGTAAGATGCTACTTTTGAATTTGAACTTCGCGCCAAAGTCCTCTCCAGAAAAACGCCATCTATTGAGAACTAACAAAGTTCAAATCTAAAATCACACTTCTTCGACGACACGGAAATAAACTTGGACCACCACGTTGTGAAAATACCTACGATTGCCATCTAGTAACCAAACTCTTTCTTCCGGTGTACAAAACATAATGTCAAAAACAACTGTAACAAGACAAATGATTGCTCCGAAAGAGAGACAACCTTTAACTTCCAACACAAAATAAAACAACCAAATTTGGGGCAATGTCAATTCTTTTATTATCGTTAATATTCTTGTTTGAGGAATTTAACCTGAAGCAATGATTTACCTAACTCGTGACCTAATAAATCTGTAGGTTTAATTACCCTGAAAGTCGATTTGTTTTAAATCGCTTTAATGATTTTGATAACTTTTAAATTACTATTTAATTTAATCCTTAGGATTGTAATAATATTTTCTTCATGTACTTAGTACATTCTTTGGAAATTGAGTAAAGCTATGTGTTTTATTTAAACACTAGCTGTTAATTAAATAAAATACCTTTTAATCTACCTTTAAATAACCACCCTTGAATTACAATTTACTACCTAATCAATTGTAACTTATTTAAACTCAGTTGAAATAATTATTTATATTTGGCTTGCTGGTTAAAATCAGGGAATCCTTCGTTAGTTTTATAGTGGCTAAAATATTATATATCTCGCCGGGACCAACGTTCTTCTAGAAAAACATAGATATTACTATGTGCCGGCCTCTTATGACGGGACACATGTAAATTTTTTATGAAATTTTTATGAATGCCATGCTAGCTGTGCTTACTTTGGTTCTTTTTATCTTATGTTTATTGAGCATGAAATTTCTCTTTTTCAGGAGCAGATTCTTCGACGTCTTACCTTTATTTTCACTTTTATTCTATGAATAAACTTACTAGTGTCGTCGAATTCCAAATAATACCAGATGAAAATATTAAATAATAAATAAATTTTATTGTAACAATTCTGAACATAAATGATTAAATTAATGAAATGCAGCAAGAAATTCAAAATATATTGCTAAACTTAAATTTTACCCCAATTGTTTATTATTCGCGAAATATTCGTTATTGCAATTACGCGCCACTATTAGTTTTACTTTTAAATGATAGAGTGAGCTCACCTATTGTCGTAATACTCCTATTTTGTCACCGCTTATTAGTTCCAAGATAACCAGATTGGTCATCAAATTGTGTTTTTAATCGTGAATAAATCGTCCATAACCCACACTTTCTAATCTTCTTATTCAGGTAAGTCTAAATTTTGACTTTTATGTTCCGTGATGACTTTTTATCAATACACACGTGTTTTACTCGTAAATTAATCTTTTATTACTTTTCAGGTTTCCACCATCGAATTCTATTCATCGATTTATTAACTTTTACACGGAACCCGGAATTTATACGTCCGTTTCCGAATTACACTTTTTTAGACTTGTTTAATTTTTTATCACCCGGGTTATTCAAAATTATCCCGTTTTTTGCTATCCTGATTTTGTGTTTATGTAAATGGGATATTCCTATTGGTAAGTTCCAATCCCTTATTTGAATGTTTATAAATTTGTTGAAACACTTTTGATTTGTTTTAGTTTGCTTTCCGATTTACACTGGTTTCAACGGTGAACTATTTGTTGTGCTCCCCACCGGAGTCTCGGATGAACGGTACTGCTGCACTATGTCGTCCCGATTTAAGAACCACGTACAATATCTTTTTAACATTTATGCGCCACTTCTTAATAATTAACAATTGTTTATTTTATTATTAACAAATTCCTAAATCTAACATTTCTATTTATAAAATTGTGAACATGTTTTTAAAAAGATAATTTGTTTCATCTGGTACTTTTTTGTTTCTTTGACCTGTTTGTTTATTTGCAAACGATTTTATATAGCATTTTTATTATGAGTTCTCGTAACCTCGAGTAACCTTTCCTTTTTCAAAAGAACTTTCATGCTTTTCGTACCAGCCTAAGAGCAAATTCTTTACTGTCCATTTGAACCATAGCAATATGTACAGCTGTTCAAATACAAATTAAAATCACAACCTCATTCAAACAAGTTCAACCATCCTGTATTTGAATAATAACGATACCTAATTTACCAATATTGAACCCCGATCTCAGTTACGACAACTTAATTAACAACAATTCTTTGGGAACAGTTCAATGTAATTTGCTTTATGGTTTGCATTTAAGCAGTATTAGTCTTGAGTAATTTATTTTCCAATCTAATAAGGGGTTGTTTATAATCTTTTACCCAAATCGGAGAAGCTAAATGTACACGTAACGAACTCAAAATCATTGTTTGAAATAAGTCAATCATCTACCACGATATAAAGATTTGTAAACTTATCGTACATCATTACTCAGCCTTGTGAGGACGTAGTAACAGATTGAATGCATTTATCAAGTCTCTTTACCTGCAAACAATTTGCAATAACTTTAACAATCACCCTGAATATTAATATAATTATTTTACTAATAGATTATCTATTTTAAATAAAGAAAATTCTTATTTATAAATCTAAACCCATTTGAAATTAAAACATCCTGTATATAATTATTGTTAGCATACTTTGTATTAATAAAACAAGTTACCGTTAGAAATTTGACCTTGCAGTTTAAAAGTATCCCTTTATGAATTCACCCAACACGTGGCAACGATCTAGTTTTCTTTGAATCCTAACACCCGGGTTTCAGGTACATTTCCCTCTTTCCCAAGCGTCCTAATAATTTACGCACCCTTATAAGTTATAACCTTGTAAATATTTTACATAAGTGAAGCATATCTAACTTTGATAATAAATAACTTTAAAATATGCATTTAGAAAACCGAATTTAAATATAATGTAAAATCTTTAAAACCACCTTTTAAATTTCTATTACGATATTTGACACAATGAAAAACACGTGACACACGAAACCAATGAATTAACATACGAGTATTTTGCCCTTTTCAGTAATAAATATCTTCTATCTATATATATAAAAGAGCTTGTCTGTTTGTTTGTTCGTTATACGTTCCTACACCCTTTGACCGATCTCAACCAAATTTTTCACAGTTATTCTGTAGGTCCAGGCGCAACTATTCGTGCATAAATGGAGAAGAAATTCCCGCGGGGAGCAAAGTTATTCGCGTTTTTCGATTTTTTATTGATACACTGTATACTTTACCCTTAGGTTAAGTACCCAGTTACCTGGGTACTTAACCCAGTTAACAAACCCTTACTTACTTACAGGGCCGGGCTGGCCTGACCGTTCCTACACCCTTGGACCGATCTCAACCAAATTTTGCACAGTTATTCTGTAGGTCCAGGCGCAACTATACGTGCATAAATGGAAAAAAAAATTGCGCGGGGAAAAGAGTTATTCGCGTTTTTCGATTTTTTATTGATTCGCCCTATACTACGGTGAATCACCCTATACTACGCTTTCGCTAGATGGTGAACAAAACACGTGTTTGCCAATATTATAGTATAGGGTATACCACTGGACCGATCTCAACCAAATTTTGCACAGTTATTTTTGTAGGTCCAGGCGCAACTATTCGTGCATAAATGGAGAAAAAATTCGAGCGGGGAAAAATGTTATCCGCTTTTTTCGATAAATCAAATCACAAGTCTTGCAAACAAAAAATTTAATTTGTCAAAAATCGAAATATTCTGACATACTGTCAGTGATTCAAAACACTGTCAACAGATGGCGGGATGGCTGCCTTCACGGATCTATTATGGTCCGCCCTGTGAGGCCGATGGCCGAACAACTATGGCCTTCACGGATCTATTATGGTCCGTCCTGTGAGGCCGAAGGCCGAACAACCATGGCCTTCGCGGATCTATTATAGTCCGCCCTGTGAGGCCGAAAGCCGAACAACTATGGCCTTCACGGATCTATTATGGTCCGCCCTGTGAGGCCAAAGGCCGAACAACTATGGCCTTCACGGATCTATTATGGTTCGCTCTGTGAGGCCGAAGGTCGAACAACTATGGCCTTCACGGATCTATTATGGTCCGCCCTGTGAGGCCGAAGGCCGAACAACTATGGCCTTCACGGATCTATTATGGTCCGCCCTGTGAGGCCGATGGCCGAACAACTATGGCCTTCACAGATCTATTATGGTCCGCCCTGTGAGGCCGAAGGCCGAACAACTATGGCCTTCGCGGATCTTATATGGCCCCATGTGAGGCCGAAGGCCGAACAACTATGGCCTTCTCGGATCTATTCTGGGTCTAGATGGCTAAGGGCGGCGAATGCCGCCCGTGCCAGCTAGTTATAAACTATAATTAAAAGATTTATACCTGTACAATTTTTCACCAACACTCAATTCAAAAGCAAGTTAAAACAGAATTATTTTCAGTTCAAAATAAATGACAACTTGACGTTCTGACGGTACAACACAAAGTGAAGATTCTTTTTTCTTAACAAAAAACCCACGCTATATGACCTTTAAGAACCCGTTATCTTTTTCTAATACTAGATGTCGTGTCGTTACGAAATATTATTAAAATTGTGAATATACAGGACGTTTAAAATTATATTAAACAAAACAAGCGGTAAATTTAAAATGTAACTTAATATCAAAAAGTCAATATTACAACTTAGATAAAAGTAAGTTTTACACATTTAATCATTTGTTCATTTTAAACGTCCTAATATTGGCCAGGACCGGCTCTTGCATAATTTCCATCTTGTTGATCAGTGTCTCCAGATACTGATCAGGGTCGGCTTTCGTAGGATTTCCATTGGCCAGGACCGGCTCTTGTATGATTTCCATCTTGTTGATCAGTGTCTCCAGATACTGATCAGGGTCGGCTTTCGTAGGATTTCCATTGCTTCTAACATGTATTTTGAACAATAAATTAATTAATAAACACATTAATTGACAAAGATTGTTTTTTATTATTCTAAACCCCAAACACTTAATATTAAAATAAGTTTTTAATTTTATTAATTCGTTGCACTTTTAGGCTTCTATACAAAGTATAGCAAGAAGCCTTATGATCTGGCTCGGTGTCTGTCCGTCTGTCCGTCCGTCTGTCCGTCCGTCTGTCCGTCTGTCCGTCTGTCCGTCTGTCCGTCTGTCCGTCCGTCCTCATAATTCAAAATCATACAGAGCGTTTCAAATCGTGTTGGAAATACTCTGTGTGCATAGAGGTCTAAGAACTGGGTAGCCAGTGCGCTACTTTTAGGCTTCTATACAAAGTATAACAAGAAGCCTTATTTAGGCTTCTATACAAGGTATAGAAAGAAGCCTTATGGTCTGGCTTCGTGTCCGTCCGCATGTTTCAGAGCCAATCATAACGTTGATCAACTGAAACGTTGTTATATTGTAAATACTTCGTCTATATAGTATTGCGTTAATCTGTTAATCCGTTGATTCGATTCGCTAATGCAATTTATTATTATTACAGGTTAGATGATGTTTTGTATTGCTTTCATCAGAATCAAAATCGGAATCGGAAAAGTCGCTGCTAGAATAATTGCTTGAGTTGTTCATGTTTATAAATTAGTGGTACTTGCTATATCGATTCCTTTTCAAAAGTATTACCTAAATTTTAAATACAAAGTGTAACCTATATAGTAAATTGTTGATCCTTTGATACGTTGATACATTGATACGTTGATACATTGATACGTTGATACGTTGATACGTTGATACATTGATACGTTGATACATTGATACGTTGATACGTTGATACATTTATACGTTGATACATTGATACGTTGATACATTGATACGTTGATATATTGATACGTTGATACATTGATCCGCTGATCTGTTGATCTGTTGATCCGTTAATCTGTTTATCCATTTATTGCATTATCTGCTTATCCGTTATTTGTATTTTTATCTTTTGAACAATATATCCACACCGTTAAGAAATTGTATGTAAAATTACAATCATTAGCAACTTTGTGACCAATTTTTCTTCAGCATAGCGCGAAATCATATCTTTCTTCAGTATTTATCACATCGAAAGTCAGCAATTATGGTACAATCTATATTACGAACGTAACTTATATACCATGCTTTAAAAATAATATTTTCGAAGCATGTTATATCACGTTACTTGGTTCGGACGATGCTATTTTAGGGTTTTGATATCATAGATATCAAAAAACTAACATTTTTTAATCAAAATCAAATTAATTAAAAAAAAATCTTGTAGCTGGTGTGTTATGGTAGTGTTATATCTACGAGGGCTGGGAAATCGAGTATTCGAATACTCGATTCTAGGTAATTTGTTCGACAGCGTTATGTGCGACAGAAATTTGTTTGAAAATGCCCTGTCGATTAAATGTTCAGTCGTACAAATGCTGAGTTGGACGAATTTCTCTCGAACAAATTACCAACTACGGCATATTCAAACATTCGAATATCCCACTAATATTTAAGTGTTTTACTAGGTTTAAGATGATAATTTCATTATTAATAATTAATTTTAATATTATTAATAATAATTATTAATTTAACACAAGCGGCCTGCCGGTGTCGCGAGTAAACAGTCGACTAGTCCAGACGTGTTTTTGTTTTTCCAAGCAAAAATGTAATCACTAATCAGTGACATTTACAGCCGTATTCACCAAGCTCTGTTAAGTTGGTAACAGAGAGTCAAGTCAATAACAGTCTGTTAATGTGATATATTTGTATTCACCAATGACTGTTAGCAGTTACCAGTCTGTCAAGTCGTCTGATAAGTTAACAGAGCAATATTGGGCTGTCAACATAGGTAACAGACTGATAAGTAATATTTTTATGTGTCAATATTGTAGGTTATAATTATTATTGACATTTGTTTTTGGTATGTATTTAAGGTTAACTTTTTTCCGCGAAATCAGTTAAAGCTAGTTTTACACGGTTTTACCAACAAAAATTCTAGTTACTTTTAGGCTTCTATACAAAGTATAACAAGAAGCCTTATGATCTGGCTCCGTGTCTGTCCGTCCGTCTGTCCGTCCGTCCGTCCTCATAATTCAAAATCATACAGAGCGTTTCAAATCGTGTTGGAAATACTCTGTGTGCATAGAGGTCTAAGAACTGGGTAGCCAGTGCGCTACTTTTAGGCTTCTATACAAAGTATAACAAGAAGCCTTATTTAGGCTTCTATACAAGGTATAGAAAGAAGCCTTATGGTCTGGCTTCGTGTCCGTCCGCATGTTTCAGAGCCAATCATAACGTTGATCAACTGATACGTTGTTATATTTTAAATACATCGTCTATATAGTATTGCGTTAATCTGTTAATCCGTTGCTTCGATTCGCTAATGCAATTTATAAATACGCAAATGTTCGAAAGAAATTTACTAAGTTAAAGATATTTTCGAAGAGGTCTCCCTATATAAACTACTTGTTTTACTTTGATGTGAAAAAATAATTTTTTATTGATAAAGAGAAAGGAGAGGATTGGTCCACCTCAAAAAAAGGACCATACATTACAGAGAAGTAAAATATCTAATAGAATGGAAAAGTTTGATTGTTATTACTTATATAGTAAATGATAATTACCAATCGCAAAAAATTTAATTGGTGCAGATTATCTGATTATGTGGTGTTACATTATATGGCGATCAAAAATAACCAGATAATAACAACTTTCCACACCAGAAAGGTAGCTGTATAGAAGCCTAAGAACTGCCGCTAAAGCGAGTTCCACCTTTTTAAGAAGATTTAATACAAACCTAAGGGGTACATTCAAAAGTACGCCAACGGGAAGTATTACATGTGAGATGACTTCTATTGGCAGTACAACGCTGAAATGCTGGAAATGTGCGATGTGCCCGGTATGAAATCCACTTGGAACCATGCGGTTTTGTTCCAAAATTTAAGGCACAATTTAATTAAGTCAGAATTTCATGTCAACCAAATGATTTATTTTCTTTGTTGGGGCACAACGCTCATGGATCCAATAGCAACAGATTGGTCTGCACTGCAATCAATTGTCACGTTGTAATGGATTGCCACATGTGGAAAACTGCCCCAGACCAAAAAAAGACCATTTGGCAACTTGAGCTGTTGCTAGTCGTCTGCCTTGCTGTTTATGTCGAGATTCTCTTTGATGAAATGTCTCATTTGATCGATTATCAGCCAGGGTTATTCTATTAGCTTCACGTCGAATGAGGAAATTCCTGCAGATCTGGTAATTGATATTCGAGATCTATTAGCTAGGCGTCGAATCAAGGCAGCTTCTTCGATTTCTTCATTTCTAGCGATATTTTCACAACGGACCTTTTCTCGCACCGCCTTTCGTCTTTTTACTGCTTCCTTCTGGACGACCACTTCCTCATCAGATTTTGTTGGGTTTAGGAACCATATTTGAGGACATTCCACGTTTACTTCTTTTAGGTGAAAGGTTTTCTGAAATATCTGTTATAGATATCTTTCTTTTATGACATTCAGTAGCTGGCATAGGCATAGGATTACTCTAATACGTTGATCCGTTGATACGTTGATACATTGATACGTTGATACGTTGATACGTTGATACGTTGATACGTTGATACGTTGATACGTTGATACGTTGATACGTTGATACGTTGGTACGTTGATACGTTGATACGTTGATACGTTGATACGTTGATACGTTGATACGGTGATACGTTGATACGGTGATACGTTGATACGTTGATCCGTTGATACGTGGATATGTTAAGGCTATATAGGTTACAAATTGATAAAATATTGGTATACACAGGTCATTCGCACAACTCCATATAATTTGCTTAAAATTTTAATTTGAAATCTAAGTACGAACGAAATGGATCAAATCAACGAATTGGAATCAAGCAACGGCAACATTTTATATGGAACTAAAGTGGCTGAAAACGGTTCACCATTAATAATAATCGAACCATATCGAACAAGAAGTGGCAGAATACACAAAGCCCGGAATTATTACTCTGATAATTCCGATGATTCAGAAGAGGAAGATGTGGACGACGACTATGAAGATCCTGATTTTGTTCTTACAAATAAAGAGCATGATCAGGAAAGTGATGACACCATAACAGACGATGAAATAACAACAGATGAATCGTCCACGTTGAATAAACGGAAAGTAAATTGTGTTCATACAGTTTCAAAGCGGTTCGTTCCGACCGGATATAGGCAAATTTCTATTCCCAAAATTAAGAATTCGCTTAATTCCGTTAAGTCAAAACAGATTAGATCTTTGCGGACAGTTTTCGAAAAAAATCATCTAGCTCATTTTGAGCAAATGTTTTCTAATGGAACTCGGCATTTGTCACCCGACCAGAATGAGAAGCTGGCGAATAAATTTGGACTGAGGTGCGACACAGTAAGGAACTGGTTCAAAAATAGAAGAGCTAAGTTCGGTAAAGATGAAGATGTTGACGACGACTATGAAGATCCTGATTTTGTTCTTACAAATAAAGAGCATGATCAGGAAAGTGATGACACCATAACAGACGATGAAATAACAACAGATGAATTGTGCACGTTGAATAAACGGAAAGTAAATTGTGTTCACACAGTTTCAAAGCGGTTCGTTCCGACCGGTTATAGGCAAATTTCTATTCCCAAAATTAAGAATTCGCTTAATTCCGTTAAGTCAAAACAGATTAGATCTTTGCGGACAGTTTTCGAAAAAAATCATCTAGCTCATTTTGAGCAAATGTTTTCTAATGGAACTCGGTATTTGTCACCCGACCAGAACGAGAAGCTGGCGAATAAATTTGGACTGAGGTGCGACACAGTAAGGAACTGGTTCAAAAATAGAAGAGCTAAGTTCGGTAAAGAAAATAAATTTTTTTCACGATAATAAATTATTATAGTATTATTTACTCAATTAATAATAAAATGACCTTAAATTAAACTTTATTTTTATTCCTGTCAGCGAATACTTGGCGGAAAAATTATCCGGGTTAATTTTAAGAAGATTTAATACAAACCTAAGGGGTGTACATTCAAAAGTACGCCAACGGGAAATTTTACATGTGAGATTACTTCTATTGGCAGTACAACGCTGAAATGCTGGAAATGTGCGATGTGCCCGGTATGAAATCTACTTGGAACCATGCGTTTTTGTTCCAAAATTTAAGGCACAATTTAATTAAGTCAGAATTTCATGTCAACCAAATGATTTATTATTTTTTGTTGGGGCACAACGCTCATGGATCCAATAGCAACGGATTGATGGTCTGCACTGCAATCAATTGTCACGTTGTAACGGATTGCCACATGTGGAAAACTGCCACAGACCAAAACAAGGTGGAACTCGCTTTAGCGGCAGTTCTTAGGCTTCTATACAGCTACCTTTCTGGTGTGGAAAGTTGTTATTATCTGGTTATTTTTGGTCGCCATATAATGTAACATCACATAATCAGATAATCTGCACTAATTATTTATTATTTTATTTTAACCACAGCAGTGGCTTGATGTGGGTAGTGAAGTTAAGTTGTAAATAAAAGAGAAGGAAGAGGATGGATCCACCTCAAAAAATGGACCGGAAATTACGCGAATTTCGAAAGCGAAAGCAAATTGCCAATATGACGTCAGAACAAATTATTCAACATCGCGAAAGAAATCAAATTGCCAACATGACGTCAGAACAAATTGAACAAAATCGCAAACGAAAGCAAATTGCCAACATGACCCCTTCGCAAATATTACATCGTTCACGTAGTCATGCAATTCGCCGACAAAATCCACGAAGTAAAACGCAGCTGTTCTTGAAGTAGGTAACGTTGTAGAACCAAATGTCGACGTTCATAACTGTAGTTTTACACTACCCGAAAAGTACACTACCAGAAAAGTAGTTGTATAGAAGCCTAGGAACCGCTGCTAAAGCAAGTTCCAACTTGTTTAAATATGCGCGCGTGTTGCATACGCAAATTAACAGTTTTATTAAATTTAAGTGTACTCACTGTTGGTACCTGATAGCTGTATGACTTGTTTGTCGGCTCGAACGTTTTAACCTCTAGTGCTAATTTAGTCCTCGTGTTAATTCTGCTTGTGGTTCCAAACCAATTTTTGCACGAAGATATTTTCAACTTGTGTTTTCTCACTTTTTGATAAATTATTATCCTGGTAAGTAAATTCCACTTTTTTGTTATCTTCACCACGTGTAGTCGATATTATTAATCACTATTTTTATTTTTTTAGATCCTCAAAAATCTTGCACATCTGCCAATCTTTTTATTTAAATTTCACGGGGTGCAAGTCAACACGTCTTCCCGTTTACCACTTGAGGGAAACTTCCCTTTTTAATCATTTTTAAGTCGGGAGCAAATTCGCACAGCTCTCCGCTTTTTACCATCTGAAGGCACTCTCTTCTTTTTTGTTTTTCTCTTTGGTTACCAAAAACTTCCAACGTACTAGATAAAATTTCTAATTGTGAGTATAATTTTGTTTATCAACTGTCACTTTTTAATGTTTGATTTTTATTATAGGTTAACCACATTTTGACCCTATCGTCCAGCTTCGGAATAACGTTCGTCGACATGTAAAAATTTCATAAGTTCGTGCAACTTTAACTAATTATTTATAACACTTTAAAACTAGATAAAATAACAGTTTTTAAATTTTTTATTAATAGGTTTGATTTGACAATTTTTAATAATCGGATCAAATTTGTTTTTATATTACATTTTTGTTTTCAAACTTTTGTATTCTTTGTAAAGTAAATTTTCAAATGTATTTATCTGACCGGTTTTAAATTAAATTTGGTTCATTTACTCTTTCGGATTCGAAATCTCATGCAAGTTTATGATTCTTATAAGTCAATGTTGCTATGAATTGCCATCGGCGTATCAGTCGCAGTGGAACATAGCAATATCTTAATATAGGATGAGATTACAACATGCTATATACTATGCAAGCTACAAGTAAAATTGAACCAATAAAAAAGAAGATACCTATCTAATACGCTCATAAATTGAATATTGAATCACTGACGATGACTCAATCAAACACCAAACCAAAATATTCTCTAACCCTGTAATAACAGGTACAACAGAAGATAGATGAAGGACGATAAAAACAAACATCAAAGCTGCAGGAAAAGAAGCATGAGGAACAATGAAAGTGTAAAACTTTTTTTACAGATGAAATCAAGAAACTAGCAAACAAAAAACGATTGGCTCACCTGCAATACAAAAGAAATAAAAGAATATGTACAGAAATACAAAATCGAGTTAACGCAAGAATTATGGTGGGTTTATGCACAAAATTTAACGGAACGGAACGTAATGTAATGACGCAATGTAACGTAGAGAATAATATGGGTGTTTATGCATTTTTGTAATTTAAGAATAAGGCATGCGCACTTGAGAATAAAACATGGCTACTTGCAGTTTTATTTCGACAGTCATCGGTCGTTGTCAAATTGCGGTTATTTTTGCTAGTGTGATTAAAGTTTATACGTAATACCTGTTTTAATTAAATACCAAACAAAACGGTATCTGTTGAAATTTTGTAAGTAAAGTTGTACCAACACTTGTCAAATGTCATGAGTTTGCGCAGATACCTCCATTTAACGTAACGTAATTTAACAAGATAAAAGTTGGTTATCTACTACATTACATTCCGTTATGTTACATTAAGTTACATTAAGATAAAAGTTGGTTATCTACTACATTACATTCCGTTATGTTACATTACATGTTCGAACTTTCACTGTAAAGGAATACGTAATCGTTCGAGATTATCGTAACCCGAACAAGAAGGCATGGATTAATGCTCAAATTATCAAGCAAGTTGGAAAAGCTACATATTTTTGTCAACTTGAAGACGACAAAATTTGGAAAAGACATCCAAACCAAATACGTAAAAGAGCAACGTTAAAAAGGGATGAGGAGAGGGTGATAAACGATCCACGTACAATCACTACAAAGAAAATTGGAGTACAACCCAGTACATTCACTCCGAATGACGAATTTCCTCCGAATGAAGAAATTCCTCCGAATGACGAACTTCTACCTGTCCCCAACGAATTGGCATTGACTGAATCGACAGTAAGGGTTCGTAAACGTCCTAAGTATTTGAATGATTATGTGTAATTTTGTATTTTGTTATGTGTAATTATGTATTTGTTAATTGTTTACTTATAAAAGAAAGGGGTAGATATGTTATGTATGAACATAGCATGCATATGCAAAGCACACTGATTAATAAATGGTTGCCAAGCATAAGAATAACAAGATAACGCAAGTGTAAATAACGTGTCAAGTTGAAAAATAAAGTTTCCTTAAATTGCAATAAGAGTTTGATTTGTAAGACATAACAATTGTTTCACTCATTGATGTTTCACTCATGCCAAAATATCGTTAAAACTCAAGCCCAATGCAATACCCAAACACTCACCTCCAAGACCAGTACCCCTAGCATTGAAAACCAAGATTGAATATGCACTAACTCGATTGGAACAGCAAGGAATTATAAGTCCGACTGTAACGGCAAAATGGAGCACACAAATTGTACCAGTTTTAAAGAAGAATGGCACGGTAAGAATATGCGGTAGCTACATCAATTTAAACAAAAATTTGGTTGACATCTATTACCCGTTACCGAGAATCGAACAAATATTTGCAAGTCTCTCGGGGAATCATAAGTTCTCAAAAATTGATCTAGCTGATGCATATATGCAATTCATGTTAGACGATGAATCCAAAGAACTGGTTACCATATCAACTCATAAAGGTTTATACAATGTCAATCGGATGCCATTTGGCATAAAATGCGCAAGTTTTTATTTCCAAAAATATATTGACCAATTATTCCAAGGAATAAATAATGTTTTCACGTTTCAAGACGACATTTTAATAGGACACAAGGAAGGCGAAAATTATTTGCTAATTATCAGACAAGTTATGACCATTTTAAAAGAAGCGGGATTAACCATAAATTTAGACAAATGTAAATTTTTCCAAGCCAGAGTTTCTTATTTAGGCTATGATTTAACTAAAGATGGTTTATGTAAAAACAGTACAAAAATCAAAGCTATAACAGAAGCTCCCCGTCCAACAAATATAACGGAACTAAGATCATTCATTGGTATGGCAAATTACTACAGTCAATTCGTTTATAACCTAGCCCATGTCTCATCACTGTTATATAAATTATTAAAAAAGGAAACAAAATTTCATTGGAATGGAGATTGCGAAAAATCTTTTATAGAAATAAAAAGAATAATAGCATCTGAGCAAATGTTAACTTATTTCAATCCTGAATTACCTATCATTGTAACATGCGACGCGTCAGAAAAAGGCATAGCAGCAGTGTTATCTAATGTAATGCCTAATAAAAAAGAATGTATTGTCTCATGTGTATCACGAACTTACACACCAGCAGAACAAAATTATTCAACGGTTCCTAAAGAGAGCTTAGCATGCTTCTTTGGTGTTAACAAATTTCAAGATTACCTGTATGGACATAAATTCACTTTAAAGACAGACCAAAAGTCGTTAGTTACACTGTTCGGTAAAGAAAAAGAAATAAACCAACATTATGCCAATCGAATAAAAAGATTCGCTATTTACTTATCGAATTTTGATTTCGAAATTGCTCACATTAAAGGCAAAGACAATGCAATAGCGGATTGCTTTAGCAGATTGCCATTACAAAACCATGATGCGGTAGATGAACCGGAACACAGTTTTATTTATTTTTCTAATACGGAAATACCTGTGGATAATGATCTAGTCCGACTAGAATCAAAAAGATACGAGCTATTTACTCAAATAAAATCATATTTGAAAACACATTGGCCGTTTAAAATCAGCAGTGACCTAAAACCCTTTTACGATAAAAGAAACGAACTTGAAGTAATTCAAGATTGCTTATTTTATGGCAATCGCATAATTATACCAGAAACCTTACGAAAAAGTGTTTTAGAAGAATTGCATTCGACACACGAAGGAATTGTCAGAACCAAGTCAATCGCAAGATCGTACTTATGGTATCCAGGAATAGATAAGGACATCGAAAAAGTATGCAAATCATGCGAAAGTTGCTTGCAAGTTCGACCAAGTCCACCCAAGTGTTACGTCGAATGGCCAAAAAGTTCCAGACCATTTCAAACTATAAATATCGACTTTTGTCAATTGTACGATAAACAGTTTTTAATAATAATTGATAATTATACGAAATGGCCCGAAATTTACGAAATGAATCGGATTACAACAAACGAAACAATCGAAAAATTAAGAGATTGCTTTTCTAGGTTTGGTATTCCAGACACTGTCGTATCCGACAATCGACCTTCCCTAGTATCGGAAGACATGGAACAGTTCTTTTATAATAATGGTATTAAACATTTACTGATTTCTCCACACAATCCACAAAGTAATGGTTTAGCCGAAAACGCAGTCAAAACGTTTAAAAATAAAACGTAGCATAAACGCTTTTATGGAAGTGCCTAAGCCCATCTTTTATAAATTATTTTACATTACGTTCCGTTCCGTTAAATTTTGTGCATAAACCCACCATAAGAGATATACATAAAGAAGGAATTTAGTTGGAATTCACTAAAGGCATCAAGAGAGATCTGTGAGAAGCCCAAAAAAGATTCCATATCTGTTAAGAGGAAGTAAGAAAATTACAAAAAATACCAAGAAATTAATAGCATAGGAAAGGAAAAACTGGAGGAATATTTTAACCAATTCTATAAGAATGGGGCAGATAACATGGAAGAGTTACAAAAGAAAATTTGAGTAAAATCGAAAAGGGACATGAAAACAATGCAAAAATTGGTTGATTTTTCACCTGTTCTATCTTCGGTCACCTCTTCATTGTTCAGTGATGTTGTCGCTCCACCTCTTTCTTGGTCTCCCCACACTTCTGCGGCCCACCGGAGACTTGTCTCTAGCTATTCTCACCACCCTGTCCTCTGCCATTCTATTTATATGGTGATTCCACTCTCTCTTCCTGCCAATTATCCATTCGTTGATGTTCTCAACGTTACATGACTGTCTTAGGGATTCGCTTAGTTCTTTATCCCAAAGGGTTTTTCCACTGCGAATGGTTTTCATTTCTGATGTTTCCAGGATACGTTTCGTTTTGGTTGTATCAGGTCTCGTTTCCGCTGCGTAGGTCATTATAGGTCTTACTGTTGCCTTATATATTCTAGCTTTTGCTTCTTTTGCTAGGTACTTATTTTTCCAAATAGTATCATTAAGGCATCCTGATATTCTGTTGGCTTTGTCTACCTGTTGTCGAACCTCTGCTTCCGTATCCCCGTAGCTGTACACTGGTATACCTAAATATCTAATATTTGATACTTGTTGGATCACAACTTCATTCGCCTCAAGCTTACATCTAATTGGTTGTGTGGATATCACCATACATTTGGTTTTTTCAGTCGCTATTGACATGCTAAACATTTTGGTTATTAGGTTGAACTGATGGAGAAGTCTCTGCAGGTCCTCCTCACTCTCTGCAACGAGAACAGCATCATCCGCATAGCAGAGTATAGATGTAACAAAACGGGATTTTAATTCATAAAAAATTAATTTTAATATTTTAAATTGAGATATACTTATAAATTATTATTGCGATAATAATTGATGATTGTTAATCAACCATATTTATCAACAGCGGAAGAGATAAGTTTTATAACGCGAACGAGAATTGATAATGTATTTTATCAATATTCGTCTGCATGCGAACTTCCTGCGTCTAAAGATGACTTTTACACTGTTCTTTGTTCAGGTGAACTGTTTAATTTCAGACAACAGTAGAGTATCGCCAATTTGACCGGATATTTCAATGCAGTCTACGCGATTTCATTGATGAAGCAATCAAGATTTGATTGCATTGAAGCAATCAGTAGACATTTGCTTCTCGTTAAAAAAGCGATAGGGATGTATCTGTCTATAGGTGAAATTTGTCAGTGGTGCAAATTCTCACGCTATGGAAGGTCAATCCTCGTGATTTCTGAAAGGTATAAATATGGTTAAATAACAAAATCGAAGGAAGTCCTTCCAGTGAGTCCGTCGGCGACTATTGTAGATTCTCGCGTGCGGGACGGTTTGACGGATTGTCAGTTTTGATTTTGGTTTTGGGCAAATAAGACAAGGGAGTGTCTTGCCGAGTTGTCTTGCTTGTGTATTTTAAGTGCTTTAAAAGGTCAAATAGTTTGTTTATTGAAGCCGTAAATAGATTGTGTATTCTCTGGTGTGAGACATTTGTGACGAATTTATCGTTGTTTTGGGCAATAGACAAGGCATTGTCTTGGCCGCATTGGATTGTCTGGAGATCCAAGGTAGAAGGAAAAATATATCACCTATGTAAGTACAATTTTGAATTATTTTCTAACAGAAGGATGGTATTTTTTTTGATAGTTATTTTAGATTGTATACCTATGTGTTTAAAAGGGCCACCCTAAATTGTAAGGGAGATTTAAAGTGTATATTGCTATGTGCCGACCTCTTATAGCGGGTCACATACATTTTTAATTGAAATTGTTTAATTTGTTGTTTAATTTTTTCTCGTGCTAGCTCTGAATTATTTGGAGTTCTTTATTTGAGCATGAGATCTCTTTTCCAGGAGCAAGTTCCTCGACAGCTTACATTTTACTGATACTTTTAATCTGTGAATTAATTTAATAAGGTCGTCGACTTCAAAGAAATGCCAGATGAAACATTAATTAGCAAGAAAATAACTTTTATTAATGACAATAATATGTAAACAACTAAATCTATTAACATGAAATATTTTTATGTTAAAGTTCATCAATTCAAAAACTTAAAATTACCCAAAATGTTTATTCCCGTTCGCGAAATAGTTTTTATTTGAATTCGTAATTTTACGCGGCACGTTATAGTTTAATTTTTAATATGTAGGGTGCTCACCTATTGCCGTCAATACGCCTAGTTTTATCACTGTTTATTTGTTCTTCGGTTTCCGTTCCAAGGTAACCTTTATAGTAATCTTGTGTGATTTTCTTTGTTTCGATTTTCCAACTAACCAAATTATCATCCAATTGTGTTTTTAATCATAAACCAATCGTCCATAACATATAACTTCTAATATTTGTGACAATTTAAAAAGGTAAGTCCAAATTTTTAATTTTTATCTCCAATTTAATTGTTTCTATTGTCACGCACGTGGTTGCATACCATTTATAATCTTTATTTATTTTTATAGTTACTTCTAAATAGAATTAACTTGATTAATTCTTCTCGTTACACGGCACACGAAATTTAAAACGCGTTGACCGATTTTACTTTTCTGGAAGCACAACCCGTTTATTTATTTTTGTAACCTGGGATATTGGAAAAACTCCCGTTTTTACATTCTTGATTTTGAATCTTAATTGGATCCATTTTTCCCATTGGTAAGCTATGTTCGCCTGTGTTGATAATTTTTATCCTTTATTTGTGTTCCCAAAATTGATTAATGCACTTTTGATTTGTTTTTACAGTTGCGCTCCGATACACACACCTGTCCGATCAGTGACGTACCACTTGGCCGTTTGTTATCGTCTCGGATGAACCGTATTGTTGCACCATGTCTTCCCGATTTTATCACCACGTAAAATATCCTTTTTATTAATCGGCACTTCTTAAAATTAACAAAGTTATTTTATATTACAAAATTCTTAACGCTAACATTTTTATTTATTAATTAAATTGTGAACATGGTTTTTTAAAGAAATTAATTTGTTTCATCTGGGATTTTCATTATGTTACCCGTTTGTTTACCTTTAAACTGTTTTACTTGCATTCTTGTAATGCCTTTGTCACCTCGAGAAACTTTCTCCTCAATAAAGAACTCTCATGTGATTTGAACTTATCGTGTGAGCATACTTTAATTATTGATTCTTTCTTACCAATTTGTGTCACAACAATATGTATTTGTTTTAAATTTATCCATAGTAATAAATATTGTTTTTTAAAATTCAGTGTTTTCGTTTTTCCTGTTGGGGAAAAGAGCGTTTTTTTTTAGTGTCTAGCTTAGTGTCGTTTTGCCCGCACCGAAGTTTCAACTTCAACATTTAGCCGGGGGACGTAACGTCAAAACGGGGAGTGTCTGGGGCTTATTACCAGAAAGTCGCGTATACCAAATTGATAGTGTGTTTTTTTTTAGAACAGAATTCTGCGGTGGGCGTAATCGGTTGAACGGTGGTGGCAGCATAATCTATAAATATCAGCAAATTTGCTTATTTAATAATAACTCCAGCCGTTCCTAGGAAAAGTAGTTCCAAAGGACGGTTGGCGGTTACATAGATATATCTTTGTCGCCCATCTTGTACCCTTTGCCACAACGCACTTTTTTTATAATCTCGTCCATCACCACATTAAAGAGTAGAGGACTCAATGAGTCTCCTTGTCGTATACCTCTCTCTACTGCAATCTTGTCTGAGATTTTTCCATTGACTTTTACTTGTATTGTATTTTCTGTGTATAGATCTTCGATGGTTTTTATTAAATCCATGGGTACATTCTTATTGTATAATAAATGTATCACATCAGTGAGCTGCACACGATCAAATGCCTTTTCCAAATCAATGAAGCACAAGTACGCCGGTCTGTTGTATTCCAGGGACTTTTCCATAATTTGTCTGAGAACAAACACCATCATTACATGATCTTCCTGCTCTAAATCCCTGCTGTTCGTCTGCTAATGTTATTCTTGAACTGATCATATTGGTTATTATTTTTGTTGTTAGCTTAAGTGCGGTGTTAAGGAGATTGATACCTCTGTAGTTTTGTGGCACTTTCTTGTCTCCCTTTTTGAACATCACGATAGTGCTACTTGTTCTCCAGCTATCGGGTATTTTATGTTGAAAGACTATTTTCTGAATCAATTTCTGCAGTTGTTGGGTTAGTTCCTGACCACCATACTTGAGCAGTGGGAATCCTATCTGGTCCCGGAGATTTTCGGTTTTTTAATTTTGTTATTGCTTGTTCAACATCCGCTGTAGTTATTGCTGTTGTATACGCACAAATCAAGAATAAAACACTAACTCATTACTTACTCGGATCGGCGGGTGATTCCGGACTGGACTAGACTGGACATCTGACTTGACTAAACTCGACTACATACTACTCACTCCCTAAGGTATTTCGAGGTATCACCCTCATATCTCAGCCTACCAACCCAAAGATATTACAGCTAGCCAATCACCGTTCACCCGTCCTACCCGTGCTTTATTTAACATTAAATATTTACAATATTACAAAAATCCTCCAGGGCCGTCCTCGCATATATCACAATTGCAAGTCTCTCAGCTATAATTTCTGGATTATTAAGATTAGTTAATACTGTGCTTCCTTCCATTTTGAACAAGTCTGTGAAATATTCCGTCCATATTTCCATCTTTATTTTATTGGACTCGGTGATTTCATTTACTTCTTTTCTTTGTGTTGGTATCAGTCTCCAGATTTGCTTCTGTAGTCCATAGAAATCACTCTCCATTCTTTTTGTAAAACTCTCCCAATAATCCTCCCTAAGTTTTCTTACCAATGCATTTGTTTCATTTCTTATTCTTTTACATTCGTTGTACGCTTCTTCTGTTTGTAGAGATCTATACTTTAAATACGCCTTCTTTTTCTCCCCACACTTTTCCTTAACTTCTATCTGAAACCATGGCGTCTTTCCTTGTATCTTCCTTGCTGCACCTACCATCCTTGTTCCAATAGCCTACTTTGCTGCTTCTTCTATATTGTTCTTGATTTTGTTCCAGCATATTTGTACGTCATCATCATTTTGTACTGGATTCGCTTTGATTTTTTCACTCAATCTGTAACGAATTTTTGTCTCCAAATTCGTTCCCAATATTCATTTAATTGGCACTTCTCGCTCCATCTAACGGTCGAACTGGGAAGAGAGATTGGGATAAGAAAAGCATTGGAATCAGCGCAATAAGAGACTCTGGTCAGGGCTGTCGAGCCGAATGGTTGTGTTTTTCGAGTGCATCGATGAAGTGATAGTGGAACCAAGTTTGATTTGGAAGATCAATCACCCACGGTAGTTTGGGGATCCAGTTGGTTTTCGCCGCAATCGATTCTCGAGCACCGAGGCTCCTTCCGTTCCGGAATTTTTGGGGTTTTAACGCAGATTTAGGGGGTGCAGACCTGATCAGGAGTCGCAGGTATTTCGTATCATTTCTCTTTTGTGTTATGGTATTAATTATTATTTTTTTTAATTGTTTTAATATTTTTGGTTTTTTCTTTGCCTTGCATTTTTGGGCCGAAATTATCGTTAAGTCGCAGGTTTTGCTTTTCTGTTCGACGTGATTAGAGGTTATCTAATCTGACGTCGCAGACGTGGATTTTAATGCCAATGTTTGAATTTTATATTTTGAAAACTAATTAATTATTTATTATATTATTATGTTTTATTTAATTGAGTTTGAACTGTGCATTATTTTCTCTAGGTAACAACGAGCAGCGTTTGGTCAAATGCATTGGCATAAGAATTCCTACGCGTTCGATATAGGTTCAAATCTTGTATTTGAAATTCTATGTTGGACATTTTTTTTATGTTTATTTTTGGTTATATGTTTTTTTTAAGAAGGCAGCGATGTGCGACCAACGTACAGGGTGTTGCATTTCATCGGTGTCGCTTCCGCTTGATTTTATTGTTGGAAGTTCGATTGTGGTTCCACCGTTTGTGGGATTTTTTTTTAATGACCACTTGAACGTTCCGTTGATTAATTTGGGGAGTGGTTCTTGGTGGTAATGTCTTTGCCACTGTACTGGTTCTGGTCGGCTAACGCAATTTCCATCCGACATCGCTTGTGTCATAGTCTTCCAGCAACGAACATCTAATTGCTGATTATTTTTGTTGTGTTAGCAAAGCTGTTTCCTTGATTTTCTTCGGGGCGTTCATTTGACACGACCCACGGTCTTGCCGCCGCTATGTCGAGCTGGCTTATACCTACCATCAGGGCCCCACGCAAATAAAAGTAGAATTTATTTTCTGCGTGGACATTATCTGTTCCGAGCTACCTTCTCATTAGAGATAGTGAGGACAGATTTTGTTTCAAATCTCTTCTGGTACAGTTGGGTGATTGATTGTTCCCACATCGATTCGATGTTTATTTTTTCTTCTTTCTGCGTAGGTGTGGGTTTGGTCTTTGGCTGCATCTTTAGTCTGATTTTTCCCAATAGCAGGCTATGGTCGCTACCGATATTGGCGGAATTCAGTGTTCTTATGTCGAGCATTTGCAGTGGGTGTATTCTACGGTTTGTGACGATATAATCTATTGTAGATTGCTGGTTTCTAGTGTTCTTGAATGTATACTTATTGCTGTGTCTCAAGCTACCAGGCCAGTGCAAATTATTGAATTTCTAACTCATATAAAAATTTCACACAAAATTTGACCTCATTAAAACTTTACAGATAAGAAAGATAAACCAATTTCGCAATTTCTCTATATTATGAGCATACAAAGATCTTTAAGCATTGATAAATGATAAATAAAGCTGTAAAATAGATTCATGAAGGTTATTGCCACTTCAAAATTTGGTTTGAAGGTTGCAAAGTAAGACGTGCGATGTTGACACGCAAGCAACACTAGTTCGGGAAAGCACTCGGATGGGTGACCGACAAAAATATATAGCAAGGGCCAAAATTTATAAATGTAAATAATAAACCCTCAGCATTCAAAAATAGGACGTGACTAAACTTGTAGCACTATCCTCATCAACGAGTTTCAATAAACATTTTGCAATTATTTAATTTCTACGATAACATTTTATCTACAAACATTTTGAACTGCTACTGGACAGCAGAGGTTTTGAATTTATTCAAACCAACGAGAAGAGGAAGAAGAAATTTTGGATGTATTCATTTTTGATTTATTTGGTATTTAATATTGTCATTTCCTCAGATAAAAATTTATCTGAAATTGTGTACGCAAGCGATTTAATTATTTTGATTAATATAAAACCATTATTGATTTAATACAATCTTTTATTCATCGATTCAATTCAACAACAGTAAGCATATCAATTTTTAAAAGATCATCACAACAAAAGCGAATTAGTTTATCTTCGAATATAATAACATCAACAAATTATCAATCTACTAAATATTTACTGAATTACAACGAGCATCCCTTAATTGAGTTTAACCTGAATCCACCACACCTTGAGTGAATCTCCACGATTGAGCTAGATAAAAGGGACAAGGATCGTGAATTTCTTGAGAAATTGCACCCCTGGAAACTTCATTTCTCAATTTTATAAATTTGCTTTTATTTAAAAAAAGCTGGCGCTCAACACAAACCCGGGGTGTGCAAAATTCGATAGAGATTACACAGCATTATGTTGTGGCTTGTGGTTAAAAAATGTGTTGTTAATTCTGAGTTCGTTGTGGCAGCAGAAGTCAATCATCAGTTCTCCATTGTCATTGATAATCTCCTCGTTAAAGCGCTGTTTAACCCCTGGTATTATTTCTTTTCCTACACGAGCATTAAAATCGTCCATCACTATTATGACGACGTCTCTAGGAATCTTCTCAATAACTTCTTGTAACTCTTCATAGAACTGCTCTCTCTCGTGCTTGGGTTTGCAATCTTCTGGGCCATATATAGCCATTACATGTATCTGTCTTTGTCGCTCTCCCTCAAGACTTACTAAAATAATTCTCTCAGATATATACTGGCAATCTCTAATCAAGTGTTTGTGTTTATTGTGCATCATGAGTGCTACTCCTGCCTTTGCTCGCTGTTCTTTTGGAACACCACTACGAGGGCGGATTATTAAGTACTTAGAATGAAACAGAGATGTCACCACTCTGGCCAATTTAGTGTTATTTTTGAGAAGTACCAACCTTGGAAAGTTAAAGTTTCTAATTTCATCCATTTATGTCAAATCGTTGAATTTTGATAGTCATTTAAAGTGAACAATTTGTATAAATTTGCTAAAATGGAGAAAAACGAAAATCGTGCGGTTATCAAATACTTGTATCTCAAAGGCTTAACGCCTTCAGAAATAGTTACTGATATGAACTCAGTGTTGGGTGAATCTGCTCCGTCGACTGCAACTGTTTATAATTGGTAAAATGAATTTAAACGTGGTCGTAAAAGCACAAGTGATGAACAAAGGCCAGGACGTCCAAAAGACGTTGTTACTCCAGCCATTGTCAAAAAAATCCATCGTACTGTATTAAATGATCGAAGAGTGAAATTGCGTGAGCTAGCTGACTTATGTGGAATAACGTATAAAAGTGTTTGGGATGTTTTACATAAAACACTGCATATGAAAAAGTTGTCTGCGAGATGGGTGCCGCGTTTGCTTTCAAACGATCAGAAACGCAATCGAATGGATCTTTGAAAGCAAAGTTTGGAATTATTTCAGCGTAATCCCAACGAATTTTTGCGCAGATTCATAACCGTCGATGAAACATGGATTCACTACTATACCCCAGAAACGAAAGAACAATCAAAACAATGGATGGAAGCTGGTGAAAGTGCTCCAAAGAAAGCAAGGACAGTTCCATCAGCTGGAAAGGTTATGGCAACTGTTTTTTGGGATGCTCATGGAATAGTGTTAATTGACTTCCTCCAGAAAGGAAAAACAATAACAGGGAAATACTATGCTGAATTATTGGACAAATTAAATACTGCTATCCAAGAAAAAAGACCTCATTTAAACAAGAAAAAAATCCTGTTTCATCACGACAATGCACCAGCTCACACATCAAGAATTGCAATGGCAAAATTGCATGAATTAAGCTACGAATTGCTTCCACATCCACCATATTCACCAGATTTAGCTCCTAGTGATTTCTACTTGTTTCCAAACTTGAAGAAATGGCTCGGAGGAAGAAGATTTACGTCAAATGAAGAAGTGATAGATGCAACAAATGCTTATTTTGGAGAGTTTGAGAAATCTTACTTTACCGATGGCATCCAAAAACTTGAACCGCGTTGGATCAAGTAGTGTGTCGACCTAAAAGGAGACTATATTGAAAAATAAAATGAAATTTTCCCAAAAAAATTGTTTTTACTTTCTCATTCTAAGGACTTAATAATCCGCCCTCGTATATAGTAACAAGTGGTTTTCATATTGTAGTTCACCTTTTCCCTTTTTCTTTGTTTCCTGTAATGAGCAGATATCTATGCTATTGTCTTCCATCTCTTTAATGATTTCCTCGTGTCTATTATTAAGTGATCTCACATTCCATGTTGCGATCATGAGGAGGTCACTCCTCTTCCATCTCGTTAGCCGTTTTCTCGCGTGGGTCGTCATCGATACATCCGTCCTATTCCGAGGCTTTATACCGGTACTTTGAGCAATCTATTGTTTTTATTACAGGTACGTCGCTAACCTTGCCTGTAAACTCTCCTCCTTTATCCGGGCTTGGGACCGGTAACGTCTACCGCTGAGCTACTCAATCCACCCAGCAGTCTCCGCACACGGAGTCAACATAACCTAATTCTACCAAATTTAAAAATAAACTTGTTATTGGTAGACTCTGTATTAAAAAGAAAGAAAAATTTTACTTTCTCAATAACAGGAAAGTTCACATTTTAAAATAAATTATATAACACATACCAACTTAATTTTATCTCCATGGTTTTGCTATTTCTCTGCTTTATTTACATATCTATGGTTCACGACAACACTTTTTAGCGGCTTGGAAAATATAACCTCTAATTTTAAGTTGACGTTTAAAAAGGAATTTTAAAATGGTAAGTTTGAGACAAAACTGCACCAAACAGATAATTTTAAATAATTTAATTGCAGTATTCTCTTCTTCATAAACGCGAAACCGCGCATGGTGATAGTATTTGGAGTTGTGGTTGGGGAAGACATACGAAGAAGAAGGATGTCGTAGATAAAGAAGGCGAAAATTCCAGGTATAGTAGCTTTCTTATTTTATAATATGTTTAACTAAATGAATCGTTTTAGAGATTCCATTACATCAGATAGTGGTTCTAGTTCCAATGATTATATTGTGACTGGAGGACTTGATGATTTAGTTAAAGTTTGGGAATTGACTGAAGACGGTTTAAAAGTAAGATATGAATTGGAAGGCCACTCCTTGGGTGTTGTTTCCGTGGCTGTGAGTAACAATGGAAAATGTAGGATTATTTTTATTTGTTAAAATTCAATGTAATGTTTATTTTTTGTAGTGTGTGCGTCAAGTTCTTTAGACTCGAGTATGAGGATATGGGATTTACAGAAGGGTGAAAAGATATCTACAATTGATTGCGGTCCAGTTGATTTATGGACAGTAGCTTTTAGTCCTGACGATAAGCACATAATTTCTGGTTCTCATGCAGGTAAAATCACAATTTATAATGTTGAGACTGCAAAACCAGAACAATCCCTGGATACCAGAGGAGAAAAATTTATTTTAAGTATTGCTTATGTAAGTTACCGTTTTACATTGCACCTACTGCAGATATTAGTAATTTTGTTCCAGAGTCCCGACGGTAAATACATCGCCAGTGGAGCCATGAACGGAATTATTCACATTTTTGATGTCGGTACCAGTAAATTGTGTCAAACACTTGAAGGACATGCTATGCCTATTCGTTCTTTATGTTTTTCACCCGATTCTCAGTTATTACTAACAGCATCTGATGATGGTCATATGAAACTGTACGATGTGTAAGTTTCCTTTTTTATGTTACCAATTTTTTTTTAAATAATATAATTTGCAGACAACATGCAGCAGTGATAGCCACGTTATCTGGTCACGCTTCTTGGGTCTTGACTGTGGCTTTTTCTCCTGATGGAACCCACTTTGTTTCCGGAAGTTCTGATAAAACTGTAAAAGTGTGGGAATTTGCAACGAAGCAATGCATTCACACTTTCAGTGAGCACAACGATCAAGTCAGGTTTCAGAAAATCATAATTTAAATTTTACTAATGAAGTGTGTTTCAGGTTTGGGGAGTGCGGTACAATCCCGATAGTAACAAAATTGTTTCTGTGTCTGAAGATAAATGTGTAAATGTTTATAGTTGTCCTGTGTAGCTGCTTTGAACATTTATACAACATTAATGAATGAACAAATTTATTCTTTTAAATTTAAAATATAGTTTTAAGTAAGTTTTGTGTTAAAACGTGTATTTTTAAATTTTGTAACAAATAGCATTTTGTCTGAATTTTTAATTTGTGAGTTGTTTATCCAATAATTCCACTATCTTATTAGGCCAGTGACGGATTTATGGGGGCTACAGGGGCTCTAGCGCCCCCCCCCCCCTGTGGTTTAGCAAGAAAAAATAAATCCACTTGAGAATAGAAATTCTAAAACATAAAATAATTTGTGTAGAATTTGAAAAATGTACTACTTTCATTTCAATCTTTTTTGGAAAAAATTTAAACAGTTAATCCTTCACACCCAGTGTTACTAACTTTCAAGTTTTAACAAACTTGGGATAATGCAGTAAATAAATATTTTTCACTGAAAAATATTTAGTCCCTGTTACCCCCATAAAATTAATTACTCCCAATTATAGCAAACCATGAGCCTCCACTGATTAGCAGCTTATTATTTTTAAACAACCCCCCCCCTCTCAAGGTAGTAGATTGACGACATTAAATTGGACCCCCTTCTGCAATAGGGAACCAACCAGTTTTCAGTATTTTCAGTATAAAGGTTTCAGTATCTAGCAAAACACATAACAAAACGTTGGTTCCCATGCTCAATAAATGCCTTTAAAATGGATTTATATTCTGGTTCTCTTTTGTATAATGGAAAGCATCAAAATGATTGTTGGAAACAAATGATTGGAAAATGGTTGGTTCCTTATTGCAGAAGGGGGTCCAATTGATTTGACACCTTTCCCCCAATCGGAAGATATAAATCTGTTGTAGTCTCTGTCATTATGTAGTATGTATGCTGAGTATTCCGCAAGGTGGTATCATTACTAGTAAATAACAATTTTGATGTGGCTCTGAATCAAGTTTTCACTTCTTAATTTGATCTGGTAATTCTCTTCCAGTGCGGCCTATAGGCCACATATAGATGAGGACTATAGTCCTCATTTTTGCAGGGATAATGTAAACTGCATAAACTCCAAAATAACCTTTTTTTAATTTCTTCAATTTTGGTTTTTAAGACGGCATGTAAACTGCCCTCGGACTGTATAATCCCTACTTATATGTAAGTAGGAGATTATAACAATTAGAATTTAAGAAAGGCGTATTAAGTAGGCAGGGCCAGTTTAGACGGGAGATTGTAGGGGGTAGTGAAAATTGCTAATTTCACCTCATAATTTCATCGTTCACTTTACGTGTGATCAGGGGCGTGCGCAGGGAATTGGGGGTGCCAAACCTTCCGGGGGGTTTGGGGGGTATAGAATAACCCCCAAGAAAACGGGGGGTCCGGGGGTCTCCCCCGGAAAATGTTTGAAATTTTGGAGCCAAAATGACGAGTTTTAACGGTTTTCAAGATATATTAAAAAAACATCAGAAAACCCTAAAATCACCCGATGATTAGCTAAAATCACCCGAAGATAGTTTCAGCCACATATTGTTACTTATTATGTATATTTTAATGTGAAACTGTTTCCAATAAATTAAACTAATTCTTTGTAGACTAGGTATTCAAGGGTCAATCATCAAACATTATTTAACCAACATAACATACATTTTGTTGGTGTACTTTATATTCTAAAACAACATAATTAAAAGCAGATGGAAGATACAAGCATGGATCAATTGTTAGAAAAGCTAAGTTATTCAAGAGCTACAAAATAATACACAGTTGAAAAAAATATACAAGAGCTACATATACACGTCTTATAATCTCATCCGCCTATTGAAAGGCACCATTGACTTGAACTCATTAATGATTGATTCAGTACTGACTCTATCTGCCAGTTCTTGTTCTAAGAACGGGATCATTAAGTGTTCCAGGCGATCCTGCAACATTGTGGTTCTAAGCTTGCTTTTCAAAACTGTTAGTTTTGAAAAGCTCCTTTCACTTGTACAACTAGTGACTGGCATTGTGGCAAACTTAGCCATTATAGTCATAAAGCTATCGTAGGTAGCACCTCTTTGAAACTGTTCCAACCAGTCAAGCCACCCAGGCACAGTTTTGGGGGGAAAGTTAGAGTCTGTATCACCACCTTTTCTACTCTTCAACAGTTTGAACTCCGCTTCCAGCTCAGACACGTCCACTCCGAATTGATCTGCTAAAATTCGAAAATCACTGGTTTCACACTTGTTACTCTTGTTAGAGCCCAAATTCAGTCCCATCAGTTTCCCTACGGCAGATATCACACTTTTTGTTTCTTGACTGAATCTGGAATTAAGTGCTTGAACTAAACTGTCCAAAACAGGATAAAACGTGAAGATCCTCAACTCCTCTTCATTGCTCTCTACATAAAAAGCTGAATCAGCTCGTGAGCCAGGTGTGTCTTCTAAAATAACTGACACTTTCCTCTTCTTGGGTGCAGGAATTTCAATTTCAACTTTATCACACATTTCCTTTGTTTTTGTGAGTATCTCTTCAAACACTTCATCGTCGTTCCTCATTTCAATCAAAGCAATGGCTAAACCCTCAATATCATGCATTGCTTGACAAAGGTCCAAGTTAAGGTTTTGTAAAGCTTTACTAACTTTAACCACAAGTTGAAGGATTGGGTGCATAATCTGCAAACAAGCTATGAAGTTGTAGGATTTTACTTGGACTAACAGACCTTTTCCTTTAGCTCGGGCTTTTGCGTCGATTCTAGCTTCTGTGCACTCTTCAATAGCTTTGACTACAGCTTCGAATTGAGCATGAATCACTGAAACAGCTTCCGAACGACAGGCCCAACGAGTATCGGATAGTGATTTTAGTGTCTTCAGTTTTGCATCGGTTTGTTTGATAATTTCCTCAAAAACTGCGTGTCTCTTGGGACTACCTTCTATAAAGTTAAAAATGACTTGGACTATTCCAAAGAAATCAAACACGATTGGATTTTCCTTGTGGCTTGTGCAAGCATTAACTAAGGCAAGGTTAAGGCAGTGGGCATAGCAGTGCACATACATTATAGAAGGATTCACTTCTTTGCATATAGCCTGTACGCCTGTAAACTCGTCTGCCATTGCAGATGCTCCGTCGAAGCAGACACTCCCTACATCTCTCCAGAGGACTCCAACGCCGCTGAGTAAAAAATTCCCGCGGTGCGCGTGCGGTGTCTGCGCCAGTTCTTTGCCTGCTCATAACTGGAATAAACAAAAAAAGTCTCGACCTAATGGGGGTGCCGTGGCACCCCCCGTGCGCACGCCTATGCGTGTGATACATTATTATAATTTAAATTAAAGTACCTGTTGCCCGAAAAGGTAAATCGTCCGTTCAGAGGTGCATCAGCCGGGTCGAGCTTAGGTTAGTGTTAGGAAACGATTTTTTTTTCGCAAGTTGAACGTTAAAAGTTAGAAGTAATTTTTTTGTAAAAATGGTGTTAAACATTAAAGCATCATTTGAGCCTGAATGATCTACTATTATTTTCGTTTGATCTTCAAAGGTCACTTTTGGGGGGCCGTAGACATGATGCCCACCCCAGTATCGAATTTTCGGGTGTATTTGGGGTCAAACGTTAGATCATCGTTTAGGGCCTGAATGGGTTTTCTATATTTTCGTTTGAGTCTCAAGGTCGCAGAGTTATTCGCAAGAATTTACTAGGGGGGAGGGAGTAAACATAATGCCCCCTAGTATCAAATTTTTGGGTGAATTTTGTGTCAAACATTAGAGCATCGTTTGAGCCTGAATGAGCTTCCATTATTTTCGTTTGAGGCTCAAAGGTTGCGGAGTTATTCGCGAGAAACTACGAGGGGGGGGGGGGGTAAATCGGCCACTCAGAGGTGCATCAGCCGAGTCAAGCTTAGGTTACTGTTAGGAAAGATTTTTTTTCGCAAATTGAACGTTAGAAGCGCCAGAAAAATCGACATCCGTTTTTCATCAATGCAGCGCGAAACGGTAAATCGGCCCCTCTAAGGTGTCTCGGCCCGGTTGAGCTTAGGTTATTTAGTGTTAGAAAATGATTTCCTTTTCACAAGTTGAACGATAAAAGTTTGAAGCATCAGAAACGTCATGAATCTGGATGACTCAACAAAAACAACGTGTTGGTTTGATCCTGCATGTCAGTGCCCCCCCCCCCCCCCAGTTTAGAATTTTTTATAAATATGGTGTCAAATGTTAGAACATCGTTTAAGCCTGACTCAGCTTCCATTATTTTCGTTTAGTCTTTAAAGGTCGCGGAGTTATTCGCAAAAAAAATTTTTGAGGGGCCGTAGACATAATGCCCCTCCCCCCGTATCGAATTTTCGGGTGAATTTGGGGTCAAACGTTAGATCATCGTTTAGGGCCTGAATATGCTTTCATTATTTTCGTTTGAGTCTCAAGGTCGCAGAGTTATTCGCAAAAATATACTGGGGAGGGCGTAAACATGATGCCCCCCAATATCAAATATTTGGTGCCAAGCATTAGAGCATCGTTTGAGCCTGAATGAGCTTCCATTATTTTCGTTTGAGTCTCAAAGGTCGCGGAGTTATTCGCGAAAAAACTACTGGTGGGGGAAAGGTAAATCGGCCGCTCAGAGGTGTATCAGCCGGGTCGAGCTTAGGTTAGTGTTAGGAAACGATTTTTTTTCGCAAGTTGAACGTTAAAAGTTAGAAGCACTATAGTCTATCCGTTTTAAGAATGCAGAACTAAATTGTTCTAAAACTGTGACTTTCGAGCGTGATTGGATAAAATTTCTACACGTTTACACTGCCGAAATTTTATTTGCGATTGATGACTCACGAATATTTTTTTCTAAAAGTTTCTGGCAAATTTAAAAAATTTGTACAAGATAAATTGCTATTTGATAAAAAAAACTACTTTTAACTCGATTTTTACAAGTATCAAATCGACACTTGATATGAATAACATTGTAACTCTATTTTGCTTATTTTACAGGAGAGCATTTTAAAGATTTTTTGCTACATATAAATTTGCAGTTACAATGATTTTATTTTGTTAAATTACAGTATTTTTAATTGAGATAGGACAACGATTCGTAAAACAAATTAAAGTTTGTTCTTTGGGGAAGCCGTTTACAGCACAGTTGGATAACATTGTAACTTGAGTTACATTGTAACTTGAGTTACAATGTTATTCATATCAGGTGTCGAAATATGCATTTGTTTTTTGTCGCTCATACACTTTAATTATTTGACGTTTCCCTGTGTAAATCTGACTTGCCGTTCAAGGCGACCTCTACTGCAATCCAAAACCAGATGAACTATAGTAAATAACAATTTTGATGTGGCTCTGAATCAAGTTTTCACTTCTTAAATTGATCTGGAGATCAATCCTCCAAAGAGACGGTCATAGCTTAGTGGTTAAGTGCGCCTACTGCTAATGCGAAATGCTCGGTTCAAATCCGGGCAGAGTAAAAACTTTATTCTGACCGTTTCTCCTCGGAAGGCAATGGCAAACCACCGAGGTAATTTGCCATGAGCGCCCATCTCGCAATGAAGTGTATTACACTTCCCGTGGTTCGGAGCCCACGTTAAACAAGTAGGTCCTCTATGTTTGTGAAAATTAATTGAACGCACATCACATGCATAGAAAGAGATGGGTCACGACGCTTCTGTCAAAGAAGCATCACGATTGAGGAGAGAGAGAGGAGAGAGAAATTGATCTGGTAATTCTCTTCCAGTGCGGCCTATAGTCCTCATTTTTGCATTGGGCTATTTTACCTGTAACGATTCTGTTCATTTGTTCATATTCCTGTAGAGATTTTGTGGTTCTCTGAGAGAGCCACACTTGTGGAATAAATCCTTCTGTTCAATAAAATTTGCCATGTCCTCATTCCACTAAAATGACAATCTTCCACTTTTAACCTTTTTCGCTATCCCTAAGGCCTCTTTAGCCGTTTGATGCACTGCTTGTATTATCAAAGAGTGCTCCACTTCTATATTGTCTGTGTTCTCTATCCTTCAGAGTTTCTTTCTAAATATATCAGGTTGATGCATAAGTTCGTAGCGTTTTTGGTTTCCAAGGTAAGAATGATTTGGAAACTTAATGCCATAGTATTGTTTTATTGAATACTTCTTGAATTTTTCAATTTGTAGAAAGTTAGGGGTAATTGTTGGCTAAAGAAAATGGAGTGTCAAGTACAAAAAAATGAACATTTCCGACCAGAGCCGTAGCAAGGGTGAGGCGACTGAGGCTTTTGCCTCAGGCGCCATCGCAATGGGGGCGCTAAACCTTGACAAAACCCAATAAATAATAGTTTAAAATTTTCAAAAAGATAAGAATCTTTGGGGGGGGGGCATATATCCAAATTTGACTGAATTCCAAAATTTTACCACGATTTTATTTGCAACATCGCCTAAAATTCCCTGCTAGCCTTTTCCCCAAATGGGGATTTTAATCCTCTGCAGTAGTTTTTCGTCTATAACTCGTGTAACGAATTTTATTCGTTACCAATTTTTATTTAATTGGTACTTCGGTTACTGTGCAGTTGTTCTGACCACTCGAAACAAATTTTGCTACACAAACAAAGCTACACACTAAAGAACAAGGTTTATAGAGTTGATTTATATAAATATTATATATGAACAGGGCCCAAATTTTTGAAAAAAACGCATTTGAACTTAGCAAATTTTACGAGATTCAGTGGTAAAATTAACGAGATTCCCGCGCGTCGCTCATTCTGTTGACAGTCCGTGTGTAATGAATGACCCTAACACTTAGAATATTTCGCACCGGCAGATGCAGCTCGACTCTCCTACATGTAACATCGATTATTTTTTGTTTTTACGCGATTTTTTGGGGGTGAAACGTAATAGTTTACTGCCCCATACCGCAACTATACTTTTTAATGCTATTTCGAGGTACTCTCACATCCCGGTTTCATTTATCCCGGTTTTCTTGATGGGTGGCGCTTCTCGTATGTTTAGCCTAGTAACCAGAGTCAATCACGACAAGCTGACGAGAAGTGAACTCCGGTTCACTTCTCAGTCGCGCCCCTTGCGGTCGTGCCGGTTTTTAATTTATAAGTAATAAAGTACTTGATATATATAGTAGCTAAATGCACCACTTTAAAAAGTAAATAGGATTCAGGTACATGCTAAATTTATTGTCTTTCTTTTGGAACAGGTTGCGAATTATCCGCAACATTGTAGAGTGTGCTTCTACATTTAATCGAACCCAAATTTACGCCATATTAGAGTCTCATTGCTGAGTAGCCGGGAAGAAAAAAGTGCCGTTTGTTTACCTCGCTATACACATTAGGAAAATGAGCCGTTAAATTAAAACTACACTTTTCGCTCCCTTGCTAATACTTATGGACAAGGCTCTTTTGGCGGTGTAGTTATAACTTAACCACCCATTTCCGTACATGTGCAAACTACGTGCGAAATACTAACATTATTTTTATCGTATGCATTGACTTATCATAACAAAAACTCCGAAATAGGGGCTAGCGCTCTTTGAGAACGACATACCGCGTGCCGGTATCCTTGTGGACTTGCACCCGCCTTGACAAATGGTTTCCTGATCTTTTCGGCAAAGTCAATGCATCGATATTTAAAAATTAAATCCTACATAATTATTTTATGCATTAAATTAAATAGGGTATTCTTAAATTACCTCTATTTAATTATCTCAATTACAATTATCTATGTCGGTAATGAAAATACTTAAACCGTATTTTCTTGGTCGGTATTTAAATTAATTAAGCAAAAGCGCGGGTTGTTACACCGTGTATCGTTATACCTGTTTCTCTCATTTGCCGGAACTCTTCTATTGCTTTTTGTATGTACAGGTTAAACAGCAATGGGGAAAGAGAACACCCCTGTCTTACTCCTCGCTCTATTCTAGCCTCTTCCATCTCTCCATTACATTCAATTATGGCTGTTTGATATCTATATTATGTTTTAAATAATTCTTCTCTCTCTTGCTTCCACCCCAACCCCCTCCAGAATACCAAACATCTTCCTCCAATTCACCCTGTCAAATGCCTTTTCCGCGTCTACAAAAGCCACAAACACCTGTTTTCCTTTTTGAATCATTTTCTCTATTAGTAGTCTCACCGCCAAGATTGCTTCTCTTGTGCCAACGCCTCTCCTGAATCCAAACTGGCCTTCTGTCAAGTTTTCTTCTACTATTCTTTCCAGTCTGTATTGTATGATTTTTATAATGATCATTGACGCGTGCGTACATAAACTTAGTGTTCTATGATCTTCGCATTTCTTTGCCAAGCTCTTCTTAGGTATTGTGATAATTTTACTCTTTGCAAATGTTGTCGGGATTTGCCCTGTGTTATATAATATACGAGTATCTTCTGTTAGTTTGAATATTCTGTCCAAGGTCGAGTTATTCAGATTCTTTATTATTTCTATTGGTATGTTGTCAGCGCCTGGTGTTTTATTTTGTTTAAACTTCCTTAAGGCATTGTCAAATTCTGCTCAGAGTATTGGTATACTATCCTCTTCGTTTTCATTTATTAATAGCTCTGAGAGAGGGTTTTCTTCATCGGCCTTGTATAGTTCCTCAATATATTCTTTCCATCGTTTTGCCTTTTCCCTCTCTTCCATTACCAGCTCTCCCTGTTTATTTAGAATGCTCTGACATCGGGGCCTTCTTTCGCTAAACATTCTCTTTATACTTCCATATGCTCTGTCCAGCCTGCCTTCTGCTATTTCGTCCTGGATCGCCTTGCAGTTTTCTTCTATATAGCTCTCTCTTGCCTTTTTGGTTGCTCTTTGGATTTTGTTTCTGAGCTCTCTGTATCGTTGTTGCCCCTGCATTGTGTTTACATTCTTGTGCCTCCTTCTTTCATTTATCATGTCGATAATCTCCATTGTTATCCAGGGCTTCCTATTTCTCATTTTCTGTACTCCAACTACTTCTTTCGCTCCAACCAGCAGTCCCTGTGCAATCTTTTCCCACCTCGCCTCTATTTATTTAAATAGAAAAGGAAAATTCCTACCGATAGAAATAATCTTCATTTATTGGGGGAGGAGATATTGCATTACGTTACAATGGAAACGGCGATTCTGACATATTAAGCGTATTTTATATAAGATATTCAGAATGTCCTATCGATAAAAATCGATACCACATGACCGGGGGGTCTGGGGGGATGGAATACCCCCCAGGTACACTTGCCATTATTCAGAACCATCAAAATTTATTATTTTTCGTTGAATCTTGTGCAATTTTCGTTTGTAATCCGGGAGGGGGGGAGCAGCAGGTGATATTTTTCATAACTATCCCAGTACCGTTTTTCTTAATACCGAGGAACGTAAAAGTGAAAGTTTTTCTTTCGCAATAAATTAAGTAAATACCCAAAAAAGGGTATTCCATACCCCCCAGTCCTAAATAAGTTCATGATAAGCATCAATTTGTTTTTATTACTCTAAATCAGCGCCGCGAAATGATAAGAATGTTTTGAGAAGGAGGGCGCATATATTCAAATTTGCCTCAGGCGCTAGAAGAGCTTGCTACGGCGCTGTTTGTGACATATCCTTTTGTTTGAATTTAACCGAGGAGTTAAGGCATCGGAGGCCGCTAGTAGAACCATTGTGCCGTTTACGGAGAGAACGCCATCGTGGATCGTACTGCACCAAAATGGTTTTCTCGTTTCAAAAAGGGGCATTTTGATATGATTGATTTCCCGCACGTTCAGGGAGACCATCCGGCTTTGATGTAGACCAATTAAATGCTTCAATTCGTGATGATCCACGTCAATCAACTCGAGAATTGGGCAATATGATGAATTGTGACCGATCAACTATCTTACAATATTTGCATTCCATGGGCAAAGTTCAAAAGTTGGGTGTTTGGGTACGAGTACCATACGCAGCGGTCTGGTACAACTCGGCGCCGCCGACTCGGCGCCAAACCAACTCGGTGCGGGCCGACTTGGCGCCAGGTAAATTTTTTAATCTTTAAATAAAAATTTAAAAAATAAAACTGGCCTATTGGTTCATTTATAACATAGTTATGCGCTATTGCACGTAAAAATATAATTATATTTCGGTTTTCGTAATCTGTAACCAGTTTTAAAATTCGTTCATCACATTCCCTATATTTTTTAATTTTTGTGGAGGGTTATTTCCTGCCACTAGTTGTTCATAAAATAAATCACGTCCTCTTTGCACTTTTTTGAGACCATCGATTAACTTCCATATTGTTGGGTGGTCCATCGCCAATTCGCTTTGTGATCTCCGATTGCTAGCTTCGGCGTGATTATTTATACGATCTTCGCTGTTTCAAGTTCTATTATAGAGATTACACATCGCTAGCGAAAATAATGGCGGGCGCCTCCCATCTCTGCGCCTATTCGGTCTTCCTAATAAGTAGTTATCTTCAAACCAATCTAAAAGTGGTCGAAGCTCATCGGGTAATTCATCTACCAAAGCATCAACCGCCTCCTCTAAGTCATGAATCGGAACGAAAGCTTATTTTTTATGAACAACTAGTGGCAGGCAATAACCCTCCGCAAAAATTTAAAAAATTTAGGGAGTGTGATGAACGAATTTTAAAACTGGATATAGATTACGAAAACCGAAATATAATTACATTTTTTTTTTTTATTTTTTATTTTTATTAAAATAAATTTTATTTTTATTTAAAGATAAAAGATTTTAAAATCTTTTTTATAAATTCATTTTATTACCAACCTAATTTATTTAATTTACATCTTCATTCATTTAAATCAAAAATGTTTAAAAAATTTATCTGACGCCGAGTTGGCCCGGCGGCGAGATGGCCAGCCCGAGTTGGTGGCGCCGAGTTGACCCATTCCGCATACGCAGCGCCGTAGCAAGCTCTGCTGGCGCCTGAGGAAAATTTCAATATATGCGCCCCCCCTCCCAAAAGATTCTTATCATTTTTAAAATTTTAAACTATTATTTATTGGGTTTTGTTGAGGTTGCTTGCCCCTTGCTGGGGCGTTGGCTTAGAGTAATGAAAACAAATGGATGCTTATTAGGAACTCATTTAGGCTGCTGGGACCAGGGGATCTGGGGGTATGGAATACCCCACCCCCAGGTACACTTAATTTATTGCGAAAGAAAAACTTTAACTTTTACGTCCCTCGGTATTAAGAAGAACGATACTGGGATAGTAATGAAAATAATTATCTGCTGCCCCCCCCCCTCACCCCAGATTACAAACGAAAATTGTAAAAGATTAAACGAAAAATAATAAATTTTGATGGTTCTGAATAATGGCAAGTGTACCTGGGGGGTATGGAATACCCCCCAGACCCCCCGGTCTTGCAATATCGATTTTTATCGTTGGGAACTTCTGAGGATCTTATATAAAATACGCATAGTATGTCAAAATCACCGTTTCCATGGTAACGTAACGCAATACCCCGCTCCCCGCATATGGAGATTATTTTTATCGGTAGGTATTTTTCTTTGCAATTTAAATATATTTGAATAACTATCGCGATGATAACGTGATATTTTTATCGGTTACCCAGTCAGTTAAAGGGAAATGAAGAAGAACGCGGGGTTGGAATCAACTTTCCTAAAATCCCTTCTCTTATCATTGGACCAAAATTGAAGAGGAGAAAATTCTCTACAAAACAAGGCTTGTTTTGTTTGTTCACCATCGATGGTGAAGTTTAAATGTACAAAATATTTATTCAGGATAAGAATTATTCAAAACCTTTTTCAATTGTTTTCACTGGATTTTCTTTTTATTTCATAAATACTTATACTTACCTTCTTCCTTACCTGTCCTCCCGGGTGTCCGCCGTCAGGCATTGCTTCCGGGATGATGTGTCCTAGAATCGGAACACGTTCTTCTCCTTTGATAGTGTCGTCCTAGTTTGTCGGCGGGGTAGGGGGCAATGCGATGGAACTCGCGTGTGCTCTTCCGCATGCCTCTCTTCTACCTGTCCGGGTTTCGCGTCGAATCGTTAGTCCTCCATTTGTGTGTCGTCCTCCGTTTGTGTGTCCTCCGTTAGAGTAGCGGCGGCGGCTGCATGTTGCTCGGCTCTCCCGGCTGCCTCCTTACATCTTAATATGGTGGTGACGAGGGTAGTTATCCGCTGCCACTGTGTCTCGTCGACAAGCATTGCTTCGATTAGGTCCTCGGGAGTCATCGTGTACCCCAGTGCTAGGGAGACCATTGTCCTCTCGCGTTCCCATCTCCAACAGTGGAAAAGGGAGTGTTCCGCGGTGTCGATTTCCTCGCAATACCTGCAACGGGGGCTTGCCAACTTTCCGAATCTGTGTAGGTAGTGGGCAAAGGAGCCGTGCCCTGACAGCATTTGTGTGAGGTGGAAGCTTACTTGTCCGTGCCGTCTTTCGATCCATCTTTTGATGTTGGGGATTAGTCGTCGGGTCCACAAGCCGCAAGTTGCCATCTCCCATCTGGCCTGCCAAATCTCGGCCATCTCCTTCCCGGCATCCTCTGCTCCTTCGTATGTTCTGCCTCTTGCCAAGGCGAGAAGGTCGATTGGGGGCATCGACGCCAAGACGAGGGCCGCGTCGAGCGAGACCGTCCTATAGGCGCAGGAAACTCGTAGCGCCATTCTTCGCTGGACGCTTAGCAATCTCTGTGCGTTCCTGTTTACTCGGAGTGCTTCGTGCCATATCGGTGCCGCATATAACATGATTGATTGCGTCACCAGTCCGAGGGTTCTTCTTTTGTCCTGTTTTGGGCCACCCACGTTGGGCAATAGGCGGGCAAGCGACGTCGTGACCGCTCCTGCCTTTGCTGCCGCTTCCCTGATGTGCTCTGCGAAGTTTAGATTTTTGTCTATCTTTACGCCGAGGACGGTTACCGAATCCTTGCATGGGATTGGAACTCCGTTTAGTCGAATGAAAACCGCGGGCACTTTCCTTCTTCCGCTTAGTAGTACTCCCTCCGATTTAGTATAACCAAGTATAACGTAGGCAAATTCTGTTAATATTTTGTATAGAGAATTTTGTACTCTTCAATTTTGATTTGATAATTTTCACTAAAACTGAAATTAAGCGAGTTATAGACGAAAATCTACTGTAGAGGATTAAAATCCCCACTTGGGGAAAGGGCAACAGGGAATTTTAGGCGATGTTGCAAATAAAATCGTGGTCAAATTTTCGAATTCAGTCAAATTTGAATATACTCCAAAGATTCTTATTTTTTTGAAAATTTAAACTATTTGTTGGGTTTTGTCAAGGTTTAGCGTCCCCATTGCGATGGCGCCTGAGGCAAACGCCTCAGTCGCCTCACCCTTGCTACGGCACTGACCATACGTTTTGAGCGAGAACAACAAGAATCAGCGTGTTACCATTTGTGCTACTTTACTTGCTCGTCATCGTTTAGCTCGTCAACAACATCGGCCGTGTTTGTCCCAAATTGTTACTGGTGACGAACAATGGTGCCTTTACATCAATATCAGGAACAGAAAGGAATGGCCGAGTTCTAACAAACAAGCAGATCCTCGTGCAAAAGCTGGTGCCTATCCACGCAAGGTAATGTTGTGCATCTGGTGGGATAAAGAAGTCGTCATTTACTAATATGAATTGCTTCCTAGTAATATAACCATCACTTCTGAGGTTTATTGTCAACAACTGCGTCGCCTGGGGGCTGCAATTCAAGAAAAACGACCGTCAAAACGGCATCAAGTGGTTTTGCAGCATGATAATGCCCGTCCGCATACTGCTAACATTACAAAAGCAGCTATTCAAGACCACGGTTGTGAGGTTATTTTCAACTTTTCCGCTCTCTATCCAATAATCTCCGCGGAATCTCATTTAATAACGACGTTGCTCGACGACTTCTTCACCTCTAATCCGCCGGATTTCTTCAGGCGTGAAATCGAAAAACTACCAGAACGTTGGGAGTCAATCATAAACAACGCTGGAGAATACATTATTGATTCGTTTATGTATGTATTAAAATTTTAAATTTAAAAAACACTACGAACTTATGCATCAACCAGATATTATATTATAAAGAACTTTCATTGCTTTCACAATTATACTGCACCTTTTCCACCAGTAATTCAGAAATCGTCAACCGTTATTCAGAAATCATGAATTGTAATTCAGATTTTTCAACTGATATTCAGAAATTGTGAATTGTAATTCAGATTTGTCAACTAACATTCATTTAATTGGAGCAATTTCTGTGGCTGGCGTTGTAGCTATGGAACACAGAAGAGGTTTATTTACTACACAATTAGCATGTGATTTTGTAACGACATTACTGCAACAATGGAACGATATGGGAAATCAACTGTCCGATTTAGTACTCGTTGTGGACAATGCGCCTTGCCATTCAAGACTGGAAACGGTCTTTACTGGGACGACAGCAACTCTGTTGCGACTTGACCCATACTCTCCAATGCTAAATCCCATTGAGTATATTTGGTCGAAAATCAAGGCAGAAGCCAAAAGCAACATTCGAGTTCCCAATGTCGCGGGACATAATCTTGGGGAATAACGACTGGTCTACTTAGAGGAAATAATAGATCGGGCCAAGGACACCGTAAATGGAGGCGATTGTGCTCGTGCTGCGCAACACTGCACAATACATCATACAGCAGTCTTATCAATGGAAGATATGCCAGTCGGTCGCTAAGTTATTCGCTAAAAATTTCTTTAACATATTGTTGTGAAATAAATTATGTTTTTCTTATAATATATTATATAAAAAAATAAATTAAAATATTGTTATTTTTTTCGATTTTTATTAAAGCCTTATTCTGCACTGTAAAAGCCCCACTTTTGCATTTCCTTCTAATTTTCATTTGTCGGTTTCTAAATTAAAATTGACGATTTCTGAATTAAAATTGACGATTTCTGAATTAAAATTGACGACTTCTGAATATCAATTGACAAATCTGAATAACGGTTGACGATTTCTGAATATCAATTGACAAATCTGAATAACGGTTGACGATTTCTGAATATCAATTGATAAATCTGAATAACGGTTGACGATTTCTGAATTACTTGTGGAAAAGGTGTAGTAGAGCAAGGCGGCTGATGCGCCGCCTGACCTGCCAGTATTCCAAATAAAAACAAGGTGGAACTCGCTTTAGCGGCAGTTCTTAGGCTTCTATACAGCTACCTTTCTGGTGTGGAAAGTTGTTATTATCTGGTTATTTTTGATCGCCATATAATGTAACACCACATAATCAGATAATCTGCACCAATTAAATTTTTTGCGATTGGTAATAATTATCATTTACTATATAAGTAATAACAATCAAACTTTTCCATTCTATTAGAAATTTTACTTCTCTGTAATGTATGGTCCTTTTTTTGAGGTGGACCAATCCTCTCCTTTCTCTTTTATTTATAACTTAACTTCACTAACCACATCAATAAAAAATTATTTTTTCACATCAAAGTAAAACGAGTAGTTTATATAGGAAGACCTCTTCGAAAATATCTTTAACTTAGTAAATTTCTTTCGAACATTTGCGTATTTATAAATTGCATTAGCGAATCGAAGCACCGGATTAACAGATTAACGTAATACTATATAGACGAAGTATTTAAAACATAACAACGCATCAGTTGATCAACGTTATGATTGGCTCTGAAACATGCGGACGGACACGAAGCCAGACCATAAGGCTTCTTTCTATACCTTGTATAGAAGCCTAAATAAGGCTTCTTGTTATATCGTACTTTGTATAGAAGCCTAAAAGTAGCGCACTGGCTACCCAGTTCTTAGACCTCTATGCACACAGAGTATTTCCAACACGATTTGAAACGCTCTGTATGATTTTGAATTATGAGGACGGACGGACGGACAGACGGACGGACAGACACGGAGCCAGATCATAAGGCTTCTTGTTATACTTTGAAGAGAAGCCTAAAAGTAACTAGAATTTTTGTTGGTAAAACCGTGTAAAACTAGCTTTAACTGATTTCGCGGAAAAAAGTTAACCTTAAATACATACCAAAAACAAATGTCAATAATAATTGAAGGGCCTAGTGGAAAAAGTCACTAAGTCATGTTTTAGAGTTTCTCTAGAAATTGGATTTAAAGTTTTGGAATTGCGTTTATAATACTTTTTATTCGGAATTTTTTAAATTAAATGCAGGAGTTAATTTCACTTAACAAAATTATTTTAAAAAAAATCAAATTACTTAAATAAATTTATTGAAAATTACGACTGACATCGATTTTAGACATACAGCATAATAATAATCTATAATTACAATTGTGACTATTTATAATAAAAATATTGCTTATTACTAATTTTACAGTTATTGAACTTTAAAAGGAATGCGATAGACTGCTGAATCGAATGTGAGTCAGGCTATCGTAACATATTTGAAATTTTTAATTATTATATTAATGCATGGTTTTACTTTAACATAACACCTCCCCTCTAGGACCAAAATTAGGGTATCCTTAAATTTTGAAGTCCGATCTGTTCGATTGGTTTCTGTTCGATTGGTTTCTCTTTGATTGTTCCGGATGGTGTTTTCTTCTTAAAAACTCTAACTAAAACATATGTGATTAAAATAATGAAAATTAACATATATAACATGATGGTCCATCCACTTGCTTGATGGAAGTACACATGAGCTTGGGATGTTTCTTCAATGTTTTCCTCGATTTGATGCAATTTGATTTCTGTTGCTTTAATTTCGTCCAAATTTATCGGTTCCAATTCGATTGGCCTGAAGGTAATGTTGACATTATTGTGTCTGTTGCTAGTGTATTCGAATTTTAACTTCGGGATTTCCACTAAGTTATTTTTAAGTCGTTTCTCTTGTGTCGTTAGTAATTTTGTTTGTATTTTGATCCTGCATTTACCATTTAGTGATATTAAGTATGTTCCATTTAACGAAATAGTTTCTGTTGTTGCATCGCATTCTTTCTTGATTACGTCTTCTCCCTTTGTTATTACCATCCATTGATTACTAGAGACCTGTTGGACTTTCGTGTGGGCCAAACTTAAACTTTCTTGCTGACAATTTTGGTATTTCTTTGTGTGTTGAATAAGATGAACTTCGCAAGGTGACTTTTCTTCGATTTGGTTAATTTCCAATTTGCACAAAAATTTGTTAAAATTTATATCTTTACATCTTTGGTTACTTAATGCGAAGTTTTGCTCGTTTATTACAAGGAATTTGGCTTTGGGAATGATTATTGAGTATAAAGGATTATTAAATATTGGACAGGAAAATAGATGAAAATAATTATAGTCGATTTTTTCGACGACTGGGATTTCTAATATGAAATGTATTTTGGTATTTTGGATAAAGGCTTTAATATTTATGATTTTATGAAATTCGTGAATATTTTCCAAATTTGGGTTTATAGGCAATTTAGAATTTGTTAATAATAGCTGTATCTGTAACAATTCGTGATTAAGGTCTTTGGCTTTTAATATTGATGGATGCATAATGTTTGCTGATGCAAAGGAGATCGCTTCTTCGAGTGTTTCTAAAATATCTCGTATTGTTGCTGCGGCTGTTATTAATTCTAGATAAATTGTCGTCATCGTTAATTTTTCATCTACTTTAGTTTTGTAAAAATTAGTTGCATTTATATTAAGTTCCATGAAGGTTAATTTTTCTAGTAAAAGTGCTTGATTTCTTGCTATTTTAATAATGCTGTTGTTGAAGTTTTCCATTGCTGAAGTTGTTAATTTAATTTGTTCCTTAAATAGCAACTTTACTTTATTTTGATCGTTGGTCAATTGGTTTATTGCATAGTTATATTTTTCTGCATCTTCATTATCCAAATTTCCTGTAATGGTTTTAATTAGTCCGCCCAATCCATTAATGAAACCTCTTTTTCTTCTATGATTTTCGTAAAGATTAATTTGTTCGAATTTTGTATTAGTTTCGGTTATGGTATGTTCCAAAAGGCTATGTAGATTTTGATTATTCCATCGATGTGTTTTCCCGTTTTCATGTTTACTGTATATTAAGGTTAAATTGTTAAAACTACTATTTAATTCATCTAATTCCCTTCTAAGTGGTGCTATATCTATTACTCTAATAAGCGTCCAGTAACTAATTTGATTATTAACTATTCCTAATCTAAGTGGTAACATTCCGGGGTTGTTCTTCAAGTCTTGGATGTCGACGGTTGCGTAGCAGCATCTGTAACAAGAGTAGGTCTTCTTAGTAATCTAACATGTATCTCCTGTATTCGATTATTTTTATTCCGGATTTCCGCCGTGTTATCGTTAAATAATTTTGTAATGATAAAAGGTCCGTAAAATTTTTTCTTAGTTTTTCTTCTTATGTTACTAGTTTTCTTGCCATCTACCCTCATAATTCGTAGATGTTCGATTGGGGTTGAAATCATCCTTTCGATCATCCTATTTGATTGTGAATTTCTTGGTGTAGTAAAATGAACCTTTACCTTGTGTAAGTTTAACAATTCTCGTACGATATCGTGTTTTATCTCCGTCCCGTTATCCTTTGTTATTGATTCTGGAACTCCGTAGTATGAAAAATGTGTGATTAAGGCATTCGCAAGTTCAGTAATATTTTTACTTGTTATTGGAACTGCTTGTCCGATTTTTCCCAAACTGTCGATTAGTGTCAGAAATTTTTGGTTTTTTGTTTGTACCTTCAACTCTCCCTGGTGGGTTGTCTTAATTATGAATTGGTGTTTTTTATCATCTATAGCTTCTTTAATGATGTGGATTGCTGTTACTCGTTCGTCGTTTATGTTGGAATGAATAGTTCCATCATCTTGGCCTTTCGCTGCAGGTTCATTTGAATTGTTCAGTAACCCGTTGATTTCGCTTATGGTAGGCATGGGTGCTCCTGCCCATTCTTTCTCTGTATCCAAATCGATTATTCTGAGGTCGTTTTCGGATTCGTCTAGATTGACTGCCATCGAGATGTCGTCATCGTCGTCGTCTCCTAAATAGATCGGTATCGTTTTGTTTTTCGTTTTTAGTACCTTATCCTTGAAATTAATTTTGGCTTCTAAAAATTTTAATAAATCTACACCTATTGAACCGTCGTATTTATTGTTAAAATTAAAAAGGTAGAACTTGTGCTTGATTGTAGAATCGATTGAATCGGGTAACCTTATGTATGCTACTTCATCATGTTGACTTACTTGATGAGCTGTCAGAATTTTGAACGATTCGTAATTAATTTGGTTAGGGAAATATTTATGTGCGATTTCTTGATTTATTAAAGATTTTGTTGATCCTGTATCTATTAAAAATTTTAACTTTAATTCTGGAATTTTAATATATGGCAATTTGGAAAGAGTCGTTATATTAAGGTTTATTGTATTATTTGTCGTGCTGGTACTGTAGGCTTCCATGTGGAAATTTTCGACGTACTCATGTTCGTTGGAATTTTCCAATGGTTGGCTAACTTTTGTTTCATAACCTTCATCACAATTTTCTGCTAGTTCATATGTGGGTGTATCTTCATAATCTCCTTGTTCTATATCTTGATAGTACAATACTTGTGTTTCTTGTTGTGGGATTCCTGATCGACGGGTATTCCCAGATGAAATGTCCATTGGTTCTGGTTCGTAGCGTTGTTGTGGAGGTTTAAATGTGTTCCATTGTGGTCCGTTATAATTAGGTTGTTGATAGTTTCTCTTGTAACTGTAATTATTTGTTTGCTGTGGGACCATTCTTGATTGCGTTGGTGGGCCTGAAAATCTTCCGAAAGTTCGAGGTTGTGAGGCAAATGGATTTGGTGTCCTTGTTGTACTAGCTTGTTTGAATACGGGTGGTCGAAGTATATTTTGGGTTTGTAGTGGCTGCTGCCCAAAATTGGTTAACATAGGTGGGTTGACACTCGGCATTGGAGTTGGATGAAATGGTTGTTTCTTTTCTATCGGTTGATATTGCCGTTGGAAATTTAAGATGTTTGTTTTATTTTGGGCGTACATGAAATTTTCTTCTTCTGTTACGTACGCCATTGCCGCTTCTAGATTGGGTGGCTGTTTTAATCTTACAACTAGGCCAATTTGACCGTTCAAACCCTGAAGGAATGTTTGGAGTGATAAATCATCGTAAATTTTCGTTTTTACCAACTTGACGTTTGGGTCCGATTCATGTAATTGTAGATGGGTTAAAAGTAAGCTTCGTACATCCTGACATCTCATTCCGAATTGATATGAGGATTCGTTTTTGTATGGTTTGAGGCTCATCAGATCACGTAGTAGACAATTTTCGTCGCGTTGATCTCCAAAATGTTGTAATAATAATTTTTTTATGTTACCCCAGGTATTTGAATTTTCTCGACTAGCAATTAATGTGAGTGCTCGTCCTTCGAATTTGCCCAGTATAACTTGTATAAGTTGTCCGTTGACAACATCATCTGAATTTGTTGTACCAAATCTTCTCAATAAATGTTCACATGCATTAATAAATATCGATAAAGTCGCTGGATTGCCATCATATTTTGGTACTAATTCGCAGTTAAATCTATCTAGTTGTGCCATTTCGTAATTATTACTAGGGGGATCGTTTGATAGAATATTTGGAATACTTTGTAAAATTGATTCCGATGATAGGGTTAAATTATTGAATAATTCGGTTATTTCTGCTTCTGACATTCAGGAAGGAATAAAGGAAATATAATAATGAGCAAAAACTTACGCTAAGCAAATGAAGAACGTTGTGAATTTCTTCATCCCTTGGTTATAAATCTTTCGAAACTTCTTCCCTCTTATTGGATTGATTGATTGTCTTCTATTTGTTTCTTCTTGTTGCACTTTTTATTTGTTTCTTCTTATCACTTAAAATTTAATGTTGGTTCTCAGTTGATTGTTAACACAAAAAGGGTTATTTTAGAGAATTTGATCTAAAGCCCTTCTGAGTATCCTACCGACTGCGCCAGTTAATTTCACTTAACAAAATTATTTTAAAAAAAATCAAATTACTTAAATAAATTTATTGAAAATTACGACTGACATCGATTTTAGACATACAGCATAATAATAATCTATAATTACAATTGTGACTATTTATAATAAAAATATTGCTTATTACTAATTTTACAGTTATTGAACTTTAAAAGGAATGCGATAGACTGCTGAATCGAATGTGAGTCAGGCTATCGTAACATATTTGAAATTTTTAATTATTATATTAATGCATGGTTTTACTTTAACATAACACAGGGCATGGATAGATATGAGCTTAAAGAATGCAATTCAAGAGTAAAAAAATACATTTGGTAAAAAATAATGTAGATAAGCGGAAAAAATTATAAATGACTTACCTACTTTTTCCACTACACCTCAGTAAAGTAGGTAAATTGAAGGACTTAGTGGAAGAAGTCATTAAGTCATATAATGGAATTTTAAAAAAAATTGGTTTTGAAGTTTTGGAATTGCGTTAATTTATTTTAATAAAAATAATAATACTAAAATCAAATATAAAAACAATAAATTAATACTATTCGTACTCTTCTTCATCTTCATCCACGGCATTTATTGTACTATTTAGAGTTGAGAAGAACGTTGTGCCTTCGTTTAGGGTTACATACGAGGCTTGTCCAGAAAGTAAGTACCGTTTTCAAATTACGCCGCCGCAGCACTGCGGTCGCCGTTTAGCGCATGCGCGCCAGGTAGCTACATCTGTTGGGAAGCTACAGACGCCATTACGGAACCATCCAATCGAGTCTACATCTGTTTGCGTGATTTTTAAAAAGGCCGCACCTATTAAGAAGCCCGCCTGCGAAGTGCGTGCGTTTTCTCAGTACTAATGGCTTCAAAGCAGCTGACATTCATCGCCAAATCAGTGATGTTTATGGTGAAAACATTATGAGTGCTGGAATGGTGCGGAAATGGGTGGGGGCCTTTAAAGATGGCCGCACAAACATTCATGATGAGGAACGGTCTCATCATCGTTCCTAATCATGAATGTTTGTGCGGCCATCTTTAAAGGCCCTAACCCATTTCCGCACCATTCCAGCACTCATAATGTTTTCACCATAAACATCACTGATTTGGCGATGAATGTCAGCTGCTTTGAAGCCTTTAGTACTGAGAAAACGCACGCACTTCGCAGTCGGCGGGCATCTTACTAGGTGCGGCCTTTTTAAAAATCACGCAAACAGATGTAGACTCGATCGGATGGTTCCGTAATGGCGTCTGTAGCTTCCCAACAGATGTAGCTACCTGGCGCGCATGCGCTAAACGGCGACCGCAGTGCTGCGGCGGCGTAATTTAAAAACGGTACTTACTTTCTGGACAAGCCTCGTATTTAAGTAGTTCCTTGACATATATCAATTTCGCTGGTTTTATTGGTACAAAATCTGACTTGCCTACTTTTGTACTCCGAACGCGATGATAGCAGGGCCGGCTGGTGCGCGATATGACCGACTTACCAACACTTTTAAGATGTGATTTTTATACTAATTTGTAGAGAATAAATGCCGCAATGTGAAAATGTGCTCAACTACAAATTGAAAAAAAAGTGACTTAACTACTTTTTCCACTAGGCCCTTCAATTATAACCTACAATATTGACACATAAAAATATTACTTATCAGTCTGTTACCTATGTTGACAGCCCAATATTGCTCTGTTAACTTATCAGACGACTTGACAGACTGGTAACTGCTAACAGTCATTGGTGAATACAAATATAATATCACATTAACAGACTGTTATTGACTTGACTCTCTGTTAGCAACTTAACAGAGCTTGGTGAATACGGCTGTAAATGTCACTGATTAGTGATTACATTTTTGCTTGGAAAAACAAAAACACGTCTGGAATAGTCGACTGTTTACTCGCGACACCGGCAGGCCGCTTATGTTAAATTAATAATTATTATTAATAATATTAAAATTAATTATTAATAATGAAATTATCATCTTAAACCTAGTAAAACACTTAAATATTAGTGGGATATTCTAATGTTTGAATATGCCGTAGTTGGTAATTTGTTCGAGAGAAATTCGTCCAACTCAGCATTTGTACGACTGAACATTTAATCGACAGGGCATTTTCAAACAAATTTCTGTCGCACATAACGCTGTCGAACAAATTACCTAGAATCGAGTATTCGAATACTCGATTTCCCAGCCCTCGTAGATATAACACTACCATAACACACCAGCTACAAGATTTTTTTTTAATTAATTTGATTTTGATTAAAAAATATTAGTTTTTTGATATCTATGATATCAAAACCCTAAAATAGCATCGTCCGAACCAAGTAACGTGATATAACATGCTTCGAAAATATTATTTTTAAAGCATGGTATATAAGTTACGTTCGTAATATAGATTGTACCATAATTGCTGACTTTCGATGTGATAAATACTGAAGAAAGATATGATTTCGCGCTATGCTGAAGAAAAATTGGTCACAAAGTTGCTAATGATTGTAATTTTACATACAATTTCTTAACGGTGTGGATATATTGTTCAAAAGATAAAAATACAAATAACGGATAAGCAGATAATGCAATAAATGGATAAACAGATTAACGGATCAACAGATCAACAGATCAGCGGATCAATGTATCAACGTATCAATATATCAACGTATCAATGTATCAACGTATCAATGTATCAACGTATCAATGTATCAACGTATCAATGTATCAACGTATCAATGTATCAACGTATCAATGTATCAACGTATCAAAGGATCAACAATTTACTATATAGGTTACACTTTGTATTTAAAATTTAGGTAATACTTTTGAAAAGGAATCGATATAGCAAGTACCACTAATTTATAAACATGAACAACTCAAGCAATTATTCTAGCAGCGACTTTTCCGATTCCGATTTTGATTCTGATGAAATCAATACAAAATATCATCTAACCTGTAATAATAATAAATTGCATTAGCGAATCGAATCAACGGATTAACAGATTAACGCAATACTATATAGACGAAGTATTTACAATATAACAACGTTTCAGTTGATCAACGTTATGATTGGCTCTGAAACATGCGGACCGACACGAAGCCAGACCATAAGGCTTCTTTCTATACCTTGCATAGAAGCCTAAATATGGCTTCTTGTTATACTTTGTACAGAAGCCTAAAAGTAGCGCACTGGCTACCCAGTTCTTAGACCTCTATACACACAGAGTATTTCCAGCACGATTTGAAACGCTCTGTATGATTTTGAATTATGCGGACAGACGGACGGACGGACAGACACCGAGCCAGATCATAAGGCTTCTTGCTATACTTTGTATAGAAGCCTAAAAGTAGACTATGTTCGGGGACATGGCCGTATGGTTTAACGTGAATACGTCGTCGCAGGATATCCGTTTTCGCTCAGGTCTACCGATCGGATAACATCCATTTGAAAACATGCAAACAACTTCCAAGCTTTTGCTGAATAATGACAATTCAAAATTTATCATTTCTACACCTTTCGTACACACACACAATTTTCGTTACATATTTTTATTAAATTTTTAAACACGCTACCAATTTTATAGACGTATCACGTCAAAAAATAGAAGCCTAAAAGAGATCTTTTGATTAAATCATCATTGATTGATATTAATTATACCATACCATTGAATATATTAACAAACAAGGCAAACATAATAAAATTTTAATTAGAATTATGTAGAGCGAATTAAAATTTTAATTTTTCCTAAAATGTATTAAAAATATCCCGAAGGTCGAAAATAATTGAACGCACTTCGTATGTATACGGTAATAATTGAACTGTCAAGGACTGTCACAAGATGGCATCAAAAATTTCCGGCCACGTTTTGTTGTCAAAATGAAGTAATAGAGTCCAATTTTGGCATAATTAATTAGTTGTAATTTAATGATAAAACACACTTTCGCTCATACATATAGCCGTAATTATGGAATACTGGTTTTACGTATTCGTTTTATTTATTACTTTACACGTAGTTGATTTTAGTAAAGGTACCGAATTAACCTTTGAATTACCTGACAGTGCAAAAGAATGTTTTCATGAAGACATAAAAAAGAATACCTCGGTGACGTTAGAGTTTCAGGTATAACGAGAAAACGTTGTTACTCGGCTTTCGGATATAAAAGTTTACCTTTTAGGTAGTAACCGGTGGCCAGTATGATGTCGACGTCAGTATACACGATCCACGAAGAGAAGAAATTTATAAGCAAATCAAAATGCAATTCGATTCTCACACGTTTGTCGCACAACAAACCGGAATTTACGCCATTTGTTTTAGTAATGAATTTTCTACCTTTTCACACAAATTGGTTTATTTTGACCTGCAAGTGGGTGAAGAACAGCCTTTGCCCGGTATCGGGGAGCACGTTACGGTCATGACACAGGTAATTGTGTTAAATTGTTTGTGCCACTGTTGTTCAAGTGTATGTTTTTAGATGGAATCTTCGGCTCAAGAAATCCACAAAGCTTTGTCGAAAATTCTAGATTTTCAAACTCATCATCGTTTGAGAGAAACTCAAGGCAGGAAAAGAGCGGAAGATTTAAATGAAAGGGTTTTGTGGTGGTCTGTCCTTGAAACTGTTGCTGTGCTTGTAATAGGGGTGGGTCAAGTTTTCGTGTTGAAGAACTTTTTCACTGAAAAGAAACCATATGTGTTGCTGAATTCAAAATAACTAAACTGATAATTAGGAAATTGTGTTCTTTTGAATTGTGACTAAATTTTTGGAAAGTACTTATGGATGTTCAACTGTGTCTGCCATTATTTTCTGAATCCTGTTTTAAATTTCATTTCTTTAATGTTAAATCGTGAGTGTACATAGTTTATAAAGGTTGTTTGAATGATTAGATTTAATTGATCTAGCCAAAATAATTTGTTGTTATTTACTTTTGTTGCATTCGGAGCTGTTAAAAATTCAACAAAAGTATTATTAATTTATATTTAAAGTATTTCAAATACCCCAGTTTTATAATTTCATACAATGAAAAATAACTATAAAAGCACAAAAGGAACTACACCCTTTCAAACAGTAGTAGAAAAAATAGTGAAGTATTTGAAATACTTTGTTCAAACCTTTTATTTGGAATACTAACGGCTCTGGCTTGCATGTAATGTTATTTTTCTCCACAGTTTTTATTTCCACAACACCAAATTAAGATTTCGTTTGACATTTGTAAAATCATAAGTTAAAATTTGTATTTGACTGTAACAACTGTTACCATTAAAAAGGACAGTTAATCAATATTAAAAAAATATTTATTAACAAAGGTTGTTTTACAAGGTAGATGGGATAAATTACAATGAAGGTGTAAATTTACTATTCTATTTTAAATAATTACAATTTCTTTTATAAATATCTCTAAAAAACTACCAATAAAGCGAAAACCCCACATACTAAAGCACATGGATAAGCAATCAAAGGTCTTTGGTCGACTTCCCCAGATATAGAAATAAACAATCGAGACGCAGACAAACTGGACCACAGCACGGCTAAAGTTGATACAACAATTCCAGTTAACCCATGAAGTGACATGAACACCCCGAGAACTGATAAACCTACTATAGGCAGTAAGCTGTACCCCAAAACGCTCATGACATTGGTCAACGTAAAAACGCTGTTGGTACAAGTCATAAGAGATAACAAACAATACATCATCACACACGACATTGCCGACAATCCATAAATATATCCAAAATAAATCTTACTTCCAGATATAAACAAACAAATTGCCAACAGAATACAAAACGCCAAAGGACCGGCCAAATCTGTACCCTTATTTAAAAATTCTGTATCATCAGCCAAACGGTGATCTCTAAATGGAATTAACGCCACAACCATTTTCTCCAAGATCCTGTAAGGGTAAATTTCGAGCTCTTCTAACAAGGGCGGTTCATTTTCTTCAATAACTGTTAAATCGGGATTCGGATTTGCAGTCACATCGTTAAGCGGATCAAGCGAATAGTATTGTTGATTTTCACCAAAGGTCTGAAAATCTAAATAGTATTTGTTAAAACAGAAACGCCTAATTTATCACTTCTACTCACCTAATGGTTGCGATTGAAGAACGTTGTATTCTGAATCGTATTGAGGATACGGACGTCTGCTCGATTCTCCCTGGGGGTTCCAGAATAAGTCACTTTCATTCATGTTTGAATAACCGGACATTCTTTGCTTTATCCTCTAATTTGGTGTTCGAAAATGACAAACTGTTAAAATATTTTTACTAACCTCAAATTTTTGTTTATGACTGACGTTTGTCAAATGTACATTTGGACCAATCAAATTTAATGCGCGAAACCGCTAAATTCAAAACAAATTTTTTTACCTGTTTGCGACTTTCGCTATCTAGTTCTTGTAAGCGTGAAAGGGCTTGCTCGATTCCATAGCTAAAATATTTCTTATTTGGCCTAATTAAGCTGTGCCTAATTTTGGCTAAAAGTTATAGTCCAGACAACGAAGCCGAAAAATTAGCTCAAGCTTGCAAAAAGTCCGAGCAAGTTGAATTTTGACAGAGATGTACATTGGAGTGTTCTAATGAACCCCCAAAAATCCCATACCGGCGTCCCCCACAATCGGGGATTTTAGCTCCCCCAACACGATTTTTTGCCGATAACTCGCTTATTTATGCTTGTACGAAAAATTATGATCAGACCATAATTGAAGAGCATAAAATTCTCTATAAAATAGTTTCTTTTTCATATTTTTCCATGACACACTAATACTTAAATTATTGACCGAAAACACGACCCACCCTTAAAATGGCAGAATATTAATTCGTTGCAGGGAGAGAAATGTTTTCGGGCACGGGAAATGCTTTTAATAATAAATTAATTGAAATTGTGACCAAGGTTGGAAAATGAAGAGAAAAATAGATTTTTACTTTCCGAACCCCTAGGTAAGGAAAGTATTGTTATCAGTCAAAATTTGACCCCCCAATTTTTTGACAGATGTTCACGTTTTGAGGTCCCCTGAATCCATTTTTATCATTTTTGGAAGGATGTCTGTATGTATGTGTGTGTGAGGGTGTGTGTGTGTGTGTGTATGTACGTCTGTGAACACGATAGCGTCTAAACGAAGCAAGCAAATCATTCCAAATTTTGCATATAAGCTTTTTCCTGTCGTAGGACGAAGCCAGATGAAAATAATTTAAATCGTGTAACGGGAAAGGGGGGTTTACCTGGAGCTATTATGACATTATGCGTCATAACTTCGAAACGAAATTAAATATGTAAAAATATTAATAACAAAAAATTAGCGCTATGGAATTTCCTACATTTTTTGTCCTACAAGTTTTTCTCTAAAATATACAGGGCGTTTCAAAAAAATTTGTATTTGTAAAATTTTTTTGTATTTGTAAATAAAATAGTAAACCGCATTCTACTAACGAAAATAAGATGAAAAGTTTCTAATAACATGGGTCCAAAAATGCTTCGTTTGCAAGATATAGGCATTCAAAAGTTTTTTTCTTCCTATTTTGGCAAAATATGAAATTTTTCATCGATTTACTGTTGAAATTATGTAACCATTTGATTTAAAAATATAATGTAAAAATTTGCGTCTGTTCGGAAAGTGATGCGATGGCCACATCAGATTTTTTTTAAATTTGCCCAAGTTATAGTATCTTCCAAGTAACGAAACCGAAATTTTGGTGTCAGCTTACAGAAGGTCCGGGATGTATATTGAAGTGTTATAATAAACCCCCAAAATGTCTCATAAAAATCCCAAAGCGGTGTTCCCCCAAATGAGGATTTTAGCCCCCTAAGTGCGGTTTTCGTCTATATTGCCATGTATCGCTACTGTAAAATAAAAATTTTTAATTTCTATAGCGGGGAATGAGATGGCACTTAATTAATTATGCACCGACCAGCAATGCATGAGAACTCTATTAAATTCAGGGTCAAAGGTGGGTTCTTGAATCTGTTGAATGCTCAAATAAAATTGCTTTAACTCAATAACTTTTAATAAATTCCGGCTGTTAATTAAATCATACCAAATGTAACTATTGTACAACAAGAAATGTAATTTATTAATAAACAGAATTATTCAAAACAAAAGATGAATTTTTTATTACTAGGATTAAATCAGATTTACAAAAATATTAATTAATAATAAAAATTTCATAAAAACCCCCAAAATTTTAAAACACGCGCGAACTGAATGTTATGAAAATGTGTCGACACAATTGCTTACCGGAGTCTTACTCGTACACAGTCGATGCAAAGAACACACAGCGGATAACCAGGAAAAGATGACTCGTAGTTTGATCCAAATTCCATACCATGAAGAGTTCCAGGGTGAATTATTGATTAATTGAGTTTCTGCTACCGTCAGGATAAACGTTAAAGTAAGTCCATAAACCAATTTCCAATAGATCATTTTGAGGTGACGTCACGACAGGTATGCCCTCCAGACAAAATGGCCGCGCCCTGTCAAATTTCGTAATTGATTTTTATTTTAAGGTTATGATTATGAAGTTTACACCTCATAATCATAACCTTAAATCACAATTTATCATTTCGAGGTGACGTCCCGACAGGTACTATGCCCTCCCGACAAAATGGCCGCGCCCTGTCAAAGTCACGTGACTCAAAATGATCTATTATTAACATAACCATAAAAAAATATTCAACCATGCGGAATTTGCAGCGGTCACCAAAATTTTCCAAATATTCTCACATTTATAAATCTTCTTGTTCAACTTCAACTAATACTCAGAAATTTTTCAAGACAAATTAAATTCAACTCTTAATTTAATCAATTTTTAACATGGACGGAACAGGACTTCAAAATTACGTCCTTACACTTTCATGGACGGACTCCGACCTCATTTACGTGTTGACGTCTCTACAGACGGGACGAGACTCTCGCTGCATTTTTCTCCTGGCCCCACCAAAATCGCCTATCAGACCGCGCACTCGTTTCCAAAATCACAATTATTTAAATTAATCCCCTACGCTTTTACAAATAAAATTTATTTTTAATTTAATCCCAAACTTGTTAAACCAAAACAACTGAATCCTCTTTTGCCTTTTACACATTTTTTTACATATCCCTTTGCACAAATCATTACATTTGTTATTTTATCAGGTTAAATGGAGCAAGCAGTTTACTATGGAGTATTAAGAAAATGTAGGTGCAAGTTCCTACCCATCATCATGGTCTCTGAAGTGACTATCTCGATATGAGCATTCTACAGAAAAACACCCAATTATGCTAGACCTACCCTTATAGTAAATACACGTATTTTTACTTTTACGAAAAATTACCATTAAACAAAGTTTAATTTGCCTATTACAGTATTTGCGCCTGCAGCGCCACAAGTTATAGAGAATTTTATGTTCTTCAACTTTGCTTAATGGTAATTTTTCGTAAAAGTAAAAATACGTGAGCTATAGGCGCAACACCGCACTTATAGGGGGCTAAAATCCTCATTTGAGGGAACGCCGGCTTGGGATTTTTATGAGACATTTTGGGGGTTTATTAGAACACTTCAATATACATCTTTGCCAAATTTCAGCTTGCCCGGACTTTCTGTAAGCTCAAACCAAAATTTTGGTTTCGCTACTTGGAAGATACTATAACTTGGAAAAATTTTGAAAAATTTTATTTTTCTCTTCATTTTCCAACCGTGGCCACAATTTCAATTAATTTATTATTAAAAGCATTTCCCGTGCCCGAAAACATTTTTCTCTCCCTGCAACGAATCAATATTGTGCCATTTTAAGGGTGGGTCGTGTTTTAGGTCAATAATTTAAGTATTAGCGTGCCATGAAAAAATATTTAAAAAAAACCATTTTATAGAGAATTTTATGCTCTTCAATTATGGTCTGATCATAATTTTTCATACAAGCATAAATAAGCGAGTTATCGGCAAAAAATCGCGTTAGGGGAGCTAAAACCCCCAATTGTGGGGGACGCCGGGATGGGATTTTATGGGACTTTTGGGGGGGGGGTTCATTAGAACACTCCAATGTACATCTCTGCCAAAATTCAGCTTGCCCGGATTTTTTGTAAACTGAAAACCTTCCTTGCCTAGACCATTATAAGTTTTTTTTTTAATCGTATTATTCCTCAAATCTTCTTTATCTCAAACACTGTTCTTGAAATACGTCCCTTAAAAATTAATCAACTTTAAAATAATCTCACAGACTCTATATTAGATTTTTTTTCGTGCGTTGGAGAGAGGGAAATCTACGGAAGACACCACCCAGATGTTGTTGGGTGACAGTGTCATATTTTTACTGACTAAAACTCCCTCCCATTTATGTTACCGGGATTCGCCTTCAGGCATTCCTTCCGCATAACATCGCCAATGCTCTTCATGAGAGTTCCTTCTGTTACGCTACCATCATCTCCGCCAGTGCACTGCATCGGGAGCACACGAAGAACGTCTGGCATGGAGTGTGTATCTCCTCACAGTATGGGCAGCCGTCTGACTCCACTTTTTCTGAAGCGAATCAAATATGCTTCAAAGTAGAAGTTGCGTCAGTTAGCAATGATTTTGATGATTTTTACTCCGGCCAGGGTGGGTAGCAGCGCCGTAGCGAGCTCTTCTGGCGCCTGAGGCAAATTTGAATATATGCGTCCCCCTCCCAAAGGATTCCTATCATTTTGAAAATTTTAAACTATTATTTATTGGGTTTTGTCGAGGTTTAGCGCCCCCATTGCGATGGTGCTCAATTAGAGTAGTGAAAACAAATGGATGCTTATCAGGAACTCATTTAGGCTGCCGGGACCGGGGGGTCTGGGGGGTATGGAATACCCCCCAGGTACACTTAATTTATTGCGAAAGAAAAACTTTTACGTCCCTCGGTATTAATCACTTCACCCGATAGTACGCACGCGGGTGCGTGCAAAATGCATTTAGTTACAAATAACCCGCGGGTGAAGTGGTTAAGAAGAACGGTACTGGGATAGTTATGAAAAATATCACCAAAAATACCCCCCCTGCCGGATTACAAACAAAAATTGCAAAGATTCAATGAAAACTAATAAATTTTGATGGTTCTGAATAATGACAAGTGTACCTGAGGGGTATTCCATACCCCCCAGACCCCGGTCGTGTAATATCGATTTTTATCGTTGGGAACTTCTGATGATCTTAATACTTAGTATGATGTAGGCAAATTTTGTTAATCTGTTTTATAGAGAATTTTGTACTCTTCAATTTGGATTTGATGATAATTTTCTCTAAAAATGAAGGTAAGCGAGTTATAGGCGAAAAATTACTGTAGAGTGTAGAGGATTAAAATCCCCACTTGATGGGGAAAAGGCCGGCAGGGAATTTTAGGCGATGTTACATATAAAATCTCGGTCAAATTTTTAGAATTCAGTCAAATTTGAATATATGCGCCTCCCCCCCCAAAAAATTCTTATCTTTTTGAAAATTTTAAACTATTATTTGTTGGGTTTTGTCAAGGTGATGCTCCACATCATTAATGAACGCTTAAAGCCGTTCCTTTTGCCACAGATCCCAGATGAACAGGCGGAATTCGTACAGGGCAGAGGCACTCGCGAACAAATTTTGAATGTTAGTGATGTTAGACAGATCATCGAAAAGGCTAGAGAATTCAACATCAAAATGCATCTATGCTTCGTCGACTACTCTAAAGCGTTAGATTCCATCAGATGGACACACCTCTGGATGATATTGAAAGAAATGGGTGTGCCACATCATCTGATGTGGTTGCTACGATGCTTGTACAACAAAAGCAAAGCCGTAGTATGAGTGTCAAGGAAAACCTCGGAAGAATTTACCGTGGAAGCTGGAGTGCGACAAGGATGCATAATCTCGCCGATACTGTTCAATATATATAGCGAATATATAATGCGCAAGGTCTTTGACGAATGGAAAGGAGGCGTATCCATAGGTAGAAGAAAAATTAATAACTTGAGACATGCCGACGACACTTTAATCGTAGCATCAACTAAGGAAGAGATCGAACTAATAATGCAAAAGTTGGACACATACAGCAAGAAATACGGCTTGGAACTTAACAAAGGCAAAACAAAAATTATGGTCATAGACAGAGTGCAAATTAACGTACCAGAAATTGAAATAGCTGGGTATGAGGTGGTGGATAGTTTTGTTTATTTGGGTTCGCTCATAGAAAGAAATGGAGGATGCGAAAGCAAGATCAGGAGACGACTGACAATATCCAGATCAGCAACAACAAGACTGGTAAAAATCTGGAAAGACTCATCCAAATCAAAAACGACAAAGCTACGGCTGGCAAACGCCCTGATCTTTCCCACTGCAACGTATGCAGGGGAAACATGGACGCTCAAAAAGGCAGACGTCAAAAGAGTCGACGCGTTCGAAATGTGGGAATACAGAAGGCTCTTAAGAATACCATGGACAGCACATAGCACAAACATATCCGTTATAGAAGAACTACACATCACAAAAATACTGATAACAACAATTAAACAGTCAATATTGCGATATTTCGGGCACATAGCGAGAAGCGGCGACTCAATGGAAAGACTTGTTGTGATGGAGGGCAAGGTGGAGGGACGAAAACTCAGAGGAAGATCGCCAACCCGGTGGACGGACCAGGTGAAGAAGATGACGGATTGTGGGCTGGCGGAGGCATCGCATAGGGTCCTTAACGGTAAACGAAGCATCTCTATAAGGTCACCATACTCTTTCGAGAGGAAAGGAATGAGGTGGAGGTCAAAGTTTAGCGCCCCCATTGCAATGGCGCCTGAGGCAAATGCTTCAGTCGCCTCACCTTTGCTACGGCGCTGGTGGGCAGTCTCAACACTTAATCGTAGCTGGAGTTCTACAGCGCAGGTCCCAGCACAGATCTTTGCATCTCAAAACGCGCAAAAATCTCAAAACGAGAAATTCATCTGATGCTGAGGTAATCATTCACGATGTTGCACAGGTATGGAGCTACTCCTCCAGATCCAGCAAGATGTTCTCCCAGACGATTGAATTAAATCCATTCCTGACATCCAGGGCAGTCATCAGAGCGTTCTGTCTGGTTCTCCATGTGCCGCTTATTGCCAGCTTGACAGTGGAAACTATTTTCTGAAGGGACCGCTAAACGCTGCAAGAACAGCAACGTAAAGCAATACAAATTTCGGGTGTGGTTATTAGATTACATAAGCAAGGCTTCTAGCGGTATGCACTTGGATGGGTGACCGCTGACGACAAATCTCAAGAACGTCGTTTGTCGCTACTCTCCTACCAACCGGTACTGGACCAGCGTGGTAGAGTATGGCCTTAGCCCTCACTTAGTAAAGCAGTGGCGGGCGTAGCTAGCATGGGTGACACCCGGGGCGGATTTCATGGGTGCCGCCCCCACTTAGGCTGATGACCTTTTTTTGAGGGATTGCACCCAAGGAAACAACTATGAGGAATGGGGGGTGAGGAGGTGTCCGTCCGTTGCACCTAAGTAAAAACCAATTTCGGGTCGGGTGACACCGGGGGCGATCCCCCCCCCCCGCAAGCTACGCCACTGGGTAAAGCACAATTGCGTGTGTTAATAATTGAAAGGCACAACACATAGGAAAGAGGTCGCCTACGCCTGAAATCAGGCACGGCACTTGAAGAAAAACAATTACAAGCATTTTAACCCTCCCCCCCGCCACCACCAGATTTCGTCATAAAAACGTACAAGTTTGAAATTATAAAAATTAACAAAATAATAAAATTGAAAATTTGTAATGTCACAACGTGGAAAGTTTATCCTCTCCCTATCATCTCGCGAAGCTGTGAATCCCCCCCCCCCACGTGTGATGTAATTTTTAAGTAACCCGCAATTATTTTTCCGCAAAATAGCGAGGGGTAATTGTTGATGTTCGACGATAACTCCATAGATAAAAAAGCTCTGTGCATGTTGCATTGTATTTTATTGATCCTCAAAATTGCGTGCTTGTAAAATATAGGGCGGGGAGGCAAAATAAAATACAGAATTTCTGTTCGAGTATTTCAATTTTTATTATCAAACATTGTAGATACATTGCAAAAATTTTATTTTCACTCACAATATTAAAACTATACAAAATTTACAAATTAAAAATGTGAATTTGATCATAGCCTATACATTATAATTTATCGTACACTACAAATTTTCAAAGTACCTAATGAAAAAATTAATAATATATTACTTAAATTGCTAACAAAAAAAAATCAAGAATCATAACGTTAATACTAACAATCACACAGTTCCAAAAGATGAAACACCTTCTGCAAAAACCTTCAAACAGAAAACAAAGTTATGGCAATTTTTTGCAAACATTACAATTCTTAATATAAATTAAAACAAACCCATGAATCCCACTTTATTTATTTATAAATATACAAGGTTCTTGATATTCAACATACATACAGTTGCACACACAAACAATATTTAATTAGGCTAAATAAAAAAAATTAAGCAATGTACAGTTTGCTTTCTTTCAACTTGGCTCCAGCCCAGTACAACTTTAATGGATTGATCAACAACCATAAAAAAAGTCATACTGGGCTAGATAATCGAATGCAAGGGCGATTATTACAAAATTTAACGATAACTTTCATTATAATATAAGAGACAATTCCGATATTGGCACTATATAAACAATAAATGTCCGTCATATTTAATCTGAATCATCTTCAGCTTTCAAATAAGCGTATTTATTAGAAACTGTGAAGTTTGGGGCCTCGGGCTCTTTCAATTTCGGCAACTCACGATCATGGTTGTCTCTGTAATAATAAAATTTAGTTAATTCCAATCAAAACTTGCACAACAAATAATTACCTTGCTTTAGTAGGTTTTTCCTTGTCAGGTTTTTGTTGACGTTCAACAACACGAGATGGCGGTGGACCACCTCTTCGATCTTCAGTTTTACGGGGTGGGGGTGCACTTTTACGTGGCGGAGATCGGTCAGGTGATCTCTTAAAATCCGGCGATGCTTTCCTTGGTTCAGCCGCCCTCCAATTACGATTTGGTGATTCGTTTCGTCGATAAGGAGACCCATTTCGATATGGGGACTCTCTTCTGCGAGGCGGTGAACTTCGCCTGTCGGGCGATTGGTATGCGCGTTCGGGAGATCTATTACGCGATTCTGGCGAAGAATGTCGTCGTTCAGGAGAGTCACGCTTGTAGTTTGGTGAGGGATCTCGGGATGGAGGACTTCTGGCACGACGCGGTGAAAGCCTACGCGATGATCTTTCTAACGAATTTTTTCTGCTATTATTTGAAGAGTGATTATTTCTATTATCGGGCGAGTAGTCTCTCCTACTCTGGGGAGAAGATCCACGTGGTGAATATCGTTGTGGGGAATCTCTCTTTGGTGAATAATCACTTCGTGGTGATGTTCGCCTTGACCCCCTGTTCGGTGATCCCGCCCTTGGAGATCTCCTGCGTGGTGATCTTCTTCTAGGCGATTCTCTTCTTTTGACCTAATTAAAAATGTTATTAATAAAACAAAATCGGTAGAATAACGTCTGCCCACTACAAACGCGCGTGATTGGATGAATGAGATATACCACTAAATGTGTAATACAAAAATTTCTAATAAAAAATATTTAGCAACTTCGGAAATATTTTTTATTGGCGATTTTTGAATATAATGAATCTCGTTCATCCGTCCATGGCGGCAGTGGTAGGCGGATAATAGGACCCCCTCTTTAATAAGGAACCAACTTATATTTTGGGCAAAAATGAGTTATACCTAAACCATTTGAGGTAAAAACATTGTCGTTATCAGACTTTTTCAACTTCAAAAAAATTAGCAAGTGAAGCTATTGTTAAAATACCATAAAGAAAGGTATGCTGGATATGCTACAAAAGAAACGTAGGAATATCCTACATGAAATGCAGGATCTACTAATAAGTGCTATAGCAAAGAATTTCCCATCTCTTATCTGAAGTTCTGAAGTACAAAGATTTGCAAGATTTTACCATTCGGAGAGAGTATCACCACTTCTACAATAATTTAAGACACAACGGATCTGTTCAGGATAGGTTAGTGGAGCCAAACTATGATGAAGAAAGTAGTGGAAGTGAATAAGCCGTTTTTTATTTTTTTAAAAATATTTTTGAATTATTTTTTTGGTTTTATGTTGTATATCCATACCTCGCAGTTGCATTATTATAAAAATAATAATAAATTAAGTTTTTACATATTGTTTTTAATTTTGGTACTGGATTTCCTTGCATGAATGAGTAACAATGAAAATATTTTTATATGCCAAAAACACGAATGTGCAATATTTTTATCATATATAAAATTTTTCAATTTTTTTTCCAGAATCAGCTTTGTCTGCATTGAAAACTATATTTTAGTAAATTTCAATGATATTAGACTTTTTTGTATTTTATTTGACTCTCCAAAACTTCTTGGGTTTGATTGCAAATTAAATGTTTGATTAATTTTATAATTTTATAATAGGAAACTAAAATTTATTGGATCCCTTTTGCGAGCACCTTACATAAGAATTATTTAATTTCATTCAAGCTTTCGTATGCCCTGTGGTATGGGAGCGTTCAAGTATTACGTAACGCAATTTTTGGAGATTTTTGACCCCCCTCCCCCCATGTAACGCGCCGTAACGTTTTTCGCCCGCGCGGGCGAAATGAAAACAGCTGTTCTTATGTCAAATATAAAATATGGTATTTATTTTTTATATTATAATTTATTCAGAAGTTGAATATTATGTGGAACATTTAATCTGCTCTCTCAGCTATTATCTGTGGAATTTCTTCCATTTTAAATAAATGTAAAATTGCTTTTTACAAAATCTCAATAGTTCATAAACAAATTGAAACAAAAAAAAACATTACCAACGCTACCCATGTCTTCTTCTCTTCTTCTTCGCGTGCCTATCCGTTACCGGATGTTGGCGACCTCTCTCCTATGTATGTGTTGTGCATTTGTAGTACTATCACACACATAGGGGACCTACTTGTTTAACGCGGGCTCCGAACCGCGGGAAGTGTATACACTTCATCTCCAGAGAGGCTGTTCTAAGCATATTACACCTCGGTGGTTTGCCATTGCCTTCCGAGGGGAGACGGTCAGAATACAGTTTTTACTGAGCCCGGAGTCGAACCGGGCATTCCGCATTAGCAGCAATGCACTTAACTGCTTAAGCTGATCACCGTCTCTATACCCATGTCTATTTGAACAAATTGATATTTAAGCTTATCAATTTACTAAATATCAATAGAAAATATTCGATATATACAAATAATATAATATTTAAAATGAAAAATAAAACGTTATATGCACCACGGGCGATATAGGTTATGCCCTTGACTGCTTTCAACCTCGGGCCGAGGGCCCTCGGCTGAAACTTGCATCCGCGGGCATAAACATACCTATATCGCCCTTGGTACATAAATAACTATATATTTATAAATTATAAATAAAAATAAAATATATATTTGAATGTTTTATGGGGTTATGTCACAAAATAGTTTCGTGTTGAAACTTCATAGCGCCTGCGCAGTTTTTTAATTTTTATGTAATTCTTACGGTCATTGTGAACGGTCCCATCTTATGCTTATGTAATTCTTATGCTTACGTCCATTGTGAATGGGCACTAAGAGAATTAGAAAATTTTAAATGGCCAATGATCAAAAAAGTTTGGCAACCCCTGGGTTAGTGCACAATATAAATATAAAAAATTTCTAAAGTTGAAATAAAAAAAAAAGGAAAAATGTAATTTAAAAAATGATGTTAAAATATTTCCCATGCCAAAGTTTTAAGCTGAAATACTCCCCAGCTTTCCCAAACTTTTTCAGTGAATCAGAAAACAAAAATGCACTAACCAGGGTAGGTTAATGACCTGTTACCTAACCAGCATTAAAAATTTCAAAATAAAAACAAAGAAATCGTCGGCTTACTGCCAAAACAAGATAGCTCCATTTTTGGACAAAATGAGTTATAACTTGCATTCAAATAAGAGCAAACTACACTTTGACAAAACCTGATAACTGTAAGTCAAATATTAAAGGAGTATTAAGAAGTTCAATTTTAACTTTTTGTTAACTTGTTTATGGTGAATCAAACTTTAAAATCAGTTTTACTCAAAACTATCATTTTGGAGTTATCTTGTTTTAGCAGTAAGCCGACTGAGCAAAGTTTTAATTGACGAACATTTTCGATTTACGACCGGAGTCGAAAATATAACATGAAATAATTCCCATGTTCAGGGACAGTTTTAGGCTCTCCTGCATAATAATTGGGGGGGGGGGGGGGTGTAATTATTTCAGATTTTGTGAAAATATTCCAGAAAATAAAAATTTAAAACTTTAAAAATTATTACAATAGTGGTTTGGAGTGAACAATGCTACCCCCCCAAGCCTTAACAAAAGACTTTGAGCCAAAAGGTAAAAAATTTCAGATTTGTTTACCTTTGAAATTATGTTTTTATACGATCTTTTGAATGCTTTTATTTTATATTATCTTTTGAATAATCATTATATTCAATGTTGTTATAAAATAAAAGCATTCAAAAGATCGTATAAAAACATAATTTCCTTCTGGCTTAAAATCTATTGTGAAGGCGTGGGGGGGGGGGCAGTGAGCATTGCTCACTCCAAACCACTATTGGGTCATTCCATCTCAAATCAACTGAAAAATAGGCAAAATTAACTCGACCCCCACCAAATTTGACGAAAATTGGTACACACATCTTAGTAAGAAATAAAAAATACAAATTTAAGGATTTGTCCAAAAGGGCATTCGTTTCGTTGTTTTGGTTGTTCAAAATGTCAAAAAGTTGGTGTGTAGACTTGTAGGAAAACGGCTGTAACTTCGTCCACGGTGGTCTAAATTTAAAAATAAAAAATGTTCTGTAAAGGTAAGTGAACGTTCTATCCAAATATTCAATCACATTTTAATTTTTAAACCCCTAACTGGATTAATTTTATAATATTAACCCTATTTCAACCCCTATTTAAAAAACGATTCTTTTTTTTTGTTTATTTTTTTACTGTTTGTTTGTGCAATTATGCTGAGTATGTGTACCAAATTTTATCATGGGATCTGCATGGGTTCGGTTGCTAAAAATAAATTAAAAATATGGAATGCAAAATTGAATTTTACAAAATAATGTTTGGCAGTATAACAGCAAAATTAAAATATAGGCCAGAAGGAGTTGACTACTATTAAATTTTGGGGTACAAATATATCATCAAATTTCGCCAATTTTGGGAGCTTTTTAGAATTTTTGAAGATCTTTTCAGCAATTAGCAATTTTAATGTGCACAACTTTACTATAAGTACCCAACTGCTCGTATTCGAGTATTAAAAATTAATGAATTTTGTCATAATATTATAAATGTGATAAAACTCTTTTTCTGATTTATTACTAATATTATTGATTGCGCCAATTATATACAGGATGTCCCCGTGACCGTGGAGAACCTTATAGGGAATTTAACGGGCTACAACTTTCGTCAAATAAATTTTTTTGGCCAACCAACCGTAAAAAATATAAATTCACATAATTACTAAAAATCTCAATTTGATTTATAGCATTTGTTTTAATATTAAAACATTGTTAAAACGTATTGTAGCGTTTGACGTTTGAGCGACATTGTTATAAAGCGCATTAGTTTATCTAAATATTAAATTAAATTATTTAAAAAAAAAATTAAATTAAAAAAAAATTAAATACTGCGTATCCAGAAATATGGATAGGAAGAAGAGGATTTATCAATTGGCCGGCACGATCACCTGATTTAACACCACTCGATTATTTTTTATGGGGTGCCCTTAAAGCTATAGTTTACAGCGATAGAAGAAAGCCCGAAACCAGAGAGGAATTAATGGAAAGAATACAGATAGGTGTGTCAGAACTTAACGAAAGAAGCGCCATTATAAATAATACCGTGCAACACCTTTTGAAAAGAGCACGCCTGTGTGCTGAAAATGAGGGAGGCCATTTTCAGCATTTATTAAATTAATTTTGTGAATTTATATTTTTTACCTACACCTTGTTCATTATTTTCAGAGTTTCTGTGAAAACGGTTGATTGCCCAAAAAAGTTTATTTGACGAAAGTTGTAGCCCGTTAAATTCCCTATCCGGTTTAGGTCGTTAGTTTTTCTCTTAGACGTATCGTTTAAGAGATACGGGGTTCGCAAGAAAATTTAAAAAAAACCTTGATTTTTTAAACATTTTTTCCCTTAATTTAATTTATAACTCGAAATTCGTTGATTCTAGACGATAAGGGGTTATAACCTAATTTGTAGACAAGTGAATGATCTTTAAAAAAGTTCTAATCCATTAACCTTAAAAAATCAATAATGTTGAAATCAGAAATTCAAAAAATTGCTTCAAAGGGAGGTACCCCCCAAAGGTTTGGACTTGGACAAATATTTTATTTGAAAATTTGTCTTAGAAAAAGTGTCCTTTATCACCACCTCCAAGGTTCTCCACGGTCACGGGGACACCCTGTATATAGTCGGCGCAATCAATAATATTATTAATAAATCAGAAAAAGAGTTTTATCACATTTATAATATTAATACAAATATGACAAAATTCATTAATTTTTAATACTCGAATACGAGCAGTTGGGTACTTATAGTAAAGTTGTGCACATTAAAATTGCTAATTGCTGAAAAGATCTTCAAAAATTCTAAAAAGCTCCCTTTTTAGCTCGTATTTTGACATTTTGAACAACCAAAACAACGAAACGAATGCCCTTTTGGACAAATCCTGAAATTTGTATTTTATATTTCTTAGTAAGATGGTGTGTACCAATTTTCGTCAAATTTGGTGGGGGTCAGGTAAATTCTTCAGTTGATTTGAGATGGAATGACCCTATTGTAATAATTTGTAAAGTTTTAAATTTGTTTTCACAATGTTTTTCCCAATTTTTATGTTCTGGAATATTTTCACAATATCTGAAATAATTACCCACCCGCCATTATATTATTATGGAAGTAAGAGGGGGGGATAAGAGAATTAGAAAATTTTAAATGGAATGATCAAAAAAGTTTGGCAGCCCTTGGGTTGGTGCACAGTATGAATATAAAAAATTTCTAAACTAAAAAAAAAAGGAAAAGTACAATTTAAAAAATGATGTTAAAATATATCCCATGCCAAAGTTTTAAGCTGAAAAACTCCCCACCTTTCTCAAACTTTTTCAGGAATCAGAAAACAAAAATGCACTGACCAGGGTAGGTTAATGACCTTGTGACCCAACCAACATTAACAATTTCAAAATAAAAACCAAGAATTATTAAAATATTTCCCTGACCTAAGTTTTAATTGCTTAACATTTTCGATTTACGACCGGAGTCGAAAATATTACGTGCTGGTTTTCAAATATGTTCAGAGATAGTTCTAGGCTCTGCTGCAAAATAATGGAGGGGGGGGGTAATTATTTCAGATTTTGTGAAAATATTCCAGAAAATTAAAATAATTGGGAAAAATATTGTGAAAACAAATTTAAAACTTAAAAATTATTACAATGGTGGTTTGGAGGGAGCAATGCCCCCACCCCACGTCTTCACTATAGATTTTGAACCAGAAGATAAAAAATTTCATATTATTTGTTTACCTTTGAAATTATGTTTTCATACATCTTTTTAAAAATCATTATATTCCAAGTTAGTATAAACACAAAGGAACCAAATGGATTTTTTTTGAAAACTTTAATGTACTAAATTTTTATATCTATAGAAGTTTAATTGAATAAACTAAAATAGAAAATATATCGCAACTTGGAAATGCCTAAACAAATATCCCACCTTTTCCCCGACTCACATTCCTACTGCATTAAATTTTGTTTTGAATTTAACATTAAAAAAAAAATTATTTAAAAAAAAAAGTTCACCCCTGGGTTAGTCCAACATTAAAAATTTCAAAATAAAAATATATTAAAATATTTCCCTGACCTAAGTTTTAATTAATCAAATCTATGTTGAATTTGATAAACAAATATCAACAAAGAATGAAAAGTTTTACAACCAGTAAATGATGAAATAAATTAAAACATAAAAATGTTTTTAATGCGTATCTGGTTGGTTTGAAACAGCTTATTAGCTGAATACGAAACCGTTGCAAATCAACCAACCAGATACGCCTTAAAAACATTTTTATGCTTTAATTTATTTCAAGTTTTAATTGGTAAACATTTTCGTGAAATAATTTCCATGCTGGTTTTCAAATATGTTCAGGGATAGTTCTAGGCTCTCCTGCACAATAATGGGGGGGGGGTAATTATTTCAGATTTTGTGAAAATATTCCAGAAAATAAAAATAATTGGGAAAAATATTGTGAAAACAAATTTAAAACGTTAAAAATTTATAACAATAGTGGTTTGGAGTGAACAATGCCCCCCCCACACGCCTTCACAATAGATTTTGGGCTAGAAGATAAAAAATTTCATATTTGTTTACCTTTGAAATTACGTTTTTATACGATCTCTTGAATAATCATTATATTCCAAGTTGGTATAAACATGTACCAAAGTTCGATATCTGTAGAATTTTAATTGAATGAACTAAAATAGAATTGGATTGCTTTTATTTAGTACAAAGTCAATTTGAAAATATATCGCAACTTGGAAACGCCTAAACAAATTTTCCACCTTTACTACTGCATTAAATTTTGTTTTGAATTTAAGATTAAATAAAAAAAATTGCACTAAAAAGTAAAAAATAATTGCGTTATTTTTAGACTTGAATCTACTCACAAAATATAAATTTTTTATTATAATAAAATAAATATAAATTGTTATTTTTGGAGTCGGTGCCAGCCAAGCTGTTAAGAAATTTACAAAATGTATTTGAAATCACATTAATACGACAATGTAGCAATACCGATGTCGTGTATACCTAGTGGTACTCCGCTACTTCGTTAATACATGTTTGTTAACCTTGGCTGGCACAGACTCCAAAAATAACAATTTATATTTTTTTTATTATAATAAAAAATTTATATTTTGTGAGTAGATTCAAGTCTAAAAATAACGCAATTATTTTTTACTTTTTAGTGCAATTTTTTTAGCGCATTTTTTTGAAGTCGGTTTTTGTTTTTTTGTAAAATTTTTTTTTATTTCTTGCTTTTTAGTGAATCTTGCGTTCCTTAAGAGTGCGCTGCGGAAAGAGAGAGAGGGAATGATGTTGAAAGAAGCCTCTAATCTTTTGTACAAATTTAAAAAACTAAACGTCGTATCAATATAATTCTTTTTTTATATTCATAAGAAAAGGCTATTGAAGGCAATAACCAATTTTGAGCGCTTTAAATTAAAAGTAAATAGGTGAATTTAATTACTAATGTACATTAATGTCATAAATTAATTCATTTGTCACTTTGTAACTTGATTTTTGCTAATTTTAAAAATATTGTGCAACGCCACTGAGTATATGTCAATGTCATTTTTAAGGTTAACATTCTTATGTCAAAGTTGTGCCCCCTATTCTCGAGCCGCTACTGACTATATGTCAATGTCATTTAATTAAACTTTTAGTGTCAAAATCGCAACGTAACTATGACAACGACGTTTATATATTTTGAATTTTTTCATCATTTACCGATTTTGATGAAATTTAAATGGGACCAATCTGAAACTATATCCTTTGGAATTGTGAAAAAATTTTGAAAATCGGTTAATAAATGACGGAGTTATGAGGTAACAAACATTAAAAAAAAAAATACAGACGAATTGATAACCTCCTCCTTTTTTGAAGTCGGTTAAAAAAGGGAAAATGAACATTTAAAAAAATGTAATTTAAAAAATAAAAGTTTAAAATTGATGTTAAAATATTTCCCATGCCAAAGTTTTAAGCTGAAAAACTCCCCAGCTTTCCCAAACATTTTCAGTTTGAAATCAGAAAACAAAAATGCACTGATCAGGGTAGGTTAATGACATGTGACCTAACCAACATTAAAAATTTCAAAATAAAAACAAAGAAATATTAAAATATTTCCCTGACCTAAGTTTTAATTGGTTAATATTTTCGATTTACGACCGGAGTCGAAAATATTACGTGAAATAATTTCCATGATGGTTTTCAAATATGTTCAGGGATAGTTCTAGGCTCTCCTGCATAATAATTGAGGAGGGGGGGGGGTAATTTTTTCAGATTTTGTGAAAATATTCCAGAAAATAAAAATAATTGGGAAAAATATTGTGAAAACAAATTTAAAACTTAAAAATTATTACAATAGTGGTTTGGAGGGAGCAATGCCCCCCCCCCTCGCCTTCACAATAGATTTTGAGCCAGAAGATAAAAAAATTCATATTTGTTTACCTTTGAAATTATGTTTTTATACTGTCTTTTGAATAATCATTGTATTCCAAGTTGGAATAAACACAAAGGAACCAAATGGATTTTTTTTGAAAATTTTAATGTACCAAATTTTGATATCTATAGAATTTTAATTGAATAAACTAAAATAGAATTGGATTGCTTTTATTTAGTACAAAATCAATTAGAAAATATATCGCAACTTGGAAATGCCTAAACAAATTTCCCACCTTTTCCCCGACTCACATTTCCTACTGCATTAAATTTAACATTAAAAAAAGGAAAAAGAACAATTAAAAAAATGTAATTTAAAAAAATAAAAGTGGGAACCCCGAATACGTTAAAATGATGATTATGTTAGTTGGTTCCCTATTGCTATAAGGAGGTCCTAGAGGAAAATCCTAAAAAAAATAATTCAATTTACCTCAGATCTACCCCAAGGCTGGTCTTTGGTGGTCTTGGCCTTTTCTATTTTATCCTCAATTTCTTTCTGTCTAGCGCTGGTGTCGACAGGACGTGCACTACCAAATATTGAACTAGCTGTAGGCACTGTTACATTTGTATTTGTTTCTTGTATAACAGCTGGAGGTTCGGCTTCAACTGGGGCACTTGAAGATGTTACACTTCTGGGTTGCAAATTCAATTTTTGCCTAGTTCGTGGTTCAGAATCAGTTTTGCTAGTTCCTCGCGGTTCAGCGTCATTTCTGTTCGCTCCACGCGAAAAATCATCTCGATCATTTCGTCTCGAAACAAATGGTCGTCTATTATCGGTTTCCCGGTCAAATCGACTTCGGTCACCAAATCCACCTCGGTCTGAATCGCGACTGAACCCACGAGTGTCCTGTTCTTTAATTGCCGATCTATCACCATCTCGCCATGAACCTCCACGGTCAGCAGCTCCGTTTTCCCCACGATCTCTATTAAACCCTCCGCCATTGTCCCGATCTCTCGTAAAACCTCCACCGTTATCGCGTTCTCTTGTAAAACCGCCGCCGTTATTACGATCTCTATTGAATCCGCCACCGTTGTCGCGATCTCTGTTGAACCCGCCGCCATTGTCACGATCTCTGTTGAATCCGCCGCCATTTTCACGATCTCGATTAAAACCGCCGCCATTGTCACGATCCCTAGTGATCATTCCACCACCACCACCTTCACGATCCCTAGTGAATCCACTACCCGGCTCACGATCCCTATTGAATCCACTCCGACCTCCACGGTCTTCAGAGGGAGGCGGATCGCTCCTAGGACCAGATCGCCAATCACCAGAGGTAACTTCCGGTCTGTCGGGTCTATCACGGTTATTATCCATCCTGCCACCTCTACCTCTTCTCTCATTTTCTGAATTGGTGGCAATTTCAATACGAATCCGCCTGCTATTCAAAGTGCAATCGGGAATATTAAGCGCCCCTATCAAGCTCTCCTTGTCAACAAACTCGACATAACCGAAACCTTTCAACCTGGGTCGTTCACCAGGTCGTTCCTCTTTTGGAATCTTTAACGTGGAAATTTTTAAATTGCCAAAAAACTGTGCTATTTCTTCTTCCGTGACGTCATACGGTAAATTTGACAAGTACGCCATGTAAGGAGGCTGATCGGGTATTCGATCATTGTATTCCACGCCTCTCGAAGCCCTAGGGGCAGTTGGTAGCGTGACATTTAATTTCGGTCTGCTATCGAATTGATCTTAAAACAATTCAAAAAAATTTAGTAAACCATCCGAACCACCGTCGTAAAAAAATTATAAAAATGGAAGAAAGTCAGCAAACGCATTTGAAAAAGTGTAAGTAGGTTCGTTACAGACTAGTCTGAATTGAGTTCTGAAATTCGGTAGAATAACAGCTTGCACATTACACTAAAACGGCCGGCAGTAAAAGATTACAACTCGCAAAGCACCGACACCTCATGCCGAGGCAATCTTAGGCTAAATGATACTTCGCAAGGACATTTCTGGTTCTCCTTACTCTGTGATTATACAGACGCCCGGCTAGAGCGTAATCGCCTTTCTCAGACCTTCCCGAGGCACAGTGAGTAATAAATACTCTGTTTGAAAGCCCCAGGTGCAAGATTGTTACGAACCAACACAATTTTCCTGCGTTGTATTCATCATGTGGGTTGTTGAAGAAATTTAAATAAAACAGCAAATTTGGTCCACAAAATTGTATCATAAAAAATGTTATTTGATTGAATTTTATATACCAGGGGCGTTTTAAAATCATGCCTGAACAATATTTCAAATTTTAAAAATAAAATGGAGTGAATCACATGAATGTAAAAAAAAATTAAAATGTAGTTAACCTTTTGACTCAAAAATGTGTACTAAAATGTTGCAATATTTGTAAATTTGAAATAGAAAAACCTTGAGCATTAAAATAAATAATTCTTACCACAATTATCTTCAACCTCGTCGGCCCAGTTAATATTCGTTTTTCTTAAGGTGGTTGGTCCAGGAGTCTCCTGAAGGAAGTCCGTCAAGGCAAGAGTTTTGCCTTTAGTTTTTTTGCTTTTTTTACCTACAACAAAAAACAATTTTTAGAAATACGTACCGAATTTAGAAGCACAAATTTAAAAATAAATAAAAATAAGTTGTGTTGTTGTGGAAATTAACGGAACGTTTCAAAATACTTTAGTGGAGAGCCGCCACGCGGTAACTTCATGGCCGATGCAATTTTCTTTATAAATTTAATTTACCTTGCGCTTAATTTATTTTAAAAATTGAAATAGTATGCACAAAACGTTACAATAGAACTGCGTGATGATATTTAAAACGAATGAATTGCATTAAAAACGTTAAATAAAACTGCACATATGACAAATAAATGACCACTAACCTGTCGAAGCCATGTTGGGATTTGACGGGCAAAAAACTAAACTACATTCCCTGCATTGCAATTTTACAAGTAACCAACACAGCTGCCAACTGCTAGTTGAAAAATCACCAGAAATGCGGTTAAAGGTTAATTTTGTCGTTTTAAAAGTCATTAGTTTTCAATTAGTGTTCAGTTTTTCAAAATTAAGATGATAAAATTGTTGATTTACGTTAACGTTAAATTGACAAGTTTGCAATCTTAATTTCGCCTGTTATTGACGGTTATTATATTATACAGGGTCATATGAAATAATAATATTATCTCAAGTACTTACTGCAATGCCTGGAAGTTTTTGTCAATACTCAATTTTTTTGGTTTAAAATTCATGAATATCAAAATTTTTTAGAACCTTATTACTTATTCGAACCGTTTTGTGGCAGCTTTCGCTCTCTCCATAGTCTCAATAAATTGGAAAACCTTTAGATATTAAATTGTGTATTTAACATTTTGAAAATTAATATCCATAAAGAGACAAATTTGATCCACGAGAATTGAAATTGGATAATATACGTAGTTCATACAATATTTTGTCTACAAAGCTTTCGCGCGAGCGCAATTTTCAACCCTGTTTGGACCAAGTTGTAAAAATTATTACATACAAATTAATGTTAACATTTGCGATTTACGTATTCGTGGAGACCTCGGCTACACGTTTATCCTCGACCTAATTGACTTAGGCCTGACACTATTGACTTATTAGTGGTGATCATGGTAATAAAAAATATTTGTTCAAAATTCAAACCAAGAATTTATTTAAATTTTACTCCTGAAATTCTATGAGTAAAATTTCAATAAACACAATTTAATATCGAAAATCTTTTAAATATAAATTTTACTTACTCATATTTAAAAAAAAATTATTTAATACGATAACAATACCAATTATTTCAATTTATTACGACGAATACTATTATAATATAAATGTATTATATACTCAGGATACCATGGTTAATAACTATTATTGTGATACCAACAGTTACATATTATTAAAAAAATTATTGGACCTCAAATTTTAAAATTAGCACGAATTGGCACTAAAAGCGCGTAAGCGTTCAAGTCGAACACGGCCCTGCCTTCACCTGCAATAGATAGACACAGGCCCGGCTCAAGAAGGTGAGCAGATTGGGGTCCTACTCAGGGGGCGACAAAAACCATACAGTTACAATTTAAATAATAAAATTACTTCAAGGGTAACTTGAAGTAAAAGAAGATGGAACTGGTGGAACTCACTTTAGCGGCAGTTCCTAGGCTTCTATACAGCTATCTTTCTGGTGTGAAAAGTTGTTGTGAGCTAGTTATTTTTGGTCGCCATGTAATGTAATCAAAGCCGTAGCAAGGGTGAGGCGACAGAGGCATTTGCCTTCGCAATGGGGGCGTTAAACCTTGACAAAACCCAATAAATAGTAATTTAAAATTTTAAAAATGATAAGAATCATTTGGGGGTGGGGGGAAATATATTCAAATTTGACTGAATTCGAAAATTTGACCACGATTTTATTTGCAACATCACCTAAAATTCCCTGTCAGCCTTTTCCGCAAATGGGGATTTTAATCCTCTACGTACAGTAGTTTTTCGTCTATAACTCGCTTACTTTCATTTTTAGTGAAAATTATCATCAAATCAAAATTGAAGAATACAAAATTCTCTATAAAACAGATTAAAAAAATTTGCTTACATCATACTAAGTATTTATGAAATAAAGAGAAAGCAATTGAAACAGGGGTTACTCTACCACTAACTCAGCCACTCGAAACTAAATTTCTTCTGCTACACACTAAAGAACAGGCTTATATCTGTCTATTAAAACAATAAAAAATGTGAATATGGTCAAAACTTTTTAAAAAATCGAATTTGAACTTAGCTAATTTTCATGAAATTTGTGGTGGATTAACGAGATTCAGGGGCGCGTCAGTCATTCTGTGCTCAGTCCGTGCGCTATGATATACTCTAACACTTAGAATATTTCGCAGCGGTCAGAACAAAAACCTCCGCTCCATATTCAACGCCCCCTTCTATGTCACCAACAGGCGACTGCACGCAGACGCCAAACTAGAACCCATCTCCACCCTTATTCACAAACACGCCACTAGTCTCTATAAGAAATCCAGATTTTCCGACAACCCGCTCATAGCACAACTAGGTCAATATATAATATAAGACTTTTAACTATTGATAATATTATAATAATATAAAACTTTTTTAAACAACACCGAAAGCTCAAATAAACATTGTTTAAAAAGTTTAAATTAACTATTTTATTTAAAAAAGTTTTATATTATTACAACTAGGTCAATACAATCCTGAAGACTTTTGTATCCCCCGACCTAAATCAATCCTGACTGTAGACAATCCATGACCATAACCCTCATCTGCACAGACTAACACATGTACACCGGTATAATTACACAAATTCTCTTCGAAAGTGGATTTAATCCACTAGATTTGTGTAACTTCGATTTAATCTCCCACCCCCCCAGATTCTAAAACATTTAGCCCAACAACACCAATTCAATGACGGTAGATGCAATTCGCATCACCCGTCAAATTTTTTTCAGGTAGGAGCCACTTTCTACGAGGATATCTTCAATCTTCGAATTAGGGATTCTACTATATCAATAACGTAACTTAACTTCTCTCTTTTCATATTCATTCACCACAGCCACAACCCAGGTATTTCCCAGTCAGTTTAGCTCAGCGCTACTCCGCGAGGCCCACCGGCCTCCATAATTTCCAATGTCACTAATGTATACTTTCAGATGAAGGAGAAGGCCGGCTACGCCGGGATGCTCCATTGTGGTCAGTCCAGAAAATCGAAAATCGAAAAAAATTTCGCAGCGGCAGATGCAGCTCGACCGTCGTACATGCAACATCGATTATTTTTTGTTTTTAGGCGATTTTTAGGGGGTGAAACGTAATAGTATACTGCCCCATACCGCAACTACACTCAAAAGAAAAGCAAAGGTTAAATCAACCAGATTTAATTGTTAGTTACCAATTTTTGCAATTTAGTATATTCAAACCAAAAATTGGTTTAATTCAAACTATTTGCAATTGTTGATTCAACCAACCCAGAATTGTTAAGTATACTTTATGTATTGTTACTATAGAAATTAGAGATTGAACATTTTATTGGTTGGTTATACTAGTTTTCGTTGTTGTTTAACACTTATATTGTGGTGACCTCATATGTAGTAACATTGCAATAATAATAATTATTTTTATATTATTTATTTTTATATAATTTATAATATAATAATTATTGGTACTTGTTACTACTTTTCAGTTACAATGGAATTCAGTTACAATACGTTATAACGAATAATTAAATTAAATACTTGATGTACTAACATTTCAATAGTTAATTTTACCAAAAATCTTGATATTTTTCAACTGACGCAGTTTGTTATAACATTCAAAACTGTTACTTATCACAAACTTGGTAGATTCAATCTATACTTTAGTTGCATTTTACTAATAACTTTGATTTATTAAACAATTTTTTGTACAATAATATAATAATAATACAAATACAATAAAATGTTTTTTCATAAATTTAGTCAAGTGTCACACAAAAATTTAATTGAAAATATACATACAACCAAATTATTTAGAAATAAGCCTGGGCCAAATTACTGGGGCACCCTTTCAGTGCAATATTTAAGCGGTCTATTGTTAGCAGGTAGTCCGAAATGGTATTGGGATTATAGTACAAAGAAATTTTTGTCCGTTATTATATTTTGGGGGCCATAAAATTTAAAACTTTGAAAAATGTATAAAATTGTTAGTTTAAAGAAAGCGGTCATTCAGTTAGTTTCGAATTTTGTGCTCTACATTTGTGTTCAAATTATTTTAAGATTATTTCTAAGGCATATAAATAATTTAATATGGTAAAATATAGTGATTTAAGTGAAAGCAAAAGGGCACAGATAATGCTCTTACATTCTCAAGGCGTAAACCAAACTGCTATTAGTAAGCAACTAAAATGTTCACGGCATGCGGTTCAAAATACCATAAAAAGATGCGAGGAACTAAATTCGTTCAAATCCAGAACAAGAAGTGGTAGAAAACGCATAACAACCCCCTCTGAAGATCGGATGTTGCGACGCGTGAGTACTCGAAATCGCAAAATGACGTCGAAAGCGCTCGCTAATCAAATGCGTGAAGACGATGGGCCATCGATTTCGGCACGAACAGCTAGAAGACGGCTTACAGAAGCAGGGCTGAGGGGTTGTAAAGCTAGGCGTAAGCCATGGCTTTCGGAAAAAAATATATAAAAAAGCGACTGGAGTGGGCTCGTGAACACCGCAATTGGACCACTGCGGATTGGGAGCGAGTAGTTTGGTCAGATGAATCAAACTTTGAGGTAAGTTAAATCAACCCTTTATTTTGCAAATTCAATGATAAAAATTTAACTTTAAACTAATTTAAAAAAAAAAATTGATTTTGACTTTATTATTATTATTTTTTTACATAGGTTTTCGGCACCCCAGGGGCTGTGTACGTACGTCGTAGACCAGGGGAAGAATACCGTCCAGACTACATCGTACCTACGGTTAAACATGGCGGAGGGGGTCATGATTTGGGCGTGCAGGGATCAGCAGGGGTAGGAAAGATGTTCGTGTGCGAACCATGGGCATCAAAATTTTGTAAATTGCGTTAAAAATAATCTTAAAAAACAAAATATTTGCGAAAAAAACTATTATTCAAAATTAAATTTCGACGCAGTTGAACTTATTGAAAAAAACAATATTATGATATTTAGCAATGATATTAAATATAAGGGTACACAATATGATATAGGCTTCTACTTGTTATCTAAAGAGTGACAATTATATCAAGTTAAAAGATTTTTTTTGACAGTAGAGAAAATGTGTTCTTTGTATGTTTACTATATTCTCCGGGCAAATTCTGTGCCCATTTTCAATCGTATAGTCCTAGAATCTACTGAAAAATATTTTGTATTTTCGCCTTTGAATTTTAATTATTATTCCCCTATACATAATTATGTACATATACATTACCAAATGGTAAAAAATATATTCGCCCTAAATATTATTAAGGTGTTATTTAAATTGTTACTTAATTGTTTATATATAAATGTTTTGTATTTGATTTAGCTATATTTAATTAAAAAAAACGAAAATTTAAGCTATTTTGTTTATTTTACCTTATATAGTTAAATAACAATTAATATTGTTCAATGACCACGAAATGGCTATATGCCATAATGGTTGATAATCAACAAATAAAGTAGTACAAGAACCATATAAATAGTAAAAGACCAACTAAATTAGGTAACCAACTATTCTTGGTGGTACTAAACTATATAAATAGTAAAGAATCAAGTAAATTAGTTAACCAACTATTATTGTTGGTACCGCACTATATAAATAGTAAAGGGTCAACTAAATTAGTTAACCAACCATTATTGTTGGTACTGAACTATATAAATAGTAAAAGACCAACTAATTTAGTTAAGCAACTATTCTTGTTGGTACTTTAACAATTAACTTGGTTGAATTAAACATGTATGAACTTACCAATCTTTTAACCATTTCAACTTGGTTATTTGAACCCGGTTTACCCTTTGGGTACATTTTCATATGTCCTTTTTGGTTGATTTTACCAATCTTTTTCTTTGAGTGTATACTTTTTAATGCTATTTCGAGGGTCTCTCACATCCCGGTTGCATTTATCCCGGTTTTCTTGATGCGTGGCGCTTCTCGTATGTTGAGCTTAGTAACCAGAGTCAAAACTGCCCTGGAGGGGTGCAACGCGGAGCAGAGCGCAGCGGCGCCCCGTAAGGGTAGGTTTTGACGATGGATTACCCTCCTTATCGAATGCACACCCCAAAATTCGAAGGCAAAAAAATTTAATTTTTTCACTTTTTCGGCAATACACGGGTTATTTTCCATTTTTTTGATTATATTTATTACTAATATCCACTAATCACACCCCATCTATCCGAATTTCAAAGAAAAATTCAAATCGGAGCGAAAAAATTTTACGCATTTTCAACGGACCACGGGCGACTGATGTGCATCGGCCGGGGTCTGCCGCCTAATCGATGCTACTTTTCCATACTTTTCAAAAGTCGATATTGGGGTTGTTTTGACCAAGTTCACACTTTTTATTGTTTTAATAGACAGATATAAGCATGATCTTTAGTGTGTAGCACTCGAAAAATTTTTTCGAGTGGCTGAGTTAGTGGTAGAGTCGCCGAAACAGGTTTTGAATAATTTTAATTCTGAATAAAAATTTCGTGCATTTAAACTTTACCAAACAAAACAAGGTTTTAGGATTTACTTTTAATAGGGTCTACACACGATCCAATCTGGTTGGTACTAAAATCCAATCTCGTCGGTCGGGTCTCAAGTTGGACCGTGTGGAGGCTTGTCGTCCTACAAATTTCGCAACATTTCTTGTCGGATATGTAGTCACCGATGTAGCCATCCGACCGCGTTGGCATTTGACGAGATTGGACCGTGTGGAGCGTTGTCGTATCGCAGATAAAGCGAGCTAAACTTGATAAAAACTGTTTTTTATGCCATTCCTTGTCGGATGATGTAGGAAGGTTTATAGGGTCTACACACGATCCGATCTGGTTGGTACTAAAATCCAATCTCGTCGGTCGGGTCTCAAGTTGGACCGTGTGGAGGCCTGTCGTCCTACAAATTTCGCAACATTTCCTTGTAGGAAATGTAGTCACCGATGTAGCCATCCGACCGCGTTGGAATTTGGCGAGATCGGACCGTGTGGAGCGTTGTCGGATCGCAGATAAGGCGAGCTAAACTTGATAAAAACTGTTTTTTATGCCATTCCTTGTCGGATCATGTAGGAAGGTTGAGACCCATCAACTCAGCCGACTTGTTATCTACTTTATAAAAACATATTATTTTTTTATTAAATACCTTTAAAATATCACACGAAATATTAAAATTATAATTATAATGAAAAGTGGTGAAAATAATGAAAAATCTGACCAAAATCTATGTTTTAAATAATCATTTAAAAAAATTTAGGATTTCAAAAAGTAATTAGGTGATAATTTTTGTAGTTCTCACGAAAAGATATAAAACGCCTAAAAGGGATTCTCGAATAATATTTAAATATTTTCACTTTCAGTTCATATAAAATATTTTTATAATAACTCGATAACAAATTGAAAATTATTTCATGTCAAAATATAGCATTTTTATAGTTTTCTATAGAAAGCACTTGTTATATATTTGATTGATGAACATAATACAAAATTTAAAAAATGCGTAACTGTTTGTTATGATCTCTATACCACCGTAAATCTGGTGAATTGTTATTTTTCGATATATTGTGGTTCAAGAAATAATGTTCACATTTTACCCATGTGTTTCTTTATCGCCAAAGCGATTATAAACACATGTATTCCATTTGAGCAACAGATAGCCAGGTGTCCAGAAATCGCAAATTGGTTACTGTGCAGTTAATCTAACCACTCGAAACTAAATTTCTTCTGCTACACACTAAAGAACACAGTCAATATAACAAATTTTCAAAATATGAACCGAGAATTTATTATCAAAATTTTGAAATAATCAAATTTGAACTTAGCTAATTTTCATGATATTTGTGATGGATTAACGAGATTCAGGGGCGCGTCAGCCATTCTGTGGTCAGTCCGTGCGCTCCGATATACTCTTACACTTAGAATATTTCGCAGCGGCAGATGCACCTCGACCGTCGTACATGCAACATCGATTATTTTTTGTTTTTAGGCGATTTTTAGGGGGTGAAACGTAATAGTTTACTGCCCCATGCCGCAACTATACTTTTTAATGCTATTTCAAGGGTCTCTAAGCTCCCGGTTTTTATTTATCCCGGTTTTCTTGATATGTGGCGCCTTCTCGTATGTTTAGCCTAGTAACCAGAGTCAAAACCGCCCTGGAGGGGTGCAACCCGGAGCGGAGCGGAGGGGTGCCCCGTAAGGGTAGGTTTTGACGATGGATTACCCTCCTTATCGAATGCACACCCCAAAATTAGAAGGCAAAAAAAAATTTAATTTTTTCACTATTTCGGCAATACACGGATTATTTTCCATTTTTTTGATTTTATTTATTACTAATATCCACTCATCACACCCCCATCTATCTGAATTTCAAAGAAAAATTGAAATCGGAGCGAAAAAATTTCACTCGATTTGAAGGGACCGCTAACGAGCTATGTGGGTGAGACCGTGTTCGACCGCATACAATATGCGACTTTCCCCTACTTTTCAAAAGTCGATATTTTGGTTATTTTTCAAAATTTCTAGCAAGTTATTTTTTCTATAGCCTAAAATAAGCCTGTTCTTTAGTGTGTAGCTGAAGAAATTTTATTTCAGCCGGTTAGATTAACTGCACAGTCGCCCGCAAATTTAATTTTTCTTCCCACCGGTCCTTATGCATTTATAGTAATGATTATTATTATTATTATTGCATTCTATTAATTACTGGATTATTAAACATTATTATTATTATTACATTCTAAGTATATAATTAATAAATGAATAAATAAAAATAAATTGATCTTTTATTGATATTTTACTATTTATTGAACGATATTGAACTTTACTATATTGAACAGCTATACTGAAAAACATTACTTTTGCACGTATCAGTTTTCTCCCAAACACCACGGATTATTTAATCATTATATTTAATACAAGAATAAATTTTAAGTTCGAAATAATATCAGGCGCAGCTGGTGTCGGGCCGACGAGATTGGATCGTGTAGAGGCAAACTCCAACGCGGTCGGATCGTGTGGAGGCAATCTCCAATCTGGTCGGGTTTCAAGTTGGACCTAGAAATCGGATCGTGTGTAGGGGCTATTAGACCCACCAACCAGCCGACTTGTTATCTACTATATAAAAACATATTATTTTTTTATTAAATACCTTTAAAATATCACACGAAATATTAAAATTATAATGCATAATTATAATTATAATGAAAACTTGCGGTAATGTTCCGACCAAAATAATTATCATTTTAAATAATTATTATCAATCACAAAAAAAAAATGTTGAATTGGAAAAATGAATTAGGTGGTAATTACGTGGTAATTTTTGTACTTCTCACAAAAAAATGGCCTGAAAGGGTCTTTCGAAAAATATTTTCACTTTCAGTACATATAAAATATTTTTGTAATAACTCAATAACAAACTGAAAATTATTTTATGTCAAAACATACCATTTTTATAGTTTTCACTACGGAAAGTACATAGCATATTATTTGATCATGACACAATGCAAAATTTCATACGAGATATTAAAATTATTTTAATAACTATTTAGAATTAAATAATTGAAATTTATGGTATTTATTTTTAAAATAAATGAAGAAAATTTTTAATTTAAATTGTAACATGTTTTGTTTACATAATATTTAGAACATAACAGTTTTTCTAAAACTACTTATAAAAACTATTTTTTCAAGTAATATGGTGATAATTTTTAGTACCTACATACGTCTAGTTATATTCTCATAAAGAATTATGTAACCGGGTAATTTTCCGTAGCATGATGTAATAAGGAAATGCAAATATTATAATTATTTTTCAATTGCTGGTTTAGCAAAGAGGATATTCTCGAACATTCTAGAATTATAAGATTCACTATGTTTAATTTAAAATTAAACAGGTTTTTTGTTGGTTGGTTGGGTTGTCGTTTCCAACCACCCTGTATATAAAATAAATTTATCATATACGCATAATTGTATCAACCTACTTAAAGAAGTTCTTAATAAAGCAAAAATGCCTCCTCGCACTTTTTAGTAGGTCAATTAAAATGTCTTCTTCTTCTTCTTCTTCTTCTATTAGGGCTTAGCCCTGTTGGTTAATCATATTCTGCCCTCTTGGGATTCGGACGTCCAGCTGTCTTTCCATCTTTTTGGGGGTCTTCCGGGGGGTCTCTTGGATCTAGGTCTTTGTGTCATGGCAATCTTTGCGATTCGTTTGTCGTCCATTCTGTTGACGTGGTCTCTCCAGAACCTCCTCCTTGCTCTAGTCCATCTGACAACGTCCTGGATTTTACATTTTTCGCGCGTCACCTCGCTTCTTACTCTATCCCACAGCGTCACTCCCGCTATCGATCTCAACGTTCTCATTTATGTACTTCTCATTATTTGCTTGGTTCTTGATGTTGCGGCTCTTGTCTCGGCCGCGTATGTCAGGACTGGTCGCACGCATGTTTTGTATATTCTTGCCTTGTTCTCAATTGACATGTGTTTGTTGGACCATATAATATTACGTAAGCAGCCTGAGATCATGGCTGATTTTGACGCTTGCGTGCGCACCTCCGATATGGTATTTCGGTCATTAGTAATATCTACACCCAGGTATGTGAACTTGCTAACCTGCTCGACGGGTTTCTCATCGACCATCAGTTTGCAGCGTATGGGATATTTCGCGATCACCATAGATTTAGTTTTTTGGGTTGATATCTTCATATTGAACGCTTTTGATAAGTTATTGAGTCTAAACAGGAGTCGCTGTAGGTCGTCCTCATTTTCGGCTGTCAGGGCCACGTCATCCGCATAGCACACCATCTGGATTCTACTGCCCCCTATCTCATAGCCAATGTTAGTGTCTCTGATTCCCCGGATTATTTGTTCCATAATCAAGTTGAACAGTGTGGGGCTCAAGCTATCCCCCTGCCTGATTCAGGTTTTAGTTGGGATCTCTTCTGTGAGCGAACCTGCTATTTTGATTCTGGTTCTAGTATTAGTGTTCAATTCCTTGATTATTTTAATTATCTTTCTACTAATGTTGTTATTATCTAAGGTTGTTAGCACGTCGTTGAGTCTTACTCTGTCGAAGGCTTGTGTGAAATCGACAAAACAAAGGTATAGCGGCTTGTCATATTCAATCGATCCCTCTATTAGTTGTCGTATTATGAATATTCCGTCGATAGTCGATCTATTTTGGCGGAAACCTTGTTGTTCGTCGCTTATTCCGGTCGAATCAATGATTTTCTGGGAGAGAATCCTTGTGAATAATTTTGATATACTGCTCAGTAGGGTTATGCCCCTGTAATTTTTTGGGTCGTTTTTTGATCCCTTCTTGAATATGGGTATCGTAACGCTTATGCGCCATTCTTCGGGTATATTCCCGGATGATATTATCCTTTGGAATAGCATTGTTATCTCTTTTGATAGTTCGGTACCTCCGTATTTAATCATCTCGTTGGTGATATGATCCATTCCTGGCGATTTTCGGTTTTTCATTTTTTTTATTGCTTCGTCCACCTCGCTTTGCGTTACGATCACCTCTTCGCTCAGATTCCCTCCCTCCACATCTGGTGTCGCTACGTTGTCTTGTGGTGTGCCATCCGTCGTCTCGTAGAGCACTTGGAAATGGTTGATCCATTCGTCTTTCGTGATATTTGTGAGCAGTGTGCATTCCGTTACCGGTCTTTTTGCGCTACGGATCATTTGCCAGATTCTCTTTTGGCCGCCATACATATCGTGTTCCATGTCTGCTGAGAATTTCGCCCAGTATTCTCGTTTCAACATTGTTATTTGGTTGTTTATTGTGTTTCTAATGGCTTTATATCTTATATATTCCTCAGGTGATCTATCCATACTATACCTTAGGTGCGCTTTTCTTTTCTCATCTGCCAAATTCTTCACTTCTCTTGTGAACCATGGTTTGGTGTTGGTATTTTTCCTCCTTCCGATGTTAACTTTTCTAATTCCTATCGCTTCCTCGCCGCTTTTTGTGATGTTAGTTTTTATTTTAAGCCATGCTTGGTCCACATTATCTTCTTGTGTCACTCCATTTTTTGTTATCTTATCCTTCAATCTTTCCCTATATAGGTACTTAGTGCTGTCATACTCAAAGGATTCAATGTTAAACTTTGTTACGAACACTGGCGATTCTCTAAGTTTTTGTGGTAGATGTTTGAGACGGAACTTGCATAGTATCAGACTATGGTTGGTGCCTATGCTTGCTGAGTTCAGGGCCCTTACGTCCACGATTTGTTTTGGGGGTATTTGTCTGTTTGTAATAATATAATCTATGACCGACTCATGTCCCCTCGAGTTTCCAAAGGTTCGTTTATGTTGCCATTGGTGGGAGAAGAACGTGTTGTTGATTCGTAGCTCATTTTGTGCGCATAGCTGTATTAGAAGTTCTCCATTGTTATTGATTGCTTCTTCGTTGAACCGTTGCATCACGCCTGGTAGTGCTTCGTTTCCAATTCTTGAGTTGAAATCTCCCATAGTTATCGTTTTTTCGTTATTTGGTATTGAATCAAGTGTATCTTGTAACTTGTTGAAAAACGATTCTCTTTCTTCTTTCGGCTTTGTTATATCGGGTGCATAAACGCTTATAAGATGGATTTTGGAGTTATCCAGGGATAATGTGACATGCAGCAGTCTTTCGTCTATATAATCGACCTTTTCGATATTGTGTTCGAATTTCTCCTGTAAAACTAAGCCTACTCCCGCATGGGCTCTCTGGTTTTTGTCTTTTCCGCTGTAGATGAGCAGATAGTTCTGGTACCTACTGTTCCCCTTCCCCTTCTTTTTCGTTTCTGAGATGGCGCATATGTCTATTTTATGTCTTGTGAGTTCTAATATTATTTCTTGATCCTTGTTATTCCACGATGATATGTTCCAGCTTCCAAATCTGATTATATTCGATTTCCATGTGCGTTTCCTTTTCCTTGCAGTGTCATTTATATATTTGATCCGTCCGTTTTCCGAGGCATTTACTATGATTCTTTGAGCGATCCATTGTTTTCCTACAGGTAGGCTGCTAACCTTGCCTGTAAACCCTCCTCCTTTATCCGGGCTTGGGACCGGCAACGTCAACCGCTGAGCTACTCAATCCACCCAGCAGTCTTCGCAGGCGGAGTTTAAAACAATTAAAATGTAATTCATTTAAACTATAAATAAGCAAAATTCATTTCCGTAAGCTGTTATGATGTCCTTATTCAGGTAATAGATCATAAATAACCATTTTGTTGAGCATGACTCTTACGGAGATTACAGGGGTGTCCAACTTTATTTAAAAAGGCAATCGTCATTAAAACACCACATAATTGTAACAAGTTTATTTTATTTTTATTATAATTGATCAGGTTGTCAAACATCAACTTTCAAATTACAACAAGAAGTCACAAAGATTTATCCATTATTCACATTTTCAAGTTCGAACAAAAACACATTTTATTGCACTTAACTACTGCTGCGATAACAGTAATCCTCAATCATGAGGTCCAGTATAATTTAATTGTATAAAAAAGTAACCCTTTTTTAATACAACTTTATTAGTAAAATTAACATTTTACACACAACATATAGTCACAATCTTATTGTTTTCGTCTTGAACATTTTGATGTACTCGTCTTGAGCTATCGTTAACAACCACCTTTAAAATTAAATTGTACAATCTTTTTATTGTTATCGCTTTTCTAATGTTAACCAATAACAAATCCTAAAAAGGTTCAACTACCAATCATAAATTCTTAAACTTATTACAATTTTTCTATTTATTCTAAAACTTATTCCTAAAACTTACATGCTATAAAGAAAATGAATAATCACCTCATCGACATTTAGTAAATTGGATGCAACCATTCTATATACAAAATACAAATTAATTTTCTTTGTGAGTAAAGCAATAACATCTACTTTTTAATATTTGGCTATTTTGGTAAACATTATTCTGTTGATAGAGGACACAAATACATAACACATAAATTAAAAATCAATTTAAAAGAACTTATTAGGAGAATTTTTGTAATAGCAAATGTTTACAAGTTTGAATTATTATGATATTGACGGATTATTTTTTAGTCTTTATTTGTTGAAATGTATTTAATTTTTAATGAATAATATTTCTTATTGAAAATTATAACTTTAGAAATTGGTCATAACAAAGCATATCATAGTTCACACCATTTACTCAGATTAATTAACTTTAATTAAAATTAAATGCATTTCCAATATTATCAGGAAGTAAAAAATATTACAATACTTGTATCATCAACAATTTATATGAACTTTAATATTAACAATTTATTAATAAGCAAATCGATTAGGTCATTGTTCCAAATTAATACATTACTGACTATTTTGCAGATTGTAAAAATTGTATATAAATCTTGTAAATAACTTTAATAAAACAGTATCATTTGAACTTACAACTTGAATGGTTACTCACATCACATAAATTAGGAGGGGTACTTCTTGCCACCTTATCCTAATTTATTCACACTAAATAAACAAATTTTGCAAAACACATAAAAACCTATGTCAGTTAGATTTCAGGGAGTATTCTACGAGTATTCATTAAGTAATCATAATGATGTAACATTAAGTAATTATTCAATAAGTATTTGTTAAAAGTGTTATTATGTTAGTCTATATTTTTAATTATTAGTCAAGCAGAAACTCTGCTAGTTTTATTGTGGAAATTGATATTCAAAGAAAATAAATTAATAAAATTTAAAAGTGTTTTTTTAAAATTAAGTGAAACAAAATAGAAGTTAACTCGTCTTCCCAAAATGACTTAAAAAACGTATTTCGAAGAAAATTTTTAAATATTTTAAATTGTCCAGTTAAATTTATTAAATGAATTTTTGTATTTATAATTACCTACGAGTGGTTAATTTATTTTCATTGTAATTTTAAATTTTATTTTAATAGAATACTTTTTCGGATAAAATTATTATCATGTCAAAAGATAACGCGTTTATAGTTTTAACTTTTTTCCAATTCGGTATCCCGAGCTAAGCCAGATGGTATATTATGCATAGGGAGCAACACTCCTCGATGCGCTATGGCCCACGGGATAGAATGGGATAGAACACCCAACGCGGTCGGATCGTGTGGAGGCAACTTCCAATCTCGTCGGGTCGCAAGTTGGACCTAGAAATCGGATCGTGTGTAGCGGGTTTAAAATTTAAAGTAAATCCTGAAACCATGTCTTGTAGGGAATTTTCTCCTCTTCAATTTTGGTCCAATGATAAGACAGGGGATTTTAGGAAAATTGATTCCAACCCCCGCGTTCTTCTTCATTTCCCTTTAACTGACTGGGTAACCGGTAAAAATATCACGTTATCATCGCGACAGTTATTCAAATATAAGTGCATAAAAGTAGTAACCTTGTAAGAAAAACCATAATATGTACAAATATTACATCATACGGGGAATACCCTACTAAGAATTTCGCGGTGTTAGTTACATTATGCAAACCAAACGTTAAATTTTATTTATAAATTTGCAGAATATCACATGTTTTGAACTGTTTACGATTAATGCAAAAAAAATACTATCGCTTTTAAAAAACCAACGTAGTAATTGAAATTTACTTTAATTAAAGATATATTGATCACGTTAATTCAAAAGCAAATATAAATAAAAATTGCAAAGTGAACATTAAAATCTCCCTAGACGAGTTAATAAGCTCTAGACAACAATTATTTATAGCAACAGATAACCGGGAAGGAACACATGCTTACGCATAGTCTGTGGAGGGGTTATCTGCTAACTTACTGAACGAGTTGCGATAAAATAAATTATTCCACCGCTAAGCCACCAATGTAGAAAACCGGTGGTGCGTGGTTAATAAGTTATTTCACCGCTAAGCCTCCAGTCCTTCGACGGAACTTACGTGTTGGGCTAGATCTTCGGATATCGATGATTCGACTATCGAAGGGGGCTGCCACCACGAGCTTTCTTTTAATGTACTTTAGCCTACCCGTCCGGTAGCTTTGGGAGAGATCAGCTCGACAGAACTCCCTTTTAATTTTACGTAAGTTTGGTAGCGGAGCGTCGAGGGGTGTCCAGAGTCGTAGGGTAAATGAGTTAACCACAGTAATCACTTGCGTATTGACAAGCAGTAAAAGATTGAAATACTTTTAAAATTAAGTCTATTATTACTTTTATACAATAATCTAAATTGGTAAAATTTACAAACAACAAAATAGCAGTTTACTGGGAACAGTTTCATATGGGCACGATACCTTATTGTTGTTGGTTGCGGTCTAAGTCACCTGTCTGAATCCAGGAAGAAACTTTGGAAATTAAACAAACTTCTCTTTTAATTTTCCGAACCAATTGAATAACACTCAAACTAACGACTCGCGATCGAGTAAGAACTTTTGATCGAGAACAGCTCGGATAACATACAAGAATTCTCACAAATCGGGATTTTTATAGGTAACCAATTTCCCACTTTGGATATTAATTAATCCACCCTCATGCCGGGTGGAGAACCAATGACTTTTGTTCTTCATTCTGCATCTCGTCGAGGGGGATGAGACTTAACTTCCTTATTCTCAAAACTTTCTTCCCGTTTCATGTGTGCAATCCTTAGGATTGACCGTGTAATTAGGCGGCCCTTCTTATATTTAAATTCCTCGAAGCGAGGGTTTGTTTAACTGTTCCCACAGATGATGGAAATGAGGCGTTAAATTAAAAAATACACTTTACGATCATTTGCCCTATTTTATGGACATGTTTCGTTTGGCGGTGCAAATATATTTTAACCTCCCACTTCCTCCTGCACACGTGCAAGTGCAGTGTAAAATTAATTATATCGTATGCATTGACTTATAATCGATAAGCCGAAATAAGGGGCAAGAGCCCTTTGTGACTGAAAAGCCACCCGCACCTGCTGCCAGGGTTCTTGGGGATTGTTCCCGTCTTGTTAAATGATTTACTAGTCTTTCGATAAAGCAATGCATCGATATGTTAAGACTAAATCTTACCTAATTATTAAATTAAACAGAGGTATTCTTAAATTACCTCTATTTAATTATCTTAATTACAATGATCTATGTCGGAAATGAAAATACCTAAACCGTATTTTCGTGACGTCGGTATTTAAATAATATGAGCGGAGCGCGAGTTGTTACATTACTATGGAAACGGTGATTCTGACATACTATGCGTATTTTATATAAGATCTTCAGAAGTTCCCAACGATAAAAATCAATATTGCATGACCGGGGTATTCCATACCCCCCAGTCCCGGCAGCCTAAATGAGTTCCTGATAAGCATTCATTTGTTTTCATTACTCTAAGCCAACTCCGTAGCAAGGGTGGTTGTAATGGGGGCGCTAAACCTCGACAAAACCCAATAAATAATAGTTTAAAATTTTAAAAATGATAAGAATATTTTGGGCAAGGGGGGCACATAATATATTGAAATTTGCCTCAGGCGCCAGAAGATACGGCGCTGAATGTAATATCAGATAATCTGCATTAAAATAATAATCAAACTTTTCTATTCCATTCGGAACTTTTTTTCACTGTAATGTAGGTACGGTCCATTTTTTGAGGTGGATCAATCCTCTTTTTTCTCTTGCATTTACAACTTAACTTCTATACTTTCTATACTATGTATAGAAGCCTAATACTTCAAGTTTTTTCATTTTTACATTTTTAAATAACATAAATGGCCCATTATAGGACGATCTGAATCTATGCATGTTTGAAGCAGTGATACGACACAGCTCATTTGATATATTCTGCTCCTTAGTTAAAACGTCCTAACAATTTAATTTTCAGAAGAAAAATGACTATGCTGTAGATTCAAATTATTCGAATATTCAGACACGATTAATTTGAATATTCGAACACGCGAAAACTGCTACAAATTATTCAAAAGGCCAGGGAATTTAATAAAGAACTGTGATGGATAATACTAAGAGAGATGGGTGTCCCTATAGACATCTGATCCACCTAATCTAAAAATTATACGATAATGCAGAAGGAAGAGTCTAGGTAAAACAGCAGATTTCACAAACCTTCAAAATAAGAAAGGATGTGTAAGACAAGGATGCATCCTCTATCCCATATTATTCAACACATATTGAACATATCATGCGCAGAAGCCTAGAAAACTAGAATGACGGATTTAGAATTGGCTGACGACACTGATGCAATATTTGCCACCACGGAGGACGAAATACTCTAATTTATAAGTCAAATAAAAGAAATTAGCAGTACGGACTGCCACTCAAAATATAAATAACAAAATTATGATTGTATTAGACAGAGCAAACAATAACAGAGCTAATGCGATCCGAGGGCTCTTACATTGGTAATGAGAGCGGATCGTCGGCAGAAATCAGAAGACGAATACTGATGAGTAAAGTTACCATAAGAAGACTTCAGAAAATATGGAAAGACCAAATAATGATGCTCAACAGTGCCGTACGAACTTAATAATTATTATTACAAGGTAATGCGGTGCCGCTGCAAATTCGGGGTGCTTTTTGAGCAAAATCCAAATGTGAATTTTGAAGGCAAGGGAAGGATTTTTCGAAAAAACTTTTACTCTACATTTCACCTATAATTAGCCGGTCCGTTCGATTGGGAGGATAAAAAAATTTAAAAATCAAATATTAATATAGTAGATAGCTGTCGCAATTCATTCAGTGCGGCCTTCAGGCCGCACAATCACGGCCGACTAGTTTAATATATTTAATATAATTATATAGTTTCTTGCATACGGTAACAACAATAAAATTTTGCACGCTACTTGCTCGGAGCGATGCTGGTAAAATTTACAATTTCACATTCTTTTAAATGCTCTGACGTTTTTACCGTTGAGGTTTACACGATGGGAATAAAGACGCATTGAAGCTCAAAAAGATTCTCGATCGATTGATACCTATTCTCTAAACAAAATGTATTTAATTAAAACATTGTAAAATTTACCACCACCAAAAAATTTGCGCGAATAACTCGTTTTCTTCCTTAATATTAAAATATAAAAACTATTTTAATTATCAGCAACACTAAAATTCTGCGCGCTGCTTGCTCGGAGCGATGTAAGTAAAATTTACAATTTCACAATCTTTTAAACTCTCTAACTTTTTTAATCTTGGAATTTAAACGATGGAAATAGAAGCTCAAACGATTGGGGTAAAACTTTATTTAAAAAAGATTATCTACGTATTAAAAACAGCATTTCTACAGCCCCTCCTAAAATTATTCTAAAGAATTAAATTTTTATGAATAGCCTTTGGAACTCAAACGACTTGAATTGGAGCTCAAAGATTATCGATCGATTGACACCAATTTTTTAAAAAAAATTCTAATGAGGAGCTGTTTTTTCTACAACTTCCCCCGGTGCAAAAATTTTCAAAAATAACTTCGCGATGCGTGTGGTTCAAACGATTTCAATGAAAATTCATATCAGAGCTCAAACGTTTGATATTAATTTGGTTAAAAAATTCGCGACAGGCGGGGGGCCAGCGAAATGTACCTGAAGGTTACGGCTGCCATGATTTTGTAGCTTAAATTTACAGAAAACCGGTAGCGAGTCAAGCCATGTTCTTAGTGGGGTCAAATTGGAAATGTATATTTCAATGAACGTGGAAAGCCTAAAAATTCTCAAATTCTCTACTCAACAACACAATTTACTGGCTTGTTTGAATTAAATCGAACTATTCTTGACTAACGAGTAATAAATTTCCGCGAATATTCACTAAAATCGTTGCAAATTTCCTACGACATATTTGTTTACGTAAAGCCCGTGTTACATCAGGAAATTTCTGCGCAGAACTCTATACGTAACGCGCAAATATGGATCCGGACAATTAGGCGCGGCGCCGGTCATAAACAGATTAAATTGTTAATCTGTGGGAAGAGCACGAAAAACGGCACCCGGATTTAAAAAATTTCCTACAGATATTTTTTTTTTAGTTTAAAACATTTATTGATTAGTAAGTTTCTTACATACCTTATGTTGAAATTTATATAGTTATGGAGCGAACTTAAGCCCTTTCTACCATATTTAATTTAGTAGTGTTTGGCATATTTGTGCAATGGCGGCCGCTGATAAGTTACTCTGTGGTACCTGTAATGTTTTGTTTGTTTTGGCGGAGAATGCGCATGTGAGTTGTGCCGGAAGTTGTGGAAGGTGTTTTCACATGAATTGTGCTCTAGTAAAAAAGAGTGAATTGAACTGTTTGCTGCATAATAGCAATTTGAAATGGTTTTGTAGCGACTGTGCTGATATGGGTCAATTTGCTTTGAGTGGTGCGCTTGATAAGAGGTCGAATGTGTGTGATATGTTTGATGAATGTATGCGGATTATTAAGAACCAAGGAAATTTGATTATGGAATTGAAGGCCGATTTGAAATCTTTAATGAATAATATGGTTGTTAATCAGGGTCCTAATAAATCTGATAATGATGGTTCTGGAGTTGATAAAACTTCTTTGATTTCTGCTGTGGCTGGTGATGGTATGCCGCTGCCTGATGATCCAAAAATCAAGCAACTAGTAAGTCAGTCGAAACGACCTGTGAACAGAGTTAAGACCAGGTCAGATACCGTTGGTGCGGCAAACGGAAGAGCTGTTATCAGGAGTGACTCTTCTTCTAAAAATAAGAAGTCGGGTGTGGTTGCACCTGCTCCGCGAAACTCATGTGCCCCACCTGTAGATGTCGGCTCCTCTGATGGCGAGGCTGATGTGGAGTGGAAGTCTGTTACAACAAAGCGGGGTCGCAGAACATCTGGGGGAAAGTCTGTTGTCGTAATTGGCAGTAACATGGAATCGAAAATTCAGGCGCTACCTAAGAAGGCCTTCGTGTTTGTCTCGAGATTGTTGCCGGGGGTGAAGACAGAGACGTTGACCTCTGTGTTGAGGGAACGATTCTCTGAAGTTGAGTGTGAAACCATAACACCTAAATTTCCCCAACACTATTCATCTTTTAAAGTAACGGTGCATTTTAAGAATCTTGAAGAGATTATGGACCCAACCATATGGCCTGTTGGAGCATTGATAAAGCGCTATGTGCACATGAGGCCGAAGATTCAGCAGGATTTTTCGCGGAGTATGAAGGTGAAGGAGCAGGGGTAGGGCCTGCTATCACTTTTCAGGCTTCCTCACTTGGCTCGTCGGGGTCGGAGGCTGCGGTAGGTGAGAGGCTGGAGTCAACTGATGTAATCTCTGATGGCCTGAAGTGTGATTTCATTTTAATAAATATTCAAGGACTGACTTCTGCAAAGATTGATCAAATGAGTGTTGACTTTTGCGATATGCAACCAAATTTTATTTGTATAACTGAGACGTGGGCTACGTGTGAGTCAGTGGGCTCTTTCAGCTTCCAGGATTTTAGCATGGTTTCTTCCTACTGTAGAGGTGATGAGAGAGTGCATGGTGGTGTTGCGTTGTTTGCTCGGACGGGTTTGAACATTGTGCCTGTTGATCTGAGTGCCTATTGTAGCGAGATTGTGATTGAGCTCTGTGGGGCTGTGTGGTGTCTTCCGGAGGAGTCGGTTTTTGTTGTAGTCTGTTATAGATCCCCTTCTGGTGATCTGGATATGTTTATTGAAGTTTTGTCTAATGTTTTTGAGAATTTTTATAATGGCGGTAGGCATAAATTTGTATTGCTGGGTGATTTTAATGTGCACTTTCAGGATGGTAATGCTAATCGTAATGTTTTTGCATTGAGAGAACTTTTGTCATCTTACAATGTGTTTGACATTGTTGATATGCCTACGCGTCATAACTCTGTGCTTGACAATGTATTTGTTTCATGTAATCTTAATTTTAAGTTGTCATGTACGGTCTCGGACTGTGTCGTTTCTGATCATCGCTACATAGTAGTTTTCGGTTCGGCCAGCACTTTAAATTCTGTCGGGAGTTGTGAATCTCGCAAATACAACGAGAATAATTATAATAATTTTAAGGGTTTACTTGAAAACGAAAGCTGGTCGGAGCTGTATCTATGTGGAGATGATCTGCAGGCTTCTTTCAAGTGTTTTTATGATGTTCTTATGTATTATTTTAATTGTAGTTTTCCTGTTGTTAAGAAGAAGTTACAACCATCAAAAGGTTGGCTTAGTGACGAAATTAAGAAGTCTAGTTCCGAGGTTCGCAATTGGTTTTGTCTGCAGAAGCGTTTTCCTGCTCTGAGAGAGGTCTTCCTTGAGACTAGGCGGGCGCATGGTGCTTTGATTGGGAATGCCAAGCGCGATTATTATAATAAACAGATTTTGAACTCTGGAAACAGGAGTGCAGCGGCTTGGTCTGTCATTGCTCAGGTTACGGGTAAGCTAAAGTCACATAGTAATATTTTTTTAGAGTTTGGAGATGTTGTGGTTTATGATCCGGAGCAAGTATCTAATAAGCTTAATTCTTACTTTGTCGATGTGGTTGAGGAGACTGTTGCGAGTATTCCCCGGCCTCGGGATTCTCCCCCGCGGATCTCGGGAATTGTACAGAGCATGTGTGCTCTGTCGTATGGTGAGGCGGAGTTGTTGACTGCCTTGTCTGCAATGCGTGGGGTATCGTCGTCGGGTCCTGATGGTTTGCCTTGCAGTGTCTTGAAGGCTGTCCTGTATCTTGTCATCGAGCCACTCACATATCTTGTGAATTTGTCTTTCTCTTTGGGTGCATTTCCAGATTGCCTGAAGGTTTCTGCGGTGGTTCCGATACATAAGAGGGGCAAGATAACATCTCCCTCGAATTACCGCCCCATATGTCTGCCGCCGGCCATGTCGAAGAATTTTGAATACGCGATGCTGAATAGACTATTGTCCCATTTGGAGAGGCATGATGTTGTTGCGGAAGAGCAGCATGGTTTCCGTAGCTGCCGCTCTACTATGACGGCTGTCGACTCTTTTATGACGGTGGTTATGAATTCTTTTGATAGGGGTGAGCATCCTGCGGCTTTGTTCTGTGACTTGAGCAGAGCTTTTGACTGTGTTGATCATTCTATACTGATGGAGAAGCTGGCTAAGTATGGAATCAGGGGAGTGGTTGCTGAGTGGTTTCGTTCTTACTTGTCTGGTAGAACTCAGTTTGTGAAGATAGGTTACACCCGTTCGGATGGTGTTCGGTCCAATTTTAGATCTTCGTTCCTTCCTATCAACATTGGTGTGCCGCAGGGGTCAGTTTTGGGCCCAATTCTTTTCTTACTTTTTGTCAATGATCTGTTATCTTTCGTTGACTTTATGACCATTATGTATGCTGACGATACATCGTCTGTGGTGTCGGATGGGTCTCTGGGGGAGGTTCGTGGTGCTCTTAATCATCTTCTCGCACAGCTGAGTGGGTGGTTTGGTCATAATCGGCTTCGACTTAACTTGGCTAAGACTGGATATATGATGTTCCACAACATTCAGAGTCGACGGGATCTGGACCTTGATCTCCGACTGGATGATTGTGTGATTCCGCGGGGTCCAGCGTAAAATTCTTGGGGCTGCATGTGAATGAGGTGCTTGACTGGAGGGATCACTGTAGATACATTATGGGGCGCCTCAGTTCCATCTGTTATCAGATTAGATGCCTCAGAAGTGTTGTGGATGTACATATTCTGAGGGTGTTTTACTATGCGCATGTGCACTCTAGGCTATCCTATGGGGTCTGTTTTTGGGGTGGTTCTCCGATGGCTGGGAAGGTCTTTGTGTCCCAAAAGAGAATTGTTCGGTGTATCGCGGGGGTGGCATCTAGAAACTCGTGTAAACCGTTATTTAAACAACTTAAAATTCTTTCTCTTCCCTCTGTTTACATCTTCGAGCTCCTTGTCTATGTTTATAGAACCAAAGGTATTCATCAGCGGAACTCCGATGTTCATGACCACAACACTCGCGGTAGGGACGATTTCCGTCCTGCACTTCACCTTTCCAGTGTGACGAGGGGGTCTCCTGTGGCGGTGGGAACGGCCCTGTTCAATGCACTGCCTGTAAAAATTAAAAATTTGAAAACGGAACTATCGTTTAAAGCGGCCGTAAAGGGCATTCTCATGGAGCACTGTGTGTACTCGGTTCAGGAGTTTCGTGATCTGTTGAAATGTCTGTAATTGCATTTTGTATATGTATTTTTTCTTTTGTACTGCGTGACTTGTCCTATATATTGTAATTTAACAGGATTGAATATATATTATTATTATTATGAAAAGTGAAAAAAGGTTTGTTCGTTTCAGGAAAAAATTTAAAAACCTGAATCTACAGATATTCGGAAAGCTGAAGGTTTATATAGTAGATTTAAAAAAATATATTTGCGGTAAATTCATGTTTAACCCTCCAAAACAACCCTTGAAGTTGTTGAAAATTGGTAATTTTCCATAGCTCAACCAATCAGAAGCTCGCATTCGATTAGCAGCTGATTCACCACTGCATTCTGTTGACGGTACGCGTGGATTCATAATCTGATAGAAACCCTTAGGTGGACGTTAATCGGGCAACCTACATACCTTATTTATGGTCAGCGCCTAATTGTCCTAGACCGAGCAAATGCTATGAACTCGTCTCTGCGCAGAAATTTCCTGATGTAATACAAATACATGTAATTTAGTCCGATCAAGAAGCGTATATTTAAAAATGGACATAAAACGTGACAGAAGAAATTTAGTGCGTACTGAAGGTGCGAAAAACAATAATACCGTTTTCATCGATGCGCATACACGTAATAACGTTTTCAGTGCACCTCCAGTGCACACTAAATGTATCAGATAAAAACTCTAGAAGTTAAGGCTAGTGCGGAGTTAATATTTCAGATTCTGGGATCAATTTCGAGTTTGATTATGTAGTATAACGTCGCCTCAGAACCAGAGTATTCTATATCCATTTTTTTGACAAATTGAGTTATTTATGCCATTTTAATCTATGTTCATTTCTCTACAGTATAATGCAAAAAAAATGCCAAAATGTTTATTATTACCGTTAATTCAAAGAGGCAATTTTATTCTATATCCATTAACCATGCTAATATTTAGAACCAGAGTATTCTATGTACAAGCGACCAATTAGCTTACAGTAAGTTCTTGGATATAGAATAACCTGATCCCAACGTTTACACTGCATAATAATAATTATGCAGAAAAACAAATATATTTATATTACTGGCGCCATTCTCTTTACGTTCAAGAATAGGTTGATGCTTGTGCCCATTTGCAGTGCAATACATTATCATCTGTGATGTGATATTTTTGATTTCGTAGAATTCAAAAATATGTCAAAATAATATACCGTATATATAACTTGATATAACAAATAAATAGATATAAAAATAAAAATAAAGGGATAAAAACTTGTAGAGTTAGAGAATTTTATAATAGTCTATAGAGAATATTATGTTCTTCAACTTTGCTTAATGATAATTTTTCGTAAAAGTAGAAATAAGTGAGCTATAGGCAAAAAAAATCGCACTTTAGGGGACTAAAATCATCATTTGGGGGAAACGCCGGCTTGAGATTTTTATAAGACATTTTGAGGGTTTATTAGAACACTTCAATATACATCTTTGCTAAATTTCGGCTTGCCCGGACCTTCTGTAAGCTCAAACCAAAATTTCGGTTTCGTTTCTTGGAAGATACTATAACTTGGGCAAATTTTGAAAAAATCTATTTTTTTCTTCATTTTCCAACCTTGGCCACAATTTCAATTAAGTTATTATTAAAAGCATTTCCCGTGCCTGAAAACATTTCTCTCCCTGCAACGAATCAATATTGTGCCATTTTAAGGGTGGGTCGTGCTTTCGGTCAATAATTTAAGTATTAGTGTGCCATGGAAAAATATGAAAAAAAAACTATTTTATAGAGAATTTTATGCTCTTCAATTATGGTCTGATCATAATTTTCCATACAAGCATAAATAAGCGAGTTATCGGCAAAAAATCGCGTTGGGGGAGCTAAAACCCCCGATTGTGGGGGATGCCGGCGTGGGATTTTATGGGATTTTTGGGAGGTTCATTAGAACACTCCAATGTACATCTCTGCCAAAATTCAGCTTGCCCGGAATTTTTGCAAATTAAAAAAATTCCTTGCCTGGACTATGATGCTAGTTTGGTTTCGTTTTGTTTTGTTAATTTCGTTTAGTTAACCAAATAGGTGTTTTTTTGTATTTAAACATGTAGTTAATATACAAATAAAATTAGATAATATCGAAAAATATTTTATTTAAAAACTATACAATAGTTATAAACCAAAATGTTGGATATAGAATAAAATGACTTCAGAAAAATTTGTTATCGCGTGCAAATTTATTCTATCTCCGTTTTTCTTTTTTTTTTAATTTGATTTAATTTAAATTTTATAATTAAAATTTGTAAACTAACCACGAAAAGCGACTTGTGGGGTTATCTGTTATTAACTTTTTCAATTGAAATTATGTCAAAATATCCTAATGAAGAGTGAGGCAATAGAGAAACTTTAAACAGCTGTACTGTAAAATTTATAAAAATGGAGATAGAATACTCTGGTTCTGACGCGACGATAAGACAGACAAACCCTTTGTGAGTTTTGGAAACACCCGGTGGAGTACAAAAGGTTATCAATAGATGGCGCTACTAAATTGGCAGGAAAAATAAATAGCTAAAAAAAAAAAGAAGAATAACAACAATAAAGCAATTTAGACTTCAAATTAAGTAGCAGCATCTGTTGATTGCCTTCTCAACTACAAAAGGTGTTTCCAAAACTCACGAAAGGTTGAAATGTAATAACATTTATTAATTACGTGGCTCGAAAATACCTTACAAGTACGCATTATATCGGTTATAGAACATAGGGCATATGGTATGGTACTTAGGGGTCGATTGGCCGCAAGGGCCTTTCAGAACTGCGACCAGTATTGATCTTTTGTTCACCCTACTAATTAGGTATTCAGAAATTTCAAATTTGCTAGCAAATCACAGAATATTCCTGAGAGGCTTTGTTGTACCTCCTTGGGTTTGTCCCAGATATTTTAGCCTGGATCGGGCTAAGGCATCACAGCTACAAAGAAGATGCCGGGCTGTTTCACCACATAGCCTTTCTGTTCACTGGAGAGCAGAGTTAAGAAACTTCCATACTAGTTCCGATATCGAACCAGAAATTTTCCGCTCTGTAACTCAACCAGCAATCACAGTAGGCCACTGCTGTGGTCGGAGACGGCCATAGATGAAGATAAAGTCAGAAAGAAATTTTTGACTCTCTCCGGATTTGAACCGGGGTCTATAGCATTAGTAGTACATTGCTGTAACTACTAGACCAGGGGTCGGCAACCTTTTGAGATGGAAGAGCCAAAAGTTACAATTTACAAAATTTCCCAGTTTTTAAAGAGCCACTAACATTTTTGTAGATTTGATTTAAAATAAATAGCTTTAAATATGAAATAATATTTATTCATATAAAAATAGGTATACAAATGTTTCGCACAAAACATATTAAAGTATTTTAGCTAGCTCTGCTAGAATAATAAAATTAGTAATCAAATATGAGTGCCTCAATTCGCGGCAATTCTTTTAGAGCTGTCCACTTGTGCAGCGTGACGTGCATACTTTTCTGGACCTCCAACTCTTCTAACTTACTCTTGAATTCTGTGAACTTGCCACTCCACAAGTGTTTGGTTTTAAAATCCAGCAATTGCATTTGAAGCGAACCAGCATCAATTCCAAATGGCTCAATGTTGATCTCATTTGTATTTGTGTTGAGAGGATTTACTATGAACGCCAGAGTACTTGCGTTTGTTTTGAATTGCTTAAATCTCTCAGCGAATCCATCCTTCATTTTGTTTATAGCCATGCTGAAGTAATTCGTGTCTATAGTTGCATTGGTTTCTTCACGATATTGAGTCCGATTTTCGAAATGAAGTAATTTACCGCTCTCCATGTCTTCGACAAAAAGAAGTAATTTATTTTCGAAACAAACCACTTCTTCAAGCAAGGCAGAGGCTAGGTTTCGCTTTCCTTGCAGTTTTACATTAAGCTCATTTATTTTCTTTGTGATATCCACCATGAAGTTGAATTTTTGCAGCCATTTGTCTTCTTTCAATTCGCGATGGACAATGCCTTTTTCATTGAAAAATGTTTTTGTTTCACTCAAGCAAGAAGCAAAACGTTTCAATAGAGACCCCTGGAAAGCCATTGCACTTTATTTTGCAGAAGTAGGTCAGAATACTGGCTTTCTATTTCTTTAAGAAATTCCTTAAACTGGCGATGGTAGAGTGCTTTTGCCAAAATGCTGTTAATGATATTAATTAGCAAGTTCACGACCTCAACTATTTCGGCCGGAAATGTTTGGGCACAAAGCGCCTCTTGATGAATTGTGCAGTGAAACATTAAAATTTCGTTGTTTATTTTTTGCCGAAGAATTGTTGTTACCCCTTTATGTATTCCTGTCATACTTCTGGCTCCATCAGTTGCTATGGAAACGATTTTATTTATATCGATTGCATAGTCTTCCAGGCATTTTTGCACAGCATTCGCTATATCTTCTCCACGAGTTTGCCCTGAGAGCGGCAGCAATCCTAGCAGTTCTTCTAGTGGATAATATAATTATTAATATTTGCACATGGAACTGGAGAGCCGCATCTCGACATCGAAAGAGCCGCAGGTTGCCGACCCCTGTACTAGACCAATGACCGTCTCAACATAGGGCATAGGCGCCTCTCCTCAATATTTAATTAAGTAAGTTTCGTGAAGTGGAAGTTGAATAAGTTGCAGAATAAAATTTTCAAAACTTTAGTCAGACTATTCGGGAGTAGGTCAACTCGGCAGAAGGTACAAGGGATAGGTTAATCCTACCGGTCAACTGGGCAAATGAAAACCAGAGGCCGTTTTAATTTTGGGTCAGCTCGGCAAACGCGCTGAATAATGCTATTTCGAGGGTCTCTCACATCCCGGTTTCCTTGATCTGTCGCGCCTCTCGTATGTTTAGCGCCCGCCGCGTAGCGGCTCGGAGCACGAAAAACCTCCTGGAGATGCGGAGCATCGGAGGGTAGGTTTTTTGATGGTCGCAGTTCTGGCCAAGCCAAAATTTATTACTTTGCCGACTTGGTCTATGTATTTCCAGGTAGAAAATTTGGACCCGGATTAAATATCTGACCATTTGCCGAGCTGGCCTACAGCCGACTATTCTTAGACACCATAAAGGCAAAAAAAATTTGAGGGAATAATGGGAAATTTATCTATTATCGCTTATTCTGCAAAAACTAAGCGAGTTAGCGACAAAATTAGAAGAAATTTTTTTCAAATGCCTCAAGTTTATTTAAGATTGCTGGAAACAACATAAACACTAAATTAAATCTGTGTAAACGGTAATCTGATGGTGGATCAGTGACGTCTTCCCGATCAGATAGAAAGTCATCCAATTTTTTTTAAATAGCAACCGCTTTTTCTCTAGACATCTTTTGAAGAGTTCATAATCCTGATTGTCCATTCAACATCTTTATAAAATAGCTGCTACTTCACAAATTCGAAGAAGGTCATGAAATTACATCGATTGATTTTATAAAATTCTCTGCTGCTCGTTTTTAAAAAAAAAACAAGGGCATGTTTAGCGAAATTTCTAGGTGTTACACTTGATCAAAATCAAAATACACTTGAACAAAAAAAATTTATTATTGCATCAACATCATTTAAAAATGGTTAAAAGAAAATAATACACAAATTAAAAATTGCTGTGAGGTTGTTGATCTAAGGCAACTCTTATTCTATCAAAACAATCAGATAAAGGAAAAATTGCTTTTTTTCTTTCATTTCTATAGTACTACATAAAATTTCAGGTGCACGCGTTTGTTATCGTGAAAAAATGAAAGAAATGGAAAAATAATAAACAATTTTAGGCATTTGTCCTTTATTCACTAACCACTTAAATATTACAATAAAATAAAATCACCTCGAGTCTGAATTCTCCACCTGAAACAGAAATTTGTGTAAGTAAATTTATATAGTACTTGGAAGTTTTAAATGTTAATTGAAAGTTAAATCAGAGAAATCAAAGATGGTATAACTATCAGCATCGTCCCAGACTAAGAGTGGTGCATGAACCAATCATCATAAAATTAATTTTTAGAAAGAATAAAAAATTAAAATAAAAACTCACCAGGTAATGAAAATAAAATCACCTCGGGTCTGAATTCTGGATACTCCACCTCACCTGAAACATAAATCTGTGTAAGTAAATTTATATACTACTTGGAAGTTTTAAATGTTAATTGAAAGTTAAATCAGAAAAATCAAAGATGGTTTAACTATCAGCAACGTCCCAGACTATGAGTGGTGCATGAACCAATCATCATAAAATTAATTTTTAGGAAGAATAAAAAATTGAAATAAAAAATCACCAGGTAATAAAAATAAAATCACCTCGGGTCTGAATTCTGGATACTCCACTTCACCTGAAACATAAATCTGTGTAAGTAAATTTATATACTTGTGAAGTATTAAATAATGTCAATTGAAAGTTAAATCAGAAAAATCAAAAAAGGTTTAATTATCAGCATCGTCCCAGACTAAGAGTGGTGCATGAACCAATCATCATAAAATTTATTTTTAGGAAGAATAAAAAATTGAAATGAAAACTCACCAGGTAATTCAACTTTACTGCATTGGAAATATCGCCATGCAACCATTCGAGGTCTATAAACAAAAACAACACAATTTTAGAACATGTAAATTCATGAAACATTATTGTAATATGAAAAATATAATCAGACATCCAAGGAAGAGTAATTTAATCAAAATGTATTCATCTAATACGTGCATAATATTCATCATAATAACTGAATCAAGTAAATAAAAAAAACTAAACATACCTTAAAATAAAAACAAAAATTCCGGTGTGTTCATTCTAGCAGCATAGGGGAAATCTGTAAATAATAGAATTTTTATAATAATTAAAAAAACAATAGAAGACTGACTATGTACATAGTACACATCAGACATCCAAGGAAGAATGACTAATCAAAATTATTCATTTAATACATGCATAATATTCATCATGGTAATTTAACATAAAATAAAACAAATAAATTTAACATACCTATATCAAGCAACTATAACATGATCCTGGTTGTTGTGTCAATTCTATCAGTAAGAAGAAATCTATAAAGAAATCAAGATTGTAAAATATAACCACAGCAATAAACGATGTATTATGCTAAAACATATCAGACATCCAAGGAAGAATGACTAATCAAAAGTATTCATTTAATACGTGCATATTATTCATCATAAAAACAAGATATTCAAAACTAAGAATAATATCTTACCTAAAAATAACAGGAATCTTGCCATAATCTTCAGGGGGGCAACTCTGAAAAATATAATCTTAATTATGTAAATTATAAAAGACCATAAAGAAACTTGTAATTAGGAAAATGTCAGACATCCAAGGAAGAATAAATAATCAATGTGATTTCAGTCAAAATTTAAAGCTTCATCATTAAAATGTTTAAAACAGAACTTACGAGGGGAACCTTTGAACTGTAACGCTAATTTTAATATATATGTAGTTGATATACAATTAAAGAAAACCAAAAATTATTGAACACAGTGTTTTTTTAAGGTGCTAAGAAAATTGGTTTTTGAGAAATTTGGACTTTATAAAGTTTTTACATTATTGATAAGTTCAGAAAATATACTAAAAACTAAATAGGTGCACAGCCCAGTGGTTTTTGTACTTGCATACAGATTTTGTTGCACGTATATCAGGAGTTCGAATCCCCAATGTGAAAGTTTTTTTTTTAATTTTAACTTAATTTAAATAAGTGGTTCTTTTACTTATTGTTTATTCTTTTACAATAGTAAAAGAACCACTTATTTAAATTAAGATAAAATTAAAAAAAAAAAACTTTCACAATGGGGATTTGAACTCCTGATATACGTGCAACAAAATCTGTATGCAAGTACAAGAACCACTGGGCTGTGAACGTTAGTTTTCTGAACTTCAGGGCGGCCACTAGCAATAAGTAACATTTATTTATGAATTTATGGCACTCAAAGCAAAAATTTATGGCAAATTTATGGCCGCACCCCGAGGGGGGAACTCCCTTTATACCTCGCCCTATCTAGACAAATTACAAAAAAATGTGTGCATATTTCAAGCTAAAAAGAAACCAGTTGGTGCTCAACCAACTTTTTTCAGGGGGGAGCAATCCTCAATTTGCCAACTGAATCAACTAAAATTGCCTGGGTATAAATTGGGACATAACAAATGGATCATTTCATAAATAATAAAAATATAATTTTCCCTATAATAAAAATTCTTAAACTTAAAAAAAATAAAAACATTTTATTTTAAAAAATATTCAATATTTTCAGGCCGGCCCGGCCCTGCAAACACATCTTGTGTTGTTTAAAAATTTATATTTATAGCAAAACCGTGTTGTAGTACCTAAAGCAATTTTTGAGGAATCTTACAACTTTTAGGACAAATATTATTGTCCTTGATAATCGCGGCCCTAAATAAAATAATTATGAATAATTAACCCTTTCACAAGTTTACCCACATTGGGTAAAAGAATGAAGAAAATACTTTCAGAAAACCACAAATTTGTGGGTAAAACATGAAGAAAATATTTTCAGACCCCCACAGATTTGTGGGTAAAAAATGAAGAAAGAAAAGCAAAAAATTTGTTAATAACACATCACATAAATTTTTATATAATATAACTGTATAAGATATAATTTTTACCAAATTTGATCACGGAATGAGCATGGGTTCTGTTACTATAAATAATTTAAGTATTTTAAATTTTTAATTTTAACTAAAATTTATGATATTTTATGGCAAAGTCGTAAAATTTATGATTTTTATGGCAATTTTCAAAATTTATGATTTTTTATGAATTTATGGCAAGTGGCCACCCTGGAACTTATCAATAGTGTAAAAACTTTAAAGTCCAAATTTCTCAAAAACCAATTTTCATAGCACCTTAAAAACACTGTGTTCAATAATTTTTTGTTTTCTTTCATTGTATATCAACTATATATCTGTACCTCGGAGGTAAAGGGCACTATGTCCATTTTCCTAATTTTTCAGGAGAGCTGGTTAAAGTTTGTTTTGAAATTCAACCACAAATGTCTTAAAAATTGATTGGAATGTTGCAGGCCGGCCACTAGCAATAAGTAACATTTATTTATGAATTTATGGCACTCCAAGCAAAAATTTATGGCACTCGATACAAAAATTTATGGCAAATTTATGGCCGCACCCTGAGGGGGGAACTCTCTTTATACCTCGCCCCATCCAGACAATTTACAAAAAAATGTGTGCATATTTCAAGCTAAAAAGAAACCAGTTTCGTGAATTACCCCTGACTATTGTATTAATAGTCAGGGACGTGCTCAACCAACTTTTTTCAGGGGGGGAAGCAATCCTCAATTTGCCAACCGAATCAATTAAAAATTGCCTGGGTATAAATTGGGACATCAAAAATAGATCATTTTATAAATAACTAGCTGGCACAGTCGGCCGCCTTTAGCCATCTAGACCGTGTCGAATGTGGTTGTTCGGCCTCACTCCAAGGTTCTGCCTATGTTTCTCGTAGCGTTGTAAATAACTTTTACACCAAATTTGGTTAAGATTGGTCAAATAGAAACGTAAAGCACGTGTATTTGCATTGTCGATCGGTTGACAGCATTCATTATTGTTTTTTAAGTTGATTTTGAGTAGCCTGCCTTCCTTTAAGGAATCTCGATAATCCATTCATGCGCGTCCCTGTGGGACGCGCATGAATGGATTATCGAGATTCCTTAAAGGAAGGCAAGCTACTCAAAATCAACTTTCCTTTCCTTTGCGAATTTTTGCACTATTTCAATACAAAAACATGCGCAGGGACCTACATAATAACTGTGCCAAATTTGGTTCCAAACGGTCTAGGAGTCTATAGGGAACATAAATACATCCATTTTAGGCTTCTATACAAAGTATAGCAAGAAGCCTTATGATCTGGCTCCGTGTCCGTCTGTCTGTCCGCATAATTCAAAATCATACAGAGCGTTTCAAATCGTGTTGGAAATACTCTGTGTGTATAGAGGTCTAAGAACTGGGTAGCCAGTGCGCTACTTTTTTATATATATAATAAAAATATAATTTTCCCTATTAAAAATTCTTAAACTTAAAAAAATAAAAACATTTTATTTTAAAAAATATTCAATATTTTCTTACAACTTTTAGGACAAATATTTGTCCTTTATAATCGCGGCCCTAAATAAAATAATTATGAATACTGAACCCTTTCACCGGTTTACCCACAAATTTGTGGGTAAAAAATGAAGAAAATATTTTCAGAACCCCACAGATTTGTGAGTAAAAAATGAAGAAAGAAATGCAAAAAATTTGTCAATAACAATCACATAAATTTTTATATACAAGATATAATTTTTACCAAATTTGATCATTGGATGAGCATCGGTTCGGTTACTAAAAATAATTTAAGTATTTTAAATTTTTAATTTTAACTAAAATTTATGATAGTTTATGGCAAAGTCGTAAAATTTATGATTTTTATGGCAATTTTCAAAATTTATGATTTTTTATGAATTTATGGCAAGTGGCCATAATACATTATTGATAAGTTCAGAAAATATACTAAAAACTAAATAGGTGCACAGCCCAGTGGTTTTTGTACTTGCATCCAGATTTTGTTGCACGTATATCAGGAGTTCGAATCCCCAATGTGAAAGTTTTTTTTTTGTAAAAATACTTAATTGTTAAACTTAAAAATAATTTTTTTAACAATAGTAAAAGAACCACTTATTTAAATTAAGATAAAATTAAAAAAAAAAAACTTTCACAATGGGGATTCGAACTCCTGATATATGTGCAACAAAATCTGTATGCAAGTATAAGAACCACTGGGCTGTGAAAAACTAGCGTTACAGTTCAAAGGTTCCCCTCGTTAGTATATAAATTGGAAATCTTTTACTCACCTTATAGCAGAGGAAGAGTAGAAGTATGTAGATAAAAGGAACTGCTCGCATCTAAAATAAATTAAAAACATTAAAAATGGGTGTCGTTGTAATAAGAAAATTTTATTTTAGTTTTCAGTCAGTAAAATCTATGGTACAGTTGTCTGCATCGTCCCAGACTAAGAGTGGTGCATGACCAATCATCATAAGTGATTGAATTTTAAATGGTGTAAAAAAATGATAAATAATCTTACCTGAAAGTAATCAAGAGTGTGAACCCCAATTAGCATTGTGAAGATGTTGAATGGCCTGAAAAAAGAACAAAAATTAAGCAATCACAAAATTGAAATAAAATATTTGGGGAAATTTTGTTTTTATTATCAGACAGCCAAGGTTTTTTCAACACTTTAAAATAAGAAATCTACTATTTTATCATCATAAAAATCATACTGGGTTAGTGTATAATAAAACATTTTGCTTACCAATTATAGGCAACTTTTTCTAGCTTATCTTCAGATATTACAGTTTTGTACTCGAAACCTGAAAACTAAAATTTTAAATTAGAATAACGCCATAAGGTAACTAAAGAAAATTTAATGAACTGAATCAGACAGCCAAGGGAAGCTGCGTTATCAACATAATTAAATTAAGTATAAAAAATTTTTGTCATCATAATATACGAAAAATCAAAAAACCTCAAAATGCTCTCAAAAATAATAAACTTACCATTAAAAATCTTCCCATCGAATTGATAAATTTCTTGCTTACCTACGAAAAAAAAAAATTAATTTCAAAACTGACAATTAATATAAACAAAAACCTTACCTGGTGCTACCTAAAATAAAAGATTAAAAGAAATGAAAGGTTACAAAAATAAAAAAACCATAGTAGTAAAATGTTTTATTTTAAATTCATTGTCCAAATGAAATACACAAGAGTCTTAAACTTATCGCTTTCTGCGTAATTGTAACGAGTTTCTCCTACGCCATGCTGCTCTACGAGAACCACCAATGGTTTGTGAGTAGCGATGACCTTTGCCAAGACCTCTGGATGATTTACCGGCAGAAGTTTTACCACGTAATTCACGGTGCTTGTGAACATTAGCCACTATCCAGTTGGCTTTAGGATCGTGACGAATAGCCTAAACAAAGAGTTACGGTAACTCCTGAATTATTAGTAACTTTAATGCTAACTTACATTGTGAGCTGGATCAATCAAAATAACTTCAAAGTATTTGTATGATGAATCTTGGGCAACCCAGTAAGAATTCAATACCCTGAGGGCTGCGCAACGCCTTCCAACACGTTCCTATAAAACAAAACCAAGTTTCAAAAAGGTTCACAGTAAAACTTAAAGCTATGATGTTGACGAAGACATCAGACATCCAAGGAAGAATATTTAATCAGCATCGCTCATAAATATAATATGTGATCATCATTAAAGTGAACGAAGTCAAAAATTAAAAGAAAATCTGCAAAACTTACTTCGGCAAGTGATTGTAAATTACGGGTTGGTTTCAACTGGTTAACACCATGGCTCTTGGGTTTACCATAAGTGGCACCCTTAGGTACTGGGCGCTTACGTCCTCCACGTCGCACACGAATGCGGTAAATAACGTAACCTACAAAACAAATTTTCCACATAAATTCAATTTGTGATATTAAATCAACTAATTTTACCTTGTTTGGCACGATATCCTAACCTACGAGCTTTATCAGGTCTGGAAGGCCTGGGCGCACGGTGCATCTTGGTAAGTTGGCGATATTGCCATACGCGAATTCTGAGCAGGAAACGCAAAACATCGCTCTGTTTTTTACGATACAACTCCTGAATATACTTGTAAGCCCCCATGACTACCTAAAAGTTATAAAATATATCAAACGTGTTCGAACACTGAACTATCTAACCTCAAAAACTTCAAATAAGAAATTTACGTTATTTGCTTGTAATGTGACAAAAAGTGAAATTGTACTATTTTTAACGAGCAATTAAGAATGAAATGGAAATAAACTTATTAATCGATGACTTACTGTTGCAAAAATAAAATAAAATGTAATAGAATACTTGAAACTTACCTCGATGGAGACGCACACTGATAAAAGGAAACACCAAGAAAACACTAACCAAAAATAACCAACTTTGAAGATCCATCTAGTGGCAAAATGTCGTATAACTTAAGCGCAAAATTTAAATTTAAATTAATTTATTTCGAAGTTGTAAATTTTTGTTATTTAAATGTTGAGAAAACTTTTAATTTTACTCTTTATGTAGGTTTATCGTAATCCCGACCGATGTTTGGCTACAAAAATTAATAAAAACCTGGGTTGCACAAAAAGATTACGCTGCCTGAACATATTTTACCAATTTTGCAACGAAGAGAACTAAGTTTCATATTTTTTAATTTATTTATTTATTTATTATAACCTACGTGTATTTTATTTTATTTCATTGTAAAGTAACAAAAAAAAGTTGAAAGCAGGGGCGGTTTGAGGCGCATTTCGCCAGCCCTCTCCATTGCGAATTTCGGATCCAACACCTATTTGTACTTTTTTTATGTTCGTTTGAACCTCTTTCCTTTTTTAAATATTTCAAAATTTCGTTGGGAGGGAAGGAAATGTTGGCCCCCAAATTTTGAATCCAAAATAGTCTCCATCATTTGGACCTTTTATTTTTGATTGCCCCCCCACCCTTTAATTTTCGAGATATTTAGAAATATTGACGCGCAAATTGGATTAACAAGATTTTTAATTTATAAGGTTGTAGAAAATAAATAGGTTTTTAATTTTAGGCTTCTATAGCATGTATAGAAAGAAGCCTTATGATCTGGCTTCGTGTCCGTCTGTCCGTATAATTCAAAGCCAAACAGAACGCTCCAAATTGTTTTTTAATAAATTGCTAATGAATTCGTGTCATTATTTTGATTTCAATCGCAGCAGTCGCTTGATATAATCTCTGGTTCCATTAGATTTTATATCGCTAACCAATTTCTGTTCCCAGATATTTTCCTCATACAAGTTTTGTATCTTTAGTCCAGGCAAGGAATGTTTTTAGTTTGCAAAAAATCCGGGCAAGCTGAATTTTGGCAGAGATGTACATTGGAGTGTTCTAATGAACCCCCCAAAAGTCCCATAAAATCGCACGCCGGCGTCCCCCACAATCGGAGGTTTTAACTCCCCCAACGCGATTTTTGCCGATAACTCGCTTATTTATGCTTGTATGAAAAATTATGAACATACCATAATTGAAGAGCATAAAATTCTCTATAAAATAGTTTTTTTTTCATATTTTTCCATGGCACACTAATACTTAAATTATTGACCGAAAACATGACCCACCCTTAAAATGGCACAATATTGATTCGTTGCAGGGAGAGAAATGTTTTCGGGCACGGGAAATGCTTTTAATAATAAATTAATTGAAATTGTGGCCAAGGTTGGAAAATGAAGAGAAAAATAAATTTTTTCAAAATTTGCCCAAGTTATAGTATCTTCCAAGTAACGAAACCGAAACTTTGGTGTGAGCTTACAGAAGGTCCGGGCAAGCTGAAATTTGGCAAAGATGTATACTGAAGTGTTCTAATAAACCCCCAAAATGTCTCATAAAAATCCCAAGCCGGCGTTCCCTCAAATGAGGATTTTAGCCCCCTAAGTGCGGTGTATCGCCTACAGCTCACGTATTTTTTACTTTTACGAAAAATTACCGTTAAGCAAAGTTGAAGAACATAAAATTCTCTATAACTTGTGGCGCTGCAGGTAGTACTACAATACATACTGTAATAGGCAAATTAAACTTTGTTCAATGGTAATGTTTAGTAAAAGTAAAAATACGTGAGCTATAGGCGAAAACCGCACCTAGGGGGCTAAAATCTTCATTTGGGGGAACGCCGGCTTGGGATTTTTATGAGACATTTTGGGGGTTTATTAGAACACTTCAACATACATCTTTGCCAAATTTCAGCTTGCCCGGACCTTCTGTAAGCTCAAACCAAAATTTCGGTTTTGTTACTTGGAAGATTGTGACGGATTTTTGGAATCCGCCACTTACGGTCAACCCTGTATGTCATATTATTCTTTTAAAGGCGCATGAGATCCGCGCCGAGGTAGGGATTGTTCAAACTGCGCAAAAGGACAGTCTTGTGTCAGCTTTCGATCGAGCAAGAAGTCTGGTGTGAGCTCTCGAACGAACAAGATAAGCCTGGTGAATTTTCAAGCAAAAATGTCGACTTGTATCTGCTGTGGAATAATCATGGGCTTTTGGGTTACGAAATTAACGGGATGTGGAGCGGAGGTATTCCTTCAGAACATTATTTGTTGCTGCAGACTCATTGGAGGTCTGAAATATCTTAGTTGATGGAAAATGGCGGATTTTCCCCATATCGGACGTTTCTTGGTCGATTCCTACTGCCCATGCTGTCTTTAAAGGTTTGGTTTCTGTTCAGATTGGTAAGTAACAGAATTTGTTACTTAATTGTTTCACAGTGGTATACTTTGGTCGACTAGGACAAATTTTGCTCCGTCCACCTGGAGTCGCTGTCGTTTGAATTCACCCTTGGCTGATTTATTGTTTTTTTAAATGTTTTAACATTTTGGTTTTTCTATTGCTTTATTGTATTTTTGATTTGAAGGTTTTGCCGAGATTATTATTTGTTTGCAGCTTTTGTGTTTCTGCATAGAGGTGATTAAAGGCAATCTTATATCTTTTACGCTCGCACGCGTGGTTATGGATACTGTTATAAATGCGACTTCGATAGACGGGAATATTTCTAACCGTTTATGATTTTCTTTCTTGAAATTAAAACGAGTTACGGTTATAGCTAATACTTGTATTTAAAATTAAAACGAGTTACGGCTAATAGCTAATACTTGTATTTATTCTTCGATCGTAAAAATAGGGTTGAAAATTTCTACAAGTAATAACAAATATCAAATAAAGTAAAAATAACAACAAGATAGTACTTACAATTTCTGCCTTTACCGATCTACATTCTAAACTGATCTTTTCCAGCAAGCAAGCAAGCATGGTTCGCGAAGCGGAGCACGTGCTGGGCGGAGCCCAGCTTTGTCTCCTCCAACGCTCAAAAATTGAATAAAAACTCTCGTTGAAGATGTAATATGGGTTAAAACCCTGAAAAGGCGTTGAAGCCAGTCGCATTTTGCCCCGAGAGGCATGATATTAATAGAGTAAAATGAAGAAAGAATAAAAATCCTCAGACCGCCGGGTGAGGCCCGGTTGTCCATGATCCATGCTTGATGCGAAGTGTGGGCTCACAAAATAAAAATGCCGCTGTTATCGAAGGTCGCGAGGGGGATGGAGCGAAAGCACATGCACCAGGGTACGATCTGCTCCCGTACGTTTTTTGTTACCTCGACGATATTATTATTGTCACCGACACTTTCGCGAAACATCTAGAGATTCTGGAAGAAGTTTTTAAACGTTTGCGGGCTGCCAACATAACGGTTAAAAGGGAAAAATGCCAGTATTGTCGTCCCCAACTTAAATATTTAGGTTATGTAGTCGACAAGAGAGGTCTGCACGTTGATCCAGACAAAGTAAAGGCTATGCTAGATTTGCCGGCTCCTAAGAATGCTAAGGGCGTCCGCGGTATAGTAGGTACTTTCAGTTGGTACCGACGTTTCATCCCTGAGTTCTCCTCAATTATGTCCCCGATAACTGGCTTGCTCAAAAAATCCAACAAAAAATTTGAATGGTCGGAAGATTGCGAAAAAGCTTTCCGTAACATTAAAGCAAAATTGGTATCAGCACCAATTTTAAGTTGTCCGAACTACGATCTTCCTTTCGATGTGCAAACGGACGCATCAGGTTGGGGAATCGCGGCCGTGTTAAGCCAACCGCACCCTGAGGGCGAAAAGGTGATATCTTATATTAGTCGGTCCTTGACAGCTCAGGAGAAGAAATACAGCACTACCGAACGAGAGTGCTTAGCGGTACTATTTGCTCTCGAAAAGTTCAGACCCTACATCGAAGGGGTGCCTAACGTTACTGTCATCACCGATCACTATAGCTTGGTTTGGTTATCAAACCTCTGCGATGTTAACGGGAGGCTAGCGCGATGGGCTGTCAAAATGCAGCAATTTGATGTGAAAATTGTTCACCGTAAAGGTAAAGAACACGTCGTGCCGGACATGTTAAGTCGCAGCGTCCCGGTGGTCGATGCGGTGAACGTCAAAACAGATCGCGATGTGGAAGATCGTTGGTATTCCAAAATGAGGAATAAAATACTGAGCGACCCGTTGAAATTTCCTCAGTGGAGAGTGGAGGACAACAAATTATATAAATATGTACGGCCAATGTTCGCCAATTTATCTCAAAATTGGGAATGTTGGAAGACAGTGGTGAAAAAAATCGAAAGACGTGATTTACTCGTTAAGGCCCACTGCGATCCTACGTCGGGACACACGGGTGTGTACAAGACATATGCGCGTCTAACGAACCTATACTATTGGCCGAAGATGAGGTGCGATGTAAAAAATTTTGTTAAGGCTTGTTCGGTGTGCGTCCAACTGAAAGCTCCGAATAAAGTACAAGCGGGGTTCATGCTTTCGCATCCGATGCCTTCCCAACCGTGGGAGGTCATTTCTTCCGATTTAATGGGACCGTTCCCCAAGTCTAAGAGTGGTAACCGTTTCTTGTTAGTAGTTACAGATTACTACAGTAAGTTTGTTTTAACGTTCGCGATGAGAAATTCTCTAGCCGGTAACGTGGTTAAAAGAATAGAGAACGAAGTTTTTCTTATGTTCGGGGTACCGAAGATTGCTATCAGTGATAACGGGCCTCAATATATTAGCAAGGAATATAAATCTCTACTGAATAGATATGGCGTTCAAGGTAAATATACGCCGTATTATCACGCCCAATCTAATCCGACTGAACGCGCGAACAGAACGATAAAAGGGATGATTACCTCGTATGTGGGAGATGACCATCGAACGTGGGATGAGAATCTCGCGAAGATTTCCTGCGCTATTCGCAACGCAAAAAGCGAAGCCCACGAACAAACGCCCCATTACGTAAACTTCGGTAGGGAAATAATATTATCCGGTAAAGATTGGGAACGGAAAGACATATTCAGTAACAACGAACCCATTAAAGATGCCTGTAGGGTTAAAGGTTTAAAAGAACTATTCAATTTTGTGCAAAACAAATTGATAGCAGCGGGGAAAAGGAATAAAAAAGTTTACGATCTCAGAAAGAGATCGGAACAATTCGAAATTGGTCAAGGGGTGTATCGCAAAAATCGCGTATTATCTAGTGCGGCTGATAGATTCGCCAGCAAATTAGCTAAAAAGTACGTTGGTCCATTTTACATTAAAGAGAAACCATCTCCATGGACATATGTGCTTGAAGATCAATTTGGAAACAACAAAGGGTTATGGCACTCAAGCGATTTAAAGGCAGAACCTCCAGAATTAGATCATGCAAAATAGATGATTTGCATATAGAATTTTTTTTTGTACATATTTTATTTAGTTTTGGGTTAATTATTTAGTTTAGTTGAGTAGCAGCCACAGGGCATGAGTAGGTGTACCAGAAACCTGTCAGATAGATGGATAGGTTGGGGAGATAGCTTAGCTGAAGTCTAGTATTCCATTTAGGAATGTAGTTATTGAGGTGTTTTGGGGCAAAACCCCTTAAAGTTGGGGGGGGATGTAACAGGTTTATTTTGGTGTTAGCACTTATATATTTGATGTATAGGTTGTTTTACGTTTGCCGCCTCCTGTACATTACTTTTTCAAAATTGCATTCTTTCAAGGGGGCGCTAGATTCCAAAAATCAGAAGGTTGGCAACTTTCATAGTAAGAGATAAGCGAGAGATACGCGAAAAAGTCGACAGGCGAATTTTGAGTGGTTTTTAGCGAAAATCAAAGCCATTTTTACAGAATGCCCTACTACTTATTAATTTTGGATACTGTATTGCCGGTGATTTTCGGTAGCTGAAGGTTCCGAGAACTCAATTCTTGAGGATAAAATATTGGTAGAGCCCAGGAACATTTATCGTTTGTAGGTACCATTTTGGTCAACGATTTCCAGATTGGGATAAGCTTCCGAGAAGTACAAATTGGTAGCGATTGAGTACTGGAAATTCGTTCGAGAGTTCGCCTGGAACATACTAATTATTTACACGTACGCTTATTTTATTAACCGATATCCACCAAAGATCGGGTTCATAGTTGCCGCAATTTCAACTGCATTTTGTTTGGAATATTCATAAGACTTCACATTCCCATTTATTTACAACACACAGGAAGAATCAATTCATTGTTTACGTCCGAACGAAGGGTTCGTATTGGTCGAGGTAAATCCAGTGGTGCACCATAATATCCACAAGCGTAACTTACGGACTTACTTACGGGTGAGTGATATTTATAAAACCGTTGATTTTGTTTTGTTATTGCGTGGCGGGTGAACGATACAATTCACACCTTATTTAATTGCGTACTTACGTATCTTGCGGACATCGATAAGAAGATTAATTTCCATCATAACTTCTTTTTTGTTTGCAAGGTGTCTGGGACAAGCTCCCAGCTGTATGATTTCTGTATCCAATATATTTTGTTTTACTAGTTCAGATCTGAATAGTATAAGATTTACCGCAAATTTTTGTAAGTACAAAAAATCTCCACTGTCGAGTTTATAATTTTGAACATTATATACGTTTCTGCGATTTGTGACTTGTGGCTACTGATTTTGTTTATATTATTAAATTGTTTTATTTTTTGCAATTTAGTTTTACTCGTCACCTACCTGCTACTTGTAATCTCAACTTGTTTAGTTACTTTTTTGCTTTCGCGTTTTCGGCCATTTGTTTTTCAGAGACGACAAAAAGCGCGTGGCGCCCTTTTTTTGAGTTTGGATCAGGTCATAGCGATCTGATCGCTGACCCACCCCAAATTGCTCTCTGTAGAGTTAAGCCGCAGCGTCGTCATACCAAGTCGGGGATTGCAGGTAAGTGGAGAAGGGTCGGTGACCGGTATTTTGTCGACCAAAAATTGTGAAGGTCACACTTGCAGTTCTCGGGATGTCACTGACATAGATGTTAAATAGCGTCGGAGAAAGTAGGGAGCCTTGGGGCACTCCAGCCTCGGCTACTCTTTCTTGAGATCTTGTGCCGTCGATGATTGTCCTGAACCGTCTGTTTTTCAGGTAGGATGCTACCAGTTTTACAAGTCCCGGTTGAACGCCTGCCTGTAGCATTTTGAAAATTAGACCGTTGTGCCAAACCTTGTCGAACGCTTTCGCGACGTCTAAGAAGATCGCCCTTCGACGCTCATACGGTTCCACGCACCGGTAATCTCTTCTGTCACGCGCAGTATCTGTTGGGTGGTGGAGTGCCCCCACGGAAGCCGAATTGTTCTTCTTGGATTATGTTCTTGTCGCTCACCTCCTCGTTCAATCTGGTGAGGACGATCTTTTCCGCTATCTTGCCTATCGTTGGCAGCAGACTGATCGGTCGATAACTTTGCGCTAAGGCTTTGGGTTTTCCAGGCTTATGGATGACGACCACATCGGCCAACTTCCATTTGTCCGGAAAATACCTCAGTCTTAGTGCTGCGTTAATCATCCCCGTCAGTGCTGTGACGGCTTTCTTTGGAAGCTTCTTTATGGCTTGGTTTTTAATACCATCCGGCCCCGGTGCTTTCTTCGGTTTAGTTGCCCTTATGGCCAGTGCTATTTCGTCTGTGGATGCTGGCTTTATTGGATCCGGGTCAACTTCCTGTAGTCTTCTCGCGACTTCCGTGTCGACGTTGCCGATGTGGACCCCGTCTGCGTTGTCGTAGTTTGGGGTGCATTGCTCTTTGAATGCGTCGGCGAAAGCTTCAGCTTTTTCTTGATCGGTGTGCAAGCACTAAATTTAAATTAGCACAGGGGCGTATCAGCCGGTGTAAATTGCAAGCACTAAACTTAAATTGGCACAGGGGCGTATCAGTCGGTGTTAAAGTTTCCGCAACAGACACGAATGTTTAAATTTGGTGTTTGTTAAATTATTAATTATTTTTCTTTGATAAATTTAAACGACGTATATTTTAACTAGGTAACATCGTGCAGTGCTGGCTGAATGCATTGACATGGAGAATTCCAAAGTGGTCGACATGGGTTCAAATCTTGTATTTGAAATTTTATGTTCGATATTTTTTTGTGTTTATTTTTAGTTATGTGTTTTTTTTTGAAAGTAGGTAGCGATGCACGACCAACGTACAGGGTGTTGAGTTTCATCGGGGGCGCTACCGCTTGGTTGATTGTTTGGAAGTTCGTTGTGGTTCCACCGTTGTGGGATTTTTAATGACCACTCGAACAACGTTCTCTTGATTGATTCGGGGAGGGGTTCTGTCTTTGCTACTATACTGGTCCTGGTCGGCTAATGTACTTTCCATCCGACATCGCTAATATTATCACCGTAAGGCAACGACCATCTAGTTGCTACTTTATTTTTGTTGTGTTAGCAAAGCTGTTTCTTGATCTTCTTCGGGGCATTCAGTTGAGATGACCCACGGCCTTCGCCGCCGCTACAACGAGCTGGTTTATACCTAACATCAGGGTCCCACGCAAATTAAGTAGAAATTTATTTTCTGCGTGGACATATCAGATCCGAGCTACCTTCTCATTAGAGATAGTGAGGACAGATATTGTTTCAAGATACTATAACTTGGACAAATTTTGAAAAAATTTATTTTTCTCTTCATTTTCCAACCTTGGCCACAATTTCAATTAATTTATTATTAAAAGCATTTCCCGTGCCCGAAAACATTTCTCTCCCTGCAACGAATCAATATTGTGCCATTTTAAGGGTGGGTCGTGTTTTCGGTCAATAATTTAAGTATTAGTGTGCCAATGGAAAAATATGAAAAAACTATTTTTTAGAGAATTTTATGCTCTTCAATTATGGTCTGATCATAATTTTTCATACAAGCATAAATAAGCGAGTTATCGGCAAAAAATCGCGTCGGGGGAGCTAAAACCCCCGATTGTGGGGGACTCCGGCGTGGGATTTTATGGGACTTTTGGGAGGTTCATTAGAACACTCCAATGTACATCTCTGCCAAAATTCAGCTTGCCCGGATTTTTTGCAAGCTTGAACCAAATTTTCGGTTTCGTTGCTTGAACTATTTAGGTAATATTGATGATAATGAAGCAAGATATCGAGGTTGATGTGATTGCAGAACCTCCTATTTGGAATCAAAACTATTTTCAATTGATTTTACGGGAATTGATCAGAAAGGATAAATCCTAATTAAAACTTGAAATTTCACTCAAAAAGCAAGCAAAGAAGACCACAAATCTATGATTTATGCTTGTTATGGTCCAAAATATTTAAGAAACAAAGTAAGTTTACAAGAAATGTTTTTTTAATTTATTGCGAAAGGTAACTTACTTCTTGTTGATGATGACTTGCGATGACGTGCCTTATCTGTCAAATTTTGTAAGACGTCAAAATGTCGTTCGAAATAAAGAAAACTTGTCTTTGTGCATATTTTCTTCGAAATCAACATGAAAACCGTGAAATTTTCGAGAAAATCGAAGAAACATGTATGTACTTCAAATTAGAGTTTGTTTTGCATGATTGTAAATTTTTAATTAACATTTGTTTGCTTAAATTTGTTGTCATTTTTAATGAATTTATATTAATTATGATTATCTTTAATTGTTTTTGTAGAAATGTAGTCGATCCCAGATTTGACAAGATGTGGAAGAATAGTAAGAAGAGGTGGTGGTTCAAACTTTATCGAAATAGTAAACTTGACGGAACCGCTTCTAGCGAAGGTAGTTAAACTTTTACAATTTATTTCTAAATTAAATTCTTGCTATTTTTAATTTGTTTTAGATTTCATAATACAAATTGGATAGTAACATCCTCAAGCAAAATCGAAGAGGTGAAGAAACATTGTCGAATGTTGCCGACAATTATTTGACTTCTAAAAGGTTAGTGGTACTTATTTGAAGAATTTTTGTTTGTCTGGTTTTCATAAAATTTGTAAAACTTGGATGTCATTTTAGAGGAAAGTTGAATTTTGACATTTATGTGATGTAGGTGTTTGAAATTCAAAATACAGTATTTCAAATACAAGATACAGTATTTGAAATACAAAATACATTTATTAATGCCCTGTATTCATGTTAAGTATATTGTTTTATTGTTATTTACCCTTATGTTACCAGATAGAGGTACCCGGTACTTTTTTGACTTTGCGCTTGAATATCTTTGCTTCTGTCTTCTACAGAAACCTGAGATTTTGTGACATCTTATAAAAAGTATTTCTAAACATTTTGAGACCATTTTAGAAATTACTGCATTTTTAGAAATTTACTTTTTTTTTGCGATTATAGAAATCTATACCTATATCACCCAGATAAGGTACCGGCGTACCGGGTACCTGCGATCCAAGAATGCGTAATTTTGATCTAAAGGCGAATACTAATATAGAATACATGTAATTTATTTGAAATGTGACAAAGTAGAATATCTTTATAATATTATTTATTAATATTTAGAACATTTTTTATAAAATATTTACAAAATTCTTACTACCGACAATCTAAGCAGCTGGTCGGTATTTTTTTAATGTGCTGATCACATATTGGTTTGTTGCAAAGCATACAAGATTTCTTAGTTTTTCGCGACATTCCTTCTTCAGCTTTACACATGTGACACATTACCTTTGTGTAATTGCCTACCAGATCCATCTCGAGGCGATTCTATTGATGGTGCTACACTAGAAGGTATAACATTTTTTTTGCCAAGAAAGCTTTCTAATGAAATTTTCAAATAGTAATTTTTGATTACATGTAGATTTTTACTTCTTGATATACTATTTGTTTCGCAGAGATTGCGACAGTATTTTCAAAAACGTTCTCCGACTGTCAGTTCTGGTCACCAAGTTTGGAAAATTCTCCGAATACAATATATAGAAGCCAGAGCGGCGATATCAATTATATTGAAAAAGAAAGCCAATGGCCATCGATTAGTTCTTTTTGAGGTATATATTTTCACCAACGGATTCAATGCATCAACTCCCGCCTTCATTTTGTTGTAATAATGGATACTTACTGTTTTTCTGTGCAGTATCTCGCATATGTGGTTGTGAGTGCATAGTAGATAACATAAGGACGTTTTTTATTATTTTTGCATTTTTGGAGTCACATATCCAAAATACTTTGATTCCGTATTTTGCAAGTTTTGACAGAATATATTGGGTAAATCGAGTGCGTAGGAAGTCACTTCTTGTATTTGTTTAAACATCATATTTTTCCAAATGCGAGATAATCAGTCAGTTTTATCGGCTTATCAAATTACCGAATAAATTACTTAATTATTCTTGTATTTAAAAAAAAATATTGCGCTACAAAACATTAATAACGTCGAAAAAAGAGCAGAGAGAAAAGTGATAATGAAGTTTTTTTATCTGCTAACATAAGTGTTAAACAAAATTTGTTTTTCCGCCGTCTCTGTAAAGCGCCCCATAGTGTTTAGAATTTTGGTAATATTTTTTCGGGATTTGCTGGTGCGGTATTAGCATACTTGCAAAGTTTCACAATTTTTAAACAAAATTTAATTTTCATTTGACTCTATAAACCAGCCCTTATTGTTTAGAATTTTTGTAATATTTTATCGGGATTTGCTGGTGCGGTATTAGCATACTTGCAAAGTTTCACAATTTTTAAACAAAATTTAATTTTAATTTGACTCTATAAACCAGCCCTTATTGTTTAGAATGTTTGTAATATTTTATCGGGATTTGCTGGTGCGGTATTAGCATACTTGCAAAGTTTCACAATTTTTAAACAAAATTTAATTTTCATTTGACTCTATAAACCAGCCCTTATTGTTTAGAATGTTTGTAATATTTTATCGGGATTTGCTGGTGCGGTATTAGCATACTTGCAAAGTTTCACAATTTTTAAACAAAATTTAATTTTCATTTGACTCTATAAACCAGCCCTTATTGTTTAGAATGTTTGTAATATTTTATCGGGATTTGCTGGTGCGGTATTAGCATACTTGCAAAGTTTCACAATTTTTAAACAAAATTTAATTTTCATTTGACTCTATAAACCAGCCCTTATTGTTTAGAATGTTTGTAATATTTTATCGGGATTTGCTGGTGCGGTATTAGCATACTTGCAAAGTTTCACAATTTTTAAACAAAATTTAATTTTCATTTGACTATAAACCAGCCCTTATTGTTTAGAATTTTTGTAATATTTTATCGGGATTTGCTGGTGCGGTATTAGCATACTTGCAAAGTGTCACAATTTTTAAACAAAATTTAATTTTCATTTGACTCTATAAACCAGCCCTTATTGTTTAGAATGTTTGTAATATTTTATCGGGATTTGCTGGTGCGGTATTAGCATACTTGCAAAGTTTCACAATTTTTAAACAAAATTTAATTTTCATTTGACTATAAACCAGCCCTTATTGTTTAGAATGTTTGTAATATTTTATCGGGATTTGCTGGTGCGGTATTAGCATACTTGCAAAGTTTCACAATTTTTAAACAAAATTTAATTTTCATTTGACTCTATAAACCAGCCCTTATTGTTTAGAATGTTTGTAATATTTTATCGGGATTTGCTGGTGCGGTATTAGCATACTTGCAAAGTTTCACAATTTTTAAACAAAATTTAATTTTCATTTGACTCTATAAACCAGCCCTTATTGTTTAGAGTGTTTGTAATATTTTATCGGGATTTGCTGGTGCGGTATTAGCATACTTGCAAAGGTTCACAATTTTTAAACAAAATTTAATTTTCATTTGACTCTATAAACCAGCCCTTATTGTTTAGAATTTTTGTAATATTTTATCGGGATTTGCTGGTGCGGTATTAGCATACTTGCAAAGTGTCACAATTTTTAAACAAAATTTAATTTTCATTTGACTCTATAAACCAGCCCTTATTGTTTAGAATGTTTGTAATATTTTATCGGGATTTGCTGGTGCGGTATTAGCATACTTGCAAAGTTTCACAATTTTTAAACAAAATTTAATTTTCATTTGACTATAAACCAGCCCTTATTGTTTAGAATGTTTGTAATATTTTATCGGGATTTGCTGGTGCGGTATTAGCATACTTGCAAAGTTTCACAATTTTTAAACAAAATTTAATTTTCATTTGACTCTATAAACCAGCCCTTATTGTTTAGAATGTTTGTAATATTTTATCGGGATTTGCTGGTGCGGTATTAGCATACTTGCAAAGTTTCACAATTTTTAAACAAAATTTAATTTTCATTTGACTCTATAAACCAGCCCTTATTGTTTAGAATGTTTGTAATATTTTATCGGGATTTGCTGGTGCGGTATTAGCATACTTGCAAAGTTTCACAATTTTTAAACAAAATTTAATTTTCATTTGACTCTATAAACCAGCCCTTATTGTTTAGAATGTTTGTAATATTTTATCGGGATTTGCTGGTGCGGTATTAGCATACTTGCAAAGTTTCACAATTTTTAAACAAAATTTAATTTTCATTTGACTATAAACCAGCCCTTATTGTTTAGAATGTTTGTAATATTTTATCGGGATTTGCTGGTGCGGTATTAGCATACTTGCAAAGTTTCACAATTTTTAAACAAAATTTAATTTTCATTTGACTCTATAAACCAGCCCTTATTGTTTAGAATGTTTGTAATATTTTATCGGGATTTGCTGGTGCGGTATTAGCATACTTGCAAAGTTTCACAATTTTTAAACAAAATTTAATTTTCATTTGACTCTATAAACCAGCCCTTATTGTTTAGAATGTTTGTAATATTTTATCGGGATTTGCTGGTGCGGTATTAGCATACTTGCAAAGTTTCACAATTTTTAAACAAAATTTAATTTTCATTTGACTATAAACCAGCCCTTATTGTTTAGAATGTTTGTAATATTTTATCGGGATTTGCTGGTGCGGTATTAGCATACTTGCAAAGTTTCACAATTTTTAAACAAAATTTAATTTTCATTTGACTCTATAAACCAGCCCTTATTGTTTAGAATTTTTGTAATATTTTATCGGGATTTGCTGGTGCGGTATTAGCATACTTGCAAAGTTTCACAATTTTTAAACAAAATTTAATTTTCATTTGACTCTATAAACCAGCCCTTATTGTTTAGAATTTTGGTAATATTTTTTCGGGATTTGCTGGTGCGGTATTAGCATACTTGCAAAGTTTCACAATTTTTAAACAAAATTTAATTTTCATTTGACTCTATAAACCAGCCCTTATTGTTTAGAATTTTTGTAATATTTTATCGGGATTTGCTGGTGCGGTATTAGCATACTTGCAAAGTTTCACAATTTTTAAACAAAATTTAATTTTCATTTGACTCTATAAACCAGCCCTTATTGTTTAGAATTTTTGTAATATTTTATCGGGATTTGCTGGTGCGGTATTAGCATACTTGCAAAGTTTCACAATTTTTAAACAAAATTTAATTTTCATTTGACTATAAACCAGCCCTTATTGTTTAGAATGTTTGTAATATTTTATCGGGATTTGCTGGTGCGGTATTAGCATACTTGCAAAGTTTCACAATTTTTAAACAAAATTTAATTTTCATTTGACTCTATAAACCAGCCCTTATTGTTTAGAATGTTTGTAATATTTTATCGGGATTTGCTGGTGCGGTATTAGCATACTTGCAAAGTTTCACAATTTTTAAACAAAATTTAATTTTCATTTGACTCTATAAACCAGCCCTTATTGTTTAGAATGTTTGTAATATTTTATCGGGATTTGCTGGTGCGGTATTAGCATACTTGCAAAGTTTCACAATTTTTAAACAAAATTTAATTTTCATTTGACTCTATAAACCAGCCCTTATTGTTTAGAATGTTTGTAATATTTTATCGGGATTTGCTGGTGCGGTATTAGCATACTTGCAAAGTTTCACAATTTTTAAACAAAATTTAATTTTCATTTGACTCTATAAACCAGCCCTTATTGTTTAGAATGTTTGTAATATTTTATCGGGATTTGCTGGTGCGGTATTAGCATACTTGCAAAGTTTCACAATTTTTAAACAAAATTTAATTTTCATTTGACTCTATAAACCAGCCCTTATTGTTTAGAATGTTTGTAATATTTTATCGGGATTTGCTGGTGCGGTATTAGCATACTTGCAAAGTTTCACAATTTTTAAACAAAATTTAATTTTCATTTGACTCTATAAACCAGCCCTTATTGTTTAGAATGTTTGTAATATTTTATCGGGATTTGCTGGTGCGGTATTAGCATACTTGCAAAGTTTCACAATTTTTAAACAAAATTTAATTTTCATTTGACTCTATAAACCAGCCCTTATTGTTTAGAATGTTTGTAATATTTTATCGGGATTTGCTGGTGCGGTATTAGCATACTTGCAAAGTTTCACAATTTTTAAACAAAATTTAATTTTCATTTGACTCTATAAACCAGCCCTTATTGTTTAGAATGTTTGTAATATTTTATCGGGATTTGCTGGTGCGGTATTAGCATACTTGCAAAGTTTCACAATTTTTAAACAAAATTTAATTTTCATTTGACTCTATAAACCAGCCCTTATTGTTTAGAATGTTTGTAATATTTTATCGGGATTTGCTGGTGCGGTATTAGCATACTTGCAAAGTTTCACAATTTTTAAACAAAATTTAATTTTCATTTGACTCTATAAACCAGCCCTTATTGTTTAGAATTTTTGTAATATTTTATCGGGATTTGCTGGTGCGGTATTAGCATACTTGCAAAGTTTCACAATTTTTAAACAAAATTTAATTTTCATTTGACTCTATAAACCAGCCCTTATTGTTTAGAATTTTTGTAATATTTTATCGGGATTTGCTGGTGCGGTATTAGCATACTTGCAAAGTTTCACAATTTTTAAACAAAATTTAATTTTCATTTGACTCTATAAACCAGCCCTTATTGTTTAGAATGTTTGTAATATTTTATCGGGATTTGCTGGTGCGGTATTAGCATACTTGCAAAGTTTCACAATTTTTAAACAAAATTTAATTTTCATTTGACTCTATAAACCAGCCCTTATTGTTTAGAATGTTTGTAATATTTTATCGGGATTTGCTGGTGCGGTATTAGCATACTTGCAAAGTTTCACAATTTTTAAACAAAATTTAATTTTCATTTGACTCTATAAACCAGCCCTTATTGTTTAGAATGTTTGTAATATTTTATCGGGATTTGCTGGTGCGGTATTAGCATACTTGCAAAGTTTCACAATTTTTAAACAAAATTTAATTTTCATTTGACTCTATAAACCAGCCCTTATTGTTTAGAATTTTTGTAATATTTTATCGGGATTTGCTGGTGCGGTATTAGCATACTTGCAAAGTTTCACAATTTTTAAACAAAATTTAATTTTCATTTGACTCTATAAACCAGCCCTTATTGTTTAGAATTTTTGTAATATTTTATCGGGATTTGCTGGTGCGGTATTAGCATACTTGCAAAGTTTCACAATTTTTAAACAAAATTTAATTTTCATTTGACTCTATAAACCAGCCCTTATTGTTTAGAATGTTTGTAATATTTTATCGGGATTTGCTGGTGCGGTATTAGCATACTTGCAAAGTTTCACAATTTTTAAACAAAATTTAATTTTCATTTGACTCTATAAACCAGCCCTTATTGTTTAGAATGTTTGTAATATTTTATCGGGATTTGCTGGTGCGGTATTAGCATACTTGCAAAGTTTCACAATTTTTAAACAAAATTTAATTTTCATTTGACTCTATAAACCAGCCCTTATTGTTTAGAATGTTTGTAATATTTTATCGGGATTTGCTGGTGCGGTATTAGCATACTTGCAAAGTTTCACAATTTTTAAACAAAATTTAATTTTCATTTGACTCTATAAACCAGCCCTTATTGTTTAGAATTTTTGTAATATTTTATCGGGATTTGCTGGTGCGGTATTAGCATACTTGCAAAGTTTCACAATTTTTAAACAAAATTTAATTTTCATTTGACTCTATAAACCAGCCCTTATTGTTTAGAATTTTTGTAATATTTTATCGGGATTTGCTGGTGCGGTATTAGCATACTTGCAAAGTTTCACAATTTTTAAACAAAATTTAATTTTCATTTGACTCTATAAACCAGCCCTTATTGTTTAGAATTTTTGTAATATTTTATCGGGATTTGCTGGTGCGGTATTAGCATACTTGCAAAGTTTCACAATTTTTAAACAAAATTTAATTTTCATTTGACTCTATAAACCAGCCCTTATTGTTTAGAATTTTTGTAATATTTTATCGGGATTTGCTGGTGCGGTATTAGCATACTTGCAAAGTTTCACAATTTTTAAACAAAATTTAATTTTCATTTGACTCTATAAACCAGCCCTTATTGTTTAGAATGTTTGTAATATTTTATCGGGATTTGCTGGTGCGGTATTAGCATACTTGCAAAGTTTCACAATTTTTAAACAAAATTTAATTTTCATTTGACTCTATAAACCAGCCCTTATTGTTTAGAATGTTTGTAATATTTTATCGGGATTTGCTGGTGCGGTATTAGCATACTTGCAAAGTTTCACAATTTTTAAACAAAATTTAATTTTCATTTGACTCTATAAACCAGCCCTTATTGTTTAGAATGTTTGTAATATTTTATCGGGATTTGCTGGTGCGGTATTAGCATACTTGCAAAGTTTCACAATTTTTAAACAAAATTTAATTTTCATTTGACTCTATAAACCAGCCCTTATTGTTTAGAATGTTTGTAATATTTTATCGGGATTTGCTGGTGCGGTATTAGCATACTTGCAAAGTTTCACAATTTTTAAACAAAATTTAATTTTCATTTGACTCTATAAACCAGCCCTTATTGTTTAGAATGTTTGTAATATTTTATCGGGATTTGCTGGTGCGGTATTAGCATACTTGCAAAGTTTCACAATTTTTAAACAAAATTTAATTTTCATTTGACTCTATAAACCAGCCCTTATTGTTTAGAATTTTTGTAATATTTTATCGGGATTTGCTGGTGCGGTATTAGCATACTTGCAAAGTTTCACAATTTTTAAACAAAATTTAATTTTCATTTGACTCTATAAACCAGCCCTTATTGTTTAGAATGTTTGTAATATTTTATCGGGATTTGCTGGTGCGGTATTAGCATACTTGCAAAGTTTCACAATTTTTAAACAAAATTTAATTTTCATTTGACTCTATAAACCAGCCCTTATTGTTTAGAATGTTTGTAATATTTTATCGGGATTTGCTGGTGCGGTATTAGCATACTTGCAAAGTTTCACAATTTTTAAACAAAATTTAATTTTCATTTGACTCTATAAACCAGCCCTTATTGTTTAGAATGTTTGTAATATTTTATCGGGATTTGCTGGTGCGGTATTAGCATACTTGCAAAGTTTCACAATTTTTAAACAAAATTTAATTTTCATTTGACTCTATAAACCAGCCCTTATTGTTTAGAATGTTTGTAATATTTTATCGGGATTTGCTGGTGCGGTATTAGCATACTTGCAAAGTTTCACAATTTTTAAAAAAAATTTAATTTTCATTTGACTCTATAAACCAGCCCTTATTGTTTAGAATGTTTGTAATATTTTATCGGGATTTGCTGGTGCGGTATTAGAATACTTGCAAAGTTTCACAATTTTTAAACAAAATTTAATTTTCATTTGACTATAAACCAGCCCTTATTGTTTAGAATGTTTGTAATATTTTATCGGGATTTGCTGGTGCGGTATTAGCATACTTGCAAAGTGTCACAATTTTTAAACAAAATTTAATTATCATTTGCCTCTATAAACCAGCCCTTATTGTTTAGAATGTTTGTAATATTTTATCGGGATTTGCTGGTGCGGTATTAGCATACTTGCAAAGTTTCACAATTTTTAAACAAAATTTAATTTTCATTTGACTCTATAAACCAGCCCTTATTGTTTAGAATGTTTGTAATATTTTATCGGGATTTGCTGGTGCGGTATTAGCATACTTGCAAAGTTTCACAATTTTTAAACAAAATTTAATTTTCATTTGACTCTATAAACCAGCCCTTATTGTTTAGAATGTTTGTAATATTTTATCGGGATTTGCTGGTGCGGTATTAGCATACTTGCAAAGTTTCACAATTTTTAAACAAAATTTAATTTTCATTTGACTCTATAAACCAGCCCTTATTGTTTAGAATGTTTGTAATATTTTATCGGGATTTGCTGGTGCGGTATTAGCATACTTGCAAAGTTTCACAATTTTTAAACAAAATTTAATTTTCATTTGACTCTATAAACCAGCCCTTATTGTTTAGAATGTTTGTAATATTTTATCGGGATTTGCTGGTGCGGTATTAGCATACTTGCAAAGTTTCACAATTTTTAAACAAAATTTAATTTTCATTTGACTCTATAAACCAGCCCTTATTGTTTAGAATGTTTGTAATATTTTATCGGGATTTGCTGGTGCGGTATTAGCATACTTGCAAAGTTTCACAATTTTTAAACAAAATTTAATTTTCATTTGACTCTATAAACCAGCCCTTATTGTTTAGAATGTTTGTAATATTTTATCGGGATTTGCTGGTGCGGTATTAGCATACTTGCAAAGTTTCACAATTTTTAAACAAAATTTAATTTTCATTTGACTCTATAAACCAGCCCTTATTGTTTAGAATGTTTGTAATATTTTATCGGGATTTGCTGGTGCGGTATTAGCATACTTGCAAAGTTTCACAATTTTTAAACAAAATTTAATTTTCATTTGACTCTATAAACCAGCCCTTATTGTTTAGAATGTTTGTAATATTTTATCGGGATTTGCTGGTGCGGTATTAGCATACTTGCAAAGTTTCACAATTTTTAAAAAAAATTTAATTTTCATTTGACTCTATAAACCAGCCCTTATTGTTTAGAATGTTTGTAATATTTTATCGGGATTTGCTGGTGCGGTATTAGAATACTTGCAAAGTTTCACAATTTTTAAACAAAATTTAATTTTCATTTGACTATAAACCAGCCCTTATTGTTTAGAATGTTTGTAATATTTTATCGGGATTTGCTGGTGCGGTATTAGCATACTTGCAAAGTGTCACAATTTTTAAACAAAATTTAATTATCATTTGCCTCTATAAACCAGCCCTTATTGTTTAGAATGTTTGTAATATTTTATCGGGATTTGCTGGTGCGGTATTAGCATACTTGCAAAGTTTCACAATTTTTAAACAAAATTTAATTTTCATTTGACTCTATAAACCAGCCCTTATTGTTTAGAATGTTTGTAATATTTTATCGGGATTTGCTGGTGCGGTATTAGCATACTTGCAAAGTGTCACAATTTTTAAACAAAATTTAATTTTCATTTGACTCTATAAACCAGCCCTTATTGTTTAGAATGTTTGTAATATTTTATCGGGATTTGCTGGTGCGGTATTAGCATACTTGCAAAGTTTCACAATTTTTAAACAAAATTTAATTTTCATTTGACTCTATAAACCAGCCCTTATTGTTTAGAATGTTTGTAATATTTTATCGGGATTTGCTGGTGCGGTATTAGCATACTTGCAAAGTTTCACAATTTTTAAACAAAATTTAATTTTCATTTGACTCTATAAACCAGCCCTTATTGTTTAGAATGTTTGTAATATTTTATCGGGATTTGCTGGTGCGGTATTAGCATACTTGCAAAGTTTCACAATTTTTAAACAAAATTTAATTTTCATTTGACTCTATAAACCAGCCCTTATTGTTTAGAATGTTTGTAATATTTTATCGGGATTTGCTGGTGCGGTATTAGCATACTTGCAAAGTTTCACAATTTTTAAACAAAATTTAATTTTCATTTGACTCTATAAACCAGCCCTTATTGTTTAGAATGTTTGTAATATTTTATCGGGATTTGCTGGTGCGGTATTAGAATACTTGCAAAGTTTCACAATTTTTAAACAAAATTTAATTTTCATTTGACTATAAACCAGCCCTTATTGTTTAGAATGTTTGAAATATTTTATCGGGATTTGCTGGTGCGGTATTAGCATACTTGCAAAGTTTCACAATTTTTAAACAAAATTTAATTTTCATTTGACTCTATAAACCAGCCCTTATTGTTTAGAATGTTTGTAATATTTTATCGGGACTTGCTGGTGCGGTATTAGAATACTTGCAAAGTTTCACAATTTTTAAACAAAATTTAATTTTCATTTGACTATAAACCAGCCCTTATTGTTTAGAATGTTTGTAATATTTTATCGGGATTTGCTGGTGCGGTATTAGCATACTTGCAAAGTTTCACAATTTTTAAACAAAATTTAATTTTCATTTGACTCTATAAACCAGCCCTTATTGTTTAGAATTTTTGTAATATTTTATCGGGATTTGCTGGTGCGGTATTAGCATACTTGCAAAGTTTCACAATTTTTAAACAAAATTTAATTTTCATTTGACTCTATAAACCAGCCCTTATTGTTTAGAATTTTTGTAATATTTTATCGGGATTTGCTGGTGCGGTATTAGCATACTTGCAAAGTTTCACAATTTTTAAACAAAATTTAATTTTCATTTGACTCTATAAACCAGCCCTTATTGTTTAGAATGTTTGTAATATTTTATCGGGATTTGCTGGTGCGGTATTAGAATACTTGCAAAGTTTCACAATTTTTAAACAAAATTTAATTTTCATTTGACTATAAACCAGCCCTTATTGTTTAGAATGTTTGTAATATTTTATCGGGATTTGCTGGTGCGGTATTAGCATACTTGCAAAGTTTCACAATTTTTAAACAAAATTTAATTTTCATTTGACTCTATAAACCAGCCCTTATTGTTTAGAATTTTTGTAATATTTTATCGGGATTTGCTGGTGCGGTATTAGAATACTTGCAAAGTTTCACAATTTTTAAACAAAATTTAATTTTCATTTGACTATAAACCAGCCCTTATTGTTTAGAATGTTTGTAATATTTTATCGGGATTTGCTGGTGCGGTATTAGCATACTTGCAAAGTTTCACAATTTTTAAACAAAATTTAATTTTCATTTGACTCTATAAACCAGCCCTTATTGTTTAGAATTTTTGTAATATTTTATCGGGATTTACTGGTGCGGTATTAGCATACTTGCAAAGTTTCACAATTTTTAAACAAAATTTAATTTTCATTTGACTCTATAAACCAGCCCTTATTGTTTAGAAATTTTGTAATATTTTATCGGGATTTGCTGGTGCGGTATTAGCATACTTGCAAAGTTTCACAATTTTTAAACAAAATTTAATTTTCATTTGACTCTATAAACCAGCCCTTATTGTTTAGAATTTTTGTAATATTTTATCGGGATTTGCTGGTGCGGTATTAGCATACTTGCAAAGTTTCACAATTTTTAAACAAAATTTAAATTTCATTTGACTCTATAAACCAGCCCTTATTGTTTAGAATTTTTGTAATATTTTATCGCGATTTGCTGGTGCGGTTTTAGCATACTTGCAAAGTTTCACAATTTTTAAACAAAATTTAATTTTCATTTGACTCTATAAACCAGCCCTTATTGTTTAGAAATTTTGTAATATTTTATCGGGATTTGCTGGTGCGGTATTAGCATACTTGCAAAGTTTCACAATTTTTAAACAAAATTTAATTTTCATTTGACTCTATAAACCAGCCCTTATTGTTTAGAATTTTTGTAATATTTTATCGGGATTTGCTGGTGCGGTATTAGCATACTTGCAAAGTTTCACAATTTTTAAACAAAATTTAATTTTCATTTGACTCTATAAACCAGCCCTTATTGTTTAGAATTTTTGTAATATTTTATCGGGATTTGCTGGTGCGGTATTAGCATACTTGCAAAGTTTCACAATTTTTAATCAAAATTTAATTTTCATTTGACTCTATAAACCAGCCCTTATTGTTTAGAATTTTTGTAATATTTTATCGGGATTTGCTGGTGCGGTATTAGCATACTTGCAAAGTTTCACAATTTTTAATCAAAATTTAATTTTCATTTGACTCTATAAACCAGCCCTTATTGTTTAGAATTTTTGTAATATTTTATCGGGATTTGCTGGTGCGGTATTAGCATACTTGCAAAGTTTCACAATTTTTAAACAAAATTTAATTTTCATTTGACTCTATAAACCAGCCCTTATTGTTTAGAATTTTTGTAATATTTTATCGGGATTTGCTGGTGCGGTATTAGCATACTTGCAAAGTTTCACAATTTTTAAACAAAATTTAATTTTCATTTGACTCTATAAACCAGCCCTTATTGTTTAGAATTTTTGTAATATTTTATCGGGATTTGCTGGTGCGGTATTAGCATACTTGCAAAGTTTCACAATTTTTAATCAAAATTTAATTTTCATTTGACTCTATAAACCAGCCCTTATTGTTTAGAATTTTTGTAATATTTTATCGGGATTTGCTGGTGCGGTATTAGCATACTTGCAAAGTTTCACAATTTTTAAACAAAATTTAATTTTCATTTGACTCTATAAACCAGCCCTTATTGTTTAGAATTTTTGTAATATTTTATCGGGATTTGCTGGTGCGGTATTAGCATACTTGCAAAGTTTCACAATTTTTAAACAAAATTTAATTTTCATTTGACTCTATAAACCAGCCCTTATTGTTTAGAATTTTTGTAATATTTTATCGGGATTTGCTGGTGCGGTATTAGCATACTTGCAAAGTTTCACAATTTTTAAACAAAATTTAATTTTCATTTGACTCTATAAACCAGCCCTTATTGTTTAGAATTTTTGTAATATTTTATCGGGATTTGCTGGTGCGGTATTAGCATACTTGCAACGTTTCACAATTTTTAAACAAAATTTAATTTTCATTTGACTCTATAAACCAGCCCTTATTGTTTAGAATGTTTGTAATATTTTATCGGGATTTGCTGGTGCGGTATTAGCATACTTGCAAAGTTTCACAATTTTTAAACAAAATTTAATTTTCATTTGACTCTATAAACCAGCCCTTATTGTTTAGAATTTTTGTAATATTTTATCGGGATTTGCTGGTGCGGTATTAGCATACTTGCAAAGTTTCACAATTTTTAAACAAAATTTAATTTTCATTTGACTCTATAAACCAGCCCTTATTGTTTAGAATTTTTGTAAAATTTTATCGGGATTTGCTGGTGCGGTATTAGCATACTTGCAAAGTTTCACAATTTTTAAACAAAATTTAATTTTCATTTGACTCTATAAACCAGCCCTTATTGTTTAGAATTTTTGTAATATTTTATCGGGATTTGCTGGTGCGGTATTAGCATACTTGCAAAGTTTCACAATTTTTAAACAAAATTTAATTTTCATTTGACTCTATAAACCAGCCCTTATTGTTTAGAATTTTTGTAATATTTTATCGGGATTTGCTGGTGCGGTATTAGCATACTTGCAAAGTTTCACAATTTTTAATCAAAATTTAATTTTCATTTGACTCTATAAACCAGCCCTTATTGTTTAGAATTTTTGTAATATTTTATCGGGATTTGCTGGTGCGGTATTAGCATACTTGCAAAGTTTCACAATTTTTAAACAAAATTTAATTTTCATTTGACTCTATAAACCAGCCCTTATTGTTTAGAATTTTTGTAATATTTTATCGGGATTTGCTGGTGCGGTATTAGCATACTTGCAAAGTTTCACAATTTTTAAACAAAATTTAATTTTCATTTGACTCTATAAACCAGCCCTTATTGTTTAGAATTTTTGTAATATTTTATCGGGATTTGCTGGTGCGGTATTAGCATACTTGCAAAGTTTCACAATTTTTAAACAAAATTTAATTTTCATTTGACTCTATAAACCAGCCCTTATTGTTTAGAATTTTTGTAATATTTTATCGGGATTTGCTGGTGCGGTATTAGCATACTTGCAAAGTTTCACAATTTTTAAACAAAATTTAATTTTCATTTGACTCTATAAACCAGCCCTTATTGTTTAGAATTTTTGTAATATTTTATCGGGATTTGCTGGTGCGGTATTAGCATACTTGCAAAGTTTCACAATTTTTAAACAAAATTTAATTTTCATTTGACTCTATAAACCAGCCCTTATTGTTTAGAATTTTTGTAATATTTTATCGGGATTTGCTGGTGCGGTATTAGCATACTTGCAAAGTTTCACAATTTTTAAACAAAATTTAATTTTCATTTGACTCTATAAACCAGCCCTTATTGTTTAGAATTTTTGTAATATTTTATCGGGATTTGCTGGTGCGGTATTAGCATACTTGCAAAGTTTCACAATTTTTAAACAAAATTTAATTTTCATTTGACTCTATAAACCAGCCCTTATTGTTTAGAATTTTTGTAATATTTTATCGGGATTTGCTGGTGCGGTATTAGCATACTTGCAAAGTTTCACAATTTTTAATCAAAATTTAATTTTCATTTGACTCTATAAACCAGCCCTTATTGTTTAGAATTTTTGTAATATTTTATCGGGATTTGCTGGTGCGGTATTAGCATACTTGCAAAGTTTCACAATTTTTAAACAAAATTTAATTTTCATTTGACTCTATAAACCAGCCCTTATTGTTTAGAATTTTTGTAATATTTTATCGGGATTTGCTGGTGCGGTATTAGCATACTTGCAAAGTTTCACAATTTTTAAACAAAATTTAATTTTCATTTGACTCTATAAACCAGCCCTTATTGTTTAGAATTTTTGTAATATTTTATCGGGATTTGCTGGTGCGGTATTAGCATACTTGCAAAGTTTCACAATTTTTAAACAAAATTTAATTTTCATTTGACTCTATAAACCAGCCCTTATTGTTTAGAATTTTTGTAATATTTTATCGGGATTTGCTGGTGCGGTATTAGCATACTTGCAAAGTTTCACAATTTTTAAACAAAATTTAATTTTCATTTGACTCTATAAACCAGCCCTTATTGTTTAGAATTTTTGTAATATTTTATCGGGATTTGCTGGTGCGGTATTAGCATACTTGCAAAGTTTCACAATTTTTAAACAAAATTTAATTTTCATTTGACTCTATAAACCAGCCCTTATTGTTTAGAATTTTTGTAATATTTTATCGGGATTTGCTGGTGCGGTATTAGCATACTTGCAAAGTTTTACAATTTTTAAACAAAATTTAATTTTCATTTGACTCTATAAACCAGCCCTTATTGTTTAGAATTTTTGTAATATTTTATCGGGATTTGCTGGTGCGGTATTAGCATACTTGCAAAGTTTCACAATTTTTAAACAAAATTTAATTTTCATTTGACTCTATAAACCAGCCCTTATTGTTTAGAATGTTTGTAATATTTTATCGGGATTTGCTGGTGCGGTATTAGCATACTTGCAAAGTTTCACAATTTTTAAACAAAATTTAATTTTCATTTGACTCTATAAACCAGCCCTTATTGTTTAGAATTTTTGTAATATTTTATCGGGATTTGCTGGTGCGGTATTAGCATACTTGCAAAGTTTCACAATTTTTAAACAAAATTTAATTTTCATTTGACTCTATAAACCAGCCCTTATTGTTTAGAATTTTTGTAATATTTTATCGGGATTTGCTGGTGCGGTATTAGCATACTTGCAAAGTTTCACAATTTTTAAACAAAATTTAATTTTCATTTGACTCTATAAACCAGCCCTTATTGTTTAGAATTTTTGTAATATTTTATCGGGATTTGCTGGTGCGGTATTAGCATACTTGCAAAGTTTCACAATTTTTAAACAAAATTTAATTTTCATTTGACTCTATAAACCAGCCCTTATTGTTTAGAATTTTTGTAATATTTTATCGGGATTTGTTGGTGCGGTATTAGCATACTTGCAAAGTTTTACAATTTTTAAACAAAATTTAATTTTCATTTGACTCTATAAACCAGCCCTTATTGTTTAGAATTTTTGTAATATTTTATCGGGATTTGCTGGTGCGGTATTAGCATACTTGCAAAGTTTCACAATTTTTAAACAAAATTTAATTTTCATTTGACTCTATAAACCAGCCCTTATTGTTTAGAATGTTTGTAATATTTTATCGGGATTTGCTGGTGCGGTATTAGCATACTTGCAAAGTTTCACAATTTTTAAACAAAATTTAATTTTCATTTGACTCTATAAACCAGCCCTTATTGTTTAGAATTTTTGTAATATTTTATCGGGATTTGCTGGTGCGGTATTAGCATACTTGCAAAGTTTCACAATTTTTAAACAAAATTTAATTTTCATTTGACTCTATAAACCAGCCCTTATTGTTTAGAATTTTTGTAATATTTTATCGGGATTTGCTGGTGCGGTATTAGCATACTTGCAAAGTTTCACAATTTTTAAACAAAATTTAATTTTCATTTGACTCTATAAACCAGCCCTTATTGTTTAGAATTTTTGTAATATTTTATCTTGCTGGTGCGGTATTAGCATACTTGCAAAGTTTCACAATTTTTAAACAAAATTTAATTTTCATTTGACTCTATAAACCAGCCCTTATTGTTTAGAATTTTTGTAATATTTTATCGGGATTTGCTGGTGCGGTATTAGCATACTTGCAAAGTTTCACAATTTTTAATCAAAATTTAATTTTCATTTGACTCTATAAACCAGCCCTTATTGTTTAGAATTTTTGTAATATTTTATCGGGATTTGCTGGTGCGGTATTAGCATACTTGCAAAGTTTCACAATTTTTAATCAAAATTTAATTTTCATTTGACTCTATAAACCAGCCCTTATTGTTTAGAATTTTTGTAATATTTTATCGGGATTTGCTGGTGCGGTATTAGCATACTTGCAAAGTTTCACAATTTTTAAACAAAATTTAATTTTCATTTGACTCTATAAACCAGCCCTTATTGTTTAGAATTTTTGTAATATTTTATCGGGATTTGCTGGTGCGGTATTAGCATACTTGCAAAGTTTCACAATTTTTAAACAAAATTTAATTTTCATTTGACTCTATAAACCAGCCCTTATTGTTTAGAATTTTTGTAATATTTTATCGGGATTTGCTGGTGCGGTATTAGCATACTTGCAAAGTTTCACAATTTTTAATCAAAATTTAATTTTCATTTGACTCTATAAACCAGCCCTTATTGTTTAGAATTTTTGTAATATTTTATCGGGATTTGCTGGTGCGGTATTAGCATACTTGCAAAGTTTCACAATTTTTAAACAAAATTTAATTTTCATTTGACTCTATAAACCAGCCCTTATTGTTTAGAATTTTTGTAATATTTTATCGGGATTTGCTGGTGCGGTATTAGCATACTTGCAAAGTTTCACAATTTTTAAACAAAATTTAATTTTCATTTGACTCTATAAACCAGCCCTTATTGTTTAGAATTTTTGTAATATTTTATCGGGATTTGCTGGTGCGGTATTAGCATACTTGCAAAGTTTCACAATTTTTAAACAAAATTTAATTTTCATTTGACTCTATAAACCAGCCCTTATTGTTTAGAATTTTTGTAATATTTTATCGGGATTTGCTGGTGCGGTATTAGCATACTTGCAACGTTTCACAATTTTTAAACAAAATTTAATTTTCATTTGACTCTATAAACCAGCCCTTATTGTTTAGAATGTTTGTAATATTTTATCGGGATTTGCTGGTGCGGTATTAGCATACTTGCAAAGTTTCACAATTTTTAAACAAAATTTAATTTTCATTTGACTCTATAAACCAGCCCTTATTGTTTAGAATTTTTGTAATATTTTATCGGGATTTGCTGGTGCGGTATTAGCATACTTGCAAAGTTTCACAATTTTTAAACAAAATTTAATTTTCATTTGACTCTATAAACCAGCCCTTATTGTTTAGAATTTTTGTAATATTTTATCGGGATTTGCTGGTGCGGTATTAGCATACTTGCAAAGTTTCACAATTTTTAAACAAAATTTAATTTTCATTTGACTCTATAAACCAGCCCTTATTGTTTAGAATTTTTGTAATATTTTATCGGGATTTGCTGGTGCGGTATTAGCATACTTGCAAAGTTTCACAATTTTTAAACAAAATTTAATTTTCATTTGACTCTATAAACCAGCCCTTATTGTTTAGAATTTTTGTAATATTTTATCGGGATTTGCTGGTGCGGTATTAGCATACTTGCAAAGTTTCACAATTTTTAAACAAAATTTAATTTTCATTTGACTCTATAAACCAGCCCTTATTGTTTAGAATTTTTGTAATATTTTATCGGGATTTGCTGGTGCGGTATTAGCATACTTGCAAAGTTTCACAATTTTTAAACAAAATTTAATTTTCATTTGACTCTATAAACCAGCCCTTATTGTTTAGAATTTTTGTAATATTTTATCGGGATTTGCTGGTGCGGTATTAGCATACTTGCAAAGTTTCACAATTTTTAAACAAAATTTAATTTTCATTTGACTCTATAAACCAGCCCTTATTGTTTAGAATTTTTGTAATATTTTATCGGGATTTGCTGGTGCGGTATTAGCATACTTGCAAAGTTTCACAATTTTTAAACAAAATTTAATTTTCATTTGACTCTATAAACCAGCCCTTATTGTTTAGAATTTTTGTAATATTTTATCGGGATTTGCTGGTGCGGTATTAGCATACTTGCAAAGTTTCACAATTTTTAAACAAAATTTAATTTTCATTTGACTCTATAAACCAGCCCTTATTGTTTAGAATTTTTGTAATATTTTATCGGGATTTGCTGGTGCGGTATTAGCATACTTGCAAAGTTTCACAATTTTTAAACAAAATTTAATTTTCATTCGTCTCTTGAGACGTATTTATTTCTGCGACAAGAGAGGATATGGAACTGAATTTTTATGATAACGTAACAGATTCTCATAATTTTTTTAATTTTCAGAGTTTAGAAGATCAACCATGCGAAAACTGTTGGGAGCGTGGAAGGATCGACTTGGAGGTTTAAAAATGCATTCTCCGTGCTAATAAATTTTCTTAAATGATGTGCAAAATTCGAGGAGGGATAGATTATTACGAATTGGTTTTGAATTTTGATGACGGAATAATACCTAAATAACAAATAATAAGGTTTGTTTATTATATTTAATATTTAGTGGCCACAAATTAATTGTTATTTGTCAATTCGCATGCATTTATAGTATATTAAAGGTTTGTTCCAACGTGCCATTTTTGTATGATCATGAAACTGTACGTAAACTGTTGGGATCGGATTTATGCGCAGGCGTTAATTTTGACCATCAATTGTCGATGTAAAAATTACAACCAATTACAACCGTTGGTACGGATCAGTACGGATCACTTAACCTTACTTGCTACTTTTGTTATTAATTAATTCTCAATTATTGTTGACAATGGAAAACGAATTTGTTGGTAAGTAATAATATTTACATGCTTTAGCTGTTAAACACATTTTGTATTAATGCTGTTTGTTCAATCATTTTAACAATATTTACTTGTAAATTGCAGACGCAATTAATAATAATATCGTTATCCCTGATTACAAATGGAGCCATAACAACTCCAAAGTGCTAATTGATTTATATGGAAAATATAAAGGAGAAGTTGGGACCTTGAAAATAAAAAATACAAAAATGTTGTGGAGTTACATTTGTACGGAATTAAAAAATCTACAGATTAATGTGACTCCCAACAATTGCATGAATAGATGGAGGGTTCTTGAAAGGAACTACAAGAAATTTGTAGATAACCAAAATAAAACGGGTAAGTGATTAAAAAGATTATCTAGATGAAATTTAATTTTGTGAATAATATTCTAGGCCGAGGATGTAAATATTTTGAATATAAAGAAGAAATGGAGGAAATATTTGGCAAAAAGAAAAACATTCATCCTGAATTGCTGTTAAGCACCACTACGATAGACAACTTGCTGATAGAAAACCCTGGTCACAACGAAAATGAGAGAATACAAGATCTTGTTGAGGAAAAAGAAGATGAAGAAAACGTGGTAACAAGAAAAGTTACAAGGAAACGAGTCAAGAAAACTACCGTTATGAAAAAAGTTCTAATTCAGCGTAAGACATATTATGATGCAAAATTAGAAACTGAAAAACAAAAATTAGAAGAAATTCAAAATCAGAATAAGTTACTTGAGGAAGAAATAAGTAAATTGAAGAAAGAAATGAAATTTTAAAAGGAAAGGACTGATGTATCGCATGTGCTTTAGTTTTTAAAAAGGTTGTCTTAATTTTTATATTATTATATTTTTAGTTAAAAATCATATTAAATTAGAATAAGTAAGTAGTACAATATTAGTTAATTTATTTTTGAAAGAATTTACATATTAATTTTTATATTTTTAGTAGAATAAGTGCAATATTATCTAGTTTTCACAAAATAATAAAATATAATTTATTTTTCAAAGAATTTACATATTAATTTTTATATTTTTAGTAGAATAAGTGCAATATTATCTAGTTTTCACAAAATAATAAAATATAATTTATTTTACATTTGTAACGTGTTTACTACCCTATCTCTAATACCACGAGCTTCCTCGTCCTCATAATCATTTTCAACATTTTCATGAATTGGGATTTCGTCATTTTGTTCGTTTCCTTGGTTGTTCATAACGAAGGTATCGTCTATTGCTATATTATGAAGTACACATGCTGCTCTAATAAAGTGAACAATTGATCTCATTTTTCTTAACTTCAGATGGTACATTTGTCGAAATTTTTGTTTTAATATTCCGAAGCAATGTTCAATAACGTAACGATTCTTTGCTAATTTTATGTTGTAATTTTGTTGTCTTCTGGTTAAGTTACCTCTATCTTTATATGGAGTAAGTAAGTTGCATTGTAAGGGATATCCACTGTCTCCTAAAATAAAATACCGCCCACATTTTTCTTTTAAATCGGTTGCCAGAGGAGAATTCCTAAAGACTCGACTGTCGTGCACAGAGCCTGGGTATCCAATAAAGACATCGATTATTTTTCTTGTGTGATCACACACAGCTTGCAGCTGAAATAAAATAATTGTGCTTATTTTGTAATTTTGCCGTTGTTAAACTACCTGAATGGAATAATACCCTTTTCGATTTATGTATGAATCAGGATCATTTTGAGGCTTATCAATTTTAATATGACTTCCATCGATTGCGCCTATAATGTTTGGAAAGCCATTTGTTCTAAAATGTTCCTCACTGATATGTTTTTCAGCGTCATTTGGCCATTTTATAATTTCCGGAGATAAATTGCTTAACAATGAAGTGAGACGATGTATAATACGGTTAACAGAGCTTATCGTTACATTGAAACGATCACCAACATCTCGAAAGCTTGCTGTCGGATGTCCCATAAACCATAAATAGATAAGTACCTGAAATTAAATTAATTATGAAGTTAATTGCTATATTAAATTTAATTATTTACTTGATGTAAAGCTGGTATATTTCCATACTGTCCAGTTTCACTATGAAAATAAGGGCTAGTTTCAAACTTGTCTGTTATGTTATTGACCATTTCTCTCGAGAGTCTGAAATGTTCGAAGAACACTTCCTCAGAATATTGTGGCACTACTTCCTCTAATAAAATTATACACAGTTCATGAAACCTTCCAATGATTTAAAAACAAAGTAAATAATCATGTTATTATACTCTAATACAACCAATAATAAATTAACCTCTTACCTAAATAATTTTCGTTTTTTATTCTCACTTTTTGTGGCATCAATTCTAGATCGTCTTCATCACTACTTTCAATGTCTGATAAAATATCACTATCGCCCATATCGTCCATGATATCGTCGTCGTCGCTCATATTTAATTTTATCAATAAATTTTCAATTGTATTTTTGTTAGAAATATTGTCAATAAAACACAAAATAACACTAACCTACAATGACAGTTAAAAGAACGAACTGAAAAAATACTCAATGAGCAAGTCAGTCACGAAATTACTATTTAGTTTCTACTTTCACTCGTGTACCGGAATGATCGTACAAACACCGTGCAGTAAACGATCGCGAGTTTGGTTGGTACGCTTTATGGATCTTACCGTACACCGTCACTTGTCGGTTGGAACGCGTTTAATCTATTACGCATGAGCGCGACCGTACATTGAGCGGTTTATTGGCTCGTTGGAACAAACCTTAAGTATCAAGAACAGTAATAACATTTTACCGATCGAAGACAATTGTTTGGAGGAGGAGCGAAGCGACGACTCCAATTATTGTCTGAGATCGGTAGTCCTTAATGTTCGAGATGCTTATGACGTTTTTTGCGCGACTAAATTTATTAAAATACATTTAGATGTGTATTTAATAAATAAAAATATTTTATTCTCTTTATATCAAGTTGCCTTAATGTCGTGGAAACAGACGCGGTAACCAACCAAATAGAGCATAGTCGCGCAAAAAAGTTTTAAAATTTGGTTTTTTAAATTGACATTTGATGAATGCTGAATAAATCGGTATCTATAATTTGGTGTCGTCCATCTAACGGTAAAATTCCGAGTGTCAATGTAGGTAACATCTTTATCATTTCTCTGCCATCTATGGACAAATCTAGAAAGATAAAAGTAGATATCTACTTGCACTCGGAATTTTATTTTCAAAATTTTTTATTAAATGTCACATTAGATAAATATTTTTGACAACGATTTCGACCATTTAAAAAATAGAAAATTAAAAATGTTAACGTTACATAGTGGCAAATAAATATTATAAACTTGTGAGAAAGTGTTGTCAATTTTAAATTTCTTCTAGATTTGAAAATTTCTCCTGGTGAAGAAAATTTGGATATTGACCAGATAGGAAGTGATACCAATCAATTTGAAAATTATAGGTTAGTAAATTTCAATAATAATTGTGAAGGGTTTTTTTTTAGTTATTATTGATTTCCAGTCAATAAACGTAAAAATGTGTAAATTTGAGGAAGGTTGAATTTTGGTTTTCGTTAAAATTAATTTCAATATGGCTTTTTTGTATATCAAACATATCGACTAATAATTTTGGGACAATACTTGTTTGCAAAGTGTAGTATTGAGACCGTAAACAATTTACCTCTGAGGACCGCATATTTTATTTTAACATAGAATTCAATCCTTGGTTGGAGTTATATTTAAGTTGCATAACCTCTTGACCAAACATTAGCTAACAGCCTATGAACTTAAAATTAATTAGATACTTCCCCTTCTGAGTAAAAGAAAATCCTTTTGAATACGGTGGCATGTTTAACCCCCTACTCAAAGGGGTGGAGCGCACAATTGCATGTTTTATGTTATTTCTCAAAATGGGCAGATATAGGGACTAATGGTTTGCACCAATCGACAGAAAATAAAATTTTACATGTAATACTTATTTTTTCAATGATCAAAAATTCTAAGTTTTCATCCCACTACAAATTGTATGATTTTAGGTAGCGACTCTATAATCTAACATTTTTGCGTATTACTTCAAAATGGCCCTATAAATCAAAATTTATCAAGGAAAGAAAGTTATAGCTTATGATTTTATCTATCAATTGATATATAAAAAGTTCAAGGTGTTTGTTTAATTAATGCTTAAAATGCTGTGGTAGAATAGACAACAAAAGTCGTGACGTCAAAAGGGGCGTATACTTGTGCAAACCTTTCCAAACAAACTGATATTGCCGTGTTAACTGCCATAAGAGAATTTGTTTTTGCTGTTTTTTATATTGTGTTTAATTAATAAGGATTTTAGTTTTAATAGATATTAGTTGGACACCTTAAATAGTGTATTTTTATAAAAAAAAATTTATTTTTATTAATTTTTAAAAAAATTTAAAAAAAATTACGCTACACTATAAAAATACACTATTTAAGGTCTTTAACTAATAACTATTAAAACTAAAATCTTTATTAATTAAACATAACATATAAAACAGCAAAAACAAATTCTCTTATGGCAGTTAACACGGCAATATCAGTTTGTTTGGAAAGGTTACCACAAGTATACGCCCCATTTTGACGTCACACTTTCGTTGTCTATTACAACACAAAGTTTAATAAACTTTTTTTTTCTTTAAAATGGAAATATAATAGACCGAGAGCCAGCAAGAAAAACGACGTATGATTAGCGAAACGCTGAAACTTTTTGAGAAGTTAGCCAGTGTTATAAAGAACAGGGAAACGCAAGTATGGCGGCCCGTATGTGTCGGTGTTGCGCTGCGCAATTTTTTGAATGTGTCAAAAAAAACTATGCCCTTGGGGAATGAGCTAAAAGGTAATTCTGGTTTTATATCATATATTCGATAGCCAGAGTATGAAGGAGTCGTATGCCATACCGATGCGGCGTCTCAAACTGTCCGCCATACTGAATTAAACGTGTCATTTATTTTATGTTCTCTTGAAATACTAGCGAAAGGCTAATTTTTTATCCAACCATACAAAAAGATGTCTCATCACCGATTATGACCATGCCATACTGTTTCGGTGTCCCTAAGTACACGCCATACTGATTTAAAGATGTCGAATTTTTCACCAGTCCATGTATCATAGGATATGACCTGTATGACATATGATATGACATGTATCATATTGACAGTATTGAAAAATGTAGACATACTTTAAAATTACTATAATTTCCTTATTCTTATAGACATTGAAAATCTTAAGGTAGTACTATCGATACCACAAGTGTCAAATGTGTGCTTACTGTAATTTGACTTCAGTCGTATTTATATTTGGCTACGCCGCGTAAAAGCAAAAGAGACAAAAAATACCTACACTAGCTCTGTTTCACTCAAAAAAGGTAAAAGAGTTAATATGGCATTTTAAAGGGATTTAGCTTGGATTTCTAATAGTTTTATATTAACTTTTAAAGTCGGCGAATTCATGTGATATTTTAAAATACATAAAATTTTCAAGAGTTACAATATTAAAACGCACAGGAATAAATCCTACTTGACAATTACGTAATAAATTTCTTGCCGGCGTTGCCACATGTACGTAACATATCATATTTTTCTTAATTATTTATTAATTACTCTTATCACAATCTCCTAGGCTTGAATTTTAAATAACCAAAATGTTCAAAACATTTTTTTCTTTCCATTGATACCACATTCATTAAAATCTTAACGGCAGTTTTCGAGAAATAAAATAAATTGTGTGATTTCCCATAAGGATCAATGTTAAAAGCAAAAATTTTATAAAATTAATAACTTTTTTCCAGTTCTCCAAAGACCTCCAAAAATTTAACTGGTTTATATTCTTATTATAGAGTACCAATATGCCAAGTTTCATCAAATTCTGAACGGTAACTCTATGACCGATAGTACTACCTTAAAGCACTTTTTTCAATTACAATAAAGTCAATATTGTAGTCAAATTTTCTCCGTGTTTTAGTTTGGAAGTTGAACTTATAAGCCATTATAATCACTATACCGGGTGGCCCAGTCACCGAGCATAGGAAAGTAGCATGAAAATTCAACATTTTGTTAGATTTCTGTAGCTCCCATAGTAATAAATTAAAATGGTATCAATCGAAAGAAAATTTCTTTTTGCGTTTGGAGATATCCGACAGTTGCCATTTCCTCTTTCATTACTATTAAAATTACAAGAATAAATAGTGCGCTTTTTAAGAGCACAGCTCGCCTTTCTTCTTCTTCTACTTTTTCTACTTTTATTAAGAAGTCTCCCTCTTAAGAAGAAGAAGCTTGCCGAGGAAAAATAATTGCCTAATAATCACTTTGATAAATTTGATTTGTAATTTGTGGCGATTATTATTTTTCCAATGCATATCATAGGTCTTCAAAACCACCCCAATTATTCCTCCATTTTTAAGACGAATTAAAGGTGAAATAACAATTGTGAGGTATCTCCAAACGCGAAACAAAAATTTGTTTCGATCGATACAATTTTCATTATTACCCCGCTTGGGAAGCAAGAATTTTAAAAACACTGATTTACCATGTTAAATCCTTATATTGAGTTGGTCGACTGGCCATTTGGGATAATAAGTTTTTTTCTAAGGAGTGCCGTAAGAAACCTTCTCAAATTATCACGCCACGCGAACGCTGTAAATCTCCGATGCAATTTGCACTTCAGATTAGGGAGGCAGTTGGTCTCGTTGCCCAAAACGGGTCTCTTACTCTGGTTTTTCATTACAAAATTAGATCTTTTCACGTTAAAGATGTAAGTTTCCACTTCAATTTTTGATTCGGTTTAAGGAGGCTATCGTCGGTGTAAACTGTAAGTCCCCACTTCGATTTGTAATTCGGGTAAGAGCAGCAGTCAACAGCTGACGTCTTTGTCCAAAACGCGATCTCGATGCTGATTCGTCACGCTCATACTGTAAGTCCCCACTTTGATTTGTAATTCGGGTTAGAACGGCCTTCAACAACTGACGGCATTGCCAAAATCGCGATCTCGATGCTGATTCGTCATGCTCATACTGTAAGTCCCCACTTTGATTTGTAATTCGGGTTAGAACGGCCTTCAACAACTGACGGCATTGCCAAAATCGCGATCTCGATGCTGATTCGTCACGCTCATACTGTAAGTCCACATTTTGATTTGTTATTCGGGTTAGTACGGCCTTCAACAACTGACGGTATTGCCAAAATCGCGATCTCGATGCGGTAAATAGTAAAAATGTTACTATTCGTCACGCTCAAACTGTAAGTCCCCACTTTGATTTGTAATTCGGGTTAGAACGGCCTTCAACAACTGACGGCATTTCCAAAATCGCGATCTCGATGCGGTAAATAGTAAAAATGTTATTATTCGTCACGCTTAAACTATAAGTCCCCCCTTTGATTTGTAATTCGGGTTAGAACGGCCTTCAACAACTGACGGCATTTCTAAAATCGCGATCTAGATGCGGTAAATAGTAAAAATGTTAATATTCGTCACGCTCAAACTGTAAGTCCCCACTTTGATTTGTAATTCGGGTTAGAACGGCCTTCAACAACTGACGGCATTTCCAAAATCGCGATCTCGATGCGGTAAATAGTAAAAATGTTATTATTCGTCACGCTTAAACTATAAGTCCCCCCTTTGATTTGTAATTCGGGTTAGAACGGCCTTCAACAACTGACGTTTTTGTCCGAAACGCGATCTCGATGCCGTAAATAGTAAAAAAGTTAGGATCCGTGACGCGAAAACTTTAAGTCCCCACTTCGATTTGCAACTTTCGTTAAGGACGCCCGCAGCCTCTTCGTAATCTATATTAAATTTGAAGATAGTGACTGTCACAGGAAGGTTGTAAGTCCCCCTCCTGCTCGATGGGGGCGTTGCGCGTCAGCAGACAAACGGGGTTCCGAAAGTACGTTCCCTCTCCAGTAATTCTTTAAATAGTTAAGTACCGTCACGCTTAAACAGGAATCCCTCGTCCCTCGTGTCATATGTATTTGGGAGTCATCGACATCTCAATCATGGCGGTCTGACCAGCTTAGTTTTAAGAATTTGTTTGGTTAGGCAGTCTGCGGATACACCTAATTTCGAAAACGTCATCTCGGTCTTGTAATGTTTTGTGAAGCCAAGTAGCGGCATGAATAATTCATATTTGTGAGGCACGTCTTTGAAACGTATGAAATTACGTAGATGCTTGAAAATGGGGTCGTGTGTCGAGTCTCATACTCGAAAATCTATTGTGTATGTAAACATGATTGTAATTTATTTTTCACATTGCAGATAACGAATGGTTGATTCACATAGCAACAAGCGATAACCACGCCAGCGCACAACGTACGAGTTTGGACTTAGCAGTTTTCGTTAGAACATTCAAAGGAAAATGGTAGTGCAGTGTGTATATTATCTGTATTGTCTTGTACTTAGGGAGCGTTCAAGTATTACGTAACGAATTTGGGGGGGGGGGTCTTGTAAAACGTTACGATGCGTTACAGGGGCGGGAGGGGGGGTTTGAACTACGCGTTACGTAACATTGTTTTTGCCACATAATTGTGACTTTTAGGTATAAAAATGGTCACTTGGTGGTTACGTAACGTTTTACTAGGGGGGAGGGGGGGTACAGAAAAACGTTACGGCGCGTTACATGGGGGGGGAGGGGGGGTCAAAAATCTCCAAAAATTGCGTTACGTAATACTTGAACGCTCCCTTACTTACCGTCACAATAAAAGCTATAATTGCGTATTCTTGTATCATTGATATAAGGTATCTATTACTAATATAAGTTTCCCCACCTAATAGATAGTCATATAAGCATTCAAGGTAAGTTAGTGACATTACATAAGTAGTTAAACAAAGTGACTCCCACGATCAAGAAATTTTTAAAAATTTTCTAAGTCCAAGAATTTATGAAAATTTTTCTAAGTCCAAAGAATGCGTGGAATTTGTTAAAATTTTCTAAGTGAAGGAATGCAGACAATTTTGTAAGTCGAAGAATTTTAGAAAGTATGATAATTGCTAATTAATTAGTAATATGTGTGTATAAAATGCTATAAATCGACATTAGTAAAATTAAAATTAATTTTGTAATCTAATATAAGTAATATTATATGATGCTATGCAAGACATTTTTTAGGCTTTATAATGTAATGAATTTTATATATTTTGGAAACTTTTATAACCCCTTCCGGCTGGCTTAGCTCGCGGGGGTGTCTACGTGAGGCTGAAGCGTGATTCATATAATGTTTAAATAACCAAAAGCGTACTTCCCTATACGGGGGCATAGCGCGCATTGTACGATCAATAATAATAATTAAGTTATTTTTTATTTAAAACGCTATATTTGTTTATATCATCTGACATTGACAATGACGTATTATAATATATATTTGATTAGGAATTTTTAATACATTGATTTAATGATGAGTACCAAGTATCCGATTTGTAATTTAAATATGTATAAATTAAATATGTTACAATTAGAATATTAGAATGTATTGTGATGGTAGTCATATTTTAACCTTTACCAAAAATGCTTTTTAAATGTCTTGTAATTTTTAAAATGTTAACAAACTTTCTCTAGCTTATCAGTTGAAGAATGTATAAAATTATGTAATTACCTAATTACGTTCGAGTTGGAATGCATTAATATTTTAAATGTATACTAACTTATTCTAATATAATTTTGTAGGGTAATTTAAAATTAAAATGCATATACTAATGTTTTTCGTAGGTATGACAAAAATGTAATTAAATAACTTTCTATAGCTTAATGGCTTCAGATTATAATAATATAAGCGTGGTTCGATATACATTTTATGACAAGTGCTCGAAATTTTGTAGTAAAATGTCTTCTTCACCTACTAAAATATCGGGCAAAATGGTTCAAATTATTAAAAACGCTTATTTAGAATTACTAAAAAATCCTGAAGATGTTGAAAAATGGATCAAATTAGGATTTAAAAATATACGAGTATTAAATTCGGCGCTTAGCATTATCGAATTAAGTGTTGGTAGTAGGAAAAAAATTGAAAATCATCTAGGATTAATCAAAGGTAAGATTTTTTTTTTCTATATTTAAAAATTAATTTTTATTTTGTTGAAGGCTATATAACCCACATGAAAGCTTTACGCAAGTGTGGAGAAATACACAAATGGGAAGAAATGCACATAGAGAGCAATATTTGGACGAGTGTCTTCATAAACATTCCACATCATCATAAACAAATTCGAACGGACTTTCAACAGTACCAGAGCGTCTAATATAATAGATATGTATACACCCTCATAACTAAGATACTGATGTAGTCTGGGATCATTATAGATTAAAAAAATAAATAAATAAATAAATTAAAAAAAATTAATATAAGGCGTTTATTATTCAAAAAAATCTAACATACAGAGTAAGTATAATAATAATAATAATATTAATTATTATTGAATTGAGTATTTAGATATCCATGTAGGTTTTGGATACCCCATCCACTTAACATATAGTTTATCACCTCGTTTACGTAACACTTTTTCAATTAGAAATGTGTCGGGATAAGACGTAGTTTGAAGCTCTTCCGTATAAAACATGCCTTTAATAGGATTTCCACTAAGATCTTCAATATTGTAAGTGGTAGGACTTCCTAGATTAACCCGCACAATTTTAAACAATTCTGCAGTCCAATTTGCGTTGTAACCTTTATCGAAGACAGATTTATACTTTGAAATTCGTACAAAATCACCTTTTTTATATTTTATTTTTCCAATTTTCTTATTTATATTGTAGACGTGTAACTTGGTGTAAGAGTGCACATCACAAGGACGCATCTTAATTGTTCTATGCTTACGATTATTATAATCATCAGTAACAGAAGCTAGTATATCAACCCATTTATATTCAGCTCGATAACTAAACTCTTTATATAAAATATTTTTTAATGTTCGTATGACACGCTCAACAATTGAAGCCTTTTTAATACTATATGTGGAGTAATGATTTATCTTATTACTTTTCATAACTTCAGTAAATTTTTTATTATAAAATTCTTTTCCTTCATCGGTTTGTAAATTTTTTGGTTTTCGACCGTTCATAAGAATTGAAGACATTGCAGTTGTTACTTCTATACTTGTTTTAGTTTTTAGGGGGTATGTCCATAGAAATTTAGAATAACAATCGATAACTAATAGAATATATTTATAACCATTATTACATTTGGAATAAGGTATAAATTCGGCTAAATCAGCCTGCCATAGGTCATCGAAACCTCTAATTATTACACTTCTACGGGGAAAGTTTTTTCTAGCACTTCTATGAATTTCATCTACAATTGCACGTTTCGACATTATTTAGAGAAATGTTATGTATTGCGTGTGTTATTGCTTAAATTATCAATTATATTCTTAAAACCATCCAGTCTAGTATTACATGCATTTTTAAAATCTTTTAAATCTCTCTCAATAGACTGCTGATATTTATTAAAAACATCTTCCTTTGAATTCTCGGAAATATTATGAGCCAACACCCATTGTTCAAATTTTTTTACATACTCGGAAGTATTTTCAGAGTTTTTCCCAATACTATCAATCTGCTCTTTTAGAGACCGAATAAACACAACTATTGTATCCACGTATTGTTTATTTACAGCATCGAATTCATCAACTCCGTTTGATAAATTTGTGATTCTTTTAGTTTGCATATCATAGTTACGATCTTTAGTAAGTTTAAATCCTACACCTTTATCACCCTTAGGACCCTCTTTTGGACGTATTTTACTACGACCGAATATGTCAATGTTCATTTTTTAACTGCATACTAAATTATAAAACTTTATATTTATATTATAATTTTAGACTCTACTAACTCTTCCAAGATACTGATAATTTCATTATCATGACTATTATTACCAGCTTGTTGAGATGCATGTAGAAGCATGAGCCGTTGCACGAGTTCTGAAGGGTTATCCCAATAAATATAATTATTTTTATTATTATTTAGCAACTTATGCTCAGGTACTAACCCCTCGCCGGTCTTACTGAATAAATTCTTTATTACTTTCTGGTACTTGACATCTCGAGTACCGTGTATTCTTTCTTTATTAGAATGCTTCCTTTTATGAGCATTTGTATCAATCAAAATCTGCTTATACTGTTGTAAATCGTCATTAGTATAATTTTTAGGTGATTTTTTAAATATTAATTCATATAATCCCTCAGTACCATCATATACTTGATTATTAATACTAAAGTTATCCGAATTTTGATCAAAATTAATTTTAGCGTTTCCAATTTTCCAAGCGTCAGTATCAGGATCGTAATAAACTCCGTACAGATGATCAATCAAACGATTGGTATCATGTATAGCCATTTCAGTATATCGATCGTGTAATTTCTCAATAATGCTAGTGCTAGCAGCTTTATTATATTCATCACTATCATCATCTTCATCCTGATCACTAGCGTTACTTCTGACATCATCCTGATCGCTTTTAGGTATTTTGATATTCTTTTTCATAACAGGTATATGTGAAGAATTTGGTGAGAATCTCGGCTTATGAGGATTTACCGCAACTTTTAAACGTTTAGATTCTTTCTTTAAGGATGTTAGTTCCTTAATAGGATCCACTATAGGTTTATATTTCTCTTCCGAAATTCTTTGAATAGCTAATTGACCACGATGTAGTTCAAGGTACTTACGTTTTACAGATTTACGTGCTTTAATAATTTTTTTAGTCAATTCAATCTCATCTGTATCCATCTTAGTAAAAATCGACTTATAATAATAATAATAATTGCGGGACGTGTACAAGTTACGAAGTGTTTACAAGTTATGAAAGGTTCATACTATTCAATCAAGACTTATATACGAATCAAATCCTTTCCTGTATCTACCATTATTTATATCAGACTCTGTATCTATTACGATAAAACCGTGAGGTTCTTTCCAACATTCGGCACATATTGTTTTAAATTGATTAAATGATAAATCAGTTCCGATGTGATCTTCATACGCATGCTTTAAATTCAAAACATCCTGTTTAAATAGTATAATTAAGTTTGCATTATCACGTATTAACTGTTTAGGTATTTTTGAATAAGTCTGACTGAGATAGAATGAATCAATTAAATTATGCCGACCCATACAGAAATAATCACGAACACTGGTACTCTTATCAGTGATGACGTCATCAAACACCATAATTGAATGAGGCTTTGCCTCGCTTATGGGTATAACATCTTCATGACGTGAAAAAGTGTAGTATCCTAACCCCGCTATAGGTTCGAGAACTTTTTTTAGGTATTCATACTTTGGTTGATGTAGAGATTTTGAAAAGATGTATACGTTTTTAAATTTCAACCCATTAGGATCTTCAATAAGGCTGATGAGCGTATTTGTTTTACCACTTCCTGAACTACCTGCTATAATACATCTAATTGAATCAGGTAATAAAGCGCTATGCTTTTTTAAATACATTTTTTTAAGGTCATGATTGTTAACATGAAGAGTATCAAGCTGTTTAATAAACCTCATCTCGGAATATAATGAATTAAATATACGTACACGCTTATATAAATACCTGAAAATAGTGTACAACTACCTCATTAAATGTTGACCCACCGAGGTGAAGGTTTGGTTACCACCATAATAAATAAATTGCCAATAGAGCTTCATATACCGGGTTATCAATATTGCGGTCCAGGTACTAAATTAAAAAAGCGTCTAGCTAGAGGTGATCCTGGAATCAATTCTTTAGATTCGGCCTGTAAAGATCATGATATCGCATATTCACAACATAAAGACTTAAAAAACAGACATCAAGCTGATCGTGTATTAGAAGAGCATGCTTGGGGACGAGTAAAGTCTAAAAACGCTAAGGTAGGAGAAAAGGTTGCAGCGTGGACCGTGCTAAATACGTTGAAAACTAAGCGAAAGTTGGGTATGGGGTATGGAAGCACACGTAAAATATTACTTGGAAAAGGACTTGTAAAAAATATATCTCAAGAACTTGAAAAATCCAAATGTAATTATAATAATAAGCATGCAACAGCATTGCCTCGACATTTTTTTAGCGGGACAGTCGACCTAAAGGGGTTTTGGCTATTCAATATCAGATAGCACTACTATATTTTATTTCAGCAGTTAGTAATTTGAAAAGTTTGTAACTTTGCTTTATGGGGAATTTAGTATGGGATTTTTAAAATTGTTAAATTTAAATTTTATTTACTATTTATTAATTAAAATCAATATTTTATCGCATATTATGTTACATAACACATCAAGTTTATAATAGAACAATAGAATTACTTTGTGAAATACCCTTAAATTAAATTAATTTAAATTTGACACTTCTAAGAAATCACAATTCTTCGCAATAAAATATGATTGAATGATGATGATTGATGAAATAAAACTAGTAGCAGAGTAAATCTTATGTTTTATTGCGAAGAAGTACCTAAATTGTATCCCTTATTGATCAGACTTCACCTTAGCATAATATATTTGTAAAGAAACTATGATTTCCGAAGTAAATTTAAATTCAAATTTTCAAACAAAATTTAATTGTAGTTAAATTGGAAATGAGTAGGCAACCCATATGGTTAATTATTTGGTATTTATTTTCAAAACTATTTGTAAACACCTCATTATTTTAAATATCACCGTAGGAAGGGCAAATTAGGTACGCTACATATTTTAACACTGAAATGAGCTCAAATTTTGTTATTTAAGTATTTCCCTTATTGATCAGACTTCATCTTAGCATAATATATTTCTAAAGAAACTATCATTTCTGAAGTAAATTTAAATTCAAATTTTCAAACAAAATTTAATTGTAGTTAAATTGGAAATGAGTAGGCAACCCATATGGTTAATTATTTGGTATTTATTTTCAAAACTATTTGTAAACACCTCATTATTTTAAATATCACCGTAGGAAGGGCAAATTAGGTACGCTACATATTTTAACACTGAAATGAGCTCAAATTTTGTTATTTAAGTATTTCCCTTATTGATCAGACTTCATCTTAGCATAATATATTTCTAAAGAAACTATCATTTCTGAAGTAAATTTAAATTCAAATTTTCAAACAAAATTTAATTGTAGTTAAATTGGAAATGAGTAGGCAACCCATATGGTTAATTATTTGGTATTTATTTTCAAAACTATTTGTAAACACCTCATTATTTTAAATATCACCGTAGGAAGGGCAAATTAGGTACGCTACATATTTTAACACTGAAATAAGCTCAAATTTTGTATTTTAAGTATTTATGCTTTTCTAAATGATATCTACAATAAAGCTTATATTTACACAAGTAAATATTTACAATTTGAAGTAAATTGACAGATACAATTTATTGGTATAAATTATGTCGAGTACTATTCCTTCGGTTTCAAGCATTTTCACACATTCGGATACAATCTCCAGGGGGGGGGGGCCCCCTGAGAACGCAGAATTATACCGAAATCGCATTAAATGCGATTAAATCTTTACAAAACTTTACAAATTAGTTGTCAAGTATACCATCTGGTATGAAAAAATATAAATAAAATAACTAAGTAAATTTACTCGTCTAGTAAATTTACTGTACAAGTAAATTTATTCATGCTTTACAATAACGGACCTTAATTGGCGACCTTATCATTGGCACACGTGTCACGGATTAATTTATATCTGTATTGCATAAATGAATATAAATGCTGCGGAGTACGATCAAAAAATTCGGAGTGGCATTTCTCTATAAATTCTTGGAATTCTTTTTTAGAGGGCATGGTATGACTTTTAATTTTCTTCTTAAATGTCATCGTCAAAAGCTCAATTTCGCGTCTCGTATATTTTCTTTTTCTTTTATTTTTCCTCGTTCTTACGGGAGACCGTAATTCATCTATAATTTCGTGTATAGGATGTTTACGTTTTATTGGCGTCTTGGTTTTAACACCTGCAATAAAACAAAAATAAATAAACATATAAAAATAAAAAAACAAAATAAATACCAAATGAGCAAGATCCAATATTCCTACGAGGTTTTCTCAATATTTTCGTATATAACAACGCTCCAATGACATGATTACCAGTCAAAACTAATTCGCCGCTTAGCTGACCTGGCGATAAACACCAGCGAACATTCACATTCAGAATTTTACCATCGGGTATGCTGATATAGCATGGTGTATTTTTGTCATCAAATTCTGAAAACGAAAATTTTAGAACAAAGCAACGAATGGAATAATTTACTTACTACATAAGTGCTGTTCAGATGTATTCTGATCTGCTATTATGAACGATACAAATTGCCTATTCAATAAGTTGGCGCAATTACCATCAACATCGTATAGGTCCTTTTGCGGCTTATCTAGTTCATCAAATAACACAGTGTACTGTCCATAATGCAAACTCTTTGTCACTGTTAATATTGCAGTCGAGTTCTCGATTAAAATATTTGCTTTATGTTCTTGTCCAGTTTGTTCTGTATCGACTAGTTGATGAGAAACAGTCTCTGCATCATGATGTAATGATGGGGCTTCTTCGCCTGTGCCGTCGGTAAAAATGTCCTCCTCAAAGACATGCTGATCTCCATGAACAAGCGCAATGGTGTCCATTACTTCCAGATTGCTTTCTTCGTTAGAATCTGCACTTACCGTTGCACCAAATAAATCTCTTCTTGCACATTCGACATCGTTTTGATTTTTGCTTAAACGTTGCGGTGGGAATGAAATGGACGAAGAAGGGGAAGAACTTATATCATCGTTTCCTGCTTGCTTTACCGAACCCGAATCTTCAAATAGATCTTCGTTTTCCATCACAAACAATTCTAAAAAAAAGATTAAAAACATAAAAATAAATCATTACTTTTATAAATTACTTTAAATGAGGGTCGTAACTAATGGGGGATTAAAGAGTTCGATTACCCCCCCCCCCCCGAAATGCCGACGACGGACGTCGGCATTTTTTGCATTTTAGTCCAGGCAACGAAGCCGAAAAATTGGCTCCAGCTTGCAAAAAAATCCGGGCAAGCTGAATTTTGGCAGAGATGTACTTGCTGTACGATACGATACATTAAAGCAACGACAAATAATTCATTACAAAATATTAACTGTAGTACGGTACTGTAGGTACATTAAAATAACGACAAATAATTAATGACAAAATATTGACTTTTGGACGCAAACATTCGATTAAACATAGTAATTCAACACTTACACTAGAAAGTTAGATTCTGAGACAGGTCATTCCAAAACCATATTGCAAACAAGTACGTCAAGCGACACTTCCTTTACAATATTAGACATCGAATAATTAACTTGGATAGCTACAACGGCCAACGCCTCAAAATTCAATCGACTCTCCGTGTTGAACTGGAACCAGGAATTTCATTGACGTGTTGTCCTCTTTCCTAGCCAGCGAATGGTTTAGCTGTCCAAGATTACACGATGTCCTGATAAATAATTGAATTTCAATTTGTGAAGCAATGATAACTTCGAGATAAATGTTCCACAAAACACCTCGTCGGTGTCAAGTAAAAATCTGTTGTGGAAAAATGCTAATTTTGATTAGAGCTGTAGCGAACCGTATGTATTCGTTACTGAGTAACGGGTGCGCCATCTAGTACCGAGTAACGAAACGTTACACTCGAATTTATTTCGTTACCCGCATTTTTCGCATACGCGCGCTTATTCGGTGAATTTAAAAACGTACGTTACAAAGAAGGATGTTTGTTTATTAAGTATAATTTGGAAATTCGTCGTCCAAGTTTTTTACTGTTTATTAAGGGAGTGAAAACGCAACTATGAACCAATACGAAAAACTACACCTTCAATTTTCTCGCTTTTCTATCAAAATAACGATCGGATGAACAAAAATAAAAATGTATCCTAAAGTGCCTGTTAGCTGTAGTAAATTATAATCTTATAAACTACATGTAAAATTTTAACGATTAAATTAAAAAGGCCATAAAATATACAAAATTTTGAAAATTCAAGAAAGTTTTGTACGCCTTCAAATTGATGTCAAACGATAGACAATTACAAGAGAAATTCCTTTATTATTTTAACTCTGTACAGAAACAAAATTAATAATTAAATTAATTTTTTTTAATAATTACGAAAGTTGTAAATAAACTCAAAAAACCCGGGACAAGAAGCAATATGTACATATTAATATTGCAAATCGCCAGTCGGTACTTTTTGAAAAGCGATATATCACATTCCTGGTATCTTATTAGATAAAGATAAACCGAGTGTTTTATAATAAAGTCGATTCTATTTATTATAATTTTACTTTCGTTGTTTTATTTAAATGTAAATTTAAATGTACGTTGGCTCCCGAAAATAAAAACTTTTTGTGTTAAAAATGCCGAAAACGGTTTTTGAAAAAAGTCGTATTATTATTATATCCGTTTCTAATATAAACAAATTCGGTCAGATTTATATAAAAATGATTTATTTAAAAATTTAATTTTTTCATTTATTTAAATTAATAGATAATTAAAAATCCAGCGAGACATAATAAAATGCATAATCACTCGTAATATGATAAAGAGTCTATTAAACACAAGTCTGGTTCAAAATACGGAAGTGAGAAAATGCACCTTACGCAGCTTTGTATGTAATGTATAAGTATGTTTCTACAAATTACGAAAGTAACGAGTAACGTAACGATATGATAGTAACGGGTACTAATTGTTATAGTAACGAATACATACGGGTATGCTTTTTTTCGTTACTTTTACACCTCTAATTTTGATTAAACATTAAACTCGGTACGGTACTGCACTTTAAAATGATGACAACTCTTAAATGAAGTAGCAATGCAAAACGTCATGATTTTTCTTTGCAAGATACAAAGGTTTTGCAAACCTTGCAAAAACATGCAACGTGTTTGAACTTCGCAATATTACGTAATACACAACATGGTTGCATGGATAAAAAATGATAACAATATCATATTTTACGTTAAAAAATTAAAAATAATACAAAGTTACGTTAATTAAGCACATAACTGATTTTTACAACGCAATATCCAGCAGTTATTGAATAAAATTCACATAACTGATTTTGTAGGAATGTAGAGCTTGTTAAAATCTGTAATTTAAGTATAAAAAGTAAAAATTTGAAAATCTTCCACTAGCAGATTTTTACTTGACAACGAAATTAATTTAGTACGATACGTCACGAAATGTTCAAATAATAACAATGATTATCTTAAGCCGTGGCGTCATAAATAATTAAACGATAAATGTTCGATAATAACGATCTTTAATTGAAGCCGTGACGTTATAAATCTTTAAACGAAAAAAAGTTTGTAATTAACTTACTCTATCAATGATTCACAAAAAACAAATTATATTCATACGTGTACTTACGTATGAACAACGAATTGGAATGAGGTCGTCACACCCAACACATGCACCCAAGCGCACCGATTCGATACAAACTGGTCATCATCACGTGCAAGTAGATGAATATTTTGTTGCTACGTCAACCTAGGATATTATCTGCCCTATGTAATTTATAGAACGTAACCGCAAAATCATTTTTATGTTTATATAAACACCCACATACGGAAATTTTTTAGCGAGAATGATCCAAGGTCAATCTTTACGACGTTTTTTTATAAAATAGCTTTGTAGCTTCCTAAAATAAAATAATTTATGTACTATGCTTTAGTGCATAAATTAAAAAATCCTTACGGATTAATGATTTTGATAAACCCTAATTTTTAAGGGGTCGTTTGTAATTTTAAATTAAATTCATACGATTACAGTGTGGTTAAACAGCTTTCTTTTTGTTTTTAAAATTACCGTGGATTATTTTTCATTTGACCTTATAACGAAATTATTATTAAATTCTAGTATTTACAAACTAATTTCTAGGTAATTAATTATACTTAAGCAAATTGGGTGTAAATTTAGTACCTACTCTTTCAGCAAATTTTGTGCACGTATGGTTTTAAAGTTATAAGTTAGTATAACCATTTTAATGGTACGGATGCTAGTTTATAATAAAACGCAGTTTTATGCCATAATGCCACAAAAAAAAATAAGTACATCAGAATTTGCGTAATTTATGTGTAAAATGCACATCCATATCAATCTCTAAAGTTTAACTTTTTGAACTCTGCGGAAGTGAGCAAGTTTCGTAAGCTCCGAGCATGTTGCGCGTGGGAATTTTCAATTTAATTCGATTTCATAAAGATTTTCTCTAATTTTTTGAGGTTTATAATGAAGTCAAAATATATACTAATATCAGTAACCTAGATATTGCCTTAAATTTTAAAAAATTACTGACATCTTGGATTTTCATTTTTTTCATTTTTTGTGGTAGATACATTTTCCTTTTTTTATGCGTTCCTTTTTTTATGAGTAAGTAAATATAAATTTTATTTTATTTTTATTAGCTAGGAAGAAGTACCACTTCTAACACCCACATACGGAAATTTTTTAGCGAGCATTATCCAAGGTCAATCTTTACGACGTTTTTTTATAAAATAGCTTTGTAGTTTCCTAAGGGGCCGTCCATTAATTACGTAAGGATGATTTTTGTAATTTTGGACCCCCTCCCCCCACCACGTAAGGGTACGTAAGATTGTGGCAACCCCCCCCCCACATCTTACGTAAGGATTATTTAAAAGAAAATTAATTTTGACCCCCCTCTCCACCCTTTATATTTATACTCGTAAAAGATGAATAATAATATATTATACTAGCTGGCACAGTCGGCCTACCAGCCCCCTTTAGCCGTCTAGACCGCGTGGGATGTGGTTGTTCGGCCTTCGGCCTCACTCAAGAGTATCGCAAGCATACGTGTAGACCGTGGTTTTTCGGCCTTCGGCCTCACCCCAAGGTTCTAAAGTAGCCTATGTTTTTCGTAGCATTGTAAATAACTTCTACACCAAATTTGGTTAAGATTGGTCAAATAGAAACGTAAAGCACGTGCACGCGTATTTGCATTGTCGATCGGTTGACAGCTTGACAGCATTCATTATTGTTTTTTAAGTTGATTTTGAGTAGCCTGCCTTCCTTTAAGGAATCTCGATAATCCATTCATGCGCGTCCCTGTGGGACGCGCATGAATGGATTATCGAGATTCCTTAAAGGAAGGCAGGCTACTCAAAATCAACTTTCCTCTCCTTTGCGAATTTTTGCACTATTTCAATACAAAAACATGCGCAGAGACCTACATAATAACTGTGCCAAATTTGGTTCCGATCGGTCAAACGGTTTAGGAGTCTATAGGGAACATACATACACACTTACATCAATTTTTATATTTTTAGATAGATAATAATAAATACAAAAATTTAAATTAAATTTTTATTTACATAGATGAAAAATCGTTCGTCAAGATCACCAAAGTTTGATGCCATTTTCTATAATTCACACTATTATGCCACTATGTTTAATGATTTTTAAGTACTATATATTTCAATATAATATGATATTTCCATTATACCTGGATATAATTACCAACATAAAAAGAAAAAGTTATATTAGATTGTTAAATTTAATTTAAAAAAATATTTTAAGAAACTTACGTAAGGAATACGTCGGCCCCTCCCCCCCTACGTAAGAGTCCGTAAGATATCCAATACCCCCTCCCCCCCAAAAAACCCTTACGTAATTAATGGATGACCCCTAAACTAAAAAATAAAATAATTTATGTACTATGCTTTTAAAATGTTTTACTGCATAAATTACGGATTAATGATTTTGATAAAAAATAGTATTAACTACAAGCCGATCCTAATTTTTAAGGGGTCGTTTGTAATTTTAAATTACAGATAATTAATTCCATGTGGTTAGACTTTGTAAATTGTACTAAAAAAAAAGCGCGTTGTGAGGGAATCGAACCGACCACCTACAAATTAGTAAGCCGACGCTTTTCCGACTGAGCCATGACGTTATATTAATTTCATGTGATTACAATATGTAGTTAAAGAACTTTCTTTTTGTTTTTAAAATTACCGTGGATTATTTTTCATTTGACCTTATAACGAAATTATTATTAAATTCTAGTATTTACAAACTAATTTCTAGGTAATTAATTATACTTAAGCAAATTGGGTGTAAATTTAGTACCTACTCTTTCAGCAAATTTTGTGCGCGTATGGTTTTAAAGTTATAAGTTAGTATAACCATTTTAATGGTACGGATGCTAGTTTATAATAAAACGCAGTTTTATGCCATAATGCCACAAAAAAAAATAAGTACATCAGAATTTGTGTAATTTATGTGTAAAATGCACATCCATATCAATCTCTAAAGTTTAACTTTTTGAACTCTGCGGAAGTGAGCAAGTTTCGTAAGCTCCGAGCATGTTGCGCGTGGGAATTTTCAATTTAATTCGATTTCATAAAGATTTTCTCTAATTTTTTGAGGTTTATAATGAAGTCAAAATATATACTAATATGAGTAACCTAATATTGCGTTAAATTTTAAAAAATTATTGACATCTTGGATTTGGATTCCGCATCTCAATCGTTAAGCGAAGAAATTTCTAAGCACTATGTTAGATTTAAATTATTGAAGTTGTCTTCTAGATATCAAAATCCCTAATTTTACAAATTATGAATTACGTTTTTCTAGAATGCGCAGTGCGAGATGTGATGTATAGGTACTATGCTTTTAAAATGTTTTACTGCATAAATTAAAAAATCGTTACGGATTAATGATTTTGATAAATACTATTAAATTACCCTAATTTTTAAGGGGTCGTTTGTAATTTTAAATTACAGATAATTAATTCCATTAGTCCGGTCAAATTATACCAAAAAATAGGAGTGAGGTTGCAATAATTCGCACCCAGCTGAAAATTGGTAGGATTATTCAAAACACCATCATAAATGAAATCTAAAAAGTGCTCATCGATCCGACGCCTGGAAAAAAATTTATTCGGGGTCAAAGGTCACTAAAACGGGTTTTTCGCGATTTTCAGCAAAACGGTAAGTTTTATCATAAAATTATCCCATTCAAAAATTGTAGATCAGATAATTATCTATAAAAAATGTCTAAATACTTTTTTTCCTAAGAGCCACCGTTTTTGAGATATAACGATTCGAAAAGTTGAAAGAGTTGTAATCGTCATAATATGGGGTCCGTTACTTTGGCCCCCCCGGTTAATATTTTTACCCAAAAACCTAGCACTGGGATCCTTAGAGCTAGCACCAGCTAGCACCCAAATATTAAAGCTAGCACCATTACAGTATTTTCACAAATCGACTTTGAAACCGGGGGGGGGGGCAAAGTAACGCTAGCCCCCCCCGGTTAATATTTTTACCCATAAACCTAGCACTGGGATACTTAGAGCTAGCACCAGCTAGCACCCAAATATGAAAGCTGGCACCATTATAGTTTTTCCACAAATTCATTTTATTTATTTGCACCTAAATGACGATTACAACTCTTTCAACTTTTCGAATCGTTATATCTCAAAAACGGTGACTCTTAGGAAAAAAAGTATTTAGACATTTTTTATAGATAATTATCTGATCTACAATTTTTGAATGGGATAATTTTATGATAAAACTTACCGTTTTGCTGAAAATCGCGAAAAACCCGTGTTTGTGACCTTTGACCCCGAATAAATTTTTTTCCAGGCGTCGGATCGATGAGGACTTTTTAGATTTCATTTATGATGGTGTTTTGAACAATCCTACCAATTTTCAGCTGGGTGCGAATTATTGCAACCTCGGATGTCTAAATTGACCGAACTACATGTGGTTAGACTTTGAAAGTTGTACTAAAAAAAAGCGCGTTGTGAGGGAATCGAACCCACGACCTACAAATTAGTAAGCCGACGCTTTTCCGACTAAGCCATGACGTTATAATAATTTCATATGATTACTACAGTAAGTAGTTAAAGAGCTTTTTTTTGTTTTTAAAATTACCGTGGATTATTTTTCATTTGACCTTATAACGAAATTATTATTAAATTCTAGTATTTACAAACTAATTTCTAGGTAATTAATTATACTTAAGCAAATTGGGTGTAAATTTAGTACCTACTCTTACAGCAAATTTTGTGCGCGTATGGTTTTAAAGTTATAAGTTAGTATAACCATTTTAATGGTACGGATGCTAGTCTCTTATTATAAAAGGCCAAGTCTTTCTTTCTTTCTGTCCGTCCCACGGAAATACCCGAAGCAAACCGAACCGAACCGAACGCACAACGTATCATCGGATCAACGTATCATCGGATCAACGTATCATCGTATCAACGTATCATCGTATCAACGTATCATCGGATCAACGTATCATCGTATCATTTTGTCTATATAGGACAGCTATTTCCAAAAAAGCATTATGTGAACTTCCATAATGGATAATGAAAATTTTGAAAATCCTGCTGCAAAGCGACGGCGATTGAATCGTGAGAGAAAAGCACGTACAAGAGCTAATAACACAGAAGAACAGCTTCGATCACAGCGACAAGCTGACGCTCGGTCTCATGCGATACGTCAACAACGTGAAACTTTGGAACAAACTCAAGCGCGGCAAGTTGCTGACGCTCGGTCCCATGCGATACGTCAACAACGTGAAACTTTAGAAGAAACTCAAGCGCGGCAAGCTGCTGACGCTCGGTCCCTTGCGATACGTTGATCCGATGATACGTTGATCCGATGATACGTTGATACGATGATACGTTCATCCGATTGGTTATGAAATTATCCGTTATGCGTTCGGTTCGGTTTGCTTCGGGTATTTCCGTGGGACAGACAGAAGGAAGAAAGGAAGGAAGGACTTGGCCTTTTATAATAAGAGATTTTTCACCTATATAGGAAATTTAAATACGTTGATACGTTGATCCGATGATACGTTGATCCGATGATACGATGATACGTTGATACGATGATACGTTCATCCGATTGGTTATGAAATTATCCGTTATGCGTTCGGTTCGGTTTGCTTCGGGTATTTCCGTGGGACAGACAGAAGGAAGGAAGGACTTGGCCTTTTATAATAAGAGATGAGAACAACATTAAATAAATAAACAAAAAACTTACATATATTTTTTTAAATTAAATTAAACATAATCAATATTTAAAATTTTTTTACTTATTTTAAACTAGATGATACCCCGTCCGAGGACGGGCAGCTAGAAGGACGGGGAGCTACCCAAGGTAACTTAAGTTGAATGAAGATTAAGGAAAGCTCTCAGTGCAATCCAAAAGCCATATGACCTTGGGTAGCTGCCCGTCCTTCTAGCTGCCCGTCCTCGGACGGGGTATCATCTAGTTTATAATAAAACGCAGTACACCGCACCAAGAAGCTAGTAATCCATAATGCCACCAAAAAAAATAAGTACATCAGAATTTGTGTAATTTATGTGCACAATGCACATCCATATCAATCTCTAAAGTTTAACTTTGAACCCTGCGGAAGTGAGCAAGTTTCGTAAGCTCCGAGCATGTTGCGCGTGGGAATTTTCAATTTTAATTCGATTTCATAAAGATTTTCTCTAATTTTTGAGGTTTATAATGAAGTCAAAATATATACTAATATGAGTAACCTAGATATTGCCTTAAATTTTAAAAAATTACTGACATCTTGGATTTTCATTTTTGTCATTTTTTGTGGTACATTTTCCTTTTTTATGCGTTCCTTTTTTTATGAGTAAGTAAATATAAATTTTATTTTATTTAGCCCGATTAAATTTTGTAGTCTTTTTTCTTATTGTTGCAGAAAATTCGGTTTTTATTAGCTAGGAAGAAGTACCAGATGTGCATGTCTATACGTCTTATATAAACACCCACATACATATGTACATACGTAAATGCAGTAGAATAATGAATTCTTTTAACGATAATAATTATCCAAGGTCAATCTTTAAGTGAATTTCTGTCATATAAAATTAATTTATTTTTATTTCCAATAAAAATCTAAAATTTTACGATTCACTACAATCACTTATACGAAACTGCAAAAATATTAAAAAATATAACTTAAAAATTTATTTTGACGAGTAGAAAATAGTCCATTCTTTTGTGCGTTCATTGTGCAGTGCATAAACAAACCTTTGATAATCCCCACCACGTGATTAACGTTGGTTACTGCATGAAGCTCCTACTATAAGCACATAAGCCGTAATTACTCCAAATATTTCCTTGCAAATAATTGCATTGTAAGTTGTTTTTTTTGTGTGATTGATTTTTAATATTTTATTTTAAAAATTAACAGAGGTACTGAAATGTAAAAGTAATGTAAAAAATGTAAATAGTGACAGAAAATTCCAAGTCATTTGTATCTTGTATGTATCCAAGTATGGTGGCCCTTCAGGTGTTAAATTAGGTACTTAATGAAAGAAAAATAATGGTCGACGGAGCGTATCGCAGGGCAATTGCTGGATAAATTAGGGGTTTCAAACGATTTTTTATACAAAAATTTTTGCATTTTTTGGTAGTCGATAACTAATAAGCTGCGTCAGCGAAATGCCATACTTTTGTGGTGGGGCTGGAAAAGGCTACCTTTCCAAAATTTCCTAGAACTTCAGCGTGTCGGCGAACATCAAATCATAATGATAGCGAGATTAACGATTAATTGCTTTTGTGTTTAAAGTGTCAACATGCACTATACCAAGTATTTGCTATACCTTCGATAAAATATTTTTTCTTTATACGTCTCCAAGTTATGATTTTATAATGTGTCGCTTAGAAAACACGATGTCGAGGTAATACTTTAAAACGATTCGGTGAGGTCGCGTTAGGTGAAAAAAGGTCGACTTATTGATGTCGACCTAATGATGCATCTAGGTCGAGGTAAACTTTTAGGGTCAACTAGGAACTTCTTAATGTTTTAAAATTATTTATTCCGATCTTTACTTTACGATTTATTACTAAACAATATCTGGCACATATTCCAAATCATTTAATATAATGGCACCTTTCCAAAACTTCCTAGAACTGCAGCGGGTCATCGAACATCAAATCATAATGATAGGGAGATTAACGATTAATTCCTTTTGTGATTAAAGTGTAAACAGGCACTATACTGTCGACGACAATAGCTTTTCTTACAACGTCCCCAAGTTATGATTTTATAATGTGTCGCTTAGAAAACACGATGTCGAGCTAATACTTTAAAACGATACGGTGAGGTCGCGTTAGGTGGAAAAAGGTCGACTTAATACAACGTCCCCAAGTTATGATTTTATGTGTCGCTTTGAAACACGCGATCGAGGTAATACTTTAAAACGATTCGGTGAGGTCGCGTTAGGTGAAAAAAGGTCGACTTAATGATATCGACCTAATGATGCTTCTAGGTCGAGGTAAACTTTTAGGGTCAACTAGGAACTTCTTAATGATTTAAAATTATTTATTCCGATCTTTACTTTATGAGTTATTTCTAAACAATATCTGGCACATATTCCAAATCATTTAATATAATGGCACCTTTCCAAAATTTCCTAGAACTGCAGCGGGTCATCGAACATCAAATCATAATGATAGCGAGATTAACGATTAATTGCTTTTGTGATTGAAGTGTAAACAGGCACTATACTGTCGACGACAATAGTTTTTCAACGTCCCCAAGTTATGATTTTATAATGTGTCGCTTAGAAAACACGATGTCGAGCTAATACTTTAAAACGATACGGTGAGGTCGCGTTAGGTGGAAAAAGGTCGACTTAATACAACGTCCCCAAGTTATGATTTTATAATGTGTCGCTTTGAAACACGCGGTCGAGGTAATACTTTAAAACGATTCGGTGAGGTCGCGTTAGGTGAAAAAAGGTCGACTTAATGATGTCGACTTAATGATGTCGACCTAATGATGTCGACCTAATGATGCTTCTACGTCGAGTTAAACTTTTAGGATCAACTAGGAACTTCTTAATGTTTTGCAGTTATTTATTCCGATCTTTACTTTACGATTTATATAATGGCACCTTTCCAAAATTTCCTAGAACTTCAGTGGGTCGGCGAACGGCAAAACATAGTGCTAGCGAGGTTACCGATGAATTAGTAGATCTTCGATAATTACAAAAAATGTAATCTAAGATTACGTCAATCACACATGAAACGTGATCAACAACCAGTGGCCACCTAGTTGTTATACACAAACTCCGGCTACCGTAATGGCAGAAATAAATATAAATTGAGTGCAATGTTGCTCCCTCTTGATGTGCAAATGTGCAGGTCGGCCTAATTTTATAGCACTAGTTCGTCGTTCATGTCGTTTAGGTCTACTCGACGGTGAATTTTGGTCGAGTTTTGGTCGAGGTAAAGATGCAAATTAGTACCATTTTCCCCACTAAGTAGGCGTTGGTACTTATAATAATAATAATAAAAATATTATTAAAAATGCTTTAACAGTTGCTAAGCGGACAGTTAAAAAATTAGGAGGCAAACGTAATATTAGAATACCTCGAATAATCCCCGTACCTAAACAAGGAGGAATTCTACCATTTTTGATACCACTCTTTGCCGGTTTGAGTGCTGTTGGAGCATTAGCAGGTGGTGCTAGTGGAATAGCTAAGGCTATTAACAATGCTAAAGAATCAAAACAACAGCTTGAAGAAAGCGGTCGTCACAACAAAATGATGGAGGCGATCGCAATGGGTAAAAAGGGTGAAGCATTATATTTGAAACCATACAAAGGTGGCAGAGCATTATTTTTAAAACCGTATTCAAAAAACTGAATAAGTTGCCTCGGAGAGCTCTAACCGATGTGGATTTAAGAAAATATACAATCAATATTCCTAATTTCCGAGGCGTCTTCATGAGAGATACTTTACCCTCTACTCCAAAACTTTTCGAATGTGGTATAATAAACTTAGATGTTATGAGTGGTCATGGAACTCATTGGGTTGCCTATCAGAAGAACTATAATAATGTAACGTATTTTGATAGTTTTGGTGATCTGAGACCTCCTCAAGAAGTCATTAAATACTTTGATGGTTGTAAAATAAAATATAATTATGTACGTGAACAAAATTTTAATACGTTTATATGCGGTCATTTATGCTTAAAATTTTTGTATAAAAAAATTGAATAAATACTTGGTCATCAATAAAAATCTTTAATAATGAGTCAGACGTTTACTTTAACGGGTGTGGGAAATTCACTCAGTGTGGATTATTTTCCTCCAATTCAATTGAATCCTAAAAATGATTACGTCTTAGGGTTAATAGGTTTCTACGGTTGTAATTCTATAAGAAATATCTTTGATGGAAATAACAAGTTTTATTACAACCAAAAAGTCATCACCATACCATCAGGTGCTTACGAAATAACCGAATTAAATGAATATCTGAAATCTATCTTGAGTGAAAAATTCAACTTATGGGCTAATAATAATACATTTAAATGTGAAATTTTTTCACATTTCGAAATTGATTTTACGAAACCTAATAACATAGGTCGTATGTTAGGTTTTTCTAAAAAGAAATTAAAGTCAGGTGTTAAGCATGAATCTGATTTAAATGTTCAAATTATTAAGTCTACAAATATTCATGTCGATTGTAATATAACTTCAGGTGCGTATCGTAATAATAATCTAGCACATACAATATTTGAATTTGACCTATCTGTGGAACCCGGATATAGGTTGTGCAGAGAGCCTACAAACATTATATATTTACCTGTTACTTTAAATACTATTCATAACATCACCCTAAGGTTAGTGGATCAGCTCGGCGAAGCAGTAGATTTTGGCGACGAACCTTTAACTATACGCTTAGAGTTAAAACAGAATGGGCTTAAATCTTAATAACAATATAAATAAGGCTGATAATACTTTAATGGCTATTATACCTCCGAATGTTAAAGTGCTAACATCGACTGAGATAAGATTTTTGGAAAGTTTAGGGTATCGAGTAATAAATAAATATTATAATAATGCAGGAAGAGCAGGCACTTCAAAATATATTCGCTGACGTATCTTATTCAGACCTAGTAATAGATAATTCAACCCATACGTACCATCCTTATACTGTGAATGCCTTTGATAACTCGGATGAGGTTAGACTCATTATTGATAAGGGTGATTTGATTACTTCTACATACGACAGTAAGATTTATATTGAAGGATTAGTCACACCTACAGATCCAACAAAAGCTTTTCAACTCAACGATCCGCTATTTTTATTTGATGAAATACGATATCAACTGGGTGATGTTGTGATCGATAGTTGTAGAACGCCTGGCGTATCAACATCACTTTATGGTCAATGTCGTTACACTCCTGACGAATCAAAAGGGTTGAGCAGTGCTGGATGGTATGTTTTAGATGAAGAATCTCAAATATTTAATCCAACCTTGAGGACATTTAGCGCTGTAATACCATTAAATCATATATTAGGATTCGCATGTGATTATACACGAGATATTATAAACATGCGTCAGGAACTAATTTTAATTCGTTCGAATTCTGATACCGATTGCTATCAGAGTGAAACTCCTGTAACAATTAAAATTTTAAAAGTTAGCTGGCGTGTACCACATATTACCCCTAGCGATACTGCAAAATTGGAAATATATAATCGCTTGAAACATCAAAAAACCGTCAAAATTGGATTTTATGGTAGAAGCTTATATCAATATCCTTCTCTACCTACCGCAACTAACTTAACAATTTGGGCGGTTCAAAATTCAGTGGGATCCCGAAGGCCTCGATGGATTTTAACCGCATTTCAAACTAGTAAACGAAACAATCAAGCTTCTGATGCAAGTACTTTCTCACAATGTGGAATATCAGACGTTACAGCTTTCATTAATCAGAATCGAAGTCCTTATGAGAAAAGAAATAATGATTTTTCGAAATGTAGATACGTGCTGGCCTACGACGATTATGCATCATTTCAAAAGAAGTTTTTAAATAAGCAGTTTTGCGAACCGTTATTAGATTTTAAGCAGTTTGGTCAAGGTCCGATTTTTGTCTTAGATGTTTCAAAGCAAAACGAAATGGTTCACGAACCTGTATTAAGTTTAAAATTGGAAATAGAAAGCATAGGGAATTTTCCTGCTGACACCTCTGCATATGTATTAATTTTACATGATTCTGTTTTTGAATATGATCCAATCTCCGGATTGGTAACCTTTATATGATTAAAAAAAATTTTTTTTATTTTGTAACTTTTTTGGTATTCGAAATAAATAAATAAATAGACAAATCATGATTATAATTTTGTTTTATTTCTTCTATAATAATAATAATTCAGTTTTATTGCTTCTATTATAATAATAATAATGAATGTAATATATAATTATCAGTAATGCTAAAATTGATGGTGGTAAAACTTGACCCATGATTATAGAATTCCACTTATCATTGTATAAAACCTCTTCAGTAAATAAATTTTTATCTTGCAATATTAAATTCCATGTCGATGGATTGCTTGAGTTTATGTAATAGAAGAATGCTGTCTCATTTCTAGTGTTTATATATTTCATCGGAAGCCATTTAAAGCACTGTGCTTCATTAAGATTATTAAAACTCTGCATCTTACTATAATTTAAACAGATTGTATTATTTTCAACGGTTGTTGGAGCTGATATGTATAGAGTATTATTTAAAACTTCAGCTAATGTAAAAATGATTATAGTTGAATTCATTTTTTTTTTTATGTGTGTATCAGCTGCTTTTCAAAATATTAATGATGAAGCCTATATGACCTTACTAATTTATATATGCTAAGGAATAAGGGTATTAAAGAATAACAACAATTTTTTAATAATTTAAAATATTAATGCATTCCAACTCGAACGTAATTAGAAGACATTTTACTACAAAATTTCGAGCACTTGTCATAAAAATGTATATCGAACCACGCTTATATTATTATAATCTGAAGCCATTAAGCTATAGAAAGTTATTTAATTACATTTTTGTCATACCTACGAAAAACATTAGTATATGCATTTTAATTTTAAATTACCCTACAAAATTATATTAGAATAAGTTAGTATACATTTAAAATATTAATGCATTCCAACTCGAACGTAATTAGGTAATTACATAATTTTATACATTCTTCAACTGATAAGCTAGAGAAAGTTTGTTAACATTTTAAAAATTACAAGACATTTAAAAAGCATTTTTGGTAAAGGTTAAAATATGACTACCATCACAATACATTCTAATATTCTAATTGTAACATATTTAATTTATACATATTTAAATTACCAATCGGATACTTGGTACTCATCATTAAATCAATGTATTAAAAATTCCTAATCAAATATATATTATAATACGCCATTATCAATGTCAGATGATATAAACAAATATAGCGTTTTAAATAAAAAATAACTTAATTATTATTATTGATCGTACAATGCGCGCTATGCCCCCGTATAGGGAAGTACGCTTTTGGTTATTTAAACATTATATGAATCACGCTTCAGCCTCACGTAGACACCCCCGCGAGCTAAGCCAGCCGGAAGGGGTTATAAAAGTTTCCAAAATATATAAAATTCATTACATTATAAAGCCTAAAAAATGTCTTGCATAGCATCATATAATATTACTTATATTAGATTACAAAATTAATTTTAATTTTACTAATGTCGATTTATAGCATTTTATACACACATATTACTAATTAATTAGCAATTATCATACTTTCTAAAATTCTTCGACTTACAAAATTGTCTGCATTCCTTCACTTAGAAAATTTTAACAAATTCCACGCATTCTTTGGACTTAGAAAAATTTTCATAAATTCTTGGACTTAGAAAATTTTTAAAAATTTCTTGATCGTGGGAGTCACTTTGTTTAACTACTTACATATTGGGAACTACGTAAGCAACTTGCCCGGAGCGGACTTGGAAAATATTTCAATTAGTTTACTTCTCCCACTTTCGTCATGGCCCCACCAAGTATTCCGAACGAAACCGAACTCGGTTCGGTTGGAAGTGGGGGAAACCAATTTGGTATATAAGTAATGTATCGCCTGGGGTTCTGGTGGGTGGGCGAAGGCCATTAGCCAGCAAACATCTAGCTCCTCCAACTCGATTAACAAGCCGCGAAGCGGCTTGTTGTATAGGGGCGCGCTTTGCGCGCCCCCAGGCCGCTTGGCGGCCTGTTGATCGAGTTGGAGGAGCTAGATGTTTGCTGACTAACTTGCAGCCCGGAACCCACCCACCCCGTAGTTAATACATTACTTATATACCAAATTTGTTTCCCCCACTTCCAACCGAAGCGTGTTCGGTTTTCGTTCGGAACTGGTGGGGCATCTGCGTCATCGACTTACGTATCGTAAATTGCTAAGTGTTGGTAATAATAAAACATATAATTTATTTCAAGTTACATTTATTATCGGTAACGGTGCATTGTTATAAGATTGAAAATATTTTAACTAGTTATTTTAACTTAAAACATTAAAGTGAATAAACTTAGATACTTTTGCTTGCAAAAATATTCTAAGTTGGCCGACTTTAATTTTTAAATAAAGCTAATTTATTTTACACTTCATTATAGTATACCAGTTTAAGAAACGGCTCCAAACCAACTTCAAACCTTTGATGGATAATAACATACAATTGAATTTAGCGCAGTTCATAATCCTGCCTTGATGGATCTTGCTCCTGAAGGTTCCATATTTAGAATCTGCAAAGTAGAAAAAGTACATTACAAAACTTTCCAAAACAATGCGTTAACATTAATTTTTATATACTAAAACATAAATCGAAGCGGGGACTTTCAATTTTTGCACAACGGGATTTACGTTTTAAGAAATCGTCGCATCGAGCTCGCGTTTTCGGCATCAAGTCGATCATTCGACGGCCCGGAATTCCAAATCCAAGCGGGAGTTAAGTTATTTACCCAAAAAGACTTTAAAAAAATTTCAATTTGAGTCTTAACAATTTATTTGAGTACTTGCAGCGATTTTAGCATACAGAATAATACTGACTTATAATACAATTATTACAACTTATATTTAGTACAAAATGCTTATGTTAGTAAACAGATCTTATTTTAAACTATGGAAAGTTCAAGCGAGTTTCTTTCCCTGGTTTCAGGTGAAGTCCTGGGAACATTTTATGTGTGTGAACTTGGTTTCACATAACACCTCCCTGCCGAAGATCAAAATTACGGTTCGTTAATTTTGTAAGCCGACCTGATCGATTGAGCTGATTGGTGAACCCTTTTCCTGAGCCGAAAGCTGAACCTTTTTCCATTTGTAACTAAATTTGGCTAGAACATAATACAATATAAAACTTATTATTAATAAATATATTATAATTGTCCATCCACTTGTTCGGTGAAAATAAATTGCACTGGTCTTTGTTTCGTCCATTTTTTCTTTGATTTGATGTAACTGGATATCTGCTAATTTCAATTCATGCAAATTAATTGTTTCCAATTGAATTGGTCGAAGCTGAATTTCTTCTGTTTTTCTGTTGTATTCCATTGATAAATTTGGGACCTCGATGACATTTGTAATTTGCTTTGTTTCATAACTTTGAATAAATTTTGAGTTGATTTTCATGTTACATTTGCCTAACATTGAAATAATGTATGTTCCATTTAGTGAGATTGATTTAGTTTTAGAGTCGCATTCTTGTCGTACAATTTCTTCTCCTTTGGTAATAACAAGCCATTGGGTTTTTGATATAGGTTGAATCTTAGTGTCTTTGATATCCAAATATTCGTATTGGCAATTTTTGTAATTTTGAGTAAATTGTGTTAGGTGGACTTCGCAAGGTGAGTCTTCTTTAATTTGATTGGTCTCAAATTCGCACATGTATTTATTTACTTCTATCTCGGTGCACTCTTGGTTATTTAATGCATAGCTTTGCTCATTAATTAAGAGGAATTTTGCATGAGGAATTATTATTGAATAACTGGAATTTTTTAGGATTGGACATGAGTATAAATGGAAATAATTATATTCGATAAGTTCGACAGTTGGAATTTCTAAGATTAAATGTATTTTAGAATTTTGGATGAATATCTTTATGTGGGTCAATTTTTGAAATTCTGGATAATTTTCATTCTTCAAAGGTATTGGAAATTTCGTATTTGTGAAGGTGGCTGATATTTCTATTAATTCTTTAATTAATTCGTCTGGTGTTAAAATTGATGGGTGCATTATTTTCATTACGCCAAAGGTTATTACTTCTTCTAATTCTTCCAAAACGTCTTTTATAGCATTGACTGCTGTTATGAGTTGTAAGTAAATTGAGGTGATCATTAATTTGTTTTCGATTTTAGTTTTATAAACGTTGGTAGCGTTGACGATGTATTCAATTTGGTAAATTCGTTCTTGTAAAAGCCCTTGGTTACTTGTCAGTTGACCAACTCGTTTCTCAAAATTTTCGATTGCGGTTGTGGTTAATTTTATTTGTTCCTTCATTAATAATTTTAATCCTTTTTGGTTATCTGATAAGTTTTTTATCGCTTCGTTATATTTTCTTGCATCTTCACTGTCTAAATTTCCGGTTATCGATTTAATAATAGAGCCTAATCCGTTAATCAGACCTCTTCGATGTCTTTTCAGTGGCGTTGGATCCAATGTATCGAATTTTTCTTTAGTTTGTTTTATAATGTGTTCCAAAAGTTTATGGAAGTTTTCCATTTCTCGCTTGTAATCTTTTCCGTTCTCATGCTTAACATAAGCTGAAGTCAATATTTTAAAATTATCTACTAGGTTATCATATTCTACTCTAATTTTTTCTAATTCTATTATCTTAATTAAGGTCCAATAACTATTCTTATTACTAGCTGTTCCCAATTGAATTGGTATAATTCCGGGATTTTTCTTTAATTCCTTGATGTCGATGGTTGTGGTACATCTTCCTGTGCAGCATCTGTAACAACAGGTCTTCTTAATAATCTCAGATGAACTTTTTGCACTTGATTATTTTTTTTTAATTTCTACGGTGTTGTCATCAAAAATTCTTTGTATCACATAAGGTCCTTCAAACTTTTCTTTCGTTTTTCCTCTTATGTTACTGGTTCTTTTTACATAAACTGTCTGCTCAATTTTGAATGGGTGTGGCTCCGTTGATTATTCGAAAGTTATTAAATTTGGAATTGTTGACATCAAAAAAAATTGTTGATAAGTTAAAATTCCGATTTCGATTGATTTTATAAATTTTTGTTTGTATTGATTTTTGACAAGGATGTTATTAAATGTAAGGTTTATGAAGTTATATTGTTTTCTAAAGGGTAAAATTGATTTATAAAAAGATTGCATATTAAAATTTGAATAAGCGTCATTTTGGTAAATATATAATCATTAAATATGTTTGTTAGTGTAATCGAATAGATTCATATGTAAAATTTGAAAATTTGGGAATTTGAAAAATTTGGAATTATTTAAGTTTTATTTTAATTATTTAAAAATTGCATATTGTGGAATTACGTGAAAAAGAAAATTTGCTGTTTCAGTTTTTGGAGGTACCAAAAGTGAGTATTGGTCAATATAATGGTTACTTGGTTTTTTCCTTTTCCGGTTGTTGTTTTTGAGAATTTGTTGTACTTTAATAGAAATTAATTTGCAATTTCTAGAATGTTTTCTATTATAGTTAATGGTCAAAATTTTATTTGCGTATTCAGGATTTTTAATTAGACCTTGTTTTTCGAAATTTTTTAAATAAAATGGTTTAGTTATTTCTGATGACTTTAAATTTCGAATTCTTGATTGAATTATCGATGATTGATTTTTGTAATGGTTATTTAATTTTTTTGTTTTTCGGTTATTGATTTTTAAAATTTGTTTTGATTTGTTTATAAATAATTTGAAATCTTTAAAATGATTTTCTCTATTGTTATTAATCAAAATTTTATTTATGTATTTGGGTTTTTTAACTAGATTTCGTTTTTTGAAAATTTGTTGGAATTTATTTGAAGATAATTTGAATTTCCTAAAATGTTTCTTTTTGTAATTATTTGTCGAAATATTGTTTATGTATTTGAAATTTCTAACCGGTTTTTGTTTTTGGAAATTTGTTGGTTCTAAATGGTATGAATTTATTAATTCAAGTGGTTTCAAAATCTGATCTTCTGATTGAACAGGTAATTCTTGTTCTTTTAATTGACTTCTTAATTTTTGATTTTCTGAAATTGTTTTTTGTAGTAAAATTAATTTTTCATGATTTTGGTTCATCAAAATTTCGTAATGTTTTTTATCAATTTCCGATTTTACTGTTTCTAAATTTTGTTTAACTAATTGATGTTCTTTATATAATTTTGAATTTTGGTTCCGTAATGTTTGTATTTTTTGTTCAAAATTTTCGGATGATTCAGAATTTGGGTAGTATTGATTTTCATAATTTTGTTTAATATAGTTATCAAAATTTTTCGAGTTCACATTTTCGTGATATGATATTTGCAAGTTATTTTGCATCGTTTTGCTGATTGTAATTTTATTATTATGAACTTCCGTAGGTGTCAAATTAAAAGTCGATGTTCTTGTTAGATCTTTCATTTGGAAAATTGAATTATTATTTTGAAAATATGTGTTTGAATTATGAAAGTTTGATGTACTATTTTGGAAATTTGGTCGTACAGATTGAAAAGGGTTTATGAAATTTTGATTTGGTGTTTGAAAATCATTATGTCTAAAATTTTGGAGATGTTGTGGTTGTTGAAAATTATTAGGTTTAAAATTTAATTTTGGTATTTCTATGTAAGCTAATTTTGACTGTTCCATTAAATTAATGTTAATTTTTGTCACATTGTTTAAGTTTGATTGTTGCTGATGGAAACTTCGCGAAAATTTTGGTTATCGATCTCTGGATTTTCAAATTCATCATCAGGAACTTGAGTGATTTCATTTTCCTGAAATTCATAGTTTTCACAATCTTGATTTTGGTCATATGATTCGAAATAGTCGTAATTTTTATTATTATAAATTTGATTTTCGTCAAAATTATTATAATTTTCTTCAATATTTTGGTGGAATAATTCTTCTGAGGTCCAATTGCGTGTAGGTTGATTTGATCTTCTCGTATGTGCTGACGATGTATCCATTGGTTCAACTGCCTGGTAAGGTCGTTGAGAATGTTGTCGGAAATTAGAGCTTGTTTGATAAGCATTTACTCGTTGACTAGTTGTAGGTCGATTAAAAGTAAGTTGAAAATTACGTTGACCTGTTAAGTTCGTTGCTTGGTTATTGAATTGTTGAAATGTACGGACGTTTTGTTGAGGTGGCGTAAAATTTCTATTTGGATTAAAGGTGGCTGGTTTAATAAATTGCGGTCTTTGGAAATTTTGAAAATTAGGTTTATGTTGATTTGGAAAATTTTGACCTGAATAATTATTTTTGAACATCATTTGATTCATTACCGGTTTGTGTGTAATTGCCGGTTGTTTAATTTCAATCGGATTATAATGACGTTGACCGTTGTTAAATAGGTTGGTTTTTGACTGGGCGTACATAAAATTTTCCTCGGAAATCAAATGTCCTAAAGCTTCTTCTAACGTTCCTGGGTTTTTAAGCCTTACTACTAAGCCAAGTTGTCCGTTTAACCCTTGCAAAAAGGTTTGTAATGCTAAATCATCGTACAATTTTGTTTTAATAACCTTAACGTTTTGGTCGGTTTCCTTTAATTGTAACCTGGTTAATAATAAACAACGTACATCTTGACATCGCATCCCAAATTGGTATGATGACTCATTTTTAAATGGTTTTAGACTCATCAAATCCCTAAGGAGACAATTTTCATCTCTTTGATCCCCGAAATGTTGTATTAATAAATCTTTAATATTACCCCAAGTAGTAGCATTTTGTCTAGAGGCAATTAAGGTTAATGCACGACCTTCTAACTTGCTAAGAATTATTTGAATAAGTTGTGTGTTTACATCTGATGGTGTCGGAGTACTACACATGGATAATAAATGCTCACATGCGTTTGTAAAAATTGACAAGGTTGCTGCATTTCCATCATATTTAGGTACTGCGTCGATGTGGAATTTCTCTAATTTTGCCATTGTATTAGTATCAATTTGGAGATGTTGATTTAAAGCTTGACGTTGTTCTTCTACTACTTCGTTAGTTATGGATAATTGTGATAATAGGTCTGTGAGCTCGGATTCGGACATGGGAAATTTTAAATAACTTTGAGCAAAAACTTACGCAATGAATACCAAGAGCGTTGTGAATCTCTTCATCACCGGGTAGTTTTCCTCGTGGTTGATTGAATTTTCTTCTTAATTTCTTTCTTCCTCCTTGGTTTGGTAGGTTTTTCTTTTATGCACTTTAAATTATATTTGATTTTTATTTACTGAACGGCGTTCCCGTTTATTTTAATTTTTAATTATTTATTTTCACTTATACACTAACTTATCACTAAGTTCTGTCAGTAAATCGTTGAAACGAAAAAGGTTTAGAAATTTTATCTAATGCCTTTCTGACATCCGTCCCGACTGCGCCAGTTAAGTTATTTACCCAAAAAGACTTTAAAAAAATTTCAATTTGAGTCTTAACAATTTATTTGAGTACTTGCAGCGATTTTAGCATACAGAATAATACTGACTTATAATACAATTATTACAACTTATATTTAGTACAAAATGCTTATGTTAGTAAACAGATCTTATTTTAAACTATGGAAAGTTCAAGCGAGTTTCTTTCCCTGGTTTCAGGTGAAGTCCTGGGAACATTTTATGTGTGTGAACTTGGTTTCACATAACACGGGCCCTTGCATTTTTCGCGCAGTGTCCAACTTTTTAAGGAATCACTGGATCGATATCCGTATTTGGCATTGAGTTTATCAATGGCGGCTTCCCCAAAGCAGCCCATAAAACAATGCGAGAACTTTTAGTTTTTGCGCGACAAGGTCCAAGTTTTTAACAAATTGTCGGATCGAGATCCCGTATTTGGAATAGAGTCCGAAGTAGAAACAACATTGCAACCTGGACCCAGCACAGCTCCTGTTCTAGAAGATCAAGATCCTGGAGAATCCGACGACGAAATCGATGACGATATAACTTCAGATTATGAACCCTGATTCTTGTATGGTTTTTTATTGTTTTTTCATGTAATTTTACTTTATATCATTGTTTCCTTCTATCACTAAGTTTTTTTGTAGTATTTCATGAGTTTTAATAAACTGATAACACTCTTTGTTGTGACCCATTCAAACGAAATGATCAGTTATGTTTGTGCAAAAACGGTATAAGTACATCAAATTCACTTTTTTTTTACAAAAATGTACACTTTTCAAATATAATGACTTTACTAGTAAAATTGTGCGTAAAATTTCACTTCAATTCGGCATACAAAAACAGTGTGCCGTTTTTACAGAATTTTGAAAGACCAATAAACTTTGTAGGCTAATATCTCAAAACTACCTAGAGTGTACTTGTACCCTTTTTGCTCTAACCCCGTCAATTGTTGGGTATTCGGAGAGCCACATAATTTGATTTTTACTTTTCTGTATTATTTTACACTTAATTACCGAGTTTGGTCTATTCGCGATCTCTTTCGAGGTTTTGATCTGTTCAAGTAATAAAACTTTCGTTCGTTAAATGCCTCATCCATATTTTTATGATTTTCGCAAAGAATTGGTTCACGCACCATAGAGATGGCGATGTTAACTTCTTTGCTTCCTTAATTATTTTAGAGAAAAATACCGCATCTATATAATATTTTTCTATAATATTCCTATCTATAGAAGGTAAAAATTAAGGTCAATGTAGTTTTTTGTATCAACAATTTTGAAGACAAATACTAATAACAAAACGAACACAAAAAATATGTTCATGTTACGTAGTAGCATTTTTTGTCTCTACAAGAAACTTATTTACAGTTTCTCTAAACTAATTAGGAAAGCAAAGAATTTAACATTGTAATTTCGTGAACCAATTCACCAACCGTAGAATTTCTGGTCCAATGGAAAGTCTACAAGATGGAAATCGGACATCTATTTTCCTTTCCAAATATTTTCGATGGAAGATCTTGGTTGCAAATTTAATTGGTACATTCCCCTCTGAAAAACTCAATTTGAGGTAGGTTTAAAGCCATTATAAATTTTACGACTGAAATTGTTGAAGAAGTTGAAATTTTTTATGAAGGAGTGAAAATGATGTTTTTCGGTAAAATACTTTTAAATAAATTTCTATTTCTGATTTTCGGATATATTTTAAGGTTGGAGTCCTAATAAAAACTTTTGAGTTGGTGACCGCCTGGAAGTGCCGTCATTTTAACAAAACAAAATGTTTCTTCGCAATATTTCCTTACCAGTTGACTTTAGGACGAAAATGACTGTTATAAATCTTATAGAGAACAAAATTTAGTACAATTTTTTCTCCAAGTTGAATAGTTGCTGAGCGCCAGCGATGTTAAATAGAGCACATTTTTGAAAATTTCAAAAACGTTCGATTTTGATCCGACCTTTTTTTTAAATTGTTGGTTACTCTTTCTAAGGCTCAGTTGTTCCGTTTCGGGTTATCTTTTAACCTGGGTTATTTTCCATAGAAATGATTGTTTCAAAAATTGTTTCCATGAAAAATAATTCAGGTTAAAAGATAACCTAATACAGAACAACTGGGCCTAAAAGAGTCTATTTAAAAAAAAAAGTAAAGTCAAGTCAAAATCGAGCATTTTTGAAATTTTCAAAAATGTGCTCTATTTAACAGCGCTGGCACTCGGAAACTATTCGACTTAGGCCCAGTCGTTCAGTATTAGGTTATCTTTTAACCTGAATTAGTTTCCATGGAAACAATCATTTCTATGGAAAATAACCCAGGTTAGAAGATAACCCGAAACTGAACAACTGGGCCTTAGGCTTCCTACAGACTGATCAAGCAAAAACGTTGTGCGACAAAACGTTGTTGTTTGATTGGTTTAAATGAAACAAAATCAAATTTGATTGGTTCAAATCAAACAAAATCAAATTTGATTGGATCAAACAACAACGTTTTGTCGCACAACGTTTTTGCTTGATCAGTCTGTAGGAAGCCTTAGAGAGAAATACATATCTTAGATAAAAGTTGTAGTAAATTTTGTTCTCTATAAGATTTATAGAAGTCATTTTCGTCCTAAAGTCAACTGGTAATGAATTATTACGAAAAACCATTTTGTTTTCGCCATTTTTGTTAAAATGGGGGCACTTCCGGACGGTCACCAACGCAGAGTTTTTATTAGGACCCCAAACCTTACATCTCAAAAAATCAGAACCCCCCTGACCATTTTTGGGAAACTCTTCTTTTCATGATTTCGAAGATGTTAAAATATTTTAAGTGTTATTAATATTTTTAATGAGTTATATGATAACAATATAATTGAAATAGAAATTTGTTTAAATATTTTGCCATAAAACGTCATTTTCACTCCTTCAAAAAAAATTTCAACTTCTGACGAAGAATTTGATAAGAAGCTCATGGTTCCGGACACGACGATTTTTAGAATGTTAAAGTACGAACAAATTACCTAAGATGATCTTCTGTAAAGCGTCATTCACATCCACTTTACGTAACGTAAGACATAACGTTATGTTTGACCAATGAAATGCGTTTATTACTCGGAAAACGACAATCTCCCGAGAAATAAACGCATTTCATTGGTCAAACATAACGTTACGTTATGTCTTATGCCTCGATTACACAGAGCGACTTTAGACGCTAGACGCTGGCGAATTTAGACGCAGCGACTAAATTCGCTCTGTGTAATAGACCTAGACGCTTACACGCCGCGTCTTGAACAGACGCTGTTCGCTCGCTTTTAAAGTTGACAGCCGGGCTACTTTAGACGCTACACGCTAGCGTTTTTACACTCCGGCGTCTAAAGTCGCTCTGTGTAATCGACATGAGAGTGTAAAAACGCTATTGTGCTAGCGACTAGTGACTACTGTGGTTGTAACTTGCAAGATGTCAAATGCGCGATTGCAACTACGAGACTAGCGAGTTTAGACGCTGTGTGTAATCGGACAGGTCGCTACACGCTCAGTCGCTGGCGACTTTAGACGCCAGCGTCTAGCGTCTAAAGTCGCTCTGTGTAATCGAGGCATTACGTTACGTAAAGTGGATGTGAATGACGCTTTATACAACTGCCCCTAAGAGTATAACATTGAAATCTCGATTGGGTGAACGAATTCACCACCCGGCGAGTGAAATTTATAACTACGTAATTATGGAAATGTTGTATTTCACCTCCAGCCTATAAATTATAGTTCTAAACAGCCCCCTTGTACTACGTACTTCAAATTAAAGTTGTAAATAATGTAAAATTTTGCCCTCTTTAAGCGGAAATTAGAAGAGACAATAATATGAACACGTAATTTACGACATGTTTCGATAAACCAAGAATAACTTATTTTTCACAAACCTCTTGCAATACTTTTAAGGTAATTGTGAATGCTTTTAATATGGTTACCATCAAATTCAATAGTTTGAAAGTTTTTTGGTAAAAAATTATACAGTGAATTACTCTTTTGGATTTATAATAAAAATAAAATGTAATTAGTATTCATTTTCTATGATAATAATTATGTACAAATTTCTGGGCAATATTATTTAAATTCTGGACAAATTTAAATATTATATCAACATTTTACGTGAAAACGTACAACAAAGTGCTTAAAAATTGGAACTCGAAACTGATTATTATTCACTAATCAGTAGTAATTGATTTCATTGAAATTTTCTACATTTAATGTTCATGCATGTGCGTACATAATTTCCTAATTTCATATGGTAAAAATTTTAAACGCTTAAATATTTTGAACGCCTAGGTATGAATAATTTTGTAAATCACTGTATGTGAATGGTATATTTCTGAAAAATAAGTCCCGCTTGCTTCCTCGAAATTTGCAACATTTTATAATAACATTTTTAGTTATCGATCTGAAGATGAAATTTTAAAAAGAAACACACGTAGTATCTCAGAAATATTGGATTAAAATTTTACTTTCTTTACTACAAAGTTGAACATTTTCTGAGGGTACGTAAATCGCCCTTAAATTTGATGTACAACAAGGTGTTTAGATTTAAAGCTGGAAATAGAAATATGAAATTTCGATATTAAACATTATGTTGCAATATTTACCGGTTTATATTAATCGATTTTGAACCAACAAAAAATTACTTATCAAGCAAGTCGAAACGTGTAAATAAATGTAGATAAAATTATTGCGAGTTTTTTTTTGAATATTGTAGTTTTAACAAAATATTGATAAATAAAATTTTTTTCGATTAATTTGTACGTAGTGCCAATGTGACAAATAAGTAAGCATAATTTTACAAAAAATATTGATGGGCATTAGAGTCATAATTAGAGTAGTCCTTAATTTGGTCATATTTTAATGACCAATTGTAATCAACAATTCGAAATAACTCCAACAACGGCTTTCGAATTTTTATATTTGAGTAACATAATTTCTAACACTACAACAAATAACGTAGTATATTTTTTCTCTTATCGCAGTATTGTACACCAAAAAAGTCTAAATGTGGCACATTTCTTGCATAATATGTGATAGTACGTACGTACCTACTCTTATCAGAATTTAACAGATTTTAATTACACTTTCAATTTAATATACAGGGTGTCCCCGTGACCGTGGAGAACCTTTGAGGTGGTGATAAAGGACACTTTTCTAAGACAAATTTTCAAATAAAAATTTTCCCCAAGTCCAAACCCTTGGGGGGTACCTCCCTTTAAAGCAATTTTTTGAATTTCTGATTTCAAACGGCCATAGCTCCGATATTATTGATTTTTTAAGGTTAATGGATTAGAACTTTTTTAAAGATCATTCGCTTGTCTACAAATTAGGTTATAACCCCTTATCGTCTAGAATCAACGGATTTCGAGTTATAAATTAAATTAAGGGAAAAAATGTTTTAAACATTCAGGTTTTTTTTAAATTTTCTTGCAAACCCCGTATCTCTTAAACGAAACGTCTAAGAGAAAAACTAACGGCCCAAACCGGATAGGGAATTTAACGGGCTACAACTTTCGTCAAATAAATTTTTTTGGGCAACCAACCGTTTTCACAGAAACTCTGAAAATAATGAACAAGGTGTAGGTAAAAAATATAAATTCACGTATTGTAGCGTTTTAACAATGTTTTAACATTAAAACAAATGCTATAAATCAAATTGAGATTTTTAGTAATTATGTGAATTTATATTTTTTACCTACACCTTGTTCATTATTTTCAGAGTTTCTGGAAATTTATATAAAACTATTAATCAAGATTTGTATAGATTACTTAAAATAAAATAAACTTTCAAATAAAATCTTTCATATACACAAACCTACAACTTTTTGTTTTCAAAATATAATTTTGAAATAATTGTACAATAATTATAGTTGACAATAGACAAATATTTGAAGTAGTTAATTGTAATTGAATATAAAAAAACCTGTCTGCATTTACTAATATTGTTCAACACCTCATATTATTTTGATAATAAATCATAGGAAAATAAGTACCATACAAAATTTATTAAAGTGTAACTAAATAATACTTAAAAGTAGGGAGAGAAGGTACAACCTGTTAACCAAATTAAGGGCCACTAGAACAGAATACGGTGCTCTAGTAATTAATAAATAATATTGTTACTTCAACAGAAAATAAAACTTTTATTCCAATAAAGTATCAAAATAATTAACCGACGACAAAACATCTCTTCAAGAAACTTAAATCTAATTTGACCACAAGAGAAATTTTCTTAAATAAATATTTGAATTGGAATCAATCTAATAGTGGTAGTTATGTAACTGATGGGGAAAAAATCATTGACCTCTCGATTTGAAATTAATTTACTCTCTATGGTTCCACATTTTAAGAAAAAGCTTTTTTACAGATTATGTGATGACGGTTAATCCTTTCTTGAATCAAAGGAAAACTTCTATGAAGACGAAAAGAGTGTGCCAAAGAAATTTTCTTCAAAATCTGCACTGGTAATTGGTAAAAATAAACATAAAACTGCATATATTTTAGAGAAAGGGGTGGTAATGTGACCCCCTGCTGGTATATTTCTCCCCCCCCCCCAAGATTCTCATATTTCTAACAATAACATATCGACCTAGCCTTATACACTGAAGATAAAATTTTAATTGTTGATCACTTAAAAAATATGTATAAGTCTGAAATTTTATTTTCTTCCAAATGCCCCAAATTGCAACACACTCTCTTTTTCCATTAAAAGAAAAAAAAATTATTAAAGATTATATTACAATTCTGCCAAATCAACATGAACTTTTCATGTATCAGTCGACAGATAAAATCATAAGTTATAACTCCTTCCTTGGTTAATTTTGATTTATAGAGCAATTTTAAATTAATATGCAAAAATGTAATATTATAGAGCCGCCACCTAATATCATACTTTTTGAAGAGTGAGAAAATCTTTAAACTAGGAGGGGGATATAAAGGTGCCACGTTTAAAAGTATTTGTTTTTACTCAAAAGGGGAATTTTTTTTTAAACCGCCAAGTAGATCCTCCCCTGACCGTAACTGTTTTCGTACAGTTGATCTTCGAAAATCTGAAAATTAATAAATTACGTTAATTGTATTAGTTTGTAGTAAACATTCTGTTATACACATTTTCTTTTATCGCATAAATACGTTTCCAGTTGTTTCAATGCAAGTACAAAAAAATTTCATGTGCAATTTCTCTACAAACATTCTAAATATAGGAACGAAAAACTTTTTAACCTTCGCATGTATGCTAATACTGCACCTACATATCTGGAAAAAAAATTACAAAAATTCTAAATACAGGGGCGGTTTATAGAGATGGATGAAAATTAAATTTTGTTAAAATCTTTTGTAACTTCGCAGGTATGCTAATAGTGAACGTACAACTCAAGCAAAAATATTACAAAAATTCTTAATACTAAAACTTTTGAAACTTCGCAGGCATGTTTATACTGCAATTACAAATCCGGAAAAAATATTACAAAAATTCTAAATACTAAGGGGCGGTTTATAGAGACGGATGAAAATTAAATTTTGTTTAGAACTTTTTAAACTTCGCAGGTATGTTCTTACTGCACCTACAAATCCGGCAAAAATATTACATAAATTCTAAATATTAAGGGGCGGTTTATAGAGACGGATGAAAATTAAATTTTGTTTAGAACTTTTGTAACTTCGCAGGTATGCTAATAGTGAACGTACAACTCAAGCAAAAATATTACAAAAATTCTTAATACTAAAACTTTTGAAACTTCGCAGGCATGTTTATACTGCAATTACAAATCCGGAAAAAATATTACAAAAATTCTAAATACTAAGGGGCGGTTTATAGAGACGGATGAAAATTAAATTTTGTTTAGAACTTTTTAAACTTCGCAGGTATGTTCTTACTGCACCTACAAATCCGGCAAAAATATTACATAAATTCTAAATATTAAGGGGCGGTTTATAGAGACGGATGAAAATTAAATTTTGTTTAGAACTTTTGTAACTTCGCAGGTATGCTAATAGTGAACGTACAACTCAAGCAAAAATATTACAAAAATTCTTAATACTAAAACTTTTGAAACTTCGCAGGCATGTTTATACTGCAATTACAAATCCGGAAAAAATATTACAAAAATTCTAAATACTAAGGGGCGGTTTATAGAGACGGATGAAAATTAAATTTTGTTTAGAACTTTTTAAACTTCGCAGGTATGTTCTTACTGCACCTACAAATCCGGCAAAAATATTACATAAATTCTAAATATTAAGGGGCGGTTTATAGAGACGGATGAAAATTAAATTTTGTTTAGAACTTTTGAAACTTCGCAGGTATGCTAATAGTGAACGTACAACTCAAGCAAAAATATTACAAAAATTCTTAATACTAAAACTTTTGAAACTTCGCAGGCATGTTTATACTGCAATTACAAATCCGGAAAAAATATTACAAAAATTCTAAATACTAAGGGGCGGTTTATAGAGACGGATGAAAATTAAATTTTGTTTAGAACTTTTTAAACTTCGCAGGTATGTTCTTACTGCACCTACAAATCCGGCAAAAATATTACATAAATTCTAAATATTAAGGGGCGGTTTATAGAGACGGATGAAAATTAAATTTTGTTTAGAACTTTTGAAACTTCGCAGGTATGCTAATAGTGAAAGTACAAGTCAAGCAAAAATATTACAAAAATTCTTAATACTAAAACTTTTGAAACTTCGCAGGCATGTTTATACTGCAATTACAAATCCGGAAAAAATATTACAAAAATTCTAAATACTAAGGGGCGGTTTATAGAGACGGATGAAAATTAAATTTTGTTTAGAACTTTTTAAACTTCGCAGGTATGTTCTTACTTCACCTACAAATCCGGCAAAAATATTACATAAATTCTAAATACTAAGGGGCGGTTTATAGAGACGGATGAAAATTAAATTTTGTTTAGAACTTTTGAAACTTCGCAGGTATGCTAATAGTGAACGTACAACTCAAGCAAAAATATTACAAAAATTCTTAATACTAAAACTTTTGAAACTTCGCAGGCATGTTTATACTGCAATTACAAATCCGGAAAAAATATTACAAAAATTCTAAATACTAAGGGGCGGTTTATAGAGACGGATGAAAATTAAATTTTGTTTAGAACTTTTTAAACTTCGCAGGTATGTTCTTACTGCACCTACAAATCCGGCAAAAATATTACATAAATTCTAAATACTAAGGGGCGGTTTATAGAGACGGATGAAAATTAAATTTTGTTTAGAACTTTTTAAACTTCGCAGGTATGTTCTTACTGCACCTACAAATCCGGCAAAAATATTACATAAATTCTAAATATTAAGGGGCGGTTTATAGAGACGGATGAAAATTAAATTTTGTTTAGAACTTTTGAAACTTCGCAGGTATGCTAATAGTGAACGTACAACTCAAGCAAAAATATTACAAAAATTCTTAATACTAAAACTTTTGAAACTTCGCAGGCATGTTTATACTGCAATTACAAATCCGGAAAAAATATTACAAAAATTCTAAATACTAAGGGGCGGTTTATAGAGACGGATGAAAATTAAATTTTGTTTAGAACTTTTTAAACTTCGCAGGTATGTTCTTACTGCACCTACAAATCCGGCAAAAATATTACATAAATTCTAAATATTAAGGGGCGGTTTATAGAGACGGATGAAAATTAAATTTTGTTTAGAACTTTTGAAACTTCGCAGGTATGCTAATAGTGAACGTACAACTCAAGCAAAAATATTACAAAAATTCTTAATACTAAAACTTTTGAAACTTCGCAGGCATGTTTATACTGCAATTACAAATCCGGAAAAAATATTACAAAAATTCTAAATACTAAGGGGCGGTTTATAGAGACGGATGAAAATTAAATTTTGTTTAGAACTTTTTAAACTTCGCAGGTATGTTCTTACTGCACCTACAAATCCGGCAAAAATATTACATAAATTCTAAATATTAAGGGGCGGTTTATAGAGACGGATGAAAATTAAATTTTGTTTAGAACTTTTGAAACTTCGCAGGTATGCTAATAGTGAACGTACAACTCAAGCAAAAATATTACAAAAATTCTTAATACTAAAACTTTTGAAACTTCGCAGGCATGTTTATACTGCAATTACAAATCCGGAAAAAATATTACAAAAATTCTAAATACTAAGGGGCGGTTTATAGAGACGGATGAAAATTAAATTTTGTTTAGAACTTTTTAAACTTCGCAGGTATGTTCTTACTGCACCTACAAATCCGGCAAAAATATTACATAAATTCTAAATATTAAGGGGCGGTTTATAGAGACGGATGAAAATTAAATTTTGTTTAGAACTTTTGAAACTTCGCAGGTATGCTAATAGTGAAAGTACAAGTCAAGCAAAAATATTACAAAAATTCTTAATACTAAAACTTTTGAAACTTCGCAGGCATGTTTATACTGCAATTACAAATCCGGAAAAAATATTACAAAAATTCTAAATACTAAGGGGCGGTTTATAGAGACGGATGAAAATTAAATTTTGTTTAGAACTTTTTAAACTTCGCAGGTATGTTCTTACTGCACCTACAAATCCGGCAAAAATATTACATAAATTCTAAATACTAAGGGGCGGTTTATAGAGACGGATGAAAATTAAATTTTGTTTAGAACTTTTTAAACTTCGCAGGTATGTTCTTACTGCACCTACAAATCCGGCAAAAATATTACATAAATTCTAAATATTAAGGGGCGGTTTATAGAGACGGATGAAAATTAAATTTTGTTTAGAACTTTTGAAACTTCGCAGGTATGCTAATAGTGAACGTACAACTCAAGCAAAAATATTACAAAAATTCTTAATACTAAAACTTTTGAAACTTCGCAGGCATGTTTATACTGCAATTACAAATCCGGAAAAAATATTACAAAAATTCTAAATACTAAGGGGCGGTTTATAGAGACGGATGAAAATTAAATTTTGTTTAGAACTTTTTAAACTTCGCAGGTATGTTCTTACTGCACCTACAAATCCGGCAAAAATATTACATAAATTCTAAATATTAAGGGGCGGTTTATAGAGACGGATGAAAATTAAATTTTGTTTAGAACTTTTGAAACTTCGCAGGTATGCTAATAGTGAACGTACAACTCAAGCAAAAATATTACAAAAATTCTTAATACTAAAACTTTTGAAACTTCGCAGGCATGTTTATACTGCAATTACAAATCCGGAAAAAATATTACAAAAATTCTAAATACTAAGGGGCGGTTTATAGAGACGGATGAAAATTAAATTTTGTTTAGAACTTTTTAAACTTCGCAGGTATGTTCTTACTGCACCTACAAATCCGGCAAAAATATTACATAAATTCTAAATATTAAGGGGCGGTTTATAGAGACGGATGAAAATTAAATTTTGTTTAGAACTTTTGAAACTTCGCAGGTATGCTAATAGTGAACGTACAACTCAAGCAAAAATATTACAAAAATTCTTAATACTAAAACTTTTGAAACTTCGCAGGCATGTTTATACTGCAATTACAAATCCGGAAAAAATATTACAAAAATTCTAAATACTAAGGGGCGGTTTATAGAGACGGATGAAAATTAAATTTTGTTTAGAACTTTTTAAACTTCGCAGGTATGTTCTTACTGCACCTACAAATCCGGCAAAAATATTACATAAATTCTAAATATTAAGGGGCGGTTTATAGAGACGGATGAAAATTAAATTTTGTTTAGAACTTTTGAAACTTCGCAGGTATGCTAATAGTGAAAGTACAAGTCAAGCAAAAATATTACAAAAATTCTTAATACTAAAACTTTTGAAACTTCGCAGGCATGTTTATACTGCAATTACAAATCCGGAAAAAATATTACAAAAATTCTAAATACTAAGGGGCGGTTTATAGAGACGGATGAAAATTAAATTTTGTTTAGAACTTTTTAAACTTCGCAGGTATGTTCTTACTTCACCTACAAATCCGGCAAAAATATTACATAAATTCTAAATACTAAGGGGCGGTTTATAGAGACGGATGAAAATTAAATTTTGTTTAGAACTTTTGAAACTTCGCAGGTATGCTAATAGTGAACGTACAACTCAAGCAAAAATATTACAAAAATTCTTAATACTAAAACTTTTGAAACTTCGCAGGCATGTTTATACTGCAATTACAAATCCGGAAAAAATATTACAAAAATTCTAAATACTAAGGGGCGGTTTATAGAGACGGATGAAAATTAAATTTTGTTTAGAACTTTTTAAACTTCGCAGGTATGTTCTTACTGCACCTACAAATCCGGCAAAAATATTACATAAATTCTAAATACTAAGGGGCGGTTTATAGAGACGGATGAAAATTAAATTTTGTTTAGAACTTTTTAAACTTCGCAGGTATGTTCTTACTGCACCTACAAATCCGGCAAAAATATTACATAAATTCTAAATATTAAGGGGCGGTTTATAGAGACGGATGAAAATTAAATTTTGTTTAGAACTTTTGAAACTTCGCAGGTATGCTAATAGTGAACGTACAACTCAAGCAAAAATATTACAAAAATTCTTAATACTAAAACTTTTGAAACTTCGCAGGCATGTTTATACTGCAATTACAAATCCGGAAAAAATATTACAAAAATTCTAAATACTAAGGGGCGGTTTATAGAGACGGATGAAAATTAAATTTTGTTTAGAACTTTTTAAACTTCGCAGGTATGTTCTTACTGCACCTACAAATCCGGCAAAAATATTACATAAATTCTAAATACTAAGGGGCGGTTTATAGAGACGGATGAAAATTAAATTTTGTTTAGAACTTTTTAAACTTCGCAGGTATGTTCTTACTGCACCTACAAATCCGGCAAAAATATTACATAAATTCTAAATATTAAGGGGCGGTTTATAGAGACGGATGAAAATTAAATTTTGTTTAGAACTTTTGAAACTTCGCAGGTATGCTAATAGTGAACGTACAACTCAAGCAAAAATATTACAAAAATTCTTAATACTAAAACTTTTGAAACTTCGCAGGCATGTTTATACTGCAATTACAAATCCGGAAAAAATATTACAAAAATTCTAAATACTAAGGGGCGGTTTATAGAGACGGATGAAAATTAAATTTTGTTTAGAACTTTTTAAACTTCGCAGGTATGTTCTTACTGCACCTACAAATCCGGCAAAAATATTACATAAATTCTAAATATTAAGGGGCGGTTTATAGAGACGGATGAAAATTAAATTTTGTTTAGAACTTTTGAAACTTCGCAGGTATGCTAATAGTGAACGTACAACTCAAGCAAAAATATTACAAAAATTCTTAATACTAAAACTTTTGAAACTTCGCAGGCATGTTTATACTGCAATTACAAATCCGGAAAAAATATTACAAAAATTCTAAATACTAAGGGGCGGTTTATAGAGACGGATGAAAATTAAATTTTGTTTAGAACTTTTTAAACTTCGCAGGTATGTTCTTACTGCACCTACAAATCCGGCAAAAATATTACATAAATTCTAAATATTAAGGGGCGGTTTATAGAGACGGATGAAAATTAAATTTTGTTTAGAACTTTTGAAACTTCGCAGGTATGCTAATAGTGAACGTACAACTCAAGCAAAAATATTACAAAAATTCTTAATACTAAAACTTTTGAAACTTCGCAGGCATGTTTATACTGCAATTACAAATCCGGAAAAAATATTACAAAAATTCTAAATACTAAGGGGCGGTTTATAGAGACGGATGAAAATTAAATTTTGTTTAGAACTTTTTAAACTTCGCAGGTATGTTCTTACTGCACCTACAAATCCGGCAAAAATATTACATAAATTCTAAATATTAAGGGGCGGTTTATAGAGACGGATGAAAATTAAATTTTGTTTAGAACTTTTGAAACTTCGCAGGTATGCTAATAGTGAAAGTACAAGTCAAGCAAAAATATTACAAAAATTCTTAATACTAAAACTTTTGAAACTTCGCAGGCATGTTTATACTGCAATTACAAATCCGGAAAAAATATTACAAAAATTCTAAATACTAAGGGGCGGTTTATAGAGACGGATGAAAATTAAATTTTGTTTAGAACTTTTTAAACTTCGCAGGTATGTTCTTACTGCACCTACAAATCCGGCAAAAATATTACATAAATTCTAAATACTAAGGGGCGGTTTATAGAGACGGATGAAAATTAAATTTTGTTTAGAACTTTTTAAACTTCGCAGGTATGTTCTTACTGCACCTACAAATCCGGCAAAAATATTACATAAATTCTAAATATTAAGGGGCGGTTTATAGAGACGGATGAAAATTAAATTTTGTTTAGAACTTTTGAAACTTCGCAGGTATGCTAATAGTGAACGTACAACTCAAGCAAAAATATTACAAAAATTCTTAATACTAAAACTTTTGAAACTTCGCAGGCATGTTTATACTGCAATTACAAATCCGGAAAAAATATTACAAAAATTCTAAATACTAAGGGGCGGTTTATAGAGACGGATGAAAATTAAATTTTGTTTAGAACTTTTTAAACTTCGCAGGTATGTTCTTACTGCACCTACAAATCCGGCAAAAATATTACATAAATTCTAAATATTAAGGGGCGGTTTATAGAGACGGATGAAAATTAAATTTTGTTTAGAACTTTTGAAACTTCGCAGGTATGCTAATAGTGAACGTACAACTCAAGCAAAAATATTACAAAAATTCTTAATACTAAAACTTTTGAAACTTCGCAGGCATGTTTATACTGCAATTACAAATCCGGAAAAAATATTACAAAAATTCTAAATACTAAGGGGCGGTTTATAGAGACGGATGAAAATTAAATTTTGTTTAGAACTTTTTAAACTTCGCAGGTATGTTCTTACTGCACCTACAAATCCGGCAAAAATATTACATAAATTCTAAATATTAAGGGGCGGTTTATAGAGACGGATGAAAATTAAATTTTGTTTAGAACTTTTGAAACTTCGCAGGTATGCTAATAGTGAACGTACAACTCAAGCAAAAATATTACAAAAATTCTTAATACTAAAACTTTTGAAACTTCGCAGGCATGTTTATACTGCAATTACAAATCCGGAAAAAATATTACAAAAATTCTAAATACTAAGGGGCGGTTTATAGAGACGGATGAAAATTAAATTTTGTTTAGAACTTTTTAAACTTCGCAGGTATGTTCTTACTGCACCTACAAATCCGGCAAAAATATTACATAAATTCTAAATATTAAGGGGCGGTTTATAGAGACGGATGAAAATTAAATTTTGTTTAGAACTTTTGAAACTTCGCAGGTATGCTAATAGTGAAAGTACAAGTCAAGCAAAAATATTACAAAAATTCTTAATACTAAAACTTTTGAAACTTCGCAGGCATGTTTATACTGCAATTACAAATCCGGAAAAAATATTACAAAAATTCTAAATACTAAGGGGCGGTTTATAGAGACGGATGAAAATTAAATTTTGTTTAGAACTTTTTAAACTTCGCAGGTATGTTCTTACTTCACCTACAAATCCGGCAAAAATATTACATAAATTCTAAATACTAAGGGGCGGTTTATAGAGACGGATGAAAATTAAATTTTGTTTAGAACTTTTGAAACTTCGCAGGTATGCTAATAGTGAACGTACAACTCAAGCAAAAATATTACAAAAATTCTTAATACTAAAACTTTTGAAACTTCGCAGGCATGTTTATACTGCAATTACAAATCCGGAAAAAATATTACAAAAATTCTAAATACTAAGGGGCGGTTTATAGAGACGGATGAAAATTAAATTTTGTTTAGAACTTTTTAAACTTCGCAGGTATGTTCTTACTGCACCTACAAATCCGGCAAAAATATTACATAAATTCTAAATACTAAGGGGCGGTTTATAGAGACGGATGAAAATTAAATTTTGTTTAGAACTTTTTAAACTTCGCAGGTATGTTCTTACTGCACCTACAAATCCGGCAAAAATATTACATAAATTCTAAATATTAAGGGGCGGTTTATAGAGACGGATGAAAATTAAATTTTGTTTAGAACTTTTGAAACTTCGCAGGTATGCTAATAGTGAACGTACAACTCAAGCAAAAATATTACAAAAATTCTTAATACTAAAACTTTTGAAACTTCGCAGGCATGTTTATACTGCAATTACAAATCCGGAAAAAATATTACAAAAATTCTAAATACTAAGGGGCGGTTTATAGAGACGGATGAAAATTAAATTTTGTTTAGAACTTTTTAAACTTCGCAGGTATGTTCTTACTGCACCTACAAATCCGGAAAAAATATTACAAAAATTCTAAATACTAAGGGGCGGTTTATAGAGACGGATGAAAATTAAATTTTGTTTAGAACTTTTTAAACTTCGCAGGTATGTTCTTACTGCACCTACAAATCCGGCAAAAATATTACATAAATTCTAAATATTAAGGGGCGGTTTATAGAGACGGATGAAAATTAAATTTTGTTTAGAACTTTTGAAACTTCGCAGGTATGCTAATAGTGAACGTACAACTCAAGCAAAAATATTACAAAAATTCTTAATACTAAAACTTTTGAAACTTCGCAGGCATGTTTATACTGCAATTACAAATCCGGAAAAAATATTACAAAAATTCTAAATACTAAGGGGCGGTTTATAGAGACGGATGAAAATTAAATTTTGTTTAGAACTTTTTAAACTTCGCAGGTATGTTCTTACTGCACCTACAAATCCGGCAAAAATATTACATAAATTCTAAATATTAAGGGGCGGTTTATAGAGACGGATGAAAATTAAATTTTGTTTAGAACTTTTGAAACTTCGCAGGTATGCTAATAGTGAAAGTACAAGTCAAGCAAAAATATTACAAAAATTCTTAATACTAAAACTTTTGAAACTTCGCAGGCATGTTTATACTGCAATTACAAATCCGGAAAAAATATTACAAAAATTCTAAATACTAAGGGGCGGTTTATAGAGACGGATGAAAATTAAATTTTGTTTAGAACTTTTTAAACTTCGCAGGTATGTTCTTACTTCACCTACAAATCCGGCAAAAATATTACATAAATTCTAAATACTAAGGGGCGGTTTATAGAGACGGATGAAAATTAAATTTTGTTTAGAACTTTTGAAACTTCGCAGGTATGCTAATAGTGAACGTACAACTCAAGCAAAAATATTACAAAAATTCTTAATACTAAAACTTTTGAAACTTCGCAGGCATGTTTATACTGCAATTACAAATCCGGAAAAAATATTACAAAAATTCTAAATACTAAGGGGCGGTTTATAGAGACGGATGAAAATTAAATTTTGTTTAGAACTTTTTAAACTTCGCAGGTATGTTCTTACTGCACCTACAAATCCGGCAAAAATATTACATAAATTCTAAATACTAAGGGGCGGTTTATAGAGACGGATGAAAATTAAATTTTGTTTAGAACTTTTTAAACTTCGCAGGTATGTTCTTACTGCACCTACAAATCCGGCAAAAATATTACATAAATTCTAAATATTAAGGGGCGGTTTATAGAGACGGATGAAAATTAAATTTTGTTTAGAACTTTTGAAACTTCGCAGGTATGCTAATAGTGAACGTACAACTCAAGCAAAAATATTACAAAAATTCTTAATACTAAAACTTTTGAAACTTCGCAGGCATGTTTATACTGCAATTACAAATCCGGAAAAAATATTACAAAAATTCTAAATACTAAGGGGCGGTTTATAGAGACGGATGAAAATTAAATTTTGTTTAGAACTTTTTAAACTTCGCAGGTATGTTCTTACTGCACCTACAAATCCGGCAAAAATATTACATAAATTCTAAATACTAAGGGGCGGTTTATAGAGACGGATGAAAATTAAATTTTGTTTAGAACTTTTTAAACTTCGCAGGTATGTTCTTACTGCACCTACAAATCCGGCAAAAATATTACATAAATTCTAAATATTAAGGGGCGGTTTATAGAGACGGATGAAAATTAAATTTTGTTTAGAACTTTTGAAACTTCGCAGGTATGCTAATAGTGAACGTACAACTCAAGCAAAAATATTACAAAAATTCTTAATACTAAAACTTTTGAAACTTCGCAGGCATGTTTATACTGCAATTACAAATCCGGAAAAAATATTACAAAAATTCTAAATACTAAGGGGCGGTTTATAGAGACGGATGAAAATTAAATTTTGTTTAGAACTTTTTAAACTTCGCAGGTATGTTCTTACTGCACCTACAAATCCGGCAAAAATATTACATAAATTCTAAATATTAAGGGGCGGTTTATAGAGACGGATGAAAATTAAATTTTGTTTAGAACTTTTGAAACTTCGCAGGTATGCTAATAGTGAACGTACAACTCAAGCAAAAATATTACAAAAATTCTTAATACTAAAACTTTTGAAACTTCGCAGGCATGTTTATACTGCAATTACAAATCCGGAAAAAATATTACAAAAATTCTAAATACTAAGGGGCGGTTTATAGAGACGGATGAAAATTAAATTTTGTTTAGAACTTTTTAAACTTCGCAGGTATGTTCTTACTGCACCTACAAATCCGGCAAAAATATTACATAAATTCTAAATATTAAGGGGCGGTTTATAGAGACGGATGAAAATTAAATTTTGTTTAGAACTTTTGAAACTTCGCAGGTATGCTAATAGTGAACGTACAACTCAAGCAAAAATATTACAAAAATTCTTAATACTAAAACTTTTGAAACTTCGCAGGCATGTTTATACTGCAATTACAAATCCGGAAAAAATATTACAAAAATTCTAAATACTAAGGGGCGGTTTATAGAGACGGATGAAAATTAAATTTTGTTTAGAACTTTTTAAACTTCGCAGGTATGTTCTTACTGCACCTACAAATCCGGCAAAAATATTACATAAATTCTAAATATTAAGGGGCGGTTTATAGAGACGGATGAAAATTAAATTTTGTTTAGAACTTTTGAAACTTCGCAGGTATGCTAATAGTGAAAGTACAAGTCAAGCAAAAATATTACAAAAATTCTTAATACTAAAACTTTTGAAACTTCGCAGGCATGTTTATACTGCAATTACAAATCCGGAAAAAATATTACAAAAATTCTAAATACTAAGGGGCGGTTTATAGAGACGGATGAAAATTAAATTTTGTTTAGAACTTTTTAAACTTCGCAGGTATGTTCTTACTGCACCTACAAATCCGGCAAAAATATTACATAAATTCTAAATACTAAGGGGCGGTTTATAGAGACGGATGAAAATTAAATTTTGTTTAGAACTTTTTAAACTTCGCAGGTATGTTCTTACTGCACCTACAAATCCGGCAAAAATATTACATAAATTCTAAATATTAAGGGGCGGTTTATAGAGACGGATGAAAATTAAATTTTGTTTAGAACTTTTGAAACTTCGCAGGTATGCTAATAGTGAACGTACAACTCAAGCAAAAATATTACAAAAATTCTTAATACTAAAACTTTTGAAACTTCGCAGGCATGTTTATACTGCAATTACAAATCCGGAAAAAATATTACAAAAATTCTAAATACTAAGGGGCGGTTTATAGAGACGGATGAAAATTAAATTTTGTTTAGAACTTTTTAAACTTCGCAGGTATGTTCTTACTGCACCTACAAATCCGGCAAAAATATTACATAAATTCTAAATATTAAGGGGCGGTTTATAGAGACGGATGAAAATTAAATTTTGTTTAGAACTTTTGAAACTTCGCAGGTATGCTAATAGTGAACGTACAACTCAAGCAAAAATATTACAAAAATTCTTAATACTAAAACTTTTGAAACTTCGCAGGCATGTTTATACTGCAATTACAAATCCGGAAAAAATATTACAAAAATTCTAAATACTAAGGGGCGGTTTATAGAGACGGATGAAAATTAAATTTTGTTTAGAACTTTTTAAACTTCGCAGGTATGTTCTTACTGCACCTACAAATCCGGCAAAAATATTACATAAATTCTAAATATTAAGGGGCGGTTTATAGAGACGGATGAAAATTAAATTTTGTTTAGAACTTTTGAAACTTCGCAGGTATGCTAATAGTGAACGTACAACTCAAGCAAAAATATTACAAAAATTCTTAATACTAAAACTTTTGAAACTTCGCAGGCATGTTTATACTGCAATTACAAATCCGGAAAAAATATTACAAAAATTCTAAATACTAAGGGGCGGTTTATAGAGACGGATGAAAATTAAATTTTGTTTAGAACTTTTTAAACTTCGCAGGTATGTTCTTACTGCACCTACAAATCCGGCAAAAATATTACATAAATTCTAAATATTAAGGGGCGGTTTATAGAGACGGATGAAAATTAAATTTTGTTTAGAACTTTTGAAACTTCGCAGGTATGCTAATAGTGAAAGTACAAGTCAAGCAAAAATATTACAAAAATTCTTAATACTAAAACTTTTGAAACTTCGCAGGCATGTTTATACTGCAATTACAAATCCGGAAAAAATATTACAAAAATTCTAAATACTAAGGGGCGGTTTATAGAGACGGATGAAAATTAAATTTTGTTTAGAACTTTTTAAACTTCGCAGGTATGTTCTTACTTCACCTACAAATCCGGCAAAAATATTACATAAATTCTAAATACTAAGGGGCGGTTTATAGAGACGGATGAAAATTAAATTTTGTTTAGAACTTTTGAAACTTCGCAGGTATGCTAATAGTGAACGTACAACTCAAGCAAAAATATTACAAAAATTCTTAATACTAAAACTTTTGAAACTTCGCAGGCATGTTTATACTGCAATTACAAATCCGGAAAAAATATTACAAAAATTCTAAATACTAAGGGGCGGTTTATAGAGACGGATGAAAATTAAATTTTGTTTAGAACTTTTTAAACTTCGCAGGTATGTTCTTACTGCACCTACAAATCCGGCAAAAATATTACATAAATTCTAAATACTAAGGGGCGGTTTATAGAGACGGATGAAAATTAAATTTTGTTTAGAACTTTTTAAACTTCGCAGGTATGTTCTTACTGCACCTACAAATCCGGCAAAAATATTACATAAATTCTAAATATTAAGGGGCGGTTTATAGAGACGGATGAAAATTAAATTTTGTTTAGAACTTTTGAAACTTCGCAGGTATGCTAATAGTGAACGTACAAATCAAGCAAAAATATTACAAAAATTCTTAATACTAAAACTTTTGAAACTTCGCAGGCATGTTTATACTGCAATTACAAATCCGGAAAAAATATTACAAAAATTCTAAATACTAAGGGGCGGTTTATAGAGACGGATGAAAATTAAATTTTGTTTAGAACTTTTTAAACTTCGCAGGTATGTTCTTACTGCACCTACAAATCCGGCAAAAATATTACATAAATTCTAAATACTAAGGGGCGGTTTATAGAGACGGATGAAAATTAAATTTTGTTTAGAACTTTTGAAACTTCGCAGGTATGCTAATAGTGAACGTACAAAGCAGGCAAAAATATTACAAAAATTCTTAATACTAAGGGGCGGTTTATAGAGCGGATGTAAATTAAATTTTGTTTAAAACTTTTGAAACTTCGCAGGTATGCAAATAGTGGACGTACAAATCAGGAAAAAATATTACAAAAATTCTGAAAACTAAGGGGCGGTTTATAGAGACGGATGAAAATTAAATTTTGTTTAAAACTTTTGTAACTTCGCAGGTATGCTAATAGTGAACGTACAAATCAGGAAAAAATATTACAAAAATTCTTAATACTAAGGGGCGGTTTATAGACGGTTGAAAATTAAATTTTGTTTAAAACTTTTGCTCCCTTCGCAGGTATGTTAATACTGCACCTACAAATCCGGAAAAAATATTACAAAAATTCTGAATACTAAGGGGCGGTTTATAGAGACGGATGAAAATTAAATTTTGTTTAAAACTTTTGTAACTTCGCAGGTATGCTAATAGTGGACGTACAAATCAGGCAAAAATATTACAAAAATTCTTAATACTAAGGGGCGGTTTATAGAGACGGATGAAAATTAAATTTTGTTTAAAACTTTTGTAACTTCGCAGGTATGCTAATAGTGAACGTACAAATCAGGCAAAAATATTACAAAAATTCTTAATACTAAGGGGCGGTTTATAGAGACGGATGAAAATTAAATTTTGTTTAAAACTTTTGAAACTTCGCAGGTATGTTCATACTGCACCTACAAATCCGGAAAAAATATTACAAAAGTTCTAAATACTAAAGGGTAGTTTATAAGGTCGGATAAAATTAACTTTTGTTTAAAACTTTTTAAACTTCGCAGGTATGTTAATACTGCACCTACAAATACGGCAAAAATATTACAAAAATTCTGAAAACTAAGGGGCGGTTTATAGAGACGGATGAAAATTAAATTTTGTTTAAAACTTTTGAAACTTCGCAGGTATGCATATAGTGGACGTACAAATCAGGCAAAAATATTACAAAAAGTCTGAATACTAAGGGGCGGTTTATAGAGACGGATGAAAATTAAATTTTGTTTAAAACTTTTGTAACTTCGCAGGTATGCTAATAGTGGACGTACAAATCAGGCAAAAATATTACAAAAATTCTTAATACTAAGGGGCGGTTTATAGAGACGGATGAAAATTAAATTTTGTTTAAAACTTTTGTAACTTCGCAGGTATGCTAATAGTGAACGTACAAATCAGGAAAAAATATTACAAAAATTCTTAATACTAAGGGGCGGTTTATAGACGGTTGAAAATTAAATTTTGTTTAAAACTTTTGAACCTTCGCAGGTATGTTAATACTGCACCTACAAATCCGGAAAAAATATTACAAAAATTCTGAATACTAAGGGGCGGTTTATAGAGACGGATGAAAATTAAATTTTGTTTAAAACTTTTGTAACTTCGCAGGTATGCTAATAGTGGACGTACAAATCAGGCAAAAATATTACAAAAATTCTTAATACTAAGGGGCGGTTTATAGAGACGGATGAAAATTAAATTTTGTTTAAAACTTTTGTAACTTCGCAGGTATGCTAATAGTGAACGTACAAATCAGGCAAAAATATTACAAAAATTCTTAATACTAAGGGGCGGTTTATAGAGACGGATGAAAATTAAATTTTGTTTAAAACTTTTGAAACTTCGCAGGTATGTTCATACTGCACCTACAAATCCGGAAAAAATATTACAAAAGTTCTAAATACTAAAGGGTAGTTTATAAGGTCGGATAAAATTAACTTTTGTTTAAAACTTTTTAAACTTCGCAGGTATGTTAATACTGCACCTACAAATACGGCAAAAATATTACAAAAATTCTGAAAACTAAGGGGCGGTTTATAGAGACGGATGAAAATTAAATTTTGTTTAAAACTTTTGAAACTTCGCAGGTATGCATATAGTGGACGTACAAATCAGGCAAAAATATTACAAAAAGTCTGAATACTAAGGGGCGGTTTATAGAGACGGATGAAAATTAAATTTTGTTTAAAACTTTTGTAACTTCGCAGGTATGCTAATAGTGGACGTACAAATCAGGCAAAAATATTACAAAAATTCTTAATACTAAGGGGCGGTTTATAGAGACGGATGAAAATTAAATTTTGTTTAAAACTTTTGTAACTTCGCAGGTATGCTAATAGTGAACGTACAAATCAGGCAAAAATATTACAAAAATTCTTAATACTAAGGGGCGGTTTATAGAGACGGATGAAAATTAAATTTTGTTTAAAACTTTTGAAACTTCACAGGTATGTTCATACTGCACCTACAAATCCGGAAAAAATATTACAAAAGTTCTAAATACTAAAGGGTAGTTTATAAGGTCGGATAAAATTAACTTTTGTTTAAAACTTTTTAAACTTCGCAGGTATGTTAATACTGCACCTACAAATACGGCAAAAATATTACAAAAATTCTGAAAACTAAGGGGCGGTTTATAGAGACGGATGAAAATTAAATTTTGTTTAAAACTTTTGAAACTTCGCAGGTATGCATATAGTGGACGTACAAATCAGGCAAAAATATTACAAAAAGTCTGAATACTAAGGGGCGGTTTATAGAGACGGATGAAAATTAAATTTTGTTTAAAACTTTTGTAACTTCGCAGGTATGCTCTAATAGTGAACGTACAAATCAGGCAAAAATATTATAAAAATTCTTAATACTAAGGGGCGGTTTATAGAGACGGATGAAAATTAAATTTTGTTTAGAACTTTTTAAACTTCGCAGGTATGTTCTTACTGCACCTACAAATCCGGCAAAAATATTACATAAATTCTAAATACTAAGGGGCGGTTTATAGAGACGGATGAAAATTAAATTTTGTTTAGAACTTTTGAAACTTCGCAGGTATGCTAATAGTGAACGTACAACTCAAGCAAAAATATTACAAAAATTCTTAATACTAAAACTTTTGAAACTTCGCAGGCATGTTTATACTGCAATTACAAATCCGGAAAAAATATTACAAAAATTCTAAATACTAAGGGGCGGTTTATAGAGACGGATGAAAATTAAATTTTGTTTAGAACTTTTTAAACTTCGCAGGTATGTTCTTACTGCACCTACAAATCCGGCAAAAATATTACATAAATTCTAAATACTAAGGGGCGGTTTATAGAGACGGATGAAAATTAAATTTTGTTTAGAACTTTTTAAACTTCGCAGGTATGCTAATAGTGAACGTACAACTCAAGCAAAAATATTACAAAAATTCTTAATACTAAAACTTTTGAAACTTCGCAGGCATGTTTATACTGCAATTACAAATCCGGAAAAAATATTACAAAAATTCTAAATACTAAGGGGCGGTTTATAGAGACGGATGAAAATTAAATTTTGTTTAGAACTTTTTAAACTTCGCAGGTATGTTCTTACTTCACCTACAAATCCGGCAAAAATATTACATAAATTCTAAATACTAAGGGGCGGTTTATAGAGACGGATGAAAATTAAATTTTGTTTAGAACTTTTGAAACTTCGCAGGTATGCTAATAGTGAACGTACAAATCAGGAAAAAATATTACAAAAATTCTAAATACTAAGGGGCGGTTTATCCCAATAAACATTTTAGCCTGCGAATAGCCTGTAAACAGCCTGTCAGGTACAGCCTGTCCCTGTGCCTGTACCTGCGGCAGCCTCAATAACACCCTGACACAGGTACGAAACAGCTTAAGTGGCGCAAGAAATAGCCGGTGTTAAACTTGATTACAGGCACCAAATAGCCTGCGGTTAGCTCATCGCAGGTAAAAAATTACCCTAATGGCAGCCTCATGGCAGCCCTGACACAGGCCTGCGGTTAGCCTGCGGTTACCTTTATCGCAGGCAAAAAAAAGCCTGCATTAAACTTTATCGCAGGCTCGAGGCAGCGCCTGGCACAAAAATAATTTATATAGATTAAATTTCGTTTAATAAATTTAATTTACTATAATCAATTTTGAAAATCAAAATAAAAAAATTTAATTTTTTTACTTTCCCATTTATTTTATTTCTTCGTTTCAGCTGCTAATTTTACAATTTTAACTCTACAGCATATAATTTTTTATTTTACCCGTTTTTTTTAATATTTGTAGGACCTTGTAATATTTCTAATATTTATTGGTTGATGATGTTGTCGTCCTTCTTTGTTCTTGGAGTCTGAAAAATCTGAAATTAAATGTTGAATTTTTGAAATAAAATTCTTACCCTTACCGAGGATCGAACCCTGGACCTTTGCCTTCCATGTACTACCGCGTTGGCGTCTGAGCCACTTAGAACTGTTTATTTTAGTTGTGATAAAATTATAAGTCGAGGGAATTACTTTTATAAGAAAAAAAATTCTAATCGGATCTAATTTCGTAGATGTCTCATTGTAACGTTTGATGGTTCGATATATAAAAGTTTTATTGATTTTTAATTTTTTCAACAAATTTAAATCTCGGTAACACTTTTATCACACTTATGTAGTGCAATTTCTAAAATTACCGTTAAAAGTTCTAATCCCTTAAGCCGTAATTGGTAATAACATTTATCTATATAATATGAACATAATATGACAGACTAGGTAAACGATTTTCAGTGAGTCAGTCAATTTGAATTTGCGCACGAAACGAAAATGGAAAATTGCTATTTAAAAAGTACTGGTATTAAAAAATCTAAATGGTTGGATTCGAATGTAATGTCCTAACAGCATTCGGAAAAAGAACAAACGCCGATAATTATTAAATGTTTAAAAATCGAGCTCCGAGCAACACGTGTACACACTTATACCAGGTTATTATAATGAATATGCATTTTTCAATTTCTGAAAATATATATTCCAAGATACCGTTAATTTACCTTGATTAATTTTTACAATTAAAAATTATTTAAATTTTCCAGAAACTTTTAGAAAAAAATATTCGTGAGTCATCAATGGCAAATAAAATTTTGGCAGTGTAAACCTGTAAAAATTTTAACCAAACTATTGGTACTGAGAGGCCCCGGGTTCAAATCTCAGAAACCCACAATTTTTTTTACACTTTTGTGTATTAAGTTTTATATGTAATTTATTAAAAATTTTTATTTATTAAAATACACTTTCCACTGTATGTGTGAACAGAATTTTTCCTAACAGCATTCGGAAAAAGAACAAACGCCTATAATTATTAAATGTTTAAAAATCGAGCTCCGAGCAACACGTGTACACACTTATACCAGGTTATTATAATGAATATGCATTTTTCAATTTCTGAAAATATATATTCCAAGATACCGTTAATTTACCTTGATTAATTTTTACAATTAAAAATTATTTAAATTTTCCAGAAACTTTTAGAAAAAAATATTCGTGAGTCATCAATCGCAAATAAAATTTTGGCAGTGTAAACCTGTAAAAATTTTAACCAAACCATTGGTACTGAGAGGCCCCGGGTTCAAATCTCAGAAACCCACAATTTTTTTTTAACACTTTTGTGTATTAAGTTTTATATGTAATTTATTAAAAATTTTCATTTATTAAAATACACTTTCCACTGTATGTGTGAACAGAATTTTTCCTAACAGCATTCGGAAAAAGAACAAACGCCGATAATTATTAAATGTTTAAAAATCGAGCTCCGAGCAACACGTGTACACACTTATACCAGGTTATTATAATGAATATGCATTTTTCAATTTCTGAAAATATATATTCCAAGATACCGTTAATTTACCTTGATTAATTTTTACAATTGAAAATTATTTAAATTTTCCAGAAACTTTTAGAAAAAAATATTCGTGAGTCATCAATCGCAAATAAAATTTTGGCAGTGTAAACCTGTAAAAATTTTAACCAAACCATTGGTACTGAGAGGCCCCGGGTTCAAATCTCAGAAACCCACAATTTTTTTTTACACTTTTGTGTATTAAGTTTTATATGTAATTTTTTAAAAATTTTCATTTATTAAAATACACTTTCCACTGTATGTGTGAACAGAATTTTTCCTAACAGCATTCGGAAAAAGAACAAACGCCGATAATTATTAAATGTTTAAAAATGCAGCTCCGAGCAACACGTGTACACACTTATACCAGGTTATTATAATGGATATGCATTTTTCAATTTCTGAAAATATATATTCCAAGATACCGTTAATTTACCTTGATTAATTTTTACAATTAAATTTTTTTTCAAAAAAATGTTATGTTGTTTTATGCCGATAAATTACCTAACGGCAGGGGCTGTCGCAGGTTAAATTATTAGCTAAATTGCAGGCACAGATAAATAACCTAACGACAGGGCTGCCGCAGGTTAAATTATTAGCTAAATTGCAGGCACAGATAAATAACATAACCGCAGGGCTGCCGCAGGTTAAATTATTAGCTAATTACAGGCCCAGATAAATAACCCAACGGCAGGCCTGACGCAGGGCTGCCGCAGGTTAAATTATTAGCTAATTACAGGCCCAGATAAATAACCCAACGGCAGGCCTGACGCAGGCTAAATTACCGGTTAAATGCAGGCACAGACAAATTGCAGGCCTGACACAGGCCTGTGTCAGGTGCAGGCTATTTACAGGCTATTTGCAGGCTAAAAATGTTACTTGGGATAGAGCGGATGTAAATTAAATTTTGTTTAAAACTTTTGAAACTTCGCAGGTATGTTAATACTGCACCTACAAATCCGGCAAAAATATTACAAAAATTCTGAAAACTAAGGGGCGGTTTATAGAGACGGATGAAAATTAAATTTTGTTTAAAACTTTTGTAACTTCGCAGGTATGCTAATAGTGAACGTACAAATCAGGAAAAAATATTACAAAAATTCTTAATACTAAGGGGCGGTTTATAGAGACGGATGAAAATTAAATTTTGTTTAAAACTTTTGAACCTTCGCAGGTATGTTAATACTGCACCTACAAATCCGGAAAAAATATTACAAAAATTCTGAATACTAAGGGGCGGTTTATAGAGACGGATGAAAATTAAATTTTGTTTAAAACTTTTGTAACTTCGCAGGTATGCTAATAGTGAACGTACAAATCAGGCAAAAATATTACAAAAATTCTTAATACTAAGGGGCGGTTTATAGAGACGGATGAAAATTAAATTTTGTTTAAAACTTTTGTAACTTCGCAGGTATGCTAATAGTGAACGTACAAATCAGGCAAAAATATTACAAAAATTCTTAATACTAAGGGGCGGTTTATAGAGACGGATGAAAATTAAATTTTGTTTAAAACTTTTGAAACTTCGCAGGTATGCATATAGTGGACGTACAAATCAGGCAAAAATATTACAAAAAGTCTGAATACTAAGGGGCGGTTTATAGAGACGGATGAAAATTAAATTTTGTTTAAAACTTTTGTAACTTCGCAGGTATGCTCTAATAGTGAACGTACAAATCAGGCAAAAATATTATAAAAATTCTTAATACTAAGGGGCGGTTTATAGAGACGGATGTAAATTAAATTTTGTTTAAAACTTTTGAAACTTCGCAGGTATGTTAATACTGCACCTACAAATCCGGAAAAAATATTACAAAAATTCTGAAAACTAAGGGGCGGTTTATAGAGACGGATGAAAATTAAATTTTGTTTAAAACTTTTGTAACTTCGCAGGTATGCTCTAATAGTGAACGTACAAATCAGGCAAAAATATTATAAAAATTCTTAATACTAAGGGGCGGTTTATAGAGACGGATGTAAATTAAATTTTGTTTAAAACTTTTGTAACTTCGAAGGTATGCTAATAGTGAACGTACAAATCAGGCAAAAATATTACAAAAATTCTTAATACTAAGGGGCGGTTTATAGAGACGGATGAAAATTAAATTTTGTTTAAAACTTTTGAAACTTCGCAGGTATGTTAATACTGCACCTACAAATCAGGAAAAAATATTACAAAAATTCTTAATACTAAGGGCGGTTTATAGAGACGGATGAAAATTAAATTTTGTTTAAAACTTTTGAACCTTCGCAGGTATGTTAATACTGCACCTACAAATCCGGAAAAAATATTACAAAAATTCTGAATACTAAGGGGCGGTTTATAGAGACGGATGAAAATTAAATTTTGTTTAAAACTTTTGTAACTTCGCAGGTATGCTAATAGTGAACGTACAAATCAGGCAAAAATATTACAAAAATTCTTAATACTAAGGGGCGGTTTATAGAGACGGATGAAAATTAAATTTTGTTTAAAACTTTTGAAACTTCGCAGGTATGTTAAGACTGAACCTACAAATGCGGCAAAAAAAATTACAAAAATTCTAAATACTAAGGGGTGGCTTATAGAGACGGTTGAAAAATAAATTATTAGGGTGGTCTTTATAGAATGATAAAAATTAAACTTTGATGAAAACATTTGAAATGTGGTAAATACACGATTATTAAATCTGCGTATACACAAGATATAGTAGAAAAATTCGAAATTTTATTTCACCGTACTGTCACCGTTGAATGCTGTTTCACGGTTTGGTCTGGGACTCTTGTTCGCTTACAAATGCTTTAGCTCTGATATCTCACTCATTTCGGAGCCTGAAACGCTATTCCAATTTAGGTACGTAGGTTAGAGAAACCGTGGCGCCTAGGTGGCAAAATTGCAAAGGAATTTTATTTTAATTCAAATGTGTGGTAAAATGGTTTACGCTTTCAACAACGTGGTGTATAAATGCAAAACTTGGTTCAGTTTATAAAATAGTTTATCAGAATAAGAGAGGCAAATTAAACAAAATAAATAAATTTTATTTCATTTTGTATCATAACCTTGTTTTTTAGCACGGAAATGGGGGCATAATATGGCTTTTATAGCCCGAGGGCCAAAAAGTTGCTAAGCAATGACAACAATATCAAAACAAAAGAGTTAGTCCAGACTGTTTTTTTTGCGCGATCGATCTGAAATTTTGCATATGCCTTCCTACCGAAAATTCATGATGGGGGAGTACTTTGCGAGGGGGGGGGAGAATTTTTTGCTCAGTTTTTCGATATCTAGTGCCGTTTTCGAGTTATTGCTAAATAAAAAAATTAATTCTCGCCACTCCAATTTTCTCGCCATAGGAACCATGGCACACCAAAAATTCATAGCACAAACAAAATGACATGATATTTTTTCTCAAAATACTTAATTCTTCAATTTTGACAATTCGAGTACCAAGTACCAAAATGAAATAAAACGTTGTATGTACCACGGGCACAATCAGATTATAGCACCGAGGGTAATTTAAAGCCCGACGCGTTAGCGGAGGGCTTTAAATTGCCCGAGTGCCCTTGATACATAAATAACTATTATTTAATTAGAACAATAAATATCTATGACCTTATTATGATTAATATATTTTCAATAAAATTTTTAAGAAATAAAATAAGTATTTCTTGGTTTCAATTCAAAGATATTATTATTTCATAGATTATTATATTAAAAAAGTAAATTACTTTCAATGTCATCTCCAAATGTAAACAAAAATTTAAATTATAAACACCACTGGGTTTAATCAGAGTTCGGTTTGGAAAGCGCGCATTTTTTCAAACCAAACGCTAATGGTGGGTTACTTGACACACGTATAATAGATTAATAGATGGAATTGGTTATTCATCCAAATTCCAGCCTTCTACACCACGGAATAAATGAAGAGCGTCCAGGCAAAAGCCAAAACCATTTTAACATATTTTCAAAACGGTGATTTCCTATGAGTTACCTAGATTAAACCTACATATTAAAGTAATGCACATGTTTAGTTTTAATAGATTGCAATATTCGGTTTTATAGGCTTGAATATGCATATTTTATATTAACTTTTCATAGATTTTAAAAATTCCATAGTAGCAATATTAATAAATTTCAAACGCCATTGCCATTATATTCTCAAAACTCTGTTCTTTTACATTATAATAGGTATTTTTTATTAGCACTTGGTAGATACAGTTCAGGATACCTACTACACTTGGCAATCGGGCCTATTTTCTAACTTGAAATCAAATAGAGATGAACAAATCGAATAGATATCCACGATCACCTAGAAGTTGTTCCCAGCTGTGAAATCCGCAAAGACCTTGTATTTCAATTGTTTTAGAAATGAAATACGCACAAGCGATAGAAGCGCCATTTGATGACCTTCTTGCAGTAGAAAAAGCGTTTTCGATTTCTGAAATTTCGACTCTGATTTGTTAATCTCTATTCGATTTTAAAAAGTTAGAGAGTAGGCCGGATCACCTGACAAAACAAGAATTATTTCAAAACCTACTTATTCGATATGTTTCATTAAGAAACAAGTTATATTGACATTAATTTTAACAAAACTCACAATTCAACTTTCCTCTAATTTACAAATCGATTGTTACTTTAATCGACTTGAATTCAAGAATGACAAACAAAATGTCATTTACAATTTTACGCAATATTATTATTAGAATGTAACCAACCTGTAATTTTGAAATTGATGCACATTTCTTCCCGTCGGTAATCATTCTCGTTTTCTGTACCTATCGCACCATCCTATCCGTGTAATAGTGAAATCTAGAATAAATTAAAAATCAAAAGTTGGTAACAATTTTTCAAAAGTTTGTAATGTTTATTTGACACATTATTTTGAGTAAAATAATAAATTATAAGAATCTATTACTACGTAATAGAATTTAGTTTCATATCCTCTTTTGTCGCAGAAATAAATGCATGGTTTTCAGTGCAAGTTATAAAATGGAGAAATAAAGGAAAATTAAAAGCAATTTCTCCTTATTAAAAAAATTATGCGTAACCTCAAAAGATTGTTGCAGAATTCAAACAGGTAGTTACCTTTGGGAAGATGGCATTGATGCTTTTCAAAAGCATTTTCTATTTGGTTATCCTCATCCTTTGTTCATATGAATGTTCTCCTTCTTGAACTTGCACGATTTTCTTTCATGGCACTGGAACAATAAAAACTGTTATTATTGTTCACTTTTTTACACGTATCATTACGAAAGGCATAAATTATGCCAATTTAAAAAAAACTGCTTTGAATTCTAACCAGAACTTACCATCAAAAGAAATTCTCTGATGAGCGACTTGATTCATTTGTATGACATTCGCAATAATTAGTTTTTTATACAACTGACATTAAAAATGACACTTTTAGTTCAATTTCCCCAGGTTAGAAATTCAATTTTATAAGGTAGCTTGTTAAAAATATTTTTAACACTAGTAAAATAAAGCTTTTTAACACTAGTGGTAATTAGTTTATACTTTATTTATAAATTGTAACATATACATTAGAATTAGAACAATTACTAATATTAATTCCTTGAGAAGTAGATAATGAATTACCACGACTGCTGCTTGTGTCGTTTCTACTCGATGGTGTACCTAATTCAGCAGAATCTTCAATCGCAGATGAAGAACCAGAGCTGGTAGAAGGAAAAATATTGCGAGCAATTTTATCTTTATTTCCAATGGAATCTTCAATGTACCCCCTCGGCAACAGTTGATGATTTCCATCCCCCAAGTCGTTTTATTGTTGTAATATTTGCTCCTGAATTTGCTAATAAAGATGCCGACGACCGTCGGAAGCAGTGGCCAGTAAATAATTTCGCATCTGGCATTTTCAGAAATTCAGCAATCTCATATGGCATCTTACCAAATGTATTTATTCCCACTGGTTGAACAGTGCATTTATTGTTGGAATATTTTATAAAAATGCGGCGATGAGTAACGTTAAGTGGACGTAATGCACAATATTTACGATAATAATTAATGTAACTTCCAACAATGCAAAAACTACGCTGGATATTGGTTTTAGTATCCGATATATGTACCAACAATGAGTCATCCAATTCTTCGATGTCATCTACTGTTAATTTACAAAGTTCTTCACGACGACATGCGCCAAATAAACCAAAAATTGTTGCAACTTTTACCATTAAATATTTGGTGTCTGGACCTTCATTCACAAATCTATCGATATGTTCCCTTGTTAGAATCTTCGATTTTTTTGGACGGTATCCTACACTTTTCCGTTTTAAGAATGCTATTAGCTTATAATATTTTCCTATGTCCACGTCGTTCTTGATATGCAAACCAGCTTTTATCATCGAAAAATTGGACCATAATGTCGACGATTTCCACAACATGGATTTTTCTTCGAAAAAAGCCAGGAACACATTTTCGCTGAACTTGCCTTCAACTTTCTTTAGTTTGCACCATTCCATGAATCGGTTATATGCTATATCATACTGCTGTCGCGATTTCTTGGGCAACAGATCCAATGTAGCCCTATTAGCTGCTTCTTCAATTTCTCGAGGAACGGCGCCGGCATCAGTATGAGCAAAGGAACCACCGTCAATAATAAATTCATTTTCATCACAATCCATTTTTATTACTATTGCTCTATGAGTACGAACTGTTTTAAAAAACGCGTACAAAACTTTTCAAAAGGTTCTAATAAACAATTTTCAATTGTCACTGCATTAACATGACTACATCACGGCATGCTGATTTTTTTGACTATCGCATTCACATATCAAGTGACGAACATCAACCAATTTGATTTACAAATAAATTACTAAAACAAAATCAGAACCTGCGACAAATTAATTAATGACATTTGTGTACTATATCAATGCAACCTAATATTATTTTTTTTTTAAATTTTTTGAATTAGCCCCTAATGAATTATCAGTAGGAAGGCATATGCAAAAATTCAGGGCGATTGCGCGCAAAAAAATTTACTCATCAAACAAGATCTATTAACAGTTGTATAAAAAATATTGTACGATATACATGTTAAAAGTGATTTTATTTTGTTCGTGGGGGTTGCTCAACTCGCTATCGCTCGTTTCGCAAAATTCCCCCTAACAAAATAAAAAGTCACTTTTAACACTTATATCGTAAATAACTATTAAAATGTGTAATTATAAAACACAAACCCTTTACGACACGAAATCGAAACTGTGAATTTATAAAATCGTTTTAAAACCAAGTCGTATTATTCAAAATGTATTATTGTGACCAAGAACCACAGATTGTCATGATTGTCATATTATCAAAAACTTATCATACGTGTTTCTGGGGTTCGTCGCTAGTGAGCGCCACAAGAAACTATTGGCGATTTACATTACCGTTGGTGGCGCCACCAGCAACAACAACATGGCTGTGTTTAGACGTATATTTCAAAATTCAAAGTCATGGTCTGGTGAAAATTTGCACGCATTTCAGTATGGTGTTAAATTTATTGTAATATGTTTGGTTAATTAGTTGATTTCGTTATGTTTTGAGCCTGGAGAACGAATTTTTATGTTCATTTAGTACGTCATTTACTAATTTGAAATTCTCCCGCATGGTGGCGTTTGCTTAATGTAAATTGCGAATTATGCAACTTTTTTGAACCAAATACAAGGTGTTTGCGAAAAGTTTTAAGATTAAATCTTAAATTGCATTCAACTTAACAAACTTAACTTAATCTTAAATTTCATGACAAAAACATTGCATTCAACTTCTGGCATACATATCCTCTTTCGAAACACATGAAAACCTTCAAAGTTTTCCCTCCCCCAACACTCAAGAAACGGGATAACAATAATTGATCACTATTTTAAAAATTTCACTTCCAATATCTCTTCGTTGTTGCCTAAATTTATTTAAAAACTCACCACCAGATAGATTCAGCATTTTGTCAACGTCCACTTTTGGCGTTTCACCTAACCTGAGATATTTTGTGGTTGTACCTATGTCGGCTAATTTAGATTTTCGCCTAACATTATTATTATTATTGTTAACGGGTTGTGGTTCTGACCCCCACTGCACTGAAGCTTAAGCCTATTGTGCCCCACGTTCCAAGTTTTTACTCCATCAACCGCGTTTCCTCAACAAAGTCGAGTATGCAGTTGAAGGGTGCTTGTGCAATCTCCTCAGTTTCCGGGTATGGAAAACCAAGGTGACGTAGCCTGCTCCCAGCCAAGGCCGGGCATTTGCATAGGATATGGTGGGGTGTTTCGTCCTCTTCACCACACATCCTACAAATGGGATTTTCAACCAGCCCCATGATGTTGAGGTGTCTGTTAAGGCAGCAGTGTCCAGTAAATAGTCCTACTATCCTTCTCAGTTGTTTTCTACTCAGCTTGAGTATTTCTTTCCTTCTGGGCTCACTCAACGGGCCCCTTATGAACATCCGCGATTGCCTCAGTCCAGGGACTCCCCTCCAGTGAGCAAGGTGTTGTTCTTTTAGTTTTTCCCTGATGCCTTTCTTTGCGGTCATATATGAGATCCCGCAGGAAGGCTCAGGGCCTATTAGGTGTTTATTTGCAGCCTCTCTCGCAAGTGAGTCTGCTTCCTCGTTACCCTTGATGTCTTGGTGTCCCGGCATCCACATCAGCGCAAGTTTGTTGAGGTTAGCCAGTCTTACCAGTGCATCCGCGCATTGTTTAACGACCTTAGAGTGTGATTCAACTCCTTCCAAGGCCCTTAGTGCTGCCTGGCTGTCAGTCATGATGCAGATGTTCCTATTTTCATAGTTTCTCCACATCATTTCTTCTGCACAGACCATTATTGCTATTATTTCTGCCTGGAATACAGTGGCGTGGGATCCCAGATTTATGCTAAGGGCTTCACCTGGTCTTCTGCCGCGCACTCCTGCTCCAGTACTTATCTCTGTTTTAGATCCATCTGTGTACCAGATGGTGTCATATCGGTGACTCAGCCCCTGTGAGTTTCCTGCCTCTTCTCTGTCAGGTATAATAATCCTGAAAGGTTTTTAGAAGTCCCTCACGGTGCTAGTTCTATCCGATATCATGCTAAGCATGCGGTTACTCTTAATTGAGTTCAGGATCATGGTATGTGATCCACTACTTGGATTCACATTCCCATGGCCGTTGATTTTCATTGTATAAGCTGCTAGTAGAGCCTCAGTCTCCACAACTATGTGCAGAGGCCGTAGTCCCAAAAGAGCCTCCATAGACGCGGTTGGCGTAGATGTCATTGCCCCCGTCTTTGTAGCTTGTTAAGCCTGTTTATACTGCTCCCTTTCCTGGCTTTGTGCCACCAGATCAGGGCCGAATATGTAATCGTGGGTATCACTACTTTGGTATAAAGCCAAAGCACCATACTGGGTTTTAGTCCCCACGTTTTACCAATCATGCTCCTACAAGCCCATAGGGCCTTAGTCGCTTTGATTGTAGCGTTCTTTATGTGTTGTGTGAAGGTCAGCCTGTTGTCTAAAGTTACACCCAGGTACTTGACCTCCCTCTTCAGAGGTAGCTCCTCCCCCCACATCCTCAGAGTTCTCAAATCTTGTAATTTTGTGCGTCTTGTGAACGCAACAACAGAGGTTTTCCCCGGATTAACCGACAATCCCTCTCTTGTGCACCATCTTTCGACGGTTCTCAGGGCTTTTTGCATCAGTGATGACACAACTTCCCCGAATTTCCCAATAACAAGGATTGTGACATCGTCAGCAAATCCCTGCCCATGAACCCCATCCTGTTCCAGCTCACGCAGAAGGCTATCCGCCACCAGACACCACAGCAGGGGTGAGAGGACCCCCCCCCTGCGGACACCCGCATGCGGCGGACACCTCCACAGTTATCTGACCCAGATTGGCTCTAATTATTCTGTCTCTTAGGGTGGAGCCGACCCATCCCGTAATGGTCGGGTCAACTCCACGATCATTGACAGCTTTTTCGATGGACTCAAAGGAGGTATTGTCAAACGCTCCCTCTATGTCTAGAAAGGTTCCCAGAGCAATTTCTTGATTCTCGAGAGCCCCTTCAATCCTATGAGTTAGTTCATGTATGCTTAACTCACATGATTTCCCCGACTGGTAGGCATACTGGTATCTGTGTAGGGGCGCACTAGCCAGTACATCGTCCCTAATATGCCTATCAATCAGTTTCGCCAAGGTCTTCAGCAGAAATGACATTAAACTGATTGGTCGGAATGCCTTCGCTTGGGCGTAGGAATCTCGCGCTGGCTTGGGTATAAATACCACTCTGACCTTCCGCCAACTTTTAGGCACATAGTTGAGAGCTAAACTAGCTCTGAATATGGCACACAGGGGAGTAGCTAGTATCTCCTGCCCCTGTTGTAGTAATGCGGGAAAAATACCATCCCCGCCCGGAGATTTCTATGGTTTGAAGGTTCTTATTGCCCATTCAACCCTCGTTTTATCGATTACCTTTTTTGCTACTTTCCAGTGGTGCCTACCAGCCCAACGAGTCGGTATATTGAGGTGTTCTTGGTTAGTAGTAGAGTGTTCAGGTCTCGGAACACAACCCGGGAAGTGAGTCTGGAGCAATAGCTCCAGAGTATCCTCCCCCGATGATGTGAACCCTCCCTGTGGTTTTACCAAGGTACCCACTTTTCCGTGGTTATCTTTTAGGAGAGCTCTTTGGAGTCTTGCACTTTCTGGAGTGCTCTCCACCTCCCCGCAGTACTTCCTCCAAGAGTCCTGTTTTGCTTTGCGTACTGCATACGCATACCTCAGATGGGAGCTTTTGTAAGCTTCCCAATCAGAAGTTCTCTTGGCTCTGTTAAAGAGTCTTCTAGTTTCAGTCCTAAGGGATTCAAGTTCTTGGTTCCACCATATGGTGTCCCGCTTGACCTTCCTCTCCTTAGGAGGACAGCTTTCCTCATAAGCTGAGATGATGGCCGACGTTATACTGTCGTTCATCATCTCCAACTCCGCAGTGTTTTTAGGTCTTGACGGACATTCCTCCGTCCCCTGTTTTAGTCTCTCCCTAAAGAGAGCCCAGTCACAGTTTCTTGGATTTCTGTACGCAGCCCTCCCCCAAGGTGGGGTTTCAATATCAAATCTAATATAATTATTTGTGATCCGAGAGCGACGCCTCAGAAGAGACATGCCACTCTCCGATCACCCGACCCACGAGGGGGGTGAATATCGTCAGGTCAATTACTTCTCTCCTTGCCACTGTGACAAAGGTAGGTTCATTGCCCCTATTCCCTATCTCTAGATTACTACTACAGATATATTCCAAAAGGAAATCACCTCTGCTGTTGGTGTCCGTGCTGCCCCATATAATGTGGTGTGCATTGGCATCACAGCCGATCACTAGTTGTGTTCTCTTGCTTTCGCAATCCATAACAAGGTCCTTGAGCTCCTTGGTTGGAGGTGGTCCTTGCTGGTCATATGGAAGGTATGCTGATGTCACCACTAGGTCCCTCAGACTCCCTTCCATTATTATTTTTGCCTTAGCCGCTATTAGGTCTCTGGTGCAGAGCCCCCATAGTGGTAGGAGACTTAGTCTTTTTTTTGCAATTATGCATACTCTGGGCTGTTTGTCTCCCGGGCTGATTAACTCCCAGTCGCCTGATATGTTTAAGCCTCTGATACGGCCCCCATAGATCCAGGGTTCCTGTATCAGAGCCACGTCTATGTCTTTATTGATCATGTACCTCTGCAAAGCAGCCGAGGCTTCCTTGCAGTGGTGAATGTTTACCTGGACAAATCGGATCATTGTGCCGATGGTTCCGACGGGGGCACCACTTCTCCCGATGTCCCCTCTCCACTGTTCTCAGCTGGAGGTGCGGGAGGACTAGGAGGTGGCAAGGTTGAACTTGGTTCCCCCTCAACAGTCTCCTTAGCCTTCTCTGCTTCCTTTTCCTTTTTCTTCCCCAGTTCTTTGAAAGTGATCCTGGAGAAGTTCAGGAAGGGTTTACATTGAACTTCCAGGATTTTATTCCAGGACAGTTCATCGACCAGCATAATTAGCTGTTGGCCTTTTTTGTCTGGCTTGTTGTCCAAAACATTCCAGTTCTGAGCCCTGGGTTTTGGACCTTTAACCTGTTAAGGATTTTATCCGGTTCCTCTGTGGGTCCCGGGATCCAGGTCATTACCATTTTTGGTTTAGGGATGTCCTTGGCGTCCATTACGCCAAGTTTCGCCCCCTCCCAGGGTGCGCCCTCGGCTACCACTCGAGCTAACCATTCCTTAGTGGCCTGATCAACACAGGAGGCAACCAAGAGCCCCCCCTTTGATTTTACTTCTGTGAATTGAGGAGAAGGTCCCCCTTCCTTGATTTTATCAAGGGCTTCCAGAATCATTCCTTTTACAAGGTCGTTCTGTTCGATGCTGAGCTGGATGCCTGGGTAGCCCTCCGGAAAGATTGCTACCCGAACATCCGTTAAGGCCGACTTATAGGATACAGCTGGTTCAGTGCCCCTGCTTTTCTTCCTTTGTCTGGCCACTTCTTTCGGTGTGCTACCGTCCGACCGGTTTCGCTTTTGCCCCCCGATCGGGTTATTTTTGTTTGTTTGTTGTTTCGGGTCAGGTGTCAATGAAGTCCCTGCCTCCGCTTTTTGTGCTGCCCGGAGTCGCGCATGGCGCCTCCTAGCAGCTCCCGAAGGTCTTTTGGGAGTCTCATTCCTTTCGGAATCTCCTCCCGGTTTGTTTTTTTCTTCTTGTGTAACTTCCATATTGTTCCCACGAGTAAAGGGGAAATATTATAACCCCATCGCACAGCGCCCCATATGCAATGGGTGGCATGAATACAACGAGATACGCCACGTCTCGAGGTTTCTGCGACTACTGACTGAGCTACCCCTCAGCCTTGCATCCCTTAGGCGTCGCAGTACCGTAGGAGTGGGGAGGTTTTTATAGTGGTCCTCGTCCACGCGACACAGGCGATTAAGCCAATGCCCTCGTGCCCCTTATCACTACTATCTCCAGGGAGAGTCTTTGCGTTCCCACATAGGGAACCTACTGCTTAACGCGGGCTCTGAACCGCGGGAAGTGTATTCACTTCACCTCCAGAGAGGCTGTTCCAGGCCGATTACACATAGCTGGTTTGCCATTGCCTTCCGAGGGGAGACGGTCAGAATAAAGTTTTACTGAGCCTGGAGTCGAACCAAGCATTCAGCATTACTGAGCAACGAACTTAATTGCTTACCTGACGGCCGCCTCTTAATTACTTAATTAACCGTCTGGTAATTATACCAACATTAAACCCGCAAATATACAAAAACTAATCCAAAAAATCTAATTTTAACAAAAAAAGACTTTATTACATTAATAATCTGATTAAATAATTTTTATTTTATTATCATAATGGACGGGGCTTAGACTACATTGGGCGGGACTTAGATCGAAATTGTGGGGCGTATCCTTTAATGGGCGGGGCATAAAGTGAAATTAGAGGAACTTAAGTTTAAATGGGCGGGGCTAAGGAAATACTAACGATTAAAACATAATATTTATGTAAATTTTCGAAAACTAATTTTTTTTAAATTAACTACATTAATAATCCTTTTTCTATATCATAATGAAAGGTGCTTAGAGTATACTGGGCGTGGCTTAGATCGAAATTGTAAGGGCATATCCTGCAATGGACGGGCATAGAGTGAAATGGAAGCAACTTAAGTTTAAATGGGCGGGACTAAATAAATACTAACGATTAAAACATTTTTTGTAAATTTTCAAAAACTAACCTTTCCTTTAAATTAACAATATTTAGGTCGCATTTAAAAAAAAATTTTCTGGGAGACGTATTTTCACGATATTTTAAACTACATTAATAATCCTTTTTCTATATCATAATGAAAGGTGCTTAGAGTATAGTGGGCGGGGCTTAGATCGAAATTGTAGGGGCATATCTTGCAATGGGCGGGTAGAGTGAAATGGGAGCAACTTAAGTTTAAATGGGCGGGACTAAAAACGATTAAAACATTTTTTGTAGATTTTCGAAAACTAATTTTTTTTTAAATTAACAAGAATATTTAGGCCGCATTTAAAAGACATTATTCAAAGAGACGTATTTTTACGATATTTTAAACTTTATCTTTATTCTATAATAATATAATTCTATAGAATAAGTCTTTATTCTATAATATAATGGAAGGTGCTTAGAGTATATATCGAAATTGTAGGGCACATCTCCTGAAATGGGTGGACATAGAGTGAAATGGGAGGAACTTAAGATGAAATGGGCGGAGCTAATGAAATGCTGACGATAAAACAATTTTCTTGTAAATTTTGACATTACCTACCTAGATAGAGTAGGTGTCTCGCACGAGATTTCCTCATCCCTGCGCAAAGCTAAAACAAAAAAAAAGGTTTAAATGGGCGGGGCTAAGGAAATACTAACGATTAATTAAAATATTTTTTGTAAATTTTCGAAAACTAATTTTTTTTTAAATTAACAAGAATATTTAGGCCTCATTTAAAACACATTTTTCAAGGAGACGTATTTTTACGATATTTTAAACTACATTAATAATCCTTATTCTATATCATAATTCGAAGATGTTTATTAGAGTATAGTGGGCGGGGCATAGAGTGAAATGAGAGGAACTTAAGTTTAAATGGGCGAGGCTAAGGAAATACTAACGATTAGGAAAACATATTTATGTAAATTTTCGAAAACTTGGATCTTGGATTAATTTTTATAAGCCTTTTATAAATTCGGCACTATTATTTTAATTGTTAATCTCGTTAATTTTAAATTAACAAGAATATTTAGGTCGCATTTAAAAACCATTTTTCTAGGAGACGTATTTTTACGATATTTTAAACTACATTATTAATCTTTATTCTATAACATAATGGAAGGTGCTTAGAGTATATATCGAAATTGTAGGGGCATATCCTGAAATGGGAGGAACTTAAGATGAAATGGGCGGGGCTAATGAAATGCTGACGATTAAAACAATTTTTTTGTAAATTTTCGAAAATAATTTTTTTCTTAATTGAAAATTTAGATCGCATTTAATCATCAAAAATAGCATTTTTTATTTAAAGATGACGTATTTTATGATTTTACTCCACGAACAATGCTTATTCTGCAATGGGTGGGACCTTATTTTCCTTTGTCTCCACTGGGCTCAACCACCCAATAAGAGGAGTGTATTGACTACAAATTGATACAGTCGTATTAACTTAAAATTAGTGATTATAACAATTACGTATTAAATTAAATGGCACCATTGGAATTTCGGCAAAAGCTAATTGGATAAACTGTAACATTAACAATAAATGTCTCTTGCGAGACAGATTGGCACAAAATATTGGTGGCAACAATTATATAAATAATTAGGAATTGAATAGTGACAACACAACACAATAGGATAGTGATGATGGTAAAGTTTTAGTTATAATTGGAATTATAAGTTGAGTGAGCATAGGCAATTCCATTTGAAGGTAGATTAAGGGACAGTGTTGAAAGATTCGAAAGGTGATATTTGGTGGAAAAAACAATGGTTGGTGTATGATGTATATCGATGGGTGGGACTTCGACCAAAATGGGCGGGCCTAGACCGCAATAGGAGTGCCATAACCTGAAAGGGGCGGGGCTTAGGAAATATGGGCAATTGGAAATGTGTTTTTCACAATCTCTCATGTTCGCCAAAACAAGCTGAAAGTATTTTATAACAATTTTCGATAAACCACTTCGATTTGTCTAAAATTGTCCCTAAATATTTAAATGCAAAATCGTCAAGGCTTAGATTGAATAGTTTATTCAAGTTCTCCTTTTTCCAATTTGCGACTTTAATTTAATTATTCAACTCAATTTGAACAAAAGGTGTAGATAATATTATGTAAAATATTGTCGTGTTCTATTCGGGTGAATGTCCCAGGACAACCAGCAAATCTCCCTCTCCCTCTGACTTGAACATGAAATAAAATCCTCTTTTTAAACAATGTAACATTTAATCATATAAATAACAAAAATCCTTTTTTTTTTAGAACAATTAAATAAACCAATCTTAATTCAATAACAAATAACATCAATAATGAAAAAAAATACTTAAAATTACGCGCAATCCCAAAGTTTATTATTACGTGACGTTTTAACGTTGTTGAATGTCTCACTCGCGCCGCGCTGTAAATATTTAAGTTTCTCTTACCACACGTTTTTTTCTTCTCTTTGTTTTTTCAACTTCACACTTATGGTCCAACTGTCGAACAGCTGTCACCAAAAATTCTCTGCTTTTACTACCAATTATACTGGGTGTATCGATTCTTTTAATTCCTATTTCCACAAAACTGCTTTTTTTTTAATCACCATATCGTTATTCAAATCATTATACCATCAATCCAATAATTAAAATATTTCCAGTCTGTATTCACACCTTATTAACTTCAATTCGATGACCCACGGGCTAATACTTATTTACTTTTAAGTGTTACACACTTTTATAAGTTTTATTTTCCATCAATTATAATTTTCCTGCCGGAGCCAACACTACATGTGCTCCTTTCATCGGCGTTCGTTTTTGAAGCCCCCATATTTATTTCGTTACCCTGTTTTTTTTTCTTTTTGAATTTTTACACACTTATGATCTACATTATTTTATAGACCAAGAGCCCGTGTACCGTTTTAGGTAGTGATCGGTTTACGCCCATTGAACACCTAAACTTGTATTATCGATGTCGACGATGCTACAGAGATGCTCGCCATCCCTGATTTCCGGGGCGAAGTGGGAGGGCCGGGCTTATCAACTTGTTATCAACAAGTGAATAGAAAATTTTCATAAGTTTACGACTGAGGGTAGTTGGAAAGCAAAGAATTCAGTAAAATAATCCGACGCTCGCCGGTCGTCTACGACGTGGCGTTCACCCGCTGCAGTCCTCGGAAGATGTCAAAAATAGAAAGAAAAAAAAAATTTCGAGTTTACGACTGACAATGGGGGGATCTTACCATTAGCCTTTGAGCGACACAAACCCCGTCCGCCAGCCTTTTTCAATGGGGCGGAAGCGCGCCGGGCCCACCGATTTGGGACTAATGCCCAGGTATACTTTTTATGATAGGTTTATATTCCAAAATGTATGTATAAGTTATCTGCAATGTATAAATCGAGAATCTATAACTGTCAGTCAAATACCATGGGGAAAAAAGGTACTGGGCCCTTCAAAAGTTACACAAATATCCATGTATACGTCAATATTATAAGTTTATGCTTGAAAAAATTACACAATGTTAGGAGTACCACGTGAAACAAGAATTCATTACCCGCGGTAATGTAAAGTGTGGCGAAGGCCTGCTAAAAATTAACAACATACGTCATTTCAGTGATAATGCTATACAAGCACTGTATACATAATGTGACCATACGTCCCGTTTTGAACGGGACCGTCCCTTTTTTCAGTTCTCCCCGAAAAAAGCTTTGGGACGCAAAATTGTCCCGTTTTCGATAGCCGATCCGCCGCGCCCCACTTGTTCTTAATCAACGGAGAGTGGGAAGGAGCAGGCAGGCGGGCGTGTTGTAGCACTGGGAATGATATCCAATATCTTCATCGATGGAAGTAGGTAACGAAATGTCCTGAAACTTCCACCCGCGAGCTCGTCGGATACTTAGAGTTCGGTCACATCTTGCTAGTGTTTGGTGATTAAATTGTTTCACCAAGTCCATCGAACTCGCACCACAAATGCAACACACTTTCTTTTTTACGTCTCGGTCTACATCAATTTCTTCATCCATTTTTACTTTTATTATTTCAATTGGGTTTATTATCCGATGTATCCCGATATACAGAAACGACGCTCAAACATTATGAATAGCGATATGGTAACGCACCTTTTGTTATTTTCTAGGCAAGAGTGACTTTTATCCAACATCGAATAGCAATTTTAGCTATCGATTATTTTTTGTTTTACGCGCTTTTTTGGGGGTTAAACGTAGAAGATAACTGCCGCATACCGCGACTATACTTTTTAATGCTTTTTCAAGGGTCACCTTCCCGATTTTCAAAGAAAATTTCAAATCGGAGCGAAAAAATTTCACTAGATTTCAAGGGACCACGGGCGAACGATGTCACATCGACGTGGTGCATCAGTGGCCCGTACAAATGCAACTTTGTTATTTTCACACTTTTTTCGGATTTTTTTTTATGATCACCTCCGCGACGACAACAATTATACATTCGGATCAAAACATAGCCAAAAAGGCCGTTAATTACCCAAAATTTTGTTAAATTACATGTTAGGGACGTGTCCGTAGTTCTCGAAACCACGCAAAAAAGAGGCCGACAACCTATCCCGGCCACCGCATAGGGTTTTTACTCAAATTTCGGTATTAATTCTTAAAAATCTTCAATTATCCTGGTTTTACATTGTAGCTAATCCCTCTTTTGACCTATATATCAAGGGATTTTTATTTTTGAATATTCCTTGTCACTTGGGCCGTTCACACCGGACCCATTTTCTATGCCGGTGCGCATGATCTCCGCGCAGTGTGGCAGATGTTTCAACAATAACGGTTCAAAATTACTTTTTGAACTGCGATTTAGTGAAAATTTTGCAGCAACAACTGCATGATGGTAAGATAAGAATTTGTATCCGTGTATCATAACTGGAGGAAATAATTATAGCCTCACTTGCGTTTTTTAAGACAAAATCAGTTATTATAATTTTATTGGATCTAAATAATTTTTTTCGATTAATACTCCTAGAAACACAATAACTCACAACATTATTTAATAATAATTTATTAAAAAGTATAATTAATTTTAATTAAAACAATAATTATTTATATAATTAAACGGAAATAATTATAGCCTCGCCCAATATTTTATCTTTAATTTGTATTGAGAGGTATGGTTTGGCCTCATAAGATATGAAACCTCCGAAACCTATCCTAACCCCGACATAAAAAATTTGTCAATGTTGTGGCATGCGTCCTATATTTGCGATTGACAGGGCTTTATCCATACTAAAAACAGCTGACAGATGTATTTTTACCTTCACGTGCTGACGTTCTAAATATATTTTTCATTGTCAGTCATAAACAGTTCGTAAAAGGTACAGAAATCCGGAAATTGGAAGAATACAGATCAAGGCGCTTCGCGCGGCGCCTCACGCCGCGTTACATTTGTTGACTGACAACATTCCACCGACACATGAGATGACTGACACATGAATTCATCGATCCAGGAGGTCCAATTCAGGTATGCATCGAAGTGCCAGTCGTCAAATTACACTATTGAAGAAATTAGGGGCGATATTTCAATATAGTCATATTTGACCTGCATCGAGCAATTGCAGGGTACGTGCTAGTTTAGCTACTAATTGAGCTTATCCATACTATGGACGGCTGAGAATTGTGTTTTCATCTTCACGTGCTTACGTCGTAACTACATTTTTGATTGTCAGCCATAAACATATAAAAATTCATAAGTGGTAGCCGTTTATAAGTAAAGCCTTATAAAGCTCATTCCACGAACTTGTTTTTACGACTGACAAGATTTACGATACATGTTGGATGACTGTTGATTGTATTTTCCGATTACACAGTTGCAATTGAACGTAATTTTGAAACAGTCAGCCGTAAACCTATCATAAAAAGTATACCTGGGCATTAGTCCCAAATCGGTGGGCCCGGAGCGCTTCCGCCCCATTGAAAAAGGCTGGCGGACGGGGTTTGTGTCGTTCAAAGGCTAATGGTAAGATCCCCCCCATTGTCAGTCGTAAACTCGAAATTTTTTTTTCTTTCTATTTTTGACATCTTCCGAGGACTGCAGCGGGTGAACGCCACGTCGTAGACGACTGACGACCGGCGAGCGTCGGATTATTTTACTGAATTCTTTGCTTTCCAACTACCCTCAGTCGTAAACTTATGAAAATTTTCTATTCACTTGTTGATAACAAGTTGATAAGCCCGGCCCTCCCACTTCGCCCCGGAAATCAGGGATGGCGAGCATCTCTGTAGCATCGTCGACATCGATAATACAAGTTTAGGTGTGCAATGGGCGTAAACCGATCACTACCTAAAACGGTACACAGGCTCTTGGTCTATTATATTTATTTTCATAGTTTAAAATTTGATTTTATTTCATATTTAATTTTGTGTATTTTGAAAACACATTTCAATATATTTTGTTTGAAACATGTTTTGATAAGATGGACGATTTCCGAAATAAATGTTACAATGCGATGTTGGTCATTATTTTGTGGTATGGTAGCAAGGTTATTTCTGAGACAATGCCATAGAAAAATTTTGGAAAAATATATATCGTCGAGAATTTTACGCTCCCAATTTAGTCTTATAATTTTTCATAAAAGTGAAAATAAGAGGGATCTATACGAAAAATCGCATTGGGGGCCTAAATCTCTCAATTGGGTGAGACGCCTTTGGGGGGGGGGTTCATTAAGACACTCCTACATACTTGTCTGCCAAATTTCAGCTTGCCCAGATTGCTTGTAAGCTCAAGCCAATTTTTCGGCTTCAATGCCTGATATTATGACCTGGGAAAATTTTGCTCTACAATTTTAAACCCGTGTTTCAATTTAGCTTATTTATTTTTAAACGCACTTTGCCTTTCTCAAAACAAATCAATATTGTACCATTTTAAAGGTAGGTCTAGTTTTTGGAAGTTACTTAATTTTTGGAAAAAAATATCTTTTAGGGCCAATTTATCAATCTCCAGTTACACTTATCTGATAGGTAAGTGAGGTTTTCTCATTGGATTAAAAAATGATTAATGAAAAATTGTAGATTTATAAATTGGCCCTTAAGAGAATTTTATGGTATTTCATTTTGGTCTGTGGGGAGGCTAAAATCCCCAATTGCGGGCATGGGATTTCATTAGGACACTCCAATATCACGTCTGCCAAATTTTAGCTTGTCCGAATTTTTTGCAAACTAGAAAAAATGTTTCTTGCCTGGATTATTGGTGAAAACAATTAATTAGAATTGTTTTAGACCCAAACCAAGGGATTTACTTTTTTCAAATACCTAGTGGTCCACTCCTAATCCTTTACCTGAAATAAAATATTAAAAACTGACCATCCAAACATCAAATTATTAGTCTTTGTTGCGCCCCTTGTGTACTTAATTAATATTAAATCAAATCACATTGGTGACAAATATGTTACTTACTTTCTCCCTCCTAAGCAAAAATTACAAGTTGAGGGCATTTCAAATATTAATATAAGCCAGGAGGGTATAATAAAAATAATCAATAAATAACCCATCCCTTGATTATTCTGAAATACAAAATGATTTAGTAATATTTTGTATGCATTGAATTAATTTGTTTTCTAAAATTTCTGATTCCAGTGAGCACTTGAAAATCTTTAATCGACATAAAACCAGTCAAATCAAGATTGTAGCGCCCATCGTCTTTATCAATTGATAACCACAAGTTGACAAAAAATAATGGTTCTAATAGTTCCCAGACAACACTCAATAATTAATGGATATCAAATACATTCAGTGATGTCTGGGTTTATTTTTCTGAAAGGTGTTTAGTAGGTACTTCAATTCCATAAAACTTTTCTTTCAATTTGTTGATTTTATTGCAAGTTTAACTGATAGTACCGTAACTATTTACTCAAGTTAAATGTTGATGTAACTCATTCTTTGATGACGGTCAAAGTAATTTGGTACTTATCAAAAAATTTTATTGAAATAAGAAACAAAATATTAACATATTTTATTTATGCTTAAAATGAAGTTTAACATGATTTCTACGTAGGAAATTGGACAGTAACAAAAAAATTAATAAAGTTAGCCTTAATTGACAATACTGACAACTAAGGAATTTATTAACTAATGCTGTACAGTATGCAATAGTACTCCTTACATGGTACACAAAAATAACCCCTATTAAATATATGACAAAAGTACTTAAACAAGCTCAAAGTCACCAGATGTTGTGTAATCAACATCACACTGAAAAATATTTCATCATATAATTAACAAAGAGTCAAAATTTCTACGCATTTTTAAAATTAAAAGTCCTATTGCCAAAAAAAAGATGTAAACCGCTACTCGATGGTAATGTAACGACAGTATGGTGGATGATGTAACCATGTGGCAGTGTTTAGAATGCAAATAGTAAAAGGAAAGCCATCATAAGACAGAAAAGACCCATGGCTTCAGACAAGGCGAATCCTAAAATGGCATAAGAGAACAACTGTTGTTTGAGTGATGGATTTCTTGCATAACCAATAATCAACGATCCGAACACCGTTCCAATACCAGCACCTGTCGAAATTAAAAATGTATCAATATCGAGTTTCAAAATCGGTGAAATTACAGCGAAAAAATTAAACTTACACAATTCTTGACCGCATAGTAACAAATTCAATTAAAATCAACAACAATAAAATGTATTTTAAAGTGCAAACAGCAATAGGAAAGCTATCATAAGGCAAAATAGACCCATAGCTTCGGATAGGGCAAAACCAAGGATGGCATAGGAAAATAATTGTTGTTTTAGGGATGGGTTTCTAGAGTAGCCTATTATCAGGCATCCAAATACGGCACCAATTCCAACACCTAGAAAAATTTTAATAATCGAGATTGGGTTCATTTTATCAAAGGGTATCCCATCACATCATGATGTTTTCAGAACCACTAAAATAAAAAAAATTGGTGGAAGTGTTTGTTGGTAAAATGAAATCAACTTGGGTAAATTATTTTTGGATTCATGATGGGATGGAGTTGCAAAGGACATTGCATTATGTAACTGAAAACATTTCAAAGTTATGTAATTTTACAAACCTGAACCAGCTACTCCAACTGTGGCAGCACCAGCACCAATGAATTTGGCAGCCGAATCGATGTCTCGTGATACAGCTGTAGTTTGGAAATTGCGGATGGCAGGTAACAACACCGATTGTTGCTGTTTGTGTTGTTGCACTGTCGGACTTTGTACTAAGGATTGGCTGCTAAGTGTAGTGCTTAGTGGCCGTAAGTAGAATTTTGAGCTAGACATCAACTGAAAACAAAATAGTCTTCATTATTCTTATCGAGACGGCCAACACACCAAGTTCTTTTCACAGTCGGACAAAATTAATTTAAAATTTAAGAGAAATTAACACTTGCAATTATTTAATTTTATAGAAAGCACAAGTTCTCACTTGAAGAGCAAGAAAAAAAATTAAAAACTTGCCGAATATTCAACAAAATGTAAAACTTCAACTGGTTATGTCATCAAATGCAAAATGTACTTACTGCATTTCTGGCGGCTGGGACAATTGCTCGTGCACAAAACATTTTTATTGATTTTTTTGGAATCAGCGACTCTTAAACCTGCAAAGAAACGAAAATTTTGATTAAAATTTAGTTACATAAAAAAAATCACAACTAAACTATGAATGATAGTTACGTAACGAGACACCGCAAAAACTCGATATTTAAGGTGATACTTTTGACAATTTACGTCTTATTAGAACGGTATTCAATTACTACAAAGTCGACTTGATAATTAAAAGGGCAAAAGGTACAATTGAAGGGGACAAATAATTATTTAGGGTTAAAATGGCCGAAGAAGATTTTCGATTGAATTTATTCTGAAGATATAGAAAATTAATGAAAAATAAAATTAGCGAATTAACGATAGAATTAAGTGCAAGTTTAATTTACAGTCACGGGGAGTGATGATTTAATTTCTGAAAAATAATTGCAGAAACAGTACTCACACACCACAATTTCACCAAGTTATCGAAAACCACTGTCAGGAGGAGGTCGTTCGCTCGCTATGTGGGCTTCAACTCGGAAACTGGACGTAATGCGCACAACCCATATGCAATTTTATGTGTTATAATTTCGTTTACGTCCAGGTCTGGGACACATAACGCGCGGCTGAGATATCGAGTTATTTTATCACCTAGTTATCCTACTTACCGACACTATCACACATGACGTTTGCCGGGTACTAAAACATAACCTCGAGTTTTTAAATTTAAGTTAACAATGGCTGTATTTTTTACTAACGTTTGTAAGTTTCAAAATTGTGGAATTATTTTTCCGACACTGTATAATTTAATCGAACACATCGAGGAGTTTCATATAGGTAACAGTTTCTGCTGACGGTAATCTTGTGCAACTAAAATTCAAAATTTTAGATTTTGACGCCAAAATTTATGAAGAAAATTTTGCGTCGTATCAATCTTTGCCATTAAGTAAGGTTCTTAAGTATTCCAGTTGTAGACGTGTTAAGAATGCTCCTGTTTATAATCAGAAAAAATTTAATCTTACGAAAAAGTCGACCATTTGTAAAGCTGAAAAGTACACTTGGACAAGTAAGTAAAAGTTGCGTATAAATGTTTTTCGCGTGCGTGCATGATACGTGATATTAGAATTTGCATTGATTAAGTATTTTGTGTGAAATCCACTCGTCGCCCGTCAAATTTTGCTCCAAACTACAAATTCTACAGTCTTGACCATGAATAATTATTGTTCTGGCCATTTTGCAGAAACGGCCAAGGTCAAATTAAAAGTTACACTTTAACAATTGAATTTACAATTCATCAAAGTTAACATTAATCCACAGTGGTGGCTTATGTGAACACTAGTTCAGTTAGCTTAGCTTAGCTCGGTCCTTCCGTAGGCATCAACATACCACGGATCAAACCGTACAAAAACCCTTAGGGGCCGTTCATGTATTACGTAAGACGTTTTTTCCTACTTTTAGACTCCCCCCTCCTCCTAATAAGAAAAAATAAGAAAGTTTATAACCCCCCTCCCGCCCCAACTAATATTACGTAAGATTAATTATTACCCAATGAGAAGCCAGATCGAATCGGGTCAAAAGAATGTTCGGTATTTTCGGTAATTTGCTTTAATATACAACCAATATAACAATTTGTAACCTATGGTTGAACTCTGTAAAAATAACCCTATTTTAAATCAACTTCAAGGGATGTTTTAGACTAGTAAATGTTAATCTTCCGCAATTTTTTTTTTCAATTCTACTATATAAACCTTCAGCATTCCGAATCTCTATAGGGAATTTGTCAAATCTGGGACCGTTTTACGTGCATTTCCAAGAGCACGTAAAAAGCAGCGCCGTAGCAAGGGTGAGGCGACTGAGGACCATCGCAATAGGGGCGCTAAACCTTAACAAAACCGAATAAATAATAGTTTAAATTTTCAAAAAAATAAGAATCTTTTTTTGGGGGGAGGCATATATTCAAATTTGACTGAATTATAAAATTCCCTGCCGGCCTTTTCTCCAAGTGGGGATTTTAATCCACTACAGTAGTTTTTCGCCTACAACTCGCTTACCTTCATTTTAGGCTTCTATACAAAGTATAGCAAGAAGCCTTATGATCTGGCTCCGTGTCCGTCTGTCTGTCCGTCCGCATAATTCAAAATCATACAGAGCGTTTCAAATCGTGTTGGAAATACTCTGTGTGTATAGAGGTCTAAGAACTGGGTAGCCAGTGCGCTACTTTTAGGCTTCTATACAAGGTATATTTATGATTAGGGCCAATTTATTTGTCAAATCGTCTTGACGTTTCTTCGGCGAATCGCCCATGAAAGCTGCGGGTCTCGCGGAAGGAGGAACAACCGGTAAAACCGTCACGATCATCCACTCGGGTCGTGAGTATTTCGGATCCATTCCCAGGGCGCTGCAATCTGCGTCGCTAATTTGTCTAAAGATATGCAGCAGTTCTTCCGCCAACAAATACTTTTTAGGCTTCTATACAAAGTATAGCAAGAAGCCTTATGGTCTGGCTTCGTGTCGGTCCGCATGTTTCAGAGCCAATCATAACGTTGATCAACTGAAACGTTGTTATATTGTAAATACTTCGTGTATATAGTATTGCGTTAATCTGTTAATCCGTTGATTCGATTCGCTAATGCAATTTATTATTATTACAGGTTAGATGATGTTTTGTATTGCTTTCATCAGAATCAAAATCGGAATCGGAAAAGTCGCTGCTAGAATAATTGCTTGAGTTGTTCATGTTTATAAATTAGTGGTACTTGCTATATCGATTCCTTTTCAAAAGTATTACCTAAATTTTAAATACAAAGTGTAACCTATATAGTAAATTGTTGATCCTTTGATACGTTGATACATTGATACGTTGATACATTGATACGTTGATACGTTGATACATTGATACGTTGATACATTGATACGTTGATACATTGATACGTTGATACGTTGATATATTGATACGTTGATACATTGATCCGCTGATCTGTTGATCTGTTGATCCGTTAATCTGTTTATACATTTATTGCATTATCTGCTTATCCGTTATTTGTATTTTTATCTTTTGAACAATATATCCACACCGTTAAGAAATTGTATGTAAAATTACAATCATTAGCAACTTTGTGACCAATTTTTCTTCAGCATAGCGCGAAATCATATCTTTCTTCAGTATTTATCACATCGAAAGTCAGCAATTATGGTACAATCTATATTACGAACGTAACTTATATACCATGCTTTAAAAATAATATTTTCGAAGCATGTTATATCACGTTACTTGGTTCGGACGATGCTATTTTAGGGTTTTGATATCATAGATATCAAAAAACTAATATTTTTTAATCAAAATCAAATTAATTAAAAAAAAATCTTGTAGCTGGTGTGTTATGGTAGTGTTATATCTACGAGGGCTGGGAAATCGAGTATTCGAATACTCGATTCTAGGTAATTTGTTCGACAGCGTTATGTGCGACAGAAATTTGTTTGAAAATGCCCTGTCGATTAAATGTTCAGTCGTACAAATGCTGAGTTGGACGAATTTCTCTCGAACAAATTACCAACTACGGCATATTCAAACATTCGAATATCCCACTAATATTTAAGTGTTTTACTAGGTTTAAGATGATAATTTCATTATTAATAATTAATTTTAATATTATTAATAATAATTATTAATTTAACACAAGCGGCCTGCCGGTGTCACGAGTAGGGGTGCGCATATAATCGATTAATCGATTACGTAATTCGAATAATCGATTATTTCATAATCGATTATGATATTTTATAATAATCGATTAATCGATTATTGAAATAATCGGTTATTCATAATCGACTATGAGTTCATAATCGATTATGAACTCGTAATCGATTATGAACCCATAATCGATTATGAATTCATAATCGATTATGGACTCATAATCGATTATGAACCCATAATCGATTATGAATTCATAATCGATTATGAATTCATAATCGATTATGGACTCATAATCGATTATGAACTCATAGTCGATTATGAACTCATAGTCGATTATGAACTTATAACTATAATAGGTAGGGCTATTAAGGGTTACTAAATTACTATATAATTTATTATTTTGCTAATTGTGTTACGGTGGTGCTAATAAGAAGTGTTGTTAAGCACCAGTTGATAACACATTACGGTCCGGTATCAATCTGTAATAACTTACCTGCGTAGCCGATTATAATGTTACTTACAGGTGTGTTGATGAGAATTTACGACTCCTTCATAAAAACGCTGATTAAATCTGAAGTACCAAATATTTTGTTTTTAAATTTTAACTGAATGTTACTATTGTATTATGCATTATGTAATTAATTTATTGTTAACAATAATCCATCTAAAAGGCTTCTAATTAAAATTCATTTTGTAAAAGTATACACTTTCACTCAAAATATCGGACAAATAATTTAAATCCATATTGATGAAAAAAGGTTGCAAGCTTTAATTGAAAAGCAAAAAAATATTTTTTAAAAACTATCAAATTTATAAACAAAAATACCTAAAAGTTGAATGGCAAATCCATATTTGGATTCAAAATGGCAAATCCATATTTGGATTCAAAATATGGATTTGCCATTCAACTTTTAGGTATTTTTGTTTATAAATTTGATAGTTTTTAAAAAATATTTTTTTGCTTTTCAATTAAAGATTGCAACCCTTTTTCATCAATATGGATTTAAATTATTTGTCCGATATTTTGAGTGAAAGTGTATACTTTTACAAAATGAATTTTAATTAGAAGCCTTTTAGATGGATTATTGTTAACAATAAATTAATTACATAATGCATAATACAATAGTAACATTCAGTTAAAATTTAAAAACAAAATATTTGGTACTTCAGATTTAATCAGCGTTTTTATGAAGGAGTCGTAAATTCTCATCAACACACCTGTAAGTAACATTATAATCGGCTACGCAGGTAAGTTATTACAGATTGATACCGGACCGTAATGTGTTATCAACTGGTGCTTAACAACACTTCTTATTAGCACCACCGTAACACAATTAGCAAAATAATAAATTATATAGTAATTTAGTAACCCTTAATAGCCCTACCTATTATAGTTATAAGTTCATAATCGACTATGAGTTCATAATCGACTATGAGTTCATAATCGACTATGAGTTCATAATCGATTATGAGTCCATAATCGATTATGAATTCATAATCGATTATGAATTCATAATCGATTATGGGTTCATAATCGATTATGAGTCCATAATCGATTATGAATTCATAATCGATTATGGGTTCATAATCGATTATGAGTCCATAATCGATTATGAGTTCATAATCGATTACAAGTTCATAATCGATTACGAGTTCATAATCGATTATGAACTCATAGTCGATTATGAATAATCGATTATTTTTAATAATCGATTAATCGAAAAAAATCGATTATTTTTTATAATCGATAATCGATTATGAAATTCCATAATCGCGCACCCCTAGTCACGAGTAAACAGTCGACTAGTCCAGACGTGTTTTTGTTTTTCCAAGCAAAAATGTAATCAGTGACATTTACAGCCGTATTCACCAAGCTCTGTTAAGTTGCTAACAGAGAGTCAAGTCAATAACAGTCTGTTAATGTGATATATTTGTATTCACCAATGACTTTTAGCAGTTACCAGTCTGTCAAGTCGTCTGATAAGTTAACAGAGCAATATTGGGCTGTCAACATAGGTAATAGACTGATAAGTAATATTTTTATATGTCAATATTGTAGGTTATAATTATTATTGACATTTGTTTTTGGTATGTATTTAAGGTTAACTTTTTTCCGCGAAATCAGTTAAAGCTAGTTTTACACGGTTTTACCAACAAAAATTCTAGTTACTTTTAGGCTTCTATACAAAGTATAACAAGAAGCATTATGATCTGGCTCCGTGTCTGTCCGTCCGTCCGTCCTCATAATTCAAAATCATACAGAGCGTTTCAAATCGTGTTGGAAATACTCTGTGTGCATAGAGGTCTAAGAACTAGGTAGCCAGTGCGCTACTTTTAGGCTTCTATACAAAGTATAACAAGAAGCCTTATTTAGGCTTCTATACAAGGTATAGAAAGAAGCCTTATGGTCTGGCTTCGTGTCCGTCCGCATGTTTCAGAGCCAATCATAACGTTGATCAACTGATACGTTGTTATATTTTAAATACTTCGTCTATAGTCATTGCCACGAAAGTTGACATCTCGTCATAAAAGCATAATCGTCTGAACTAAGCCAATACTCCCTAGTCAAATGAAGTGTATTTTAAAATAAGAATATATTGGTTATCTTTTTTTTTTAATTTTCTTTCTCACTTTCCTTTTAGTTTAACAAATTTGAACTTGTCACCTGTCAAACCAAATATAGGTTATGCTGAAAGGAAACTTTTATGTTTTTATTGTCGCTTACCAAATTTATTTATTTATTAAGCAATAGTTATGAACAAATTCAAAATAAGACACAGCATAAGTATAGGTATACAGCACCTGTGCAATGCAAAAGCAAAACAATGAATGGCAAAAATTGCGATTTTGAGATTTTTGTACCGTTGCGTTGATAATTTCTTTGTCAATCTGTTCAGAGCTTTACTCAAAACTAACTTTTGGCAATTACATTGTTTTGCCTTTTCACACAGACCTGAAGAAAAACAAAATTGTGTAACACCCCACGGCGTTAAAGAGTTGAATTAATTGAAATTTTTCGGATTAACTGCCACCACATCGAAAATTTTTGGTTACTTTACCTGAAACCTGAGCTTTACGATGAACACTCAATTTGGGAATACGTAGCGCTGACCATGATCGAATTTCGGAAGTCGTAGGATGATTAAGATTAAACAACGTCTTAATTATTTCAACAATAAAAAAAAAGAATCGCTCTAATTTAATTATTTATTAATTATCAAACAAAAATAATTAATGTTTTGGACATAAAAATTGTACATATTAATTAGCATTCATTAGCAATAAATAATAATTTTACAACAAAATTTCTCGTATAAAAAAGGTGGAGAATTTAATTCTCTACAAATTTGGTTCTCACCATTTTTAGCGAGAAATGCAAAATACTCCTGCAAATTACAAAACAAAAATAAAAACAAAAATCCAAAATTCCGGAAACAATCAGTCGTAATCACTTTCTTCAGAATCACTGGAGCCATTAGCATGGATGATAAGTTCATCGACCGTTATATCTAAAGCCTTTTCTCGCTCATACCAATCTTGTATTACCTTTTCGGTGTGACAAACACAGTTTTTCCATACTTCAGGAGAACAATTTTCTAATGCTTCATTCCACATATCAATTACGTTTTCATTACCATAACCATCTCTTCCAATGTGCTTGTTGTAGTAAGTTTTACAATGAGCCCATACTAATTCAATTGCATTGAATTCACAATGGTATGGTGGTAACCGTAAAACTTCATGTCCGTGGCTTCTTAATAATTCGTCCACTTCGTAGCGTTTTTCTTTTTTATGTAGTTTAGCTAGAGCTAGCAATTCTGGTTTAAAGCAGGACGGTTCAAATTCAATATTGTTTGCAGTTAACCATGCTGCAATATTTGGTTTTGTCCATGCCGAAGTAGGCATTTTTTCTACTACAGTAGAATGATACGATGCGTTGTCCATAATTATGAGAGATGGTTCTTCTAAATTGCATATTAATTTTTCAGCAACCCATTTTTTAAACAGTTCACCATTCATTTCACCGTGGTAATCCTCTTTTTGCGATTTTGAAGCAAACACTAATGAGGTATTATTAATAAATCCAGATTTTGACCCAGCGTGAAGTACAATGAAACGTTTTCTATCATAACCTTCTGGTTTCCTAACGCTTTTTGTAGAGCCATCTTACCACGACATTCCAGGATTACCTTTAGAAAAAATCCATGTTTCATCTAAAAACACGACATCACGTTGAAACTGAGAATTTAAATTATTTCTATAATTCTGAAAAAAATGAATTCGATCTATTGCAATACTGCTTTTTTCGACCAATGCTCTTCGATTATTTTCTTTAGCAAATTTAAAACCAATTTCGTGCAAAACACGATTTAAGCTCCTGTTGCTTAGTAAAATATGCAGCTGTTCAATCTCCTTGTTTAACAAAGCAACGGTTAAATGTCTTTCTGCAAAAAATACACAAATTACATTTTGTGTTAATTATAAATGACAACGAAACTTACTTTGACTGTACATGTTATAAATTGTGTTTCTAATGTTCATTTTCGATGATTCTGGTAAATCGCTAGTTTTAACTTTCCTACGTTTTCGGTTTTTACCGGGACTTGATAATTCTGGATTTAGTGAACTATGGTTTCTAATCCGGGCAACAGAAGATACACTGATTCCTAAAGCATTGGCAACACGCTGCAATTTATAAAATATTTTATAAATATAAAATTAATGTAAAGTAATCTTTTTATATTCACCTCTTGAACACACTGTAATGGAATTAAACTGCCCCCGTGCTGTTTTTCAAGTTCAAAATAATTTAATAAATTTAAAATCAACTGTTGCGATTGAGATTTTAATGTTCTTCCACGTACAGAACTAGACATTTCGAGAGTTCTGAAAAGAACTAATTTTGTATTTTGACTAATTTTGACAAGCTTAAATCCACAAACCGAAAACTTAAACCACGAAAACTCCAAACTTCAAAAATACTAAAAGTGACAGAAATTTTATATAAATTACTACGCGAATCAAATTCTTTTTCCGGTACTAGTTACGACATGCTATGAGTATATCTGTCTTTTACTATCGTCTAACAAACGCAACAGCGTATGTCGTTACTGGAAACACGTGCAATATATTTTCGTGCTTTGTCATATCAATACAAAATGACTGGTAATGCTCATAAGCAATACGTCGTTGCTATATTCAGTCAATCTATGACGAGACGTCTTCTTTCATGGCAATGACTTTATATAGTATTGCGTTAATCTGTTAATCCGTTGCTTCGATTCGCTAATGCAATTTATAAATACGCAAATGTTCGAAAGAAATTTACTAAGTTAAAGATATTTTCGAAGAGGTCTCCCTATATAAACTACTTGTTTTACTTTGATGTGAAAAAATAATTTTTTATTGATGTGGTTAGTGAAGTTAAGTTATAAATAAAAGAGAAAGGAGAGGATTGGTCCACCTCAAAAAAAGGACCATACATTACAGAGAAGTAAAATTTCTAATAGAATGGAAAAGTTTGATTGTTATTAGTTATATAGTAAATGATAATTACCAATCGCAAAAAATTTAATTGGTGCAGATTATCTGATTATGTGGTGTTACATTATATGGCGATCAAAAATAACCAGATAATAACAACTTTCCACACCAGAAAGGTAGCTGTATAGAAGCCTAAGAACTGCCGCTAAAGCGAGTTCCACCTTGTTTAGAGAAAATTATCATTAAATCAATATTCGCGATTACAGCTAAGTGAAGCGACGTCTGGCGGCAGAAATGTTAACTCGCTAAAACGGGCATTGTCATAAGTTTACATGTGCATCTAGTGCATGTTTATAGCCGGTATTAACGTTAAATATTGCTTCTAAGTGCTTGTGTTTGAAAATTCCTCCGAAATTAATTTGTTATTAGGCAAACGACAGAAGGAATACAGGTAAATCAAAATCAAGAGCGTTTTGTTGTGTTCACGGATGTAATTCTAGCGCTAGAAAGAATTCTGACCTTAGTTTCCACAAGTTTCCCATGAAAGGAAAATTCAAAGTGAAATGGACAAATCCGTTGGGTGAGGTAGAAGTAATTGATAGCAGAAAAGCGTGGATGACAAGCTTCAAAATGGGAAAGGAGCCTACAAAATACATGGTTGTGTATCAACAAGCTTTTTTTGTCAATTAGCCCTGATATCTCATGAGGCGGTGCAGACAAAGCTGTAGTTTGTAAAACTAAGCTATATAAATATGATGGAATCCGTCGTTACTAGGCGTTTTCCCACACAACACAACGTGCTTAGCGTTTGCCAAAGCTTCACCCTCAAAAAAGTTTCTAGCCTCAGAACTCCCACAGAATTTCAAAATATTGTTTATTCATATTTAGATATTATTTAAACACAAACGAATATAATAAACAAACCCCGACACGTTTCTGAACCCGTTAATGTGCATATAATAACCTTGCTTATGATGGCAAAACATAGAACTACCCGTTTTAAGCGGCCATTTTGAATATTTGGTCACGTGATTTTCCTTAATCGAAATCGCGAATTGAAGAGTACAAACTTCTCTATAAAACAGATTAAGAAAATTTGCCTACATCATACTAAGTACTATTTATAAAATGAAAAGAAAATCCAGAGAAACCAATTGAAAAAGCTTTTGAATAATTCATAATTATTTCAGAGTAAATTTCATAATTTACTTCAGATCTGAAGTATACGGCTACTTTTCTGGTGTAAAAAGAAGTTCTTAGTTAGTTATTTTTGTTAGGCCCGCTTTTACAATAGCCGGTTAAGGCTCAGTTACTTTGCACTGGTGTTTAATATGAGGTTTGACGTCTTCTCATTGGACATCATGTTAGATTTATCACCAGTGTAAAGTAACTGAGACTTAGGCCCGCTTTTACAATAGTCGGTTAAGGCTCAGTTACTTTACACTGGTGTTTAATTTGAAGTTTGACGTCTTCTCATTGGACATCATGTTAGATTTATCACCAGTGTAAAGTAACTGAGACTTAACCGACTATTGTAAAAGCGGGCCTTAACCGACTATTGTAAAAGCGGGCCTTAGACATGTAATTTAATATATCAGATTAAATTTTTGCGATCAACGGATCAACAGATAAACGGATTATAGGATAAAAGGATAATCGGATAAAATTTATCTACTATATAATGGGAAACCGGCATAGAGAAGATATAGAAGGATCCAGATAATCTGCACTAATTAAATTTTTTGCGGTTGGTAATTATCATTATGTTCCCCATAGACTCCTAGACCGTTTGACCGATCGGAATCAAATTTGGCACAGTTATTATGTAGGTCTCTGCGCATGTTTTAGTATTGAAATAGTGCAAAAATTCGCAAAGGAAAGGAAAGTTGATTTTGAGTAGCCTGCCTTCCTTTAAGGAATCTCGATAATCCATTCATCCATCAAGGCAGGCCACTCAAAATCAACTTGAACATCAATAATGAATGCTGTCAAGCTGTCAACCGATCGACAATGCAAATACGCGTGCACGTGCTTTACATTTCTATTTGACCAATCTTAACCAAATTTGGTGTAGAAGTTATTTACAACGCTACGAAAAACATAGGCTACTTTAGAACCTTGGAGTGAGGCCGAAGGCCGAACAACCACGGTCTACACGTATGGTTGCGATTTCCCCGAGGCCGAAGGCCGAACAACCACATCCTACACGGTCTAGATGGCTAAAGGCGGCCGGTAGGCCGACTGTGCCAGCTAGTATTTAATAACAATCAAACTTTTTCATTCCATTCGAAACTTTACTTCTCTGTAATGTACCACTGCTAATATGGTAAAAAATAAATAAAAAATTATTTTTCACATCAAAGTAAAACCAGAAAGTCCATTTTAAATTTAAAACAAATTTTAATTTTATTATACATACGATGTGTTTACAATGACAATACGTTTTAGTGAATATTTTTTTCAGCAAGTTAGTATAGTTTAAAACGGTTTAAAAGCATAGATTTTGTTCTTAATTATCGTTTTTCTAAAATTACAACAAAAATTAAAACAAAATGTTTCTTCGCAATATTTCCTTACCAGTTAACTTTAGGACGAAAATGACTTCTACAAATCTTATGGAGAACAAAATTTACTAATACTTTTATTTAAGATATTTCTTTCCAAGTTGAATAGTTGCTGAGCGCCAGCGCTGCTTATTAGAGCACATTTTTGAAAGTTTCAAACACGTACACTTTCCATTATTTAGAACCATCAAAATTCAATGTTTTTCGTTGAATTTTTTGCAATTTTCGTTTGTAATCCGGGTGGGGGGGGGCAGCAGGTGATATTTTTCATAACTATCTCAGTACCGTTCTTCTTAATACCAAGGGATGTAAAAGTGAAAGTTTTTCTTTCGCAATAAATTAAGTGTACCTGGAGGGTATTCCATACCCCCAAACCCCCCGGTAGCGGCAGCCTAAATGAGTTCCTGAATCCTGATAAGCATCCATTTGTTTTCATTACTCTAAGCGAGCGCCGTAGCAAGGGTGAGGCGACCGAGGATTTGACTCAGGCGCCATCGCAATGGGGGCGCTAAACCTCGACAAAACTCATTAAATGATAGTTTAAAATTTTCAAAATGTTATGAATCTTTTGGGAGGGGGGCGCATATATTCAAATTTGCCATTAACATTACCAACAGCACACTAAATTTGATTAAATAATTTTCAAATTTTGAAATTCAATTAAAAAAAAATCTTACGTAAGAAATTGTCTTGACCCCCCTTCCCCCGAATAAGAAAAAATAAATGTAAGCTACCGCCCCCTCCCCCTAAACGTCTTACGTAATACATGAACGGCCCCTTACCAGAAAGTTCAAATACAAATTTTAACAATCTAAAATTTACTTCTTAATGGATTTGTTTTTTCTTTTGTTTTTGAAAATTTATATGACAAATAAATATTTTCCAAGTGTTACCAGGAATTTATTACTTAAGATGAAGCAATTTCGGGATCTTTTAATAACAAATGTTGTGTTAGGTAAAAAAGCAAGTAGGGAAGCATGGATAACAGTTTTTTTTTAAATTTATTTAGACAAGTTCTTCTTCGCGTGCCTATCCGTTACCGGATGTTGGCGACCTCTCTCCTATGTATGTGTTGTGCATTTGTAGTACTATCACACACATAGGGGACCTACTTGTTTAACGCGGGCTCCGAACCGCGGGAAGTGTATACACTTCATCTCCAGAGAGGCTGTTCTAAGCATATTACACCTCGGTGGTTTGCCATTGCCTTCCGAGGGGAGACGGTCAGAATAAAGTTTTTACTGAGCCCGGAGTCGAACCGGGCATTCCGCATTAGCAGCAATGCACTTAACTGCTTAAGCTGATCACCGTCTCCTTAGACAAGTTACAATCTGTTAATTTAACAATAAGTAACACTTTATAATAATGCTAGAAAAGAACATGTAAGAGGTCACCCAGTGGTTCGCTCTTGTGGATTCAAACAATAGTATTTTATGAATTCAAGTAGTGTGACAATATTCTATCAATTACGTCATTTTATGTAGCGTTTGCTAGGTCTAGGGGGTTTCTTCGTTTAAGTCTTCTCAATTGGGGGAGGAATCAGTAGTTCCACCGCTGATTTTGTAATCGATCTCTATATCTAGCACTTATTTTCTGTATTTCGTCTTGAACTGTTGGGACTTGTAGCTGCTTATGAATGACGTCATTCGGGTAATAGGTTGGTACATTCATGATAACTTTCGGTACCTTGTTTTGGTATGTTAGAATTTTTTTAATGTTTTTGGCACTTGCTGTTCCCCATAACTGCAGCCCATACGTCCAGATGGGCTTCAGATGAGTTTGTATACCAGGATCTTGTTTTCCAATGATAACTGGGAGTTTCTACCAATTAGCCAATATATTTTCGAAAGTTTTAGATTGAGTTGTTTCGTTTTTGAACGTATGTGTTGTGTCCAGGTTAACTTTTCGTCCAGGTGGATACCCAAGTACAGTAGAACCTCGATTATCCGGGCCAGCCGGGACCGAGCCTTCGCCGGATAATCGAAAACACGGATAATCCAAAGACCTCGTTTTTATTTTTTTAATAATTTATTCAGACAAATACATGTGTATCTGTAAACATTACGTTTACGCTTTTTATTAGCACCGGTACGCTGCATTTTGTGCGTCTGTTTACGTTTAACAATGGTTTAACTAACGTGTCGGTCGGCAATTGGCGAAAATAATAAGTAAACACATAAACGGGGGATTTCCCGAGCCGAACTTGGGTATTCCCCGAGACGAACGCCTGCACGGTGCATTCAGCGTTCATGCGCCAACCTCTGGCCGTCAGCCACGGATAATCCGCGCACGGATGAAATTTTAAAATGCCGCACGGAAAATCCGCCGCCCGGATAATGCGCGCACGGATAATCGGGGTTCTACTGTACTTGACTTCTTTAGTTTGTATTATTTGTTTTTGATTAAAGGTGACAGGTGGACATATTCCTTTTCTTAGTGTGAATGTTATGTGGGCTGATTTGGTTTCGCTAACCTTAATCTTCCACAGTTTGAACCAGTCTCCAATCCTGTTTAGGTGTAGCTGTAGAAGTGCAGTGGCTGTTACAGGATTTCGGTTTGATGCCATTATTGCAGTATCATCTGCGAATGTTGCCAGCATGGTATTGGCTTGAGTGGGTATGTTGGCAGTATAAATGAGATACAACACTGGACCCAGGACGTTTCCCTGGGGCACACCGGACTTTATGGGGTAAAGCTCTGAATCGGATTCTTGTTGTATAACAAAGTAGTATCTATCCTCACGGTAAGATTTGATTACTAAGAAGTTGTATGGTACAGTTAGCTTGATCTTGTACAATAATCCTTCGTGCCAGACTATCAAAAGCCTGCGACACGTCCAGAAAAGTAGCAGAGCAGTACTTTTCTGATTCGAGATCTTCTCTTATTTTTGTTGCGATTCTATGCACCTGTTCCACTGTCGAGTGCTTCTGTCGGAAGCCAAACTGATGCCCCGAGATTATTTCTGCTTCCGTGAGTATGGGCTGGAGCTTTTTTAATAAGATTTTTTCAAATACCTTAGATAACGGAGGTAACAAGCTAATAGGTCTATACGTATGATGTAACCATATTTTCGTCTTTTCCCGGTTTTGGTATAATGATTTGGGATAATTTCCATTGGATTGGGAGGTAGCCCAATCGTAGAATAGCGTTAAATATTATAGTCAGCATTCTGAGTTCTGGGTCTGGCAATTCTTTTAGCACTTTTCCCGTTATGAGGTCGAATCCAGGAGCTTTTGTTGACGATATTTCTTGGCGAATCACTCTATATTTCTTTTTTTAAATTTTACTGATTTTTTTTCCTGTTTCCTCACTAGGTTAACCACCTATAGAGGGAGTATATTTATGCAATGGGATACATAATAATATAATAAACAATAACATAACAATTAAATGACACAAGAATGGTGGTGATACATGGTGGTGATACATGGTGGTGAAAATAATGTTGATGAGTTTATAACAATTTTTATTAAGTTAATGAAATTAATAAAGGAACAAATGGGCGCTACTACGGCAGCGGCTAAATAAAGAGAAAATGATAATAAAATTTAAATATGAATGAGTGAATTGAATTAATAACTTTAACATAATTTTTATTATTTTTTTGATTAATTTAGGTGATGCATAAATCCATTTTAGGCAGACTAAGGGGGGGGGGGTGTTAAATTGTTTAAGAGTGTTAATGATAGACTTACAAAAGGTTATGAAAAATTTAGTGCTAGATTTATTTGCAGTGATTTCTGAAATGACAAAGGGTGATATATTTACTAGCGAACAATGAGAGGTGAGGCGTCTACTTGCAATACCGGCTGCATTCATTTAAAGTAAATTTACAGAATGGTCTATTATTGTTATTGTATCTCTTATATAGCAAAGCAGAATTTTTTCAACAATCTGTATATTTAAAAGCTTATTTGAATGGGATCTAGACGTTTTTGAAAGGATCTGAGTTTAACACAAGAAAGATCAGATATTATACTATAGTCTTTCACTGTTGGATAAATATTCAGGATGGATGTAGCCGGTATTGCAAGTAGACGCCTCAGGTGTAGGTGTGGCGTTGCTGGACGTATTTCGGGCAGCAAGACAACAAATGATGTACGAGTCTGCCTACTTTTTGAATCGCAGGGGCACACGCCTCCAGGACTGATCTTAAACCTATACAAGTACTCGCGCACAAACGAGTGACCCGTCAATATCTGCGTCATTTGAAAGGAGGTATCAATGGCACTTCGGAACAAGCGAACATCATTTAGCGTAGGTAAAATCTGCCGGGTGGTCGATCCTTGGACGGTATTTCTGTACTCGGTATCCCAAGTACATGCCGCCTCAAGACGAATCACCCTTCTTGCATAGCTAAGAGGGAGGGAACTGGTTGTATACCATGCGCCTGTGTGAAACAGCCGCGTCTTTGGCACATTGGTCTGCAACCTCGTTCCCTTCAATGCCGCAATGAACCCTTACCCACGCAAATCTGATGATCGTTTGGTCCTTCAGTTTGAGCAGTGACCGATGGATGGAGGTGACCAAAGGTACGGTGCTACTCCTATTAGCGATGGTAACAAGCGATGAAAGGCTGTCGGAGAAAATACACACTGAGTGTAATCTCCTGGGGGAGATCCAAGTCAGGGCGGCGTCAATCGCATATAGCTCGGCTTGAAACACGCTACAAGCACCATTTAACCGGTACTTGTGGGTCTCTTGCCGAGCCTCACGGTATATGACGATTGTCGCGCCGACGTCCCCACCTTCCTGCTTGCTGCCATCGGTAAATATAGCAACATCGACCTGGTCGCATATTCGATCGACTTCCAGCGAGTCGCTTGCTTTTAAGAAACTGATCGTTTGTCTGTAGCGGGGATGTACCATCTCCGCTGGCGACGTCGTCCGGAAGTCGATCGAAAGTACCATCCATTTTCACTTGCTCTACCCTTGCCACCTCCTTTATCCTTAGCTCGATTGAAGTAAATCCAGCTAAGGCTAACGCAGATATTGCCGAGACCGTATGAAATGCGCGAGTAGCCCTGGGCGAATGCCCGCTGAAAAGATCGCAACCAACCCAGCACGTACTTGTATCTTAGCACTCCACTCCAAATAAAGGAACCATAAGTAATGGTCGGTTCGATGACCGCGTGGTATATTGTCTCCACATTACGTGGATTAATACCCCACGTGGGCCGTACGAACCGACATAAAGAATTAAAAATTTTGTTGGCTTTGACTATGATGTGTCGAACATGCGTTCCATGCTGATTCCTGTATCACTTTAGTGAGTTGCTCAAGTGCATTGTCAATGTCTCTTTTTTCTTTTAGTGTTATTTCTTGATTAAGATTTTGTGTGACTGCAGCTCGAAAGGATTCCCAGTCTGTTTTATTGTTGCTGAGTGTTAGCGGCTTAGTATTTGCTTTAGCATTTGTAGACAACGTTACTATAATGGGTGTGTGATCAGATGATAGATCAAGGGAAGATTTGGTTGAGATGTATTTTGTAGAAATACCCCTTGTCACGCAGAAATCGAGTAGGTCGGGTATTTTTGTAATGTCTGTAGGCCAGTATGTTGGTTGGCCTGTAGATATGTATTGGAGGTTGCTAGTTTGCATTAATTGGTGTAACTGTCGCCCTCACGGGTTTATCAGTCTCGATCGCCATTGAGGAAGCTTAGCGTTATAGTCTCCACCTGTTATAAATCGTTGTCCAATTGTGTTAAAGAATTCTTCGAAGTCTTCTCCCCGTATTGTTAAATTTGGTGGACAGTGGATTGCCGAGATTGTCAAATTCCCACTCCAGTGCTCCACACATATGCTGGTGGCTTGTAGGTGTTTTGCAGAAAATCCTGGGAGTTCATAATGCTTTATGGAGTTTTTGATGATAAGTGCTGAGCCACCCCGCGCCTTATTCTCTGGATGTATTGTGTGGTAGAAGGCTTATCTAGGAATTCTTAGATGGTTTCTGTCAGTTAGATGGGATTCTGAAATTAAGAGAATGTCAATATTTTCGTCAATTAGAAATCTTTTAGTTTCGTGAATGCGTTGTAGCAAGCCGTTAGCATTCCAGACTGCTATACGTAGTGAGCGTTGCATTATAATAATTTGGAGAGCAGTGTGGTAAGGAGATTTAGGATGGTGTCCATTCTCTCCATTAGGTTTGACATAATGACTTCTAGTTTACTGGATTGTTGTACTGGGGCGTTTTGAGTGGGATTAGTAAATTTTGTTCATCCTGGCGATTTCGTCTCACGGCTTGAGCAAATGAAGTTCCTTTTCCGGCGGTTGAGTATAACGGTAACACGCAGGTAGCAGTGAGACATTTGAATTATTTTTTATTCCAATCCGTTCACACAAATGGCACTTTAGGATAATATATTTAACCTTTAAATGCTCGTTCGAAGGTACTATTCTATACAATTTTAAGGTGTCTGTGGTGGCAGTTTTGAAGTGCTATTGGTTTTGGAAAAGCAAAAGTAATTATAAGTAAAAATGGTTACGAATTTCTAATAAAGAACAAGAAATTTGTAGTCACCTGACCAAACTAGATATATCATGGCAAGGGAAAAAAGTAGAGAAGAATTATGACATGTACTGGTCTGGCGTCCCAAAGGGAGAGAGCTAGAGCAGGAGTTACAATCGTTCTTAAAAGTAATCATGCCAGAAGGTAATTGACTTCGAAGGAATAACTGAAAGATGCGTTAAATTAACTATAAAGGTCAGAAATCAAGAAATAGTTATATTAGACGTTTATGCACTAACGGATGATGTAAGAAGAGAAATTAAAGACGAGTTCTAACAAACCATAACAGTTAGACAATATTAGTGGTAAACAACAGCTAATAATTGCAGGAGATACGAATGCCAGAGTAGGAACTAAGAATCAAGATTTTATTGTGGGTAATTTTGGTGAAGCGGTCATAAATGATACCTGATACATGATAACAGTGACAACAAGCACTCCACAGGATCAATCCTGTGTAAAGTATATAAGGCCCGACTTGAGGCCCGTGCACAATCCATAGCAACCACTATTGACAACGAGAGAAATAACCGTGACCAATGAGATCTAATCCTAAAAACTAATAACCCTGATAAGAAACAAGGTTTGAGTGTACCCAATAAAGCCAAATAACAATCGAAAATGAAAAATAGACTCCAAAAATCAAGATATGAATACCAATACATACCAACATTAGGCGTATTCTTTTTACAAGTTTTATTTCCATCTCAGTTACGGAACTGAGACGAAGTGAGCTGAGCCGAACAGAGATTAACTGAGTCAAAGTGAGAAAAACATAAGGTAAAAAGAACAACAAAAAATACACACAGTATTGTAATACAGGGTGTTGTCGATAACAATAAAAGATTTATCGATGTATTTTGTGGAAGAGGGAATGACACGAAGAGAGAGGAAGTATTTAGAAATTTAACATGTAACTAGATTTAAAAATTGTTCTTCCGTTCTGTTGTTTATTATTATAATTTTATTTTTTATTCAAATATATACAAGATTAATTTAATAAATTTTATTAAAAAAAATAAATACATAATATTAAATTAAATAAATTACCAAACGTTTATTACGAGTCCGAAGTATTTCTCAAAATTCTCTCCAAATTAGCTTACAAATTACATAACCTCCAAAAAGACGAAATATGACGAAAGAGATGACGTTAACCTTTTTAAATCGACCAATCCGAGCTATTTCCAACTTTGTCTCAGTTGTAACACTTCGAAATAGCAAGATCAGTTGGTATAGGGTGGGAGGTAATTTTCTCAGTTTAAACTCAATTCGGCACGGCACGGCACATTCGTTTGACGAATGTACAACGGTAAAAAGAACACACTTTTAACTGAGTCAACTGAGTATCTCAGTACATCTCACTTAAAATAGGTAAAAAGAATACAGCTATTGATGAAATAAAAACGCCCACGCAATCCAATATAGAAACCTGAAACATAAAACAAATCAGAAAACATCATATCAAAATAGGCAGATTATGTGTATGTCACAATATACCAAATGACACGCGGTTTGAAACCCGATTAAAAAAAATTCATAAAAAACGACCAGAACTTGATAAAAATCTTTAAGAATAATTTTATAATTATGATGAAAACATGAACTCCCCGCCAATTTGCAGGGTCCATTTTATGATGAGGTTGGCAACAACCTCAAAATGTTTTTTATTTTTTATAAATAAATTAACTTCAATTGATACATGATAAATGATAATGTGACCTAAAGATATGGAATGCTCTCTTCAGCCATAAGCCTATCCACCAGATTACATGGGAAAGGCCCTCGCTTGACCAGAAGTCACTGCTGGGCTATGTTAACACCAAACAAAGGCAGCATATCACAATAAAAGATGTCCGTGTTAGGAGGGTAGTAGATTGTGGATCAGACCACTACTTAGTAGTTGCAAAAATTTGTATTCCTTCTATGTGGAATGATAATAAAGGAGTACAAGATAATATTCAGCCTAGTTTTAAAGCCCAAGTGAAGGGCTTTCAAGGTTCAGCATCCTCCTATGAAATGGTTGAAAATCAGGCTTGCCGTTTGGATCATATGTTAAATGTATATTTTCGCTCCATTCTACATATTATCTAATAAACTTTATTATTTATTTAAAGATTGAAGTTGCAACTCTAAAGGATAGAGAACACAGACAATATAGCCCTAAGAATGGTGAAAAAGTGGAAGGTTGCTGTTATGTAGTCAAACACGATTCCTATTTACATTTTATTTATAATTAACAGTCTACATTTTAATAATAAATTTCCAATAAATATATTTACAATATTTATCTCTGAGGTTATTAACTTGAATTTAAATGATTATACAGGGTACCCAGCGACCTGGAAAAGTCAGGAAATTTTTTTGGGCCAGGGAAAACGGGGAAAACCTCGAAAATATTTTAAATTTTTAAAAATATATGTAAAACATTTTTTCCACTACTAGTCATATCGTCGGCATACAAGTAAAAGTGACCAACTACAAAAATTCTGAAAATGAGAAAATTGACTAAATGGGATTGAATAACCAGTACGGTTACAAAGAAAAATGCCCATCTTTATTATTAAACTTTGTTAATTGTTTTATGTCTAAAATTATTGAATTTTAGAATTATATATCTGATTTTATAGGCGAAGTATAACTTAAAAATTGCTCTACTGTAAACCTAGGGCTTTGCAGTTAGTCACTTTTGATTGTATGCCGACGATATAGGCTACCATTATAACTTATCCAAGTCACATGTGAAGTGACGCATTTTAGACATTCGGAAATAAATTTTCATTATACAAATGAACCAATGAAATGATTTGACAGATTCATTATACAAATAAAGGTAAAAAAATGAACCTATGAAATGATTTAACATACGTGATTTAATACATTTTATTACAAAACCTAAATTTGTCAACAACAAACTGTCAAATCAACAAAACAAAACTGTAATTTGAAATAAATATTTTAAACTTGAAAATTTTTTTATTAAAAAGAATTTAAAAAAATGGTAATAAATCTAGTAGTGGAAAAAATCGTATATAAACCACGGTTGTGAAGACCATTATTGCCTCCGCGCCTTATATTCCTCGGTGCTTTGCACCTCGGAATATAATCTTGGCGCTAGGGCAATAATGACGGCCTTCACAACCTTGGCCTATAATATACTATTATGTGAAAATATGTATTTATGTCATAGAATTTATGTAGATTTTATAATAAAATATTATTGATATGAAAATATGTAGGAATAAATGATGAGCAGGGGGCGGGGGTAATTTATTTATAATGACAGGAATTTTTCTTATACGATCCTGGAAAACCTGGAAGAGTCAGGGAGTTTTAAAACTCACATTGGCTGGGTACCCTGTTATACAAATTAATATAATTTGTATGGCTCGGATAATTCTCTTGGATCTCGTCCGTTCTTCTGTGCACTCTTGAGCTTCTTGGAGTTCCTTACTTACTCTACCCTCTATCACCACCGATTCTTCCTCTTCTGTCTCCAATGGTATGTCATAATACGGCGCTTGTACCACTGCTTCTTCCGGTGGATTGTCTTTGCACGTCTCGCCTACCTCCTTCGTTCGCGTATCCCTTTCTAGCTGACTTTCTACCGGACTCCTCCAAGGCATTTCTTCATTCTTTCTATTTATTTGACACGACCGTCCTATTACCCCACCGATTGGACTTTTACAATTTGATTGATGTACCTTTTCCAAACCAATTCCTCGTCCCATGACCCTGCATAAATAAATCTGCTCTCCTAAAAATTCTTCGATAACACATTCTTGCCATTGCTTCTTATTGGAATTCCCGTTTTTTTTAAATCAATTTATTATTGGATCAGCTACATTTAAGCTATACACAATATTTCGGACAATCATTATGTTTTTAACAATACTGCGCAACAAATACTAGTATCTAACTGATTTTGTGAAAGTTATTTTTAAATAAGACAATCCTGCGGGAGTTTTTTTAGTTTTTAGTCTGGTAGTTACTCGTTTTTCGCCAATTTTAAATTGCACTGCACCACGGCAGTCTTCTAACTTGTTAAAATAGTTTTTAGCACATTTTTTATTAAATTCTTGCACTGTCAGCACTTGCAGTTCTTGGTGTAGTTGCTCGTTTCGAATAAACCATGGGGCGTTGCATATTATTCTCAGTACTTTGTTTTGTAGTCGTTGCAATTTGGTTATGTTTATTTGTGATGATGTTCTCCAGATTATATTAGCATATTATGCGTAAACTGGTCGGATAATTGACTTATAAATTAATATTCCGCAACTTATTTTTAAGGATGACTTTTTATTAATGATTGGATAGAGCATTCCCAATCTTGAGTATGCCTCATTTAGCTTTTTGTTTATATGGTATGACCATGTTAGCTTACTGTCCAGGTAAACCCCTAAGTATTTAATTGGAGTATTTAGTTCAGTCCATTCAATTTCCTGATTGTTTATTGTTATGCTTGGTGGAATTGCTTATCTTTTTAAGGTGAATATTTTTGTTTTATTTGTGTTAAGTTTAATTTTCCATTTTGTACACTAGTTTTCAAGAGCAGTAAAGTAACCTTTTGTTGTAGTAGTTCTCGTCCCTCTTCTATATTTGCATCTTGCGTTAGTATAGCAGTGTCGACCGCGAATGTTGCTATAAGGCAGGTGTTGTCATTGGGTAAATCATAAGTGTAAAGATGGGTAAAGTTACCTATCTCTAACCACTCGAAACAAAATTTCTTCTGCTACACACTAAAGAACATGGTTAATAGAGCAAATTGTAAAAATATTTTGCGAGAATTAGGCCCAAACTTTTTAATAAATCGAATTTGAACTTAGCAAATTTACATGTAAAAACCTAACGAGATTCCGCGCGTCGTCATTTTATTGACGGTACGTGTGGAATGAAAGACCCTAACACTTAGAAAATTTCGCACCGGCAGATGCAGCTCGTCTCTCGTACATGTAACATCGATTTATTTTTTGTTTTATTCGATATTTTGGGGGTGAAACGTTATAGTTTACTGCCCCATATCGTAACTATACTTTTTAATGCTATTTCAAGGGTCCCTAAGCTCCCGGTTTTTTAGATCCCGGTTTTCTTGATGGGTTGCGCCTTCTCGTATGTTTAGCCTAGTAACCAGAGTCAAAACCGCCCTGGAAGGGTGCAACGCGGAGCGGAGCGGCGCCCCGAAAGGGTAGGTTTTGACGATGGATAAACCTCCCTATCGAATGCACACCCCAAAAATCGAATAAAAAAATTTTTATTTTTTCACTTTTTCGGCGATACACGGGTTATTTTCCATTTTTTTGCTAATATTTATTACTAATATCTACTAATCACACCCCCACCTATCCGAATTTCAAAGAAAAATTCAAATCGGAGCGAAAAAATTTCACTCGATCTGAAGGGAAAGCCGATGCATTTCATCGGGTCTGTCTGGGGGGTGCGGCCTATTCGATGCTAATTTCCCTACTTTTAAAAAGTCGATTTTGGGGTTGTTTTTCAAGGGTTCTCGAAAATTATTGTTTCTATACACTAAAATAAGCCTGTTCTTTAGTGTGTAGCTGAAGAAATTTTGTTTCAGCTGGTCAGAGATAGCTAACTCTCCCCCAGCATTGCTGCTATATTATTTACGAATGAATTATCACTTTGGCTGTTATCTTCTTCTTCTTGTATGTTGGCTGACGGTTTCTTATTAAATGCAGCTTGTGCGTATGATTTTGTGAAGCATTATATTGTTGATTATTATTATTATTAATTTGATTGTTTGCGGTGTAGTTTGACTTACCCGTTGATTTCTGATGTATATTTTGGTCTTTATATCTTGGAAGTATTTGCAGCCTCTAAAATTGGCTGGATGGTTCTCGTTACAATTTACACATTGGGGGGGGGGGGGGGTATGGGGTTGTTTGTCACAGCTAGTATAGAGATGGTTTCCTTGACATTTAACACATCTTAGTTCAAGATGGCATGGCAGTAGTTCTTGGTGTAACCAAATCTCTGACATCTAATGCATTGTGGTATATCGTTGGATTTTCTTCTTGGTTCCACAATCACTACACTGTAGTACACTCGATCAATTTTGAATATGTCCTTAGCCTTTTGATCATCAGTTAAATCCACAAAACATGTTCCAGTTGGGCTTTTATATTTATTTAGTAGTCTGGTCACTTTTGTTATTGGTAACTTGGGATCAATAATTTGTAGTTCATCTATTATTTCTTTCTCCGACAAGGATTTCGAGATATTTTTAATTGCTACTGTTAACATTTTTCTTTGTGGGTCTTGGAAGGTATGAAATTTTAATTTATTAATGGTATAGAATTTTGTTAGTTGTCTATAATTTTCTATCGTTGTTAAATTGATACGTATTTGATTATTACCGTGTGTTGTTGTGAAGTTTGATTTGATGGTTTTTTTTCATATCTATATATATAAAAGAGCTTGTCTGTTTGTTTGTTTGTTTGTTCGCTATACGTTCCTACACCCTTTGACCGATCTCAACCAAATTTTGCACAGTTATTCTGTAGGTCCAGGCGCAACTATTCGTGCATAAATGGAGAAGAAATTCCCGTGGGGAGCAAAGTTATTCGCGTTTTTCGATATTTTATTGATACACTGTATACTTTACCCTTAGGTATGAACTTAGGTTAACAAACCCTTACTTACTTATAGGGCCGGGCTGGCCTGAACGTTCCTACACCCTTGGACCGATCTCAACCAAATTTTGCACAGTTATTCTGTAGGTCCAGGCGCAACTATTCGTGCATAAATGGAAAAAGAATTTGCGCGGGGAAAAATGTTATTCGCTTTTTTCGATAAATCAAATCACAAGTCTTGCAAACAAAAAATTTAATTTGTCAAAAATCGAAATATTCTGACATACTGTCAGTGATTCAAAACACTGTCAACAGACATACTGTCAGTGATTCAAAACACTGTCAACAGATGGCGGGATGGCGGCTTTAATTCGAAAAATGAAAACCACTAACAAATAATATATTAGAATTTAGTAATTTCAACGCTCAAAATAATACAAATAATTACAAAATCCGTTGACGGCGAAATATTTGAGGTGGGGTTCGGGGGCGACGGAGAGAAAGCAAAAGCCATCTCTTCCGACTTCCCAAAAACGAAGAATTTTAAAATTGCGTTTTTTTTGAAAATCTGCAGCAATCTTTCGAAACTTGAAAATAATAGTGAACAACTATGGCCTTCACGGATCTATTATGGTCCGCCCTGTGAGGCCTAAGGCCGAACAACTATGGCCTTTACGGATCTATTATTGTCCTCCCCCTGTGAGGCCGAAGGCCAAACAACCATGGCCTTCACGGATCTATTATGGTCCGCCCTGTGAGGCCGAATGCCGAATAACTATGGCCTTCACGGATCTATTATGGTCCGCCCTGTGAGGTCGAAGGCCGAACAACTATGGCCTTCACGGATCTATTATGGTTCGCTCTGTGAGGCCGAAGGCCGAACAACTATGGCCTTCATTGATCTATTATGGTCCGCCCTGTGAGGCCGAAGGCCGAACAACTATGGCCTTCACGGATCTATTATGGTCCGCCCTGTGAGGCCCACGGCCGAACAACTATGGCCTTCACGGATCTATTATGGTCCGCCCTGTGAGGCCGACGGCCGAACAACTATGGCCTTCACAGATCTATTATGGTCCGCCCTGTGAGGCCGAAGGCCGAACAACTATGGCCTTCGCGGATCTATTATGGTCCTCCCCTGTGAGGCCGAAGGCCGAACAACTATGGCCTTCTCGGATCTATTCTGGGTCTAGATGGCTAAGGGCGGCGAATGCCGCCCGTGCCAGCTAGTCTTCTATAATTTCTACATGATTGTTTGCATCATGTAGAAATATTGGTGGTATTTTTATGTTAGTTTCTTTTGTCTTGTTAACGTTGTTTTGCACGTCATTAATCTCATTTTTATCAGAATGTTGGTTAGTAGTGATTAGCTTTTCGAGGCGGTTGGGTAAATAGTATTTATTTTGAGATAATATTTCTTCATTATTCCACCTGTAACGTTTTTGAGTATCTGCTTCAGTTGGTGATAGGCCTTCGTGTCCTCGTTTGTTTTTTACAACTTTCTTACGATTTTATGATTCATCTTGAGATAAATCACCATGTTTAGTGATTAAAAATGTTGGTTCAGTATAATGTTGTACTGCGTTATCATCTGCGTTGGGAATTATAGTGTCCTCCATATCCATATTGCAGCTGCGGTATCCGATACCGCTGGTTATTATTTTAGAATATCCTTGTTATTCAGTTTCAATATTTTAAATAAAATTTTTATTATGTTGAAATTGTGGTCCGTTATTCGTTACGATACTACTTGGAATACCAAACCTAGCAAAGCATTCTTTGAACTTCACCGTGGCTTCTGCATCTGTACTATTCATTATGAACACCTCTGGCCACTTCGAATATGCATCCGTGATCACCAGCACCATCTTCTGAGCAAATGGACTTAAAAATTCTGCATGAACCCTTTCGTGGGGAGAGCCCGGATTTGCCAACCCGGAATGTCAAAATTCTTATAAAGATTCGGAAAGCTGACGGTTTATATAGTCTAATTAAAAAAACAAAAATTGTGGTAAATTCAGAAGCTTTTGAATAAATCGACTTTGAAGTTTGAAAATTTCCCATAAGACTAATGTAAATGACGCGCATTAAGGAATCTCATGCAACACGTATGGAATTTTACAATTTTCACACTTCGGTTTTTTGGGATGCTACGTTAAAGTTAACTGCTGTGTATCTCTAAAATAATTTTAAAAGCTATATCTCGGTTTTCTAAGATCCCGGTTGGGGTGTATGGATCATCCTCAACGATGTTTTAGCTAATAAAAGCCTTTATAGACTTACAGAAGGCATACGATTCGATTCCTAAGAACAGACTGGAGAGCACCGGAGAAGGTTAACATTAATCCATCATCATCATCCGCACGTGTTGGACGTACTGTCCGTTACGTCACTCTTGATCGTTTAATCTTTTCTTGGGTCGACCTATATTTCTCTTTCCTCTCAGTTTATATTTATGTATTTGTTTAGGTATCCGTTCATCATTCTTTCAAGGTGTTGTTTCCAATTATTATTCCTGTAGTTCTTGATGCGGTCATTTAGGCTGTATATGTTTAATTCGTTTCGGATATCCGTGTTACGCTTTCTATCAACCCTCTTGAATCCTGCAATCTCCCTCAAGAACCTCATTTCTGCGGTCTGTAATTAATGGATTAATTAACATTAATCCATAACTGTTGATATTATATGAGAAATGAATAAGGACAACAAAGCACGTATTAGAAAAGGAATCGAGCTGTCGCAGGCGTTTAGCCCCATCAAAGGCTGAAGGCAAGGGTGTAGTTTCTCCCCACTGCTTTTCAATGCTTATCCATAAGCAATGAAGTACTTTTCACACTAAATTTAGCTGATGACCAGGTAGTAAAAGTACAGGATGCGCACGATCTAGAATTTATGCTGAAAAAGTCTAAGCGACAGCTATCAAGAGTGGGGTTTGACAATAAATATTGGAAAAACAATACCTAGCAAGTACTAATGTACTGATTACGCTTTCAAATATTGATCAATGATACGCAGCAGAGAAATGGTTTCAGTAGTGAGAATATGAGATCCAGAGTGGAAAGCAATCGGAGGGTTATATGAGCTCGAAACTCGGTTTGATAGAATATCAAGAATGGATCATATAACAACTGAAAAATGGGGGCCCAAGGTACAATAATATATAGAATTGATCGAAAAAGTTTAAAATGGTTTGATGAACAAAGATGGCCCAAGAAAATCTGTAAATGGAAGCCCTCTGGGAGGCGAAAAAGGGGTAGGTCAAGAAGTCATGGAATGATGGCATAAGAAAGAGAATGGAACCATACCAGGTTGAGGAGGAAAATGCTCTTAAAAGAGATAATTGGCGTTTGAAAACTGGGAAGCCACATATTGCAGTATAAACCTAATATACAGGGTGTCCCCGTGACCGTGGAGAACCTTTGAGGTGGTGATAAAGGACACTTTTCTAAGACAAATTTTCTAATAAAATTTTTGCCCAAGTCCAAACCCTTGGGGGGTACCTCCCTTTAAAGCAATTTTTTGAATTTCTGATTTCAAACGGCCATAGCTCTGATATTATTGATCTTTTAAGGTTAATGGATTAGAACTTTTTTAAAGATCATTCGCTTGTCTACAAATTAGGTTATAACCCCTAATCGTCTAGAATCAACGGATTTCGAGTTATAAATTAAATTAAGGGAAAAAATGTTTAAAAAATTCAGGATTTTTTTTAAATTTTCTTGCGAACCCCGTATCTCTTAAACGAAACGTCTAAGAGAAAAACTAACGGCCCAAACCGGATAGGGAATTTAACGGGCTACAACTTTCGTCAAATAATTTTTTTTGGGCAACCAACCGTTTTCACAGAAACTCTGAAAATAATGAACAAGGTGTAGGTAAAAAATATAAATTCACATAATTACTAAAAATCTCGATTTTACGTTTTAACAATGTTTTAACATTAAAACAAATGCTATAAATCAAATTGAGAATTTTAGTAATTATGTGAATTTATATTTTTTACCTACACCTTGTTCATTATTTTCAGAGTTTCTGTGAAAACGGTTGGTTGCCCAAAAAAATTTATTTGACGAAAGTTGTAGCCCGTTAAATTCCCTATCCGGTTTGGGCCGTTAGTTTTTCTCTTAGACGTTTCGTTTAAGAGATACGGGGTTCGCAAGAAAATTTAAAAAAAAACCTGAATTTTTTAAACATTTTTTCCCTTAATTTAATTTATAACTCGAAATCCGTTGATTCTAGGCGATAAGGGGTTATAACCTAATTTGTAGACAAGCGAATGATCTTTAACAATATCGGAGCTATGGCCGTTTGACATCAGAAATTCAAAAAATTGCTTTAGAGGGAGGTACCCCCAAGGGTTTGGACTTCGGCAAAAATTTTATTTGAAAATTTGTCTTAGAAAAGTGTCCTTTATCACCACCTCAAAGGTTCTCCACGGTCACGGGGACACCCTGTATAATAAGTGCATTCACATTTTTAAATTAACGGTGAAATTAATGTATTTTTTTACTCTAGAAAATTTTGGCGATATAGGCACAGTGGGACATTTAAAATGGGTGTCAGACGCTTTATTTCTAATTATTATTATTTTAAAGTTCTGTTTGGCGTAGGAAAGGTTTTAACTTATAGTCTAAGACCTAGACCTGGTTTTGTAGGGAAAGTTGAGTACAGAGATTTTTTTTTCAGAAATGCACTTGGAAGGAGATCCCGCATCTGGTACATTTTCCCGTTTTCGCGTCATCAAATATGGCGGACGCTTCACAAAATTACGCATATCTTTGTTAATACCTGATCGATGTCATGAAAATTGATTCAATATATTGCATTGAGCAGCTGTACTAACTGTTTTTCGTTTGATTTATTTTTTTATAATTTTTTACTTTCCCCTATACGTATAAACGCACGTATTACCTTTTATTGTATTACGGAAAGCATTGTTATCCGGTCAAAAATATAAATTTTAGTATTAAATGATTTATATCTCGACAAACATTTTAGCTGTAAATTAGCTGTAAAATGGCTATTTAACAGCAAAAGCTAACTCAGCTCGTTAATAGCTGATTTACAGCTAAAATGTTTGTTGGGTATGTTGCCCTGATCACATTTTCATAAATTTTACTTTCCCCATACATATAATGTATGTATTAGGGAAAGTATTGTCATCAGGTCGAAAATCGAAATTTTTGTATTAAATGATTTGTTATGATGTTCTGATAACATTTTCATCAATTTTTTTTATGGATATCCGTCTGTGTGTCCCAGAGCTGCATTCCATACGTCCATATTGGTTTCAGTATGGCCTTATACATTAGTACTTTGTTTTCTATAGATAACTGGGAATTTCGCCCTATAAGCCAATACATGTTCCTCAGTTTGTGTCCAAGCTGTAGTCTTTTGGTGATTATATTATTTTTTATATAATCATATACCTAATAATTATAATATAAATTATTATTTTTAATTTATATTATAATACGAGGAGTTTTACCAAGTTAATATCCGATGTATTTTTATGCATATCTTAAAATGTCGAGCTCGACGGAGTCGAGGTGCTAGTGAGAAAAGTTATGAAAAAATTGGGCGGAAGTGTGGAGGATCCTAAAGAGGCAATTTTACGTCAAAATTTCTATTCGATAACCACAGAAGAACCCAACATGTCGATTTTTGAGAACGTGGTGGTGATCGACGCCCGAAGGTCCGAAATTCATTGGCGTTTCTTAGAAATGAAAGGTTCCTCCACAGTGAGGCCTGTAAAATGAAGATCGTTGTGGAAATGGTTCCGGAATGTAAGCCGACAGTGGCGACATCTTAAAACGTCGGCGCCGGCGAATTCTGTCAGGTACCGGCGAAAAATTTGAGATGGCGGTTCGGCGGCTGCGGAGTTTTTCTATTCAAGTTTTCTATTTAAAATTAAACTAATTTGGGAACATTTTCTGATCAAAAAATTACAAGAAGTAGAAGAAATTTGAAAGAACTAAGTACTATAAGATTCATTTCAAAAAATGAGCATTTAAATTGTGATTCAATAAATATTCTCTAAAATCTTGAACTCAGCTATAGTTAGTACATATTTTGGCCCTGAAGGAAAGACGAATGTGCCGCAATATCATGTGCTTCATCTGTGATGGTTTGGGCCGCAGTTTGTTAAACAAGTAAGTTTCCATTGAAGTTTATTGAAATAAACGTAAAATACTATCTGGAAGAAGTTACGGAGGCAGATTGTTTTCCCTAGGGTTCAAACTTTATTTGGAGATGATTAGTATTGTTTTCAACCACACAGCAGAGACTTGGTGTGATCGCTGGTTGAGTTACAGCGTGGAAATTGTGGGTTCGAATTGCGGATACTTCATAGAATTTCTCAGCACGGCCCTCCGGTGAACATATTATCAATACGTTGTGGATTTAAGAATGGTTCTGTAATTGCATAAGCCTGGTCAATTGAGAAAACATCAAGGCCAAAAGAGAAGAAATAAAAATTATACAGCAGTGCATGGCTTGGGGTACAGCGCTGAAGTTATGGGTTCCATTGGCAGACTTAACGGAATTTCTTAACGCGGCCCTCCGGTGAACATCAAAACTATGTGGATAAATGAAGTTGAAAGTAAAAGAGAAAGAAGAGGATCGATCCACTTCAAAAAAATGAACCGTGAAGACTTTGAAGAGAAATAGAACAGCAATATTTGGAATGGAATGGAAAAACTTGACCAATATTATTATTTTTAACAGAATGGAACTCCGTCTACTACTTTAAATATCGTTCAAAATTGGTGAAAGCTAATTTAACAGACTTTGTATAAAAATTAATAGCCTCCCAGTTCGCCTGATTTGAATCCATTGGATTATTTTGTCTGTTCGTATGACGTACTACATGTTGTGAAAGTTTAAAGAGTATAAATTGAGCAATTTGGAATAATTAAATAAAAACCATAATAAAAATGTGGAATGAAAATGCCCATGAACTTTGTTTCTTGCGGAATTTCTTTTAAAAAGATCTTTTTCTTTTTTTTTCAATTCTTTAAAAAGCGATTGAAGCTGGTTAAATATATAAAAGGTGGAATTATTCAAAAATAAATATTGTAGGTTGAAGTTAATTAAATAAAGGTTAATTTAAAATAATTAAAACTTTTAAATATAGCTCCCATGTTTTTTAGTTTTGAAATATCATTTGTATTCGAAATTCAACATGTTCAGAAAACAATCTCTTTCGGTGCGACAAAAGACAGTTATGGGTTATGGTACTTGTAAATCATTTATTATTTATTACCCTTACAGGTATTTTACCCTAACGGTATTAAAATTGCGCTCTATACTTATCGGCCTAATAAATGGACTAAATGCATAAATCTTTTTAAAAAATGTAAATTTTTCAACAAGATCGGAAAATTACAAAATTTGAGTTTTTTATGTTTATTCCATTTAAGACACCCCTTCGTCCTGGGCCCCATGCAAGCGCACCTATTGCACCTACCTGGGAAAGGCGGTCACACCATATTTAGATTATTTATAGTTTCACCCTTTCAAAAATGATCTTTTTTAAATTTGAAAAGTGTGCTCAACTTCCGCTACAAGATTCTTAATAACATATCTTTTCTAATAAAATTGATCTCGAAGTTACTTATTTTTAAACTCCATCAAGTTCAGATAGATTTAGCATTTGTTTTGTCGTTGTTATAGTGATTATGAACACGTAATTACTAGGCAATGACCATATCACATAGAAAGGCTATAAGGCCGCAACGAAGAAAAGTGGAGATGTGCAAAGGCGAGGTTCTCCTATATGTTATATAATTTGTATGTAATATAATGTGACATTAAATTGTGGTGCCCCTTATAGAACTTTAGCAATTTTTGAAAATTAATAAATAATCTTTAAATCAACGTTGTGCAATGTTGGGCGCGGTTAGTACTTGGATGGGTGAAAAGCCCGATGAAGAAGTAACAGAGCTAAGCGCTGGTACTCCGCAGTATATCATGGAAAAGAGATTTAGCAAGATGATATGCTGAAAAATATGTTCCTCACCTTGGATTCGAACCCACGCGTATTAGCTGTGAATACGCGCGCTTTAACAACTGCGCTGCCAAGGCGATTAGTTTATGTGGCGCGGAACTTCTCTATCTCGTAACTAATTCTAAGAGATAAGGCAAGGAAAAAGTCACAAAATGCTAAATAGTTTTCGGTGGTAGATGTCGAACCAATTTTATTTACGAATAAATGGAACTTTTAGACTACATCTCTACTTGCTAAGAAAAAGTAAACCTATTTTAGAAATATTACTGAGACATTGCTATTCATTAGTAATTTTGCTGGCTCCTACAGTAGCTCGTGTAACTGCCACACGCAGCTGCAGCTATTATCCAATTAATGGCTATTTATGATGCCATGCTTTTGAAAGAACTCTTGAATTTAGAAGTATTATGAATACATAAATCTTCGATGTTTCTCGCAGACTAAGTTGATGATGTTCCGATGTTTTTTTAAGTAACTTACGTTAAATAACTATTAGGACTACCGAGTTTATATAATATGTACAAGGGATATTATATTATGAAAATACAGAAAATATAATTTCCCTAAACTTCTAAAATGAAATTGATACCGTTATGGTCAGTTTTAGGAACGTTAATTAAGGATTTAATCAATGATTAAAGTATAATTAACCTCTGATCTCAGTAAAATACTGTAGTAAGTCGAAAATTGTAATTTCTGAGTTACCTCACTAAAAAAGTCTATAAAATAATGCTGCATGTATAAAAATACTGCTATGGTTCAAATTCAGAAAAAAGAGAGCATAACACGACAATTCACTATTCTATGATTAGTATTTTCTATTTTATTTTTAAGTTATAAGACTTGAAATTCATGTGTTGAAAAATTGCGATTTTCGACTTACGACAGTATTTTACTGGCAGTGCAAAATACAGTGCTTTTTAATTGTTTTTACTATGGTTATAGTTTTTAACACAGATTAACGTTAATCAATATTCGTGGAACTGGACCTAAGGGAATCTAATGGTCAATTCATGCTTGACGTAATTTAATTTATTTCTATTTAATTCTATTTAATTTTGCGCTAAGAAATTGGCCCGGTTCATGGTAGTCATTTAAGAATTCTACTTGTTGCAAAAAGTGTCATGGCCGCCTAACATCAGCTGTTCACAACAACTTGAATTAAACAAAATTTCGAATTGCCTTATCGTTATGTATCATTCATTGCAAATACCAAACAAGTTAACTACTTCACAATATATCAATTTATAATTTTAATTCAACTTCTTAGGATAGATAGGTTATATTTTTTATTTTTGAATATCACGCTATCACGCTCATGCGCAGATACAATCATTTAAGAAGTTGACCAATATTTCCTTGCGTTAAATTAAATTACGGCGCCTTAAATGTAACACGAACGCCTATAGGTGGTTACGTACATTTAACTTTCTTAAATTAAATTACGTTAAAATAAATTACGTTAAATATTTTCCCTGAACTCACCATAAGGCAGGAATTTTGAAGTTTCTCCTTGATATTTACGGAGGTATTCATAATATTAGTATACCGTACTACGGTAATCTAAACGACAATTATGTTATCAGACTTTCTACTAGGTTCCACTTTAAGCTCCAATTATTAGTGTATTGAAATCTTGTTTTAACGACAATTATTGTTAATTAATCAGATAATATACAGGCATTACACAATGAAATAATAAAATGTGTAAGGACATACACAGTAAAGTAAAAACTCAAATGTTCGTCACAAATGATTTATCGAACAAAGATAATAAATTACTTACCTAAAATCATTGCTAAAACTAAACAATCTAATGAAGTCCCAACTAAAGCATTCGAACAGCGACACACTTTTTTCGATCTTATTAGATCTCATCAGTGGCGTATACCTAGAAGGAAAAACTCTAGCTGTAACAATAATTTGCTTTTCCTTATAGATGGTTTACTGGAAGCACGATCGGGTCATTCTATTATTAGGCCAGTCGACAACGCATTCAAAAAGGGCTATTTTTGCGTAAAAAACTGGAGCCAAGCTGGAATAAATTTTATTAGGACGTGTAAAAAGATATACTAATTTTGCAACATCTAGCGACCCCGGATTCGCCGCCACAGAGGAAAAACCACGCGAAGAATTTATTATATTTTTACGAATATTCGTGAATATCTCGGTTTCAGTGCACTTTAGAGCAAAATATTAAGATATTGAAAATAAAGTACACTAAATTTTCTAGAAAAACCGTCTTACACATTTTTTTAATTAATCGAACCGTTACGGAGTTACAGCAATCAAAGCGGGAACAAAACTATATCTACTTAAAATTAACATTAATAAAAATATTTTGAGAACACCGAACAATGGAAAATATATACCCTGCGTTCTGATGGCTGTAACTCCGCAACCGTTCGATTAACTAAAAAAAGTAGAAAATCTTTTCTCTAGACAATTTAGTGTACTTTATTTTCAATAACTCAACATTTTGCTCTAAAGTGCACTGATACTTAGATATTCACGAATATTTGAAAAAATTTCATTCTTCGCATGGTTTTTCCTATGTGGAGGCGAAATCCGGAGTCGCTTGGGGGTGCAAAATTAGTATATCTTTTTAGAGGTCCTAATAAAGATAATAAAATTTATTCCAGCTTGCTCCCATTTTTTTACGCAAAAATAGGTCCTTACAAGCTAAATGCAGTAAAATAATTGTTCCGTATTTTATGCCTTAGGATGGCATTTTATAGAAATTATTCCTCATAAGTTCATGGGTCTACTGAATTTAGACTCAATATTTGCCAATATTGTGTTATGGGTAATGTTTAATCCGGTTTAATCGCATAGGAACTCAATTTCTTTTCAATAACATTAACATTATTTATGATTCTGCAATATAATTTTACCTCTAGGAGGGCCTTAATCCGTTTTTGAGAATATACTAATAATAGGCATACCCATTATACGTGATGGGTCGGAATTTTCTGGTTCCTCCGTGTCTCGCGCCCTGCTGTTCTTTTTGTAGTGACTCGCTACCCAACCTTTCCAGATACGTTGAGGAGGATCATTTTTATATAAATATTAATCGGTTAAAATGGTTTAAAGACATGCGTTGGACATATTTTTGAATCTGCGGAATATCCATTAATGACAATAACAAATAAAGAATTTTGAAGACATACCACAAGTTCTGATGGTTGTAATTCCGTAACCGTTCGAAAGTGCACTGAAACCGAGATATTCACGAATATTCGTAAAAATATCATTCTTTGCGTGGCTTTTCCTCTGTGGTGGCGAAATCCGGGGTCGTTAGGGGGTGCAAAATTAGTATGTGTTTTTAGAGGTTCTAATAAAGAGAATAAAATTTATTCCAGCTTGCCTCCATTATTTTACGCAATAAAACACTTGTCGACTGGCCTATATTTATATCAAATCAAGCAACTTATTTTCATGTCCCTCTTCGATTTTGCTCAAATTTCGTATACTTCTAAGTTATACAAAGGTTATACCAAATAAACGGACCCGTATATTTTTGTTTGGCTCTAAAGTGGCCCGTTTACATTGTACAGCTCTCCAAAATAAATCAAATTTGGCTTGTAGAGCCGCCGTGATTTTTTTGTGAAATAGAGATATTGAATAGGCCTTTCCAGTGAGTTTCTTTGTGTAAATAATTAAGGTCACAAAATGGGGGCCCTGATTACATTTTGACTTTGAGTGCCCCTTTTCCAAGAAAGGTATCATTTAAAATTCTTTAAATAATATATTATCTTTACTCTTGGCTACTTGCATACCAAATTTTAGAGTGGTCAAGTTTTTGAATTCAGGCGCGTATAAAGGACTTCATTTCGATAGTCGCGTTGAGGGTTGAACCTTCATCATAACCATACAAGGTTTTGCCATTGCAACTTAACCGTTTGCGAGGATATATAACAATTTAAAGAAGTCTACAAGACTTTCGTAGTGACCTTTGTTAAGCTGGAACCCCCACTTCAACAAAACAAAAAAAATGTATGGAGAGTTTAATTGTTGCTATTGTTTTATAATTTGTTGCCGCAAGCGCGAATTTGTTGCTCTTGCCGTTCTCAAGTTACGGCCATCTGAAAGTGGGGTTCCAGTTTAATATTAAGCTAGCCCCACCAACGGAAACCGATAGAAAAAAAAATCACACCACAATGTGTTACTCTGAAAAATGTGGTTACTTAAGTTATTTTCTCTACCCGTTCTCGAGTTACGGCCATTTGAAACCTTAATATTAAGCTGGCATCCCCACTTTCAAGTGGCCGTAACCCAAGAACGGCAAGATCAACAAATTAGCAACAAAGGGAAGTATGGTTTTTATAATGGTGGGGATGCCAGCTTAATATTAAGGTTTCAAATGGCCGTAACTCGAGAACAATAAGTGTTTGCATAAACAGATATTTCAAGATTTTCGTAAACTGGCAATTACTCGGTTTGACATCGGATAATGTTTAACTTTTTTGCAGCGTAATTTTGGTGGTAGTCCTGATGCACCTATATTAGTGCTTTCATTAATTTATCCTGTTTTTGGCACACCTTTTCAGAATTCATTTGGAAGATGGATCTCCTTATCTAAGGGTACGTACAACCTTGCTACATTTTTCTACAAGGCAAGGATTTATGAACCTACTATTCGGCTATAGAGTTCCATATTCACCTTCTAACTATCTTCAATAAGAAATTAATATTTGTGGTTCCAGTCCCCAAATTGGAGATTTACATAGTCGTTGGAAGTGACCCCGCTGATGAGAACTAAACTGGAGTTTTGGAACTGAAGGCTCGAAACTTTTCTATATAATTTTTTCCTTGTGCCTAATTTTTTTCAAAACTTTGGAATAAATACTAAAAATTGAAATAGCACGCAAAATGGTATTTCTTTTTTACAAATTAGTTGATTAAAGTCAAGAGGTCAAATAAGTATCCTGTATGGACTGTATACCAGCAATATAGAGTATTCACTTTTATTTTACAGAATCTACGGAAGACGATGAAGTGCTGAACGTTTTAGATGATACCCCAACAACCTCTTTTAATAACGTCAGCAATAGTTATAGCAGTAGTGGTAGTAGTAGTAGCAGCAGTAGTTTAAGTAACTCGCCTTTTAATGGATATTTGGACAATATTCAAAAGTAGTATAAATCATTTGTTTAAAATTATCATCTAATTGTATGCCCTTTCTTGCAGGATCGCTAATTATTATAACATGGTCGATTCCATGGCTTTTGAAATTTTAAAAAATGACGGCAAAGCGATTACTGCAAAGAAGCCGTATTCTTGTACAGTTCCAGGTTGCAGTAAGTCTTACAAACACTCCAATGGTATAAGATACCACAAGAAGTTTGGACATTGCTCGTTTGATACGTAAGACCATACACTATTTTTTTAAATTCGTAATTTTCAAATTTATGTAAAAATTTATTTTAGAAAAAGTAAAACAAACCGTAAACAAATGCACTTTCGGAATAGTACAACTTTTAACAATGACTTAAAATATAACTATTTCACTTCTATGTATAAACCTACAGAGGAATTTTCTTTCGACATGGATGCAAGAAATAGAAATATTTCGGAACATGGCTATTCTACACCATATTTTAATAGTCCAATGTTGCCACCATATTTTGTTAAAACTAAAGCTCCTTATTATGGTTAAAATTTGAAAAAAAAGTACCAATTGTTACTTTTTATTAATGTGAAGTTGAAAATAGTAGTATATAGATTGTTTTATTTTAATTTAATTTAAATTTTATTTCACCATTTCAGTCGATACTCAGAAATATATTTCTTTACTTTTGGTGTATTGCGTATAACAAAGTTATGTTTTTGACTTGAAAAATTTATTATAAGAATAAAGTATTTATTGTTAATATAGGGAACCAAGTAAATGCGGTGAAGTTGTAATGTTGATAGTTCAATTTTATTGTATTGAAGGAAGACTTAGGAAGTAATTTTACTGTGATAATAAAGCCAATGTTTAGTGACGTATGTTGTTCACATATATTTTATTATCATAAGTAATTTTTTGTTTAGAGATATTATGTTAAGTTTAGATTTAAAAGTTTATTTTAGTTAGGCTTTGTCTATTGAGACTGTATTTTACAGTATTATTTTCATTTTGGGAATTAATTTGAGAACTTTAAATAATGCAGTTTACACATTATATTCTTACAACTAGCGTTTTAAGTGTACAGTCTTACTTTAAGTTTATATTACAAATACAATGTATGATTTTCAATTTTTCTAGTAAACCAAGCAGTTGGGAACATTTCTATGGCTACTTTATTTTAAGAAGACTTTTTAATATTTACCCATTTGTTTCTGTATTTTCAATTTTTATAAATAAAAATGTGTTATATACATAAATTGCTTTCTTCAAAGAAATCTGATGTGATAATACGTGACTTTCCCAGTTACTACCGTTTCTGAAGTGTCCAAGAGTTCAGTGGGGTTATTCTATGCCCCATTTGATTAACTACCACTTTTGACTCTCAACCTGCACACAAGACAACTTGGCAAATGGCCTAGATAAGGTCATATAACTGGCTTAACTTTGGCAATGAGGCAAATACAACATTTTAACAATATCTGCAAAATCATGAAATGAAGTTTCCTAGTGAAAAGGAGTGAGAGGGTTTTAATTTTTAGATATGTTTTAAGGTTTGGGATCCTAACAAAATATTTCCTTACCAGTCGATCTTAGGACGAAAATGATCGTCATAAATCTTATAGAGAACATAATTTACTACAACTTTTGTTTAAGATATTTCTATATCGCCTAGACAAGAAAATTTGCTGTCAAAAATTAGTACAATACCTATTTTATTTCTTTTAACAGATGGATAGTTCGAAAATAAAAAAAGAACAATTTACAAAAAAAATTACAACAGTGAGGATGAGGACCTACATTAAATTGCTGATGGCTAATTAAGCATTAAAGGTACCAGTAAAAACTATAAAATACCGTTTGGAACCTTACAGTGAGTGAGTTTCATTGGAAACACGGTAAGAAAGTGTGGTTGGGGGTGGGGGCGTATTTTCAGATTTGAGAAGGCAATTTGGAATCCGGCACTGCATTCCATTGGATTTATTGGAAATACGAATGCTCGCCAAAAAATATTTAAAATAATCTACCCGTAAAGATTTTACAAATGCACAAAAGTTATTAAAGACACCTTGTCAATCAAAGTCGTCCATTGATACCTCTGTAAAAAAAAATTCAGCTCGATGAAATTGAAGATTGGTTGAAATTGATACTTTTTCCAATTTTTACAGTTTTTCAATTGATACAGGCATATTATTTGGTGAAAAAATAAAAGAGGTATCAAAGTCGCTCATTTAAAATTTATTATCTAGGTTATTGTTTTAGATATTTTTTTTTATTTACCCAGAATATTTACAATCTGTCTTGAACAATAAGTAAATGAATTGACGATTCCCTAAGGTGACATATTTAAGTGAAATTTGTCACCTGACTGCGCGCATCGGACGCATTTTTAAATTTTGTTATTATGAGGTGTTAAACTTATAATCAAAAAATTTCGAATCGATCCAGTAAAAATTACAAGTCAAATATTCTTTGAGAAGACATTTTTAGGTCAGAGTGTAAGAGTAAAAGATTGAAACATTAACTTAACGGACAAATTTATGTTTTGCAAATGTATAATAATCTTAATAATTTTATAGGAAAGAAAGTATCCTCAAAATATTTTTATACACGTCTAATAAACCATGCGGTGGATAATACAGTCTTAATAGAGTTGACGTAGCGCCTGTCAACAATTCGCATCGTCAATAAGAAAGTCATCATTCGATAGCGTTTCGAACCAAACGTCAATTCATGCAAATGCTTTGCTATAATTTTATATAGGACTGATGGACACTTTTATGCGATCCATAAACTCGTGTCTGCTGTCAACACAAAAACACACACGTGCGGTATTTCAAACCGTGGGAATCAATGCCGTTTGTTTTGCTATCGGACCGCATGTGTCGACATGCCGTCATGTGGTTAACTATTTAACATTGAAGGTATACAAATTTCGCAACATAGAAAGCAAATAAAAACTAGACAAAAACTTATTTTGCTCGAGTCCAGACAGGCACAAAAAAATTGTTATTCTGGATTCATGTGTTGATATATCCCCGACACTTTCGGTTGAAAGAAAGACAAAAGCGTGCCTTCACACTTCGATGAACATCCAATCAGGATGCATATCCCTTCTTTCCAATTTAATGAGGCCCAATTATAAGGGTTTAAATCAATCTTTAAGTGGGAATTATCCTAATTCTGGAATGGGAAAACATATAAAAGGACCTGCATATTGCAATTTCGAGAGAGATTCTGAGTGATTTGAACAGAGTCCCATACCGTCTTCTCGTATAGTCGCGCTGGGTGTAACGCTTCCAAAGCGGAATTAAACACCAAGATCTCACATTTAATTCGAGATTTTTAAATCAACAAAATTCAATTGTGCTAAAAATATTGTGCATTTATGTCCAGGTAAATTATCGAACATTTACTGCCAATTGTTAATAATATCGAGTTATTTCAATTAAATTATCGAACATTTAATGCCAATTGTTAATAATATTCAACCAATATCGCGGGTTTGCGAAGTATTTATCGAACATTTAATACCAATTGTTAATAATATTCAACCAATATCGCGGGTTTGCGAAGTATTTATCGAACATTTAATGCCAATTGTTAATAATATTCAACCAATATCGCGGGTTTGCGAAGTATTTATCGAACATTTAATGCCAATTGTTAATAATATTCAACCAATATCGCGGGTTTGCGAAGTATTTCTCGAACATTTAATACCAATTGTTAATAATATTCAACCAATATCGCGGGTTTGCGAAGTATTTATCGAACATTTAATGCCAATTGTTAATAATATCGAGTTATTTCAATTAAATTATCGAGCTTTAGTCTCGCACTATTTGCCGCTTGGATGTAACTACGTTGCATTTCGTTTTTCTATCGGTATAGTATAAAACAGGTGTTGCATTACGAACACATTTGTGCATTCCAGTAGTTTTTCTTATCGAACACCACCTTTACGTTTCTTATTTACACAGTGCCGACTTTAACTAATTGTAGCTTCGCGGATAATTATTCCAGTGAATTATTTCGTACGGAACCCCCTATTTATCGCGAAACGGAGTGCGTAAACTACCCTGTCATTTCACCACCTTCCGATTTGAAGAGGTTTTGGAAGCTGGTTATCGCACCGACTTCCTGGTATGGTTTAAGACATCGTATTCAGCTCCATCCCGCATTCCGAGGACGATTCTCACTCTTGGAGGACCCGCCAGCGATTTTATCTAGAGGTCGAACCCCAACAACTAAACTAAGTAAGAAACCTTTATATTTTTAAGATTTGTGATGTTAAGTGGTCACCTTGGCCACAGGTTATGTTTATGAACATTCAGTTCAAACCCTGGAAGTCGATCGCAACCTTTGTACATCTTTTGTTGTTAACTAATGTTAGTGTCTATTATTAACGTAACTTTTACTACGCCATTCGAGCGTTCACATTTTAACCAGCAATTTAACATAATGCTTTAGGTTTAACATTGCAGCTAAAGTTTGTTTTTCCCATTGTTGGGAATTTTGGTAATCAATTGCATTGATTAAATTTCATTATCAACTTTGTGAATCATAGTTTTAGATGTTATCGAGTTGCACTTAAGTAACTATTTTTGTGGAGTGCTGTATTCAATACGCACCCCTTTTACGTATGAACTTCATGGGTCATACTTTGCAAATTAGCAGCTTTTATTTTTGTAACAGTAATCGTTTTACGAATATTAATTTTGCAACGGGAACCACTCTGAAAGGTTCCGTCAACTGTATATATTTATTTTTATACGATACATGTAAATTTGATAGTATCTTGTGTAAATTTTGTCAACTCCCCCCCCCGATATTATTTTATTCATTACACTTTTGTTATTTCCCAACTGTGTGTTTTATTATTATTGTGTTAGTGTTTATTTAGCTATTTTCACCAACGGAAAGTTCGCCTCCTGTAAAGGTAAGGTCATTGAGCGAGGCTTTTCCGGAGTGAGAATTCGCAGTAAGATCATCAAGTTGTCGCGTACCAGCTTGGAAGGTGTGATAACCAGTCCCCTTCAAAAAGATTCAGTTCTTCGTATGCGTGGCGCCCATTTAAACTCCCTCGTGTATATTAACCCCACCGATTTTGACTTACCTCCCCCCCCCGTGTAAATTATTCACACCGATTTTGACCATTTTTAGAATCGCGATCGAGGATTGCCCGGTCGTCGATTGGAAACACACGCTTCGCGACGTGCCGTCACACGACCCTTTTTATTCCTTTCACTAACCCACCCCTTCGCGACTTTGAGCTAGTCACCCTTTATCTACCTGTTGGAAAGGTGTCGTGGATGCAAAACGTGTTGTAACAAATTCCAGTGGTTTCCACCCTTATGATATTAATTCACATGAATTCAGTTTTGTACAGGGTAATTAAGTTGTACCATCGAGTATCTTCAATGTTTAAGCCTGCTTCTTAAGTCTTGAGGTTTAAGTCTTCTCAGTCTGCGCTTGTCTTCCCTGAGTTGGTTTTCCATCAAGTCCATTGCTAGTTTGTTTGGATGTGCACTAAGTCTGTTTTTATATTTATCGCTGAAGGAGACAATTTCCTCCCTCACCGTAGGTATAGCCAGATCTTTTCATATGATCTCGTTTGTAACGAACCATGGTGCGTCGACCAGGTTTCTGAGCATCTTTGATTGAAATCGTTCGAGTATATCTATATTGGAGTTGGATGCAGTGCCCCAGAGCTGTATAGCGTACGTCCAGATGGGTTTGATTATTGCTTTGTATATTAATAACTTGTCTTACCGACTCTTACCGTCGAGTCTCTACCTATCATCCAATACATTTTATAAAATTGTATATTTAGTTTTTTTCTTTTCGTCCATATATGTGTTTTCCGGGTTAGGCGCCGGTCCAGGTGCATGCCCAGGTACTTTACAGTTTCTGTCTGTGGGATCCGTTTTTTGTTCAGGGTCACTGGAGGACAACTCTCCTTGCGCAGTTTAAACGTAACGTGTGCGGACTTTGTCTCGTTTGCTTTTATTCTCCAAGTCTTTAACCATTTTTCTATTCTGTGTAGGTTTATTTGTGTTAGCTCAGATGCAAATATGGGGTTGGTGTGTGATGTCATGATGCCCGTATCATCCGCAAACGTGGCCGTAGTGTTTTGTTCCATTGTTGGTAATGAGGTGTAGAGTAGGTACAAGGTCGGCCCCAGGACGCTACCCTGCGGTACTCCAGCCTCAACTGGATAAATTTCTGTGTATGCTTCTTGATATCTGACAAGAAAGTGTCTATTGCTGATGTAGGATTTAATTAGTTGATATAAATCGTATGGGAGCATCTTTTTTAGTTTATGTAGCAATTCTTGGTGCCAGACCTTGTCGAATACCTGTGACACATCCATGAACACCGCTGAGCAATATTTTCTCTCTTCTAGATCCGTATTGATTTTTTCGACTAATCTATGGACTTGCTCTATGATGGTAGAGTGTTTCTCTCTAAACCCAAATTGGTGATCGGGTATGAGTTGTTTAGTTTGAAGGATTGTCTTCAAACGTTTTGACAGTAGTTTTTCAAACGCCTTCGATAATACTGGGAGCAGACTTATAGGTCTATAAGACGTCACCTCCTCTGGATTTTTACCCGGTTTTGGGATTCTGAACATTTGATGTCAGTAAGTAGGAGTATTATAGTTGAGCACCAACATGGATTCTTCCCTGGTCGTTCGACTTCGTCCAACTTGATTTCTTTCACGTCTTTTTGCCTTGATGCTTTCGAGAGTGGTTTGCAGGTAGATGCTGTCTACACTGACTTCTCGAAGGCTTTCGATCGTGTTTCCCATGCTGCTCTTCTGGCAAAGATTCAGTCACTTGGTTTTTGCTCGATCATCGTGGATTGGCTTCGCAGTTATCTGGTGGGTAGAACTCAGAGGGTCAGAGTTGGGGATTTCCTTTCTCCCGATATTCTGGTGTCCTCTGGTGTGCCCCAGGGATCTCACTGTGGCCCTATTCTGTTTTTGTTATTTATTAATGATATTGGTGAATTTCTGACGAACTCTTCGTGCTTGTTGTTTGCTGATGACTTGAAGCTGTTTAAGGCCATTGGTTCGGTCAGTGATTGCTTGCAGTTGCAGAATGACATTGATGTCCTGATTGAGTGGTGTGGACTGAACAATCTGGATTTGAATTTCGGCAAGTGCTCGGTGATCTCTTTTTCAAGAAAGAATGTGTTGTCATTCGCATATAAGCTGTGTGACAGTGTGTTTAATCGTGTCTCAGTTGTTAATGACCTTGGCGTTCATCTGGATGCGGGTTTGACCTTCAATCATCACATTCGGCTTGTTTGTGGTAAGGCTTTTCGCATGCTTGGGTTCATCCGGCGGCAGTCCCGGGGTTTCTCGCCGTCTACTTTGAAGTTGCTATACTTTTCGTTGGTCCGCTCTCAGTTGGAGTATGCGTGTAGTGTATGGTCGCCCTATTATCGTGCCCAGATCGATCGTCTTGAGCGTGTTCAGCACAAGTTTTTTAAATTTCTGCACTATGTACTTGGTCGTCCTAAAGAGGATTTCTCTGACGTGACCTACCTTAACTTCTGTGTGACTAAGTCTCTGGCGATCAGACGATCTGTGGCCGATCTTTGTTTTCTTCATGGCCTGATGAGTGGGAGGATTGACTGCAATGCACTGCGCAAGCTTTTCTGTTTTAGGAGTCCAGTTAGATTCACGAGGTCTACATGGATATTTCAAATGGGTCATCACTCTACTAATTATGGTCGCCATAGTCCAGTGGTCAGGATGGCCGAATTGGCCAATACTGCAAGTGTGGACCCTAACTTCAATTTGTTTAATCCATCGGTTTCAGTATTCAAGAGGAGCTTGTGGTTGATGTTTTAGTGTTTGTCTTTATTATTGTTGTTTTATATCATTATTACCTTTAATGTGTTTTATAGCTTTTAGTTTTTGTGTAAACAGCACGTGGTTAATAGTTATTATTTGTTTTGTTAATTACTTATGTGTTTATTGTATATATTTTTTTTTATTGTTGTTTTAGTATGTATTTTTTGTAAAGAGGTACATCCGTTAATTGAATAAATAAATAAATAAATATCATTATTATTTCTGCTACTTTCCATTGAAAGATAGTTTGAAAGTTTTAGTAAAGAAATAGTTTTAAAAAAGTTGTCAATCGCGAAAACACTTTCAAAACGATCAAACTCGCCCCATTTTATTAACTATTTTTATCGTCATGTTGAAAAAAGTCGAAAGATCATTAAAAGCAGTGAATGTCTATTTTGACAAAGACTCGCTCGACTACGACGAAAAAATAGAAGTTGAACTTCGACATTTTTTCACAGAAAATGACGGTGGTCACATTGTTGATACCGAAACAACCGAGATTGACGATATAAACGCTATTGAAAACGCACAAATGACATCCCCCACTTCTTCTTCAAAATCTTTCATACCACGTCGTATAATGCCGAAAAAAGAAGGAAATCGTTAATTTGTATTCAGATAATAAATATTTTTCCTAAAAATCTATACATTTAATTAAAAATCAATAAATAAAGATTGGGCTTCGCGTAGCTTTCATCAATTTTAGACGATCGTTACTAGATGGAAGTAAGAATCTAATGTAAAATATGTATAGACATTTTTTGAAGAAAATTTAATTGCTTTTAATTTTGTATATAACAATTTTTGTCGTTAAGTTGAAACAAAGGCGAGAAATCGGTGAAAAACTGATTTTTGTCCCCTTCCCCACACAGAAGAAAGTGACGCCGATCTCGTTGGAGGAGGGAAAGTTCAGGGCTACTTAATTACACCCTTAGGAACTATTATATGAAAAAAACATCTAATAGTTCGAATTTTGTCTACTTCAAAATACTTGGCACCTGGTCGGTTTTGGCAGAGAATTAAACAATTTCTATATTAACTATCTTTTTAATTAAGTTAATATTTTATGAGGTATATGCAAAAAATCTAAAAAGTGGGTAATTTTCCATGATGGAGGGAAGCACCTCACCTTCAAATTTTTGGGGACTTTTACACGTTAATCAGTAAGACTACACGAACATTTCCAGCAATTTTCAAAACATTTAGAATTATATTTTCCTATTTTCCTTCTCTGACTGCACTAAATCAGTTACTTCTGTAGCCAAACTACAGAGGTCCACTTTTACAAAAAGAAATTCTATAATTTGTGTTTCCATACACAAGCTTAATAAATTCTTTATTATTTAATAACTTAAACATATAAATAATTCTTTTTATTTATAATTTTATTTATCACATTAAAAATCGATTAATTGAAATCTTACACATTTGTGTCAATTACCTATTTGTAAAAATATTTTTAATATACATGCAACATACAGCTTTATAGAAAAAATGGAAAGAAACAACACTTGGAACCTCTTAGTAAAAAATACATTAAATTGTTTAACTTGTTATACGTATTATAACATATTTTTGATATACTTATCTAAAACACAGAATGTTTTTGATTTAACAATATAAAAATATACTAACTAATTTATTTTCAAAATAATTTATAAACTTACAATGAATCAGTTTTACCAACATCACGTTGCAATAAACTTGATGTACACATACTACGATTTACATTCATAACAATGTAATATAGTTTTAATTGGCAACATTTAATTAAAATTACTCGATATAATACAGACTTTCAGTGAATATTTACACAATATTATTTGCTAGTATTAACTTCAGTTGTATTCAAGTTTTTAAGTGGGTACTTTAAGTTTGCAATGAACTAAAAAAGAACTTGTAAGTAAAAAAATCATCGTGAGATAAATTAGATTTTCCACTTTATAACGAAAGATAAAGTTTCAAAACTTTCAATGCTAGTAGTATCGTAAGTCAAAATCTATTGATAAGAGCCATGTTTTTAAATTAAATATTGATTTTTCTAAATTAAAGGTGAAATAAAAAATTAAAGCTTTCATTTTGTGCTTTTGATAACTTATAGAATTTACTGCAACCGACAAAGAAGTCGATAGATTTTAACAAATTAAATTTGAATTTCAAATATATTCACCTATTAAATCGAAGTAAGACTGCATTTCCAGACGTACACAAAACAGTGTTACGAACAAGAAGCATATTGAATTGAAAGGATTGCGAATCTAATAATGTAGTCAGATACCGATGGAAATGTTAACTAAATTAAGATTGCCATTTTATAAATTGTGATCACGTTTTTGTAAAAAAGTTTCGCTTTGTCTTGTCACAATTTTATTGTACTTTATGGGATGAGATGTGCAAAATTATCTTTTCTAACTAAGAAATTGGCTATATAAATTATGATTTTTGTGACAACAATGAAAATACAGTAGAAGTCGAGTTATTCGAATTGAATCCTCTAGTATCAAAACCCACTAAATCCACTTTCATAGATTTTGCAAAAGTGGACTTTGAAAATTAACTTAAATGGATTTAGTGGCGTTTGAATCTCAACCCATTTTTTAAAGTACGTCTTAGGTGAATTTTAGAGGGTTTTGTAAACATATGAATATACAATTCGGTATAGAATTTTATAAAGAACATTTTGATTTATGCAACTTAATTTAAATTAAAAATGGATTTAGTGGGTTTTGATACTAGAGGATTCAATTTATGGAAACTTATTGTGTTGCTGGGTTTTTTTTCGTCAAGAAAATACATCTGAGAGTTTTTTGAAAAATTGCACTACGACATGATTTTATAAAATATAAAATTGACAATTTATAACATTTATCTTAAAGCTAGAAATTTTCACGAAAATTTTCAACTATTTTCCAATACCCTATTTAAGCTTTTCGTGAAAATAACATAATTTTAAAATTAGAACAGTCGAGTTGTGCAGATTTAGAATTTTAAGTAGAAATTAACCTACTAACTAATTAGGCTTAAATAAATAATCCCTATTATTTAGTTAATTTTTTTCCATTAAGATGCAATCAAAGTCACATCTATTTATTTATCACGTCAATTTAAAAGTTACAAACTTCCTTGTTTGCATTCAAAAATGTGTCACTTTCGGTGATCGAGGTAATTTATCAAGAGCGTTATACTCTTGTTTTCATTTTCTCTCTAAACGCTTTAAAAATATGTCACGCACATGCGAGTAGATGGTAGTATATTAAATTTTTTTTCCTTCCTACAACTTCCATTTAAGAAAATTATAATTCGAATATTGTTTGTAATCTTGGAGACCGTTCCAGCTAAGATATCTCATTATTGACTTGTTTCAAATATTCAGCTAATTCGGTGCTGTTAAATTCCCCTTCTCCTAAATCTTTAAGACTAGAATTGCTTATTGTGCCAACACTGTCACTACTGTTTTGTTTTAAAGATTTGCATCTGGGGTGTAGATTTGGCTTAGTGAATAATTTAAACATTCGGTAATTGAGTATACTGTTTTTCTGGTTATTTAAGTATGTTCTTGGCTGTAATTTTTGGCTGAAGTACTGAGAGTGGCTGGTAATTAATTTACCAATTTTGCGATTATCGTTGTGAACCTCAGTCGTAAGGCTTGAGCTTATAGTAGTAGCTATAGTAGCTTGACTAGATTCCGATCTTAGTCGCGATCGAAAGACTCTTTTTTGTGTAGCTTTTGATAAAGCCGTTTCTTCAGATGTCTGCTCCTTTGGCAAATGGTTAGAACCAATTCTTTTTATCGATAAATTGTTTGGTTGTAGCGCGTTTGACGTCTGGCAGTTTCTGAACGACTGAGGGTGCCTTAATAAAGAAGAATATCTTGTTGTTTCTCGTAAGTTGTTCTTGGAATTGCATATTTGGGAAAATGTGGTCTGTAACAAAAAAATTGTATTAATAGTCAGCACAATAATAATGTCTAACATTTATTAAAGTAGGAATGGATACTGATAAACAGGGTTCGAAAAAAATGATATGACTATACGTGTAAGTAGTAAGAAGGCCCCAAATACCTTCGATTCATAAGAGATAAATTGTTATGTTAAACTAAGTCGTAGCGAGCCAAAGGCGAGCTATGACTTTTTCTTGATGAGGTTACATCATCATTTTTGAACTACATTTCTTCATTATTAATCTTTGTGAAACTTTGCATTATCATTACTACGTAATTTAGTGGTTTGTTAATTGGTTTAATAGTTTTAAAGAAATTACATTTAAAAAATTTCAATTATTATAGCACATATTCTATTATTAGCGCTAGCAGGAACCAATTAAATAAAGGCACTTCAAAGTGATCACTACTTTCAAGTTTCTTGGGCGCTAATTTGATACTGCACAAGTTTGAAAATTAGCTCTATCTTATAATAACTTAAATAGTTGTTGATTTAAGGTCTTTCTGTTGCTGTACAGACTGTTTAGGGAAATATTTAAAATTTTACTATTTATTATTCAATGTTCCATGCACGCAAAAATATTTTTCTATTTTTATTTTAAACCGTCTAGTTTAAATTTTAATTAAATTAAGTTTAAACACCGAAAATTTGAAGATAATTCAGCGGCTAGGTTTTTAGATAAAACATGTAAATGATTCAATAATCAATCGTACGAAATGCGTGAATAGCAAATCCAAAACGACTTGCCAATATCGCACGATTGTGATGCTGCATTTTGAAAGAATTTTCTTTTAATATTGCTATGAATAAACAAGTTTTGGTATCAATATCCTTTTTAAACGAATTTTGAATCAACATTTTCGATGTCATTTTACCATATTGGTGTACAGCGTTGCTACGATCGTTTGGACAGTCAAGAAAATCTGTAGATTGCTAGCAGAAATCAGCTGTCAGCAAGTAAGTTAATATCACATTTGTACAGTTGGGCTCAAATAAATTGGCACTTACGTCTTTCATTTTAATATAACTTTATTTCTTTACTACAATTTGAATTATCTGTCAATGTCATAATGTTGGGCTACGTAATAAAAATTCTTTATAAGGGAGCTTTATTATAAACACCTTTTCATGGAATTATTATTTACTGATTATTAAATAAACTGCTGACAAGAAAGATGTTAATAACGAATAAATATATTAATTAAATAAATTGCTCATTTATTCAACCTTTAACCTCAAAATTATACTCGTTGAATTTAATTTCCATACGTGAGTCAATTATATTTTTTGTTTCAATGTACGTACAGTACAAGTTGCCACATACTAATTTTACATTGCTATGGATTATTAATGCATAATACGGTAAAGTACAACTTTTGTTAGTCTTGACCAAAAAGACATGCAGATATTTTTGTTCTATTTTAAATAAAGCTAAGCAACGTCCTAAATTATATGCAGGATGTCTTTTCTTAATCAGAAATTCGTGCCCAACTTTACATATTAGTTTTTGTTTTAAACGTTTTTCTCTCATAGATGGAGTATTTCATGTATTTTGTCATAACCCAAAAAAATAATGTTGTATTTTTTATCTGGACTGTACCGGCAGAACTACCTTAAGTTGATTTAATATTACTTTGCATAAGTATAATGCTTTCAAAGTTTATAATTTCAAATTCGTTTATTAAGTTAGCATGTGTGATAAATTAATTATTGCAGTCGACTAGGACCTTGCAAGTTATATCAGCTTGAAAACATGTTGTTGAACAGTTAACTAAATTTCCAAGAAGTGCCTTTTTTTTTAATTAATTCTATGAGTGTTTATAATCTGTTTATACAAAACAATAAGTAAACGGTATGACTACAACAAAATACATGACATGTAGAGGAGTACCTCATTAGGCACCCTCTTCCCAATTTAAACTTAAAATTATTTTGACAACATAGAATTTAAATGATATACTTCATTCAACTTAGTAAAATCTAGTACCTAACTGCACTTGTGTTATTTAAAGATATGATCAGTTTGATTGATTATGGATTAGGTGCCTGGCAGTGCCAAAAAGATTACATATTATTAGTAACTAACTTTTGCAATATTTTGTTTGTCTTATTTTGAAAATAACTAATTTAGATTTGAATGCGTAAATTTTCTATCAAATAGAAAATACATGCCAAAATCGAACACAATTCAATAAACCGATGTAAGTACTTGTTGGCTCGAAATGTCTAGAATTCTCTTCTCCATCATTGTCATGCGGAATTGACTTCAAATTGTAGGTCCTGCATAAAGAGTCAGTAAATTTAGCGAGTACCGCATTCTAAAATACGATAGCCATGTTTTATTCTGTCAACTACACTCCTCATAAGAAACAATACGACTTTATTTTTCAACTTTTCTGTATTAATTACTCTTGCCAGGAAGTTAATGAGAAATAATGAACTGTGTTATATTTTTATTATAAATCTTTGATGTTTGGTATAAACAACTTAAGTCAAAAATTACCGTTTCTGGGTTACTGTAGTAAAACAATTCTATTTTTTCCCCTCTTTCTAATGGTATAAAGAACTTATATCAAATCACAAAAATAAGAGTGTGAGTGTGAAAATATTATAAACTTTTTTCGAAATTTATCTTTTTTAAACGGTAAAAACAACTTAATTTGCTTCGACTGTAAACTTGTGTTTTTTGACTTAAGTTGTTTATACCAAACATCAAAGAAATTATATTTGTAATACGATGAATTTGGTTGAACATGACTGCCATTTCGGCATTTCTGGGATGAAAGGAATGCGGTACTTTCTAAATCTACTGGCTCTGCTCCATAATCAATAAGGGCCGAGGAAAAGGATATGGCAGAGAAGGAGGCTGATCCAAAAATGGGTAATTAATTACCTGCATGTTCAATTCAGCATTTACTTATAAACACGATAATTTGAAAAATAGAAAAGAATGCGCAAGCAAATACCTGGTAGCTTATAAATTACGTAAAGAATTGTTTCTGTGCGAACCACGAATACAGTTTTTTCCCCAGGACAAAGACAGACAAGCAGAAAGTATATCAGGTTGTGTTTAGGAAAAAAGACAATTCTCTGCAATGCATCTAGGTACAAGAAAGCATTATTATTTTTAGTCATGGAGAAAAAAATAAATTGGTCACCAAGCCACAGTCTAATAACACGAGATGGGTAAATGCATCATAACACCGTGTGATGGATAACACAAACGAGATACGGAATAGCACCTATTATCACTAGGAAGGAGGTCTGTGGCGGTTTATATTCCAAGTATTAATTTGATCTATACTTTCGATTTCTCAATTTTATCGATTAGATTTCAGTAAACAATACAATTTACGTGTTTAAATTAATTTTTACGTGTAAAAATTTAAATTATTAGTTTGTAAAAAATGTATTTAAAAACATTTTATTTCTTATTATTATCATAACTTACAATAATTTTATTCAAATGAGACAAATTTTAGGTAATTTCTAGGACATCTTCCGATTCAATATTATAAATATTTATAATACCAGATTAACTAATATTAAATTACATTTAATGTTTATAGCTTAGAATTCCGTAATTTTTCTTACTTTCATAAATTTTTATTAAAGTTCAAAGTTAATAAATAATATCCCTCAATCCAAAAAATTTGCTATGTAGTAACTAGGTACTGCATAAAAAGTAAACAGTATTACTTGCATTTAACGTTTAATTTGATACAGTTTGCAATAAACTTTGATTGTTATTTATTTTAGCTTCTATTATTTCTGTTTTTATGACTACCGTTTGGCAGTTTTTGATTATTTATTTTATCTGTATAAAATAGGTAGGTACATTAAATTAACATTTTATGTGTGATATTCAAATATGTGTTAAAAATTCGTAACAGTAATATTATATTTTATTATTAGGTCAATCATATTACATGACGGGGCTTATCCCTTAGATAAAGGATTAACCTTCCAATTACATTAGTCTTTCCAAGTTGGAACTACCATGAAGGTCTTTGGATTAATGAAGGGTTTAATTTTATTGCAAAAATTATCGCGGATTAAAAGGTAATTAAAAATCTTAGAAACAAAGAACACTGCACTTTGTTTTATTTTGAAATAGAAACAAATATCTCGAAAACTGCAATATGATAATAAACTATACTTTAAATCAGTTGTTTAGCTAGCACGCGTCGTCAAACCTGAAAATCTTTGATTTAGTAATTTATTTGATGTTGCGTTGGTAATTTTTTTCATCCATCTAGAATGGAATTAAAAATTGTCACCTGACTGCGCGCATCGAACGCATTTTTAAATTTTGTTATTATGAGGTGTTATACTTATAATAAAAATTTCGAATAGATCCGGTAAAAATTACAAGTCTAATATTCTTTGTGAAGACATTTTTAGGTCGGAGTATATAACCAAAAGATTGAAACATTAACTTAACGGACAAATTTATGTTTTGCAAATGTATAATAATCTTACTAGTTTTATGGGAAAGAAAGTATTCCCAAAATATTTTGATACACGTCTAATAAACCATGCGGTAGATAATACAGTTTTAATAGAGTTGACGTAGCGCCTACTGTCAACAATTCGCATCGTCAATAAGAAAGTCACCATTCGATAGCATTTCGAACCAAACGTCAATTCATGCAAATGCTTTGCTATAATTTTATATAGGACTGATGGACACTTTTATGCGATCCATAAACTCGTGTTTGCTGTCGAAACAAAAACACACACGTGCGGTATTTCAAACCGTGTGAATCAATGCCCTTTGTTTTGTTATCTTAAACATGTGCCGACAGGCAACCAAATGTGCTAGCATTTAACATGGAAAGGATACGAATTTCGAAATATCGAAGGCGAATAAAAACTAGACAAAAACTTATTTTGCTCGACCCCAGACAGGTACAAAAAATTGTTATTCTGGATTCATGTGCTGATATATCCCCGACACTTTCGATTGAAAGAGAGACAAAAGCGTGCTTTCACACTTCGATGAACGTCCAATTGGGATGCATATCCCTTCTTTCCAATGTAATGAGATCCAATTATAAGGGCTTAAATCAATCGTTAAGTGGGAATTATTCTAATTTTGGGAAGGGAAAACATATAAAAGGACCTGCATATTGCAATTTAGGAGAGATTCAGAAAGATTCTGAGTGATTTTGACAGAATCCCATACCGTCTTCTCGTATAGTCGCGCTGGGTGTAACGCTTCAAAAGCGGAATTAAACACCAAGATCTCACATTTAATTCGAGATTTTTAAATCAATAAAATTCAGTTGTGCTTAAAATTATTGTGCGTTCAGGTCCAGGTAAATTATCGAACATTCACCGCCAATTTGTTTATAACTTTTAAAATAATATCGAGTTATTTCAATTAAATTATCGAACATTCACCGCCAATTTGTTTATAACTTTTAATAATATCGCGGGTTTGCGAAGTATCTATCGAACATTTAATGCCAATTGTTAATAATATCGAGAGATTGCGAAGTATTTATCGAACATTTAATGCCAATTGTTAATAATATTCAACCAATATCGCGGGTTTGCGAAGTATTTATCGAACATTTAATGCCAATTTTTAATAATATCGAGAGATTGTGAAGTAATTATCGAACATTCACCGCCAATTGTTTATAACTTTTATATAATATCGAGTTATTTCAATTAAATTATCGAACATTCACCGCCAATTTGTTGCTTAGAGGCAACTACGTTGCATTTCTTTTTATCGGTATAATATAAAACAGGTGTTGCATTACGAACACATTTGTGCATTCCAGTAGTTTTTTTTATCGAACACCACATTTACGGTTCTTATTTACACAGTGCCGACTTTAACTAATTGTAGTTTCGCGGATAATTATTCCAGTGAATTATTTCGAACGGAATCCCCTATTTATCGCGAAACACAGTGCGTAAACTACCCTGTCATTTCACCACCTTCCGATTTGAAGAGGTTTTGGAAGCTGGTTATCGCACCGACTTCCTGGTATGGTTCAAGACATCGTATTCAGCTCCATTCCGCATTCCGAGGACGATTCTCACTCTTGGAGGACCTGCCAGCGACTTTATCTAGAGGTCGAACCCCAACAACTAAACTAAGTAAGAAACCTTTATATTTTTAAGATTTGTGATGATAAATGGTCACCTTGGCCACAGGTTATGTTTATGAACATTCAGTTCAAACCCTGGAAGCCGATCGCAACCTTTTGTACATCTTTTGTTGTTAACTAATGTTAGTGTCTATTATTAACGTAATTTTTACTACGCCATTCGGGCGTTCATATTTTAACCAGCAATTTAACATAATACTTTAGGTTTAGCATTGCAGCTAAAGTTTGTTTTCCCCGTTGTTGGGAATTTTGATAATCAATTGCATTGATTAATTTTCATTATCAACTTTGTGAATCATAGTTTTAGATGTTATCAAGTCGCACTTAAGTAACCATTTTTGTGGAGTGCTGTATTCAATACGCACCCCTTTTACGTATGAACTTTCTGGTTCATACTTTGCAAATTGACAGTTTTTGTTTTTGCTACAGTAATCGTTTTACGAACATTAATTTTGCAACGGGAACCACACTGAAAGGTTCCGTCAATTGTATATATTTATTTTTATACGATACATGTAAATTTGATAGTATCTTGTGTAAATTTTGTCAACTCCCCCCTGATATTATTTTATTCATTACATTTTTGTTATTTCCCAACTGTGTGTTTTATTATTATTGTGTTAGTGTTTATTTAGCTATTTTCACCAACGGAAAGTTCGCCTCCTGTAAAGGTAAGGTCATTGAGCGAGGCTTTTCCGGAGTGAGAATTCGCAGTAAGATCATCAAGTTGTCGCGTACCAGCTTGGAAGGTGTGATAACCAGTCCCCTTCAAAAAGATTCATTTCTTCGTATGCGTGGCGCCCATTTAAACTCCCTCGTGTATATTAACCCCACCGATTTTGACTTACCTCCCCCCCCGTGTAAATTATTCACACCGATTTTGACCATTTTTAGAATCGCGATCGAGGATTGCCCGGTCGTCGATTGGAAACACACGCTTCGCGACGTGCCGTCACACGACCCTTTTTATTCCTTTCACCAACCCACCCCTTCGCGACTTTGAGCTAGTCACACTTTATATACCTGTTGGAAAGGTGTCGTGGATGCAAAACGTGTTGTAACAAAATCCAAAAAAAATTCACACATTATTTGTGAAACTTCAAAGAATATTAACTTTTGATGGTGAAACCATAATATTTTACAGATGTGCGAGAACAAATACGAGTAGATTTAACTTCTCGGAGTTGTCTTATTTTTTTGTGGTTTTGAGGTCTTAAAATTGATTTTACCAGAATCTTATTATGTGGATTTTATTGGCGACAAAATTATAATCAAATGTAGACCTTTTCATATTTTTCTTTCCACGAACGTAGAATTTTTTATTAAACTCAGAAACAAACGTTATTCAACCTGTGCGCAATATTAAATAATTTTGCATGCCAATAAAAATTCTACACTAGTCGTATGGAAAAAAACATAAAGGTTTAAAATTGTATATTCCATAAAATTTCTTTCAAATTAATTCTAAGATCACAAAGCAGAAATTATCAAGACTACTCCAAGAAGTCAAATCTTTTTCTTCTTACATTACCTTATATTAAATCAAGGAGTTTTTATTTATGGTAGGGGTACAATTAATAGACAAAGTATTACATTTTTTACAACTTTACTTGTAAAATTAACTTTCTGCTACTTGAGTAACTGATTTTTATCAATGGCTCTCATCTTAGTTTTTTTACGAAGATTCTGAATTGCCAAGTGTTTTTGCCCAAAATTGCGCCTTTGCAAAATTAATTTGACACTTAAGTACATACTTGTACTTAAGTAACGACTATGAATTTGATCGTAAATGATTTTCTTCTCGACCCCGGCCACCCGTCGCTCTCAGCGCCATTTTTGAAAATATGGGGGCAAAAATAAGTTTTTTACAATATCTCCTTTATCATAGGTCCTACGATTAAAATAGTTAAAATCAATATTGTACAGAAGAATATTTGCTACAAGTTTTGCCTGAACTATTATGGTTTTAAGGTTATCGATTAATATTATTGCAGATAAAATTTTTAAAACGCAAGTAAACTATTAAACAGTTTTATTTAAAAAAAAAGATTGTATTATTTTCATTATTAATCCATCTTACTCTCATTTCAATCTGCTCTGTTTTAAAGGTGTAGGTTGACTGATATCTTTTTCTTCAGTATTTCCTTAAATATCGCTAGATTTATCTCTGTCATCTTTACTACATAAAAATAACTTCTTCTTGATCTTCTTTAGAGTTCATTAAAATCTATAACAGGTTTTTGTAACTATTCCCATTGTACCTTATATAATGGAGTACTTTAGGCCCGCTGTTTTTACAAACACAAGCTGCACCGCATCTTGTCTTACATTTCCACGAGATAAATTGGAGCAAAGCCTAAGGATCAGAAGCGTTTGTAATTATGAAAAAAGTAAGTCCATTCTTATTCCTTTTTCAGCACCACTCCTGCGGAATTTTGTGGATGCTATACCAAGACTGAACCTGCACCAAACCTGGACTGTCTTAGCTCATGGCCTATAGCGTGCTGTTTGAATATTTACACACCCAATAAGCGGGGTTTTCTCGACAGTGGGTAGTGATAAATTTGGGATTTCCGGTACTGAAAATAGTAAATGTTGTGTCGTAACCTATAAATGTATGTAAGAACATTATGTTCGCTGCCACTACTTCTTTATACTGAAAACTTGCTGCAAAATACAAGTACGTATTTGGGTAATTTGGGTAATCAATAGACTCATATGCTGAAGATATTTTGATGACTATTGATTATCATAACGTCGGAATCTTCTGTTTTTTGCTTAATCCACAAATTACATATTAGCTCTAAATTGTGCCAAATAAACAATCAAATAAATAAATAAAATGGAATTTAGAATGAAAATCAATCAGTAAATTAGATCCACATGTTTGAAATATTTTTTTAATAATTATCCTCCATATACATACTTTGTTTACCATATTTGGCGACGCACAAGGAGCGTTTATGGATATCAATTAATCAATTTTCGGAAAAGGAGAACGTTGATTTAACCATTTCATAATTTCTTCAAGGTATGCATTTTTGCGAGAAACGCGAGAAGTTCTACTGTCGAAATTCTGTTCTGCTATATTTAAACAAACATCGCAAAACTTTTCTATTTCATTACAAATACCTACTGTGTAAGTGCACCATTCCCAAAAATGCATTTTACAGGAAAGTTCAAATGCTGTCCGTAATTCCACGTCCCTGAGTGAGTACACCAGAGATCTTCATCGTTTGCATGAATGTTTATTCTATAAGCATATCAGAGGTGACTTTCGAGTTCCCCTGTATATAGTTTGATACTGACACTATGGTACGGGAAATGCTGGTGGGTACCGCGCGATGTTGGAGAAAGTTTAATAAGTTTAATTAAGTGTTTAATTAACGAGTTATTTTGGATATGCATGTGAAATGTTATTGGTCATAATCTCTGTGAGATCCAGGTTACAAATGTGTTTGATTAGACTATCAATGTTTATTGCCATTGGAGATTGAGATAATATAGATAAGATAAGTCACATAATTGAATTTTTATCGTTAATTTTTAATTTGTTTGTCATTGTCAGGAGTCTATTGTTGACTCAGTGCTACCTTTTGTAAACTTTGGTTATTGAAGAGATTGTTGTCTAGCCATTTTATTAACATCAATTTTGTACAAGGTGTTGGTTTGAATCTGATAAGTGTTAAATTCGATGTCGCATACCGGTACATTATTCTCTTTCTTTACTTCATTAAACTACTTATTGATACAGCGTTTTATTTTGAAGTGATCATTTGTGTATCCCTTAGTTTAGCTTACCTACGATTCTCGCACACCGTCTCGAATCTGGCAGAAGATAATATTCAGTGATTTCCCTACGTTTGTTTAAACAAACAGGATTTGTTTCACATGACTGGCTTCTGTTGAGGAAGCGGAGGAAAAGAATTACGTGATAAGTTTTCGAGATATTTGAGAAAAAACAAACAGTTCTTCCTTTATAAGAATGTTAATAACTTTTCGGCCTGTGTTAATTTTTTGAAGCAAAATGAATCCTACTTATAGAAACTATAATTATTTGTTATATTTTATGTCTTGTTTTAATTTTAAACAAACGATTTCACATTTTAACACATTTTCTTGCAAATAGAGTTCTGTCATTTGAAATCTCAAACACATTTTTATGATTAAAAGTTTTCTAGTCTGAAGTAGAGCCTGAAAATTGCCAACTGTAGTTTCCATTATCAAAAGCTCCGGTTTATGCGGTAGACTTTATAATGTAAAATTTAAATGGAAGTATAACTGTATTTCACAATAAAAGGACATTTTGAATGAAAATACCGCAAATACATAAACAAAGTTAACAGTGGCACATTATTAATGAAATTATTGGTTATTAATAAAATTACTATTATTTAATTATCGAACACACAAAATACATCAAGTTGTGATGGTAGTACGTTAAATTTAATTGGCATCCAGCTACGAGTACGACAAAAATAATGAGGCAACCAGCGGATAAATATTATAGTTCATATAACCTACCTATGAGTTACAGTTTTTTATTGAGAAGTATTTTAATAGTCTAGACCTACTATACACTATTATATTTATTTGGAAGACCTTGGGCAGGATTGCAATAATAATTATGTTATTTATTTCCAAGAAAAAAGTATCAAGTTGTTCACCTTTTCGATAACTATGTTCTAAATAAGAAGCCCACCTAATATAGCACTAATAATCTGCTTCCAAAGGATGCGATCATCCCACATACTACATTCTATGGACATCAACAAAAATTATTAGAGCTAAACCATGACCATGATTACGGAGTTTCTTTGCGAGTTTTGACCTGGCCGTTTACAAATAATATTTTTCCAACGTTTAATATTGAGAAATAGTAAAAAAAGGGTTATATGAAATTGAATCCAAATTAAGGTATTTCAGAAACAGTATTGTTTAGGGGAAGAATTTAACTTTCATAATTCAGCTATCTTTGTGCTCAAAGAACATATTTAATTTTTTTTAATAGCGCTAACCACAACTTTTCATATAGAATACTTCCCGAGATAACTTAATAAGCAAAAAATTAGCTTGGTATTTTAAAGAGCATATTTAGTACGGAAAATTTTGGAAATTTAAAAAAGAAATATTCTCTAATTGGTTCAAATTTTAATTTCCAGTAATTAAATAATTCAGACAGATTAAAATTCAAGAAGTTAACAAAACTGAGTTTGAAAATTGCTTTAATTTTATTTCAAACTTATACTTGACTTTTCACTTAATTTCATTCAGGAGATAAATTTATGATCACAATATCCTTCTGCTGTTTTCCACGCTAACATATTACGTATTGATGTAACAGTTTGTTCATTACAGTAGAATTCTCATGTTCTTAAATAATTGGTATTTATGGTTGAATTGCTTGATTCGCTTTTCAATAATCATCTAATCTTATTTTAACTGAATAGAATTGAAATGGGGTGTTCCAGTAGAACAGATCTTTGTAAAATGAGAATCGTATTATACCAATATTCATTGAACAAATTTTTTTTTTGTTTTTTTGTTTGTTTTTTCATTGAACAATTATTATTTCTTATCTATTCCCATTTCCTCAGTTTTTGATTTGGCCTGGCCTGAATGTTTTATTTTCACAAATTGTATTATTTTAATAAAAAAAAAATCCCCCTCGTGGGTCCAAAGGCCCAACAACTATGACCAAATATATGTTTATAATCCTCCTGAGTGAATCCGATGAAATTTTATGAAATCCAAACAGTATGCAAATACCAATAAAATACGCTCTCTACTGATGAGTTATTTCCTTTATCGTGAAATGATATTGTTTACTATTTTCTTTTAATATAATTTTATCCCATCTTCCTCGCCATGCAACAAGTGGAAATGTTATGCATTGACTTAAATTATTATATAAAATGGAAATTTAATTTTCCATGCATGCAAAATTCAGTTGACAGATTCTTTATGCGTTTAATATTTTATGCACATCAAGTGCACAGATGCGCTATGTGGAAATGTACAAAACAGCATTTTGAATAAATAGGATAGAAAACCTGTTTATGCCAATAAAATGAAAAATTAACATGTTGCAAATCATAATAAATTGTGTAGGCTTACAACCGTACATTTTGAACTTTAGCATCTGAAAAGCGAAGCAATTTTGTTTTCTTTTGGCTTCATTAGTAGTACCTAGACATTTTTGAAATGTAATTGGTTCTTTTCCGCATAACTGGTTTAGGTTTCTATCTTAATCACACTAGAGCTTAGGAAGCATCAGTTTAAATGTTGTAATTGAAATAGTATAATTAAAAAAGAAATAAACTAAATTAACCGAAAGACAAAAAAGAGAAGCTTGAAAATTGAATCAGCTATTGGAAAACTTTCCAGAGACACATTACTTTCCAAGCACATTCTAAGTCCTTATAGTTTCTATTATAATTGAAATTTTAAAATAAATTTATTAGATATAAACTTTTAAATCAGAAAGCTTAGAAGATCCGAATTTAATTTGGTTCAACTTTTAAAACAATATTAAGGCTTATGTTACTATTTTAAAAGTTAGTCGATTTTCTCGTAAGTGTTTGTAAAATTATTCATGAATTATTTTTATCGATATTGAATGTAGATGGTAGTATCAAATTACGGATAATCACCGACGATTTTCTTCTTCTTTTTTTTTACTATAATGTATAATAAATACATTAATTAAGTATTATAATTATAATTAAGTTATAAATACAATTTATAATAATTACATCATATTTCTAAAAGGTTTCTTTCGTTTTATATGATAAGTCAACAAGGATAACAAGTTGTCCTTCCATGTATTGCATGCACAATTCCTTTTTGTAAAAATTTTTTAAAAAAAGAATACAATAAGCAAATAATATTCTGTCAATCTAAAATTAACCTCAAAGATTATACATAATTAATAAGTTTTAAAATAATTTACCAGGTACAAAAAACTAATAAAAGTTATCAAGGTTTCGGTACTTCCCTGGTATAATCGTTGAAACTTGTTTATTTTAATTTTTATCTCAAAATATGCGCCAATAATTAAAATTCTTGATTTTCATCTTCACATCTATAAATTTTCTGGTTCCGGCATTAGAAAAAGAAACAGCATGTAATTTCTGTAATAATAGTTAATAATTTTATTAATCACAGGTACCATAAATTATTTAGCATCATTCAAGGATGTAATAATTTTATTTAAATGTGACTTCTAAATTACAACTACGATAACTAAAAATTAGTTACTTATACTTTTAAATGTGAATTTTGAACACGTTTTATGGTATTACTTGTTTCAAAAATTATTATAATGTCACATTTTACATGGGCAAAAATTTCTGCGTTTTTTTTAATTAAAAAATTCAGAAATGTGTTAAACCTAATTTTAAATAGTTTGTTAACCTTTTTATTTTATTTTGACATTTTTTAAGTAAAGCATTTTTACTGTTATGATTAACGTCACCAGACAAAATATGATACTGATTTATTCAGTACATTACTGATTTGTAAGGTTACGTTTTTAGCATATATTATAAGAAAATTTCAATTAAAATAAATAGTTTCAATTTTTTTTAACATTCTCTTATTGTTTCATTTTTCCGTTAATTAATTACCATAATTAAATATTTATGTTCGATAATAATTATTAAATGGCAATTATTTTGTTTTAATACCATTTTACTTGCAAATTCAAATTAAATTAAATTTAATTTTAATGTAATAAATTTCTAATCATTTTTTTTGTTCAGCTCGCGTAATAATATTTAACATCTTGTTCTTGATTTTAACATAATTTTAATATTTAATTATGAACTTCGTTTAACAAATTCATTTTGATCCGCATTTATAATTTTCTTCAAGTTATTTTCAACAAACACTTTTCGTTCTAATCTGGAATTTTTTAAACAACTGTAATAAAGGGTGAATAATTTTGATTTGTTAAAAAACACATTAATAATTGAAAAAATTGGAAAATTTTTGGTTTAACATATCGAGCAAATATTTTGTGATTATCAGTGGAACACAACATAATTCAAATGTCCTCCACGGCTCTGTTGGTATGACATCATTCTTTTGCCAAATTTTTCCATTACGTTTTTACATAAATGTGACTCAATGTATGCAATTTCACGTCGAATATTGTTCTTGAGGTTGAAATCGCTTGAAGTTTTTCGACATAGACTTTTCGCTTCAAGTAGTAGCTTTAAAGAAAAAAATCCAATGGCGTCATAACACAAGATCTACGCGGCCAATTGATATCAGCACGTCGAGAAATAACGCGATTTTCGAATTTTTAATGCAATAAAGTTATTGTTTCGCTTCCTGTATGCCATGTTGCCGTCTTATTGAAACCCCATTCCTCGAAATTCATATCAACTAATTTTGGTCAAGGTTCAATTGCTGTGAACGATGATGAACTGAGGTTTTCCGCTCTTTTCTGACACTTTCCTTCACCGTAGCGATATTTTCAGCTGAACGACGACCACAACGAAGGACAAGTGTCTTCACATTACTGACTGAATTAGTTTCCTCAAATCATTTTATTACATAATTGACAATTCCGTTACGAGAAGGTGCACTTCTTCTACTCAAAATTTCACTAACTTTGCGAAATGTAACTGCAAAATTTTTACCAATTTGGCAATGTGTTTTCACAATAACCATACGTTCGTCGATCGCGTAACGTTTCATGATCAAATAGCATTATTTGTAGATGGCGTATGTCAAATATGAGCGCTGTCAAATCTACGCAATACAAAATTACACCTCTTAAGCCCGCATTTCATTTAGGCTTCTAGAAGCCAGCTTCTTCAAGCCCAAAATTTGTAATGCATTGGCTTATATGGAACCGCACTTACTTGAGCTTCTAGAAGCAGGTAATAAAAAGTATCGAATTTCACCAGCCAAGCTGGTAAAATGCTCCACGTGGAGTAGTGTACTTCTAATTGGTTAATATTTAGAATAAGCACTTATTATTGGATAATATAAAATGCTCCACGTGGAGTAGTGTACTTCTAATTGGTTAATATTTATAATAAGCACTTATTATTGGATAATATTTCTATTACGAAAATCTCTTTGCGACTCCACGTGGACGCGTGTAGTTTACCTGATAAAAGATGAATTCTATACCAGGCGGCTTGTGAAGCGAGGAGTTGTAAATTTTTACAACTGAAGCTTCACAAGCCGCTGGTAATTAGATACTTCTACTTATTACATAATAATATGTGTTGTAACACAATTTGGGTTATTCGATGTCATCGTTAATTAGATATTTATACTAATTTTTTAATCATTCCCATAATAAAACGCAATAAAAGAAGGTGATTATTTTTGGATGTTTTTTTTTTAAATAAACTTCACGAAAAAAACCGACCTCCTGTATTGTTGTGCTAAATTAAAAACAGCAAAAATTTTTTAAACGCAATTTATTATTAGTTATTTACCGGGTACTATTTAACTTCTTCTTCTTTAAGTGCCGTGCCTGATTTCAGACGTAGGCGACCTCTCTCCTATGCATGTGTTGTGCGTTTGAAGTATTATCACACACATAGGGGACCTACTGCTTAACGCGGGCTCCGAACCGCGGGAAGTGTATACACTTCATCTCCAGAGAGGCTGTACTATTTAACATTAAAAAATTAAAAAGCAATTTTTTAAAGGTCTCTAAAAATGCTCACACCTATAATCCATTACTACACATTCAAATTTTGTTAAAAAATCGGCATACAATTTTCGCGCTCTAGTTTTCGCTGTAGATTCTTAAGTTTCGGACCTATTAGCGATTTTCTGTACATTATAATATAACTTCTTAATCCACTACGAGCTTTTATATTTTGAACATTAGATTTTGATGTACCGACTTTATCGGTCATGTCCCTTACTGATGTTTGTGTTACGTCGATTTCGGTATTTTCAATTTTTTTGAGAGTTCTCTTTGCGATATTCGCGAATTTTTGCAATGCGTGGAAAAATTTTACGTTGTTTCTCAGCGTATGCTTACAATATTATAAAAATTGTACCCGAAACATGTAATTCAAAGTGCTCGGCTTTTCGTAGAAGGGTGAAGTGGTTCATAATAACTTAAATATAACAAAATAACCGGATAGAAATATTATCCAATAATAAGTGCTTATTCTAAATATTAACCAATTAGAAGTACACTACTCCATGTGGAGCATTTTACCAGCTTGGCTGGTGAAATTCGATACTTTTTATTACCTGCTTCTAGAAGCTCAAGTGAGTGCGGTTCCATATAAGCCAATGCATTACAAATTTTGGGCTTGAAGAAGCTGGCTTCTAGAAGCCTAAATGAAATGCGGGCTTTATACTCGTATTAGAACCGTTAAAGTATTCGAACAATTATATTGAGTAATTCGTATTTTATATCATTAATTTCTATTTATTTCACAAGAGACAAACTGTAACAAACAATGCAAAAACAAGTGCATTAACATGGAGTTATTAGCACTTGACAAAATTAATAATACGAAAGAAATATTAGGGTAATTCCAGCCAAGTGCTAGAATATGATGTATTATTGAACATTTATTTGGAAAGATATGCCTAATTAAAAGAACATAATTTTGCAAATTATATTAAGTGTAGTTTCCTTGTAATTAAATATAATCTGGCTTCTAAGTAATTAATTTCTGCAATATTAAAGTATATAGTAGGTGTAGGAGGTGGATTCGTTGAGGATTGATCTCAGTTCCAATTACTGGGTTCTCAACAAGTTCTTCTACTTGACTCCGTTCCAAATACACAATAAAACATTGATTTCATTTTATGTAATTTTATTTTATTTCTGACTAAGGCATAATAATGTTTAAAACTTGTAAATGATTGATACTTGATGTGCTCTTAAGACGTGCTCAGTACGTCTATTCAATGGGCACGATTAGGATTTAATCAATGGATGTACAAATAAACAAACGTTGGTAGCTTTAGCTATTGTTGTTTTTCTCCTGGTGGTGTTTCTAGAGCTACTTCAAATTACGACATTTGGTTTTATTGTTTTTAATTTATTGTAGGGAAGTGACTGCCCATCTTCCCATTTTTCCAAAATGTTAGTTTTTGTTTGAGGTTGTCCAAATGCATTGATGCCCAAATCGTATTTAGGAATTAGCTGTTTGGTAATTATGATAAGCAAAAGGCCAGTGTGTAATTTTAAAAGGTTTATTTTCTTTTTGCAAGTGTTTTATTTTTATTGAGAAGTTACCAAGACTTTGTTGACTCATTAAATTTTTTTGTAAGTATTGTGTTTTTGGAAGATTTTTTGTTTATTGAAGCTGTACGAAGTTTGTTTTTGTACATCATTAAACTACACCTTTAGCCACCTAGTACATGATTGCCAAGATTATAGGCCGCATAGGGGAGGGAATTGATACCATAAGTGTAGGCCGCAATAGGGAAGATGCATAAATTTTTTTTATAGCGTAGTTGGATCAAAAATAACTAAATATACTAATTAATGCTATTTAATTTATTTATTTTCGTTTTGATAATAATTTAAAAATCCGTCAATTTGAATTGAACGAAACGACCGCGCAATTTGCCACAGAACGTGTGACGTCACAGTTTAAATTTTACATTCATTTATATTATTTTTCTGTGGTTTTGTGCTTTGAAAGTTGAAGTTTGTTAGTGTTAAAAGCTGTTATTTATCATAATTAAATCAATTAAAAACAAGAAAGTTAAAAAAGTACTTTACACGAGTATAGTAAACATGAAAGTGAGGTTATTGTTATTGTGCCGGTGACTTCGTTGCGTTTAAGGTCACATGATTTATTTTAAATTATCATTGAATTTTAAAATGGATTATTTATAACAAAATACAATAAATAGAAGTTATTTTTGCTGATTTGATATTTAATATATAGGATTAATCGGAAAATACTGTTTTAACTAAAATTTTTTTTTCATGCATGTTCCCCATTGTTCAGTCTTTCTTTGATTTTCCCCATGCGAAATATTATGGATCTTCAAAATATTGCCGAGTTTACATAAAGCAAGGTTAGAAGACAATTTAGCAGTTTTTCTTCTTATCTGATCTCTACTATACATAAATAATAACAATTTAAAATTTCAGTTTTCTCGGTGACTGAAAGATATCACCATAAATGAGTGAGTGTTACGGATCTATACCCTTACTGACCGGGTTTCTATTGTAATCAATTCGATTGTAGAAGCGAAGAAATTATCTAGAAACTTTATAAATAAAAGTATGAAAAACAGCACGAGTTACAGTACGGAAATTATGGGTTCGAATCGGGGACTTCACGAAATTTATTATCTTGGCCCTTCGGCGTTAGCTTAACTTCGAGGTAAAAACATTAATTGAAATAAATGATATATAAAACATTAATTAATCATGATGTACAACTTTTTCATAAAAATTTTATTCGACCTGAAAAACTGAGGGAACTTCTGCGAAAGACCCGGTATATCTAATAATTTAATTGAAATGTAGTTTTATTTCATTAATATACGATGTAATAAAAATTGTATTGATTTTATCTTCAGGAAACCTGGTCAGGTCCAGCTATGATGAACATTTTATTGCATTACAATTTCATTTTTGATTTTTTGGAAAATTAGATCAATTTTTGAAACCCTTCAACGAAATTACCAAATGTGCATTCTATGCAATAATTGACTGCTACGAGTCAGACAAGCTGTCTGAGAATGAAGGGATATCAATCAAGGAGAAAACAGGAAATTATTCTTGCGAATCAGGAGATTTCTCATTATTTTATTGTGTTCGATAAGCTTTTCTGAAAAAGATTGATTTTTGATATCGAGCTGATTATGTTTTAGAATTTAGGGTAGTTCAAGAGGATTTGCCAATTAACTATAAACAAACAAGTTTGTTGACGGTGTCTTAAAATAGTTCGAAGTTTACGGTTTTGCCAACAATGTGGAAGACTTACAAGTTGCAGGCATGTCTTATACGCATACGATTTTTCAGGACATTATTTTTATACAATTTAATTTTTTTTTCAGATTTGAGTTCTTTATTTATATAATGTTTCTAGATCATTATACATATACATACTATTATATTAAAAATACAACAGTATCATTTTGTAAACTATAAACTGAAAGAACTGATATGTCTGAAAATACAAAAAAAGTTTAACTCCACTAAAAAACATTCAACGTGGTTGCATTTCCTTAAGTTCGAGGTTACAGTTTATTTTTATTTCTTTGAATTTGAATCTAATGTCTTTATTTTCCAAATAAAAACTAAATAATGGATAACGTATCTATAGAACATTCGTAATATTTATTTACAAAGTTTTTGAAAATACATGAAAACAAAACTATATCAGTTTGAAAAAAATGTAAACTTGAATTTATTAATTCACATTTCAAAACTTGTGGATATGGTGTGCTATCTTTCAGTTTGTACATATTTACTTTGAAAATTGTTGTCGGTTCTAAAAATGAAAACTTATTTTTTTATGAATTCTCTTGTTTACAGATTTAGCACGGTTTCATGCCATGCATTTTTATAGATATTTCGCTGATGTTGATCGAGGGATATGAACAATTGACCTTTGCATATAATTAAAGAATCTTAAGAATGTCGAAGTATACTCCGAATTTTTAAGAAACTTGAATAGAAAACCAATTATTTTAATGCGGTTATTATAAATGTAAATTTTTATAGACGTTTTATTATGAACTTCAAAAGTATCCAAGCAAGAATAATAAAAGTCGTTGAAAGTAATATCTTCTTTTTACACAGAAATTTACAAACGCTTTATTGAAAATTTCCTTCTGTGGGAGGATAACCAACAATTAACACCAAAGAATTTATTTTCCACATGACCGAGATTAAAAAAATGTACTGTTAGAGCAAATAAACAAATGTTTATTTATAGTAACTTTTGTATTTAAACAATTTTGAATGGATTTTCAAATTATTTAAGTAAATATAATGAATTTTTCTCTTGGTAAATGGAGGGCATTGAAAAAATGTCGGTATTTAACGAAAAGCAATTATTGCATGAAATCGAAAAATTCATTTAGAATGAATTAAAAAATTTTTTTTCATGAAACCTGAAAAATACCTTCATTTAAATTGAATCAATTTTTCTAAACGTTTTAAATAAACATAAAGGTAAATTACTGAATATTAACTTATATATTACGCATATCTGCCATTCATTTCCATATATTGCGTATTTTCACTTTCCCACGCATAGATTTAATATTTGGCTTCGCTATAATTTGAAACTCAACAAAAAATTTGAATACAAATTTAGATGTGTACTGGGTATTTTTTAAACACTTTTAAAATATCGACACTATCGAATGACATCGAAAATTTTGTTTATTTACTCCGAATTTGAAAGTTTTTTCAGGAAACCTGAAAAGAACTTTCTTTTAAATTGAATCAATTTTTACCCAATGGGCGAAAACGATATATGAGTTTAAAATGCGATCTTGTTTGTCTGGTCGCGTATAACTTCAAAACCAATGCACCATTTTTGATGCAGTTTTCTGCAAACTTCAGAAAATTCTTTAGGGTAGGATCTTAGTGACTTCATAAAGGATACCCCGATTATAATTCAGTTTTTAGTAGGCGTTAGAACAATAATTTTGTATTCAATATTTACTGTGAATTAAAATTAAAAAAGTTCTCCAACTAATAAAAAAATTATGAAACAAATGAAATAAAAAGTCACAAATAAAAAATGCAAAAAATTGAAAATATATAAAACCAAGGAGACGAATTATAAACATTTTAAGTCAAAAATTGCATTAGAAAGTTTTCATGTTTTTCAATTCGTACTCTGGCCCTGGTTTAATTAAATTCAGAATTTTTAACTTTGTTTTTTTAATTTATTCCATTTCTTTCAATTGTTTCACAATTATTTTGTTAGCCGGAAAACTTCAAAAAAAATGTTTAATTATGTTTTTTTCTAAACATTTTACATAGGTAAACACCAAGGTATATAAAATCTATGTACCATGGGTAAATACAATGGTAAATATGTTAATATTAACTTCTGCACTACGCATAACATATATTGCGTATATTTTCCCACGCATAGATTTAACGTTTTATTTCACTATAATTTTAACTCTAAATTGGCCTCTCCAAACAACAAAAAGGTGTTTAGTAATCCTGTTTACTATTTGATAAATAAATTTTGTATTGTACCTGCTACATTTTTTTTGTGTTGTTGAATTCAGAAAATAACATTCTTTTGATATGATTTTCAATTTTAATGTATAAATACGAACAATGTCAATAATCTTAGCAGAGTAAAAACACGTTTTGTTTTAACATGGAACATGTTTTTATTTCAGTAGTGAAACAACACGTGAACTGCTTCATTTTTTTCATAATAAATACATGGGGCGATTTTTAAACTACCTTGACTTCTGATTTGTTGACGTGATCAGGCAAGACGCCGCGCGTCGCTTGGGAGAAGTTTAGTTACTTTTAATCGAGATTTTGATTACTCGTTAATCCTCAGATTTTTTTGTATTATTTATTGTGGTTAATATTTTAATCAAAATTATTGTCTCAAGATTTTGATGGATTCCTGGTTTGTAGTTTAATTAATTATTATGATTGTAATTATTCACGCAAGTATGCACATCATGATCGATATTTTGATTGTTTTATAATTGAATAAAATAAAATACCTAAAATTGGGAAAAAATATTACAGATTCATATTATTGCACTTATTGGTACTTGAACCCCTTAATACGAAAATTAAATAATATTGATAAACTAATTGCATTAGTTTGATTGCTCTCATGTTGATAATAATAAATTAATATTAGTCTGCTCAATTATGCCTAACATTTTGACTATACCGTTCCAATTTTTTAGCTCGGTTTTAACTTGCAATGTCGACTGGACATTTTTAGTTATTAAGCCCGTCTTACATCAGGTTATTTCTGGCGCCATTTCTTGATCCATATTTCTGGCGCCATTTCTTGGGCCAGAAATGACGCCATTTCTTGATCCAAATATAAAGCCTGTATTATATCAGGCCATTTCATCCGCCATTTCTAGCGCTGATCTTGCGCAGTAGGTAATTTTAGCAAATTACCTGAAACATTTTGTAGGCCAAATATATAGAACCCGTTCTATTTTGAGGCTATTTTCAACGCCATTTACCTGCGAGCGTGCCCAGTAAAATTAAACGAACGTCAAATTGTGAAAAGTTGTGCTACACATAAAAATTGAAATGGATAAAGAAAGCGATTTAATTGCAGAAAATGTGATTGCAGCAAACATAATAGTATTATTTTTTTTACCAAGACAAAAAAATTTTTAAAAAAATTAAATTTTCAATGGTTATTAAATTTTCAAATTTGATTTTTTAATTTCTGTGAAAAACAAAAACATTTGCGATTATTTAAAAATACGTAAATTTTAGTGATAAAAGCAAGTCATTCCTAGCCCTGCATTTGACAATTACTACCTGCCACAGAATCTACCTGCGCATTCAATCTGTACTGCGGCCGCTCACAGGCAAATTGTTCAAAAATAGAGCACGTGTCAGGACATTTCGAGCCAGGACATTTTCCAAGACATTTGCTGTTTTAAACTAGGCAATTTATTTGGCTCAAGAAATGGATCAAGAAATGGCGCCAGAAATAACCTGATGTAAGACGGGCTTTAGGGATTAAATTATGCAGCACTTGGTTGCATCAGATCTTACTGTTGGAATTTGAACACTAAACCTATAGCGGTTCAAATTCTAACCTCTAGAGCAGGGGTTTTGAATAGTTTTCTTTGTCTTTTTCTGGGACTTTCTTATTTCCATTTTTTATATATTGGTATTATAATGCTCTTTCTCCAATCTAAGGGTATACTACTATTTTCTATTAGATATAGATAAGGAACAGATGTGTCATTTCCTTTCCGGAACCGGCAAGTTCATTGCCGATGTTGTCTTCGGATGGTGTTTTTCTGTTTTTGAGCTTCTCACTATTTCCTTTTGTCACTTGAGCTCTTCATTCTCTTTACCTGCAGTCTCGTGCAGCTTTTCCATATTATCTGCCGCATTCTTATGCAATTGGTTAAAATATACCCTCAGTTTTTCTTTTCTATGTTATTAATTTCTTGGTATTCGTTTGTAATTTTCTTCTTATCTCCTAATAGTTTTCACGTCTTTTTTTAGCTCCGTACAGATCTCTCTCCATGCCTTCAGTGAATCTCAACTACAAACTCAATTTCGTACATTTGTGTTTTCTATTTAAATTTTGTATGTGATTTTGATGCGCCTATGTACAGTGCAGGATATTGTAATTGAATTTAGGCATGAGCAAGAGATTCGAGATGAGATACGACAGCGAAGAAGTCGAAAATTTTTGATGTACAACAAAAATAAATTTAATTTTGTATTAAGGGCATTTAAAAAAATAAAATCAAAGATTTAAACTATAATTAAGGTGTTTAAATTAACTTTGCTTAAAATTAACAGTGAAAACGTGAATCTTAGATATTTTAGTGAATTAATGAATAGATTCAAAGTCGCAAGGATGAATATTGTATGAGAGAAGCGGGCGCATGTGGTGTCAAGCAAACAGCTGAAGGAAATATTCAGATAAAATAAAAATAAATTGACAAGCAGTAAAGTTTTAAAATTACATTATTAAAATCACTTCAATTTGGCGAGCCCAACGATAATAAAATTATAAAGTTATAGTTGTAATTAAATTCACTTCAATATATTGTTTGATTTCTTTCGTTTTGGAGGTAAGCCAATCGTTTTTCGTTTACTAGATCTTTTATTTCATCTGTAAACCAAGGTTTCGTGCCATGTATTGCATTTATTTTTCTCTTCTTGTTCCCAAAACTTCTCCTGTTGCAACTTTGATGTTTGTTTTAATCTTCTTCCATCCAACTTCTGTAGTATCTGTAGTTAAAGGGTTAGAGAATATATTGATTTTTAAGCAGTTTTCATAAAGGTGCTTAGTTGAGTCGTCATCCAGTGATTCCATATTCAATCTATGAACGTAGATAAGTATTATCTTCTTTATTGGTTTTAATTTCATACGTAGCTTGTATAGAATCATGTTGTGATCTGATCCTATATTAGGAGATGTTAACGATTTAAAGAAGTCATAACCAGAGAATTCTAACAACGACATATGTATGCACATGTTTCGATCCTGTATGTCGTTGTAGGAATTCTCTGGTTATACCATATTTAAATTGTTAAATTTATTCTCAAACGGTTAAATTGCATTAACCCAACCCAGCATGGTGTTATGATTGAGGTTCAACCTCAACCTGATTTTTGATTTCGGGTGTTCATCCATGTATATTTATGCTGTTGTTTGTGATGGTAGTGAGTGTTGTTTTATGGGTACATAGCTTAATTACTGTATGTCCATGTTTATTAAGTTCGTCTTCATTGAATCGGTGTTTGACTCCATCTATAACTTCGCACCCTCGAGCATTTATATCATAATTGCGTTGATGCTGTTTTTTTAAACTATATAACTTCTGATAGCAGCCTGTTGTAAAACTCTTCTGTCATGGGTTTGGGTCTACTTGTATCAGGGGTGTATACCGAAATTATATATAATATTTCTGCTTGGAGGTTTAATGTGACCATCAATATTCTATCGTTGATGTACCTATTTACATCTTCCAAACTTGATCCAAACTTTTTTGGTGTATTAGCAGACCTACTTCAGAGTGAGGTCGTTCTATTTTCGTTTTTCCACATACAATACGTACAATTTAGCTCAACAGGCCGTGAGGGCCCAAGGCTTCTTCATTCAACCTCTGACCCTTTCTTGAACGCTATGAAGACAAGACCGTGTTATCCATCCATACTCATCCACAGAGCGTTGTTGACCGGAGGGCTGTGCTAAGAAATTTCGCAAGGTCCGCAATTCGAACCCACAATTTCCACATCGTAACTCAACCAGTAATCACACCAAGCCACTGCTGTAGACACATCACTATTTTTCCACAGTACCCCAAAATATAGTTCTGATATCGTGTTGTTCCTTGTCCTTTTTCTTGGTCTCAGATATGGCACAAATATCTATGTCGTATCTATTCAGTAATATTATTATTTCTTGATCACTCTTATTCCAAGATCCTACGTTCCTTTTTCTATTTTCGCGCTTGGGTCGTCATCTTATGCAGCAAACCTGGTTCCGAGGTTTGGTTATCGGTGCCGTGAGCGAGTGTAGAAAAAATAGCATCTTTAATTCGTAGTAAAATTCTTCTTGTGCCTTGTCAGTATTGTCGCACTCATTTCGTTCATCTGCCAAACCCTACTTATACTCGCTACAAGAGCGGCACTTACTCCTAATTAAGTATAATTTTACATTATTTTTGGTATATTTTGTTTAATTAAGTTTTTAAACTCATGTTTACTTTATAATCCTACAGTTTGCTTTGTTTTTTATAACGGTCAAATTTATAAAACATAATTAAATTATATTAAAGCAATATTAGCATTTCTAAAAGTTTTAAATTTGGTATTTACCAGTTAAACTAATTTTCAAGTTTTCTAATTTAATATTTACAAGCACCCACCGCTTACTTTTCGTTAGCAAAAAAGATATTATATTATGATACTTGTGTAGTAGACTTAATCAAATATTTTACAATCTAATTATTGAAAAAAAATAACAAATAAAATAAAGATTGAGTTCATGAGTGGGCAGGTAGAAAGCCTCTTTTTGAAATGCGGTTGTTTAGTGCTTATCCATAAACAAAGAAAAATATGGAATATGTTGCTAATATTCTGCTTCTGACTCAAATATGTGAAAGGAGATATTATGGAATCCAATAGGATTTAATGCTGTTCAAGGTAGTTTTTTACTACTATCAATGCATTTATGGATTCCTTTAGAAATATTTCCTTACAATAAAATTTAAATTTTATGTGTTATACAAAATACGAGTAGGTATATAAAATCCATGGCGATTGTATAATAATAATATTATAAATATTATAAGAAGTTATTTTAGTTTGAAATAATTAATCACAGTTATTCGACATTTTGAAGAATTAATGTCTAAATATCTCCCGCATCTCACCATCACTTTATATTCTTATTATCTCGGAAATTATCTATATTATCTATGTATTTTAGGAATATCACGATAAGGTTTGCAGAAAATTTCAAAAAAACCAAGGAGGGTTTTTATATGTACCAATTTAATATGTCTGCTTCATTACTCCAAGCAGTACTTGGGGTAAGTAGCATAAAATGATTCAATTCATTTCGAAAATTTAACAAAAATCTCCTGCGGTGCTCAATGAAGTACCAGATAACTGTTAATCTCATTAGGTAACACCAATAAAAGTTAATTTGTAAAATAGATTAGATTTACTTTTATATTTGGAAAGTAGATAAAATTCCGCAGATTATCGGTTTTCTTAAAAAATAATAAAATGAACATTAAATTTTCTTTATTTAGCAAATTAACACACACAATAAATTTATCGTGTCACCCATCATTTATTATCTAAGTAAGTAAACTTTTAATGTAGTAAGTGAGTATTAGTATAGTAACAATTATAGTATTATGGTCTATAAATACCTACGCTAATTTAAATAAATTGTAAAATTTCCATGGAACCAATAATTTAAAAACTATAAAATTTAATAATATTGAAACCCACACTCAAAACGTAGGAGAAAATGTTGAAATTATTTCATTAAAATGCATCCGCATATCTCGATAAACATAAAAAAGAAAGCTCTTTCTCTAGAGGTTAGAAGTTGTCAAACTGTTATAAAACTATGTGATCTCCAAAATAAGTAAAAACAACAACATCAAATCTCTGATTCAGCAATTTGGTATTTGTCAATAAAGTTCTGGACAAAAAGGGCGTAAAACCGACTTTACTATTGATAAACCAAATAAATTCTGTCACTTCCCTTCATCAAAATTACTTATAACTTATCCAACAAAGAAAGACCAACGAAAGCATTTTTATAAATCTTAGGTATAAAACTATCTGCAAGATTTATTTAGCACATTTTTTCTAAATATCGTTCCTTTAAAATGTTTAATTAAATGTTAAAATAACATAAAACTGTGAAAAATAAGAAAAATGTTTATTTTCTTATGTCAGAAAATAAAATAAATATTATTCTAGGTCTAACGGTTTTTGTGATAATCAATAAATACATGTTATAAATCTCTAAACGTACAATCCGATATCTTTCCAATTAATTTTTGTTTGATGAGATCTGAGATTTCGACTTGCTTAATTGTAAATTTCCTTGGCACATAGATAGACATAGCTACTGTAAATTGTGTTAACAGTTCAAGAATTTTCAATTTAATCCATGGAATTTTTATATTAGAAAACAATCCAAGAAACATGTAGTTTTTCACCTTGACATTTTGTCAATTGGCCAGATATAATAAAGATGAACCAATCTTAAATCGATGTTCATTCGAGGGCCAAGCTAAGAAATTCCGTGAAGTCTGCGATTCGAACCCACAATTCTCGGTCTGTAACTCAACTAGTAGTCACATCAAGGGGCACTGCTGATTAAAGAAATATTTAAAATATATGTAAAAATTAATTTATGTTTATTATTTTAATATTTATATTATCGACTCTTATGATGTTTAAAAAGAATAATAAATAAATTGGGTTAAATTTGAAATAGTAAATACATCTAATATAAACAGTCACAATTTTAAAAACGAAATTATTAAAAATGTAAATAATCCCAACGAAGGGAAATATTTTCAATTACTATTTTTTTTCATAAATATATTGTAAATATGCTTTTAAAAGTTTTATCAACAATTTTGAACAATAATATAATCAGTGCATAGCGTAGTGCTGATATTTGAGGGAGGATCAGCACGAACGCTTCGAAAATCTCCCTGGCAGCTTAATGCATTTTGCGCGTCATCGCCAGTATTATTAATGTTTTTACTGAATGTCAAAAATGAACGTCAACAGTGAATCCAAAATTCAAAAAGGGGGTGGGCTGGTAACATGCACCTCTGAAACTGCTTAGAAAATGTCCTTGTTTCAGACAAGGAATCCTTGTTTTGCATTCATCCTGTCCGATAGATGTAAATTCAACACAAAAAAACAACAATATTATTTGTATTATCGAACGGTGTCGAATCTCCGCTTTATTTATTATTTATGTGTTTACGATGTTGTCTATTCGTTAGTATAGCAATAATTTACTTTTGTTTAGTTTTTAGACTGAAAATGTTCTAAATGGTAAGGTTTCAACTTTCAACTCTGGTAATAGTAATAAAATAAAATATATTATATGACAGAAATAATAAAAACGACTTCACAAAAAGGTCTGAATAGACGCAGTACAATAGAGTTGCAAAAATGAAAACAAAACAATTTTCTATAATAGGAAAATTTAAAGTGAATAAATTTTGAATTTGCGATGAAAATCGAATTATTCACCAATTATCTAATGAATACATAAAATCCACAAAGTCGATTAGAATAACTGAAAGCTTTCATTTCATTTAACTTTAATTGATTTCTAATTACTAATTAATCAACTGTCACAATGTTTTGCCGTTTAAAACCGCATCATTATAGGTTTTCAATAAATTTTCTTTTATATTTTATTCTCATAAATGAATATCTTATTTGACTTCTTTGTTTTCACAATGCATGAACGGAATTTCAGGAAATTAGTTGAATAAGTTGATTATATTATTATAAAGCACTCTGTTCCATAAAACGTTTTACCTAAATTTACTTTTATAGACAGCACGAACATATTTTTTGCATTTTCCAAGTAGAAATCTTATAGAAAGGAAAATGTTGTTACGTAGTCTGTTAATGCTGCTTGGTTAACGTAGAATGATTTAGCTCACATAAAAGTCATTTCGAGTTGACGGGATGCCTCAATAGAATTCAAGAAATTCTAAACTTGTTAATATCGGAATACACCTATTCGATTTGTTGGTGTTATACAAAATAAATAGAACAAGATTTGTTTATGACTTAATTTAATTTAAAATTTCGTAAATATAATCAGATCATACAAAATTTGTTACTTATTTAATTTATTAATAATCAACACAGCAGTGGTTTGTTGGTTGAGTATGGAGCGGACCAAGATTAAAAAACTTCAATTAACACGAAAGGTAATTTCATGGCGTAATTGCCTAAAAAATTTTATTATACTTGATGGAAACAACAGAAATTACGACACATGTTGTAAACCAAAAAAGGAATTAATTTAATTAAAGCTAATTTTAAAACTTTTCATAATTTTGAAATATGATTTACACGAAAGGCTAAAGTTTAATTATTTTATCAATTACTATACAGTCTGTAAAAATGTAAACTTTTGGACACATTTTAAGACATTTTCAATTAAGGAATTTGATGGATAAGTGAATTGCGAACAAAATTTAAAAAATATTGATTGAAAATAAAATTTTTGAAAGCATAAATTTTGTAGCTGGCTATTTATTATTTAAAAATAATTAAATACCAAAAAGAAATTTACCATTTACAAAAGTATAGAATTAGTAATTAGTTTTATTTAAAAAAAAAGTTCAAACATTCATAAACATACATTAGGCAAGTCAAAGTAAGGTGAGGTTGCACTTGTAAATTCGGCTACAGTGGGTGAATTGCATGGTATGAAAAACTACGTTAACGAAGGCTTTTCTTTACCATGCTCTTAAACCAACATAACCATAAAAGGAAAACTCCGACCACGTTAAAGGTAAGGTTGTTAAATAGAAAATTCATGAATTTTAATGCAAGACTAATTGTCGAGCAGGTGTTAAAATGCGGAAGCAATAGCTGTAGGTCGCTGGTAAATTGAAATCAACACATCAAAATAAATAATTAATTTATTCACAAAGAGGCTACCTGTTGAGTTTGAATGATTACCAATTTCATATACTTTCATGCAGTTCCAATACAATATAAAATTGTCAAAGAACAAACGGATCGGCGTGATTAATTTTAACAAGACGACAATGCAAATATAAAAAATCATAAAAATATCTCTTTGTAATCAAGGGGGTTTGAACCGCAGCCGGGTGTTACGAAAAATTTTCACTTTTCGCAACAACGTTGAATTTATAAATTCAACTTTTAACATCTAGCGACATATTTCGTAGCACCCTGTATAGCGAGCGTGATTGACGGAGATTAAAACTCGCGCATGCTATGATAAGAGGTCATTGGTGGGCGCTCGAACGCTCCGGTCATGTTTGAAAGTGCTGTGAAATGGTTATCAGTTTTTGGTTCAAAATTTTGAAAAGGGATGATTCGATTTTGTGAGGGTTCCCATCCATCAATACGAATGGTTTTTTGGATCTTGCGCTCCAAAACCCTTCATGGGGATGTGACATTCGTGATTTGAGGGATGGTTGATTTTTCCCGGATCGTACATTTTTTGTTGGACCCATGGTCAGTGCTTCCTGTGAAATATTACTTCATTTTCACAATGGTAAGTCACCTAATAATTTTGTTCATTGCTTCGCAGTTACTGGATAATTAATTTAGCCAAATTTTCTTCCGTACACCTGGAGAACGATGACGTTGGAGTTCACCCTTGACCAATTTATGTATTTTTTATGTGTAACATTTTGGTTTCCTTTTTGTCATGCAATTTTTTATTCTTAGAGTGGTCGCCAAGATTGCGATAGCCTTGCAAATTTTATATTCTTGCGGCGAGGTGATATTAGTTTATCTTATCCAGTTCGCATTCGCAAGTGTGAAGTGGATCGAATGTTCAGGTTGATATGTAATAAACTTTTAATTATTAATTATTGATATTTGTGTTTTATTTAATTAACTTGTTCAGGGTATTTATTTCCACTTATAACATCGAATAGCTTATGGTAAAATGCATTGACGAAGGGATTCCAGAATGATCGTAGTACGTTCGAATTTCATATTTGAAATTCTATGGTGAACAATTTTTTGTGTGTTTATTTTTGTTTTTATGTTCTTTTTTTATGAAAGGCTACGATGTTCGACCCATATACAGGGTGCGGCATTTCACCGAGATTGCTGTCTTTTGTTTTTTCATAGGGGATTCGATATGGTTCCACTTTATCGTGGGATTTTTATATAACCATTCGAATGTGCCCTTGGTTTATGTTTGGGAGTGATTTTCGGTGGCAATGTCGTTGCTACTGTGCTTGTTTTGGGTCGGCTAACACCTCTTACATCCGACATCGCGTATATCTTTGCCTTCTGACAATTAACATCCAATTGTCCATTTTAATTGTGTTGTGTTAGCAAAGCTGTTTCCTTGATCTCTCCGGGGTGTTTCTTTCACACGATCCACGACTCTCGCTTCCGCAATAAATGAGCTAGTCTAAAACCTAACACCAGGGCCCCACGCAAAATTAAAGTAGATGGTTTTATCCTTCTGCGTGGACTTAATCTTTTCCGAGCTGACTTCTCATTAGAGCAGTAAGGAAAGATTTTGTTACACTGGCGCCCAACGTGGGGCGCCAGTGCTATGTTTCCCCTCCTTTCCGTTCCTAATGAGAGAACGGTTTGGAAAGGCAAACAAGACCACGCAGAAGTAAAACTCCTACTTATATTCGTGGTAACCCTGATGTTGGTATAAGCTAACTCGCTATAGCCTGGAAGCGAGGGTCGTAAGTCCAATGAAAATTCCACTCTGTGTTGTGCTGAAAAATGCGAGGATACGCTTCGTCGAAAAATAAAACAATGATTAAACAATAACGTTTTAATGAAAATAGAAACGATATCGACAAATACAAACGATTGTGGTAGTGACGTGCAATAAAAATAGTAAGCACGTTAACTGATGGTGACAACGGTACGTCAAAGGTGACACAATACGGGACACCAGAATGGTAGGCCCGTCAATACAAATAATTGACTATGATTGAATGTATCACAATACCACTAGGAAACCCAAACAAGAATATTAAATTTATCTCACCTGAGCTCAAGATGAGTTTACATAATAATAAAGACAGCAATGATCCTTGTATGGAATGCAGTGGTTGATGTTGACTTGCAATGGCTCCCGATCTAGGATCCTCGGACTGTTGTACACCGACGTAATACTCGATGAGCAGGTTTTGACAGGCGGATACGAAGATGGACAGGCGGCACTCCGCTGCGTTGACAGTATGGTACAGGTTGACGATCCAAATAAAACAAAGTGATCGTCCAGTACAATTTGATCACAAAAACTGAAGCCGCGATTGACAATAACAATCGACTTCCAAATGTAAATAAAAGCAGCTGTCAAAATAGTCACCAGACGAATGTTACCAAATAAAATTATGGTTGGTACCAATTTGTACTTCGATAACGAAAATATGATGGTTCGAGATATTTTCCAAAAAATGCTTGAACTGGCTAAAACAAAATAGCTACGCACTGCTTTCACGAAATCCGTAATGACGGTGGAATTACTACTGCGTATCACTAATTTTGCAACGAAAATCGACTGACAAACTATTGATTTACACGCGATCAATAAAAATCGAACTGTCTTGTCGCACTCTCAAGCCAAAGTTAAGTTTTTAACGGCGCGCGTCTATATCCTGTACTATCAAGTACGTTGTAAAAATGAGTAAAGAGATGGCGCTTGGAGTAACAATTTATAATATAAATGTTATGAATTAACATTTGTAACGAAATAAACATATTTTGTTACACGGGTTCAAAGCAAATCCATGCTAATCACTGAGTTTTGAGATTATCTTTCGAAGTGAAAGGAAACAAGAAATTGCCTCTGAAAAGCTCGAATTTTCTAGAAAAGCTAATAAATTACAAAATAAATATAATATTGTACATAGGTATTGAAGCAATCCAATATAACTAGGGTGGTAACATCAAACCACAAATTTAGCAATCAAAAAAATCCTAGCGTTACAAAAGTTCAAAGTTAACTTTTAACGTAAAAAATGAAATTACAGTGACAATTTCGTTCATAATAATTCAACCAATAGGATGTTACAATCTCATCAATTTGAACCAATCATAATCTAGTTCCTTTGACAATACAGACCACGGTGGTGTATTGTTGCGGCAATACGACCACCGTGGTCTGTATTGTCAAATTTCCATAGTAACGATGGAAACTACGTGAACGCATACTATAAATTATTAGTTGTCAGAAAAAATTGAAATTTTATTTACGAAATTGTCAAACGAATTCCACACAATACTATAAAATTGTCGCTTAATTTTTAAACCATGGAATCTTCGTGTTTGTCGCCATTTAAAATCACCATTCGTGCTAAAGCACTCATGGTGATTTTAAGGGCGACAAACACTCAGTTCCAGTTTCAAAAATTATTGCCGACAATTTGATAGTCTCTTGTGGTATTATATATGATAATTTTAAAATCCATTTTGAATATAGTCAGCCGTATATGGCTTGTCCATTTTGTTTTTCTTTATGAAAAAAATAATGATTTTACCGTTTTTGTGTAAATAATATTAAATTATAATAAACCGTTATTTAAAATTGTCATTTATAGCTAATAGTTCCTTATAACATAATAATTCCATATAATGTGACAGATTGTGGTAGGCGAATTTTAATAACATGAAGAAGGCGAATTATAATGTGTTCTAAATTCAAATCTTATTTAGTACTCTCTAAAATCATGCACAATATTAAAGTAGCGCTTCTCAACCTTTTAGAGAATCTTTTTCTAAAAGTTTAGGAACCTCTACTTTACATCACAAGAGTAACTGTAATGTAAAAAAAATTGTAATTTTAATTTTTAACTTTTATAGATGGACAGATTTAAGTTTTTTATTTTTCAAGTTATTAATTGCCAATTAAGTATTTTCAATTTATCTGTTAAAAAAACTCATGATCAACTTTGAGTTTCAAGTTTATCGTGGAAAATATAAAGAAAAAGTAAACGTTGATTAAAAGTTATAAGATTAACTTATTATAAAATTTATTTTAATAAGATGTCAGTATTCTAATAGCTATTAAGAAATCGTTGACGATTAGAAAATGAAAATAATATGCAGTTAGTAAAATCAACGATTACGAGTATTCGGGAAAGTTGAAAATTATTTTCCTTTAAGTTTTATTAGGTTATAAACTTCCATTTGCTGAATGCAATCTTGTAGGGTGCAGAATGTTTAAGAAAATAATTAACATACCGATATTAAATAGATGCAAAAATATTAAAAATATCCTGAATATTTTAAATTCAGGATTAAATTGTTTACTATTAATTAATAATTGTAAAATTGCAAGTGTTAAATTTTGTAGAACGAAGATATAAGTAAACTTTAAATTTAATGTTTTCTTAATAACCACCCAGCAAGTACTTAGAATGAATTAATAATTTAATACTCTTAAAATTCTCACCAACGTAATTGTTTTCCGATATGATGGAAGTTTATTAATGCGTCGAGCACTGAAAAATTACTTTTGAGGGATTGGAAGACGTGGGGAGCGACTTGGAGAGATCTTGAAGATTATAAAATAAGGCCATCTTATGAAGCCAAATTGATAGAGTGCATAATGTTCCCTTTACTGTCTGTAACAACCGCGACCTGAAAAACCTGTCGGGTTATTACCTCGAGCAGCCATTTCAGACAGAAATTCGATTGCTAAATTATCGTTTGATTTAACCCGGAGCTATTAAATCTATGCTATAAGGTTTACTCCTAGCAGTTGATGAAAATTTCTAACTTATACGATTTTCTTATTTTTTATTTGGAAATTGGAGATTCAAATATTATGAGATATATTCATATACCTCATAAACTAGAAGCTATAAACGTCAGGCGCAGCGGAGCCGGCCGTAAGAATTAAGTTGTAGCGATTTTAACTAGTACAGTTTTTCAGTTTCAAAAAGTTTAGGTAATAGAATTAAAATAATTTGGTAAGTATTATAATACGGTATAGCGTGGAGTTTATTTTAATTTCTGCTAAGTGGAGTTAATGGATTAAATTAATCATGTAGGAAAAAAAACGTTCTGCTAAAATTGTGGCTTTAAAATCTAAATAGTTTTTTCAAAGTTTTTTATATTTATTTTACGCAAAAGTTTCATAATGTATAATAAGCCAATTTACTGTTATAAAGTATTTATTGAAGTAAAATAAAATTGTGATTGCTTTGGAATATAAAGTAGGTACTGCTTAAATGTAAAAAAATATTTTATAGATGAATAAAAGTTTTACAAAACGAATTCATTGTTTTAATTTGCATAAAAAGCTGACCTAAATAAACAACCAGCAAAAGAAATAAAATTAATAAATTAAAACAAAACTTCAGCAGAAATAGTATTAATCAGTGGCCGGTTCGGGAGATGGCTTCCCAAACATTTGAAATCTTATATCAACAGTTCAAAAATAGGTTTGTGACAAAATAAATTTGATAATCATAATTATTGATAGCGTTTTACCCATTTCTTAGGTTCGCCGTCTCCATGGAGAGATTCTGCTTGTCCTGGTGGCATTAATGCCCTAAAATATAAAAATAACAATGTTATATAACAATTGTTAACCTAGATTTAGGATATCTGTTGACACCCGACGGTAAATGCTGAGCTATCGGGAATGATTTGTTTTAAAACTACGGGAAAATTGAAAATTTATATTTCAAATTGTTGTAGACTGATTTTAATCATTTAAAAAACCACCAAAACTAAGCGTATATAAGTTTGTGTATTGCAAACTTGACCTTAACAGAATAAAAATTACGACCTCTAGATTGTTATGAAATGGGCTCGAAATGGGCTTCTGAAGAGAAACCGTCTTCGGTTCACTACGACTTAATAAAAATGGGCAGCTAATGTTAATTATGGAGACCATCAAACTGTGCACATTTTTAGGCAATTTTATCTACGAAGTAATTTTTGTTGGCGGTAAATTTCATAAACTTATAAATTAAATGCTTAACCCAAGTGTTACGGCTTGTGTTGCTCCGCTTGTTTGTTGAATAAACATGATGTGTTGAATAAATATTAGATAGAAATAAGATAATAAGATCAACAAGATCAGGAGCAAGTAATATGTTAATGTAAAACTTCCTTTAAGTAGAATTTCAAACAATTAATTCGTAACAGTTGCAAAAATAATACTTTAAGATATTTGGAGAAGTTTATTTGATCAAAATAAGGTTCGATCCCAGTAAAACCATCTATTCAATATATTGGACATTATCAATCTTTTTACGTACACACATCAAGCTATTTGTTGTTTTATTGTTTATTGCTCTTCGATTCTGCAGTTTAGGTTTCCCAGTAAGCAATATCGAGTGAGGCTAGTACTTGAATGGGTGACCACTTGAGTGTACCACGTGTTGGTGTTAAAACATCTAACCAGGTTAGCATCCTACTATGAATAAATAATTCAAGTGTTCAAAGATCTGACAGCGTTAATAGCACACGCCTTGGCACATATAAAATAGAACTGAAGTTCTTAAAATTTATTAACTGCAAAGACCGGGGGCTCTGAAGATATAATGGGTTAATACCCCTCACAATATGGTGATCAGATGGTAAACCATTAAAATATATTTTATGATTCTGTTTTAGTTTTCTTGGTTATCATATGGGGGGCATTCCATACTCACCAGACCCCCGGTATCTATTTTTCATTTAGTGTTGTTGACTTGAGTATTTAACTTGCCAATAAGAAGTTTTAATATTTTTAAGGGGGACACATAGTATGTGTGTTAAAGCTTCGAACGTACAACACCGACAATTTAGTAACAACGAATTACTGTTTAATAAACGACACTACCAAAATTCACGGTTTTATTAAGGACTCTCCCTTAAAATAATTTTAACGACTGCAATTTTACATATGCAAAATGGATCGACAAGAAGTGAAGAGCAAGTCAGAATTTTTAAATTCTCAATTCAAGAAAGTCAATAAATTGAATAAAACCGTTTTTTACATGTAAAACCGAAAGAAAGAACGGAAAGAAAATGGCACGTCCGAAGTTGCGCTTCAAGTGCAAATATATTACAATATTTTTACATCGGTAATTTAGCTTACTATTTAAGTTTGTCACTTATTTTCAAGAAAAGTTTACATAAAATGCTTTTTAAGTGGAATTATAAACGTATCTACTTATTACCGAAATATTGTTCTATACATTCATTATTAGTCAACGCCACTCAGTCTGGAAAACTCTTAAGAGAATAAACTTTCCTCCTATTATATTTTTTGTATATTAAATTTAACGAAATTTATATTCAATAGTGTCTTTATTGCGTAGGTAATAATCGTATTATAAATTATTTACAACGTTAACTCTTAGAATGTATTGTATTAATAATTCTTTAGAAAATTCGCAAAAAGTTTGTTGTTTATAAATCTTCCAAAAATCGTCCAAAAACGTCTTTAATTTTATGTCAGCAAAAAAGTCAGAATATTTTGGTCGTAAACCATCAACTATTCCAACTTTTTATCTGGTGTAAAAATAAAGGAAACACTCAATATGCACTTTCCTTGCGAGGAAGACGCAAGAAAACTATACAATCATGTTGTCTGATACTAAATTGCAATTCAAAATTGAATTCCTTGTCTTTACGATTTCTTAAACCAAAAGTAGGTATTTCTATATTGAATTTAAACTTCAAACTACAGACTAAATTAACGTCGCAATAAAATTTTGGTGTTGTGTAGAAAAAGAAACTTTAAAGGATGTAATTATTTATTTACCTAATTCCAGTGGAATGGAGCATCAATCAAAGAAGCGCAAAAGGCCTACAACAAATCAAAACGAAATAAACTAATTTTTGAATTGGTATTATGTAATATCAATATTACATCTACAATTAATTATTTTTGTACATTTTTGATTTATATTCATGACTACACCTGTTATAAAGAAATGTACGTTCTTCTTGGGTTAACACACTTTCAAGGTTTCTGTTCGCATATATCCTCTTAATATGTTTTGATTAAAATTAGTAACTAAAAATAAGTATAAATTTTAGATCTCGGAGTTAATTTTATATCAAAAGTGTCATAAAGCTCTACTCTAGAATAAATTTTGATAAAAGCCTATCCGAAATTCAATTTTGTTCGTGGATTGACTGATAAAAACAAAGCAAAACAAAAAACTACGTATTATAATTTTTTTATACTTGCGCGCACTTAATCTCTATATATTTTTGTCTCGTGATTTTTGTTATAAAAATAGTACATATTATTTATTGTTATGTTACTGTTTATTTATTTACTTTTACATAAAAATAGGCTGTAATAGTTGTTTTTAGATTTTCCTCTTTATTTATATAATAGGGAACTATTTATATCCTCATTTAAAAATTTAACTTGCAAAAAATTCAATAGGAAATTCAAAATGTTTTCAAATTATATTTGAATAATTGTTATAGTGGAATTGTGCCAATACATCCGGTAAAAATTTAAGTTATTTTGCATCGTGTCAAATGCAGATGTTCAATTTATACCAAAATCGAAAAAAAAAAACGTAATTGTTGAATTTCAGTTTTTAAACTACGAGGTAATTACGATAGTTATTTAATATGGAAATTGTATTGTTTATCAGAAGCACCTGTAATTATTATTAAAAAATTGGAAACAATTATTTAATTATTATTTCGTTATTTGATTATAAATATATTTTTCCTGATATTCTAAGTGAGTGAATTTCCATGTTAAATAAATTTTAAACTGAACAGTTAAATTGTTCCGCCTCATTAGAAAAATATAAGAAATGCTTTTGCAAAGTTTTTATAAAGGAAATTGCAACATATTTAAATATCGTCGAGAATTCGATCAGTAGTATCTACAAAGTACACATAGATGATTTTTTATAAATCATAATTACAAAACCAATAGAGGCTGCTGAAAAATATAAAATTTTAAAGTCTTAATGTATTACAGCTGTTTTAACTTCATTTACGATTTTACTCGTGACACTGGACACGTAAGATTATTATGGGGGGGGGGGATTAAACACTGGTTGAGTTACAAAGCGGCAATTCCAGGTTGGAATAATGGGCCTTGCGGAATTTTTTACCTTGCCCCTCTCATAGGTATCACTTTGCGAATCAGACCGTATAAAAAACCCTTACAAAAAAATCCTTAATAAAACAACTAGCAAAAACCAGTTGCGAATAACCGAGATGTTGATGTACGTTAAAAAAATTCCTAGTGACTAGAAATTCCACGAGGTTCGTTGTTCGAACCCGGAATTGCCACTTTGTAACCCAACTACTGTTTACACAAGCCACTGCTTTGGACAATAGGGAATTATTAATTATTACTTAATGGAAATTAGTTTTGCAAACGGACTAAATCATCCTGTTTATTCTTCTGGGATATTTTCTAATGTAACATTGTTTTTTAATATTTCTAATATTAAAATATAATATTTTAATATTATATTGTACCCTAATGCCCCCCCTCCGGTTATGCTACTGTATCCAGAGATAATGGCCCTGCTGTAATTCCTGGCAAAAGTTAAATCCTATGGCAATTCTAAAATTTAGTAAATTCGGTTTGAGGATTGAATACACAAATACAAAATTTAAAAACATTGATTATTTAATTAATTTGATGAAGGACTCTAATTTTCCAGAGAGGCCTTCGTCCACACTGGCTATGACCCTGGTATGAGAGTTGTATTGTAAAGACATTAAGAAGGCCCACTGTTTAATTACAAACCCAAAAAACGCAGGAATATTTTTCAAATTTGCAGTAATTTTGATAATAAACTGATAAAAATCAGTTGCTCAAGTAGCAAGATGTTAATTCTTTAAGTAAAGTTGTAAGTGCAAGTAATTAAGTAATTCTTTGTTTATGAATACCACGGCCTTAAGCAATCTATGCACCAACTAGGTATTAGTAAAATTAAATCAAATAAAATTATGCGTAAAACTAAAACAAGAACTTTCGTTCTAACTCCTATAGTTTCTGAGAGTAATGTAAGTTTTAGTTTTTATAGACTCAATAATCTAGAAGTCTCCGTATACATATAACAATTTTGTGAACTTCCCAAGTTGAATATTTTAAGAATACTTTTGGGACTCGTTTTTAATTCATCGCACGGTAAAATGCATAAATATATGTTAGAATTTAAACTAAATAAAATTCTGGATGAAACTGGAAAAAAATTGATGTAGCCCTATTAGTTTTTGAGCTTTGTGGTTAAAATAGTATCTATTTCCAAGAAACTAAATTTTAATAGTTTTCAGCAAAAATTGAATGAAAATTGCTGGGGATTCTTTGAAATCTGTATGTTCAAAACTATGCAAGTTACAAAGTTTTAGTTTTACGCAGAATTTGATTCTCTATAATATTTACTAGAATCAAAGTTAATTTTATTTTCCACCCTAGGTACACTGAAATTAAGTTGTTTGCAAAAATATAAAAAGTAGCAGAAAATATTTAAAAAACAATCAAGTTAGAAACCCTGAGAGATTCACAAATAATTAACTTAATTTCACTCATCTGTGGACCACTTTTGCGTCAGATAACTAGGTATAAAATGTCTACATTAAAAACTACCTATTTTAAGCAAAATTCTGAAATTGCTGGTGTTGAATAATGAAAGGGTGCAGGTAATTTTCACCGATGGTAATAAGCAAATTAAAAGTATTTGCAGATTAAAAAAATATATTTTCTTAAGAAGACATTTCATAAAAAATAAACTTATCAGATTTGTAAATTTATACAAATTTTCAAAATGATGACAACAAAAGTTTATTTTTGTAATTATTTATTTACAAATTTATCCAATAAATCATTTATTATAATATAAATGTCACAAAAATTATTTCCGACATTTTTCACAAAATCGATTCTACAATTTGTAATTTAAAAAGCAATTTGGTTACTCTATCACTAACTCAGCCACTCGAAACAAAATTTCTTCTGCTACACACTAAAGACTAAAGTACACACTTATTTTAGCAAATTGTAATAATAAAAAATGTGAATGGGGTCCAAACTTTTGAAAAAATCGAATTTGAACTTAGCAAATTTAATGAGATTCAGTGGTAAAATTAACGAGATTCCCGCGCGTCGCTCATTCTATTGACAGTCCGTGCAGTTTTAATGACCCTAACACTTAGAGTATTTCGCACCGGCAGATGCAGCTCGTCTCTCGTACATCATGTAACATCGATTATTTTTTGTTTTTACGCGATTTTTTGGGGGTGAAACGTAATAGTAATGCCCCATACCGCAACTATACTTTTTAATGCTATTTCGAGGTTCTCTCACATCCCGGTTTCATTTATCCCGGTTTTCTTGATGGGTGGCGCCTTCTCGTATGTTTAGCCTAGTAACCAGAGTCAAAACCGCCCTTTAATAAAGCATTCAAAGTGTTTCCTGAAAATAGTTTGGATATAGTACAAACAAATTTTGCATAACGTGGATATGATTCATTCAACAAAAAGTCTTCTAAAATTTGATCAAAAGGGTCAGGGCATGTCAGCACAGCCGCGGTGGCCATTTGGCCGACATTGTATTCCATAAATAATTTCAATATGGCTACTTTACTAATCAATAAAAATTGTCGAATTAAATAGTAATTTACCATGCTTCATTTTAAATTGAAATTAAAAAATAAAGATTTATAGAAATAATTGTTTCAGAATTGTATTTATGGAAATTAACCCCGGTTAAAAACTAACCGGTGGCTGAACAACTCTGGCCCTAAAACAATAATTTTATTTTAATCCGATGAATAACTTAAATTTTACTAATAACTGTTTTTGACATAGTATGCATAAGAAAGAGCCAATCCACAACTTGTGGTTATTTGGAAATTTCTTCTAGTTTAGAAAAATCGGTCCCTTGTCAGGTTCAAGCCTGATTTTGAAAACTTACGGGTTATTCTTCAATGCTAAGTAGGAATTTAAAAAAAAAGCAAATTAATGCTGTTGATTTTATAGATACAGTCTGACCAAAATTTTTTGTTTTGTGACGATGCTTTGCAAAACACCTTGTTTATTTTGTAGATTACTGATCGCATTCTAAACTACATTTTAAGTATTTTCATCAAAATTCGGTCGATAATTATTAATATTCAAAAACTCCAATTTTAAATTTTAATAAAAAGTTACTTCTTAAAGTTCATAAGCGGAAATATAATTTGTCACACCAATAAAAGGTTTAACTTACCTTAAATGCATCTCGAAACTTTTTCGACATAATGTGATACAGAACGGGATTGACTGTCGTTGATACGAAATATAAAATTCCTGAAGCATGCATAAGTACGGTATACAATCCCAGAAACATTTCCTGATCTTCTTTAGAGGCATCGGCAAGATAAACGGCTAACAGACGTTGTGCATGAAAAGGTGCCCAACAAATGAAAAACGCAGCCACAACTGCAACTGAAAAATAAAAATAAATAGTTTTTACATTTTAAACTAAAATAAAAGAGTAAGAATTTAATAAGGAAAGTTTATTAATTATTTAACTAATTAAAAGAAAAACTTTGTATGAAGTTCTGGAATTAATTATTAAATATTACGTCGACATAAGTACAGAATTTATTAATAAGAATTCTGATTCTTAATTAATGATGATTTCTATCATAATATAGAAAACCAAGTTTTAGGAATCTAAACACTAATTAAACTAAATTTAAAACTGGAATGAAATTTCAGGAATCACATCCACGGTCGATTTAACGGATAATACAGAATTGGTGAGCAATTACTGTTTAAACAAATATTATGTCTGTGCTAGAGATGAGATTTTTAGGTCGTATAAATGTTATACCAGAGAGCGTTAAAGGGTTAATTGATACACGGCCCCGTTTCTTCTTTCTTTTTCATACAGCATAACTTTCGAACGGGGCCGTGTATCAATTAGCCCTTTAACGCTCTATGGTATAACATTTATACGACCTAAAAATCTCATCTCTAGTCTGTGCCATCAAGAGTTAAGTAAACAAAAAATCGTAGTTATAAAATTGGAGCATTATTTTTTTAAATAGAGACAGTGGCCTTTGCTCACCAATGGTTGATGATGATAGTTACAATTTTATACTGAATAATGGAGGATAACGAAGCAATTTATTCTCTTTTTATTTTATATACCCGACGATTTGCAACAGCCGTAAAATTGTTACAAAAATTGCGTTTAAATGCACACTTGTTAAAATTACCATGCAGTACAACTACACATTGGTAAAATTATGCAACTTTTATGTAAATATGTCTAGGTTGTTCTTTATAGCATGTTAATTTACTTTTATATGTACTATGAGGTCTTAAAATATAGTAGACATAATTTATACTAATCTTCATTAGCGATGTTTAAATACTTTCACGAAATGAAAGGCTGAACTTTAAACTTTCAATTGTACAAAATAATTTTAATGTCAAAATTATGTATTACTTGAATATCTGTTCAATCTTATTTGTTACATACGTGAAACATAACCTTTATGTTTATAACTAATTCGAAATAAAACAATTGAGTTCTATAGTTTACTTGAGGTAAGCTTACATAGCTTTACAGATCAGATGTAATCAAACTGTAGAGAAATTAACATGTAACTATAGGACCATCAACAAGAAGCTTAACATTTCATGTTACTTGGTGAAATATATTTCAATTTGTCCCAGTGTTTACTGTGCCATACATTATTATTCAATGTTGCTATTTAATTATATATTTAGTTAAAATAATTTTTGTTTACTTAATACAAAGGTTATCGAATTTGGATGAAATCCACGTGCCATATCCTAATATTACTGTTCGGGGTTCAAAACCCTGAAAAGAAAGAGATCAAATTGTCCTGTAACTAATACGTGATTTGAAATCTCGTATAAAGAAACCTGTGAGATTTATTTACACAAGATCAAAAAACTTATGATATAAATGCACTAAAAGTTTCAGCGTTCCATAATGGTATTGGTGATTTGTACAGGGTGTACCAGCATATTATTTACGTTTTAAAAGGTAAACATATTTTTAAAACATTTAAAACATATTTTATGATAGAACAACAAAGGTGCATGTCAGTGCCCCCTCCCCTAATAGATTTTTTTAAATAAAATTGCTATCGATCGTTAGATCATCGTTTGAGCCTCAAAGAGCTTCCATTATTATCGTTTAGAGCCTAAACGCAGGTTGTTGCGACAGCAACAACATTTTAGAATTATAAGATTAGATTAAGTCATAAACTTAAAAGCACCATTGTCAATTTGTGTGACCAAGTTTGTAAAATCTTAGCCGACAAACAAACATGAGGTACTTTTGTACAAATGTAAGCTCCCTTCTTAGAAGAGGTAGATAGTTGTACGTGACTATGGCAATGGTGATTTCAAGACAATTTTGTTCCCACGAACTGGGAAAATTTCCTAAAAATTATACCGTTGTAAATATTTTCAATCTGTAAATTTTTATTAGTTGTAAGTTGTTCATAAAAGGGCCGTCTTGTCGGACGGACTTTAGTATTCATCCAGCTTCTGGCAAGTGACATCTAAGGAAACACTACGCTTTTCTTGTTACTTGACAAAAAGAACAAAAGGGTTTACTCATTAGTGTAATTGAGTTGTGCAGTTGTACTAATTATTAATTTAGTGTAAATAAAGACTTTTATAATAATCACGTTATTTGAATTCGTCTTTGACATCAAATCACGACTGGTCCTTCGTTATTATACAATCAAGAAGTTTTTCGGCAGCCGTACACTTTTACAGTGAAAAAATCAAAAGGCCCGATCATTTGGTCCATTCGACCCGGATTAATCAGTATCAGTCCATCGAAGTGGATAACTACAGCATTCAATATTTGGAAAAAATTGGCTCTACAACTCAAGATAGTGTGCCCAACTTCAAATATTAAAAAGAATCATCAACAATCATCGAAAAAAGTTTAGAAGTTGATAAGTAAGTGATCAATACCGCATCATTTCTTATCAAATCCAGCTCATCAAGGAAAATTCGCGCAAAGAAGTGAAATTGCATCACAGTGTAAGTGAAAATAAACTACAAATTAATTATTGGAAGAGTCCAGGGTACAAGAAAGTCAGCATCATCTATTCACCGTGGATCAGCGATCGTCAGTGAAATTGATTTAGTGGTTTTGTTTAATATTGTGATAAGTGAATCAAAGACAAGTGCATCAACATTGTAACATAAAGGTCAGAAAACTTAAGGTTAATTAATTTTAGGTTAATTTTGTAATTAGTATTTTTTAATTTCTATACCTGAAAGTTCATTAGCGTATCACTATGGATAATTTAATTAAATCTAGATCAATTGCGAAAGGAAAAATCACTAGAATCGAATCTGCAATTGTCAAGTATGAAACATCTAATGATTTTAACATTCACGAACTTTCATGTAGGGAAAATTATTTAATGTCAGCATTTGATGATTATTCAACTGCTCAAAATGCGCTAGAAGCTGCTGATACGGATGAGGAAGTAATATATGCTCCTGATCGCCCAGTAATTGAGGAGAAATTCTTCTCCTTATTGGGACGATTAAAGAGCTTGATTCAATCTAAGAGCACTTCGGCTACTATCAGATCAGCTTCGCAAAATAGCGATATAGGTGTATTAACCGAGCCCCCCGTTGTTAACAATAATTTTAGTTCTAGCATTAAATTACCGCATGTTAATATTAAGACTTTTACGGGAGAACAAACGGAGTGGACATCATTTAAAGATTTGTTTGATGCGGTTATTCATACTAATTCGAATTTATCTAATATTCAAAAATTCCTTCACTTGAAATCGGTTTTAAGAGGCGAGCCGTTAGAAATTATAGATAGGTTGCCATTATCAAATGACAATTATGTAGGTGCCATTGATTTGTTAAACAAAAGATACGACAACAAAATTTTCATGATCAACGCGGTTGTTAAAACATTGCTAGAAATTCCGATGATTGCTAAAGGCAATGGGCCGCAATTACGTAAATTTATAACGAAAGCAAACCAATGCTTGACCACCCTTGAATCAAGTACCTTATCTCCAGAACAAAAATTGGATCTTATTTGGTTGTATCTTTTGTCAAACAAATTAGATGTAAATACGCTAGAAGCTTACCATCTAAATACGAATAAAACTACTATCCCAACTCTAAAAGACTTCCTAAATTTTGTAGAAGAAAGGTGAAAATATCCTTTGAAAATATAGTACAAAAGCCAACAGTTGCAACGAACCATAAAAGTGCTGTTAAGCAGGTAAACTATTTCATACGGTCAGAAACAAACTTTAATTGTGAACTTTGCACAGAAAATCACGTAGTCCGACAATGTCCCAAATTTGCCGAACTACCGATTCCTGAAAAATTAAAATTCGTGCAGAATCGAAAGCTATGCCATAATTGCCTCAGCTCACGGCACATGTCGCGTCAATGCGCTTCAAAGTATCGATGTAAAACATGCAAAGGTAAACACCACTCGTCAATTCATACTGACGCAGTTCAAAATGCGGGTTTTCAAGAACATTCTAAAAAGGTTGGATATAATCAAAATCCGCATCCTTTCCGCGATACAGATAACAATGTTGTCGTTAATCCTACTATAGTTGCAAATACGGCAACTACGGAACAAAATGTTTTTATATCGCGTGGTCCCAAAACGCAAATTTTACTAGCCACCGCGCAAGTTGAAATATTATCTGGCAAAGGCGAACGCATTGTAGCACGAGCTCTATTGGACTCGGGGTCACAAATGAGCATCATTACGAGCCATCTTGTTAAAAAACTTGGGTTACAACCATACAAAACAATGCAGACAATCACCGGGGTGACAGGACATGCAACTTGCTCAACCAATTTGATAGATTTGACAATAAAGTCATCAAGAATAAATGAGTCTCAGTTCAAAACGTCATATGTCGTCTTAGATAAAATTACAGATCCCTTACCGAGCGCATTTGTCAATAGGCAATTGTTAAACATTAATCCGGTGTATATATTGGCTGACCCAGAGTTCTATAAGCCAGGTACAATCGATTTATTGCTGGGCGTAGATTTATACTACGAAATTCTATCCCCAGGATTAGTAAAATTAGGCAAATCGTTACCGACTTTACAAAACAGTAATTTAGGTTGGCTCGTGGGAGGTCACGCCCCTACTGAAACTGGAGAAAATGTTGCAGTTTCGTTAATAGTCAACGTTAATGACATGATCCCAAAATTTTGGCAACTCGAAGAGTTGTCAACCAAACAAATAATGTCTCCAGAGGACAAATTGTCAGAAAGCATTTTTAAAAAATCAATAAAAAGGCTAGACAATGGACGGTTTGAAGTAGAGGTACCATTCAAACCTGGTCAAGAGTCAATGTTAGGCGATTCGTATGCTCAGGCGAAAAGAAGATTCCTTTGGCTAGAAAAACGTCTTAATAAGAACAAAGAGCTTTTCAACGCATATAAAAAATTTATTGAGGAATACATAGCTTTAGGGCATGGTAAATACGTTAACAGTAATGAATTTTTAGACAGGTACATAATGGGTCATCGAGAGGTCATTAAAAATGAAAGTACCAGCACTAAAATACGGGTTGTTTTCGATGCTAGTATGAAAACTAGCAATGGGCTTTCATTAAATGATATTACGCTGAAGGGTTTTACAGTACAGCCTGATCTTTTTGAAATTCTTTGTAGATTTAGAACTTACAAATACGTCTTCAGCGTAGATATAGAGAAAATGTACAGACATATATTAATTTCTGAAAAACATCGTCATATACAAAACATTTTATGGCGGGATGATACTAATAAACCACTAAGGTGTATTGAACTGCAAACCATAACGTATGGTACGAAAAGTGCTCCATTTTTGGCAACAAGATGTCTCAATCACTTGGCAGAAGTGGAGAGCTTTAATTATCCGCTAGCCTCTAAAGCTATATTGAATAATTGCTACGTTGACGACATATTATCTGGAGCAAATACAATCGAACAAACGTTAACACTACGTAATGAGTTGATAAAAATGCTAAATTCAGCAGGGAACTACATAAATGGTGTTCTAATAACTCGGAAATAATAAATGATATTCCTGTTAACAAACGCGAACCTTACGACGTAAATTTAGATTCTGACGATGCCACAAACAAGGTTTTAGGTGTGGCTTGGAATCCAAAGTTCGATGTCTTTAAAATAAAGGTTCCCCAGTACGACAATGAAATGCCGCCAACGAAGAGGAATATTCTATCCTTCATTGCACAAATGTTTGATCCGCTTGGTTTAATTAGTCCAGTAATAATAATTGCAAAAATCATTATGCAACAAATTTGGCTGAGCAAGGTGGACTGGGACGATATCGTGCCGGACAACTTAGTGGAAAGGTGGAAAACTTTCACAAGTCAGATAATAAAACTTAATGGAAACTCAATTCCAAGATGGGTTTTCTCATCTAATAATGAACACGAAATTGAACTTCATGGCTTTGCAGATGCATCTATGAGCGCATACGGTGCATGCATCTACTTAAAGGCAATTTACCATGAGGGCACTAAATCAACTGCGCTATTGTGCTCGAAATCAAGGGTAGCACCATTAAAGATAATTTCATTACCAAGACTTGAACTTTGCGCCGCGTTGTTGCTAAGTAGGCTTGTCCATAAGGTAATACCGATGCTGCAATTAAAAATCTCCAACGTAACGCTGTGGTCAGATTCACAGATAGTGCTGTGTTGGTTGAATTCAACACCATCACGATGGACAACATTTGTGGCAAATCGAGTATCTGAAATCCAAGAAACAACTGGAGGCTATAAGTGGCACCATGTCAGGTCGCAGGATAATATGGCAGACCATATATCGCGCGGCATTTGTCCTTCAAAAATTAACGCCTTAAAATCCTGGGGGGCGGGTCCAGATTTATTATTAAACAGTACTCCAGTGAATGATAAAATAGTATCTGAAGCGTTGGAACGAATTCCAGAGCAAAAGACTACATTAGCTATAACTGGTGTCACGGAATCGTTCGAAAATCAATTCACGAGATTTTCAACTTTGAACAGACTGCAGCGGGTAATTGCATATTGCTTTCGATTTGTACACAATACTAGGTCTAAAGAAGAAAGGTGGATAGAGCCGCTTAGTGTTAAAGAGTTGAGGTCCTCTTTACATAATGTGATTAGAGGCGTACAAAATTCTAATTTTCACCGTGATATTTCTGAGCTAACCGCTGGTAATGAATGCAAGAATAGCGTTTTGATCCCACTTCACCCTTTTTTAGATGATAATCAAATACTTCGAGTAGGAGGACGGTTATCTCGCGCAAAGTTACAATTTGATCAAAAATTCCCAATAATATTACCTTCTAAATGTCATATTACAAAATTAATTTTGCATAATGAACATCAGCGATTACTCCATGCTGGAGCACAGTTGACATTATCACATACTAGGTTACGGTATTGGCCTATAAATGGTTGCGCGAGATCTAGTTTATCATAAAAAATTGCATACGTTGTCACAGATTTAAAGCTCAAGCCGCACAGCAATTAATGAGCAGCTTACCCCCAGAAAGGGTTAACATGACACATCCATTCTATAATGTGGGTGTTGACTTTGGCGGTCCAGTAATGGTTCGCGAATCTAGACTACGCCGTTCTGTTGTATCTAAAACATACATTGCTCTATTTGTGTGCATGGTTACTAAAGCCATACATTTAGAGTTAGTCTCTAAATTGAGCACTGATGCCTTTATACTAACTTTGAATCGATTCATAGCGCGACGGGGTTGCCCCGGAATTATATTCAGTGATAACGGTACTAACTTTAAAGGTGCACATAATAAATTAAGGGAAGTTCACAATTTTTTAAGCAGCAAAGAAACTCTCGCTAGGATAAAAACCTCATTGTCTTTAAAAGAAATCACATGGAAATTCATTCCGCCTCACAGTCCTCACTGGGGTGGTCTATGGGAAGCGGGAATAAAGTCAACCAAGCATCATCTAAGACGAGCGTTAGGAACGCAAGTTTTGAGTTTTGAGGAAGTAACAACACTTCTAGCTCAAATAGAATCTATTCTAAACTCGCGACCATTATGTCCACTGTCAAATGATCCATCAGATCTGTCATGCTTAACGCCTGGTCATTTCTTGATCGGTAGATCATTAACTGCGATTCCCGAAAGAGATTATTCAACAGTTCACACGAATAGGTTATCCTACTACCAAATGTGTTATCAAATTCGCAATCACTTTTGGAAACGGTGGTCCGTTGAATATTTAAATAATTTGCAAAATCGTCCGAAATGGCTTAGATCATTTAAAAACTTAGAACCAAATATGTTGGTACTAATAAAGGAAGACAACGTACCTCCCCTTAAGTGGTCTCTCGCACGCATATTAGAAGTACTACCCGGTCACGACGGGAAAGTTAGGGCGGCAAGGGTAAAAACTGCTGAAGGTGAGGCAACGCGAGCAATCGTTAAGTTATGTCCACTCCCGATCGAACCCGTTTAATCCACATTTGCATCTCGCGGGGGGAGAATGTTGCGACAGCAACAACATTTTAGAATTATAGGATTAGATTAAGTCATAAACTTAAAAGCACCATTGTCAATTTGTGTGACCAAGTTTGTAAAATCTTAGCCGACAAACAAACATGAGGTACTTTTGTACAAATGTAAGCTCCCTTCTTAGAAGAGGTAGATAGTTGTACGTGACGATGACAATGGTGATTTCAAGACAATTTTGTTCCCACGAACTGGGAAAATTTCCTAAAATTATACCGTTGTAAATATTTTCAATCTGTAAATTTTTATTAGTTGTAAGTTGTTCATAAAAGGGCCGTCTTGTCGGACGGACTTTAGTATTCATCCAGCTTCTGGCAAGTGACATCTAAGGAAACACTACGCTTTTCTTGTTACTTGACAAAAAGAACAAAAGGGTTTACTCATTAGTGTAATTGAGTTGTGCAGTTGTACTAATTATTAATTTAGTGTAAATAAAGACTTTTATAATAATCACCTTATTTGAATTCGTCTTTGACATCAAATCACGACTGGTCCTTCGTTATTATACAATCAAGAAGTTTTTCGGCAGCCGTACACTTTTACAGTGAAAAAATCAAAAGGCCCGATCACAGGTTTTAACGAAAATCTTGGGGGAGGGGGGCACAGACTTGAATTTTTTGATGAAATTGGTTTCACACGTTAGAGTATCGTTTGAGCCTCAATAAGCTTCTTTTCTTTTTGTTTGAGCATCAATCGCCACGAAGTTATTGGTAAAGTTTTGGATGGCAAAATCAATGTTAACGCGTGTTGCTCGGAGTCATTAAAAGATTATCAAAATCACTTTGACAAATTTTAAATTATAATGATAATAATAACTGCAGAAACTCATTGAAGCTTAAATAAAGCTTTATCGATTGACATCGGTTTCGCACAAACCGGAAGGAAAGGAAAACAGAAAAACGTGCCATAAATGAGGCACAAACGTTAGACACCAATTTTATTCAAAAATTCAATTTACGCAATCTTTGGGGGTCAAAGTTATGTGTGAAATTGGTGTCAAAACTTCAAGCATCGTTTGACTCTCAGCTTTTATTTACTTTTTATTTTATAACTTGCATTTCATTCCAAAATCGAGGCAAACTCAAATTTGGGACATAGTATGTGAAGAGCGTAAAAGGTGAAAAACCAGATTTTGGAAAAACTAAAATCCGGATAGGGGAGAAGTCGACATGGGATTTTAGGGGGCTCTTTTGAGGTGCATTCGGACACTAAATTACACATATTCCAGATTTTTTGCAAGCTATAAATAGTCTTTGCCTGAACTACCACAGTTTAAGATGATTTTTAACTCCATTTTATTTGCAAATTTTATAAAAAAACAACTTTTCCAGTACTTAATTTTGCAGTTATTATTTTATTAAACTGAAAATTACCATTTATAAGCATCTTAAAAAATGCTATTAAAATAATGGTTATTAATTAATAACAACTTCAACAAAGCTCTATCCATTGACATCAATTTAACATAAAAATTCAGTGGGGAGGAAAATAGAAAAACATGTCTCCAGCCCCCCCCCCCCGCTTTTCCGTAGATTTCGCGAATAACTCCGTGATGGTTGAGAATGGAAGCTCATTGAGGCTCAAATGATGCTCTAATGTTTGAAATTAATTTTATTTTTAGGTGAAATTGATGTCAATTTTTGTCTTTAGAATTTAACATTATGCTACATGATATTTTGTAGTTATGGATATTTGAATGTTCTAAAGAACCCTTGAAATTTTTTTTAAATCCCCTGTGGGTTAAAAAAGTGAGTAATGTGATTTTTGCTTTTGTAACTGCTTAAGTCTATTTTTTATCTATTTTTAAATCTATTCCTTGAAATCTATTTTGGAGAGATTTTTATGCTCTTAAAATTTTCCTTAAAAATGAATTTAAGCGTATTATATGCGAAACCCCTAATTGGTAAAACTAAAATCCCCATTGAGCTAGGGAGCTTTTGGGCATTCATTCAGACTCCTGCACTGTTATTATTTTATCAAACTGATCAAGATAAGAAATAATAACTCCGGGACCTTTGACGTTTAAACTCTATCGATGCTCTAATGATTGACACCAATTTTATTTAAAAACTCGATTGGAGGGGGGGGGGATTACTGACATACATACTGACAGTATATAAATTTTTTCGGTCTTTCATTTCGTAAGCAGCACTCTTCCAACCGGGCCTTCGCCAGGGGAATGCTGTTAATTTGTATAAGTTTTACGCTTTAAAATGTTTTTCAACAATCTAAGGGGATAAGATCCGGGGATCTCAAAAACTAGTGGTGGCTCGTAATTTCTTTCAATGGAAGGGCACCAAATTCATAGAAAAAGGAAATATGTAAATTTTCTGTATTTCTATCTATTTATTTGCCTACTTTATTATTATTTGTTGATAATTTTCCTTGTTTCCTTCAGGGTAAGCCGTTACTGCAATAACAACCTAAAGTCTTTATTCATATATAAATATTTTTGATTTAGTAAATAATTTGTGAAATGAATATTTAATAAAAATTTAAAAATTAACAAGCTAAGTAAACAATTTTGAATAAACTTGTACGTAATTGATAATAACTATTGAAAAAAAGCAAGAATCTATATTGCTGAAAGCTTCTGAAAAAATTAAATTTTTAATGTTTCTGAGTTGTTAATTTTTAATTCAATATACTAACGATTTATATTAAATTTGCCTAATATTTTCGAAATATTTATTATATTAACACGTGGAAACTCTGTATTAAGGAAACGACTGATGTATTAAGTCCAGGACCTTGCCTGGTTTCCAAACCAATTTTCTTGTGTCATTATCTCCAGATAATAGTGAATAGTTGAAGGAGCGTTATTACGTGTAGAAATAAAAGCATCCCCATATTTTTTATAAATTCCTAAAAAATAAATTCTGTCTGAAGCACCCTGTATTTAAACAATGAAAACATCGACCACCTCGCTTTAAATATTGTGTAATAAATTACAGTTTAGGGATCTTGAAGGCTCATTAAGTTTACCTTTAAGTAGTTTTTTATTATAAGTTTTTTATATTATTTTATACTATAAAAATTTAAAATTTTAATTTAAATTTTAATATGTTAGCTAGTATTTTATTGGATACTAATACTTCAATTTTATTTAATGTGCAATTTTTAAATATAAGATACATCGGCACTCAATTATTAAATTTTTTCTTTCTACATGCAGAAAATTCAGTTTTTCAATAATTGGATTTTGGATTGCTTGCTAGGGTTCTGACATTTTTTTTTATAAAACATCTCAAGATTTACTTTCCCTGTACTACAAAATATTGTGGCCTTCGACTAAAAAACAATTTTCCAAAATAAAAGAAAACACATCAATCAACGACTTAAATTGAAAAATGCTACATATTTGACTACCTACATATGTTTTGCTTTGAAGGGCACAAAAGACACTTTGAAACAACTAGATTGGAATAATCATTTCTTTTTAGCTATGAAGATATAAAATGTAAGCTCTATTTTTATTTGTATAAGCTGAATTTCTGACAACTAACATCGTGATTGACAATTTACTCCTAGTATTGTTGGCATTTACCTCGCTCGGTCATGGTTACGGATAAAATCCTACATTGTTGAAAACATTTTCTGCCGTAGAAAAACTGTTACTTCTGAATAATGTAATTTAATCTTAATGTATAAAAAAATTATAATGTAAAATTTATTACAACCCATTCTCCGTTTTAATTAACTTATAAATAACGAAAACCTATATAAAATATTAAATTCAGCCTGAAATTCAAACTTTCCATTAAGATTATATAACTGAAATTCAGCGATTAGGAAGTCCATCGTTGAGCCACATGAAGAGATGAACATACATTGATAGGCTTATATCACAGTACCATAAAGTTAAACATCAATCGAACGATTCAATAATACACTTTAAAATTAATAACTAGAATTAAATTCAGAGCATTAATTGCGAAACTGAATTTGTGTACCGACTAAATTAATGCATTTACAAAGTAATCAGAAGAGTATAGAAAGCACAAAGTAAAACAAACTATAAATTTGCTTTTCGTGCATATTTACAAGTTCTTAAGTGCACAACGTAAAAGCTTCGAAGACATTTTGATTTGTAGCGAAATATTGTTATAGAATTGCTATTATCTTCTATATAAACATGCAGTATTCTAATCAACAAACAATGATATGATTTTGAATACTTAAACTAGAATAATTAATTTTATATGCATTGGAAAACATTCAGTAATTTACATTTCTGAATAAATAAATATAAATTACTAGCTGGACCCAGAATAGATCCGAGTAGGCCATAGTTGTTCGGCCTCACAGGGGGAGGACCATAATAGATCCGGGAAGGCCATAGTTGTTCGGCCTTCGGCCTCACAGACCGGAATAGATCCGTGAAGGCCAAAGTTGTTCGGCCTTCGGCCTCACAGGGCGGACAATAATAGATCCGTGAAGGCCATAGTTGTTCGGCCTTCGGCCTCACAGACCGGATCATAATAGATCCGTGAAGGCCATAGTTGTTCGGCCTTCGGCCTCACAGACCGGACCATAATAGATCCGTGAAGGCCATAGTTGTTCGGCCTTCGGCCTCACAGACCGGACCATAATAGATCCGTGAAGGTCAAAGTTGTTCGGCCTTCGGCTTCACAGACCGGACCATAATAGATCCGTGAAGGCCATAGTTATTCGGCCTTCGGCCTCACAGACCGGACCATAATAGATCCGTGAAGGTCATAATTGTTCGGCCTTCGGCCTCACAGAGCGGACCATAATAGATCCGTGAAGGCCATAGTTGTTCGGCCTTCGGCCTCACAGAGCGGACCATAATAGATCCGTGAAGGCCATAGTTGTTCGGCCTTCTGCCTCACAGACCAGGCCATAATAGATCCGTGAAGGCCATAGTTATTCGGCCTTCGGCCTCACAGACCGGACCATAATAGATCCGTGAAGGACAAACTTGTTCGGCCTTCGGCCTCACAGACCGGATCATAATAGATCCGTGAAGGCCATAGTTGTTCGGCCTTCGGCCTCATAGAGCGGACCATAATAGATCCGTGAAGGCCATAGTTGTTCGGCCTTCGGCCTCACAGACCGAACCATAATAGATCCGTGAAGGCCATAGTTGTTCGGCCTTCGGCCTCACAGACCGGACCATAATAGATCCATGAAGGCCATAGTTGTTCGGCCTTCGGCCTCACAGCCCGAACCATAATAGATCCGTGAAGGCCAAAGTTGTTCGGCCTTCGGCCTCACAGAGCGGACCATAATAGATCCGTGAAGGCCATAGTTGTTCGGCCTTCGGCCTCACAGACCGGGCCATAATAGATCCGTGAAGGCCATAGTTGTTCGGCCTTCGGCCTCACAGACCGGACCATAATAGATCCGTGAAGGACAAACTTGTTCGGCCTTCGGCCTCACAGACCGGATCATAATAGATCCGTGAAGGCCATAGTTGTTCGGCCTTCGGCCTCACAGAGCAGACCATAATAGATCCGTGAAGGCCATAGTTGTTCGGCTTTCGGCCTCACAGACCGAACCATAATAGATCCGTGAAGGCCATAGTTTGATACTGAATCTTTCCTTACTGCTCTAATGAGAAGCAGTTTGGAAAAGATAAAGTCCACGCAGAAGGATAATCCATCTACTTTAAATTTGCGTGGGGCCCTGGTGGTCAATTTTAAACTAGCTCGTTTATTGCCGCAGCGAGAGTCGTGGATCGTGTGAAAGAAACACCCCGGAGAGATCAAGGAAACAGCTTTGCTAACACTACACAATTAAAATTAACAATAAGAAGTTCATTGTCAGAAGGCAAAGATATAAGCGATGTCGGATGTAAAAGGTGTTAGCCGACCAAAACAGGCACAGTAGCAACGACATTGCCACCGAAAATCACTCCCAAACATAAACCAAGGGCACGTTCGAACGGTTAAATAAAAATCCCACGATAAAGTGGAACCATATCGAATTCCCAATGATAAAACAAACGACAGCAATCTCGATGAAATGCCGCACCCTGTATATGGGTCGAACATCGCAGCCTTTCATAAAAAAGAACATAAAATCAAAAATAAACACCAAAATTAACATCGAAAATAAAATTTCAAATATGCAATTCGAACGTACTACGATCATTTTGGAATTCCTCCGTCAATGCATTTTACATAAGCTGTTCGATGTAATAAGTGGAAATAAATACCCTGAACAAGTTAATTAAACAAAAACACAATTATATCATATAATTAATAATTTAAAAGTTTATTAAATATCAACTTGAACATTCGATTCACTTCACACTTGCGAGTGTAAATGCGATAAGATAAATGGATATCAGCTAGCCGCAGGAACATAAAATTTGCAAGGCTATCGCAATCTTGGCAACCACTCTAAGAATAAAAAATGCAAGACAAAAAGGCAAACCAAAATGTTACACATAAAAAAATACATGAATTGGCCAAGGGTGAACTCCAACGTCATCGTTCTCCAGGTGTACGGAAGAAAATTTTGCCAAATTAATTATCACGTAACTGCGAAGCAATTAACAAAATAATTAGGTGACTTACCATTGTGAAATGAAGGAAATATTTCACAGGAAGTATTGACCATGGGGTCCAACAAAAAAATGTACGATCCGGGAAAAATCAACCATCCCTCAAACCACGAATGTAACATCCCCATGAAGGGTTTAGAGCGCAAGATCCAAAAACCATTCGTATTGATGGATGGGAACCCTCACAAAATCGCATCATCCCTCTTCAAAATTTTGAACCAAAAACTTATGATAACCACCTCACAGTACCTTCAAACATGACCGGAGCGTTAGAGAGCTCACCAATGACTTCCATACCCGCGTGCGCGAGTTTTAATTTCCCTGTCAATTACGTTCGATATACAGGGCGTCACGAAAGATGTTGCAAAATGGAATAGTTGAATTTAAATAAATTCAACGCTGTTGCGAAAGTGACAAAATTTCGTAACAGTTGTTCGGCCTTCGGCCTCACAGACCGGACCATAATAGATCCGTGAAGGCCATAGTTGTTCGGCCTTCGGCCTCACAGACCGGACCATAATAGATCCATGAAGGCCATAGTTGATCGGCCTTCGGCCTCACAGACCGAACCATAATAGATCCGTGAAGGCCAAAGTTGTTCGGCCTCACAGGGCGGACAATAATGGATCCGTGAAGGTTATAGTTGTTCGGCCTTCATCTGTCATCTGTCATCTGTCATCTTTCATCTGTCATCTGTCATCCGTCATCCGTCATCTGTCATCCGTCATCTGTCATCCGTCATCTGTCATCTGTGATACATACATACATACATACTTACATACATACATACATAATCTTCACGTAAAGTTACATCTTCATGTAAAGTTAAATCTTCCGCAAAGAGGTGGATCTTCCACGTTCTGCGACCTATATAAAGTGCTCCGGTCTTATTCGCGGCATTCAGATTAATTTATTAGTGGTTTTTTGTTAGTGGTTGGCATTTTTCGAATTAAAGCCGCCATCCCCGCCATCTGTTGACAGTATTTTCAGATTAATTTGTTAGTGGTTTTTTGTTAGTGGTTTGCATTTTTCGAATTAAAGCCGCCATCCCCGCCATCTGTTGACAGTATTTTGAATCACTTGTCCGTCAGATTAATTATTTGACAAATTAAATTTTTTGTCAAACTTGTGATTTGATTTTCGAAAAAAGCGAATAACTTTTTTTCCCCGCGCGATGTTCTTCTCCATTTTATAAAAAAAAACTGCGCCTAGAGCTACAAAATAACTGTGCAAAATTTGGTTGAGATCGGTCCACGGGTCTAGGAACGTATAATGAACAAACAAACAAACAAACACGCAAGCAGATCTTCTCTTTTATATATTTAGATTTGTATACAGTATTTTTGTTTTCGAGTATGGGTGATCGAGAAAAAATCATGACGTAGTGGTCTGGTTTAATTTAACCTTTGCTTATTAACGTATTCATTGCCTTAAAAAAATTTTCAAGGCAGAAAATAGTTCAGGTTATAAATTTAATATTACAATCGAATTTGCTTCTATAATTTCTTGCACTTTGTATTGTGACCAAGAATTCGGTAATCATGTCGTATATGGGATTTACCGCGGATTCGATTTCCTTTCTATAATTTTGGCATTCGAAATGTATGTGTAATATAACAATGGCCAACTTTCCTCATGGAAATCTTTGTGATATCTCGCGATCCTAATCGCAGCGAGATGGATGTGTGGGCGAGTTGTTCGCGGCGAGACGGCGGCGATCTTCCATTCTAAGATTCGAATTTTTTCAAATTTTGCACAAAAACCAATGCAACTCTCCTCTATTCCAAACTACTTTTAATGTTGTCTTCCTTGAGTTTCTACGATTATCTGCCTGAATGTTAATAATTATAAAATCAAACGCGAAATCACAGCATTTCTACAAACCGCAACACGTAATAATTATCAAACACGGCAAACCAAATGCTCTTTATATACTTAATATTCCAATATAGAGAAGACCACAAGCCAAGGAATTATAAATCTTTTAATCTAAATCCGTGTTCTACTGTTTTTTACATTAGAGGATTAGCGAGAATCGCCAGGGCATCTTAGCGTAAATAATTTGCTGTAGAAATAATGTGTTTGTATACAAATAAAATCGGATGCAAGTGCCCTAATTTCTGTGTTAAACCTTTTACTTCCAGAGCGATTCATACAAAATTTTCGAAGCGTAGTAACCTAATATATGGTAATTAATTTACGAGTAGGTACATATGAAACATTTTGATGTTATTTTCTGACAAGATGAAAAAAGTAAATAAATTATTGTCTTCTTGGTTACAATAAACTTGGCTCTAAAATTAGAAGCTCGTTAAGCGAATCCATGTAGCTTTATAAAAAATCCATTTCAATTAAACACAATGCTGAAAGTACACGTTATATTCTCAAGACAAGAATATAAAGTTGAAGTGTTAAAAAATTACAATAATTTAATATATTTTTAGCCAATTGTATAGCGAAGGTCGTTGAGATAATTCTGATAATATGGAAATTAATTACCTACATAATAATTATTAAACGAGGAGACTATCTGATGTAATTATATTGTAAAAAAATTAAATAAACAACATTTTAATTTTTTATAAATAATATTTAAATACAATTTCTTGGAAACTTCGATCTTACCTTTTAAAAATAAGAAGTACGTGTGCATATTATATTAAATTACAATGTTATTAGAATTAAATTGCTTTCTATAAAATTTGATCGCTAAATTGAGAAGATTCATTCTAATGATAGAACGGCCGTTATATATTCCAACGTCCAATTAAAAAATTTAAATGTAACATTTAAAGCATTTATTATTAAGATTGTTTCTGTAACCGTATACTTATTAACGGTCGTTATGACTTAATTGTCATTAGTCCTCTAATTATTTATTCGTTGGCGAATTTCCCAGTTTAAAAATTCATAGTTAACATTATTAGAAATATTTTTAATTTGTTTTGTAAAATTTTAAATGGATTCTCTATGTAAAATCATTTTTAATTAGGAATTAGTCTTTTTAGATTTTTAAATTATTAAATTAGGATTATTATCCTAATTATTATCTTAATTATTGATCATTTGTTACACCACGTTCTGCATCCACGACACCTTTCCAACAGGTAATAAAAGGTTGGCTAGCTCAAAGTCGCGAAGGGGTGGGTTGGTGAATGGAACGAAAGGGTCGTGTGACGGCACGTCGCAAAGCGTGTATTTCCTATCGACGACCGGGCAATCCTCGATCGCGATTCTAAAAATTGTCAAAATCGGTGTGAATAATTTACACGGGGGGGGAGTTAAGTCAAAATCGGTGGGGTTAATATACACGAGGGAGTTTAAATGGGCGCCACGCATACGAAGAAATGAATCTCTTTGAAGGGGACTGGTTATCACACCTTCCAAGCTGGTACGCGACAACTTGATGATCTTACAGCGAACTCTCACTCCGGAAAAACCTCGCTCAATGACCTTACCTTTACAGGAGGCGAACTTTCCGTTGGTGAAAATAGCTAAGTAAACATTAACACAACAATAGTAATAACACACAAAGTTGGGAAATAATAAAAATGTATTAAATAAAATAATATCAGGGGGGAGTTGACAAAGTTTACACAAGATACTAGCAAATTTACAGGTCTTGTATAAAAATAAATATGTACAGTTGACGGAACCTTTCCGTGTGGTTTCCGTTGCGAAACTAATACTCGTAAAACAATTACTCTTACAAAAATACAAAAGGTTAATTTGCATGAAAGGGGGGGGCGTATTGAATACAGCACTCCACCAAAATAAATAGTTACTTAAGCGCAACTTGATAATATTCAAAACTATGATTCATAAAATTGATCATGGAACTTAATCAATGCAATTGATCATCAAAATTCCCGACAACGGGACAAACAAACTTTAGCTACAATACTAAACTTGAAACGTTACGTTAAATTGTTCGGTTACACTCTGAACGCTCGAATGGCGTGTTAAAAGTTACGTTAATAATAGATAATAATATTAAGTTAAATAAAAGGTATACAAAATGGTTGCGATATCGTCTTCCAGGGTTGAACTGAACGTTCATAAACACAACTAATGGTCAATAGGACCAATTAACATCACAATCTTAAAAATATAAAAAGGTTTCTTACTTAATCTGGATGGTTGATGTTCGACCTCTAGGTAAAGTCGATGACGGGTCCTTCAGGAGTGAGATCTCGTCTTCAGAACGTAGAATGGAGCTGAATGTGATGTCTCAAACCATATCAGAAGGGCAGCGTAATAACCAGCTTCCCAAAAACTCTTCAAATCGGAAGGTGGTGAAATAACAGGGTGGTTCACGCACTGTATTTCGCGATAAAATAGGGGTCTCCGTACGAAATAATTCACTAAGTTAGTTGTTCGCGAAGTGACAAATAATTCAAGCCGGCACTGTCTAAGCAAGAAATGTTAATGTGGTGTCCGATAAAAAAAGACGATTGGAATGCACACATGGGTTGGGAGTGCAACACCTGTTTTGTACCATTCGATAAAAGCAATGTTACGTACTTGCCTTATGAGCGGCAAGCAATAACTCGACGTGATTAACGTGATAAGCAGATGGTATAAAAAGTCCGATAATTGATTCAATGTTTAGTAACCATAGACGATGTTAATTGTTCGATCACTTATTAAATATTGGCAACAATTGACGATATACTGGTTCGATAAAATATTAATTGTTTAAAAACAACTGACGATATTCTGGTTCGATAAAATATTAATTGTTTAACCACAATTGACGATATTCTGGTTCGATAAAATATTAATTGTTTAACCACAATTGACGATATTCTGGTTCGATAAAATATTAATTGTTTATTAACAATTGACGATATTAATCGTTTAACAACAATTGACGGTATTAATGTTCGATAAAATATTAATTGTTTATTAACAATTGACGATATTAATTGTTCGATAGTACCTGCAGTTGACACACACTAATTTTTAGCACCAATGACTTGTATTTATTTAAAGACCTCTAATAAATGTGAGACCTCGATAGTTAATTCCGCTTTTGGAAGCGCTAAGATACGAAAAAGGTAGTATCAGATTCCAAGTGAATCTCTCCGAATATGCAATTTGCAGCTCAATTTATGCATTCTCCCTACTCTGATCTGGGATTTTTCCCACTTACTGATTGATTTGGATCCTTGTAATTGGGTCCTATAAATTTAGGAAGAAGGGCGACGCGATTTAATTGGACAATACCTAGAGTGTGAGAGCACACTTTCTTCTTTCTCCATGTAAAGTGTATCGAGAAGTTTGGTACGACACGTGCGAGCAAAACAATTTTTTGCTCGTCTGGTTGGACGAGAAAGGTCTAACTTTTGCACTTTTTACTTGTTTTTATCGAAGTCTGTAATTTCGAAATCGCTATCCTTTCCATGTTAAACCCGAGCACATTTGGCCGCTTATCTGCACATGGTCGAGATAGCAAAACAAAAGGCATTGATTCTCACGAGTTTCAAACATGCACGTGTGTGTCCTTGTATTGACAACTGGCTCGTGATTATGGATCGTATAAAAGTGTCTCTCGATCCTACCTAAAATTTATAGTAATGCATTTGCCTATATTGACGTTTAGTTTGCAACGTTATAGAATAGAGAATTTATTGCCGATGAGGTGAATTATGGATTAATGCTACGTCAACATTATTAACACTTCCTCATCTACCGTATGGTTTATTGTACGTGTATTAAAATATTTGATGATACTTTCCTAACTATACAATTCTTAAGATTATTGTGCATTTGCAAAACGTAAATTTATTAGTTGAGCGAATGTTTCAATCTTTTATATTTACAACCCGACCTAAAAATGTTTTCTCAAAGAGTAATTTTCAACGGATCGATTCGAAATTTAACATATAAGTTTAATAGATCATAAACGCAAAATCTAAGGGTGTGCCCGATGCGCGGAATAAGGTGACACTCCCCTTACGTCAAGAGTTGTTATCCCTAACTACTCTTCAACTGGGACGCGCGCAACCTCAACCGAAACAAAAAACTGTCCTGCGATAAACCATCAACACTTGTAGTGTTGAAACAACTACTCAGCTAGTGACTAGACTATACGTATATGCCGGGAAAGAGAGAGAAGGTTCACCTAACCCTAGGCTTAATCAACCCGTGAGTCGTAGTGACTCCTACATGAGAGGGCGGTTCGCGAAATCACGCGATCATTCGCTGGCCGTGGGACCCACAAATGTCTGTGAAGACACCGGACTCTAGATCAAGGTAGACCTGAGCTAAGGTAACACTTCCTTGGCGTACTCATATTTACAAAGCCTTCTCTAAAATGGTTCAGTCGATGGGGACTGTCTGCCTTTTTCAATACGTCGAAAAAACAGAGTAAAAAAAAACGTGTGCTTGGCTGGATCAAATTTACAAAAGCCGTTTGGGGCACTTCAGTAGATGGGGACTGTCTGTTTTATCATTTATCGTTGGTGAAACAGAGAAAAAAACTTGCGCTTAGCTTGATCAAATTTACAAAGCCGTTTGGGAGACCATCCACCTTCATCATGACTTCGATCCAAACGAGATGATCGGAAGAGAGAGAAGAGGTAGTGATGGGGGGGTAAAAGATAGGAGTGGGGGGGGGGGGGGGGGGTTAAAAAAGTGAGGGGTAGCAACCTACAAGGGACAGTTGAGGGACCAATTCCTCGAACCGTCCGAGTTAAACACGGATGCAACCGGGAAAAATAGTGGGGCATAAATCGTAATACGAAACGGGACGGGATAACGACCTACAAGGGACAGTCGAGGGAGCAAATCCTCGAACCGTCCGGGTTAAACACGGATCTAAACGCGAGAAAAAAAAAGGGGGGGGGTTTTCTCAAAAAAAAATTAGGGTGGGATGACAACCTACAAGGGACAGTCGAGGGACCAAATCCTCGAACCGTCCGGGTTGAACACGGATCTAAACGCGAGAAAAAAAAATAGGGGCACGAATGCCGCGTCAATCGTGTTGACCGGAGGGGCTGAATCTCCGAACCAACAAGTAAAGACTAATAAAGGATCACGATAGGCGTGATCCAAAATTCGCGAAAGACGCGATATAAGGGATATGGAGTCCGGCGGGACGAGAGTGGGACGGTACCGAACCGACACCCATATCAAAAGGTACAAGTTACACAACTCGTGGTCGCACAACTAAATATGCGATACTTTTTAAAAGATATTTACGCTACAGAGCTCGAGTTGACGAGACGGGAGTATCAGTCGTCAACAATGATACAATCAAATATGAAATAAAACCAGAAAAACTGAACCCTATACGGGGGTAGGGATTGTCTTTGTCAGTATAACCGAAGGGACCGAATCTCCGAATTACACCGACGAAAACGAGAACGCTACTCCGAAATGATCGGGACATTTCCATGAAAAAAAACTTGGAAAAACTTCCTACTTGAGAATACCCGACGTCAACTTGACTGGTGGAGTCCAACGGCGGTAAGCGCCGACTGGAAACTCCAATCTAAGGAACGCCTGTACCAGTATGTCAAAGTATGAATATACCATATTCGGTGGAGTCCTGTACCTCCTATGCAAAGTATGAACATACCACACTCGACAAAACCTGAAAAATCTGGAGGTGGAGAAAAAAAAAACGAGAAAGGTAGTTTAGTGTCTTGCACGGGCGGTTGATCGGGAAATCCAGCGGTGACTGACACCGGGGGAAATCTCCAATCTAAGCGCAAATCGCGCAAAGCGACAATGCTCGCCCAAGATGGCGACACCATATGAGTGGAACGTATCCACCAGAGCTATATGTCACAAAAGTGTAAGGAATGTAACAAGAGGGTCTTGCTCCAAGATGGTGACATAATACTTCGGAGTCGGGCAATTTGTAAAGTGCCTGGATCCCAGGGTAGTACCATGACATCAACCGAGAGTCAACATGGTTGAAAACCAAAAAAAATATCGGGAACTTATTTTGGCTCGAACCGAGAGTCAATATGGTTGAAAACCAAAAAAAATATCGGGAACTTATTTTGGCTCGAACCGAGAGCCAATGTCGTTACAAAATGAACGAAATGTTCACAGATACTGAGCGTTATACCTTAATCCTAAAGAAAAGAATGCAAGGGTTGAGCACCTATGCACTAGAGTACGAGAAGAAAAAGAAAAAAAGAAAAATGTTCGCATCATTTCAGATACTCCTATACCGGTATTCTTGGACGTGCGTCGGAAAACACCGACACTTCCAAAAAAAGAAACAACAGTAACACGACGTTCGTGACGATCACGTTGTACGTGAACAAAATCTGAAAAATCTGGAAGTAAAAATTGAGAAGGGTAGTTTAACGTCTTACGCGGACTATTTTTCAAAACCATAACAACAGCGACATAAAGTTCGGGACGTAACTATCATGTCGTGAGAGAACAAAATCTTAAAAACCTAAAACTAAAAGTGAGAAGGGTAGTTTAATGTCTTACACGGACTAATTTTCAATGCTGGTTCTATATACAATTCGGTAGCCGGGGGGGAGTTAATTGACTAAACCGGGACTAAAGTTGTTGTTTACCCACGAGAAAAAATATTCCCACAAAAACGTAACTTGGTCAGGGCTCGACATGGTGACAACTGTCTGAGTTGCACCTCTAATGTTTACTGTAAACGTATGAAGTGACTCTACTACATTTCATTCAAAAAAAAAGGGGGGGGAACACAATCGTTCTTCCAAACAAAAATCAAAATTGACCACAAAATTAACGTATGACTGATGAGGACGTTGGGTAACTAAGCCACCGCAACACCAATCTATACTTGGTCTACCTAAGCGATTTATTGGGTAGTTACTCCAATGGACCGATAAGTATACCCTCTAACTTCGCGTAAACTACTTCCTTAAATGTTCGATAAAAAAAAAACGAAATTCGCGACTCCTACCATCATGCGTGATAAACAAAAAACCAACTAAAGACCTGATTACTTATTGGGTCTGTAATTTTACTCTATACGCTTGAGATACCGTTAAATAACTTCCTTTCCCCTAACGTCTTCAATCTAGCTACATAATATCTAAACTTAACATTGATTAAATCGATACCTTAAAATTAATTACACCGAAACTCAACCTAAACTGCTAATTACACAATAAAAGAATAAAAGTTACACACAAGGAAAATATTCGAGGTCCTAATCGCTTCTAAAGCCGTTGTGACTGTCATAAGAGAGGGCGGTTCGCGAAATCACGCGATCCTTCGCTTGCCGTGAGACCCACAATTAACAACAGAGACGCCGAACTCTAGTTTGGGTTGGGCCCGAATCTAAGGTGAAATTTAAGAAAGGCGCGATCAAATTTACAATGGCCTCTGGGATGAATGGATCAGATATACAAGTTCATCCCTAATTTTCTATTTATTTTCCAAATGTCGTAGAGGAGAGAGAGAAAAAAAAAGGGGGGGAGAAAAAAAATACAAACTAATGATCGAATTGTCCTTCCGTGGACCGACAGATGTCCTAACTGCGTAGGCCGATGGTGGTCGATCTGTTATTCCCTAACAAGGTAAATTTCCCAGGTTGTTGTTTCGAGTTTAACCACTACTCCTGTACAAAGCTCCCTTTCCAAGAAGGTTCCTTTGGGGCAGATTATAAATCGCCAAACTACGAGAAGAAAAAAATATATGGGACGATAATGCGCCGAGGGATGGACTATGTCCACAAAATTACTCAATAACCCCGGGGTTTGGATCGACATCCAACACTGGATTGACGTCCAAAAAAAATTTTATCTGACAGTGGAACTAGGTCCAGCCTGATAATACGATAACTCAATGAGAAGCGGGTTACTCTAAACAACTATCAACCAAACGCAACCGCACTACAACAATAAAATTCGATACAAAAAAAATCTCCTTACAGGGTGCGTTAGAAAAAAAAGAACTTTCAAAAGAAAACTCTAACTTAATTCGACAAACTAAACTCCCAACTAAATTAAAAAAAAGCCTTATTATAAATATCGGTACTAAATTCAAAAAAAATTGAAAAACTTCACGGCAAATGTCGATACTAAATCCAAAAAAAATTTTAAAAGCCTTACGGTAAATGTCGATACTAAATTCAAAAAAAATTTAAAAAGCTTTACGGTAAAAGTCGGTACCAAATGAAAAAAAAATTGAAAAGCTTTACGGTAAACGTCGATACTAAATAAAAAAATTTCAAAAGCTTTACCTTAAGGGTCGGTATTGAATTCAAAAAAACTTGACGTAAATTATCTACGTGAAAGTCAAAAACAACCTTCTACGGGTCCACTAGGTGGATGCGTAAACTTCCAAACCGTACCTATAAACTAATTAGAAAATTTGAACTTCAAAATTAAGTTCAACAAAAACATACTTAAATCCTAACCTGAACTTTTAATCGGGGCTTGACTTCAAGTCTTTGGCATGCCATGCACCAGGTCTCACTCCTGTGGTGTCTGACAGTACAAATGTGGTGTTCGAAAGTTTCTCATGAATAACAAAAGGTCCTACAAATTTTGGAGCTAACTTTGCATTAAAATGCTTCGATGCATCGGATAAAACATAATTACGTCTATACACGGTATCACCAACATCGAAATTCGACGGACGTCGTCTTAAATCATAAACAATTTTAGATTTCTCATAAGCGCTTTCTAATCTTTTGGTGATGTCATCGTAAACATCACCTAGTGCTAATGCACGTCGTTTAAGTTCGTCACGATCGGCAAACGTTATGTCTTTCAGCGTGTTCTGATCAGCTGTTTCGATACGCTGTCCACCGGACATGATCATCTCTCGACCGAAATTTGCGAAATACGGAGTCATTCCGATGACTTCATGCAGTGCAGTCCGTACTGCGCAAGCAACCTGGGGGAGATAGATATCCCAACTCTTATGATTATCGTTAACGTAAGAAGCTAACATAGTTTTTAAAACACGATTCACCCTTTCAACAGGATTCGCTTGGGGGTGGTAATATGCATTAAAGATAATTCGGGTATTATATTTCTGTATCATTTTTTGAAATTCCTTACTTCTAAATTGGACTCCGTTATCAGTCAAAATATACTGTGGGGCTCCAAACACTAACAAAACGTTATCTTCAAGTTTTTGAATGACCTGAGATGCGGTAGCTGTACGTAATGGATAAAATAATGCAAATTTGGTAAAACAATCCACAATCGATAAAATATGAGTGTAACCTTTAGTCGACCGAGGCAGTGGTCCAACTATATCGATGGATATCATTTGCCATGGCCTAGTTACTACGGGATGACGGGACATAAAACCACGGGGTTTTTGCTGTTCAGGCTTATGAGCCATACAAACTGGACACTTATTTACATAACGAGTAATATCGGTCTTCATCTTCGGCCAATAATACTCATGAGCTACTCGATCAAATGTTTTTAAAACTCCTAAATGACCGGAAGTAGGTTTATCGTGACACTCGGAAATGATTTTCTTTCTGCGAAATTTCGGAACTACTGTTCTCCATTGACACTCTCTATCCGATAGAGATGGATATCGAACTTTTACTTGTTTAAATAATTCATCATCAATAACTTGCCATTTCCTAAACTGAAGGGGGTCTCTTCTGACATTCTTCAACATTCGATAGTACCAACGATCGGTATGCGAGTTAATTAAGGGTTGGTCGTTACCTACTGGATTCTTTACTTTATCGGGTGACTTTCTAACTTGAACAGGGTCAACTAATACTGACGTTATTTCGGGAACAGTGCGCGATAAAGCGTCAGGGACTAAATGATCCTTTCCTTTTCGGTGGATGATTTTGAAATCGTACTGTTGTAACCTGAGAGCCCAACGACATAAACGTCCAGAGGGGTTTTCCAGATTATTTAACCAAATCAGGGAATGGTGATCGGTAATGACCGTGAAATGTGAAGCTTCGAGATAGGGTCTTAATTTCTCTACTGCCCACAAAACTGCTAAACATTCTCGTTCCGTAACGGAATAATTTCGTTCATTACGAGTTAATGACCTACTAATATAACAAATGACTTGTTCTTTCTCGTCAATGGTTTGGCTGAGGACTCCTCCGAGTCCAAAACCGGATGCGTCTGTCTGAACGGTAAAGGGGACGCTAAAATCAGGGCACGATAGAATAGGGGCTGAAACTAAACAATTCTTAATAGTCGTAAACGCTACTTCACAAGGTTCATCCCAAATGAACTTGGAATTTTTTCTTAACAGCGCTGTGAGCGGTGCAAGGATTGTTGAGAACTGCGGGATAAATCTGCGGTACCACGAAGCCATACCTATTAATTGCCGAATTTCTTTAACCGTACGAGGGGCTGGTATACGCGTAATTGCCGCTACCTTATCTGGATCTGCAAGTAATCCATTTGCGTTAATCACGTATCCTAAATATTTCAATTCGGGTTGACAAAAGTGACATTTGTCTTTCCCTAATGATAGACCTGCGGTACGTAACCGAGAAAAAACTTCCTGTAACACTTCAAGATGTTTTTCGAAGGTGGATGTACAGATGATGATGTCATCCAGGTATACGAATACAAAGGGTTCGAGATCGGGACCTAGAACTTGATCTATCAGCCTCATCCAAGTAGCAGGAGCATTATGAAGCCCGAAGGGCATCCTGGTGAATTGAAACAATCCACGTCCGGGTACTGTGAAGGCGGTATATTTTTTGGAATTTTCCTCGACAGGAATTTGCCAATACGCTGACTTAATGTCCAGGGACGTTATAAACCGTGCGTCTCGAAGACGATCTAAAATTGAGGACACATACGGGATTGGGTACGCGTCCTTCTCGGATACTTGATTTAATTTTCTGAAATCGACACAAAATCGATATGATTTGTCTTTCTTTTTGACTAACAAAATGGGGTTTGACCAACCACTAGATGATCGTTCTATTACACCTAACTTAAGCATATGATCTAATTCTTTATCGATATGTGCTTGTACACTAGGGTTAACCGGATAATAACGCTGTTTAATCGGCATTGAGTCGGTTTTAATAACATGTTGCACTAGGTCAGTACAACCGAGTTCTTTGACCTTAGTCCGAAAATGTAGGTCAATGACCTTATCTAAACGCTGACGTTCCTCAACTGATAAATTGAAAAGATTTCCTAAGGGTGTTTTCTTGTCGGTAATTACCGAGGTAACTTGGGGTTTCCCGAAATACCACGATTTGTTTTTCAAATCAGGGACGAAACCGATGGATTCCCAAAAATCTACACCTAAAATAAGTGCGTGTGAAAACTTTGGTACCACAATGACTGAAATATGGGCGACACGATGCTGCAATCTAATGGGTAATTGAGCTATCCCGATACTGTTTATAATTTCACCGTCGGCTACGGTACACTTTGGTCGTAACGTGGAGTCAAGTTGAATTTTTACACCGGTAGATTGTAAAATATTCCAACCTTCCTCGCCTAAAATCGTGTTGGTCGCTCCTGAGTCCAGGAGGGCTAAAATTTCACAACCGAGAACATTGACTCTTACATGGGGACGATTATCATGTCTTGAATCCTCTAATACATAATCTAATATAGTTTTAATTTTATCTTTACGTTTAGCTAACATCTTATGAAAATGGGTCGAATTTACAAACTTGCGGGAGTTCACTAGGTGACCACGTCCTAATGAGTCCCGGAAGAGTTTTCCGAACTCCTTCTACTCTGACTGGGGTTACAGTGGGGGCAGGTTTTTGTTGTTTCACCTTTTCTCCCACAGCGATAGCAATATATTTGTTTCTGCGGAACGGTACAACGCGACGCTAAATGTCCTGTGCCACCACAATTCCAACAAGAATTATTACTTGAAGTTTTACTAAAAACTTCGACAGCGCTATTACGACTTTTAAAGGTCGGTTTATTTACAGATCGTTTATTATTTCGTGATTTATTAAAAAGCGTTGATTCGGCACGCGATGCACGATCATTTTCTTGAGTCGGTACACTCAAGTGGGTATAAGCTACATCTGGTTCTAAGTCGTTTTTCCTCTTTGACGGCGGTGCGTAATTGGAAATGGTCAACCTACGCGCTTCGAGAATACGCCCCAATTCAATGAGCCTGTCAAAAGACGTAATTTCGGTAAAACCTAACTGTGCAATATAAAATGGGTTTAAGTTTCGTAATGCGATACTTAATTGTCTTTCTTCCGATAATGGGATGACTAAACGAGCAAACATCGTTTTTAACATTGCTACATACATTGCCAAATTTTCCTCGTTCCCTTGAGTTCTACGTGTAATTTCCTCAAGTAATCTGACGTCATAGTCAGCTGGTCGAAATTGTGCATTTAATAATACTACTAATTCTGACCAAGTAGATGCCTTATCTCTATTTGCGCGAAACCACAATAATGCTTTACCCTCGAACAGGTCAATCGCCTCTTCGAAGAGTTGACTTAAATTTACACGTCTAGCAACAATTAATTCATTGACTCTTTCTAAAAATGCAGTGATCGAAATACTTTTTGCTTCACCGGAAAACTTTAATCGCCACTTGACAACAGGTGTTGATTTCGTACAATAACTTTTCTGCCCTACCTCAACCGGAGGGGGGTTAATATTTAATGAAACTGGATTTGAAGTTACGATTACTTCTGGTTCTACTGGGGTCTCTCGACTAATTTCGGCCACGATATTCGATAATGAATCTCGCTCCGTTCGAGAATTTGCTACAAATAAGCGGTACGCGGATCTACATTCTTCTAATTCGTCCATAACTGTTCGTTTTGAATTTTTATCTTTTACTAAAAAGGGTTTTGATCGGGATAATCTATTAAAGTAATGTGCTAACTTCGTTTCTACCTCGATTTCTACGTTAGGTTCTTGGTCTCGTGAAACTTCCAAGCGACCAAGTAGTCTATGAAGAATCAATAAGCCGGCTCTTAATGCCACCAGATCTTCTGCAAAGGTAAACGGATACCACGCTAAAGCGTAACTTTCGCCTTCTTCTTCTTTATCAAGGGCTATTACTAATTCATCACGTAATTCTTTTACCGAACCGTGAAAAGGTAAACCTCTAATCTTTAATTCGTATTGGACCTCGTCCTTTCGCAACTTGTCCGGTACAATCCTGAATGCCATTATTAATCGAAATGAATAAATTCAATTAAATACAAAAAAGAATTCGCGGAACACGACTCCACTTGTTCTCTGAACAACTAAAGGTAAACGGAAATACAATATTTGATCTTAAAATCGCGATAATTTTCACTTTTAAATTTAAATAGGGGGGCGTTATGGAATCTCGTTAGTCCATTCATGCGCGTCGGTACTATTTTAAAAATTGAAATCTTAATTCAAAACTTCGTGATTTACAAAATTTGACGTAATGTGCCAAAAGGGCTTTCTTGACAGCCGCCTAGTTGGGCGCAAATTATTTTTTTTAACCTACAAAAATTAATTTGGAATTTACTCGATTTACAAACAAAAAAAATTCGATACCATAACATGCCAAAAGGGCTTTATCGATAGCCCCACGTTGGGCGCCAAATTATTATCCTGTTACACCACGTTCTGCATCCACGACACCTTTCCAACAGGTAATAAAAGGTTGGCTAGCTCAAAGTCGCGAAGGGGTGGGTTGGTGAATGGAACGAAAGGGTCGTGTGACGGCACGTCGCAAAGCGTGTATTTCCTATCGACGACCGGGCAATCCTCGATCGCGATTCTAAAAATTGTCAAAATCGGTGTGAATAATTTACACGGGGGGGGAGTTAAGTCAAAATCGGTGGGGTTAATATACACGAGGGAGTTTAAATGGGCGCCACGCATACGAAGAAATGAATCTCTTTGAAGGGGACTGGTTATCACACCTTCCAAGCTGGTACGCGACAACTTGATGATCTTACAGCGAACTCTCACTCCGGAAAAACCTCGCTCAATGACCTTACCTTTACAGGAGGCGAACTTTCCGTTGGTGAAAATAGCTAAGTAAACATTAACACAACAATAGTAATAACACACAAAGTTGGGAAATAATAAAAATGTATTAAATAAAATAATATCAGGGGGGAGTTGACAAAGTTTACACAAGATACTAGCAAATTTACAGGTCTTGTATAAAAATAAATATGTACAGTTGACGGAACCTTTCCGTGTGGTTTCCGTTGCGAAACTAATACTCGTAAAACAATTACTCTTACAAAAATACAAAAGGTTAATTTGCATGAAAGGGGGGGGCGTATTGAATACAGCACTCCACCAAAATAAATAGTTACTTAAGCGCAACTTGATAATATTCAAAACTATGATTCATAAAATTGATCATGGAACTTAATCAATGCAATTGATCATCAAAATTCCCGACAACGGGACAAACAAACTTTAGCTACAATACTAAACTTGAAACGTTACGTTAAATTGTTCGGTTACACTCTGAACGCTCGAATGGCGTGTTAAAAGTTACGTTAATAATAGATAATAATATTAAGTTAAATAAAAGGTATACAAAATGGTTGCGATATCGTCTTCCAGGGTTGAACTGAACGTTCATAAACACAACTAATGGTCAATAGGACCAATTAACATCACAATCTTAAAAATATAAAAAGGTTTCTTACTTAATCTGGATGGTTGATGTTCGACCTCTAGGTAAAGTCGATGACGGGTCCTTCAGGAGTGAGATCTCGTCTTCAGAACGTAGAATGGAGCTGAATGTGATGTCTCAAACCATATCAGAAGGGCAGCGTAATAACCAGCTTCCCAAAAACTCTTCAAATCGGAAGGTGGTGAAATAACAGGGTGGTTCACGCACTGTATTTCGCGATAAAATAGGGGTCTCCGTACGAAATAATTCACTAAGTTAGTTGTTCGCGAAGTGACAAATAATTCAAGCCGGCACTGTCTAAGCAAGAAATGTTAATGTGGTGTCCGATAAAAAAAGACGATTGGAATGCACACATGGGTTGGGAGTGCAACACCTGTTTTGTACCATTCGATAAAAGCAATGTTACGTACTTGCCTTATGAGCGGCAAGCAATAACTCGACGTGATTAACGTGATAAGCAGATGGTATAAAAAGTCCGATAATTGATTCAATGTTTAGTAACCATAGACGATGTTAATTGTTCGATCACTTATTAAATATTGGCAACAATTGACGATATACTGGTTCGATAAAATATTAATTGTTTAAAAACAACTGACGATATTCTGGTTCGATAAAATATTAATTGTTTAACCACAATTGACGATATTCTGGTTCGATAAAATATTAATTGTTTAACCACAATTGACGATATTCTGGTTCGATAAAATATTAATTGTTTATTAACAATTGACGATATTAATCGTTTAACAACAATTGACGGTATTAATGTTCGATAAAATATTAATTGTTTATTAACAATTGACGATATTAATTGTTCGATAGTACCTGCAGTTGACACACACTAATTTTTAGCACCAATGACTTGTATTTATTTAAAGACCTCTAATAAATGTGAGACCTCGATAGTTAATTCCGCTTTTGGAAGCGCTAAGATACGAAAAAGGTAGTATCAGATTCCAAGTGAATCTCTCCGAATATGCAATTTGCAGCTCAATTTATGCATTCTCCCTACTCTGATCTGGGATTTTTCCCACTTACTGATTGATTTGGATCCTTGTAATTGGGTCCTATAAATTTAGGAAGAAGGGCGACGCGATTTAATTGGACAATACCTAGAGTGTGAGAGCACACTTTCTTCTTTCTCCATGTAAAGTGTATCGAGAAGTTTGGTACGACACGTGCGAGCAAAACAATTTTTTGCTCGTCTGGTTGGACGAGAAAGGTCTAACTTTTGCACTTTTTACTTGTTTTTATCGAAGTCTGTAATTTCGAAATCGCTATCCTTTCCATGTTAAACCCGAGCACATTTGGCCGCTTATCTGCACATGGTCGAGATAGCAAAACAAAAGGCATTGATTCTCACGAGTTTCAAACATGCACGTGTGTGTCCTTGTATTGACAACTGGCTCGTGATTATGGATCGTATAAAAGTGTCTCTCGATCCTACCTAAAATTTATAGTAATGCATTTGCCTATATTGACGTTTAGTTTGCAACGTTATAGAATAGAGAATTTATTGCCGATGAGGTGAATTATGGATTAATGCTACGTCAACATTATTAACACTTCCTCATCTACCGTATGGTTTATTGTACGTGTATTAAAATATTTGATGATACTTTCCTAACTATACAATTCTTAAGATTATTGTGCATTTGCAAAACGTAAATTTATTAGTTGAGCGAATGTTTCAATCTTTTATATTTACAACCCGACCTAAAAATGTTTTCTCAAAGAGTAATTTTCAACGGATCGATTCGAAATTTAACATATAAGTTTAATAGATCATAAACGCAAAATCTAAGGGTGTGCCCGATGCGCGGAATAAGGTGACACATTCATCCAGGAACACCCTGTATTTTAAATTGCGAAAATTTAATGATACGTATACATACCCAATCACGCCGTTTAATGATCTCATTGTCAATCTATAATTATACGTGCATTTGAAACTTGTAATGTTTATTCTAACCCGTTAATTTTATCTTCTAAATTAAAATGGAGCAAAATATTCTGCAATAAGAAACAATATTTCACACCGAAATTCAATAACAAGTTGAATTAATATTTTTAAATTGATTCTGCCGCATTCGACGCATAACTTTTGCAATATAAAAATTCAAAAAGCAGGAAACGCATTTTTTGTACTTTTTAGAGGATTTCAATTATATAACATTTTTCATTGCTGAAATGCGACCTGCAGTAGGTCATAAACATGAATATAAAAATATAAACTGTAGCTTCATTTTTCCTTTACGGTGCGCACGTTTATGTCAATAAAACTAATTTAGGAATTTGTATTATACTTCGTTAAATCATTGCCATTTTAGGCTAATCTAGAATAATTTTTACTTTCCCATTTACGTAGTAAAGGAAAGTATTGTTATCGAGTTAAAAAAAAATTTTGAGTTAGCATTTTTCCCATGGTCTATGAGCCCATACGAATTGTTTAAGACCAATTTTGGAATGATGTCCGGATGTGTGTGTGATGTGTGATGTATGAAGTGTGATGTGTGATGTGTGATGTATGAAGTGTGGTGATTCTATCGTCAACGTTTTCAGACAAACGCGTGCACCGATTGAGTTGAAATTTTATACACTAGTTTGAAGTAGCTGTCTAAAGAGCTGATTAGATTTTGGTTGAAAACCGTCCATTTTTAACCCCTTTTTTAGGGGAATGAAAATTGTTAAAGAGCATTGCCGCTTCCTGGTAGAACATATGAGATTGAAAATCATATCAATCGAAAGAGATTATTTTTCCGCATCTTTTGATACCCCACACTTTATATTTCCCTCTTAAATTATTGTTAAAATGCAAAAATAAAATAAGCGCTATTAAATGAATATGGTTTGCCTTGGATAATTTTGATCTGTCAAAGTGATTTGTATTGTGCATTACTATAATTTAATATTTTAACTAATTTACTTATATAAACATATTATGTAATTAATATCAAACGAATTTTTTAATTACTTATAAAAAATTAATTCTGACGTCATTACGCCCATAGTTAAAATTTGATTGTATATAGACGGCACGGCAAGTAATGATGGTTACTTATACACTAATTTATAAAAACACTTAAATTTTCTTGATTTATTTTTTATTCGATGATTATTAATTTTCACAGTAAAATATTTTTTTTTATTGGTATCCTATAATGCTTATTTAAAGTACGCATCAGCGTGCTTAAATCCAACTTTCAAAAACGCGCGTGTTTTAAAGTTACCATGGCAACTTCAACAACCTAAGAAACGTGAAGTTAAAAAATGTCAACTCTTTAATTATTATTATTTAATTATTTAATATTCAAATATTTAACAAAATTAATTTTTTTTTAAATAAATGTTAAAAGTGCAGCTGGAATTGTTTGAAATATTAATACTTCCGTTTTTTAAATCAGAGGAAATGCTGCTAATATTCTCGGAAGTCAATGAGGTTGCATTTCCATTAATGGCACTCCCAATAATGTTTGAAACATTCTTCTTATTGCTAATACTCTCTTCAACGTAACCAGTCGCCACAGCTGCCGATTTCCATCCTACTTGTCGTTGGATTTGATCTATTGTCATGCCGCTATTCGCCATTATGGTAGCGGACGTACGTCGAAACGCATGTCCCGTGTATTTTTCAGAATCGTCTAATTTAAGGTATCGCACAACTTGCAATGGACATGATCCAAATGTATTAATACCAACCACTTGATTGGTGCACTTTCCCTTATCATACCGTAAGAAAACTCTGTCGGTACTTACATTTTTCGGGCGCAATGATAAATACTCCTTCACCAAATGCACATATCTAATTCCATCATTGTCGGCAATAGTAAAACGTCGAGTCTTCACTGTCTTAGATGGTCGGATAGTAATAAGCAATACGCTTCCTTCTTCCTTGATGTCATGTAAGCGTAAATCGCACAATTCACATTTTCTACAAGAGCCAAAGATACCGCAAATGGATACCACTTTCAAAAATAAATACGTAATGTCCGGTGCATCTATGAAAAACTTCCGCAGATCATCTTCCTTGAATACATAAGACTTCTTGGCTACGTCATTCTTGCTGATTGCCTTCATAAATGCATGCACTTTCGTAAATGATTTTATATCGACCCCTTTATTTATCCTCAACATACTTTGCAATTTCGAATGGATAGCCCACATAGTCGATGCCTTGTACTGCTCCGACATTTTCTGAAGGTAAGCAAGCATAACTCGTTCATCTGTATCTGTTACCTTTTCCTCTTCCATCCATTTAATGAACTTGTCGTATTCTTTTTTATAAGCGGCTTCCGATTTTTGCGGTATCAACCGCGATTCTGCTTTACTATTTAAGTAATCAATGGTAACACTCATTTTCTTAAGCAATATACAACAACAACTGTGGTGACAAAAATAATTAATCTTATGTGACAGATTGTAAAATTAATTTTTGTTTTTCTTACTTCCATGGCAATGACAGTGGTATACTGATGTCACATCACAAATTCGACCATTTCACTTACTGTCAGATATTATTTCCATTTTTTGTAGTATCAATACCAGTATTAATGATTTCAAAGTGTACTAATAAAAAAAAATTATGTAAAGTATTCGTGGATACATGATCTTTAAAACACTTGCTCTATTTCGAGCACTCCGGCTGCGCCGTCGTGCTCGCAAAATCGCGCGTGTTTTAAAGATCTTAATATCCACTTATACTTTAATATACTATTAATTTTCAATCATAAAATGGACATAGATTATACCTTAACTAAAAACTTATACAATACTGCCTGAAATTTAACTAACTTGAGTTTTTATGTGCTATGTCAAATTTGTTTATTGAGCGAAATTTATAATTCTAGAACGTTCGAATACATTCTTTTGCTTAAACCAGCAATGGAAAATTATTATAACATTGGAATTTCCTGATTACATCATCTATGGAAAATTTATAATTTACATAATAATTTACGAGAATATAACTTCTCCCCTCATAAGATGAAAAATTCGGAGCCCAATGGTGACTAATTTTTCAGCAGTGTCCATTTCGATGACGTTGATAATGTCTATACCTTTTTTACATAATTGAAGATTTTATAATTAACAATAAACAATAAATAAAAATGATAAAATAGAAATGACAAAATAATTTAAAATTGTCCAAACACTTTAAATTGTATCACTGTAAAATAAATTTTTTTTGAATCCTTTAGTTATTAAATTCACTTTGAATTTTGTTGAGTTCGCTTCTGTATTAGCACTATAAGTTCCTTTAAATTTTGGTAATTTGATGTCGTTTAATTTTAACTCGCGGAATTTAGTTAATTCGATCACATATGTTCCCCTAAAAAATGTTTACTTTTAATTTTTTCACTTTTGAATGTCCAATCATCGGTTTTGTTGATATCACTATCCATTTTCCATTCTCGAATTTTGATGTTGTTTAATTTAATGGTTTATTTTGACACATTTTTCGAAATTGGAGTAATTTTGCTCATTTATGATAAGGAAATTTGAATTTGGAAGGGTCATTTTAAAATTGTTTTCTGAACTAGGAATTGGTAAAGGATAATTTGAAGATAGTCATATTTTTCAATTTCAACAATTGGAATATCGAATAGAAATATGTTTTTAATTTAATTTTGAATAATCTTTTAATATTAATAAAAATTTTTCAAACAGTAAGATAATTTCTAAATTTGGTTCAAATAGTAATTTATTGTTTACAAGTTTCATTTATTTTAAAAGGTTCATAGGTGTGATTATTTATTTATGAAAAACATTAATTTTTGCAAAACTAATTGCTATTTCCAAATTATTTAAGAAGTTATTGATTATTCGAAAGTTACTTATTAATTCTGAATTTGTTGACATCATAGAATTTAAAAATGTTGACAGGTTAAAATTTTGATTTCGATTGATTTTATAAACTCTTGTTTGTATTGATTTTCTTTTTTGTAATGTTATGAATTGTGAGGTTTATGAAATTATATTGTTTTTCTAAAGGGTGAAATTGATTTATAAAAAGGTTGCATATTAAAATTTGAATAAACGTCTAAGATGAGAATTTTGATTTATGCATTTCCTAAATTGTCCAATATTTTAATAATATTAGATATAGGATATTTGCCATTTAATGTAATTTAGTTCATTTGCCGATGCTAGTATAATATTAGAAATCTGAATTGAAATGAATGATTTTGAATTTATTATTTTTGGCTGTTTTGAATTTACTTTTGTGTCAGTTTGGTAAATGTATAATCATTAAATATGTTTGTTAGTGTATTTAAGTAGTTTCATATGTAAAATTTGAAGTTTAGAAATTTTGAAAAGTTTAGAATTATTTAAGTTTTATTTTAATTATTTAAAATTGCATATTGTGGAATTACGTGAAATAAGAAAATTGCTGTTTGTTTTTTTTTTTGGAGGTACCAAAAGTGAATATTGGTCAATATAGTGGTTATTTATTTTCTTCCTTTTTCGGTTGCTGTTTTTGAGAATTTGTTGTACTTTAATTGAAATTAATTTGCAATTTCTAGAATGTTTTCTATTATAGTTAGTGGTCAAAATTTTATTTGCGTATTCAGGATTTTTAATTAGATTCTGCCCTTTGAGATTTATCAAATTTAAATATTGTGGTTTAGTTGATTCTGATAATTCTAAATTTTGATTTCCCGATTGAATTATTGATTGTGGATTTTCTGAAATTGTTCTTTTCGGCATTATTAATTTTTTATAATTTTGATTAAGAATTTTTGAATTATTTAGTTTCAACAATAAATTATTTGTATTAACGTCATTAAATTTTAATTTTGAATGATCAGCATGACTGATATTAATATTTTTATTTGAATCGTCAATTTCTAATTTTGTTGAATCTAAATTTTGTCTTATTATTTGCTTGGTTTTTGAAACTTGGAATTTTAAATTCTTTTGTTTTTGGTTATTGCAATTTAGAATTTGCTGTGATTTGTTTATAAATAATTTGAAATTTTTAAAATGATTTTCTCTATTGTTATTAATCAAAATTTTATTTACGTATTTGAGTTTTTTAACTAGATTTCGTTTTTTGAAAATTTGTTGGAATTTATTTGAAGATAATTTGAATTTCCTAAAATGTTTCTTTTTGTAATTATTTGTCGAAATATTGTTTATGTATTTGAAATTTCTAACCGGTTTTTGTTTTTGGAAATTTGTCGGTTCTAAATGGTATGAATTTATTAATTCAAGTGGTTTCAAAATCTGATCTTCTGATTGAACAGGTAATTCTTGTTCTTTTAATTGACTTCTTATAATTTTTGATTTTCTGAAATTGTTTTTTGTAGTAAAATTAATTTTTCATGATTTTGGTTCATCAAAATTTCGTAATGTTTTTTATCAATTTCCGATTTTGCTGTTTCTAAATTTTGTTTAACTAATTGATGTTCTTTATATAATTTTGAAATTTGGTTCCGTAATGTTTGTAATTCGATAACACTATCATTTATTAAGGGTTTACATTTTTTGACCGGTTCTTGACTTTTAAATTTATTTTGATAATTTTGTTTAATATTTGGGAAATTTTTGTTCATAGTTATCAAATTTTTGTGCGTTTACATTTTCGCGATATAATGCTTTATTTTGCATCGTTTTGCTGATTGTAATTCTATTATTATAAACTTCCCTAGGTGTCAAATTAAATGTCGATGTTCTTGTTAGATTTTTCATTTGGAAAATTGAATTATTATTTTGAAAATGTGTGTTTGAATTATGAAAGTTTGATGTACTATTTTGGAAATTTGGTTGTACAGATTGAAAAGGGTTATTGAAATTTTGATTTGATGTTTGTTGATAATTATTTCGTCTAGAATTTTGAAAATGTTGTGGTTGTTGAAATTTATTAGGTTTAAAATTTTGGTTAATTGGAAGGTTTGTGACATGTTCTTTCATAAAATCAGCAGTTGAATCAGTTTTTTGAAAAATTTTGTTTTCTCTAAAATTTGTGGATTCTAAAGAATTTGTAGGTTTACTTGGGTGTGGCAAATGATGATTTTCGATTGTGTTTAAATTTTTTACGTTAGAAGTTTTCATGAACAAAGTTTGAAAGAATGGTATTTTTGCTTGAGGTGTTTCTAAAATTTTATTTCCAAAATCCATTGTTGCTTTTAGTTGACGTAATAAACTTCGTCCTATTAAACCGTCGTATTTCTTTGAGAAATCAGAAATGTAAAATTTGCATCTTTCACCATTTTTGAAAATTTTAGGTAAAGGAGTATTATAGAATTTTGTTATGTCGTGACAATCCACTTGAGTTTTGAATTTGAAAATTCTCGGTCTGTATGTAATTTTTAAAATATTTTAAAGCTAAATTTGAATTTATTAAATTATATTCACTCCATAAGTTAATTAAAAATTTTGCTTGGATTTCTGGAATGTGTATAAATATCAAATTACGTTCTGTAGTGTCGAAATCGTCGTCTACATAAATGATTAAACTATTGGGTCTAAAATTTTGAAAATGTGAAGTTTGTTGAGGTGTATTTTGGGAGTTTGACATTTTTATTCTGGGTTTGATTTAAATTTATAAAATCGTATCGAGTTATTTAATTTAGCGTTTACGTTTTCCGGTATCGTTTTACAAAAGGCAACTTGTTGAGTAACGTAAAAAATATCAGTTCATTAACTTACTTTAGTTAAAAATAGAATAAATTTTACTATTGTGATGCAATTAATTATTATAAAATGTAATATTTTGATTATTTAAATTTATTTCGCGTATATGACTATTTTCAATTTATTAATTTTAATTAATTAGGTTTTAATGTTAAAATTGGAATTTAGGAATTTTTAAATTTGAGCTTTTACTCACGTTATAATATTTTTCTTCATATGTCTTCTTAAAATTAGTCGGTCAACGGTCAGCTTGCTTCTGTAGCGATTTTTGTCTACGTTGCTCGCAGGTTGTTGGTCCTTTTCTTAAAATTAGGGTGGCGATTTTTGTCCACGTTTTTCTTAAAATTAATTGGTTGATCCACAACTTGTTTGTAGCGATGCTTGTCTACGTTTTCGGCTGTTGGATCCTCTTCTTAAAATTAGGGTTGATTCCAAAATGTTTACGACGATTTTTGTTCGCTTTCAATTTGAAATCTTGTTTTTGCTTAAACTAAGGTTTGATTCCAAATGTTTACAACGATTCTTGTTTGCTTTCCATTTGAAATCTTGCAGTTTTCGTAGTTTTTGGAATTCTTGGACGATTTTTGCTCCAATTCTTCCAAAAATTTCGATCCTTTAACGACTGCGCCAGTAATGATGGTTACTTATACACTAATTTATAAAAACACTTAAATTTTCTTGATTTATTTTTTATTCGATGATTATTAATTTTCACAGTAAAATATTTTAATTTTCAATCATAAAATGGACATAGATTATACCTTAACTAAAAACTTATACAATACTGCCTGAAATTTAACTAACTTGAGTTTTTATGTGCTATGTCAAATTTGTTTATTGAGCGAAATTTATAATTCTAGAACGTTCGAATACATTCTTTTGCTTAAACCAGCAATGGAAAATTATTATAACATTGGCATTTCCTGATTACATCATCTATGGAAAATTTATAATTTACATAATAATTTACGAGAATATAACTCGGCATTCCGCAAATTTCTAATTTTTTTTGGAAAATGACAATTTTAAAAATTTTTCAATGCAAACATGTTATATAATTGTTAAAATGAAAATATAAAATAAGTGCTTTTAAAAAATATGAGTTACCATGTTAAATTACAAATTAAATTTCGTAACTTTGATATCTCAAAGTAATTTGTGTATTTTATCGAGTTAAAAATTTTTTTGAGTTAACATCCGTTTTATTAATATTTAATATAAAATTAAGTGGAATCTACTAAATGGGAAAGTAATGTGTTGTCACATCAGATTTTTTTTTTATTTAGACGTCTAGAAAGGTATTGCAATGCCCCCTCACCTTAATTATATAAGTAATTATCCCTTACCTGGATGCTTATCCCCCAATGATAACTTACGTGGAGAAATTTATGTATTTTACCTCAGCTAGCTCAAAAGATATAAAAAAAAATTCTTTTATTATTGTTAAATTTACTTTACTGCATTCGCTCATATTCAGAATGAACAAGATTTTAATGAAATTTATAAATTTTGCATAAATTGTCGTCATAGAGACGAAAGAAAATTTTACCAACGTGCCTTAAAACCAAATGTAACAAATTTCTTAATACTAAAATGCTAAATCTAAATAAATGTTTGTAAATAAAAAAAGGATTTCTGATTTTTACTATTTAAAATTCCCGCACTGTATAGTTAAATATTTCTTACCCCACTTCCCGATTGCATCATTCTTTCCTTTAGCGTGGTTTGTGTCGGCCGTTCACCTACAAATTTGCTCCAATTCACCGTTATGTGGTCAACCATTTAATTTTCATAAAAATCCAACTATCTCCTTAGCCGTGAATACCAAATTTTGATTTATTGGTGAGTGTATTTATAAAATTTTACATTTTCCATATCGTTTAACCTTTTTTTAGTATAATCAACATTCACTTAACCCTACTTAGGGTTTTTTAACACATTTTTTTACAAAATTTTCTGGAACAACCAATTTTACGTACGTTTACTTCGGTTGATTTTATCGTTGTTAAGGTAAACAAACTCGTTACCAAGGATCTAATTTTTGTTGAAATTTCAACGCCTGTTTGTTTTTGATGTTGCAAGTTTTTCATTGGCCGGTAAAGTCAATCAATTTTACCACACTTAATTTTTATTTAAATAATGTTTTTTTAGGAACGAAACGCAAATTGGCTACACGATGCACTTTAAATGTTTAGATTGAAGCGAAATATCGTCCGTTTAGTTTATCGCACCAAACTGTTGTAACAACATGTCATCATGAAACCTTTTTCAGTGCGCTTAACACAACTAATTCTAATTAACCTAATTTTAATAACAATTATAACTAACAAATAACAATTATTTTAACATGATATAAATTTTAATTTCTTTAACGAGTCAATCGTTACATCATCTTACCATGATTTCTTAATAATTTAACGTTCATTTAAATTTTGATCTAAAACTTGTTCATTCCTTTGATTTGCCAATACAGCAGAGCAAAGAACATCGCAGTATATACTATACTAATGTAGCACCTCGAGTTTGGCTGCAATATTGGGAAAACCACACATAAAAAGACTTTTTTATGAATATTGGAAAATATCTCGGTTTGGATTCACTTTAGAGTAAAATCTCAAGTAGATAAAATAAAGTAAATTAAATTCTCTACCGAAAATATCTTATACCTTTTCTTGTTAATCGATCGGTTGCAGAGTTAGAGTAGATCCGAAAGGTCAAAAGTTATACTGTCATCGGCGCATTAACGAAAACACGTTCAAACACTAAAAAGCCCAACTAGAAAACATTCGTTGCATGTTTACTTTCGTTTACTTTCAAAATAAAATAAATAACAATAACTTTTTTTATTAAATTACATGCCTAGTGATATTTTTTTCATATTAATTTTCAAGAACGAGTAATTACGTCTTTTTTTATTCACATTTTTTAAATTTTCGCTCCAAGCTAATGTTTTCACGTAACATTTATATGTATGTATTTCGCCCTTCGCGCATTGTATAACTTTTGAGCTTTCGCACGCAGTCTACAGTCATCATAGCGTTATTTATAATTTTACTATATGCATTCTATGTGTTCTAATATAGCTAAAATTATATTCTGTTTAAGGAGGTATAATTAGTTTCTTTAATTTTTAAAATTATTTAACCATACTAAATAGCAAAAAGGATTAGTTATCTCTTCTTAAACGTATGTAAATTTTGAGTTATCCTATTTGGTGTCTCTTTCAGCAGGTTCTAAAGAAAACATAAATAGATATGTCGAGTTACCCCCTTAGGAACCACACGTATGGGTTCTGCAGTCCAAAGTAAAATGGGCCCAAGTACATTTTTCAAAATTGAGTTTTTAGTATTTTTGAAATCTATGTACGTAAAAAACTGCATCTACATGTGTAATTAAACGTAACATACAAAATGCAAAGTAAAAAGGCAGAAAGTTCTGTCATTTACGACCTCCTTACTTATTAATAGTCAATTACGGCCTTCTTACTTTGTATCGACATTGAAATTTTTGCATTGTACATAGATGCTTTTCTGCTGATTTGCAGAAAGTGCTTCTGCTGCTCCGAATGGATTAATTTAAAGTTGTTAAGTTGTTTTAGTTACACCACGATTAGTTGTTTTTAACAAAACTTTTGTGCCGGTTGCGAAAAAACAAAAAGGTTTGTTTTTGCAACATTTTGGCATGACAGTATTGCCAGCAGGAAGAAGGAGGACCTCGTAAGTAGCTTGCACACATTTTTTATGAATAATCGTGATGTCGAAAATAACCATTTGGCTTCACAATAATTATTAGGGTCAAAATTATTTGGTTCAATTCTTTACTTTACGTGTTGGTGATATTACAACATTTTAATTTTAAAATCTGTTTCCTGACATTGTAACCTAAAAATTCAACGGCCACTTTTTATAATTTCTTATTCAAATCAATAATTTAATAAAAATAAAATAAGTTAGTATAACAATATGTTTCTGGATGCTATAGAGAACAGTAACTTAAAGAACAAGACCAGAATCGACACATGTTCCAACAAATATTTTTATTTCATTTTGGTATCATAACCTTGTTTTTTAGCACGGAAATGGGGGCATAATATGGCTTTTATAGCCCGAGGGCCTATAAAGTTGCTAAGCAATGACAACAATATCAAAACAAAAGAGTTAGTCCAGACTCTGTTTTTTTTGCGCGATCGATCTGAAATTTTGCATAATATTCCTTCCTACCGACAATTCACGGAGGGGAGTACCTTGCTAGGGGGGGAGAATTTTTTGCTCAGATTTTCGATATCTAGTGCCGTTTTCGAGTTATTGCTAAATAAAAAAATTAATTCTCGCCCCTCCAAGTTTCTCGCCATAGGAACCATGGCACACCAAAAATTCATAGCACAAACAAAATGACATGATATTTTTTCTTAAAATACTTAATTCTTCAATTTTGACAATTCAAGTACCAAGTACCAAAATGAAATAAAACGTTGTATGTACCACGGGCACAATCAGATTATAGCACCGAGGGTAATTTAAAGCCCGACGCGTTATTGTGCGATTGTGCCCTTGATACATAAATAACTATTAAATACATTGTATTTAAGCCATTTGATCGTTTTATGTTATTTATTTAATACCAAGATATTAACGAATATTCATAAAAATTTACATTTCAGTTTGGTTTTTCCAATATTGTAGTCAAATTTGAGGTCTCTGGACCGTGCAATAATTTGAGCACAACGTGGCATGCTAGAATATATTTTATTATCTTTTTTTGGACCTCTAAAAACACATATCAATCTTGTACGGTCGAGCAACCCCGGGTTTGGCCATCTTATTGGAAAACCCAAATGAAAAAAGATACGTACCTTTATGAATATTAAAAATTAAAAAATTAAAAATGGCAAATATATACCGTGCGTTTTGGTGGCTGTAACTGCCGTATTTAAATTTTTTTATTTTAAATTCTTAATATTTTGTACTAAAGTGAACCCAAGCCGAATTTTTATAGAAATGTATTTGTTCGCGTGGGATTTTGAATATCGCTGGCCAAATTCGGAGTCGCTAAACCGTATAAAATGAATGTTTTTTCAGAAGTCCAAATAAAGATTACAAAACATATTCCTATTGAATTAATATTTAAAAATTAATTAGTAAATAGCATCGAAATAAATTAAACAAAACCAATCAATTTTGTTTATTCAGTAATATTTATTGCTATCTGGAGATGTTGCCATAAATATACACTTTTATTTTATCTCTTCCTGTGTAAACTAACCGTTCCGTAAGAGTTGCTTTCTTTGTGGAACTTCAGTTATTAGAATTTGAACCAAAAATTTGGATACTGTAAATATGACAATTAAAAATAAATTTTTGTCCTAAAACTGGCGACTAACAATTACAAGATTGACATACTAATCTGTAAGTTCTGGTTTGGCATACTTCAAGTTTTTTATAGCCCAAGTAAAAATCGTGGCATTACTTGCATGAATAAAAATGTTACTTAAATAATAAACTTCTGATTCATGCATAAATATTAGGTATATGCAAAAAAATTTTAATACTGTAAAGTAATGAAATCAAATTAATTTTCTAATAAAATTAAAAATCGGAAATTTGATTTTCAAAATATTATGCATAAAATATTCAACAAACATTGTACACATCTACAATTTGAACCGAGAGAATTAAAAGCACTTCTTATTTAAATTTTAAATGGGAAGGATTGTTTACATTATTTAACTTTTTTAAATTTAAATAATTTGAAAATTAGTGGGTTAATAAGATTCAAAAATTTCATTAACAAGTAACATCTTTAAGATGACTATCACGGTTTGTTGTTTTCACTAAATAACTTTTCCAGCAGTAGTTCTCAATATAAAATTTTGAACAATTTTTCAGAAGGTTAATTTTTACGGAATATTTTTCTGAAGGTTCGTCTTCTAAAAATTGTCCTTAGATTGAGAACTTCTGTTAACAATGATAAGTTTTGCAACATTTACATCACTAAATAACAATTTATTGTTGCTATTGAAATTTTATTTTCATTTAAATCCAAATGCGTTTGAATTTGCATAATCAATTAATTTTATTATCTCGGTTTATAAACAAATAATCATAAATTTTTCTACGGGCATTTGCATAATTCAATTTAAGCCAATTTAGAGTGAAATGTGAAACTATAGCAAGAATAGTTAGACAGTAAAGGATCTTTTCGTGAAGTCAATCAAACTTAACTATTCCATCGCCTTTGGCAACTCCAACTCAAAAAAGACATCACACTATTCATTAGGAGCTTCCGTTGCTTTTAATTGTCGTTAATTATAATTATTGTGTTAATATCTACAAGAACATGGGAAATATTTTTAAGCTTATTACAACAGGTAATTAATTGGTTAACGAATTTATATTGACATTGATAAGTTCCCAGTTATTTTTTGCTCCCTTCAGGTTATAAAAATTGGAATTTTATTAAATGCGTAGTTGAATAAAAGTTACGGAAGGAAAGAAATAAAATAATAAGTTTCCGCAAATATTTTCTGATAGCTAGGATTCTTCTTTCATATCGTTTACTTACCTCTGTACCTTTTTGTTATTTTCCTGCTTTTTTTCTATTATGCATTAATAGCATTTTTCTGTTGAATTTATAACATTTCTTTTCCATTATAGTCATCGGATATGTTCATACTTTATGTCTAGACTAATTTATTATCGTACAGGAATAATTAAGACTTTGTATTCTTTTTTATTTTAGTATCATAATATAAATATAATTCGTGTATATTTAAATGTAATGAAGATGGTATAACCATGATTAAGTATTAATTTGTTTGTATGTGTATTTGAAAACAATAATAATAATTGTTTTTAAATCACCTTCACATTTTTTACTAATAATAGTAATAATTAACCAATTATAATTAATATAAACACAAATTTTTAATTAAACTTTATTGACTGCGTTAATAACCTTTTGTTTGTATTTTGCAGAAAAACCAATAATGCATCGACACTCAGAGAAATGAATTTCATATTCTAACAAGCATTAAAATTATGCTTTATTATTTTATATTACATGTTTAATTTCATAGACAACGTGCAATATATTGCTATATTACTAGGCAAATATTCATGTTTAAGTCCCAGGCTGCTCGGAAAAACTTTACTTCAATAAAAAACCCTGAACAGCAAATATGCTCCCGTCTAACTTACAGTAGAAGCAATGAAACTACTTAAAACTTGCACAAAAACGCAAAATAAATACAAAATTCAATATGAGATTGTATTCACAAAAATTTTCACATTTGATGGGATACTCTCAACATGTCATTAATTTCAGTCAATGAATTTACTATTGTTTATATTGTATAACAGATTGTAAATATGTAATTCTAATCATTATAAATAAAATTGTACCTCGACAAAAATTATTGTATAAGATAAACTAAATTATTTAAATTTATCTAAAGTCAATTCTTTCAGACAAAAGTAAATTAATTTTCTGTATTGACCTTCAATAAAAAGTAAAAATGTGACAGAACTACAATTACAAAAATATATAGAGCAGGTTTTTTTTGATTAAGTAGAAATCCAGTCTTTTAACTTTCATGTAGGTATACCATTTATTACGAAATTGCAAATAATAAACTTGCAGAAAATAAATACAGTTAAGTTGAAATTTTCCTAAGCTGGTACCGATCAGCTACAACAGTTCATTATACTTATGGCGCATAGACGCCTTTCAAAAGTTTCCATTTTTTTCTTCTAATACCATTATTGTTTTTGCAGGTAACCCAATCACAATTACAATTATCAGCATTGACTTCTATTGTCCCAGTTTATTCACCTTCAATCTCCAAATATTTTCAATTTTACCTCATCCAAAAACTTTTACATATCCATTCTTTTCGTTCTCCCTTCTTATTATCTCCTTTATCCGCTATCGTCACATCGCATTGGTCAAAAATTTCGGTAATTTTTTTACTTCCGGTAAGTAACTTAATCTTTACAATTAATTTTATTTTGAATTTCACTTAAAGTTTATTTTTATCCTTTTCTCCAAAATTTTTGATACACAACTAATCAAATATTTCAAAAGTCACGACCTCTGTTGTTTTTATTAAAATACATCGAATCTTATTAATTTTAGTATTATTTTATCAATTCAAAAATGTCCAAATAACTCAATGTATAACGCGGAGTTCAAAAATCAATCATGCAAAGTTTAAGACAGTATCTTAAACTTCCATCAATCCATCAAATCACTGGATAATGATACAAACCGATAACATATTTGCTTATAATCTCTCTTTAATTTCCGATCTCTCCAGTAACCCTGAGCATCGGGGATCAGAGAAAAAGATTCTTTTGCAAAAAAAACTTTTCTGAGCATTTTAAAGCAGTTTTGTGACGAATACCAATAGTGCAGATACCACGTCGAATCTCTCATTAATCAATTATAAGATTGAGAATTTCGAAAAATAGTTCTTTATTGTAAATCGACTACTCAACACCGTTGTTGTGTTCTATGGATTGAATCGCATAAATGAAACTTGGCACTTCTTATTCGGAAAGTGAGTTTTCGTAAGTCTCCAGGTTTTTTCTTTGCGTTCAGTGCATAGGCGACCATATTATCTCTTATGTCTGCGGTATTCCTTGGAAATGTAATAACACATAGGGGACGTATTGTTTAACGTGGGTTTCAAACCACGGGGACTGCGATACACCTAATTATGAGAAGGTAATACATTCAATTACGAAGATCCCGAACTGTACTGATTAATTTTTATCTTGTTAGATAAATAATTACGTAACTGTAATAAAATTTTAACATTACGTAAAAATTTTATTATAACCTAGAATAGAAATCATGGTCATGGAAGTCACGCATTTTGTATGCGTAAAAGTAATATAATGTTTTAAATAATGTTTACAAAAATGTTATCAAAACCATTTATTACAGGATGCTGCTGAAATGTAATCAAATATGTACGAAGCAATTACGAGTATCATGTTCAAGAAGTGATCGGCAATATTTTAAAGAAGTTGTTTACTCAGTTTCTATTAAATTGTACCACAACATGTTGTGTCACTTATTTTAATGGTATTATTTGCGAAGATTATTGAGAGATTGTTCATTGAATTGTCATTTGAATTTTGTTAAATTTTATGTAACATAATTCTATATAATCACATAAAAGATAATAATGTTACATATAATATCTAGCTACTCAAATTGCATTTAAAGTTTTTCTAAATAATTTTAAATATTTTAATTAAGTTAATTAAATTTTAATTAAGTTAAAGCAATTAAAATATTTTCTATTATAAATATATTTTTAATTTTCCTCCTATTTTATTAAGTATAATTATTATAAAGTGGTAATTTAGAATAGCAGGAAAAATTAGTAAAATATAATTTATTTATGCAACGGAGATAGTGAAACTGATCTTTGTTCTCGCATTTCCGAGACACATGACCTTGTACATTCTCTCGTAGAGTAAAATTCTTCATTTAATGCCATTGTTTCATAAAAATCTCGCTCAAAATACCAATCGACACATGCAGGAGTCACACAGTTGTCTATTTTATATAGCATTATGAAATTACTCTCACTATCAATTTTGTAATCTATAATTTTATTTTTGACGTTCCACTTTCAAAGATTTGTTCGAATTTTCAAATTTTAAGTTAACTAATTTGCAAAAATATGTGTGTAATGTGTAATTTATAAATATAATTTACAAATTAAATTATACGATTTTTAATTGTGTGTAGGTCTTTAATATTTTAAATATTTGCCAACGTTTCGGGCAGTTTACATTTGGCCCATTTTCAAGCCTAAAAATAAATTATTATTAATTAATTAAATTCTATAAATTGTAAGTGCTTTTTATGAAATTAATTGACAATGTTAATTTTCAAACTGTTATGATTTTATCATAACAGTACGATAACATGTATGATATTATATAAAATATGCTATAAAGAAATTCCTGCTATTGATTTTTATGGCATTTAAAATCTTATTTATTTATTTCAATATTTTTATATGCAGTTTTCTTAACATTAATCGAAAATAATTGAATAAAAGATTTCAAAATTTCATAAGGTATTCGGGAAATATTTTTGATTTCATATTTTTTTGGGTTGCCGTTTTACTCTCTCTGTTGCATAAAATAGAATATAAAATTCGAGTTTGAAGTACCTTTTCAACTCTATTTTTTATAGCACTAGAACACAATCGAGTTTAATATTTCAATCTACTTCGATCTCTAGTAGAATATATTATTTCTAATGTTAGTTTAATTTAATACGTTTTTTAAATTGATTTTACATTTATAATGAATTTTACTAAATATCGTTTAATTTATTTTCTTCATTATCAATAATTTTCAAAGTTTTATGTTAATTTTTATAGTCCTTTATTTATTCAATACAACTGAGATCAAAGCCTGTCGTAAGTTATCGCTTTTCTTATATTTTATTAATTCCCCACGTTCTAAAAGGGCTATTCTCACGTGTAATGGAAAAACCAAGTAACTTTAAACTTGCCGTTAAAAAAAGGCATTTTTTACAGTAAATGTACCAAATTCAAACACACATACTAACTCTACTTACTAAAATATCAATCTTCAGAACCATTTTGACTCAAATCCATCAGTTATATAACAATTTTGCGTGAATATGAATAGGTACTAGCCTTAAAAATAGGCATAGAACAAATATACAATTTTAAAGTAAGTAACTGGAATTTAAGGTTTTTCAATTTTATGGTAGTATTGTGGAAGTAATCAAGCCCTGACTGGTAACAATTTAATTACCGGGCAACTCTTTGGCCCCGCTCTTCAAGAAAATTTTACAATAGTATAAAGTATGAAAATGTAAAACTTGAAGTGCATTTTTCAAGTGCACTGCGATAATGCCCTGTACACCGTGAAATCTTAATTTTACTGTACAAATTATTATGTATATTATTTGGCAAGGAGTCAGCCGTAGGTGATTGGCTTGGTTATCCGGCCTAAAGGCTGCACTACATATGAAACTACGGATCTATTTCGCGTTACATACACAGATATGAGAGGTAAATGAAGACTATATTATATTGTTTAATAATATTTTAATTGTATATCGACGATATTCTTTATATTATATTTAGATGAGTTGGAGCTTTAACTTGTTGAAAATATAATAGTAAAATTATACTTTTTAAAAATTATTACCAAATTAATAAACAATTACCTAATTGAATTAAACAAGATTCAAATTACTAAATTACTAATTTTCATTTACATAATTGGTTTAGACTTTATTTAAATGTCCTCATAATTCAATATAATGCTCTTCCTTAACTTACTAATAATTCAGGATGGCTTAGTTTCATATTATTCATAGTAGGTAGGCCCTTCACGCAAAAGAACATCAGAAAGACAGATTGGGAAATTATTAGCTTAGAATGTGTGAGTGACTTTGTTTTGACCTTAAGCATGGGAATCTCGTTTATCTTAATAAAGTTCGTTTAAAGGAAAGTAGAGCTGCATTTATTCTAACGAATAATATAGGAGGAAAGTTTACCAATCATTTTTCACCTATCAGTTTTGAAGATATGCAAAAAGTAATCGGAAGAAATTAACGCTGTACATTTAAAAATGTAAGAATTCAATAAGATGCTCGTAAGAAAAATTAAAGTTGACTATTTTGTTTCTCTGCTATCTTGGTGCCATGGAAAATCCGATGGCATATTCAGATTCCTTATAAACAAACGCCTTAATAATATCTGGAATAAAAATAGCTAATTTTGTCAGTTTTCCAGGTTAAAGCAAAAACTTATTGTTTTATTGTAAATTATTTGTTAGAATGAAGATAAGAAAATTTTCTTCTATGTGAACAACTTTGAATTTCTTAAGATAATTTAAGGTCGAAAAATGGTCACCCTGTTATGTTAATGTTAACACTATTTAATTTAATAAAAATAAGTTTAAATCAACAAAATTCAAACACTGCTTAGTTACCACCATTAAAACAGTCGCCTAAATATAAAAAATGCAGCCCCAAAGGCAGCGGTCCACAGGGATTTTGCCTGGCTACCCGTCGGCCCAATCCGGGCCTGGATGTGATTGGGAGCAAGTTGAAATAAATATTATTATCTTTAATTTGACCTCTAAAGAAATTATTTAATAATTAATAATTATTTTAATTAATAATTATTTGATTTTATAATGTTTTAATTATATGTATTTAAACTGAGTATTATTTTCACGTAATTACATCGAGCGGCGATTGGCATAATGCATCATTGACGATGAGACTCCAGAGTGGTCGTCCTACGTTCAAGTCTCGTACTTGAAATTTTATGTTCGACATTTTTTTGTTTAATTTTTGGTTTTATATTATTTTTTATAAAGGCTGCGATGTGCGACCAACATATACAGGGTGCGGCATTGCGCCGGGGTCGCTGCCGCTTGGTTTTATCGTCGGAAGCTCGATGTGGTTACCTTTATGGGATTTTTATATGACCATTCGAGTGTTCCGTCGGTTGATTGTTTGGGTAGTGGTTCTTGGTGGCAATGTGGTCGCTACTGTGCCGGTTCTGGTCGGCTTCTGTAGTGGATTCTTAGTTAACGTTCCACTGGCGCCATACTAATACCATCAAACATCGATAATATCTCTACGCCTTTCGACAATGAACATCGCATTGTTTATTTTATTTTATTGTTTGTTTTATTTCTTGTGTGCGTTAGCAAAGCTGCTTCCTTGAGTTTCTCCGGTTCGTTTATACACGACCCATGGCCCTCCCATACCGACGTTTACATCAAAGAGCTAGTTTACATAAGACCAGGGCTCCACGCAATTTAAAGTAGAGAGTTTTTACCTTCTGCGTGGACGTAATCTGTTTCAAGCTATCCTCTCATTAGGCATAGTGAGGAAAGATTTACGGTTCAAAATATATCAAATTTTCTCGTCCTATAGTGGAACTAGTTTTTTCGTATTGGAAAAACCACTCTAAGAAAAACATTTTTATGAATATCTGTAAATATATCGGTTTCAAATGAATATAAATAATTGTTTAAATGGTAGGACACACTGAATATAAAATAATGAAAATAAAGATGACAAATATATTCAACGCACTCTGATGGCTGTAATTCTGCACCCAATCGATTAGGTCGAAATAAAGATAATAAGATTTATTCCAGCTTGCCCCCAATAGGGAAGATGCATAAATTTTTTTTATAGCGTAGTTGGATCAAAAATAACTAAATATACTAATTAATGCTATTTAATTTATTTATTTTCGTTTTGATAATAATTTAAAAAATATTTAAAAATCCGTCAATTTGAATTGAAGGAAACGACCGCGCAATTTGCCATGTACTTGTGACGTCACAAGTTTCAATTTTACATTCATTTATATTATTTTTCTGTGGTTTTGTGCTTTGAAAGTTGAAGTTTGTTAGTGTTAAAAGCTGTTATTTATCATAATTAAATCAATTAAAAACAAAAAAGTTAAAAAAGTACTCTACAGGGGTAGAGTAAACAAGAAAGTGAGGTTATTGCAAGCAAGCAAGCAAACGCGTTGCGTTTAAGGTCACATGATTTATTTTAAATTATCATTGAATTTTAAAATGGATTATTTATAACAAAATACAATAAATAGAAGTTATTTTTGCTGATTTGATATTTAATATATAGGATTAATCGGAAAATACTGTTTTAACTAAATTTTTTTATTCATGCATGTTCCCCATTAGTTCCACAATAAAACTGTTGTTGACTGCCCCGTACAGAATTTCCTTCCATTTAAAACTTACTGTTAAAATTAATTATTTTAACATTTTAGCTAAAGTTATTTGTGAAAATTTTGTATTTAAATCTTTTCTAATTACAATATAACTGAAATGATAAAATGAAATTTGAGTTACAAATTTAGATTTTGGTATTTGACCCAGACTTATCCACGAGCAAATAACAAATTACGATATAACATAATTAACATAATTACTGAAGAGGAATTTAAATTAGGAAGAAGCACACAAAATTGGTATTAGCGTAATAAGTTCACAAGTTTAAATGAAAAACGACAAACGTAACTGCAGAGTTAACCTTTATCAGTATACCTAATTTATTTTTATAAACAAGAAAAGTTTTAGCGCCTGTAAACTGTAAATAATTACATACTACAGGAAATATTTATTGAAAATTATTACGTTATATCAAGCTAATAAGTAGATACACCACATTAAGTAATTTTTGTTAATATAATAAAATATTATAAACTATGATAATGCATTTACAAAAGATTATCATTAAAAAGTCCTGCAGTTTAATACAAAAGTTTTGGTTGCACATTAATTGGCTTATCAACTTGTTAATTGTTTAGAGTACTTTTGTTTCATTATCAAAAATTCATACATAGCTTAGGACACCAATTCCAAATAGTAATTTTAAAAATTTAAGATATTTACAGTTTTGATTCCAATATTATCTCATTAAGCAACTGACGCTTTATTTTTAATGTTTTCTGGTTAATTTATGTAATTAAATATCATAATTTACCAATTCGCAACACTGAAGTTTTAATTTTTTCTTCTAAAGAAGAATTTTAAAAAATGTAAATAAAAAACTTACAATGCTTTCCCAAACTTGACTTTTGCTGCGGTGATTAGCCGAGTACTTTTATTCTACATTAACTTCATTTTGCCTCAATTAACTTTTGATTTACTAGCCATCGTTTTATTTTAAGACTTCATCCGTTTGATGAATTATCTGTTTTAATTTTCTTAAATAGAACGATAAAAATTGGGATTACAATTTTATTTTCAGAAATCGGAATTAGGACTTTAAAAGTAAGAATAAATTAAAACATTTTCCTGCTTTTGTTGTTTCAAAATTTAACCTATCTTAACATAATATAACTTATCTGGTTCATAAATTACGTAGGTTACGCACAAATAATTTAAAACATAATTTTTGAAAATAAATGATTAACACAGAAATTTGATTCAGAACCTACGTACGTCAATTAATTTAGTATTAACTTCTATTAACGCAGCACAAAGAAAATAGTTAATTAATATGAATTAACCATTTCATTAATTTTATAAATCGATACAATTACTAAACCAATTGATACAATATAACCAAATAATGTAGTGTCTAGCACGAATATATCGATAACCAAATAAATTGATTTATTACAAGTTATTAACTTTGGAACCATATGGTCGACAATGTATTACGAGTTAATTAAATTATTATTTAACGTGCTTTGTTTGTTGTATCTTTTAAAATAACCGGCATGTAAACGCATCTATTTTTGATCAACTTTGATAATTATTACCGCTAAAGATAACATTACAAAACGTAATATTTTAAAACGCATGACATTTCCTTCAGTTATTTTTCAGTCTAACATTGATATTATAGAAGACGAGAATTAATTATTGCGTTACACACAAATACAAAATTAGTTAATACTATGTTTACAAGCATGTTGTCACTTTAAAAGTAGAATGAATTGGTAAATTATGATATTTAATTACATAAATTAACCAGAAAACATTAAAAATAAAGCGTCAGTTGCTTAATGAGATATTATTGGAATCAAAACTGTAAATATCTTAAATTTTTAAAATTACTATTTGGAATTGGTGTCCTAAGCTATGTATGAATGACCCTACGAAATTATGCAAATTTCCTATCTCAACATTATTTTAATTAGCATCATTTCAAGACCAAACTAAAAAAGGTTAACCTATATAAAATAAAAATGTAGCTCAAATTATGTAACGATCTCAAAAATTTTAACATTGAAATTTTATAATAACTTTGATAAGTACAAGCACATGCAACAAAACAACTACACAGTTTTTCAGTCTCGTAAATTGTCAAGTTTTATAAATCGAAATTGGTTGTTGAAATTTTTTAACAAGTAGAATTTTGATAGGTTATTTCATATAAAATTATATTATCGGAAGTTTATTTCTTGTCAATCTTATCAAGTAATATGCAGTGTTTTCTTCGCAACTTTGCATTTTAAATTTATTTTTCGCGCATGAGTTAAAATTACCCGAAAAACCTTGCAACTGCATAATTTATAAAATACATAATGCATATTTCCTAATGCAGGATGCTGAATGTTTTCCTCCATAATGAAATTTCCATTAAAAATTGTAATCTATATAGTATTTATAAATATAACGATCAACGGTTAATTACTGTTTGAAAACACATATTACATTCATTTGATTAATATTATGACCGCATGATTTGCTTTAAAAATATGTGATTTTTATCCATATGATATGTAACTATGTAAATTGTTCCGGGAAGATATCAGTAACACAAAACAGTAATATTAATTAATTGGACGGTTCTGAATTTGTAATAGCTCATTATCAAGACTGTAATAATTATAAGTAAAGAAAATTAATATTAAAACAAGAAAACAAAATTAAATGGATATAAAAATTCACAATAGAATTTTCACTTTAATTTCCTTCAGTTTCAATCTTGGATAAGTTTTTCGACCTCTCGCCTCGAAAATGTATATAATAAATTAACATTTTGATTTAAATGAAAGGTTGAAGAAATCAAACCATATCATGTTAGAATTTTTAACGATAATAAATTATGAACCATTAAATTCGATAGGAAATTGTAAATATTGCATATCGGAAATTACACACCAGCACTAAAAAGGTTAAAAAGACATGTTTTTATACAAAATTTATACAAACTCAAAGAAGTTAAGCTCACAGTAATTATCAATTTATTAAAGCAACTAATATTTTTGTTAATAATGGATCAACATTCCACGTGCGTTGTATTTTTCTTTCATTGTGGCTGAATGATGTTTTGTTAAAGCTGGTTCACACTATGCAACTTCTCACGTGACAAGTCATATGACTTCTCATATGACCACGATTTTTACGTTCAGACTATATGATTTTATGTATTATTGAAGTCATAGCTAAAGTCATAAGCAAATAATAGCAAAATAATAAGTGATTTTCAGAATAGAACCGTGTCTATTTTGCTATGACTTCTTGTATGATATTTTTGAATAAACCGCTTTTTTTAAGATTTTAACATTATATGGTTGGTATTTTTAATATTATGGTTAGTAATTCAGATTTGTTTATTCCGTTTATTCTATTTATTAAAATTAATTTGATAATTAAAATTTATTTTTTAAATTTTAATTTAAAATTTTGAAAATTTCAAATTCTTTGAAAATTTATTATCATGGTAAAACGGGTCTTAGTATTATTTAATTGTTATTTTATTTAATTTCTGTTAACCAAAAAATTATTAAAATTAATTTGATAATTAAAATTTATTTTTTAAATTTTAATTTTAAATTTTGAAAATTTCAAATTCTTTGAAAATTTATTATTATGGTAAAACGGGTCTTAGTATTATTTAATTGTTATTTTATTTAATTTCTGTTAACCAAAAAATTATTAAAATTAATTTGATAATTAAAATTTATTTTTTAAATTTTAATTTTAAATTTTGAAAATTTCAAAAAATTAGTTTTATAAAAATATTACAATTGATTTTTTAGTATGAATGGACTAAAAAGAAAGCTTACAACAGCTGATAAGTTGTTATGAGCAGTATCCCTGTTTGTATGACCCAAAAAACAAATTTTATAGCAATAAGCATGCTAGAAACGATGATCAACCACACACTAGAGACTACAAACTGCTATAAACTTAGGTTAATTACAACATTTTTGACAGTAGACAGTATTGTGACAGTTTAAATCATACGAAAAGTCATAAGCAATATTGTATAGTGTGAACTTAAAAGTTGTTGGTCATGTGATATTAGCGTTTCTTATGATTTTAGATATGATTTTTCTTATGATCAAGTCACATGAGAAGTTGCATAGTGTGAACCAGCTTTTACATATTTGTCAACATTTCAGAAAAATCGATGGTGTTATTATTGTCAAATGTACGTTAAAATTGTTTTTTCCTTCTTTTTTATAGGTCTACGACCTGTTTTTTTTAGCTAATTCTTTTTCTATTGGTTCTATGAGTATTGAACTGACCTTCGATGTGCCCGTGACCTTGCTTTTTATTGTTATGATGGCAATCATTAATTAACATAGGAGAACTCCTCCGAAGCACGGACACGGTCAAGAAATTTAAACTGTACCCAGAGCATTGCCTTAGCAACTGATCTCGCTATTATTATTACCTATTATTATTATCATCAAGGGGTTGTGGTAAATGCCACCTACTGCACTGAAACTTATGAAATTATTTTAATCAATTTCATGTGAAAATTTTTGAATTTTTCTGTAGGTGAATTTATTACTTGCCCACAATCAGATAATCGGCTTTAGTAGCTATTGATATCATGGTTATCGACTATCTCGACGCTTTTAATATTGCATTTATACTAAGTAGTCGTGCAAATTTGATCACATGCCATATCCGTAATTAAAGCTATTCATATGCGGCAGTCCCTACATGATATTTATGCACAATAATTATGAGGAATCCTGTCAATTACAAATCTATTAGTGCAAACTTGTTGCAGCTTAGCTACATTTTCATTTATGAAATTATATTGGGAGATACAGTAGATACGCTTTTACTGTACTCCAATAGTAAAACAATTATTGGTTCATTATAATCGGATGTTCAACTCACCAAAATTTGAATTAAATTGGATATAGGAATATAAGTTTAGCCTAGGATTAACATGTTCATACAGACGTTCATTATAATATGATCAAGTTCATTCCTGGGGAATCCACTGTATTTGTACAATATTCATTAATCAATGTCTAATAAGTGTCACATAAATATCTGATTTATTACTAAACTAATGGTTATTGTTAATTTAATGTTAACATTTAATATCTCGCTTAAAATAATAATTCTGGATGTACTATAATAAATTGTGATGTATGAACATAGCATGGTGATGTATCAGCGCACCATGCATATATGCAAGGCACACTCATTCATTCATGGTTGTCAAGGAGAATAACAACAACAACGATGCAAGTGTAAGTGCAACGTCATATAAGTTAAAAATAAAGTTTCCTTAAATTACAATAAGTGTTTGATTTATAAGACATAACAATTGGCGACGAGGTAAATCGAAAGAACAATATTTGAACAGTTTTAATAGTGAAATCGTGTGAAAAAAAAAATTCCAAAACCACGCGGTAGTTATGTCGACTTTTGTAGGTGCGGTTCCACAATATCTAAATTCTAAAACAGACTTCACAATTCATGAAGAACGCTTGAAGCATTTTTGTTCAGCTAATAAAATAATAGAAGAAGCTGTAAAAATCGGGTTATTGTTGAGTCATCTGTCGGAACACGTGTACGGTACTTTAAGAGACCTGTGTTATCCAACAGCACCAGAAACAAAAAGTTACATCGATTTAACAACGCTATTAAAACAGCACTACAGTCCTAAAGTAGACACCTACAGGGAAAGGATAGAATTATCAGTAAATTGTAATTTTGGAACCGACTTAACGAAAATACTAAGCGATAAGTTCGTAACCGGTATGAAACCTGGATCAATCCTGGACAAGTTAGTCGAACAAGAGACATCGAAGACAGTCCAAGAACTCCTCGTAATAGCCGCGTCGAAGGAAATCGCAGTTCAACACGCCCAAGGACGAATACATGCAATCGCAACTGCAAAAAGTACTCCACAAAACGGTAGATAGCAGCACAAAAATCAACCAAGCAACAAAATCAAGCCAAATCAAAATGGCACCAACTCGTCAAACAAGAAGACATGATGCAATTGTTGCCGAAAAAACACAGTGGCATATGTAAATACGCAAATTACAGGTGCAACGCATGTGGCAAAAATGGACATTTACAAACTGCATGCAAACAGGTAAAATCAAAGCAAATAAATGCCGTTACCCAACAACATGTAGAAGAAGTAAGTGTACCCATCGAAACTATCTACAACATAGGCAATAATACAAAACCAATCGAATTACATGTAAAAATAGGTAATGAAATTGTGTATATGCAATTAGACTCAGGCAATATCAGCCATATCTGAAGAACTCTATGTTGAACGTTTTAAAAAATTGTATCCTATTCAAAAATCAATTTCAATATGTAAAGGTTACACCGGAGAACCAATTATTCCGGAAGGATTTATTACGGTTAGTCTAGAATTTAAAGGTATAAAAAACGTAGTAAAATTGTATGTTATTCAAAAAGCAAATGTAGCTTTATTAGGTAGAGATTTTATACATGAATTTAACATCACTTTTAATCCAACAGCAATCAACTCTGTCGATTCAGTGAATGTCAAAGATGCATTACACAAAGAATTTCCGGAAGTGTGCAATAAACAACTAGGATGTTTCACTCATGCCAAAATAACGTTAAAACTCAAGCCCAATACAATACCCAAACACTCACCTCCAAGACCAGTACCCCTAGCATTGAAAACCAAGATTGAATATGAACTAACTCGATTGGAACAGCAAGGAATTGTAAGTCCGACTGTAACGGCAAAATGGAGCACACAAATTGTACCAGTTTTAAAGAAGAACGGCACGGTAAGAATATGCGGTAGCTACATCAATTTAAACAAAAATTTGGTTGACATCTATTACCCGTTACCGAGAATCGAACAAATATTTGCAAGTCTCTCGGGGAATCATAAATTCTCAAAAATTGATCTAGCTGATGCATATATGCAATTCATGTTAGACGATGAATCCAAAGAACTGGTGACCATATCAACCCATAAAGGTTTATACAGTGTCAACCGGATGCCATTTGGCATAAAATGCGCAAGTTTTTATTTCCAAAAATATATTGACCAATTATTCCAAGGAATAAATAATGTTTTCACGTTTCAAGACGACATTTTAATAGGACACAAGGAAGGCGAAAATTATTTGCTAATTATCAGACAAGTTATGACCATTTTAAAAGTAGCGCGATTAACCATAAAGACAAATGTAAATTTTTCCAAGCCAGAGTTTCTTATTTAGGCTATGATTTAACTAAAGATGGTTTATGTAAAAACAGTACAAAAATCAAAGCTATAACAGAAGCTCCCCGTCCAACAAATATAACGGAACTAATAAGATCATTCATTGGTATGGCAAATTACTACAGTCAATTCGTTTATAACCTAGCCCATGTCTCATCACCGTTATTTAAATTATTAACAAAGGAAACAAAATTTCATTGGAATGAAGATTGCGAAAAATCTTTTATAGAAATTAAAAGAATAATAGCGTCTGAGCAAATGTTAACGTATTTCAATCCTGAATTACCTATCATTGTAAAATGCGACGCGTCAGAGAAAGGCATAGCAGCAGTATTATCTAATGTAATGCCTAATAAAAAAGAATGTATTGTCTCATGTGTATCACGAACTTACACGCCAGCAGAACAAAATTATTCAACGGTTCATAAAGAGAGCTTAGCATGCTTCTTTGGTGTTAACAAATTTCAAGATTACCTATATGGACATAAATTCACTTTAAAGACAGACCAAAAGTCGCTAGTTACACTGTTCGGTAAAGAAAAAGAAATAAACCTACATTATGCCAACCGATTAAAGAGATTCGCTATATACTTATCGAATTTTGATTTCGAAATTGCTCACATTAAAGGCAAATACAATGCAATAGCGGATTGTTTTTCCAGATTACCATTAGAAAACCATGACGCGGTAGATGAACCGGAACACAGTTATATTTATTTTACCAATACGGAAGTACCTGTGGATAATGATCTAGTGCGACTAGAATCAAAAAGATACGAGCTGTTTACTCAAATAAAAACATATTTGAAAACACAATGACCGTTTAAAATCAGCAATAACCTAAAACCCCTTTACGAAAGAAGAAACGAACTTGAAGTTATTCAAGATTGCTTATTTTATGGCCATCGCATAATTATACCAGAAACTTTACGAAAAAGTATCCAGGAATAGATAAGGACATCGAAAAAGTATGCAAATCATGCGAAAGTTGCTTGCAAGTTCGACCAAGTCCACCCAAGTGTTACGTCGAATGGCCAAAAAGTTCCAGACCATTTCAAACAATAAATATCGACTTTTGTCAATTATACGATAAACAGTTCTTAATAATAATTGATAATAATAATTTTACGAAATGGCCCGAAATTTACCAAATGAATCGGATTACAACAAACGAAACGATAGAAAACTTAAGAGATTGCTTTTCAAGGTTTGGTCTTCCAGACACTGTCGTATCCGACAATGGACCTTCCCTAGTATCGGAAGACATGGAACAGTTCTTTTATAACAATGGTATTAAACATCTACTGATTTCTCCATACAATCCATAAAGTAATGGTTTAGCCGAAAACGCAGTCAAAACGTTTAAAAATAAAGTCAGCTACAATCGATCCTAAAAATAAAAATTTACCAATATCGACATTGATGGCTAGATTTTTGTTAACGTACAGAAATACACCTCATTGTACAACCAAAGTTTCGCCAGCAGAAGCCATGTTCAATAGGAAATTGAAGATAAGACTGGATTTACTCCACAAAAGCAAGAGCAAATACCACAAAAATGAAGACATGTCAAATGTTCGAACTTTCAATGTAAAGGAATACGTAATCGTTCGAGATTATCGTAACCCGAACAAGAAGGCATGGCTCAAATTATCAAGCAAGTTGGAAAAGCTACCTATTTTTGTCAACTTGAAGACGACAAAATTTGGAAAAGACATCCTAATCAAAGACGTAAAAGAGCAAAGTTAAAAAAGGAAGAGGAGAGAGTGATAAACGATCCACGTACAATCGCTACAAAGAAAATTGGAGTAGAACCCAGTACATTCCCTCCGAATGACGAACTTCTACCTGTCCCCAACGAAGTAAACTATGACGGTATAAACGAACCAGTTACAGTACCTGTGGCATTGACTGAATCGACAGTAAGGGTTCGTAAACGTCATAAGTATTTAAATGATTATGTGTAATTTTGTATGTTATGTATTTCTATTGTTTACTTATAACCAGATCATAAGGCTTCTTGCTATACTTTTACTTTGTATAGAAGCCTAAAAAAGAAAGGGGGAGATATGTGATGTATGAACATAGCATGGTGATGTATCAGCGCACCATGCATATGCAAGGCACACTCTTGGTTGTGTCTTCATTCATGGTTGTCAAGGAGAATAACAACAACAACGACGACGCAAGTGTAAATGCAACGTCATATTAAGTTAAAAATAAAGTTTCCTTAAATTACAATAAGTGTTTGATTTATAAGACATAACAATAATACAAAGTCAAAATTATACAGTCCAACGAAAAAGGGCTATTTTGAGCACATAATAAACATTCTTCTTTAGGAGAGCTACTATTCTGAAAAACTACCTGTTTTTTTAAAATAAATTTTATGGTTTGCAAGAAAACTGTAAGCTAACAAATTTCATGATAGTTCATGAGCCATTTATTGATGCACTATATGGGATGAGCATCGACCTGCAAGATCTTATCTTATTAAAAATATGTTATATTTTCTACACACGAAATATTTGATGTAAGGCAAATTGGTTTTCTATGTAGAAAACTTGAGAAATAATTCAGATCGATTGATTTACACTTCTTACGCGTCGAAAATGGAAAATATGTTACGATATTAGGAATTTGCGGCTTACCTGAGTATACTGGCGTTTATCTAAAACTCTGTGCCCCGAGTTTGTAGATTACGTAATTTCTATTATCTTGTCATTCATTGCCCAATTAGTTTTCCGAACATAAGATTAAAAAATGAAATTTTGGTCATGGTTAGGTTAGAAAAACTTTAAAGCTAAAAAATAAAGAAAAATCTAAGGACAGTATTGTGGCGATTTTGGTCTTCTTCTTTAAGTTTTAAATGTCTTTAAATTATCCATGTGAGGGTAACAGTGAGACAGTAATTTTTGGAAACAAAATATTTTTTTACTATTTATTTACCAAAAAATGTAGATACAATATTTTGCTTAGATGCCAAATTCAACATTTCAGGGAATATTTATTGAATCAAAATTGATTAAATGCCCCATTTTTGCCACAGATTTTATACTTCGTTCTTTGAAAATTTATCGATCTTCTAGTAATTTTATCGTCACAAAATTAGTTTTGTTTGGTAAATTTCTAGGTATCTTGGTAAATTGAAACTTTTCCTACACAAAATAGGTCGTTAAAAAATAGTAATAAGAAGTCTCGCTGTTACCCATTTTAAATGTCTCACTGTTACCAACGTTGCCAAAATGTTCAAAAGTCAAACAAACTACGCTAACTTCACTGTGCATTTAAAAATGTGAATAGTATTGCTTGATTTATGCACAATCACTGTTGCAAATTACTTTTGCCTCTTTAGAACCACACTTTCGAAAGTCAAATATACTATACTAAAGCGCCATTTGTGTGAGCGGATTAGAATAGAAAATATTTCAAATGTCTCACTGTTACCCACACTCCCCTGCACATCAATGATAGCTAGGCACATATTTTTAAACGTTTTGGAATTTATTTGCCCCAACCTGCTATAACAAAAAAATTAATATGTTGGTTAAATGTTACCAAAGCATAAAGACTTTCTTTTTAATGACCTAAAATTCGATCATGTTTAGATGTATCATCATCAATAACATGTCACATCTTTGTGATGTATAGAATTATGATTTAGCAAATTGGGAGCATAACGTATAACATTTAAATAATTTAAATTAGTAGGATATCCTTTCAAGTGTTAAATTTTTAAGTTATGAACACTAATTTGTTTTTGTAGAAAATTTCTTTTAATTCCTGCAATACGTAATTGTGCGTACTTGTTACGAATAAATTGCTATTATTATCATTATTATTATTGATTGACTTTGTATCTGTTTTGTGTTTTATTTTTGATTTAAAATCCAACGAAATTTTGTATATATTTTCAAAAATAATTTATACATAACTTAATTTTGGGTACTGTAATAAAAGTTAACTAATAATACATGCTATTTATATAATTATAAGCCCCACTAATCAATAAATTAATGTAATCTAATTATAGGTATACACAAGGTTAGCTATAAATCAGACTGTATTTATCAATCTTTAAATCTTCCATATGTGTAAAAAAATAGTATACTATTTTATGTTTACGTAAGCTATATATAGTAATTATTCAATGGCTATTTGTGTAGTAAGTACGGAAAATGCCATTTTTCTTACGTGTTTCACACAAGATTTTTTCTACTATTATTGTTTGGAAAGGAAACGAAAAGCTTTAATTGTATATTTACTCCATCTGTTTATTATTGTTAAGCGAATTCATAAACATATTGTAATTAGAATGCAAATACGCTAGTTTCTCATTGTTTGCTAGGGTGCAATGTGCCAGGTTGGTTGTACTTAGTGTATTCTGGGATTTCCAGACCCAACTTTCCTTGATATTCCGTTACCCCTTAGAAAGTAATCGGAATCCCACGTTAAACAGTAGGTCCCCTATTCGCGTGGATGCCTACCACGTATGTACTATATGGGAGAACTGAAGAAAATGTTACTTTCATGATCGATCGATTCTTATACATGGTATAAATTAATTTGTTATCATTACAGCAAAATTGTTTTTCAATAAAACAGCAATGTAATAAAGTGCTGTTTTTATTGAACTTCGAAGCCTTTATGATTTTGTCAAGTGTATAGTTATGAAATTGTGTTGAATACCGATTAGCTTCTAAGTGCCATCGTATTGGAAATGCAAATTCAAAGTAGGTATCAAGATTGAAACCACGTACTTATACTGGGAATCACCTAGTCCTATGCTGTGTGGTTTGAATGTAACAAGCAAAAAACCGTTACGTTTAAGTGAAATAACTTATTTAAATAATGTATTTCGATTTTAATAACTCCATAACTTTTTATATCACGCCTGGATAAATTAACTACAACATTCTTTGTCACTTCCAATTTGCAAATGTGCCAATATTAAAATTATTCACACAATTTAATGATATTATTACAGTATCGAAATTAGGTGTTGTTTTAGTAACTTTTAAGGGAGTTAAATTTTAACCAAAATTTACGAGGGACATTGAAAGCTTTTAGAAATCGAACTACCATTTGAAAAAGCAATTTTAATTTTACTTAAAAGTGAATGACAATGAAATTTTCAAAGCACAATAATTTAATTGACCTCATCAGTAGCTTGCGGTATTCGCTGGTCGATTTATATCGTGAAAATTGTGGGTTCGAATTTCTGGGCTTCATGAAAATTCAAATCTCGACGCTGGACATTGGCATGCCGCCGCACCCACCGTAATCAAACGAATTGGTTCTGTATTTACATATTATAGAAATAGAAATAAAAAACTTCCTCGACTTATCTCCAAGCTAAATAAATATATTGCACGTTAAAAGATAATACTTTTATTATAAATCTTCTAGCTGTAAAAATATTTTGATTTTATTTAATTAGCCTAACTATGAAAATTATTTATTAGGCAGTATATAGATTGGCACGTTACGGTAACGAATTTTATTTGTTTCTCATTTGTAAACGTCAGTTTCCAAAAACACAATATTAATCAAGAAAGTTTATTTTATCAAGTCACTAACTTGTAAAACTGACAGTTAACTTGCAAAATTTTTACAAGTGAGAAGTATTATTTACATTAGGAAATTTTGTTTTATCGTCATATATGTTGAAAATCATGGTACAATTGTTATTTCCAGTAACACAGATTTTTGATGATGAAAGAGTTGATACTGATGATGATGAACCATCTGTTGACTCAGAAACTGCTGAACTCGAGGACTGCAGAACATTTGTACTCTCCTTACTACCAAATAATTTGCTAGACATTTCGATTTTTTTGTTGACCGAATCATCGACATAACTCATCGCAATTTCGGTGCTCTTCCACCCTCCTGCACGCTTTAGTGCTAAAATATCTCCACCCGAATCCGCAACCATAGTGGCTCCAGTTCTGCGAAAAGAGTGGCCGGTGTATAACTCTGGGTTTTTTAAACCTAAATATTTCGCTATTTGCTTTGGGACACCACCAATAGTGTGCTGGCCAGCATTAAGGGAAATGCACTTTCCATGTCGGTATGTCAAAAAAAATCTTAGGCTTTCTGTTCCAGGAGGCCGAAGATTTACATATTTTCTGTATAACATGCAGGGCTTGAAGCTGCAGCCATCATCGGTTATGGTGAATCTTCTTGTTGTTAAATTTTTTGTTTGCCGCAATGTCACAATAACGTATTTTCCCATATCTTCTACATCATTCATGTTTAAGGAGAGAATTTCGTCACATCGACAACATCCAAAAATCCCAAATATTGTTACAATTTTCGCCAGCAACCACTGGTCATCAGGAGCATGTAAAAGAAATTGTTCAACCTCTTCTTTACTTAATACCTTGGCCTTTTTTGGCGCATAACGCTCATTTTTTCGTTTCAGAAACGCTATTACCTTTTGAAATCTGCAAATGACAACTAAACGTCATATTTTTCAATAAATTTTTTAAGGAAAACAAACCTGCGAACAGGGGCATTTTCTTTCATTTCCAAGCAGCTTTTCAGCATAGACCATTTTGCCCATAAAGTATTAGGGCTGAATCTAGCTGATAGTTGATTCAAGTATACCAACAAAACATCTTCAGTTACCCCAATCACACTATTTTTGTTTTGCCACTTTTTGAAGTCGTCGTATTCTCGCTCGTACCTTGAAGCTGATTTTGCAGGTAATAAACTTGAAGCTACACTGCTGGCTGCCTCAATAATTTCTTTTGGTACATTCATTTTCGCTTTCGCCAAAACAAATGTAAAGAAAAATAAACAGACATGTTCATGGCAACGCTTCCATAGCTTACGACATTTGCGACAAATTATTGAGATTTTTTTGGAATTTATCTAACCTTTTTACAAATGAGAAACAAATAAAATATAAAACAATGCACGCAAGGTAACGGGTTTTACTGGCTCAAGGAGGTAACTGACTCGCCTGCGGCTCGTCAGTTATATCCTCCATTCGCTAGTAAAAACCCTCTTACCTTGCTAGTAATGTTATATACTATAGTGGACATTCAGTAAGTGTTAAGTGCTTTTCGTTCTTTTTTTTAAGGACTTTATATTTTAAGTGGTGCGTATGCTGTGCATATTTACGATAAATTTAATTTATATATTATATATTTTTAATTCATGTTTTAACGCTGAACTATTAAATGTATTATTACATATTATATAAAATTTAATAACACAGCACTTAAGAAAAATATATAATACATACAATATAATATGACTATATTATATAGATATCTATATTATGTATATTATGTATATCATGATTAACTGGGCGTTACTATCTGATTTAATTATATTAATTTAATAAAACACGTCGATTAAAATATTTAAAAAAGTTACAACCAGAGCAATTCAAAATGTTTCGATCTTATTAGATCTCATCAGAGGCGGATGGAAGGAAAACTCTGGTTGTGACAATAATTTCGTTTTAGTTATATGTATATTAGTTATATTACTGGAAGGATTATCGTATTAAAGATAATCCATAATGCTTTCATTATCAATCCATCTTACTTTTATTTCAATGTGTTTCGCTTTGAAGGTCTGGATGTACTGATATCTTTTCTTTACTATTTCCATAAATATAGCTCGATTTATCGTTGTCGTCTTCACACTATAGTAATTTTTCCACGATATTTTCAATTTTTTCTTCTTGGTCTTCTTCTTCTGAGTTCTTTGCAATCTATAGCATGTTTTCGAAAGTTTTCCCATTGCAGATACCGTAGATAATGGATCACTTTTGGTTCTTTCCTGAAACCACAAGCTGCACTGCGTCTTATCTTGTATTTACATGAGAAAAATTGGAGCAAAGCTTAACGAGCAGCATCCTTGGTATTGACTACTGCAAGTCCATTCTTGCTCTTTTTTCAGCCTCATTTCTATGTCATTTCGTGAATGCTACAGTTATCTTGGACTTGGCTGAACGTCCGAAAGGAGTCCTCGGAAGGCAATAGCAAACCACATAGGAAATCTGCTGTAGTTCGAAGTTCATGTTAAACAAATAAATTCAATCTTTGTACACAGCCCTACACGTGAAGCGACACGACAGCACCCATTTAGGACGTGCCACCAAGCCCAGGTCTAGCGTGAGATTCAATAAATTCCACAGAAAAGGAGCAAGAAAGGACGTGCTCCAGTCATAAATACCAATAAATCCTGCTCCTCAGACTTGGTCTAATTTATCTTGTGTAAATACAAGATTATGTGCAGTGCAGCTTGTAGTTTTAGGAAAGCGGACTTAAAGTGCTCCATTATCTGTGATGTCTCCAATCGGCAAATTGCAAAAACGTACCACAGATTGTAATGAATTCGGAAGAAGCAGGCTAAAAAGAAAAAATTCAAAATATTGAGAACATAGTTATTACTCTTAACGATAAATCAAGCGATATTCAATCAGTCGTCAATATAGGACCTTCAACACGAAACAGATTGAAATGAGAGTAAGATGGATTGATAATGAAAATAACACAACTTTTTACTTCCGAACCCCTAGGTAAGGAAAGTATTGTTATAAGGCAAAATTTGACCCCCCAAATTTTTGACAGATCAAAAATCCTCACAATTCCACGTTATAAAAAACTTCTACTAGCACATTAAAATATTTAAAATCAAAACCTTTTGTAAAGTGAAAACACCTAACAAGTCACAAGTTAAAATTAATAGTTTTTGTTAGTTTTTGTTAGTTTTTGTATTGTTGATAATTCCATTCAGGGTCAAATTTTGGCGTTTCGACCAATCAGCGTACGTTATTTTACATTGTAGTTAAATGGGTACGACGCATACACAGTCGAATAATATCCGAAAATAAAAAATATTCCAAATACCTTACCAGAATATCGAATATTTGTAGTGGGGCGTAAAAGAATTCATACGTAATAAAAAATCTCTTCGAATATTTGTAGTGTGTATTTGTAGACTAACGCACTTCGCAACCGATGCGATGTAGGAAACCGGTTCAACGCATTAGTTCCCACCCGAGTTCACTTAAAGCAATGTACTTCTAACGAATTTTATATTAACGAATTTTATATTACAAATTTAGTGCGATTATGCTTCCATTTTTTTCGGTACTTACGAAATTTTTTTTTGGATTTTTTTTGCAATGATTGTGATGCGATATGGTCAATTTGTTTGACCATTTTCGACATTAAAAATGGCGTTTGAAATGTCGATTTTCGTATGTGATGTTGTGCTTTTAAGTTGTGGCGTTTCTTCACGGAATTATCATCGCAACAGCAACGCGGGTTCGGACAATACTCAAAGATTCAGCGAGTACAGGTTTTAGCAAGGAGATTGCACGAGCGAAGCGCAGCGGAGCGAGTGTCAATCTCCTTGCTAAAACCTGTACTCGCTGAATCTTTGAGTATTGTCCTAGTCCTTGTGTTGTAACAAATGATTATTTATGTATTGGATTTCGATGATATTTGCTTACACACCTCACTTCGTTAGTAATGTTGGCAAATTGTTGTTCTAAAGTCCTGATGAAGCCGTGAGTGCCGGCGAAACGTCGACAATAGTGTTAGGAAAATTGTAGGAAATTTTCTTGTTTGTAATATTCAAAAGAACTGTTTTTATCGTAGGACCTACCGTAAGATATATTGCGAAAAATCCAAATTTGGTCACCAATTTTTCAATATAAAAATTCAGGAAATAGTTCGGGACCTTAAACTACGCAACTCCGTCAAGAATCAAAACACCGTGATTTAATGTAAGGTAAAAGTACCTATTGATTACTACAACATTCACCGAGACACTCGTAATGAAGTCCTTTATGCGACCTGATTTGGAATTAAGGCTTCCATTGTACAAAACATACTTTTAGCACATCGATTAAAAAAATTTATTTTTCATGCAATTCTACATTTCAGGAATTTTTAAATTTATTATTGTTACTACAATGTAGAATCGTAATTATGAGAAAGCGTATTAATTATCATTTATCAAGAACGCGAGCCATAAAAATTGGGCACCTATAAAAGTGAAAGTCGAAATGCAAGTAAGGAGAAGATTGCTTGAAAGTTTATGAGAATATAAGGAAATTTTCAATAAATACGGTAACTTCTTTTATCTCTAAATGAATTTAAATTGTTAATTGGCATAATATGGGTTCAACAAAGAATTAAGATAAAAGATATTAGAGCGTAAAAGGGCGACAGGATATAATCTTATTTATATCTCAGTAATAAATTCAAATTTGTTTGAAATAAAAAAAACTGATCAACACTTAAAAAAAAGGAGGAAGATATTAAAAAAGGTTATTTGAACAAAGTCACGTATTATTTAAAACTAAAGTGTGTCATCGAGTTCAGAATCAATAAGGCTACTTATTTTGTTTAAACAGTAAATACTGAAAGCTCAACAACGTTTTATTAAAATGGATTAAATCCTAGATTAAATGTTATGAATGCGGTTTAAGTTCATATAATAAATTTCCTGATGAACTACTTAATACGATTTATTAGATATTAAAATCTTCTAAAATTCATATCGTGTACTTACTAAATTAATTTTTTTAATAAAAGTAATTAAAAGTACTCGAATAAAAAGTTTTTTGTAAACATATAAAAAAAAATTAAAAACTTACTTAGCATTTTAATAACTCGCTTTTGTCCTGTAGTGTTCCTCGTTATTCTTGGGGTGCAAACGTCACCATTTACATTTTTAAAAGTGGAATCTCCGTGCTGAAGAGGCAACAACCTAGATTTTCTTAATTTAACACCAATAAGTACATATAGCACAGTAATTAACGTCATCGGTCCAATAAAGAACAGAAATGTTGATATTTCAAACGCATGTTTGAAATAAAATGTTTTGGTAACAACCGTGCAACGGTGTTTTGACAATCCATCACTTCCTTTCTGTATTTCAATTCCAAACTGCATGGCTTGAGGAGCGGCTAAACACAATGCAGCTATCCAAATCGCGATGACATATTTTACAACTCTGGATAATTTTGACATCGTGTGCGACAAAAAGGGATGACATATCGCCAAATATCGTTCCACGGTGAAAGCTGTTATTGTCAACACGGTAGCATTTGCAGATGTTTCGGCGGCAAATCCTTGCATAATGCAAAAGATTTCACCAAAAACGTAATTTTCTGGAGACCATATTCTATACATTTCTGGTGGAAGTCCAGATATTAGAAGAAGCAAATCCGATATTGCCAAACTACACAAATAATAATTTGTAGCAGTATGCATTGATTTATTTTTTAATATAACGATGCAAGTGCTCACATTTCCGATTAATCCGGTAAAAAATATAATCACATAGATAACCGTAACCGGTATTACCAGATTAACCGAATACATAACATTGTCTTTTTCGGTTTCGTTCAATTGATCTTCCAAGTGATCCAGTCCTGCATTATAGTATAGGCGATTGATGATTTTGCTGCCATTACTTTCTATGTTCAAATTCATCACGAAATATTGTTTTTAATTGCTGGTCATTGCTATTGCTCGGTCACTCGGTCAATTCATTATTTATTACTGCAGGTAGTAAAATATTTTTGGTGCACGTAAATAATTTTTTTGTCAACAAAAAAATACTTTAAAATAAAAATACATATTTGGATAAAATTAGTATGACCAACTTTTCACCATATCACAATCTTTCGCGAAATTCAAATCGACGCGGTCTCAAAGTGAACAACAACGCGTTCACGTAGCACCGAACGTCGCGTAGAAATGATGTTTATAGGACCTCCTCCATGCTCAACAGTTTTCATCATCCCACTCCGTTTGTCATGTCGAGTCGGCGTTTTAGATTGATGAAGGATAATTTGTTGGTAATATGTACTAATGTGTAGCGATCATTATTAGATTAATGAGTAATGACCTATTAATTAGTTAACAATTTCACTATTTAGGTAAACCAACCTTTCAACAATTCACACCTTATTTAAATAAAGCCGGTGCATGGTAAATTATTCAGTTTGATTGAACTCTTTGAATGCTAAAACTACCTGAGAGTAGTTATTTCTTACCAAAATAAAGGTTGACGTCATTACTAAACAATTTTGATTACAAAAAAGTTTGGGATAATATTGTATTGCAATTCGGAACCATATATGATTATACTTTTGACAAGTTACTTCCTTCAAGGTTTATTTCACTTTTACGGAAAGGTTTGAACTTTTCATTTACGCACAACAGTAATTTAAATTTAAAAAAATAAAATTTAAGGTTAAATGAAAATTATGCATAAAAGGTAGCATTAAAACTTTTGTTCCCATGTCAAACCTGTTTTTAAATCGGAAAAGTACCTAAATGTGCTTCCTGATAAGTTTTGAGTATCAACCAACGCAATGGTCAGGTTTAACAAAATTCAAAAGTATAAAAATTTTGTAGTATTATTATTAATTTTTTTGATCTTTAAACAGAACCTATAAAACTTTTACACCTTCTCGATTGATCTATGCTGTACCTTGAAAACTACTTTCTCATTTAAATATTTTTGATAATTGATCATAAACGATAGGTAAGTTTCAACTGATTTGAGTCTGAGAAATTTAAATTTCTATTGTTCTATTCTATTTCATAATAATTAGTCTTTTGCAATGACCCATTATCCTTGCCCATCAAATAGGCTTCGGTCTCCCAGTTCTCACCGCATTTAACCAGTGGTCACAGCAAGCCACTTACAGTGATTACAAAAACTAATACTGGATGTGTTTAGAAAAGTTTCAAAAACCTTAAAACTAGAAAACTAGATTATGACATAATTATTATTGTTGATTAGTCCCGCATAAAATATTATTCAACACCCACGTTATATTACAAACACGCATTTAACTGCGCTAATTTATGTTGCAATAATGTTAAAAATAAATATATTTAGAATTACTAATATCCCATCAAGTTCATGAGCGTTTTGTTGCACTCGACTACTTTGCAATTGCAATAAGATGAACTATTTTGCCAAAACAATTACAGGAAATATTATTTATAACAAGAAAGAATAATATATAGTAACCTTCTACTTTTAGAAATTGCGTGAATGTACAAGGTACTACATAGAACAACGTCAAAGGAAATAAGTGGAAGTACAGGTACGATAAAAGTTGTAAAAAAATGTTTTTATTTTATTTTTTGCTTCGTTGATATTTACGTTTAATTAAACTTTTCATTTAAAAATGCTGAGTCATTCAAGTTTTAAATTGGAACAGGATTCAACAAGCACCCTGTGTAAGATTTATAAAGTTTTATGCCCGTTTTCACCACTTAAGTTTAAGCTTTCCATAAATATCAATAAGTACCGCTGATTTAATTGTATTGTAACGATATTACGAAGTTAAATTGTGCTTACCAGCAACTGTGTGGGAAAATAAAAGAACTACAATATAGTGAGTGATATTATTTCATATTTTGTACAATGTCGAGGTGAGTTTAATAAGTTGTTGTTTTGGGCAAACAGGTACCAAAATGGTTTTTACATACAAAAATATCCATAATGAAATTTCATCAGAAACAAAGTGCTCTAAAATTTGTAAATGTTTAGTCATATTCAATAAATTTTATTAAGTTTAAGTTTCAAGTTTTCGAAAATAGATAAAAGAATTTTCAATTTCCGACTGTAATAAAATCAAATACGATTATCGATTATCTGAATACTCGTTTATATGAACTATCCATAATAATGAACAATCAAAATTTAACACAGTAGGTTCTAAAGAGTAAAAAACCTTAGTATCGATTAAATCAACAGCATTTGTTCAAAAACGGAATATACTAAGTATATTCTTCACATTTCACCTGAAAGTGTCTTGTTATTATGTAAAACCACTGTTATGTATGAACATAGCATGGTGATGCTGGTGATGGTGATGGTGAAAAAGCTCTTGGGTCCACAACAGCAGGCATTCGGGTAAACGGGATTCCAATAAATAACATCAGGTACGCGGACGACACGGTGCTTTTCGCAGAAAATATGGAAGGACTGCAGCAGTTAGTAGACCAAATAGTGGAAACAAGTGAAGAATATGGACTAACTTTAAATATTGAAAAAACTAAGTACATGGTTATAACAAAGTCTAGAAGACCATCTGAACAACTTTTAATAAAAGATAAAACGGTGGAAAGAGTTCAAAAATATCATTACCTAGGCACCACTGTAAACGAAGAGAATAACTACACCGAAGAAATCAGAACCCGGATCGGAAAGGCGAGAAGCACTTTTGTGACAATGAGACAATTATTTACCAACAGAGACCTAAGCCTGGAGTTAAAAATACGAATGTTAAGATGCTATGTCTTTTCAGTTCTCCTCTATGGACTGGAAGCATGGACACTCAAGGTGGAAAATATAAAAAAGCTAGAAGCCTTCGAGATGTGGACGTACAGGAGAATGTTGAAGATATCGTGGATGGATCGAGTGACAAATGTAGAAGTGCTACACAGAATGGGAAAAGAAAAAGAAGTGACATTAAACATTAAAACGCGTAAATTGCAATATTTAGGCCATATAATGCGAGGGGATAGATATGACATGCTTCGAAACATTATACAGGGCAAGATCGTAGGCAAGAGAAGTATAGGCAGACGTAGAATATCGTGGCTACGAAATCTCAGAGAGTGGTTTGGCTGCTCCTCTACCCAGTTGTTTCGAGCGGCAGTGTCCAGAGTTCAAATAGTCATGATGATTGCCAACCTTCGTAGCGGAGACGGCACTTGAAGAAGAAGAAGCATGGTGATGTATCAACGCACCATGCATATGCAAGGCACACTGATTGATTCATGGTAGTCAAGAGAATAACAATAACAACGACGCAAGGGTAAATGACGTGACAAGTAAAAAAATAAAGTTTCCTTAAATTACAATAAGTGTTTGATTTGTTAGACATAACAACCACCTTACACCATCAATAATAAATTTGATCAAGCAAATTTTTTTTAATAAGAAGAAAGAAATTTGCTTATTCATTCCATTCGAAATATTAATATTATGCTTCTCTAGAAATTTTTTGGATACACGATGGACTTGTTCGATTGTTCAGTGTTGATGTCTCTGATCCAAATTAATAACTGGATATTAGTTTTTGTTTCTATTACAGGTTTTAGTTGAGTTAGAAGAAGTTTTTTGAATACTTTGGAAAGTATGAGTAGGAAACTTATGGGAGGATATTATGATGTTACTTCTGAAGAATCCTTACCAGGTTTATGAATGTATCATGATAATCTGTGCAACTTTCCAAGCCGATGGAAAATACCTAGTTCTTGTTATACTTTAGAATTAATAAAGAAACAAACAAATAATCAGTGTCCACTTGTAAATTTTTTCAGTAGGAGGGCACAAAATTAAAAAAGAAAAATATAAATGTACCGCATTTATAGTTACTTAAATTATTATTTTTATAGTAATAGGAGTGAAGATTTTTTGGTGTTGACTCAATGGCAAAACTGTTTTCTGGGAATTTCTCAGTTATTACTTGACCCTATCGACACACATGAATCCACATCATTGCCGCCAGATCGTGACGAATCCTGAACTCTGAAGTTCAACTTGGAACATTCATATCGACGCAAAACAGTGTTAGACTGATCGCCGAATGAACAGATATATGGATCTACAGATTACCGGATTAACTGATAAAAAGGTTTATAAACGGATTAAACTGTTGTTGACATCTCTTAAGTGGTTACTCAAGAGTATATGCGACCTTTCAAAATTGATGTTTGATCCAATTTATAAAATACACAATATTTATATTACTATTTATGCGATACCCCCCCCCACATATCATTACACGTAGTCAAGAAAGGTAAACCAGCATCATAAAACTTCATGACCCCTCCCCCTCGGTTACTGCAGCGTCCAGCTTCTAAAACTACATTTGTAGTAGCAGCTCGTGACTTTTTCAATGGGAGAGTACAAAATTTAAAGGAAATATATAAATTTACCTTATTTTTGTTTACTTAAAATTATTAGTTTTGGATAAGCCGCCATTGCAATAAACCGAAATAAATTCATTAGTCTACATAATAGTTTTTGGATTGAAAGAGATATTTTTCATATTGATGATTTCTTGGTATTACGTAAATTCAGCGAATAGATCTAGGAGAAAAGTTTTTTTGCGAAGAAAGTGCGAAAAACAAATTACAAAATATTTTAGTATGCTGTAAACATTTAAGAACATGAAAGAACGCAATTTGGTTGGATGAACAACACTGGTTTCTATTATAGTAGTAATTCACGTCCAAATAATTATTAATATATGGGATATCGGGTTTGTGGACAGAATAAATAAACAATATTATATTTATAACAATTGACTCATAGAGATCAACTTTGTCAAAATGCTCGTTATATTCCTTACAAAGGAAATTTCGCACGAAAAAATCATTAATGACATTTAATCTAAATCATACATCATGATACTAGTGGCGTAACTACCGGGGGTTTTGGGTGTGCATAGAAAACGGGCCCATGGGATCTAGGGGCCCACTCTCCAGAGAAAAAAAATTATTTGCCGGTACCGAGGAATAGAATGGAATGAAATAGTAACATCTGATTTGAAAAATTTATTTCAACTTTTCAATTTTTGTACATAAACAAGCAGAATCGACCTTAAAATCTAATTGATGAATTTTTCCGTTCAACGGAAATTCATCTTCCGTGCTTTCAGGGAGGCAAAGGTTTCGATTACATTTCTTATATTCATTTCCTGCGCTACTTTACTTTCGATGGAAAGTATAGCCAGGCTTGTCAGCCTTGTTTGGCCCATCGTGCTTCTTAAATAATTTTTTATTATTTTCAGCTTAGAAAATGACCGTTCTGCACTCGATGTTGCAACCGGCAGAGTCAAAAACAAAATGAGCGCTGAACACAAATCCGTAAAGGATGTGTTTAAAAGCTGGTACTCGAGAATCAAAAACCTAGCTAACTCGTATACCGAGTTTATTTTTTTAAATTCATTTTTGAATGTCGTTCTGAACGAGATGAGCTGCTGACAAAAGTTTGATGACAAATCAGACGGATATTTGATTGCCAACGGCATGCCGAGTTTTATCAGTTCTTCGTCAGAAGCTGATCGTAAAGTTTGTGGCAAAATTGAAGTAAACAGACTGACCACATTATTTATTCCTGTGAAACGGTCATTCAACTGACGGATAATGATATCCAAAGTGGCGTTATATACTTGAATTTTGAAATTTTCTTCGGCAATTGTTAATCGTTCATCGCTGCAAAGTTCATCAAATCTCTTTTATTTTATTCTACGAGTTCTTTTATTCTCGTATTTAACTTCTATGTTCCATGACTCTGCCAGCTCTGCAGCAGCCGTTCTAACTGAGTGAAAATCACTTCTCAATGCTACCATTTTATCGTAAGCATTTTTCAATCGATCGCATGCTTTTTGTAAGTCGTAATTCGGGGTTTGCAGTAATTGAGATACGACGTTCAATGTATTCAAGATTTCGGATTGTATCACAATATGGAGTACCGTTTCAAAATTTTCCATTTTATTTTTTATGTTGACTGCGTCATTTCTTTCGAGCGCGTTTTCCGAAATGAGGATAATTTTAGTCAGCGCTTTCAAGATATCTTGGAAATGAAAACGTAAAGAAAATATCGCATTGTTACGCGAAGACCATCGGGTAGGGCACAAACGCTTTAGCGTATGATTTTGACTTTCGACCTTTTTAAAGGCCATTAAAAGGCCCACCTTTTAATGCTTTGTCCGAAAAATACGTAAACTGTCTCCACGAAGTCATAAAACTTTTTTACTTCCAAAACTGAAGTTACCGCGTCATTAATAACCAAATTCAGGTTGTGGGCAGAACAGTGAACGTACGCAGCTTTCGGTTGACTCTTAAGAATCCGTGCTTGTAAACCGTTGTATGCACCACTCATATTAGCTGCACCATCGTATGCCTGACCGCGAAGTTTATCCAGACTTAAATCGTTTTCTTTCATGAATTTCAAAATTAAAGTTTCTAGTGTTTCTGCTTTTTGATCGTCTGTTGTTACAAAACCTAAGAAAACTTCTTTAATTTCAATTTCAGAAATCGTTTCACATTCTTTTGAAAGCTTCACGAATCGAACCATTATGCTCACCTGGTCGATTTTAGATATGTCTTGTGTACTGTCAATTATGATCGAGAAACCCGGCGCGTCATTAATTTCACTTATTAAGATATTCTTCACTTTGTTTCCCAGAAGTTCTATAATTTCGTTTTGTATCTTAGGACTCAAATATTTTATTTTTTTAGTGTCGTCTGCTAAAAGCTCATTGAGAACTGGATCATATTTTGCTAAAAGTTTCACGATGTTTAAGAAATTTCCTGAATTCACGTTCTCATTTTTTAGACTTTCTTTGTGTCCTTTGAATGGTAAATTACTGGTGGCTAAAGTTAGAGTCACATTAATCATTCTTTCAATTACTTTTGACCAATAACTGCTCTCGTTTATAATTTCACGTTCAAGATCTTTGTCGAGTACTTTGCTATTTTTCCATTGGCGCACGTTATGGCAAGCATCGATATGAGTTTGGGAGTCTTCGTGTCTTTTAATGCCCTGAGTTAGATGCTGCCAATCATTATTCCCGTTTACCCACACATTCTTCGAAATATTCACTTTTGACTTATCTGCTAATAACCAACAAGGCTCACAGTAATCTACATTTAACTTTGGGGAACAACATAGCCAAGTTCGCGGATACTTGACTCCGTTCTCTGATAATTTTGTGTAATACGACACGTTGAAGCTTTTATTTTTGTCATCTTTTGGAAAAGGTCCAGTTGGTTGACATGGGCCGTGCGAAATGATAAACCATTTATCGTTCGTGGTTAATGGAGCTTCGAAATTCACTCGGTCAGTAGAAAATGCTTTACTTGCACAGGGTACTAATGTATCGTCAGTTATAGTCGGGTTATCTTCACTCTCCAAGTTCGATTCTGCGATGGTCATCTCAGAAGTTGAATCTGCACTTTTTTTTGACGAATCTGCCGAACTCTTCTTTTGTGATTCATCCTCTTGAATTGGGATCGCTCTTACAACTTGTAAATCCCGTTCGTCCAGTGATTCAGCTCCTGTATCTTCTAACTGAATGATATTTTCTCCCGATTCCGTGGAATCTGTGTTATCAATTTTAGTCACAGAGCTAGAGGTACCCTTGAAGAAACTCTCAATCTTCGGATGTTTGTTTATGCTGTCATTTAGAAGTTCTTTCTTCTTTCTCTTGGCAGCTCCGCTCTGGTATTTAGGCATTTTTCTAGCGGAAAAATATAAATTTATATATCACGTAACGTGTTCGATGTGATAAACGTAATTCTATATAAATTATGAATACAAAGTATGATCGTCAGAATTTTACATACCTAAATATCTGTGTAGTTAGATGTTCTCAGTTCTCACTCACTTTCAATTTCTGTAACACCTGACCCGCTAGTAGCTCTCTAAATAATCTGTATATCACCTCACGAGAACAAACTGACTGAAAAGCCGAAACAGCAACGCAGCTGCCGGGTATACTTACTACGTACGTCCGCGGTCTCGGATAAGTCAATGCAAGAAAATGAACATGCAGAGTCCGGCAGACTGCAGCGACAAACGTGTCTGAGTGTGTGACTGCTCAATAGATGTTGCATGATGAAACAATGTAACATATAAAGTTATTTATTCGCCATTTAATACATTTGATATTCGCCTACAAATTAATGAAGGATAAATACAGAAGAATGATCACTTTCAGTGAGAAAATGGTGAGATAGATTAAATCAATAGCATTGATTGCTTTGATTGATTGATCTTCATACACCGAGAAAAAGGAATGTTTGAATTTGCGGAGCGGTGGTCGCGGGTGGTGAAATAACTGATTTAGTTGATGCAACTAAATATCTGGTAGGTAAATTAAATATTTCTTTGAATCAACAGCAACGTGTTCGCATCAAACGATTGTTCAGTTGGGTCAACATAATTAGCTACTTAATTCACCGCCCGTGACCGCTGCTCTGAAAATTCAAACATTTCTTTTTCTCAGTGTAAATAAATGAATTACTTATAACTTATTAATCGGTCTTTCGAGACGTGGTTTGCCTGTGTATTCGAAATTTCTGTTTCTCATCCTACGTGTATGAGCGCTGACTGAAATCCCTAGTTTGGGTTATGAAAATACAATTGCATTGAAAAATGTGAGTAAGTAAAGGGGGCCCATATTGAATAATTGCACATGGGCCCATGGGGACATAGATACGCCACTGAATGATACGAAAACTAAATGTGTGCCGCAAGAGAATTCAAAATGTGCCGTTATAAAATTTTTGAATCCTACAATATTTTTTATGAGCTATATGGATCCTCGTATATGTGCAAACTCAGATATAAAAATATGACATTGTTCGATATTGCAAATCATCTTAACAATTTTCCATCCTTAATCGAAAACATGCATAACTGGGTTCAAAATCCATTCATTAAAGATAAAACCAGAAGGAGTTTCTTCTCTGGATTTTTAAAATTTAATAGAAATGTATGAAAAAAAAATAGAAGAATTTAATAAGAAAAAATTTAAAGAAGTTTTCCACGTTGCTTTTCGGATCTAATTACGCGAATTACGCGATGTGACGCAGTTCTAGTCACGAATATTCATTTATCTTATGCAAAATCCTGATTTTGTTGTTCTTTATAGCACATTTATGATTCGTTAATTGTTTAGTTGCCAACCTAAAAATCGTTCCGATGCGTCCTTTAGGCCGCACAACCATGGTAATTATACTGGAATCTGGTTTTATATACACTGAAAAAAACATCTCCATAATATCGTGAACTTGGGTTCATATATTGATATTCATGGATTTTATAAAGCGTTTTTATAAATTATTTCTAGAGTTATTATCCTAAAAAAGGTTTAGTACAAAAGCTTAATAAGACCCTAATATAATAGGATTCTTCTTAAATAAATTCTAAGACCAGTAAACGGTACAAAAGGAAGACTATTTCAAAATAGCCTACAAAATAAAATCAGTAATCATTAAATTTTAATTTAATATGGAAATATTACATACCTAATATCCTAATAATTCTTAATAAAATTTATTACCTTTTGTATTATAGGTAAAACAAAGTCGACCGCATTAGATATGCTGCACGAGGACGAGCTATTCGATATTCGCGTGCAAGCAACACTTCTTCGGGCAACCACTTGGATGGGTGACCGACTTACAAAATGAACTGCGGTCGGCCGTGTTTCGGAGGACACGTTAAGCCGCCGGTCCCCCTGACTTGTTAGGGTCAATAACAACAAGTTAGGGTCACAGAAAAATTCGCCTCCACCCTCATCGACTGTGCAACGCTTAATCGGACCCTCGTCGTACGCCAAGCTGGTGACCTACGATGACAGTGGCCCGCGGGACTCTGGAAGAACCGGGTGCTTGTACCGGGACTCATTGAGAAACCGGGGTCGCGGCCAGAGGTGGGGGGGTGTCTTGGTGGCGTAAAGGGCCGATCAAAAAGGTGGCTTAGCACAAGGCGCCTGGGGTGTCTTGGTGGCGTAAAAGGGCTGTTCAAAAAAGCGGCTCAGCACAAGGCGCCTGGGCGCTGCTGAGTTGCTGGCGATGCACAGCTGGAGGCGAACGGGGCACAATAGGCTTAAGCTTCAGTGCAGTGGTGGAAAGCACCACACCCGCTAACAAATTAATAATAAAATAATAATAGGTAAAACAAATTAAACACAGCAATACTAAATAATAAATTAGTTAACCTTTATTGAGACACAGGTGCTGTTGTGGCTTCTGGCATTAGCTTTAAATTGAATTTTAAAAATGATTACAAGTAAATTAAAAGTTTAATTTATAGCATAATATAATATTTGTTAAAGCTTTTTAATGTAGTTTTCCGATTAACCGATTAACCTTAATTTAAAGTGTTATTTCAAAATTTTTCGTTAATTTTTATTTTAAATTGATTAAAAACTCTTCACTAGTAAATTTTCATAATTCGTCTTTCTCCCTCTCTTAGTATCCTTCGTACTGCGAAAGGATCTAGTGGCATCAGGATGACAGCATTTTCATGATTATCATGATAATTTATAATTTGGCTTTCTATATTGAAGAAAGGTTCGACATAAATGAAATTTTGTTTAGACTATTTAACCCTACCAATTGATTTACTCATTACATACTTCATATGGGTATAATTCGACATTACATCCAAAATGCAGATTTTTATGCGATACCCACTAAAGTGGCGTTTCATAGCATCTTTCACAATTCGCAGTAAAATAAATTTGATGAATTATAAAATAACAAAGTGTACAATTCATTATGGAAATATCATGCCAATATAATACGTACATATTATATTGCTATGATTTATATTGAATTAAGTAAAATTTTTAGTATTAATTGAAATTGAAACTAATATTAAATTGAAAACTAAATTTTTTATTCCTGTTGACTGAAATAGTTTTACAAATTATTTGACACAAGTTGATAATTGAAACGTTTAAAATTTTTCGTTAACACATAAAAATACAAAATGTTATAATTACTAAAGTTGATTATACCTGCAGGTTTTTTATTATTATAGCTAGATATTCTATGTACATTTTCAATATAACGCGTCCTCCTAATAGGAGAGACGGCTCCTAAGTTCTATAACACGTCCTCCTGTACCGGAGTCATTTTCAGGAGTCCCTTTCCTGCACTTTGGATGTACATTTCTACCACATTTCTACGTATCTTTGATGCGCCGACGTTACAAATGCAACTTTTTTTGTAAACACACCCGTATAATTTTAAATTTTAAATAAACGCTTATTTATTAATTCACTTAATTTTCTTCTTTCGTTTATGGTAGAATATTGTTTATATTTTCATATATTAGTGAAATACCACTGTTTAATATATTCTTTCCTTGTCAAGTTTTTACTAAAATCCACTTATTCAAATTTGAAACCCAAAACTTTGAAAAACATCGTGGTAACAGTCCCCCCTAATTTTCACTTGTCTACCTCTTCAAGGAGGTTTTCTTCTTTGATCGCCAGTGGATTGGATCTACAAATTTAAAACAGAAAAGGAAAACAACCTTAACAACACATCAAATCATCAAGTAAATATATACCTACATAAATACCGTACCTATATATAATGTAAAAATATTTCGCGCAATGTCCTTGTAGTTAGTTAAAGGCGCTATGCTAAAATAATAAAAAAATTTAAATACAAGTAGCAGGTATACATTTAAACTATCGACATAAAAAGTTTCATCAAAATTGTAAACAGATATTTAAAAATTTTAAATCACAAAACAGTAAAATCGTTTGAAAATCTATTAAAAATTTCCACATGAAAGTTAAAATAAGTAAAAAATTGCAAAAAGAGCACAAAAAATAAAATATAGATCATAATCGAGAAGCTAATTTGCATTGTCGCTCGCGACGTATTAAAAGCGCAGTTCTGGCATCCAAATCCGGCCTGGTAGTGACTAAAATTGTGACATCTTGATTTTGTCCAATGAATTACTCGAGTGGTTTTAAAATATAAAATTATCATCTTATAAATTAAACATTAGTATTTACGGATGTGAATATTAACATTAAGTGCTAAAGTTCAAGTAATAGTAACAAGATTTTTATCAAAAAATAAAGAAATGAAAGGTTGCTTTATAAAAATTTAGAATTTCCTTCAATTAATACGTAAATTCTTGGAAATCAAAATCATTACGTCAAGTGGGTGATGACAAACGTTTTATTATATTATTATTCAATTTTTTCAATATTTTGAGTTTATTATACTTCAACCGGTTCATGATAGCACTTTACAGGAAACTGCGTACTTCTTAAAATTTATCTTATACGTATTTTCTCTAAAGATCAAATTATACTAACTTTTTAAAAAGAGCATAAAGAGGTAATTTGTGTAGAAAATTTCCATGAAAATTTAATTTTTTCAATGTAGTCTCACCACGATGCATCGGTCATGAACATTTCGAGTTCATTACTGGAATTATATTTTATACTGCATCAAACTATAGTAGTTAGTTTCATAATAGGAGTACAATGACTTATAAAAAGAATTAATTTTTTGGCAAATCAGTTTTCTGTATATTTTTCGTTGCAAACTTAAAGCTGTATTGTCAAAAATAAACAAGGCATGCATTTGTTGAAAATATACGAGTATCCGTGATGACAATGTAGCAGCAGGGGTTGCAACCAATATTTTTAACCCTTAATTTTTTACAGTTTCTAGTATATAAAAGTGAGCTTTCTCTAATAATACGAGGTAGGTTCAAAATGAAATGCATGGGAATTATATTTTTTACAGAAATTCTTTATTTAATCATCAATGTTGATGTTATCCCCTTAAAAGTAATCTCCCTCGGATATAATGCACTTTAGCCACCTTTTTCCAATCCTGAAAACACTTCTCGAACGCCTCCTTTGGTATGACGTTGAGCTCTTGCCGCGATTTTTCTTTTATCAATGTTCGTTTCATTTTTGGAAAACGAAAAAAGTCGCATGTTGCTAAATCAGGCGAATACGGAGGCTGCTGCAACACTATGATTCAGTTTTTGGTCAAAAATAAACGAATTAATCGCGAAGCTTGAGCTGGTGCGTTATCGTGATGCAAAATCCATGAATCGTCGGCCCATAATTCTGGTCGTTTTTGATGAATTTTCTCACGCAGATGGCGTAAAACTTCAATGTGACACTTTTTATTTCACGATGCACTTATACCTTTATAATAAAAAAAAACAGTGAGGAGAAACTTCACACTTGATCGAACAACGTGAGTTTTTCGGCATTGGTTCATCAGTAGTCTTCCATTGAGAAGATTGGATCTTTGTTTCGACGTTGTAGCCATATACTCACGTTTCGTCACCTGTTATGATGCGTTTGAGGAAGTTTGGGTCCTCAGCAACTTCAGCTAAAGATTCCTGAGAGAGGTTTTTGTGGTTCAGAGTTTGTTGAAAATTCAACAATTTTGGAACGACTTCCAATTGGTTTTAAAAATTGTATCACATGACTCAATCGAGATTCTAACTTCTTCTGCGACCTATCTAATTGGTAACTGATGTGCTTGAACGCCCACATGTGGCATTATCTTCTACGTCTTCAAGGACCTCTTCAAAATGTTTTTACCACTCATAAACTCTTGTTTTCGAGATAGTCTCTATTTTTCAAAATTCCTGTTTCATTTTCAACATACTATTTCCTACATTTCTGCTGTTTCTTTTATCATTTACTGTTTTAATTGTGCAAATAACATTAAAACTATTAAAAATTATGCCGCGATCTTTCACTCGAAACCCTGCAATAAACGTACAGAAATTCGGAAAATAGTATTAAATAAAGATATATTTATTACATCTTACTAAAAGAAGTCCTTTAAAACGTAGCATCCTTTTTTATGCTAATATTACGATTCTTATTGTAAGATATATATTATTTGAAAGGAGAAAAATAGTTTGTAATGAACTACGATGTTACATTTCCGTTAAATTGTCAAATATCAAAGTAACCGTCGCTAATAATTCAAAAAATTCAGCAATGTACTCTATAGTATATAAAATAAAAATTCTAATAATAAAATATTAAATATCCATTTTTTATTCAAGTCTTCGTTTTTGTATGTTCATATTTTGCATATTATTATTAGAAAAGTTTCATTACAGCTTATTACCTATATATTCTTGGTATTCTTTTTACAGTTACTGAAAATTTTCCATTTTCGTTAAACTAAACTTTTTTATACTAGGTATCTAAACAATAATTTGTAAAAACGAAATAAGAAATTTGAAATTCTATAATATATTGCATTTTAAAAACTACCTAGTACTTGCTAGTACATAACATAAAATTAGGATTAAAAATTAAACAAGGTTATATTTTTAATTTCATATTAAACCACCCATGAACACAATTTCCTGTAGCACATATTATACATAACTTTTGAAGTGCTTATTTTTGAAAATTAATTCATTATGGTTTATTGGGGTTCTTCATACAAAATTATAAGTTGATAATATATGAAGTCATAGGCGCTAGAATTTGGAAGAGAAAAACCACTTGATAAACAATAAATTATTTATCATGCGGTTTAATAACGATCAATAAAGATTAATAGGGATTGCTGTTTTGTATAAAAACGTAATCTTGAAAACCTTATTTAAATTATTATGGAAAGCGTTTACAAATGTATTTAACAAATCTGTTTTAAAATGCAAGTAATAAATAAATAATTGATTCTACCTTTACAATCAATTAAAATCTAAAATGAAAAATGTAAATATTAAGTTAATTGAAATAGCTTTTCATTTACTGGATTGCATTTTAACCACATTTAAATAATTTACCAATAAACTGTAGTTAAAAGTAGAATTCACAAAACAAACAACTTACAAATGCATAGAACACTGCCCAGTATGATTTTGTGTTGTTGGAACAAAATTAAAACAATGCCGTATTTTATTAGTTGTATATGAGTTCTAATAATAGTATATTATATAGATCTAAAGGAAAACTTTACTATACCAGAATGAAATCGGAGCACTGCCACGTGGCTTTGAAATGAATTATTAAAGTAATATTTTTGTAATTAAAATTAAATTTATTTAAAGCGACACAGCCGTTATATACATATTGCTGTATACCCTTGGAGCTTTATTAGGGCTACACGTTTGAAGAATAATGTCTTGTACGAGTGTACGTAAATGTACCCCGTCAACAGAAATGTATGCAAAATTTTATTGTTGAATGCAATTAAAAGAAATTTATCCCTCGGCTTAGCAATTTCGGTGAGCACAGACCTACCTTTTCTCACGTTGGGTTCCTTCCTTAACCAAATCTTAATTCTGAAATGAAATATTGTGGTTCTCGGAATGATTACAAAATTATGCTCCGTTTGATAATGCAATGATAAATTTTATTGTACAAATTGTAGTTAGTTTTAAATAAATCGTTAACATAAATTAAACAATTCCTTAAAATTACCCCAGAACTATAAATACTAAATCGAAGTTACGCGGTAGAAAATTATAAGTCCGCACTAAATTTTGTTAAAGTGAAAATTGTTTGACTTTACCTTTAAAAATCTGGTTCTTTTCTCGTTACCAAGATGAATGACCATGAAACCCAGTATCAATTCTTTATCGATGGTGTACAGTTGCATAAATATGAGTGGATGCCTTTTCCAACACGTGTAAGTTCGTTTATCGTTATTTGTGAAAATATCCTCAATCCTTCAATATTTTGATCCAAAAACACTGGTAACTCACGTAAGTTAAATTTACTTTTTAAATTTTATATCTTTTATTCGGTTTTAATCGCACTTTTTACTGATAAATTATTTTCTTGTAGGACGCTTAAAATTTCACCACGCCATTTATCGAATCTAAATCAACAACTTCCTCTATCCATTGTTTTACCATTGTTACTACTGTTTTTCAAGGCAAATGTGATTTTCCATTGATCGAAAATTAAATCAATATTTGAAGTTTATAATATGCAGGTTCGGCTCCAGCCCAATGTGACTTATAAAAATTTTAATAAAATTTTATGTTTCAGATTAAATTAAAGTACTTGGTTCTCCTGTGATCTTCCAGTAACTTTTGAAGAAAATGTTTTTTCCATTTGTGGTACATTGAATCACGAAGCACTTCGACACGTGTAAAAATTTTACTATTTTAAAAGTTCTACGTTTTAACACATTTTTATAACTAATATTTTGAACAATTATTTTGATTTCAAATTACATTTCTTATAATTACTTAAATTAATTTATAATTTTAACAAACATTTTTTTATTAACAGAAATTAAAACGTTGCATTTTTGAATTTATTTTGTTATTTCGTTCCGTGATCCTTTCTTCATGTAAATTTATGACGTTAAACTAAATTTTTGGTATCAGATGAAACTTTTACGTTTGACCAAATAAGTCATGTGCTACCTTTATTGATAAACAAATTTCCAATCGTGACGTTATCATTTCTATTGACGTGGTGGTCAGTTTCGGACATAGCATTTGCCCTCTGTGTTTAAATCAAAATTTATCCGGAAATACTTATTTTCGTGTTGAATTTTAATTTTTAACACACACGTGTAACTTCTCATTAATACAACAAACTAAATTTATAATGTAGCGTTTAATAATTATTGTAACTAACATTCAAAAATGACTCACTAAATTATGTCAAACATTAACTAACAAAAATGTAAAATGTTCAAAAACTAATTAACTAATCATTTTAACACTATTAACTAATTATATCTAAAATTCAAACTAACCTACTTATTATTTTGACTAACAAACTTGACCAAGATTTCTGATAATATTTTTAAACTATTTCAATTCAAAAAAAATTTTAAATTTTAACTTTTATTTCATAAAACTTGACTCTTTATTTTTATATCGTCTTTCTATGTCTGACTCCTTCATTTGGGTGATCTCTACTTTAGTTCTTATAATTTTCAATCATTCACTTTTAATTCATAATTCTTTCTATTTATTAGTATTCTTTATCTCCTTTTAATCCATATTTTCCTATATAATTCCCCATTTATTTCTTTGACCTACTTTTGGTCTCTTATATTTTATCTCATATAACTTCATAATCATTTATTCAAAACTTTTACACCCGTGCCCTCTCATTTCGGTACATTCGGGTATCTATCTAATACATTTATCTATCTTCGTCATTTAATTTATTTACCCCCATTTATTTCTTAATTTTCAATATTGAATACTAATTTAATTATCTAATACTTCCTGATCTTTTTCGAATTAATTTCTTACTCACTTATCTTAACTTCACCTGTTTCACCCAAAATTTAAATTCAAATTTTTCTATATAATTAATTAAATTCTTTTTACATTGTTAACTTTAAATCATTTATTTAATCAAATTCTTAATAACTTTTCTCTCCATAAAATTTTTAATTATTTTAAAACGTATCATTTTATTAAATTCTTTTTTAAATTCTTCCATCTTGGTCATTTTTTTTCATGTTTCAATAGCCTTATTCATATTTACATAGCTATTTTAAATCATTTTCCAAATCCTATTTATAAATTGTCATTACTTGTATTTGTTATCCCCTACTATTTTCTTAGCGGTTTAAATTTTAACTTGTTAATTTTCTTGACTTAAGCTTCGATGCATGTCATTAAGTTTCGCTGGGAGCGAATTTATCTTTTCTTCATTACTATTCTTCTTCAGCGGTTTATTTTGAAGTTGTTGTTTGAAATTCTATTTAAGTTTCGCTGTGAGCGTTTTCATCTTTTCTTACTATTTTCTTCAGCGGTTCTTTAGAAGTTGTTATTTGATATTTCAAGTTTCGCTGTGAGCGAATTTATCTTTTCTTACTATTTTCTTCAGCGGTTCTTTAGAAGTTGTTATTTGATATTTCAAGTTTCGCTGTGATTTTAACCACTGCTTAGGAAAATAGTAATGATGATTTTATTTTGAAACGTACTCTTTTAATCTTAATTTTTCTCCGCTTGAATAATCTTCTCTTATTAACGTAACCATTTCTTTTTATTTCCATACTTAATTTTATGTTGGACCTCTTTGTCCACCTCGCTTCATTATTTCTTAACAATTTGCGTTGTAATTTTCTCTTCGTATTCTTCTTTTGTAAATTAATTATCTTCTTTTGTAAAATATTCTTCTTCTTCCCGATGTGATCACGATTTGTTAATTTATTTATTTTCTTGTTTGTAAAATTATTGTACCCCCTTGCTTTTATAAATTTTATATCATTAACCCGTTTACCTGTTAAATTTTTACATTTTAAATTCGTGAACTTATGTAATCTTTTAATTTTAAATGTCGTGCTGTTATTTGCTAATTTATTTTTAATTTTAAATTGAATGTTTTTATGCTGCACTCGTTTTCCTGTTAAATTGTAAACTTTTGTCTTTTTAAGTGTGCCCTTTAATTTAAGAAATTTTGTAATTTTAAATGTAGTTTTTGTATTACGTAAACCGCTTTGTAAAATTTTATTATTAGTTCGCATGCCCCTTATTTGATATTTTTGTTTAAAACGTAGCTTTTTAATTTTTAATTGCACCCGTTTGAATGTTTTTCGCGTTAACACTTTGTACGACCGACACTTTTTCGTTGATGTTGGAATAACTTCGGCTTCCAACTTTACCGTTTCTTCTTCTATCTTTGCTGCTTCTTCTTTTTCCAAATTAATTTCTTCATTTACAACTTTTTCGGCTATCGCTGGCCCCCTAACTTCTGATACATTTTCTTTTATTCCGTTAACATTTTCTGTCATTACTTCTTTGGTCACCCAATTGGTTGTAACCTTCAATAACTCGTCTAATTTCTCGTTTAATTCTTTTTTGGTTTCTTGTATTTTCTCTTTCAATTCATTATGCTTCTCCTCCGCTTTCTTTCGATCTTCTTTTGCCATTTCATTATTATCATCGGACCTGTTCATAAAAGCCATCATCATGTCCCATCGTTGCTGCTCCTCTGTTTTTTCTTCTTTCTTAGGTGTCTCGTCAATATCTAATCGGATTAACATTTCACTTCCTGTAGCTTCTTCGGTTATCGATACCCCCTCCTCTGACGTTTCTATGTCTTCAGTACCTTCATCTACGACTTCCGGATTTTTCTTTTCATACCTCAACGTCCTATCAGATTTTTCTGCCATTGTGGTTTACGTTTTATGTATTTGTTCAAATTAATTTTAAGGAAATAGTTATTAAATAAATCTCGATGTAATTCTAATTTTAGTTTTAAGAAAATATTTAATTTTATTGCTGACTTTATTGTAATTAATTTTAATTCGCTTGTATCTAATGATTTGTCTTGAATTGACACTTTAATGAAATTAATAAACTTTCCCGTTGTAATTGACCTAATTTTAATATTTTTAATTGCGATAAACTAACTTTATTCGGGTTTTCGAGGTTACTCGAGCTCCACGTTGTGACGCCAAAAAGTGCTGTATACCCTTGGAGCTTTATTAGGGCTACACGTTTGAAGAATAATGTCTTGTACGAGTGTACGTAAATGTACCCCGTCAACAGAAATGTATGCAAAATTTTATTGTTGAATGCAATTAAAAGAAATTTATCCCTCGGCTTAGCAATTTCGGTGAGCACAGACCTACCTTTTCTCACGTTGGGTTCCTTCCTTAACCAAATCTTAATTCTGAAATGAAATATTGTGGTTCTCGGAATGATTACAAAATTATGCTCCGTTTGATAATGCAATGATAAATTTTATTGTACAAATTGTAGTTAGTTTTAAATAAATCGTTAACATAAATTAAACAATTCCTTAAAATTACCCCAGAACTATAAATACTAAATCGAAGTTACGCGGTAGAAAATTATAAGTCCGCACTAAATTTTGTTAAAGTGAAAATTGTTTGACTTTACCTTTAAAAATCTGGTTCTTTTCTCGTTACCAAGATGAATGACCATGAAACCCAGTATCAATTCTTTATCGATGGTGTACAGTTGCATAAATATGAGTGGATGCCTTTTCCAACACGTGTAAGTTCGTTTATCGTTATTTGTGAAAATATCCTCAATCCTTCAATATTTTGATCCAAAAACACTGGTAACTCACGTAAGTTAAATTTACTTTTTAAATTTTATATCTTTTATTCGGTTTTAATCGCACTTTTTACTGATAAATTATTTTCTTGTAGGACGCTTAAAATTTCACCACGCCATTTATCGAATCTAAATCAACAACTTCCTCTATCCATTGTTTTACCATTGTTACTACTGTTTTTCAAGGCAAATGTGATTTTCCATTGATCGAAAATTAAATCAATATTTGAAGTTTATAATATGCAGGTTCGGCTCCAGCCCAATGTGACTTATAAAAATTTTAATAAAATTTTATGTTTCAGATTAAATTAAAGTACTTGGTTCTCCTGTGATCTTCCAGTAACTTTTGAAGAAAATGTTTTTTCCATTTGTGGTACATTGAATCACGAAGCACTTCGACACGTGTAAAAATTTTACTATTTTAAAAGTTCTACGTTTTAACACATTTTTATAACTAATATTTTGAACAATTATTTTGATTTCAAATTACATTTCTTATAATTACTTTTTTTTTTTTTCTGCAGGGAAGGGGGAAACCTTCATAGGCACCACCCCATCAGGGATGGTAGTGTCAGATTCTAACTGACTAAAACCCCCTCCCTGACGACAGCGGGCTTTACCTTCTCGGCATTACTTCCGCTGTTGTCTGCGATCTTCCATGCTGCATCGATGATGCAGGCTCCCGATGACCTCCCGGTTTAGCACGAAAGTTTGTGTCCGGGAGGTCAGGCACTATCACTTGATTCTTTTTCCAATTGAATCGGACACACCGCTCGCCGCGATCCAACACGTCTCACCGGGTCACCTAGTGGTCCGCAATCGTCAGTATAGGTGAAAGTCCACTCGTCATTAACTTAATAGGCGGAAATTCCGGCGACAAAGTCAAGGCCGAGCCGACCGTCATCCATACCGGAGACTCCGAGCCCCCAAGCGACCCTGCAAATCATATTAAATCACAGAGCGCGATGCGACCGGGTCATCTTGAAAAACTTGTGGTCGCTGGCAAAGTGCCAGTCCACTCGTCTTTATATTTGACGGCACTATTTTCGCGATCGTCCCCCTCTGGATTAGCACGAGAGTTTGTGTCCACAGAGGGTCTACGCGCTATCGTCGTACCGACACTAACCTACCCCGTCGAACGACCGTCACTACTCGACCCGACCCGACCCGCCGATCAATGACGATATTCTTCGGGAATTCTCTTGGGAACTTCTCGCGCATCTTCTCGCGGGAACTTCTCAAGGGAACTTAAAAAGGCTGTCATTGACTTAACTGTAGGGCGAGGACTCGAGCTGCGGCTTGCTCAGCTCGTCCGTCCCCCTCCTTGGTCTTCATCACTTGACTGATGAAGACCGCTACAGCCAGCCATTCGTCTTCGCCGGACAGCATGAAAGCAATCATGTTGTCCGGGCTTAGTGTGTCGCCCATCCGGAGCGAAATCATCACTCTCTCCCTCTCCCATCTTAGGCATCCGAAAAGAGTGTGTTCCGCCGTATCTTCGTCCCCGCAGTAACGACAGGCAGGTGACTCGGTCAGCCTGAACCTGTGGAGATATGCCTGGAAGCATCCGTGGGCGGTGAGAGCTTGTGTTATATGAAAGTTCACCTCTCCGTGCTTTCTCGCTACCCAAGGACGAAGATCCGGAATGAGCTTTCTGGTCCAAGCGGCATTCGTGCCGGAGGACCAGCTCCTTTGCCAATCGTCGAGCGTCCGCTGCTTAATGGTGGGGTCCGGTCCCGCTCGTACGTCTGCTCTCTCTCTAGCTAAAAGCTCTATGGGAGGCATGGAGGCCAAGACTCGCACGGCTTCGCCGGACACGGTCCTGTAAGCGCAAGTTACTCGAAGTGCCATCTTGCGCTGGACCGCTTGCAGCCTCTTACGGTTACGCTGGACGTTGACGGCCTCTTGCCAAACGGGAGCGGCGTACAACATCACGGACTGTGCGACGGTGCCCAACATCCTTCGCTTCGTCGGTTTTGGGCCACCGATGTTGGGCATTAGTCTAGCGAACGAAGTAACTATCGCCGTCGCCTTGTTGCACGCCGTACGGATGTGATCGGCAAAATTCAGGTTCTTGTCTATCTTTACCCCCAGTATGGTGACGAAGTCTTTGACTGCAATTGGGGAACCACCCAAAAGCAGCCTCATAGTGGGGGCTTTTCTTCTGCCGCGGATTACGACTGCCTCGGATTTCTCCGGCACCAAAGTAAGTCCGCGGCTGCCCGCCCAGGTGTTTATGGTGGCTATCGCTGCGTTTGCTTTGGCTTCCAAAGCCGACGACTCTCTGTCTACAACGATGAGGGTGAGGTCGTCGGCAAAGCCGTACAGCGTAGTGCCGTCTGGGTATTCCAGCCCGAGAACTTCGTCATACATTACGTTCCACAAGGTTGGGCCAAGTACTGAACCCTGTGGGACACCGCTGGTAATTTCCCTAGTGGCACCGTTGATGATAAGACTTCTATCTTCAAGGTAACTGGCCACCAGGTTGAAGATCTCGGGACTGATATTTCGGGCTCTCAACGAGTTCAGTATGTGCCTCCACCCTGCGCAATTAAATGCGTTTCTTACGTCCAGGGTGACGACAAGGCAAAAGCATCTAGTTCTCCGTGTACCTTGCACTGCTTCTCCCGCGACTCCGACTATTGCTTCCAGAGCATCCACAGTCGATCGGCCGCATCGGAAGCCAAACTGCCTTTCGTTGAGGTCGCCCGATCTCTCTATGTCCTGGATGAGCCTGTCCAGGATCATTCGTTCAAAAACCTTGCCGACGTGATCGAGGAGGCATATAGGTCTATAGCTGCTCGCTACGTCGACAGGTTTGACACCTTTGCGGGCCAACACCAGTCTCGCCTTTTTCCACCTCGCCGGGAAAATAATTACTTCTTATAATTAGTAATTCTTATAATTACTTAAATTAATTTATAATTTTAACAAACATTTTTTTATTAACAGAAATTAAAACGTTGCATTTTTGAATTTATTTTGTTATTTCGTTCCGTGATCCTTTCTTCATGTAAATTTATGACGTTAAACTAAATTTTTGGTATCAGATGAAACTTTTACGTTTGACCAAATAAGTCATGTGCTACCTTTATTGATAAACAAATTTCCAATCGTGACGTTATCATTTCTATTGACGTGGTGGTCAGTTTCGGACATAGCAATATAGTCATGGGTACACTGTACTCGTGTATGGGCTATTGCCTGGGGGACTCTCCTCTTGATGGGAGAGGTTACATCCAGCAGTGGATAAATAAAAGGTTGAGAAGAACAAGTAGAGGAAAATACTGTTCTCAACTGACTTAAATTGCAATGATCAATAATTGGAATACATATGAGCCATTCACAAGCCAAATCGATTAACTCCATAAAACAGAAACAGAAACAGAAAGTGGAGAAAAGTGATATTTATTTATCTAGCGTATGGCGAGATAAAAGAACAACAATAATAATAATACAAATCATTTCACAATCTAATATTCAGACTATTAATATAATCAATCGATAAAAGTCAGAAGGGATTCCACGGTAGACTTTCAGGCCACAATCTTGTACTGTGACTCTCTGTTCCGTAATTACACTGCGACGAAGAAATCTTACCTCATCTGGAAACACGCCGTGATTGGTCCGCATCCTATTCAGCGTTATCGAAGTTCATCTACAGAGGTCAAACCCGGAAGAATTCTCGTTCTTCTGGGAGGAACCCATGCACTTCCGGGAGGGGGGGAAGCGTACCATTACACCAATCTATTTTACAATTATATTTTATATTAAATTTACCATTTGCCAGTTGTTGAGCTTCTCTCAAGGGAGGATGTTTGGATTTCAACATGTTTCTATGAAGGGCGCGTCAAAACCTTTGTGACATGCAAAAATTTGTCACAAGGTCAAGTGTATATCATCGTGGATGGGTAACTGTGAATTATTGTCATTTTTTTAAATTCTCTAAGCAATGTGTCTGATCTCCGAAGTGGCGGAGGCGAGATATTGCTCATTATTGGCAGCAAATGAGTCAGTGTAGAATTGATTGATCCCATAATGAGACGTATAGTACATTTCGTTGGACATCACTCTTGCCTGTATGCGAGATATTCATCCATATCGGATGAGGACGAATAGACCAGGCCAAATGCAGAGTAGCGCAAGGTAGCCCCTATCACACCCCAACTTGTGCCGCAAAACTTTTGAACCACGTTTTTCATGGTTCTAAGTTTAGCAGCTATGTTGAGCAAATGCTGTTTGAATGAGAGGGTTCTACCAAGGGTCACCTCTAAGTACTTCGGAAATTTATTTATTGTGACCCAAGAGGATTCGGAAATATATTATAAATATAAAAAGTTAGGAGTCAATCTAATGTTTTCACACTAAAATTTAAAAACATTCAAAAAGTGGAGTTAATCGATTTGACTTGTGAATTGCCCATATATTATTGCAGTTTTTAACATTTAGTTGAGTTTCCGTTACATTGGTTAAGTTTTTAAATGTTGTGTACCAAAATTGTTTAAAACTTTTAAAATACTTTGCTTTTAAACTTTTATCGGTTATTACTTTTTAAGTAATTCAGTTTTCATTTGGTAAAAAATTAATAATATTGCTTAAGCGACCTAATTTTTAAGAAGCCTTGCTAGCATCTTAAGATTTAGAGTAAGATTTATTATATAAGTAGGCTCATAAATAATAAAATGTACCCTCTACCATTGGAATATGAAATCTCTACTTGATAACGTGATAATATAAAAGTTACACAAGAGTTCGTTTATTGCGAATCGGTATTATGCATTTTACCTATTTTATGAGCATGCGCTTATTTTATACCTTATTTTATTGTAGTATGCCAATTTACTATATATCTAAATATATAAAAGAGAAGATCTGTTTGCTTGCGTGTTCGCTATACGTTCCTAGACCCTTGGACCGATCTCAACCAAATTTTGCACAGTTATTTTGTAGCTCCAGGCGCAACTATTCGTGCATAAATGGAGAAGAAATTCGCTCGGGGAGCAAAGTTATTCGCTTTTTTCAATAAATCAAATCACAAGTTTGACAAAAAATTTAATTTGTTAAATAATTAATCTGACGTACTGTCAGCGACTTTGACATTAAGAATGTTAACCTTAAAAATGACATTGACATATACTCAGTGGCGTTGCACAATATTTTTATCTAAATGACATTGACATATAGTCAGTAGCGGCTCGAGAATAGGGGGCACAATTTTGACATAAGAATATTTAATTTGTCAAATAATTAATCTGACGCACAGTCAGTGATTCAAAATACTGTCAACAGATGTCGGGGAGGGCGGCTTTAATTCGAAAAATGTGAAAAATGCAAACCACTAACAAAAAACCACTAACAAATTAATCGGAATGCCGCGAATAAGACCGGAGCACTTTATATAGGTCGCAGAACGTGGAAGATCCACCTCTTTGCGGAAGATTTAACTTTACATGAAGATGTAACTTTACGTGAAGATTATGTATGTATGTATGTATGACAGATGACGGATGACAGCTGACAGATGACAGTTGAAGGCCGAACAACTATGGCCTTCATGGATCTATTATGGTCCGGTCTGTGAGGCCGAAGGCCGAACAACTATGGCCGTCACGAATCTATTACGGTCCGGTCTGTGAGGCCGAAGGCCGAACAACTATGGCCTTCACGGATCTATTATGGTCCGGTCTGTGAGGCCGAAGACCGAACAACTTTGACCTTCACGGATCTATTATGATCCGGTCTGTGATGCCGAAGGCCGAACAACTAATGGCCTTCACGGATCTATTATGGTCCGGTCTGTGAGGCCGAAGGCCGAACAACTATGGCCTTCACGGATCTATTATGGTCCGGTCTGTGAGGCCGAAGGCCGAACAACTATGGCCTTCACGGATCTATTATGGTCCGGTCTGTGAGGCCGAAGGCCGAACAACTATGGTCTTCACGGATCTATTATGGTCCGGTCTGTGAGGCCGAAGGCCGAACAACTATGGCCTTCACCGATCTATTATGGTCTTCCCCCTGTGAGGCCGAAGGCCGAACAACTATGGCCTTCGCGGATCTATCATGGTCCTCTCTCTGTGAGGCCGAAGGCCGAACAACTATGGCCTTCGCGGATCTATTATGATCCTCCCCCTGTGAGGCCGAAGGCCGAACAACTATGGCCTACTCGGATCTATTCTGGGTCTAGATGGCTAAGGGCGGCGGATGCCGCCCGTGCCAGCTAGTAACCTATAAACTACTGAAAATGTGTGTTGACATTTGTTAGTATATTCTCTCCTGCTGGAAGAACAGCGTAATAAGAAATAGTAGTAATCAGCAGGACTTTGCTTATGTCCAACAGTCCTTCTGGAACTACTTTCCAGGAAAATAAACACTTGGTTGGTACTTTATTGTGGTATATAAGGATTCAAAATAATAATTTTATATTTTATATTTTATTACTAAACAATTATTTAACTAGACAATAAAATATTTGAATTTTAACTGCAAGAAAATTTAAAAATATAAGATTAATTTGGTTTCAAAATAATATTTATTATAATTATGTAGTTTTAATATTTTTTTTTTAAATAGTATAATATATTCGATATATTTATATTATTCAACTATTTCAAACAACAAATAAATAATACATAATATTCAACAATTTTATTAAGAAAAATTAACATAGAATAACAACTTGGATACAACATTAATTAAAAGCCTGTGTTCGTTTATTATATTAATTTTAAAATAATAACGTAATAACAATTTTTACAAGGTAGTAATTAATTTATAACTATAATTAAATACAATTAGTGATAATTAATTGAGACAGCCATGATGGTTAGCTAAGCAGTATCCGGTTCAACTCCGGGAGAAGTAAAATCATTACTGTAACCATCGTCCCTCTAAAAACAATGGAAAACTACCGAGATGTAATCTGCTTAGTGAACTCTTTTCGAAAGGAAACCCCTGATTCATGGAGCTCATGTTAAACAGTAGGTCCCTTATGCGCGCGATAATACTTTAAACGGACACCACAGATGGAGGAGAGAAGGTACGTCCTTGATGGTGCATAAAAAATACTTACATTACAGATCAGTAAAGGAAGTGAAACCTTTGAAAAAATTATCATAATTAAACCTCAAAGTAAGCTACACAGTTAAACCAACAAAACCTCCTTCATTACGCAATGAATACACGGACAATTTTTTTGGTGATTCTAAAAGGCAAAAAAGTTTCTTTACAGAACCTTTTTTTATTTTTAAATTTAAACCACTGTGGATGAAGTTACAGTCGTTTTCCTACAAGTTTACACATTAATTTTTTTACTTTTTGAAGAACCAAAACAATGAAACAAATGCCCTTTTTGGACAAATCCTTAAATTTGTATATTTTATTTCTTACCAAGATGGTGTGTATCAACTTTTGTCAAATTTAGTGAGGGCCGAGTAAATTCTTTAGTTGATTTGAGATGGAATTACTCTATTTTCAAAAATTCATAACTCAAAAACCAAAATCCAAAGGTCAACATGATTTTTTTGGCTTTTAAAATCAACAGAAAAATTGGGATCTTGATTTCCGATATCCTACATTGGGCTTTCCCTTGTGAGCAGAATATATTTAAAACACTCTCTGACGAGATTATTGATTTAGCTTTGCCATCCAACAGAAATGGATATTATTTTGGAAGTGGAACACTTCACGACTACTATCCAGAATGCTGCCTGGACATTTTATCCTGTATAGGTACATTATGACAGGGAAACAAACAAACAAAACAAAGAAAAAATCACAGAAAACGCAAACTTAGAAAAACATGGTATATAATATTTGTTTATTGCTTTGTTTCAGCAGACACGTCAATATGTGAATAAGAATTTGTTTTAAAATAACCAACGGCGTGAGGCGATAAGGAAATCATAAGAGAATCAGATAAATAGAAGCTGCTAACAGAGAAACAGTCGATTGCTCCAATACAAATAATTAAATAAGAAATTAAAATAAAATAAATTATAATGATTTAAATTGAATTTAGAAATTGGATGGACGACACGTGGAAGACCAAGAGCGAAATTAACGAAAATATGGCTGAGATAAAATATAAAAATGAAAAATTGAACGAAAACATTTCCAAATAGAAATGATGGAACAAACAAGTAAAAGAGTATCAGTACTTACACAAGAAAGGCAAAATTTATTGAAATGTTTATGTGAAAACGCAGTGAAAAATTTCAGTAAAAGAATAGAATGAAGACATATTGAACAATGGCACCACAGAAGAAAATCAAAACTATGAAAATATGAATTTTGAAGAAACAGATATAAAATAAACCAATGAAGAAAGAGATGCAAGTCTAAGATTGGAAAACATCAAAAAAGACGAAGAAAACAATGGTAAAATCATAGCAAAATTTAAATATAGAAGCGTTTAATTGGTCAAGCGCAATTGGGATAATCGAAAACAAAAATCATAAGCATTATGTAGAAAAAAGATTAATGTACAAAAGTTGGAGAGATGGACGCTTCAGAGGTGGAAGAAAATTTAAAAGTAGAGGAGTACGAGGAGTTATAAATAAACGGTCCTTAAAAACTACAAAATCTAAAAGTAACTCCAAACAATACAAGAACAAAAAGAAACACAGAACCTTAACCAAAAAGATAACTAAAAAAAGTCATAATAACTAATATGTAGTTTAAAATTTATCGCAAGAAGAAATATGAAATATGCAAAATTTATTTAAATTTATTTGACATTGATTTAGTAAATAAATTATAAATCGGAAATTAAGGGTTATTCAAAAGACATCCTAGAATACCACATAAACGCAAAAAAAGATTTAGACAGGATTAACAAAATAAAAACGAATATTTCACATTGGAGAAATGTTAACTTGAAGAGTTGTAGAATTGGAAAGAGATTAAGAAGAAGCTGCATTCGCCTCAGGAACATTACATTGTTTATTTTGATTTAAAATTTTATTTATTTTTTAATTAATTATTCGAAAAGTTTATATTGAATAGGCTACAGATAATCTTAAATTAAGGTGAGAGCTGACGATGTTCAGACACGAAATTTAGGATTATCAGATGAGTGTATACGGTGTTTTTTTTGGTAATTTTGATTTGAATTGTTGAGGAATTTTGAAATTTTATTTTAGAAGTTGTCAGGTTGTTTCTTGGGATAAGCGCTATATCACAGTTTTAGAAGGAAGTTTTTTTTTGGAGCCTTGTTCCAGCAGGCAAGTTAATTTGTGAATAAGAATTTGTTATAAAATAAAGAGATTGAAATTGGAAAAGTGTTTTAATTTAAACAAATAAGTGAAATAATAATTCTTTTATGGAAATTTTCTATTTAGAAAGTGTTACGGTGCACATTTTGTAAAACGCACATAAGGGTTAATCATCTACATAATCATACAGTTAGTAGCTGCCTCCTTATTCCCATTTGCCATGCCCCTAGATCATATGTCATCTTTCGTCTTAATTGGTTTTCCTCTTCATAGTTTATAGGCTGGTTCGAGATAATTTTAGCAATTATCTGTTTTGCCAGGTGACAAGCAGCTAACTCGTCGCCCTAGCCCCCATACTTGGAGGAACAGGTAAAATTAGATTAAATTAGTCACGACATGACATAATATAATGACATGACATTTTAAGTTACTTTAATTTAAATTCAAATGTCAAAACGTCAGATTCAAATAAATTAAAATTAAAGCTATTAATTACACCTTGTATACATTTTAATATTTTTTAAATGGTTCCAATACCGCAAAAAAGGCAAATATTGTGTAGAACTTGAAATTCACATCATGCAGGACGAAATTTTATGAAACAAAATAAGTAATAAATAATCTAAGCGAAACAAAAAACAAATCTATCTAAAAATATCTGGAGAACCTATTACGGTTAGAATGGAGTGATTATTCACACTGCAGTAACCGACTCCATTTGCATCACCGAGTAGAAAAAGCGAACGGAAACTGGCCAAGAAGCGACCATAAAAGACGAACACATTTTACGGAACACCTAACAAAAGTATTTCAATCTTACTCACCGGAATCCCAAAAATACTATGAAGCACAATTAAATGAATTCCAAAGGGAGCTCCTCAATGTTCAGCAACCTAACAAACCTTTCAGAATAAATGAAGTCCATAAAGCTGTAAAATACCATCTGAATCCCAAAAAGCCACCACGGTATGATTTCATCACTGGGAGAGTATTAAAAGGAGCTGCTCAATAAAGGTATGAGATTTATTTTGTATGGGACGAAAAACATATCTGGACCAAACGGAAACCTTGAGCTCAAAGTTAAAGAGACGTACTGGCTTCTAGGAAGCCAACTATCACTGGACAATAAAGTTTTACTGTATATAAGTGCATTATGAAACCTATATGGAATTATAATATACAGCTCTGGGGATCAGCTAGTAACTGAAATATCGAGAGAAGTACTCCGCAAAATTGTTAACGTACCATATGACATTATCCTAAAAACCTACAGTGAAAAACGCCGAAATAAGCAAAGTGTCCACCCAAATTGACTGGCCATAAACCTTCTCGAAAACAACTGCATATCTCATAGACTAAAAAGGTTTTATCCATCTGATCTAAATAGATTTGTTTAAACCTTTACCTTTATATTTCCTTCTAAAGTCATTGCCACGGAAGTTGACATCTCGTCATCGATTGACCGAATATAGTAACGACGTATTGCTTATACGCTTATACGCTGTTGCGTTTGTTAGACGATAGTAAAAGACAGATATACTCATAGCATGTCGTAACTAGTACCGGAAAAAAAATTTGACTCGAGTAGTAATTTATATAAAATTTAATAATCAAACGAACTTACCTTAAGTGAAGTTTGATAATAATTATACGAAGCTTCTCATCGAGTAGATTATCATGTAGTACCCTGTACTTCACGTTAGATCTCGCACTTAAAAGTAACTAAAAACAACGGAAACCGTCCTTTATCTAACGGGGCGTCTCTCCACCTACCCGACTACATAACCTTACTCATTCTTTTTAAAGCTAAATTATCCATCGTTGCAACTTCTAGGGAATGATATAATGGGGTTGGGAGGGTGTAATCTACTCGATGAGATGCTTCGTATAATTATTATCAAACTTCACTTAAGGTAAGTTCGTTTGATTATTAAATTATACTCGCATCTCATCTTCGTAGATTATCATGTAGTTGTTTAAAGCTAAGTTGCAACGGAATTACACAAATCACAGTCTCAATTGTAGAAAAACCTAACTTCTTTATTAGGTAAGAGAAAGGACAAAAAATCATATGTATCACCCTATACAAAAATTTTTAGCAAACTGCGCTTCGTCAACCAAAGGCCGGTTGTAAAAAACTCGAAAAGGTGCTAGACTTCTTTGTCCAACCTGCAGCTTTGCGAAAAACCTCCAGAGAAACCCCTTTCCTGGAAGCTGCCGATGTGACCGCATGTCTGGTGCTATGTGCGGTGAAAAAAGGTGGTATCGATACCGCTACTGCCTAGCACTTCAACCCATCTGCTGATTAACTGGGGGGATGCTTTGTTGTGCGGTCTTTTATAAGTCAATGTAAAATTATAACTTCCCCTGCCTCTAATCCCTCGGTCTTTTCCCAAATAGTTCATCAAAATCCCGGCAGGGCATATACTAGGGTTATCCTAAAAGAACGGTAGATCGAACATCGGCTGAAAACTGTCCTTCCCGAAGTCTTTACTCTTGCCGGAAACTTAATCTGTATTCCCTCGCTCATTTCTACAATGTCTCTGACATCTATTAGGGCGAGGGTCTGTACACCGTGGGCAGCATTTAATGCTAACAGTGTAACCAACTTCTTTGTCAGGAGTTCAAGCGTCAGGATCTCGTTTGGGTTCAAAGTGGCTATGTATTTCGAGACCACTGCTGGATCCCAGGTCGACTCGTATCTAGCTCTGCTGGGCCGGAGATGTGCTACCCCCTTAAAAAATCTCCTGACCCTGTGGTCGAGGCCAATCTCGGGGTTTATAATTAGGGATAGCCCCGACCTATAGGAGTTGAGGGATCCATAGGATAGGCCTCCCTCAAACAAACTCGACAGAAAATCCAATACCGAGCTGATGGGGGCTTCAAAAAACTGGCAATCCCCTGTCGATGCAAAATTTCCACCAACGCTTCAACCCACAATCGTACTGCTTCATGGTAGAAATCTGCTATGGAAGCTAGCATTATTTTGATTGTTTGATCCTATATCCCTTTTCTGCTGAACGCCCTCTTGACAATCTCCCTGCTACCAGGGTAGGCTACTGCCAAAGGGGGTGAGGAGCCCAAAAGCCCACAGAAAATCGGATACCAGGGTTGGGATGGCCATATGGGAACTACTAAAAAGACCTCTGCTTTTCTGCAATTATTTTTTGAATGACTCTCATAGTGACAGAGAATGGAGGAAAAACGTAAAACAAACCCTGATTCCAAGGCAAGGTAAATGCGTCTATAGCAATATCTATCTATTGTTATTATATATTATATATTATATTATATATTATATATTATATATATAATATATATCTGGGAACCAGGAAACCAAATGCCTGCACTTGGCATTGTTCCTGCTTGCAAACAAATCTACATGAGGGGTCTGAAAAGTTTTTACAATCTTATCGTATGCATCCTTTGCTAATTCCCATTCAGTCTCCGGCTCTAGCCTTCGAGATTCCCTATCTGCGTCTACATTATCCAAAGATTTAATGTAGGAAGCAAAGATAGTTAGTTTTCGATATTCGCACCACTGCCAAATCTCTCTGACCAACTTACTTAATAAAGGGTGTTGACTACCCCCAATTCGATTTATATAGCATATCGCAGTGGTATTATCGATTCTACATAAAATATTGCAATCTTGCAACTCTCTGGCGAAACACTTTAATCCAAAAAAAAAACGCAGCTAGCAGTTCTACATAATTGATATGGTATTGCTTCTCCCCGTGGTTCCAAAAACCATGAGATTTACTCTTCCCACAACAAATGCCCCAGCCACTTCGAGAGGCATCTGAATAGATTACTGTTATGTCTTCGAATCAAACTCTTATTGCAATTTAAGGAAACTTTTATTTTTTAACTTGACACGTTATTTACATTTACATGCTACTTGTTATTATCGTGCTTGGCAACCATGAATCTATTAGGGTGCTTTGCCTATGCATGCTATGTTCATACATAACATATCTCCCCCTTTCTTTTATAAGTAAACAATTAACAAATACATAATTACACATAACAAAATACAAAATACAAAATTACACATAATCATTCAAATACTGAGGACGTTTACGAACCCTTACTGTCGATTCAGTCAATGCCAATTCGTTGGGGACAGGTAGAAGTTCGTCATTCGGAGGAATTTCTTCATTCGGAGGAAATTCGTCATTCGGAGTGAATGTACTGGGTTGTACTCCAATTTTCTTTGTAGTGATCGTACGTGGATCGTTAGTCACCCTCTCCTCATCCCTTTTTAACGTTGCTCCTTTACGTATTTGGTTTGGATGGCTTTTCCAAATTTTGTCGTCTTCAAGTTGACAAAAATATGTAGCTTTTGCAACTTTCTTGATAATTTGAGCATTAATCCATGCCTTCTTGTTCGGGTTACGATAATCTCGAACGATTACGTATTCCTTTACAGTGAAAGTTCGAACATTTGACATGTCTTCATTTTTGTAGTATTTGTTCTTGTTTTTGTGAAGTAAGTCCAGTCTTATCTTCAATTTCCTATTGAACATGGCTTCTGCTGGCGAAACCTTGGTTGTACAATGAGGTGTATTTCTGTACGTTAACAAAAATCTAGCCATCAATGTCGATATTGGTAAATTTTCATTTTTAGGATCGATTGTAGCTGACGTTATTTTATTTTTAAACGTTTTGACTGCGTTTTCGGCTAAACCATTACTTTGTGGATTGTGTGGAGAAATCAGTAAATGTTTAATACCATTATTATACAAGAACTGTTCCATGTCTTCCGATACTAGGGAAGGTCCATTGTCGGATACGACAGTGTCTGGAAGATCAAACCTAGAAAAGCAATCTCTTAATTTTTCGATTGTTTCGCTTGTTGTAATCCGGTTCATTTCGTAAATTTCGGGCCATTTCGTAAAATTATCAATTATTACTAAAAACTGTTTATCGTATAATTGACAAAAGTCGATATTTATAGTTTGAAATGGTCTGGAACTTTTTGGCCATTCGACGTAACATTTGGGTGGACTTGGTCGAACTTGCAAGCAACTTTCGCATGATTTTGCGATTGACTCGGTTCTGACAATTCCTTTGTGTGTCGAATTTATTTCTTTTATTTCTTTTTGGCTCTTGGTTTTCAATGCTAGGGGTATTGGTCTTGGAGGTGAGTATTTGGGTATTGTATTAGGCTTGAGTTTTAACGTTATTTTGGCATTCACTGAATCGACAGAGTTGATTGCTGTTGGATTAAAAGTGATGTTAAATTCATGAATAAAATCTCTACCTAATAAAGCAACATTTGCTTTTTGAATAACATACAATTTTACTACCTTCTTTATACCTTTAAATTCTAGAGTAACCGTAATAAATCCTTCTGGAATAATTGGTTCACCGGTGTAACCTTTAAATATTGAAATTGATTTTTGAATAGAATACAATTTTTTAAAACGTTCAACATAGAGTTCTTCAGATATGGCTGATATTGCAGAACCTGAGTCTAATTGCATATACACAATTTCATTACCTATTTTTACATGTAATTCGATTGGTTTTGTATTATTGCCTATGTTGTAGATGGTTTCGATGGGTACACTTATTTCTTCTACATGTTGTTGGGTAACGGCATTTATTTGCTTTGATTTTACCTGTTTGCATGCAGTTTGTAAATGTCCATTTTTGCCACATGCGTTGCACTTGTAATTTGCGTATTTACATATGCCACTGTGTTTTTTTCCGCAACAATTGCATCTTGTCTTCTTGATTGAAGAGTCGGTGCCATTTTGATTTGGCTTGACTTTGCTGCATGGAAAATTTTTTTGCTGCCATCTACCATTTCGTGGAGTAGTTTTTGCAGTTTCGATTGCATGTACTCGTCCTTGGGCGTGTTGGACTGCGAATTCCTTCGACACGGCTATTACGAGGAGTTCTTGGACTGTCTTCGATGTCTCTTGCTCGACTAACTTGTCCAGGATTGGTCCAGGTTTCATACCGGTTACGAACTTATCGCTCAGTATCTTCGTTAAATCGGTTCCAAAATTACAATTTACTGATAGTCTTTTTATTCTAGCGTACCATTCATTGCTGGTTTCATCAGAGAGTTGCTTTGCTTCGTAAAATTCTATCCTTTCCCTGTAGGTGTTTACTTTAGGACTGTAGTACTGTTTTAATAGCGTTGTTAAATCGATGTAACTTTTTGTTTCTGGTGCTGTTGGATAACACAGGTCTCTTAAAGTACCGTATACGTGTTCCGACAAATGACTCAACAATAACCCAATTTTTACAGATTCTTCTATTATCTTATTAGCTGAACAAAAATGCTTCAAGCGTTCTTCATAAATTATGAAGTCTGTATTAGAATTCAGATATTGCGGAACCGCACCTACAAAAGTCGACATAACCACCGCGTGGTTTTGGAATTATTTTTTTTTTACACGATTTTACTATTAAAATTGTCCAAATAATGTTCTTTTGATTTACCTCGTCGCCAATTGTTATGTCTTCGAATCAAACTCTTATTGCAATTTAAGGAAACTTTTATTTTTTAACTTGACACGTTATTTACATTTACATGCTACTTGTTATTATCGTGCTTGGCAACCATGAATCTATTAGGGTGCTTTGCCTATGCATGCTATGTTCATACATAACAATTACCGTACTATAAGAATCCGCCCTAATTGACTTATAGCTACTGGTATATTAGCTTTCCAGCAGTTCAGATCCTCTATTAAGGTGTCGGGTATCTGTCGGACGACAGGGTCATATTCACAGAATTATAAACAAATCCCAGATATGTACACGACTGATTTGGAATTAACCTACTCTATTTTATATTAATGATGAACCCCAAGGAGAGCAATAGTTGTGCATCCTTCAGGTCCAGAGTGGCTATGAAGGAATTGTTAGTTACAATTCTCCTAAGTGTTTTGAAATCTACTAATTTAAAATGTTTATATGCAACATATTCGTTTAATGATTTTAGATTTAAAATCATCCGATTAAAGTCATCGGGCTTCGGTATAAGAAAAATATTAGACAAAAAATTGGCCATTGCAAGGAAGGCTATTACGTATGGCATTTATCTTCAATAATTGCCTTATGGAAAACGTCTATCTCCTCAAAATCCTTATTTGGCTACGGTCTCTCTAATAAAATCTATGGGGTAACCCGATAGTCATGACAAAATGATTTTATCGGAAGTTAAACGCTTCCAATTTTCAATAAAAACCTTTGGCCTTCCTGCATCCACACTCACCCCATTGGCAACTACTGCCTGTTCTGCCGAGTCGGTCCGAACTGTGTTTGTCTCTTCCGAAACGTTTGCCGACCGGTCATAGACCCCACTCGAGGTAGAGCATTTCGTCCGCCCTGACGCGTGTTCCGAGATGTCTGTCGGAGCGGACGCCTGGAGTTTAAATGGCCCTTGTGGGCTGTGAAAACTTCAGATCCATGATGGATCTTTCTAGCGCTTTTGCCGCCTTTACTCGTTCCCCTAGGTCTACACCAAAAAGCCAACCGTCCACTGATGCGTTGTTCAGTGTCGGTTTTAGGTCCTTGTTAACCCCTATGGTTATCAATAACCTTCTCGTGTCACTCTCCGAGTGGTGCACATCGGCAACAACCCTTGCGGCATCACTAATCAACTCTATTAGCGCCAAATACTTGTCCCCCCCCTGTTTCTTCATCCAGACACAGAGTGACTGCCTTACCCAGCGCTGATAAGCTGGCGCCCAGCTGGTTTTGGACTGCGGCTAGACGGCCGTCACGATTCAGATAGGCTTCCGATAAGGATAAGGCTATCTCCGGGTTCAACTTTGCGGCTTGCGCAGAGAACCCAAATTGCGACTAATGGGCAATTACTTGGAGGGGGATACTTCTTTATCAGTTCTGACCTTTGATCAGCCTTAAGCCCTGACCTCAGGATATTTCCCTATCGCACTGCTAGGTCTTGCTGTAGAGGTTCGCCAACCACCTTCTCAACCTGGACCTCCTCCCCCAAGATATCCAGTATCTTTGCATCGTGTCCTGGAGCCGGGGGGTCTGCTTAGGCATCCCTCTCGATGGAAGGGTTATGTTGCGTTAGCGGCAACAGGATGTTGTCCCCGTGTTCCACTTCGCCTAATAAAATATTTTTATTAATTCAATGCAGTCTGAATACAACAGAGCTCGTCTGCTTTGTAACTAACCCACTAACTAGTGCGGTTAGATATTGTACTTGGTACTGAAGGTGGGGTTAAAAACAAGAAGTGTCTCGCACCTCATCTATTACCATTCGTATAGTTATGCAGCAAAGGGAACTGCCGTAACATTATGGTAGGTCACAACTAGTGTACCCTTAGTAACCCACTCGTGGCAACCAAGTAACTTAAAGGTTAAACAACTCGTGTAAAAACCCTTAGATTCTGTACAGAGAAAATTACTGTAGAACCAACTTGTGTGCTCGCTAAGTAAAAAACCAACTGGTGGAACTGTAAAATAATTTTTAAGGTTAACAATTCGCCACCATTACATCTGTACAGAAAAATTTACTGTCGTTCACAACTCGTGTGTTCTATGTTAAGTAAATAGCTTCGCCTAAAAAACTTATTATAATTAATTATAAAATAAATTATAATTATCTTTTCCAAAATAACGCTCAACCGTTAGTTGCATCGAGAAAATTTAAAATTATGATTGCACTCACTACGAATTTTTTCCGTTTCGTAGCATTCATCTCTATGCACTGCTTCTTGTAAAAAGTTATCAAAAAAAAAACCAAATGAAATTTTTAACAAAAATCTACTTAGCACGTGTATGATCTCTAACGCAAAAAACAAGAATGAGTAAGGTTATGTAGTCGGGTAGGTGGAGAGACGCCCCGTTAGATAAAGGACGGTTTCCGTTGTTTTTAGTTACTTTTAAGTGCGAGATCTAACGTGAAGTACAGGGTACTACATGATAATCTACGAAGATGAGATGCGAGTATAATTTCTGTCACTTTTAGTATTTTTGAGGTTAGTTGTTTTCGTCTGTGTGTTTTCGTGGTTTAGTTGTTTTCGGTTTGTGGATTTAAGCTTGTTTATAATACAAAATTAGTTCTTTTCAGAACTCTCGACATGTCTAGTTCTGTACGTGGAAGAACATTAAAAGCTCAATCGCAACAGTTGATTTTAAATTTATTAAATTATTTTGAACATGAAAAACAGCACGGGGGCAGTTTCATTCCATTACAGTTGATGAAATCGCAGTTTTACACCAAAATTTGATATGGCTTATGCCCGGAATTTTGGAGTTTTGTTTTTATTTTTGTTTTATAATTTGCAGGCGTATTTTGCATTTATCGCTAAAAATGGCGAGAACCAAATTTGTAGAAAATTAAATTCTCCACCTTTTTTATACGAGAAATTTTGTTGTAAAATTATTATTTATTGCTAATTAATGCTAATTAATATGTACAATTTTTATGTCCAAAACATTAATTATTTATGTTTGATAATTAATAAATAATTAAATTAGAGCGATTCTTTTTTTTATTGTTGACATAATTAAGACGTATTCCCAAATTGAGTGGTCATCGTAAAGCTCAGGTTTCAGGTAAAGTAACCAAAAATTTTTGATGTGGTGGCAGTGAATCCGAAAAATTTCAATTAATTCAACTCTTTAACGCCGTGGGGTGTTACACAATTTTGTTTTTCTTCAGGTCTGCGTGAAAAGGCAAAACAATGTAATTGCAAAAAGTTAGTTTTGAGTAAAGCTCTGAACAGATTGACAAAGAAATTATCAACGCAACGGTACAAAAATCTCAAAATCGTAATTTTTGCCATTCGTTTGACAGGTGACAAGTTCAAATTTGTTAAACTAAAACGAAAGTTAGAAAGAAAATTAAAAAAAAAGATAACCAATATATTCTTATTTTAAAATACACTTCATTTGACTAGGGATTATTAGCTTAGTTCAGACGATTATGCTTTTATGACGAGACGTCAACTTTGGTGGCAATGACTATAAAATAATCACTCTCTTGCAAATATTGGCCGATCAATACTGTAAATAGTAAGTAATGCTTGAGGAAGTGAAGCCGTTGGATTTTATCTCCCATTGACCATGTATTATGGTTAGTCCTATTATTTACTGAATGTTATTTTCTAACACATTGTAAAAATCTTAACAAAACCAATAGTAAAAATTGTCATATTGCTTACCACATTGCATCTTTCAAAGGTGTTTGAGTATTCCATAAGTTATTCCATTATGAAACAGGATAAATTATTTCTATTTTTCTTCATTAAAATAGAAGAGCAGGAATCATTCTAATCAATTAGTTGCAATTTTTGTGTAATGTATTGCACTATCATTAATGCAATTTTTATTGTATCAAATAATACATTGTGAAAGCTTTTTAAAGCATTTTGTAGTTGAATTAAAGTAATTTCATTAATTTTAAGTGATTCTAAAAGTACAAATTTGTACGTTGCTAGTTGCTAGTATTTCTACCTAAATTATAAATAATTTTTATTGAAAATAATTTTTGACATTTTACGGAAGCAGTACAACTCCAATTTGCTTGAAACTATCGTATATAAATTATGTAATGAAGTTACTGTATTATGGTTATTGAAATCAAAATGCATTAATCAAAAGCAACAGGCTGATATTAAGTTATTAAGTTACCTTTATCATCGATTTATTCGTCGGGCAGAATAATGGGGGTTAGTTAATCTTAGAACAATTTACACTAAGTGGGCAATAAAATATTCAATAACGTTAACATAGCCACCACCTTTGAATAGAATCATAAGAAGAAAATATAAAGAGGCTAAACAATAATAAAGGTGTTCTAAGGGTTTTAAAATAGACAATTTTACATCGAAAAAAATCTGTGCTTTATCAGGTGTCTCTCAAAGTTCACATTGTGAACCTATTCTAATCTAAACGTCTTAGCGTAAAACAATCACGCCGTGGTTTGAATTTCACGTTAAACTGTTATTCCTATTACGTGACAAAATGAAAGTTAGTTTATTTATATAAAAAAATGCTCTCCAATCCCCTCTATCAGTCCAGTTCCCATCTTTTAGGCCTCTGGATTCCATCGCCTCTTCCACTTCCTGCGCCCAATATCTTGCTGGTCTGCCACGCTTTCTTCTGAAACCTGGAGTCTATTGCTATATATTTTTGGCCATCTGAATGTTTCCATTCGCTTCAGATGCCCGAACCATCTTAGCCTCTTGACCTCTATTGTGTCAATTATCGAACCAGTTATCTCTTTTCTCTGCCGAATACCGTCGTTTCGAACGTGTTCCAATCTGGAGAGAGCACAGCTGCGCCTACAGAAGTCCATCTCTAAGTCCATCTTAGTTAGTCTACCTCTGTTCCTTCCATTTACTACCCATACTTCCGAACCATAAGTCGATATGCTTTCCACGATTGCTTTGTATATAACCTTTTTTGTTGTTTTCTTTATTTTATCATTCCATAGTATTGGGTTTACTTAGTTGCTTTATAGCACTTTGTCCCTGTCCTATATTATTTTTTATATCTACATCACCATTACCCGAGTCAGAGAAGATAACACCAAGGTATTTGAAGGTTGAGGTGTATTTAATTACGCCTGTTTCGATGTTTAAGTCTTCCCTCTTTTTACCACCTACCAGATATTCGGTTTTCTTTATGTTTATTACTAGTTCCCACTTACTCTTCCGATAGCTTTTTTACCTAATAATTTGCTTCCAATTTGTCAGCAGCCACTAGGACCTGATCATCCACAAAGAAGAACGTAAATAGAGTCATGTTATTTATTTGTATGGCCATATTTTGGCACTTTTTTATCCACTGCTATAAAGCTTCGTTCAAATAGATTTTAAAAAGTGTCGGTGCTAAACAGCAAATAAAAAAATTAAATTTATAAAAAATAAATAACGTTTACCAAACCTGCAAATTGGCAGGTAATTCGTTTTTTCAAGTCAAAACATAAATTTCTAAATCATTCAGATACACAGAGTTTCCATCAAAAGGGTAATTTTGTGGTAGATTTAAAACTATTACGTTTTAACTTTCCATTTTTTGGTACTAGTTTCCAATTTCTTCTTGGATTTTCCTCCTCGTATTGAAGGGAAGTTTATTCTTTATTTTATTCATCTACTATCCTTTCTTGCATTTTATTCATCCGCTATTTGTAACCTCTCCTTTTCTTTTGTTTTCCATGTGCTGGTTAATTCCCGAATGGGTCTACTGTGGAACGGGAAAATAGATAACTTGGCTGAGAACAACGTAGGTCAGTCGATAATGATTGAAAATTGTAAAATTTTAGTTGTCACATTGAGTTAAAATAAAAAGTGAAGATAATTAAAAACTGATGTTTAATTGAACGATATGAAAAGAAAGAAAAAAATAGGTTATTAAAGTAGGCACGCGCAACTTGGCAATAGCAGCTGTGTTCTACAAAGCAAAGGTCTCGAGATAAATTTAATATTTTTCGTTAAAAAAAAAAATTAAATTAAAATTGAGTATTAAAATTCATGGACAACATAAACATTACTGGAATAATGAATTTCCCGAACAAGTACAATGATGTTGATGAGTTTGACATTGCCAACCTATTTCTTGCCTGAAGAGCTTTTTGTTAAGATCCAAATGACATGTCAATGTGTTATTTCTATGTAATTTTTATGTATTGTACCTACATAATAATATTAAATTAAAATTTAACAACAATAAAAATCAAATTATTTTCATAAACTTTCAGCACTGGTTGTATGTTGTTCCTTTTGGGAGTTTTTAATTCGTAAAACAATAACTAATATTTCTGAAAACCCGTGAAAATAATAATTTGCTTTCTATTGTTTACTTCGATGTTAATTTTTAAATTTTAATTCAATATTAACTCTTCAATTTAATAATTTATAATTACATTTAAAAAAAGTTTTATAATTAATATTGCTGAAATCTCTTGAAAATAATTGGATTTCTATTATTCTATTAACTTCTTATCGTAGTAATTTATAATTATTTTAAAAAGAATTTTTTAATGAATATTGCTGGAAGCTCATGAAAATAATGTGATGTCATTTTGTCTGTGATGTCTCTTGACAGAGATTGTTAATTTTTTAATTGCTATTAAATATGAATTTCCCAAATTTATATTACATTTAAAAAAAATTAAAAACATTTAAAAACAATTAATTTGTTAGCAACTTTTCAAAGTTAATTTTATTAGTAATCAATATCTACACGGTTAGTACTTTTTGAAGATTAAAAGTTAATCAATGCGCTTATTAAAGCTTTAGTAATTGTTGTGAAGAAAATAAGTACGTAATTACTGAAAATAATAAATTTAGGAGTCGAACTTATGTAAGTATAATATGTACGTCAATATTTTCTTTAACTAGAAATTACCCGATAAAATTACCACTATTTTTGTAAATCAAATTTACAACATCGATTTCTTGGTTTGAATGACATTTTGGTCAGTTTTAAGAAGTTAACCGCATAGGAATATTTTTTAAATAACAACCGGTGCCGCTGACAAATAATTTCGAAAAAAAATCCAAGTAATATCAAAATTTTGTATTTAGAGTTGTTTTCCTCAATAGCCATCAGAAAATTAAGATTAGAAGGACTTAGGCTATTTTCCATAGAAATGATTGTTTCAAGAATTGTTTTCATGGAAAATAATTTAGGTTAAAAGATAACCTAATACTGAACAACTGGGCCTAAGAAAGACGCGCAAATTAGATAATCAATTAATGAATACAAAATAATTCATAATTAAAAAAATACCTAGATTAAGTTAACGATAAATTGATAGTCCAGGCAACGAAGAATCCCCTAAAATACTACAGCGGCTTCTACCCCAAATTGATAATTTTAGTACCTCCAAATTTAATTTCTAAGGAAAATTGTCAATGAGATAATTGAGCACAAAGTTATCAAAGATCGACCTTGGTAAAATTTTCCTACTAGTCCAAGCAAGGAAGCCGAAAAAATACTTCGAGTTTGCAAAAAATCGGGTAAGCTTAAATTTTGCATCAGGCATATGTATTTGAGTGTGCTAATGAAAGAAATCCTCCTCAATAAATTGGAGATCTTAGTTAATTAAGTTTCCAACTTGTGCAAACTATTATAACTATTGCAAAAACCACCAAAGCTTAAGCGGAAGCAAAAACGTGTTGATTTATCTGTTCAAGTTGTAACCGAAGGTGTGTTGCGAACCCCTGACTTTAATTGGCAATCAGAGATTCTTAGAATCTCGCATATGTGAATTATCCCTTGGCTAAAATACTCACCGGTTCTTACTTATCTCAGGCTATTATGTTTATAAGTTTCACTAAATAAGGAAAGGTTATATGAAAAATAAAAAGCATAAAAACTACAAAAATTTAAATATAATAAACAAATAAAAATTAATTTGTACAAAAACAATTATAATTATGAAAGTATGCCTAAGTGGCGTTTATAATTTAACTAAAAGTTTAATATTAAAAATTATAAAAAAGAATGTCCTATCATCACTATTTACCTTAAAATTAAATTAAAAATTTACCTTGGTAAGTTTTTGGAATGTGATAACTTAGAATAATCTTCATTAGTCGATAGTTCTTATTGCTTGCACCATTCCAATACGTAAAAGTTTAAAATATTCTTTGTTCTCACAAAACGTATTTTTAATTCAGATTGTTTATTTATTTAGTGTTTCGCACTTTTATCAACTAAATTATTGTATTAGCGTCGCACACATTTATTAACTAATTTATTGGTTTCTCGCGCCACTTCAATTAGGAAAAATTCAAGATTTCTTTTTTAACGCATTTTTAGCCAAGATAATTTATTTTATATTGGCGTTTCGCACAATTGTTGATTAACTTATTATTGGTTTATTTTAGTTGTTGATTAACTTTGAAACAAATAGTTAAAACTGTATAAAATTGACTAAGTTGATTTTTATGTAAGATGTACAAATTTTACATCTTACCTCTTCAGGATTTTTCAACTTAATCTTTGATTCTTTTCTTTTTAAAATTTAAGAAATCTTTTTTTAAAATAGGGGAACCAATGATCTTAACATATTTCTTATAAAGCCAATCACAGAAATTGATTCTATACGTAACTGACAATTGAATTGAACAAGATATAACGTGACGACAAACCGTTCAAACCTGCAATAAATAGACTAATTTATTGTTCTCCAAATGGTGCGATATGATGTTAACTAAAAATTCTGTGAAAACTAATTGATTTCTTGTAATACTCCTATTCACTAAAATTATTTTGTATCTAGCACGTGTTCTCAGAACACTTTTTAATTTTAAAATTGTTTACTTCTTGTCAAAATCTGAACAAAATAAATTAGTATAATAGGGGTAGTTTCTGTGAATGTTGAAATAAAATAAAAATTATGACCGTGGGATATAATTGAATATAACACCATTTGGAGACAGAAAATTGTCGTAGTTCGAAAAAGAATATTAGAATTTAATAACATAACAGGTGGCTCATCAAAAATGGACCACATTAGCCTTATCGTGTACCCGCGGTTTCGTTGTCACCCCATATATAAGGGGACTGAACTCCTTAACTGGCTTCTACGCCTTTTCAGGGTTTTAACCCATATTACATCTTCAACGAGAGTTTTTATTCATTTTTTTTTGAGCGTTGGAGGAGACAAAGCTGGGCTCCGCCCAGCACGTGCTCCGCTTCGCGAACCATTTTTGCTTGCTTGCTAGACACTCATTAGCAAAACGATACCATCCTCGAGGCGTAAGCCCCCTTTTATGTGTATAGGTAACTTAAACTTCAAGATCATCGTCAATATTTTATAATGAATTTTGTCAACACAAATGAGTTCTTTGAAAATAATTATTCCATTTTATTTAATAATTAATGTAGTGAAGAGAGTTTTGTTATGATTAAGCTTAATCTAAATATTTTGATTTGATTTATCCGCGTTGCAGAGTTATCTTAATTTGGTTTAGTACGTGAAAGTGGTCTAATTGGTGGAGGAAACCTTCAATTAGAAAACAATCTCCGATCATTGCATCGCCATCGTAGGAAATCGGATGCATAATATGAATCAAGATTAACCATAAAATAAAATATATAAGTGGTTCCATCTATTTACCTTCACTTTACTCAGATTTGAAATAACGCTAGAGTTCTGTTAAGAATGTACATCTGTATTATGTCGTGTGAAATCACCACTTGGAATATAGAAATGGACTTTTTAATTACCTACCTTTACATTAGCATATTTAAAATTCAACTAAAAAGGCGCACAGGAATGACGCTGTTAAGTTTTAAACCAAAATATTACTGACGAAGAAATTGCGAATAGCGTAGACCTGAAATTCGGCAGACATAAGTAATTCAATTTCAAAATACAAGATGTCCTCGCGACCGATGCAAAGCTCTCAGGATACGAAAGAAGACACTTTCACAAGAAAAATTAGTTAATTCCAAAGCAACAATATTTTGTAATGCTAACAATTTAATATCTTTCCATTTTTATTTCAGTTACTGTGTTATTATTATACCTAGATTATATAAATAATTGACTCTCTAAATAATTAAATATTACACAAGTTTACAACTATTACAAGCACTCCAAGTCTTCTAAATTGAACTTCAAGAGAACTATAGAACATGCTAAAAAATAACCAGAACTGATCAATTCAGAAATACTTGGAAGATTTTACCTCCACATAAGTCACCGAATATCTGCTTTGGAAGGCAACGAAGAAGCTGAACCAAATCTGAGTATCTGATGTGCTCCCTACATGAAATCCAAATGGAAGTTAGGAAAGAAAAGGCGGATATTTTTGCAAACCATCTTGCAAACATGTTTAAAGCCTTTTCTGCAGTCCTCAGTAAATAAAGAGAAAATTAAATTTTATCTCGTTCGAGGATGCGAATTCCCGGTGTCCGAATTAACGTTTACAACGGTTCTTTTTTCAAGTGAATTGTCTAGCTGTAGACAACAGTGGGTATAACTAATTCGACGGGGTACCTTCAATGCAATGTGCTTGATTGTGTAAATAATATGGTACATTGCTTCTCGTCAATAGCGATAGGGTTGAACCCGGCGTGGTGTAATTTGTCGATGGTACAAATTCACACACTCGCAGTTTACGCTTCACAGTTAAATAACTAATTAACTAAAGAAGTTAGATTCGAGTGCTCGCAGAAGAGTCACGTTCGGGCGACTCAGGGGCGTAGGGCCGTTCTGAGGGGTGTTCCTGGGGGAAGTTCTCAGTTTTATTAAATTTTGAATTAGTTATTGTGGATTCTCTCGTGCGGGACGTTTTGACGAGTCCTAATTCACAAAGTGGAAAAACTACCAGAAGATGTTAAGTATAGGTATCGTATATGTTACGTCCCGTCAGTCTTTTGTCGGTTCTTTCAGAGGCCTTTGAGAAGATGGTACTGAAACGTTTATATCCACATTTTTTTGAAAGAAATCCCTGATCATCAATTCGGTTTTAGGAAACCCATTGCTATCATTGAGCATACATAGTGTCGTAAATATCATAAATCAGGACTTGAAAGAGCAAAAGAACTGTATTACTGAATATTATTCCAGAGGCTTTTGATAAAGTGTGGCATCCTGGATTGCTTTATGAAATGAAAAGCAAAGTTATTTAACGTACGGGAGAGTGGTCTAAAAGCGACCCCCTTTTTGTTTTTTTACATAAAACTTTTAAATCGAGACCTATTACTTTACTTTTAGTACCGTTGTAAAGTGCATTCAATTCCTCAACTTTTCGTCAAACAAACCTTTGATGTATCTCCTACCTCTTCTGAGCTACAACCAAAATAAAGAAACTAAAATATTGGTTCCAAATCCGACCTCTGGAGGTAAATCCGACCCCCACGTGTTCTAAATCCGACCCCTCTATTTTTATCAGATTTTATCAAAACTAATCACTTTTCCATGTAAAATTTAAACTTTATTTTAACAAATATTATATTAAAAATTGAAAATTATCTTAGTTATAAAAATAAAATTGCAAAAATGTTGCAAAAGTAAAATAGATTCAGTATAAAAAGGAAAAAAAAACAAAATAGTTTGTTATCTCACTGTTGAATGATCCTTTTGTGCGATTTTTAATTTATTTATATCAATTTCTGCAGCTTGTAAAGTTTTTGTTGACGATGATGCTGTTGTATGTGATTGTGTTTCAGCTAATAATTCTTCATTTTTGTTGTTGCGTCGGTGAAGTAATAAAGTTGAACGTGGAATTTGAAATTCACGTGATGCTGCTCTAAACGACAGACCTAATTTCATTGCACCTATAGCACGTCGAAGTTGGTGAGGATCTCTCTTTATATACAAGCTTGTGTAGGTAAAATATAAATTTGGGTAAAAACCTGCAGATTTTAGTGTTATTAGATGTAATAGTTTGCAATAAAATTATAAAGGACGATCACAAAAGTTATCCGTTGATACGTTAAGTTAAATATCGTAAGGTATAAATGGATTACTTAATGAATAAACGGATTAACGTACTCGTATTTAGTAGTAAATATTAAGTAGATGAATGCTTAATATTTTTGGCTTGTCTACCTTACTCAAAGTAGTTCTCTACCATTACACAATGAAAACACACATGCATTATACAATGTAGATTTGTGAATCCATGGTCTTCACTCAGTCTTTGTCTTATCATTAGTATATTATATTTTCCTGATTGGATTTTAAACATAATGGTTTGGTTATGCCCTGATAAGTGCATGAGAATCATATCTTCCGATAAGACATTGTTCTGGGGATTCAGATACCTTGTGAAATAATTTTAACTTCGTAATCGATGTAGTATTATCTTCTGCTGAAGACTAGCTCTGATGTTTAAGCTCTTCCGGAAATACCTCACCATATTATTTCCTTGCGGAACGCCGCTCAAGTCGGAATTTATTTATTTTGATATGAATTTCTATACTGGACAACCTCAACAATAATTGTTTGTTTACAAATGCCACCCGATTGTCTCTCAATGTAGATGATTTTAATAATTTTACAATCTAGTGCCCCATCATCTTGATGCATTATGCACAAAATGAGCCAAAACAGTATTCGATCTTACCCATTTTATAAAATATTTAAACTATGGTACGCTATTTATTCGTTTATCAGTCGATCCATTAAGTAATATTACTTATTTGATTATCCGTTTATCCGTTTATGCAACCCAACAAATATTTTTAGCTGCAAGATTTATTGATATTATGTATACCATTATTTTCAGTGCAGTTTTATACATAGAGCACGTAAAAACGATTTTAAGCAACAATTTAGACTCGATAAAATGAAATAATTACTAAGCCAGTAATTTTTTATTATGTAAGACATTGTACAGATGTAATAATCACAATACGTGGAAATATAATATCTAATAACAATAATAATGATTTCAACCCTATGTTGAAATTCATCAATAATTCATACCTTGAATTAATGTTGGGTTGTGCGCTCAAACGTCTACAGTGCTAACTAAAACAAAGTTCCAATTATTTTATGAGATTTGCAGGAGAATGGTACTGCATAATATTGATAATAGGTTTAAAGTTTTAATAATTGATCATTGGCCAATTATGAGATGTTAATTTTTAAAACGGCTCAGAAAATTTGAAAATTTGTAAATAAATTAAAATAAAAATGTAATATCAACAAAATTTCGTAATATAGGTTAGCTTATTCTTCAGTTCTGGAAGATTCCCGGGGGTAGTTTTGTAAACTAGTTTTCAAATGTCCCTAGAGAAAAACATCAAGCGACGCGACGTCAAATCAGAGGATCTTATCGCCCATTCTATCCGACCTCTCCTACTAATACATTTGCCAGGAAATTTAACTTTCTAATAGATTGTGATATATTTGTTCGGTCAGGTTTTCTTCAATAAAAATTTGCTCAATAATGTCATTTCCAAGTACATCTTTTGAGGATCAATATATTATGATCTTCCCGCAACACGCGAGGATTTTGTCCGAATACCTATAATTGAGCTGGTTGACAAAAGTGTTCAAAAAAACTTGATTTGTCGCTGAAACAAATATTTCTTACCAAATTTAGGTCATTTTGAATTCTCTGAGACATCAGTTGGAATTTTGAATTATAAAATTGGAATTTTATAACAAAAAAACTTGTTGATTTTTAGCACTTTATTCGCGGCAAATGACCCAGTACTTCCATTTGCAAAACTTCTTAATAATGTACTGGCGACCTACAAATTTTCAGGGTGGTTTTCATTGAAAATGAAAACCTTTCTTTTCTAATAGCACTATTACATCCTCTTTCCATTTTATGGGCATCTTCTCTTCTCTCCAAAATTGTTTCACTAGCTCGCATGCTCTTTCGCAGACTTCTTCTCCGCTATACTTAATGAGTTCAACATTTATTTCGTCTTTTCCCGGCGTTTTTCCATTTTTCATCTTATTGATTACCTTTCTTATAAAGGGTCTTTCATTAAGAGCGCCCCATTTTGTTTTGTAAATAAAACACATTATTTATTTGAAAATTATTGAAATTTTTATTTCATTATAAAGTACAATGGATACCATTAGTTATGAAACAAAACAATGAAACCACGGAAACGCTGGCAGGAATGAAGTCGTTGAACCCAATTTTCCATTACTCTCTCACACAAATCAGGTCGTATGTCAGCAATTACTCGTTCAATATTGATCTGTAAATCGTCTAAATTTGCTGGACGATTGCTGTAAACCAATGACTTAAGAGTGCATGTGCAGGGTCGCTGGTCATCGGTAGTAAAATTTAGAATATTTTGTGGAACTTCTTTCTGATATACGCCCAATAAAGTGATTGGCTAACTAATTGATGGGAAATTAAAAAAAAGAATTTATTCCAACGAAAATATTAATTTTTCTGTATTTCTATATGAAAATAGACTTTCAACAATCACATAATTATTATGTAAGTAAGATAAATATTGAAATAAACCAAGGTGCAATCACTAGTATACATGGTTTTCTAAGGTGGAAAGCTTCAAAATTTTTTGATAACGGTTACATAACTTAGAAATATAAATATATAATGGCTACAAAAAAACATCAAATTTTAATTACATTACATTAAGTTTACTATATTAATATCTATTTAAAATTGAAATTTAAACTCGTTAAACCTTAGTCTGAACATTTATTAATTGAAATATTTAAAAATTATATTAAAAAGTAATATAGTTTTGATTTTATCATGTTAATGTTACGGCACTAAAACAACCTATATTTCGGGGTATACATGCACTCTTAATGTAACCCCAAAGAAAGAAGTCCAATGGAGTTAAATCGCAGGAACGAGGGGGATAATTTATCAGTCCATTTCTTGAAATAATCGAATCACCGAATTTTGTTTTCAATAAAGTCATTGTGTCATTGGCAGTATGACAAGTGACACCGTCTTGTTGAAACCACATGTTCTGCAAATCAAGACGAACCAATTCAGGCCATAAAAAATCAGTCAACATTGAACGATAACGATTTCCATTGACAGTTACCGCCTTATGAGCTTCGTTGAAAAAAAAATAAGGTCCAGTGACTTCTCCAGCATAAAATCCGCACCAAACAGTAAGTTTATAAGGATGTAATGGCAGTTCTTGATATTCTTCAGGTTTATCACCACTCCAGATACGGCAATTCTGCTTGTTAACATAACCGTTTAACCAGAAATGAGCCTCATCGCGGAGAATGATTTTCTTATGAAAATCTGCATCATTTCCGACTAACAGATCGCGAATTTTCATTATAAATTTGGATTATTTGTAAACGTTGTTGAGGCGTATACCTTTCCATGATTAAATGGTAGACATTGACAAATACGACTGTCAATGTCAAAAATAAAAAATGGCTGCCGTTCGTAAGTAATGTCGATTTAAAACTGGGGCGTTCCTATTGAAAGACCCTTTATCTTCGTTTGACGGTATCATTGGTTCTTTCTCTTCGTTTTCTATTGCTGTTTGCATATTATATTCTTCTTCTTGGTGTGTGTTCAGAAGTTCCTGAAAGTGTTTCTCCCAGATCTGTTTTATATTCTGTGCACAGTATTCTAGTTTTCCTTTTTTGTCGTTCATTCCCCTTTGTGTTACCCTATCGTTTACTTTTTGTTTCATTATGAGCTGATAAAACATTTTCGATTCATTATGCCTGTTCAGAGCCGTAGCAAGGGTGAGGCGACTGAGGCGTTTGCCTCAGGCGCCATCACAATGGGGGCGCTAAACCTTGACAAACCCCAATAAATAATAGTTTAAAATTTTCAAAATGATAAGAATCTTTGGGGGGGGGGAAATATATTCAAATTTGATTGAATTGGAAAATTTCACCTCGATTTTATTTGCAACATCGCCTAAAATTCCCTGTCGGCCTTCTCCCCAAGTGGGGATTTTAATCCTCTACAGTAGTTTTTCGTCGATAACTCGCTTACTTTCATTTTTAATGAAAATTATCATCAAATCAAAATTCTCCATGAAACAGATTTACAAAATTTCCTACATCATACTAGATACTAGTATTTATGAAATAAAAAGAAAATTCAGAGAAAACAATTGAAAAAGGTTTTGAATAATTCTTATTCTAAATAAAAATTTCGTACATTTAAACTTCATCATCGATTGTGAACAACAAAACAAACAAACAAAACAAGGTTTCAGGATTTACTTCAGATCTGAAGTAAATCCTGAAACCTTGTTTTGTAGGGAATTGTCACCTCTTTAATTTTGGTCCAATGATAAGAAAGGGGATTTTAGGAAAGTTCATTCCAACCCCCGCGTTCTTCTTCATTTTCCTTTAACTGACTGAGTAACCGGTAAAAATATCACGTTATCACCGCGACAGTTATTCAAATGTATTTAAATTGAAAAGGAAAATTCCTACCGATAAAAATAATCTCCATATTCGAAGAGGTAACGTTACCATGGAAACGGTGATTCTGACATACAATGCGTATTTTTTATAAAATCTTCAGAAGTTCCCAATGTTAAAAATCGATATTACATGACCGGGGGGTCTGGGGGTTATGGAATCCCCCCCCCCCCAGGTACTTCTTCTTCTTCAGGTGCCTATCCGTTCCGGATGTTGGCTATCATCCTGACTAATTTGACATTATTCACCGCTGCTCGGAAGAGTTCCGTGGTCGTCATAGAGTACCACGTTCTTAGGTTCCTCAACCAAGATATTCTTCTTCTGCCGACGCTTCTTTTTCCAGCTATTTTGCCTTGTAGAATGCATTGTAGCAGTTGATATCTACTCTCATTTCGCATTATGTGACCGAGATACTGCAATTTCCTACTTTTTACTGAGTTCACAACTTCAAGATCTTTCTCCATTCTTCTAAGTATCTCTCGGTTTGTCACTCGTTCCACCCACGAAACCCTCAGGGTTCTTCGGTATAGCCACATCTCGAATGCCTGGAGTTTCTTTGTCGTGGATTCCGTCAACGTCCAGGCCTCCACTCCATAGAATAGTACAGGAAAAACGTAGCATCTCAACATTCTGTTCTTTGTTGCTATCGTCAAGTTATGGCTCTTAAACAGCGCAGACATTCTAATAAACACACTTCTAGCTTTTTCGATGCGACATTTAATTTCTTGGGAATGGTCCCATTGTTCATTGATGATGGTGCCTAGGTATGTGTATCTACTGACTCTTTCTATTATTTGGTTGTTGACTTTTGGCAGTTTGTGATATTATTCTTACTAATGATCATAAATTTAGTTTTTTGCAAGTTAATATCCAACCCATATTGACTGCTACTTTCACTCATCTTGTTCATTAGCTGATGTAGGCCCATTATACTATCCGCTAGGATAACTGTATCGTCAGCATACCTAATGTTATTTAGTTGTTCACCATTCAATACTATTCCCGCGTCAGTCCCATCAAGCGCTTCTCTAAAGATATATTCGGAATAGAGGTTGAACAGCAGAGGTGACAAGACACATCCTTGTCTCACTCCTCTCATAATGCGTACTTCCTCCGTCTGCTCCCCCTCCACCCGCACCACTGCTTCTTGGTTCCAGTAGAGGTCTGCTATTATTCTCAAATTCCTTCCATCCAGCCCAATCTTCTTCAGGATCTCCATCATCTTCCCATGCTGAACTCGATGAAACGCTTTCCGATAGTCCACAAAGCAAACGTAAACATCACAGTTTATATCTCTGCATCTTTGAATCAGGACTTGCACGCTAAAGAGAGCTTTCCTTGTTCCAACCGCATCTCGGAATCCAAATTGTGTAGGCGATATTTGTTCTTCGCGGAGTTTATATATTCTTCTGTGTATGATTTTTAAAAACACCTTTAAAAAGTGACTCATCAGACTGATGGTTCTATATTCTTCACATTTACTTGCATTTGGTTTTTTCGGTATTGTTACAAACTCTGACTTAAGCCACTCATGTGGTATGTTACCGCTATTATAAATTATGTTAAATATTCTTGTTAGCCACTTCAGTCCATCTTCGTCCATTAATTTAAAAAACTCTGCCTGAACTTGATCCGGTCCCGAGGACCTTCCGTCTTTCATTTGATTAACTGTCGCCTGCACTTCTTCTATCATGATAGTCGGTCCTGATTCTTCTTGTATTGCGGGTTTGTTTGGTCTATCGTCCTCAAAAAGCTGTTCTACCTATCTCTTCCAGGTTTTCTTCCGATTTCTCTTATCTATTATTATTTTTCCGTTTTCGTCCATGATTCTGCTTACTGGTTTTGTTTTATTTCTTCCCGTTAGCTCCCTTATTTTTCGGTATACATTGAAGTTATCATGCTTGTATTGCAGCATCTCTATTTCGTTACATTTCTCCATCGCTTCGTGTTCTTTAGCTTGTCTTATCTTTTTCAGGATAGTTCTATAGATCTCTCTATACCTCACTGTGTCGCTATGCTCCATCTTTCTTCGTTTTTCCATCATTTCCAGGATTTCATGGGTCATCCAGTTCTTTCTTTTGGTCTTCATATTAGATGTAAGCGTGTTCCTTTTAATATTTTCGCTTATTTGGTTGAATCTGTGGATTTCTTCGTCAATGGAAAGATCTGTGCTTCCGTTCGCAGATTTGAACTTCCCTTTTAGTTCCTCCTTTATCTTCTCTTTTACAGCGGCATCTCTGATTTCATCACTAAAATGTATCTTGTTCTTCTTTTATGCTACCTTTTTCATTCTTATTTTGATCATTCCTACTAAGGGGTTGTAGTCCGAACTTATATCCGCTCCAGGGTACGTTTTCACAGAGGTAATGCAATTTCTGTGTCGCTTGCTTATTAACATGTAATCAATCTGATTTCGAACAATTCCCCTATCTGAGTCTCTGGGTGATTTTCATGTGTACAGTCTTCTCGCTGGGAGTTTGAAGAAGGTATTCATTATCGCTAAACTATTTTCAATTGCAAAAATGCTGAGCTTTTCTCCTCTTTCATTTCTCTTCCCTAGTCCATGGGGGCCGACATGTTCTTCAGTCTGTCCTTTTCCAATTTTTGAATTAAAATCTCCCATTAATATTGTTACATGTTGTCTTGGCAACTCTTCCAAGACCCGATGTACTTCGTTGTAAAAAGCATCTACCTCTTCTTCCGTCCCGTCGGCTGTAGGAGCATACACTTGAATTAAATTGACTGGAACAGGATTCGCGTCAATCTGTAGCAGCATGATCCTCTCTGATATGGGCACGAAGTTGTTTACATGTCTTCCGATGTTGTTGGAAACAATCATTCCGCCCCCCGCCGGTGCGTGTCATCCGACATTCCCGAGTAGTATACCCCACAGTCTCCAACTCTGCAGTATCCCGTGCCTGGCCATCTCATTTCGCTGATGCACATGATATCGATTTTCATTCTCTGCATTTCCTGTATGGCATTGTATATATTTCCAGCCTGGGACATTGTTTGCACGTTCCATGTTGCAATCTTAAGCAGCGGCTCCTTTTTATTTCTTCCATTCATAGCGCTATTTAACGCCCCCCCCCCCCCGGAGATCCGATTGGGGGGCTTGAAACTCCGGTACATTTTGAATCAAATACAGCCATGTTGATGGTTTACTAGAAATATCCAGTTGGATCTTTAATGCAGTGGTTTTCCGTTGCCTTCTGCATCCTATGCCGTTGACCATACCATTTGGTTCATCCGTCTTCAGAGAGGATTTCTCCCCTCAAAGGCAAGAGGATGCCTTGTACTTGTTGGTTCATCCACCCGTAGCTGTTGACCATTCAAGGTGTTGCTTATACCGGCAATATTTCGGAGTTCGCCATATCTGGCTCCCCTCACTTAGTTTTGCCTGCGGGTCAACGCAATTTCCAGGGTGTGGCGCGTGGAGCCATAAGTGAGAGTTGGGTCCCCTGCGAGGACCAGTTACCAAAGACCACCTCCCGTTAACCGCTCGGTGTGACCGTCTCGGTAAAAGGTGCTACCTCTGCAGCGTAACCCCATACCCCCCAGGTACACTTGCCATTATTCAGAACCATCAAAATTTATTAATTTTTCGTTTAATCATTTGCAATTTTTGTTTGTAATCCGGGAGGGGGGGGCAGCAGGGGATATTTTTTATAATTATCCCAGTACCGTTCTTCTTAATACCGAGGGACGTAAAAGTGAAAGTTTTTCTTTCGCAATACATTAAGTGTACCTGGGGGGTGTTCCATACCCGCCGGTGTTCCAGCAGCCTAAATGGGTTCCTGATAAAGCATCCATTTGTTTTCATTACTCTAAGCCAGCGCCGTAGCAAGGGTAATCGCAATGGGGGCACTAAACCTCGACAAAACTCAATAAATAATAGTTTAAAATTCTCAAAATGATAAGAATCATTTGGGAGGAGGGCACATATATTCAAATTTGCCTCAGGGACCAGAAGAGCTTGCTACGGCGCTGTGCCTGTTGCATGTTTCTATTTTGATAACAGAAAATGTTAGTTTTCCTTATTCACATGTTCGTCTCCAATATTCAATCATATTGTATGTGATCATTTTCTCAATTTTTCCAAACCAACTTTGACGATTCTTTTACGTTGACTTATTGCTTTTTTTACAATTTCTATTACATTATGCAAATTCGTATTCTCTAAAAGGCTATTTAAGAACTTATTTTTCCGAGTTATTTATATGCAAATGATGGAAGCACCATGCACGTACCATTTGAAGGCAACTATTTCTTCATATTACAAAATAAAAAAATTCACAATATGTTTTATTATAATAAGAGTGCTACACCAATATCATAATTATGACGGCTAGCAATTTGGTTATCTACTTTAAAAAACCATAATATAAATATTTCAGTTTAATTTATTCCACCAGTTTTCCTCACAATGGTGTTTGCTGCTAATCTACTTCTGCTGACACTGCTTAGTACTTATATTTCTATATCAGTTGCTGAAAATTATAATACAAGTACATTAAAGCTAGTTCATATAGTAAGTAATAATGATACTAATTATTATTTTTGAAAAATTAATTTTGCTTGCTAGAGATTTTGTGTGTTTTCAACTGTCATAATTAACAACTTCTAATACCTTTCCTTAAAGGTATTTCATTAAAAGTGAACAAATTGGGATAATAAATGAGTAAGGTATTTAATTAGATAATTATTGTTTTTATTGCTATTTTGAATAATATTCTTTTTATAAATATGAATATATAAAAAGGATATTAAAAAATTTAACGTAACGAATCAATAAACGATATCAATTAATTTTCAATAAACATTGTACCCACAGCATGACGATAAATTTCGTTATTCTTTTATTCTACGTATTTTAGAAAAAAACTTGAATACATCCATATTTTTCATTTAAAAAAAATCATAATTTGATGGTAATTTCGTATCCTTTCGGTTTTCGAGGAAAGCATAATATATTTATTGTTAGTTAAGATATCATTCAAGGTATACTACATAATAAAATATATCATTGAAAAGCTTATCACCACATTATTAACAAAAAAATTCTTATTAGCTATAAGTTTTCCCATTTACATTTATAATAATTATAATAAAAAATTACTGTAAAATTGAACCGAAATTTAAAAGAAAATGGTAAGGATTTATCTAGATTTGGTCGGTTAAACCTACAAAATGTGATAAGTGCATATTAATGTGTTCAAGGTGTTATACGCAGGTACATATTTCTTAATTAACACTTACAAATGTTGATAAAATAAAAGTTATAAATCAATACAAGTTTTATATCACAAAAAAATAAAATGATAAAGAGTCATTCTAAACATCACACAACTGCAGATGGCTTCTGCAGAAGGCAACTGGTACGAGAAACACATAAATTTAATCCACCAAAAAATCCAACCATTCAAAAATTTAACTCATTGTCAGTCGTGAAGTTTGGTAACTAAAATTTTGGTAACGTTTATTTTAACCAGAAGTTAGAAATTTAAAAAAAAAACTGAAAATAATAATATTATTCCCGATTGCTTCTGTTTCACCCTGTGTGTAATATCAATGCAATTTTATGTAAATTTACCCATAATACAAATCAGCAAATAATATTTATTTCATTTATCTGAATTAACAACAGGTTGTTCGACATGGAAATAGAACTGTCACCCGCGGAAGTACTTACCCAAAAGATCCATACTTTAACGAAACCTTTTATCCATTTGGATTCGGGGAATTAACAAATGTGAGATACTATCCACAAAATGTTGTTTTACTTTAAATTTTGTTAATTATTGCAGAAAGGAAGAGTAAAAGCTTACGATGTTGGAAGAGCTTTACGCGAACGATATAACTCATTTTTGGGAGATTTGTACGTACCCGAAGTTTTGGATGCCGTAAGCACAAATGTTACTAGAACTCAAATGACTCTGGAACTATTGTTGGCTGGATTGTATCCACCAGAAAATACTCTGCTAGAATGGAATCATAATTTGAATTGGCAACCAATTCCATACAGAACCGTTTCACGATCCGATCCTGTATGATTGTAAAAGCATAATTTCAAAATAATTATTTACTATTTTAAAACGTTTTAGCTGCTGAGACTTCCATTCTATGATTGTCCACAATATGCGAATTTAAGATCGGAACTCTTACAATCACCAGTTGGAGTTTCAGTGCAAAAAAGATATGCAGATTTGTATAAATACTTATCGGTAAATACTGGGCTCAATATAACAGATCTTCAAGAAGTTCTAGTATTATATACAACGTTGGTTGCAGAGGTAAAATTTTCAAATTGTAATCTCACTGAAAACTTAAGTAATTTGTATATTCACCAAGGACGATTGGGGTTTTAAACTTCCGTCTTGGACAGATAAGGTTTACCCTAGTACACTAGATAAAGCTTCTGGACGTAATTATATGATCGATACATTTACAAATAAATTACGACAACTATCTGGAGGTAAGTTAATAGTTAATGGATATCATTATAAGTTTTATTTACTTTACATTATTTCAGGTTTTTTATTAAAAAAGATGATAGAAGATTCTAAAGCTAAATTGAATCACACTCTAGTTCCCGAAGGTCGGAAACTATTCATCTATTCGTGTCATGATGCAAACGTGGCTTTTATTTTGGGAGCAATGGCAGTATTATTTCCACACGAACCACCATTTTCGGCTTATGTCTTAGTTGAAATTCATACAATTGAAAATATCGATGGAGTGAAGGTTAGTGGTTAGATATCCAATGACAAGGAATAAAACTTGATGTTCCAGATTTTTTATCAGGATTACACGGGCATAGGTATTAAACAGTTGGTTGTACCTGGTTGCGAAAAGTTTTGCCCACTTACAAAATTTGTTGATTTGCTTAGAGGCAGTATTCCTACAGATAACACAACTTGTGATGTTGAGTTGAATGGAAGTGTAGAATAAATTGGCCTGTGGGGAGTTTGAAAGTGATTTTAATTAAATTTTTTGGATTTTAAATAATTTATGTCAAAATGGATGTTGTTTTTAAGACACCTATTATTGCTATTAAATTTTAATTAATGGCAAAGCTGTAATATTATGTAGTATCTCTATCTAATCATTTTATTCCTTCGCCGGGTTTATAATCGATGGCGTCGGCGACTTCATAAAAGTACGTGGTTTATATGGGGCTATATAAAAAAAATATTGGAATTCTCATTCTGAGAAATCATTCATCATTTTTCAGGTTTCACAATACATGTCACGGAAATTTAATACGTAATTTACAAATGCTATTGAACGACTCTTGAGCAATGTAAATACAAATCTGAATGTCCTTATGCATCTACTTAATATAAATAAATATAACAATAGACTTAAGTGCATTTTTAATCCCTATGGTTAAGTTTATTTGTCTGAGACGAGTATGCATAACAAATAGTAAAAAAATATTGAAACTGATAATAAATTGTAAAATTGTAGTTGAGGAATAGATTATTACATTCACGACGTCTGCTGTTGTTCTTCTTCTTATTTATAGGTCTATAACCTGCTTTTTTTTAACCAATTCATGGAATTACTTCTTTGAGCAGAGGTTTTTACATCTTAAGTAGCTTGTTGGGCTTACCTTTGATATACCTGCACCCTGTATTTTATTGTTATGGTGGTAAATCATTAACACGTAGGGGGACCGACTGCTTTACGTGCCCTCCGAAGCACGGAAGATGATCAAGAAATTTTAAATTGTACCCGGAGTCGAACCGTGGAACCTTCCATTAGCAGTTTATCTCGCTAAAATTCAGATCATGACCTTCGTCATATTCGCGACCAATAATAATATTTATAATTTGTTCTCCAAAATCTACAATAATGTGCTACGGATAATTCAAGCGCCTTCCTAAACTAATAATCACAACAAGGCAATAAATAATGTGGATGTGGTAGAAGCTGCCACTGGTTAAAACCACACACCTCAAATAAGAGTGGTCAGATTCCCCAAATAGCCCTGATCAGTTTCTTCGAATAAAAACAAAGCTACCAATGAAGTTACCAAGTTGAGAAAGATCTTAAAACTATGAACTTGAAGTTATAAAGATCTTAATTTGAAGTTAAGAACTTCAAGTTAGCAAGTTGAGATTGATCTTATAATTATTATGAACTTGAAGTTATGAAGATCTGAATTTGCAATTAAGAACATCAAGTTACCAAGTTGAGATTGGTCTTAAAACTATGAACTTGAAGTTATAAAAGAAGTGTATTTGAGGTTAAGAATTTCAAGTTACCATGTTGAGATTGATCTTAAACTATGAACTTGAAACAAAATTTATAGTTTTGAATTTAACACACGTCTTTAGTCGTACCTCAATTTTACTTAGGTGGGCCTGCAAGAGGCTAGATGGATCCTCATAGAACGCCACTCTTCACAGAAGATATAGAAGCGGTCGAAGGACGCCTCCCTGGAGCACATCAGATAAAATGGGTTGTAATGCAGTCTAGGTTTTTCCATATTCGACCAAATAATACCTGCATGTTAGATACGACTCCAATAGGCGTCTGTACGCCTAAAAGACCTGAGGTAGGTTTTTTTAATATTCTATAGAAATCCACTGTGCCACACTTTGTCGAAGTCTGTGAAATGTCGAGGAAGGCAGCTGAGCAAATCTTTCTTTCTAGGTTTCTTCTGATCTTTATGTAACCCTATGAACATGTTCCACCGTGCCATGTCCTTGACGAAAACCAAATTAGGTTGCAATCTTTCCAGGAAGAACTTTGCAAATGTTTTAGACAGAATGGGTAGCAGACTAATAGGTCTATAAGATGAGGTCTCGGTTGGATCCTTTCCTGGCTTCTGGATCAGAATCACCTGTGCGAGTATCGGAATAAACGTTCTAACTTTTTCGTAAACTTTGTTGATTATAATTTATGTTCGGCAAAGCCTTAGGAACATTTCAGCCGATTTTTAGATTTACAATATTTTTTCTGAGTAAAAACCTAAAAGTCAACTTTAACTTTTATTTATAAATTTTCATATTGTAGATATTTAATACAGTTGCAACTTAAATAGAAAATCAAAATCAGATGTGCAATTATTTAGAAACAAAATTCAAAGTAGCGCCGGGAAGTTGAAAACTCTTTCATGGAAAAGTTAAGAACTGTAGTTCTATTTTGCCAAGGAAAAATCTACTAGTGGAACTCGATTAATGCTATATTTTCAATAACGATATTATTTCCTAAAACGACAACTTAATTGAGTTCTTATAAAAAGCGTGCTTTATTACCATTATGCAAATATGGAATTTAATTAATTTTCATAATACTTATATGACCATATACACAACTATTCCATCTAATATACGCTTATAATAATTATTTTAAATCATACTTGACAAATTATATTGTTAAATAAACAATAAATCAAAATTATGTTTGCATATATGCATGCTTATGAGTAATTAAAAATTAACAAGCTAGTAAGTGAACATGATGCAATTGGATTTATTGTCTTCTGATATATATAATCATCTATCAATCGATGTTTCGGACTTTGTTCATCGAAAATTTAAATTCAAAAAGGGACATTTATACAACGTGATATATTTATAATAACGGATTACAGAAAATACAGGACATCGAGGACGATTTTGTAAAAGCTCTCGTATTAAATTAACCTAAGCTCATCCTATCAATTATCATCCTATCAGCTCATTATCAAGCTTTTCCATTCCATTCGGAATATGGCTCCTCTGCTTTTTCTGCAAAGCCTTTACGATCCATTTATTGAGGTGGATCAGTCCCCTTGTTTCTCTTTTACTTTCAACTAATTTATCCACAAAGTGTTGATGTTCAGCGGAGGGCTACGCTAAGAAATTCAGTCAAGTCCGCAATTACAACCCACAATTTCCGCGCTGTAACTCAACTAGCGATCACACCAAGCCTTCGTTATTTCGCTTCTTTTAATTTCTGCATTTATTTTTTGTTATATATTTTCTTGTAGTTCAGTTTACCTGTTGGAAATAAATTCTTTCTTGATGTTCAGAGTGTTCAAATTGCATATTACAACTTAGAGATGAAGACGTATAAAATTTTACTCATGGAATTCTTAATTTCCTTCACATATATCTAATCTGTAATTGATATTATAATAAATAATCAATTAAAGAAAATGGTGTTAACGGCTACCTACTTTAAATTGCATAAAAAACAATCATTATTTTAAAATTCTGAATCTGGGTTTTAGCCCTTTCTGACCACCGCCTGGCACACACAATTAAACATTCAAGGATAACCACTTCCTCATGAAAATAAAAATATTTCTAATTATTTTTATTTTTATTATAGCAAAACCAATAAATATTGCATATAATAATGTGTTTACGCTCATAATGTAATGGCTGGTCATAGAAGATCATATAAATATTTCAGTTTAGCTTATTCCGCCAGTTATTCACTACTTTCCCTAACAATGATATTCCTTAAACTAATTTTTTTAGTAGTGCTTATTTCAATTACTATATCGGTTTCTAAACGTTATAATACGAATACGTTAAAGTTAGTTCATATAGTAAGTACTAATTCATTATTATTATTTTTTTATAAAATTGTATAAACTGCTTTATTTTTAAAAAGTTAATTTTGGGTGGTAAGATTATAAACAGATTCCCATGCAGATTTAACACTTTTTAAATTAATAATTTTTATGTAACAGTATTTTATTACAGAAGACCGGTAAAAGCGATTACTAACTGAGCATAAATTGCAATTCGAGGTGCGAAGTATCAAGAATATGCAAGGCATGCATATAAACGAAGTACTATTTTGTTCACTAACCTACAAGTAAATGGACACTTCGTTGATGACTAGAGAAATAAGAAGCGAGTAGCAATAACGGCTTACTCGTGTTATAGGCAGATATGTTGTGCTATAATATATAGGATGCTCTTTAGCTGCATGAGAACTTCAAATTGAAATAAAACATTAAAAAATTCATGGAATGCTTTTTAATTATTTTTTTATGAAAGTAAATTGAATGCCATTTATGATTTGAAAATGATTTCCGGCATGTGACCACCACGACTAATCGTTACGAAGCGTATCCCATCAGTCCAATTTTTGCCCACTTTTTAATGGCTTGCTGAATATTGATCTCCAATGCTTCCAGAGTTGTTGGTTTGTTAGCATAAACTATGGATTTAACATACCCCCAAAAAAAATAATCTGGAGGCGTCAAATCACACCATCTTGGAGGCCAATTGATAGGACCATTTCTTGAAATAATGTTGTCACCAAATTGTCCTTTCAATAAATCGATGGTTTCGGTGGCTGTGTGGCACGTAGCACCATCCTGTTGGAACCATAAGTTGTCGATGTTTAACTCTTGGATATTTGGAAACAAAAATGTATTGAGCATGTGTCGATATCTCACATCATTCACCGTAACTGTAGCTCCTTCCTAATTTGGAAAGAAATATGGACCGATGATGCCGTTGGCGTGTATTCCACACCAAACAGTCAATTTTAATGGATGCAATGGAGTCTCAAGATAATGTTCCGGATTGGTCTCAGTCCATATACGGCAATTTTGGTTGTTCACATACCCGTTCAACCAGAAATGTGCCTCATCACTGAACAAATTTTGGCGGTAATAAAATGGATCTACTTCCAATTGATTGTGAGCCCAATCTGCTAATGCACGACGCAATCGATGATCATTAGGCTTCAAGTCTTGATCGAACTGGATCTTGTAAGGATGTAAACTAAGATATTGATGTAAAATTTTCCATGTAGTGGACGGACAAAGCCCAAGTTGTTGAGCACGATGGCGAATTGAAATGTTTGGGTTCTCTTGCACACTTTCACTCACGGAAACGATAGCTTCTTCCGTACGCACATATATTTGTCTTGTTGGTGGTCTTACATCATGCTATGAAGAAGTGTTACGAAATTTATCCATCACCGCACCAATAGCCTGCTCAGAAGGCAGATTATGTCGACCATAAAATAGGCGAAGAGCTCTATAAGTTTCGCGAACGGAAATCTGACTTTGAAAATAAATTTCCACAATTTTGTAGCGTTGTTCAAGTGTTAATAATTTATTCATGATTAAATGGCAAACCTTTCTGAACACAAATGTCGAAGAACTGTCACTTTAACAAACTTCATTCTAAAGTTATCCGTATTGAAATATCTCATGCAGCTAAAAAAACCCTATACTTTTGTTAGGTAGTGAACAAACTTTGTTTTTGTTTTGAACTAAAAAATGTTATTAAAACCAGTTGTATAGTTATCTTTTAACTCGATTTAATTTCTATAGAGACGAGTTGTGTCTATTGTATTCATGGAAACCAACTTACGTTAAAAGATAACCTGATACTGAACAACTAGGCTTTCGTCGGCTAATTATTAATTTTATTTTATTAAAATTTTCTGTTATTAATTTGGCGTGGGTATATGAATATCTACCATATTTATTATACGATTTAATATACTACATAGCATATAAGTAAATACATTATTATTTCAACCGTATTTATTAACAACAGGTTGTTCGACATGGAAACAGAACTGTCGCTCCTGGCCATACTTACCCAAAAGATCCATATCTTAGGGAGACTTTTTATCCATTTGGATATGGGAAATTAACAAAAGTGAGATATAGTACTAGCCACGAAACTGTTGATTCAGTTTAGTTTTTCATAATTTTTGTAGAGAGGAAAACTAAAAGCTTATGGTGTTGGAAGAGCTTTACGTGAACGATATAACTCATTTTTAGGAGATTTGTACGTACCCGAAGTTTTGGATGCCATAAGCACAAATTTTACTAGAACTCAAATGACTCTGCAACTGTTACTGGCTGGATTGTATCCGCCTGAAAATACTCCGCTAGAATGGAATCATAATTTGAATTGGCAGCCAATTCCATACAGCACTGTTTCACGATCCGATGTTGTATGTGAAGTCATGCCTACCTCTAAAGTAGTTAATTACTATTTTATACGTTGCAGTTGTTTAGAATTCCAATGAACAACTGTCCAGAATATCTCCGTTTAAGATCAGAATTTTTAAAATCACCAATGGGAATAGCAATGCAAAAAATATATTCACCATTGTATAAATACCTATCGGTAAATACTGGGCTGCATATAACAGATCTTCATGAAGTTCTACTATTATATACAACGTTGGTTGCAGAGGTAAACTTTCCAAATTGTAATCTCACTTAGAACTGAAGTAATTTGTATATTCACCAAGGACGATTGGGGTTTTAAACTTCCAGCTTGGACAGATACAGTTTACCCTGGTATAATGAATAAAGCATCCGGAGATAGTTATTTGATTGCCACATTTACAGATAAATTACGACAACTATCTGGAGGTACGTAAAAACCAGCGTTTACGTTCTTAATTACCTTACGTATATTGCTACAGGTTATTTCTTAAAAAAAATGATAGATGATTCCATAGCTAAATTGAATCATAGTTTAATTCCCCATGGAAGGAAGCTATTCATATATTCGTGTCATGATGTCAACTTGGTTTATATTTTGGGAGCCATGGGAGTGTTATATGCACACCAACCACCATACGCATCTTATTTGTTAGTTGAAATTCACACAATCAAAAAAATCGACGGAGTGAAGGTTGCTGGTGAAATTATTAAGATCAAATAAACTTAAATAATATTTTCTTCCGCAGATATTTTATCAAGATTATACCGGATCAATTATAAAACAATTGGTTGTTCCTGGCTGCAAAAAGTTTTGCCCACTTAAAAAATTTATTTATTTAGTTAGAGGCAGTATTCCTACAGAAAATACAACTTGTGATGTTAATTAGCATGGAATGGTGGATACTTGTAAAGAGATTACCTATGAAGCGTTTAGAATTGATAACAAAAACTTGTCTTGTTGTATTATATAGTTTATATGTTTACATTTTTGAAAAACTTTGGGCCATAGTTGTGTATGATATTTTTTTATGATAAATCGATAACCTCAGTTGAAAGAACATCATATACAATAGGGTGGTTTAATTTTTATCTTGCCACTGCCGCCTCGCAAATAGGCCCAAAATAAATTAAAACAACCCCTGGAATTATTATTACAGAAATAATTATTATTGCCGTTGTTTATTTTAACATTTAACCCTAACCATAGGACATAAAGTTTACCATTTAAAATATATTGGGTTTTACAGTCTTTGAAATAATATTATATACTGTCATGGTTTGCTCATATAAGGGATGATTTTGGGTCATTTGTCCAAGATTGTAACACTCATGAGGTCTTTTCATTTGGTCAGACTATGATAGTCAGTTGAATAGTTGTATCTGGGTTTTCCGTGATCCTTAAAAATAACTAACTGCTTTGCCTCAGGAAGACAAAAGATGCATACGCTGCTAACCCTGAAAAATAAAAACAAATTGTAAAAAGGATAAATATTGGTAAATGTTTTGTTCAAAGAAAGAAAATAACAAATTAAGTTAATTAAATTAATTGTGAATATAGGATTTTGAAATTAAATGAGTGGCGGTTTGAAAAGTACATGCGCGAGTGATAGCGTTGGTGGAACAATTTTGGAAAATGAGTTGAGCCACGTCCACGGTGACGTTCGGACGTTCGGACGTTCGGACGTGAGAGTTGGGTTTCGTCCACGGTGACGTTAGGACGTATAGAGAGTTGCGTCTCGTCCATGGTTGTGAAAAGACGTTTTTGAAGTCAATAGTCAGCGAGCTGATAATGCGAAGAGATTAAGTTATTAGAGTAAATTATAAGATTAATTTGAATATTTAGTTATTTTAATTGAAACTATCAAGCTAACTGTGGAAAAAGAAAATATTCTGGAGATTTATGGGATAATTATTTTAACGGTTTTGATAATTAAGATTGGAGATTTGGTTATTGGAACAAAAGGGAAATAAGAAAAATTGGAACCATTGAGAATTTTATGGGAATTTATGAAAATTTAATGATATTAATAGTAGAAAAGAAGAAAATCAACTTACCTGTGATTTATTGGACGGTCCGAGATCGAAGACTTGTTCAACGGTCATTTCTGCTTATTTGGTCGAGTCAACTTGGGAAGCTGTATCAAAAAACGAAGACACCAACGCTACACGTGCAACTCCGAGATAGTGCGAGTACGAAAGAACGAATCTACCCGGGTAAGAATTTTTGTGCGTAAAATTTCTTTATTCGAAATAGACGAATTATTGCGTTATTTAGTTCGGTTATGCAAAACATTGGGGTTTTTATAAATTAAATTATTTCGTTTGTGCAATTTAATTTGTTAATGATAAAAATCAATATTTATTTTTTTTTAATTTTATTATGTTCAATAAACTACATTGTTTTTCACTTGGCTACGTATGCGTTTAATTTCAAAATTGCAGTATTGGATCACGGAGAAAGGCATATACAATTTTTCGTATTCTCTTTATCTAATAGTCTTTATAAGAAAGATTTACAGTAAGTTGACTTATGAGTGTTGCAATTGAGTATAGGAACTCACCTTTGACCCTGAATGTCTCATCTGCTAGCTGGTGCATTTTTAATAAGTGTCATTGTAATTTTGTTAATAACAGTTTACAATTAAACAGGATTACATGGCAATACATATAAAAATATGAAATTCTCAAAAATTATTCGATGATAATGCTGATGTAGGAAAAAAATTGCCAACTCCCTACCCATAAAATTTTGTATGGTATATCCCATATCAATATCACATTATATATTGCCATGACATTTTGTAAAGTCTCGGGTTTCAAATTTGAATAAGCGGATTTTAATAGATATAACAGGAAGAATTGTATCTTTATTGCTGAAAAGTTAAGAACAAGTGGGATTATGTATTTTTGTGAAAGCTTGCTAAATTTTTGTTAAGTATTAGAAAATGTCGCTATAAAAATTGTACTTTTTTATTTGAATTTTTAATATTTTAAATAAGTAGTGTTTTACCAATATAAAATAACGATAAACAATTTTATCAAAAACGAAGAACGAAAATTAAATTAATAAATAAATTGAGTGTCGAGGTAAAATTTGAATTTTATACGAGTGTGTTTTGGAAACGATGTGAAGGATATGAGTGAAAAACTTGAAAACGGAGAGAACAATGAAAAAGTCAAGCTGAAAAAGTCAAGCTGAACAAATCTTAGAAATTTTTGGATAAATGCTCCCTTAAAGAAAACTTTAAAATTTGATGAAAAGTAATTAGTGGGCCTCCAATTTTTACAGGCTATAGAGAACTAAAAATAGTGCCTCATGATGGAAGAAATCAACTGCAAATTTTTGGAAACCGTAGTAAAAACAGATGGTTACAGTTGCAAATGCAAAACAGCTGAGCTGAAGATTGAAACATCGTAAATACTCGAAGAAGGAAGATTATATATTGGTATTGGTATTGGAAGATAAGATTGGTAGAATATCTAACTGTTATATAAAAACTACAGATATTGTAAACATTCTTAATGAAAATTTGTATTTTATGTGTCGACAAACAAAATTTATAATCATTTATATTTTCAATTTGTTTAAAATATTTGTATAACAATACATTATAGTTAGTTCATGTATGTATTGCCGTGATATGATAATGAAAATTTTGATTTGTATCGCGGGAAAATGATACGGCACTCTTTTTTCTTTTTCTCCGGCTAGATCAAATTTTCAAAAAAATGAGGGCGTGACACTGGTTCGATTATTTAAAAACACATTCATCAGGTTACGGACCATTCGTAACTTATTCAAATCACAAAATAATAATCTATTTGTACCAGAATATAACTTATACCCTTATATGCTGTAATTTTAAAATAAAATTATACCAAATAAATTTTCTTCAATTTTCAAAGCCTGTTCATTTATTATTACAAAATAAAATAATCTGTGAAACAAATTATGAATTCTAAATTAAACAAATTAAGTGTACATGTAATTCTTATTCTAAATCTAAACGTCCCCCCCTATTTTTATCGCACTAATTAAATTTAAAATTTTATTGTCTAACGATCGTTTTAAGCAACGCGCACACAATCATTTTCTTACCGGTTGTTTTCTCCGTTGGCGGGAACTCAGTTGTTCGGCGAATACTCCAGTTGTTTACGTCTTTCATGTTGTTCATCCATTTAACGTTCCAGTCATCAAATACCACCAACCATAATGCCATACGCGTTTCCAAAATTTGTCAATTAATTTGCATAAACCACTCAAATCCTGACTTCAACATTTCCAATCACTTTCGCTTTCAGAAAATATAAACTTCTCATCAAATTACAGGCAGCGGTCCTCAAAATTTCATAATAATTTCCAAAATACGTCCTCACTTATTTACGGACTCTGTGAGAATCTATCTAACCAAAATTAATACATCCTCTCTTGTATGTGAACACTGTGAGCGTCCAAAAATCAAAAATTACGTCCGTACTTCTTCATGGACACGGAGAGAGTCCCCTTTTCTTCACGTCAACCTTCTCTTCGTTCCCCCCCCCATCTCTCGGAGACGGTGTAGTTGTACATTTCTCCACACTTGTTAGAATTAAATTTGTCCTTTTCCCGTATCATTCGCTCTTTGTTTATCACTTACAGTTTTATTGTGCGTATACCTAACTTCATAAAATTAAATTACTTAATTTGTTATGATTTAAAGATTGAACAATTACACTAATGATTCATAATTTGCTTCCTACATGATGTTTCAGGGATTGATTATTGTGAAGAGATAAAATTTAATTTTTTTCAATAATTTGATCAAACAGCTCTTTTATATTGGAAGGCACTCGTCAGACTCAGGTACAAACAAATCAACCAACTTAAATAGTGTGGCTTCTCAACTTTTACCTTTTTAATAATGGATGTGTTTTTTTACCTAATCGACCCCCTATTTGAAACATTGCAGTATGTATAGTAAGTAATAATAAATTATTATTAGTTTTCAAATTGTATACATAAACTGTGCTTTGTTTCTCAAAAATTAATTTTGGTTAATTTCTCCATTAAGGCTAAAATCTCCATGCAAATTTTTGTTGTTGGCAATTGTCAAATTAATAATTCTAACCTTTCAGGGTATTTCAGTAAAATTATTTACCTTTTCTTTTAATTCAGATGATAAGTCTGATATTCACAACGCAATTTTTTTTACTATTGTTTTAAATATGAACAAATTGATTAAAGGCTAATATGTCTTCTTCTTCTTCTGCACTTCATGGATTAGGCTTTGTGCAGCCTGTTCCGTCTTCATACTTCTGCTAATATGTTAATTAATCAATTTTTTAATTATTATTTTTATTTTTTTTTGTATGATTTCCTTTTAATACATACAGACGGATCGTACCTACTATAAAAATATAGGAATTTAATTAATTTTGAGTGCCACTTTATTATACAGTATGTAAATTTTGAAAAAATCGTCTTTTTATTATTGAACATATTTGAGAAAATATTCGAGTACATCGATTCTTTAATAATTTAACCCTTCCGATGATTACAGTTTTATAACTTTAACAGCTATTCCAAATAAAATTTTGAATTAGTATGTGAGTTAAAATTAAATCAATGTTAAATAAATTTAAATAAATTTATTTAACAAAAGTAAACCAGTTTGATAAAATAATTTTTTTTTATCAACGTACATAAAAGTACGTACATATCAGAGACATCCTGGTTGGGGAGATATCATTTAGAAATTGACTAATTCCGCACATGCAAACAAAGCTTATTAAGCGTCAAGCAATGATGAGGAAAATTTCATCAGCATAGTGCGTAAACGTGGAACAAGCTCGCCAAAATTGGATCACATTCGCTTTAATGTATGACCATGGTTTCGATCTTACTTCCGAAGAAGATTGTTTTTCTCAGATACTGTAACGAATTATTTCTTCTCGCAGTTCGTTACTAATTTTTCAATACCCTGTATGATTCTCAAAATTAATTCTAGATAGACACTATCTGAATTTTGATATCGAGTCAATATTCTCGTTTTCAACACCGAGGTCACCGTTGATTTTTGCATTCTATTGATTAGAATTTAGTTAATTAATTGCTAATAATAGTAGATTATTATTTGACTTATGCATCACCAAGCGACCTTTCGTTTATCGGATCTATCGTGTTTTTGAGAATCGTAAGTAAAATTAATCTTTACGCCTTCGTAACCTCTTATATTGTTTCGTATCAGGTGGAAATCTTTGACCGCCATTTTTCCAACCTTTCGGCAAGGACTTATTTACCACTGTTTTACAACCAGTAATTAACTGTATTGGAGCTGTATTTTGCCACCAAATTTTAACGTTCGAGCTTACCATCATCCATCTGCCGATAATATTCCATCCGAGGTGTTTTGGATTGTAAAGCCGGACAATTACATTAAGCAGCCAATTATCGTTCAACCATCGTCATCGGTTTATGATATATCAGTTGTTAGCAGCATAGGGTGGCAAGGCAGAAACGCTTCTTTGTTTCAGTATTAATTGGCTACCTTACTCAACGTCAGGACTGTGGACTGCGTTCGCTCGGAACAGGGTACCGGTATCAGGTTAGTAGTGTACTGGTTTACTTTTTTGATTGTTGGTGAGTGTGTTAAGCCAAATCTCTTCTCAGTGGATCATATTTGCGTGATCACAAGTGAAGCGGTTTTGCTGACCCATCTCTATAGCTGTTTGTATTTGAGACAACTTGTAATTTTATGCCTGATACTTTGAGTATATCTGTATCGTTGGAAGACCTGTTACGTGTTACAATTTTTACCTAATAATTTTGTTATTGTTAATAGTTGGATTAACTGTAATTATACTTGTTACCCTGACTTTTGTCTATTATTTCACTCACAACCCTTGCCTCCGACGTGCTGAGAGCTAGTATCAACATCTACGGGTACGTCTGCAAAAATTATTACTGTTGAGTTTTTGCTCAGCAGATGTACAGCCTTCCTTTTACCAAGCCGATACAAAAGGAAAGAAGAGGAAAGGTTGACAATACATACTGGTTTTCCATTCTTTAGCAACGGACGGACACGGAGCTAGATCATAAAGCTTCTTGCTATACTATGTATAGAAGCCTAAATGAGATGGACCCCGTCATCAACATATGAAAATGTAATATATTTATGTAAATAACTATTATATCATTGCAATAATAATTATAACGACAGATTGGAGAAAATATTAAATGTCGCTTACGATGTTTTAAAAGTTTGTGGCCTGGTAGTGCACTACTGATGAAACGGTGCTTCCAGTCACAACTGCCTCTTTTACGCTCGTCGATGTAATTAACGAAGCGGCTTAGCTTTGTACGTTTTGTACTGAGTACTCGAGAGCTGGGTAGCGATGATATCGCTTTCGTGGATTCTTTATTGGGTTCTTCTTTACTTAGTAATATTCCCGGATAGGGCGCCAGCATCGAATTAAGAACTTTCAGATGATCTTAGTTATCCTTATCGATACAAAATAAACCAAAGTAGAAAAATAAAAAAGACTGACTCGTTTCTGAACACACACTTTTAATATAAATTAGTTTGGGATTAATCGTAATTAACATAAAAGAATTCTTGTTTACACAGATAATATGAGTAGTGAATGTTTGTATATTAAAATAAAATTTGATAATGATTTACAAATAAAAGTTGAACACAAATACATATACTAAAATACACAGAGCGGATCAATAGATGTCGCTTGGTTGCGGTTGAAATGTCGAACGGAGAGAACCTTCGCACTTGGTTTGTCGTGTCTACGAACTTAATTGCTTTATCAAATGCTTGCGACAAAAAATCGCACTAAAACTACCAAAAAATCAGGAAGTACTAGCTACGTCTACTGAGGGTAGAATAATGCAAGCAGGTGATAAAATGTTAGCTACAAGCTTGGTATTTTTTGTTAGACAATAATCATATAGTAAATAGTGTTTATAACTACTTACGGTTTCCCTTGAAATTGTTACTGGATAGTACGCAATCAGATCTGATGGTTTATCACTCCTGGTCAAAATCGTCAGGATTTTGAAAGGCAAAGCTTGATCTAAAATATAGTTAAAACACGATATACGATATTGTAATAACATAAAAAAGTGTAGCAATAAATTGAATATTTGAATTATTGAAATAGCAATTAAATTCGATTTTGTCACCAATTTTGTGTTTTGTTCCTCCTGTTGTATCTGAAATATCGATTGTCTTTACACACATGTAACTTAGAAAGGTTGGCAGATGTTTAGCAAAGCGTCTATGCTTGCTGACCCAAAATGGTGGAGATTTATTCGTGTTGGAATTTAAACGAACAGATGTGTTGGTGGCTTTTCGAGTTTTCTTTTCTTATTGGAAATTTTACACTTCTCCGGATTTGTCCAATGATATTAGGATCAATGTTATAAAAGAATGATTCACCTCAATAGATTGGCTGCGGTGTTTTGCGATATTTTCCGGATTTAGAAAGAATGGAGTCGCTCGATTTTGCACGTGTGTTTCGACAAATTTTCGATTGTCGTAATAAAATCGGTTTTCGTGATCATATATTGATCTTAGGTAATCTAAAAGATAACACTCACTCGTATTGACTTTACTAGTCATTAACTCGATAAACTGGTCGATATTATCTAATCGAATAATATTAAAACTTATAATTTTGTGGAGCTTAAATTTTTGCGTATCGTCGTTACTACAATCGGTTTGCAAGAGAGTGATTTTTAATCGTAGCGTTCGATGCAACCTTGAATGTTAGCGGTTAGCGACCTACTCTACCGACATTTTATTAAAAGATCATTGATTAAGTAAGTAAGAAAAGATGTATTTTAATCAATGGTTTTTATCGAGTTATTAATAAGTGTGGCTAATTTAGACTGGTAATTATAGCAAGTAATAAGTAATCATAATAATAAAAAATAAAATTAGCTTTGTTATACAAAGCTGGTCGAAAAATCATACATAATTAAAATTTGTAACATAATTATTTATTAAATTTCATAAACCCTAGAATTAAAAATAAGTTCTCACAGTGAGATCAGAGTAACAGAATTCTGTTACAAGTTCCTGCTTGAAATTAACCTAAAATCACCCTACTGAGGAGACTAAAAATTGGACTGAAGATTACAACTTGTATAATATACAGGCCGTTTCTAATCAGTTAGAAACGAAATATTTTTAATTAACTCAAGTACATAATATAATATTTGATTGATAAACTAAATAAATATTAATTTTCTATACTCATTTGAGTTCAACGTACATATAATGGAAACCATAATATATAATCTATTCTAAAAAAATGTTGCTAACGTAGTTTATCACATAAATTACTATAGTTAGGTATGTTATAATTTTTAAATTCAGAAATCGGATTTTGGCCTTTTTGCTTGCCATTTGACTCACTTTGGACTGGAAGTCAGCTCTATTAAAGGTAACAAATTCCTCATGGCGAAATAAAAATATTTTCAATTATGTTATTATAAGCCAAACCAAGTGCTACGTAAATAATGTGATGAATAGTAATTTGAATATCAACTTCATAAAACCATATAAATATTTCGGTTTCACTTATTCCGCCAGTTATTCATTATTATTTTCCACAATCATGTTTGCTGACGTAGTCCTTTTTTTATTAGTACTAGTATTCGCATTTAGTTCTGTATCCGCTGTTGAAAAGTATTATACGAGTACGTTAAAGTTAGTTCATATAGTAAGTAAAGAATTTAGTTTGTTAGTTATTATTATTATTATTCAGCAGACAGTAAATCTGTTATTCGAACCCAGAACCCAGAAACTGCTTAAGGGGTTACCGACAAAAATAATTTAGTAGTATTTCTTTTACGTAAATAATACAATCCTTAGGATGTCCTTTGCCATGTAAGCGGCTCTTTCGATGTAACTAAATATTGAAATTCAAATAAATTTGTAATATTTATTCAATCTGTGACGTCGTCACTAACATTAGTTAGCAGATCTTGCTTAGAGATGGCGTGTAAATGTCAAATACATTTACGATTTATAAAGTGTTTATAGTTCTAATGTGCATACGTCTGCAAAAAGAAATACAAAAGTTTTCTTAATGTTCCGAAAACCGAATACCGCAAAATATTACGATTTACAGCAGTCGTACAATACAAACAATGCCGCTTTGCACGCCATCTCTAAGTAAGTCTGCTAACTAATGTTAGTGACGACGTCACAGAGATTGAATAAATAATTTCATTATTCAATTACAATGAAATATTGAGTAGCTTTTAAAAAAATCTAACCATATTACATGGCGAAGGACATTCTAACGATCGTATTTACGTAAAAAAACACTAATAAAATTTTTAAGTCGGCACCCCATTTTTAAAATCAATTTTAAGTGACGAATTTAACTTGAGTCCCATCAACTCATTAAAATTAATGATTTTGACTCGTCGGTATTTCAGTAAAATTACTATTTTTTATAATGAAAAGTTAGATATCTTTTTCTTTCAACCATTTTTATAGTTTTAATCAACAGGTTGTTCGACATGGAAATAGAACTGTCGCTGATGGAACTGGTTACCCAAAAGATCCATATATTAACGAAACATTTTATCCCTTTGGATATGGGGAATTAACAAATGTGAGGGTAGCCACAAAATTGTTGACTTACTTTTGTATTTCGTAATTAATTATTGTAGAAAGGAAAAGTAAGCTCCTATGACGTTGGAAAAGCTTTGCGTGAACGATATAACTCATTTTTGGGAGATTTATACGTACCCGAAGTTTTGGATGCCCTAACCACAGATTTTAGTAGAACCAAAATGACTTTGGAACTGTTATTAGCTGGACTTTATCCACCTGTAAATACACTGCTGCAATGGAATCCGAATTTAAATTGGCAACCAATTCCATACAGGACTGTTTCACCATCAGATCGTGTATATAAAATATAATTCTTAAGTAATTCAATATTTTTCTAAACCTTTCAGTTGCTTAGCTTTCCAATGTACGATTGTCCATTATTTATTAATTTAAGATCGGAACTCTTACAATCACCAGTGGGAGTAGCAGTGCAAAAAAGATATGCTCATTTGTATAAATACCTATCGGTAAACACTGGGCTAAATATAACAGATCTTCAAGAAGTTTTAATATTATATACAACGTTGGTTGCACAGGTAAAATTTTAAATTTGTAATGTCGTTTAAAACTAAAGTAATCTATCTTTATTCACCAAGGACGATTGGGGTTTTAAACTTCCATCTTGGACAGATACAGTTTACCCGACTACATTGAATAAAGCTACCGGAGATAATTATGTGATCGCTACATTTACAAATAAATTGAAACAACTCTCTGGAGGTAAGTAGAAAAATAGTGTTGGATTTTTTAATGACTGTTTTACATTACTGCAGGTTTTCTGTTAAAAAAGATGATAGAAGATTCAAAAGCTAAATTGAATCATACTTTAATTCCTGAAGGTAGGAAGCTGTTCATATATTCGTGTCACGATGTAAATTTGGGTTACATTTTGGGAACAATGGGAGTGTTAGATCCACATGAGCCACCATATTCAGCTTACTTGTTACTTGAAATTCATACAATCAAAAATATAGATGGAGTGCAGGTTAGGGATCATGTTATATCAAAAATATAGGAGTAACATTTTTTCCCCAGATTTTTTATCAAGATTACACGGGTTCAAATATAAAACAGTTGGTTATTCCTGGCTGTAAAAAGTTTTGCCCACTTACAAAATTTATTGATTTACTTACAGCCAGTATTCCTACAGATAATACAACCTGTGATGTGGATTAATATGGAAGCGTAGAATTTTATGATAAAATTAATTAATAAATTTTGTATTTATCATAATTGCAAATATATAATATTTACGTACCATCTACAAATATTTTATGCTTAGAGGGTTATTCCTCATTTGTTAGGATTGACCACGGGTGGGTCGTATTAAGACTGCTATACCTCGCTTGGTGAATTAGCTTCTGCTTCTTCGAAAATAGGTTAAAATTCAATCTTCGGCTGGGACGATTATACTTGTTAGCATTACTTACAATTAGGTACATTTTCCCTACCACCCCCTCGCGAATTTTTTAATGAAATTAGTGGCAAACGTTTGAGCTTCGCATGGGTTCCAATGAGATTCCATAAAAATCGTTTGTACCACACGCATCGTGAAGTTATTCGCGAAAACTTTTGGGGGTGGACTGTAGAAACGGCAGCCCTCCTCATCGCGATTTTTTTTAATTTGGTGTCAATCCATAGAGAATCGTTTGAGCTCCAATGGGCTTTAATTTCGGTTCGTTCAAACAATTTCAATGGAAGCTCATTGGAGCTCAAACGAAACGTTTAACACTAATTTCATGAAAGAATTCGCAATGGAGGGGGGGCAGTGAAATGTCACTCAATTTCACAATCTTTCACACGCTCGAACATTTTTACCTTTGGGGTACAAGCGATGGAAATTGAAGCTCATTGGAGCTCAAAGGATTCTCGATCGATTGGTATATATTTTACTAAAAAATTCACATCTTAAAATAATTCTACAACCTCTCCTCAAAATTGGTCTAAAGAATTGAAATTTTATTAAAAAACATTTGAAGCTCTAACGACGAGAATTGAAGCTTATTGGAGCTCAAACGATTCTCTATCGATTGACACCAAAAAAAAAGAAACCAAATCTGCGATGGGGAGGGCTGCCGTTTCTATAGGCCACCCCGAAATGTTTTCGCGAATAATTTCGTGATGCGTGTGGTACAAACGATTTTTATGGAAACTCATGGAGCTAATAAAACGAAGTTCAAACGTTTGACACTAATTTCATTAAAAAATTCGCGTAATGTAGCTCTTATGATTGTTATCTCATGTCATGATCGTACTTGGTCGTACTTATCTAGTATTCTCAATCTAAGGATATACTAATTAAAAATTAACACAATCATTTTTACTTCCCTATAAGGAAGTATTGTAATCATGAAAAAATTCGATGTCGATATTTTAACGGAAATATCCGTTTTGAGCATTTCTGAATCCGTTTTGACTACTTTCGCAATGATGTCTGTATGTCTGTATGTATGTATGTATTGCTGTGTACCCTCGGAGCTTTATAGACCGAGAGCCAGCAAGAAAAACGACGTATGATTAGCGAAACGCTGAAATTTTTTGAGAAGTTAGCCAGTGTTATAAAGAACAGGGAAACGCAAGTATGTGTCGGTGTTGCGCTGCGCAATTTTTTGAATGTGTCAAAAAAAACTATGCCCTTGGGGAATGAGCTAAAAGGTAATTCTGGTTTTATATCATATATTCGATAGCCAGAGTATGAAGGAGTCGTATGCCATACCGATGCGGCGTCTCAAACTGTCCGCCATACTGAATTAAACGTGTCATTTATTTTATGTTCTCTTGAAATACTAGCGAAAAGCTAATTTTTTATCCAACCATACAAAAAGATGTCTCATCACCGATTATGACCATGCCATACTGTTTCGGTGTCCCTAAGTACACGCCATACTGATTTAAAGATGTCGAATTTTTCACCAGTCCATGTATCATAGGATATGACCTGTATGACATATGATATGACATGTATCATAGGACCTATGATACATGGACTGGTGAAAAATTCGACATCTTTGAATAAGTATGGCGTGTACTTAGGGACACCGAAACAGTATGGCATGGTCATAATCGGTGATGAGACATCTTTTTGTATGGTTGGATAAAAAATTAGTTTTTCGCTAGTATTTCAAGAGAACATAAAATAAATGACACGTTTAATTCAGTATGGCGGACAGTTTGAGACGCCGCATCGGTATGGCATACGACTCCTTCATACTCTGGCTATCGAATATATGATATAAAACCAGAATTACCTTTTAGCTCATTCCCCAAGGGCATAGTTTTTTTGACACATTCAAAAAATTGCGCAGCGCAACACCGACACATACGGGCCGCCATACTTGCGTTTCCCTGTTCTTTATAACACTGGCTAACTTCTCAAAAAGTTTCAGCGTTTCGCTAATCATACGTCGTTTTTCTTGCTGGCTCTCGGTCTATTACTAGGGCTGCACGTTTTTATATTAATGTCTTGTACGGGTGTACGTAAATGTACCCCGTCAATAGAAATGTATGCAAAATTTTATTGATAAATGCAAATAAAAGAAATTTATACCTCGGCTTAACAATTTCGGTGAGCACAGACCTACCTTTTCTCACGTTGGGTTCCTTCCTTGACCAAATCGTGAAGCTGAAAATCAAATGTCGTGGTCCTCGGAATGATTACAAAATTATGCTCCGTTTTAATGCAAATCGTAATTTATTATAATTTTATAATAGTAAATAAATTTAATGTAATAAAATCCTTATGCTAGTTGACAAATATCTTATTTAATAAATTCGGAACGGATTAATGCACGTGTAAAGTTAATCGCAAATTTTCACTAATTTTTAAGTTTAAAATAATTCTTAATGGAACGGTACCTTTAATAATCTAGGGTATTTCTGTTTGCTGGGTTCATGTACCATTAAACTGTTCACTTGCACTCAGTGGATGACCTTCGATGGGCGAAATAATTTTAGATGCAACTTTCTTGTGTGTTGATTTTGCCTCGTGTTGTAATTAAGTTTTTTCCAAAAATAATCGTGATTTTTCACAATCTTCTATCTCTTTGACTTTCCAAATACGTAAGTACAATATCTTTTATGATTACTAATCTTTTTTTTGTTGCATTTATTTGTAATTTCTTGATTAATATAATTTTTAGCGGAGCACGCACAATTTCACACACCATTTATCGAATCTAAATCAACAACTTTTTTCATCAATTGTTTTACCATCGTTACCTGTGTTCTTCAAGGCAAATGTGATTTTTTCCATTAATCGAAAATAAAATCAATTTATTTGACGTTACAGTTTGCAGGTTCGGCTCAAGCCCAATGTGACTTATAAAATTTTAATAAAATTTTTTATGTTTCAGATTAAATTAAAGTACTTGCATCTCCTGTGATTTTCCAGTAAACTTTTGAAGAAAATGTCTTTCCCATTTGTGATACATTGAATTTGCGATGCACTCCGATAAGTGTAAATTATTCTTATTTTAAGATTCTACGTTTTAACACATTATATTATATAAACTAACCTTGAACAATTATTTTGATTTCAAATTACATTTCTTATTATTAATTAATTAATTTATAATTTTTAACAAACATTTTTATTAACAGAATTAAAACGCTGCATTTTTGAATTTATTTTGTTATTTCGTTCCGTGATCCTTTCTTCATGTAAATTTATGACGTTAAACTAAATTTTTGGTATCAGATAAAACTTTTACGTTTGAACAAATAAGTCATGTGCTCTTTATTGATAAACAAAATTTCAAATCGTGACGTTATCATTTCTATTGACGTGGTGGTCAGTTTCGGACATCGCAGTATGTATGTATGTCTGTATGGATGTATGTAACGCAAAATGTCTGTAAGTTCTGTATCTCTGGAACGAATTGTTATATAGTAACCAAATTTCATATTTAACACTTTAATCGGTATACAAAGGCACCATTTGATTTTGGAGGAAATCCTTAAACCGGAAGTAGCACTTCATTTGAAGGACGAAATGGTGTTTCTTAAATATCTCAGGAACGAATTGTTATCTAGTAACAACATTTCATATTTAACACTTTAATCAGTATACTAAAGCACCATGTGATTTTGGAGGAAATCCCTAAACCGGAAGTAGCACTTTACTTGAAGGACGAAATGGTTTTTCTTAAATATCTCAGGAACGAATTGTTATCTAGTAACCAAATTTCATATTTAACACTTTAATTAGTATACTAAAGCACCATGTGATTTTGGAGGAAATCCCTAAACCGGAAGTAGCACTTTACTTGAAGGACGAAATGGTTTTTCTTCAATATCTCAGGAACAAATTGTTATATAGTAACCAAATTTCATATTTAACACTTTAATCAATATACGAAAGAACCATTTCATTTTGGAGGAAATCCCTAAACCGGAAATGGCACTTTACTTGAAGGACGAAATAGTTTTTCTTCAATATCTCAGGAACGAATTGTTATATAGTAACCAAATTTCATATTTAACACTTTAATCGGTATACGAAAGCACCATTTGATTTTGGAGCAAATCCCTAAACCGGAAGTAGCACTTTACTTGAAGGACGAAATGGTTTTTACTTCCCTATAAGGAAGTATTGTAATCATGAAAAAATTCGATGTCGATATTTTAACGGAAATATCCCTTTTGAGCATTTCTGAATCCGTTTTGACTACTTTCGCAATGATGTCTGTATGTATGTATGTGTGTATGTATGTATGTATGGATGTATGTAACGCAAAATGTCTGTAAGTTCTGTATCTCTGGAACGAATTGTTATATAGTAACCAAATTTCATATTTAACACTTTAATCGGTATACAAAGGCACCATTAGATTTTGGAGGAAATCCTTAAACCGGAAGTAGCACTTCACTTGAAGGACGAAATGGTTTTTCTAAAATATCTCAGGAACGAATTGTTATCTAGTAACCAAATTTCATATTTAACACTTTAATCGGTATACTAAAGCACCATGTGATTTTGGAGGAAATCACTAAACCGGAAGTAGCACTTTACTTGAAGGACGAAATGGTTTTTCTTCAATATCTCAGGAACAAATTGTTATATAGTAACCAAATTTCATATTTAACACTTTAATCAATATACGAAAGAACCCTTTGATTTTGGAGGAAATCACTAAACCGGAAATGGCACTTTACTTGAAGGACGAAATAGTTTTTCTTCAATATCTCAGGAACGAATTGTTATATAGTAACCAAATTTCATATTTAACACTTTAATCGGTATACGAAAGCACCATTTGATTTTGGAGCAAATCCCTAAACCGGAAGTAGCACTTCACTTGAAGGACGAAAAGGTTTTCCTTAAATATCTCAGGAACGAATTGTTATCTAGTAACCAAATTTCATATTTAACACTTTAATCAGTATACTAAAGCACCATGTGATTTTGGAGGAAATCACTAAACTGGAAGTAGCACTTTACTTGAAGGACGAAATGGTTTTTCTTCAATATCTCAGGAACAAATTGTTATATAGTAACCAAATTTTTGGATTTTGGAGGAAATCCCTAAACCGGAAATGGCACTTTACTTGAAGAACGAAATAGTTTTTCTTCAATAGTTTTTAATAATTTAATTAAATAATAAAATAAAATTTAAATAATATTTCTGCGAATCTTTAGATGAACGATGAAGGAATGATTCCTTATAGGGAAGTCATGTGCTGGCCACATCAGATTTTTATACCTTCTTGTGGTAATTCCTTTAAAATTTTGATAGTTTTCCAGTCATCCTCCAGTTATTTTCTTGCATTGAGATTTAGTTTTATAATTGAATTGATCTCCGTCATTCTTAGGGATTTAATGGGGATATTCATCTGTTATAGAGAATTTACAGCTCTATGAATTTGTTCTTCCTCCTCTGTGAGAATTTCCCTTGGAAAGGGTTTATTTTTTTTTTTGGAAAATGTTTCGCTAAGGTGCTTACTTTCTCATAGTCTTTTTGGGTCCAGTTGTCATTCGTGTTCTCATGGGTGGATATGCAATTTTTTTGATATTTTACACAAAGAATGGTCAGTAACCTTTGTAGGTGAGAAGTTCATCCATCCACAGTGGTCTAAATTTAAAAATAAAAAAATGTTCTGTAAAGGTAAATGAACATTCTATTCAAATATTCAACCACATTTACTTTTCTAACCCTTAATTGGAATAAGTTTCTAATATTAACCCTATTTTAACCCCTATTTCTAAGTTTTGTAAAAAAAGCTATTTCTTTGTTTTGTTCATATTTTTACTGTGCAATTGTGCTGAGCATGCATAACAAATTATTTGATCATGGGAGGTGCATGAGATGGCCAAAATCCAGGAAACAAATGCCCTTTTGGACAAATCCTTAAATTTGTATTTTTATTTATTACTAAGACGGTGTGTACCAAGTTTCGTCAAATTTGGGTGGGGTCGAGTAAATTCTTCAGTTGATTTTCAAAAATTCAAAACTCAAAAACTAAGCGTCATTGGACAAAATCCAAAGACTGCCATAATATTTTTGGCTTTTAGAATCACCAAAAAACCAAAAAATTGGGATTTTGATTGCCGATATCCTACCTTGGGCTTCCCCTTGTTAGAAAATAACGTTAATTTAAATTGTTGCATTTTGTAAAATTAGAATATGGATCGTTATGCAAAGAGCATATTTATTCCGCCACACATTATAAATTTAATATGTAGTACTTTTGAACTATTGATACATAAATAACAATGTTTGCTAAAATAAAAAGAAATAGACAGTCGAAAGAGGTATAATTTTTAAACTTTCGATTTTGGGCCCAAAAAACACAGAACTTAATCTTTCCTTTTTTTCCATAAACGGCATAAATTGAACTTTTCGTTTTTCATTGAAAAATACGCTACTTTTAGGTCGGATCTGTGCGGTCCAATGTAATTTTCTCATCGAAATACATTAGACATAATAAGTAATTATTTAAAAGTGATCTTAATCTTATAAAAATATTGAACATAGATAATGGTTTTAGCACAATTAATAAATTAATAAAATTGATGGCTATGATAAAGATAAAGATGTGTAAATATTGCTTTTAAATTATTTATTTTAAAATAAAACAAAAAATAAAACAAAGTCGGTTATTGTAAAAGTTAATATCATTAACAAATATTAAATATCAAATTATACTCCTGAGCTTTAACAAGTCTTTGCGGACTTCAAAGGTTTTAAAATAATAATCGAAACTTGAATTGTATTAATATATTATGAAGGGTTTGTGACGTATAGGTCGTGGCAATTTAGATAATTTTTTTTTGACACCGTTTATATATTACTAGCTGGCACGGGCGGCATCCGCCGCCCTTAGCCATCTAGACCCAGAATAGATCCGAGTAGGCCATAGTTGTTCGGCCTTCGGCCTCACAGGGGGAGGACCATAATAGATCCGCGAAGGCCATAGTTGTTCGGCCTTCGGCCTCACAGAGAGAGGACCATGATAGATCCGCGAAGGCTATAGTTGTTCGGCCTTCGGCCTCACAGGGGGAAGACCATAATAGATCGGTGAAGGCCATAGTTGTTCGGCCTTCGGCCTCACAGGGCGAACCATAATAGATCCGTGAAGGCCATAGTTGTTACATTATTATTTATAGTATGTTAAACAAACAGATCTTCCTGATAGGTCTTGAAAATGGAACCTTTTGAGTCTTCTTGCTGGGTTGGTATTGATTGCTAATCTTTGGGCAAGATGGTTTGGATGTTATGATACTCAGAGGTGGTACTTGGTGCTGTTAGCTTGGATTTCTTATTTTCCCGTTTTTATTTTGAGTTTTCGGTAGGAGGACCTGGGGATAGCTACAGATTTTTCTGAGCGTTTTTGACTGTAATCGTTGTAGTATTTCGATATTTGAGCAACTGGCAGAGCCCCAGGGCTGGATGCCATATGTCCAGATGAGTTTTATGATGACTTTGTAAAGTAAGAGTTTGTTTTCCATACTTAACTGGGATTTGTGGCCAATTAACCAGTTTAATTTATATAGCTTGACTTTAAGTTCTTTACGTTTGGACCATATGTATATGCTTCGTATGTGTAAGTCTTTGGTCAAGGTACATCCCGAAATATTTAATGTCCACTGCCTGAAAGAGAACATTGCCATTTACGTCTCTCTTCACGTTATGAACATGACATGGACCAACTTCTTTTCGTTTGCTATAATTCTCCAGATTTTACATAGATAATTAATTTAATATTGAATTTATTTTACTTGACTTGACCATCTTGACTTGATCATCAAAACGATTTGCGAAGTCACAAAGGCTTCGGGCAGTAATTTTTTTCTTTCAAAAGTAATTTGTATTCTTTTGGGATTCGCAAATAAATTTAAAAAATAATTCAAGTGTATACAGTGTCATATTTCAATAAAAAGTATAAAACTAATTTTATGGCAACACCCAATTAAATATTAAAAGGTTCATCATTCTACAATAAAAATATTTACAATTATTTTTTTATAATAAGCCAACTCAAGTGCTAAGTAAATAATATGACGGCAAGAAATTCGGTTTTTTATTACAAAGAACCCTATAAATATTTCGGTTTACCTTATTTGTCAGTTAGTTATTCTTTACTTGGTCTTACAATGGTATTTACTAATGTGCTTTTGTTAGCAGTGTTCACTTTTGTTTCTATAGCAGTTGCTGATAATTATGATACAAGTACACTAAAGTTAGTTCATATAGTAAGTAACAATAACAGAAATAATTATTTTTTGTTAAAATTGTATAAATTGTTTTTTATTTGAAAAAAATTAATCTTGGTTTGTAACTTAAAATTAATTTTTGTGTAGGTTTTGTCTGTTTGAACAAAAAGTTATAATTAATAATTAATACTTTTTAATTAAAAAGTTTTGTATAATTTATTTCACGTAAGTGTTTCAATATTATGTACCTTAAATAAATTTATAATTAATATTATAATATACATACCATTTGAAAAGAATAACAGAAAGTAATAATAATAGTCTGTCTATATTAACAATAGGTAGTTCGACATGGAAACAGAACTGTTGCTCATGGCCATACTTACCCAAAAGATCCATATCTAAACGAAACTTTTTATCCATTTGGATATGGGGAATTAACAAATGTGAGATATAGTAATAGCTACCAAATAGCTGACTCAGTTTAGTTTTTCATAATTTTTGCAGAAAGGAAAAATAAAAGCTTATAATGTTGGAAGAGCTTTACGTGAACGATATAACTCATTTTTAGGAGATGTATACGTACCCGAAGTTTTGGATGCTATAAGCACAGATTTTAATAGAACTAAAATGACTCTGGAACTGTTATTGGCTGGACTATATCCACCTGTAAATACCCTACTTGAATGGAATCATAATTTGAATTGGCAACCAATTCCATACAGGACTACTCAACCATCCGATGTTGTATGAGAGGTCATACCTTCTTTTGAAGTAATTAATTACTATTTATAACGTTGCAGTTATTCAGATTTCCAATGTATGATTGTCCACAATATGTGAATTTAAGATCTGAACTTTTAAAATCACCAGTTGGAGTTGCAATACAAAGACGATATGCAAGGTTATACAAATATCTATCTATCAACACTGGGCTGAATATAACGGATCTTCATGAAGTTTTAGTATTATATACAACGTTGGTCTCAGAGGTTGGTCTCAAGATATTAAAATATTAACTTTACTCAAAACCATTGTACTAATTTATTCATACAGGACGACTGGGGTTTTAAACTTCCTGCTTGGACAGATACAGTTTACCCTGGAATATTCAGTCAAGCTAGCGGAGATAGTTTGATGATCGCCACGTTTACCAATAAATTAAGACAACTTTCTGGAGGTAAGCAACACAACAACATTATTTTTCGTTAACTATTTTACCTTACTCCAGGTTTTTGGTTAAAAAAGATGATAGATGATTCCATAGCCAAATTGAATCAAAGACTTGAAGGAAGGAAACTATTCATATATTCATGTCATGATGTCAACTTGGCTTATATTTTGGGCGCCATGGGAGTATTATTTTCACACGAACCACCATACGCAGCTTATTTGTTAGTTGAAATCCATACAATAAAAAATATCGATGGAGTCAAGGTTAGAGATTAAATATGAAGTGAACACGAATACCATTTTTTTCTCTCCAGATTTTTTATCAAGATTACACGGGATCAGTTATAAAACAGTTGGTTGTTCCTGGATGTAGTCGGTTTTGTCCACTTACAAAATTTGTTAATTTGCTTAGGGGCAATATTCCTACAGATGATATTACTTGTGATGTTGACTCGTATGGAAGTGTAGATTTTTACGATAAAATTAGAGTTTTCGGAGTTAGTAACTGATTTTTGTATAAATAATTATTAAATTCTAAAATAAATTATGAATTTTATGTATAGTTATTTAAGTATAAGCAACAGAAACTCATCCTTTACGAAATGAACGAGGCAATATCTCGTCTTTTGGATTCGTTCGGATACGAGTGAATTTCGTAAAGAATTGTTTCTGAGCGAATCACGTATGCTATTTTTTCTCCAGAATAAAGCCTTAATTTAAATAAAAACAGAAAATCTGCACTAAAGAATTAAAGGAATATTTCAAAATAATGATTATTTCAGTCATTTTGTAAAATTTAATTAAAATATTATATTATATTGTAATGTAAATTACTTCCGCAATAATAAAATGTACCGGAATAGCTGATTTTCGCTTTAATTAATCTCAACGTAATTCTGCACTTTATACTATTCTGGAGAAAAAATGATTTATGTTTAAATAAGTGATCAAAATTTGGGTTACTACAGGAACTTTGATTTACTTAAGAATCACATCAACGCATCCGCAGAGCAAAAATGGAATTTTTGCTACATTACTGTCGCTGTTTACTTTTTTTTCAATTAATTTTCAATTAAGCACAGAATTATATTCTGGTGTATTTTATCCACAAACTAGTACAAAAATCACATTATTTGGAAAGTGCTCCTAGTGCAAGAAGTCGTGTACGGTAATTTGTACGACACACTGGACATATGGACCAGTTCACATACATATACAGTGGCTCCATAAATTATTCGTACACCTTAGAATCTTTTATAGAACTTAGAATTTTGTAATGGTGACTCGTTAATTATTTTTTATTTCATTTTTATAATACTCAATGATACATTAAAATTGATAACAGCGAGAAAAAAAACTAAAAAAATAATATTTGTAATTGTAAAACCAAGAAAAACAAAGTAGTAACGCTAACTTGCGTCAATCAATTATTCGTACACCAAGCAAAATGCACATTAGTAACTTGATAGAAGCTACAATTTAGGAACAAAAATTGCTCCTTAAATTAGTGTGTCAAGACAAATTTTTAAGAGAAACTGTAAATATTGTTGGTAGAACACATTCAACAGTACAATCAATAAAAAAAGTATAAAAATTAAGGTAATCTTGTAAATAAGGGCGGATGAGGAAGAAAGTGCATTCTTCAACCAAAAACTGAAACTTTATTGGGCGACAAATTAAATGTAGTCCGAAAACAAGTGTGTTGAAATTGGCATCTGAGGGCTCTACAACAATTAATAAATCAGTTTGTACCAAAACTTTTCGCAAAGTTTTACAAGAAAATGGCTATAATGGCCCAGCTGCTCATAAGAACCATTTGTATCTAAAATAAGAAAACTTAAAAGACTTGAATTTACAGAAAATATATTAATAAAGGTACATTTTTCTGAAAAAAGGTACTTAATATTCAGCGATGAAAGTAAATATAACCTTCTCAGTTCAGATAGAAGGCAAATAGTGTGGATGAAACCAAATAAAGAGCTAAGCAAAAAAAATCTATATGGAACTATAAATCACAAGGGGGTAATGTACTAATTTGGAGGTCCATGGCTGCAAATAGGGTTCGCAAACTACAATTTATAGATAATATAATGGACCCATTTCAATATTTCAACATATTACAAAATAATTTATAAACTAGTGTCGTTAATTTGGGTTTCCAGGATGAATATTACTTCCAACAGGATAACGATCCGAAACACATTGCTATATCATAAAAGAATGGCTGTTATATTCTGTCCCAAAACAGCTTCCCACACCTCCCCAATCATCTGACCTTAACCCTATTAAGAATTTGTGGCAGGAATTCAAAAGGAAAATACGACGAAGACCAATTTCCAGCAAAGAAGTATTAAAAACGGTATTATTGGAAAAATGGAAGAAAATTGCCAAATCAACTACTCAAAAGTTAGTCAAATCTATGCTAAGGCGGTTACAAACCGTAATAAATGCAAAAGGATACCCCACAAAATATTAATTATTAAATAAAAAAAAGAAAATGAACTTTTTTTAAGGTGTACGAATAATTGATTGACATGCATTTGTGTTATTATTTTGTTTTTCTTAGTTTTACAGTTTATTATGAATATTTTTTAAATTAATTTTTTGTCAATATGAATTGTAGGATTATTATTTAGCTTAATACATTTTTTTTTAATAATTGAGGTATTATTACTACGAAATTTAGTAAGATTTTGAACGTTTTCTATGGTGTACGAATAATTTATGGAGCCACTGTATATTATGTATCAAGCAGGTACAACTTCGAGCTCGAGTACGAGCACTCGCACGTGTAATTAGAGACATCTTGAGCATTACAGTCATAAAAAAATTTGCGTATTGAATTAAACTGAAATAAACTAGTTTTACTATTTATAAGAGATTCAATTCTAAAGAAAAAGTCAAAGTTACGTCATACAATTTGTTGCTATGTTAACATAGCATTTTTAAGAATGCAAAATTAATTTAAAAGAAAACAAAAAATACGCTATTTATTATTTCGAGATTATTATTATAAGTGTAAATATCAAGTTTAAACATAATATAGTAATAATATAGTAATAATATTTTATCAAATATTAAAATAATGAAACTATAGAGCTTGGTAAATATTTAAATAATTAATTTAGTTAAATGCATTACAGGGTGTTTTTAAACAAACGGCAAAAATTCAAATGGCTATTCCCTGGTTTGTTCTAAGAATATTTTGTACTTTGATGATTTTTGAAAAGTCGATTTGTTTCGAAGATTTAAGTTTAGTTTATTTATAGTTTATTATAGAATTAAGTTTAGAAAAAAACCTAAAAGCAAATAAATCTTCTCGAAAAGGTAGATCGGACGCGAAGAGGTAGATCAGTCAGTAGGTTAGAGTTAGTTTTTGATATTTTTTTAGAAAAAAAGATGCCAAAAATAAATTCTCACAGGTACTACACCCTGCACCCTTTCTTTTACCAGAAATTTGCCTTTGGCCCAGTTTACCGACACCCAAAAAAATGGTTTCAAACCTGTTGATGCATATAGAGTTCACACGAACTATACCAACTGACAACATGGGTTTCCTTAATTGGGCTGTAGCCTAAACCAACGCTTAATGATACAAAAAAGATTATTATTGTTCCTTAACACAAAACTGGTAACTGATGACTTCAAAATGAAACGTAGTTGCATACGAGAACCAGTCGACATCTCCACAATTAAATTGACTTCTATTGGTGATGGTGGTTGATGAACCTAAAGGTAAATAACACTGTTCTAAGTTGGCAGTGAAACAGTTCTTTCCGGACATTAAATGGCGGCTGCCAATATGGTCGTTAATCGCATATCGATGAAAACTAAACAAATCAGCAAAGAGCTGTTGACAAATTACTCTAGTATTTTCCTTACTTTTAGGAAATATTCAGGAAATGACAGAATGACGGTCATTTAATCAAGAGCGATCACCAATGATGATGGTTCAACAAACTACCACCACTACTGAAATGTAGCAACATTCAGGATATTGTAAAGATCGTCATGTACACGATGGAACAAAAAATTAGTATTCATAATGAATCTTACATTGTAATGTAACAATTCGTTACAATCTCTCATTAATAATTTTTTATCACTTCTACGTAACGTATTGTAAGTGTCCTGCCCATCGTAATCTATGTGATTTTAATTCCGGTACTATATCGGGGTAATTATCTGTTTGTTTCTGTTTCTGTGTGTTTCAGTGGTTCGTAGATTTTTGTAGTACCTATCATTCAAATCGTATCAACATTATCGCGTCTTGCACAATCACCGAACTTTGTAACTCATGTTGAATTATTGAGTTGCAAAATAGTAGCAAAAACCCGGAGCAAACAAGAGAAGGCCGTAGAATTTGATTTAAACCCTTTCTATCGAAGGTTCCCTCTGCTGTAGAGCATCCAATAAAACGTTCCAATACCAGTAAAATTAAATTCGTTATAAGTCATAATTTAATTTCAAGAAATGGTCAGATCGTATCATTGATTAATTTCATACCTAACCTCTCTAAAGTCTTTGAGGAACCTCTTTTACAAAAACTGAAACCTCTCGCCTGAAAACACAGGCTTTTGCGACAGTCTGGCACCAGGGCCTGATTTACAAGATTAAGTTAAACCTTCTACACCCATACTTCAGAATCCTGAGATCCTACCTGACCAATAGACACTTGTTCATCAGATATGAAGAGGCTCATGTTGTTCTCGTTAAAATTCAGACTGGCGTCCGACAGGGAATTATTCTTGGCCCAATGTTGTAGCAATTGTTTACAAACGACCTACCAATAATAATCGACAAAACTGCATGAAATGCAGTTTACTTACAAAACTTATGAAAACCTTCAATGCGCCTCTCGTTTTCTACAAAAACATCTAAATAAAATCGAAGGACGCATGGAACTATGGCATATTAAGGTAAGTATGTACCTGCCCAAGCATAACACTGTATAATAATCCTCTCCCTCAAAAAGAAAAGTGGACATCCACCTGGATAGAAAACTTACTTGGGCCAAACATATTTGGTGCGCGATGCAAATGGAACTTATCTATCCTAAGATGTACTGGCTCATGGGCCGCCACTTTCACCTAAACATGGAAAATAAGCTGTTATTATATAAGACCATAATAAAACCTGCCTAGACCTATGGAATCCAGCTGTTGGGTTCTGCCTGCGACACCAATGCACTAAAAATTCAATGATTTCCACACCATCTACAGTTGCTTAAAAATGAAGACAGTCAAAGAAGAAATCGTTTCGCTAAGTGGCAAATATCAGATACTACGTTAAGACGACGATAACACACACGCTGCGGATCTTCTCATAACATATTCTGAAGAGGATCGATCCTTTGGACCTGCCCTAAAGAAATTAAACCCAATTATTCACTCAACATTGGCATTGTTGTACTTTTCATTTACATATGGAAGTAAGCCAACGAACTTGCTTCCAGCATGTCATTTTCTCTTCTGTATCAAAACTATTATTTACTTTTCTTGAACAGATTGTACGTACATTTTTTGGATGTTAAAAAATTTTTTTTACTTATTAATTGTATAAATTGGTTCTCAAAAATTTTGTGACACGTTTTTCTCCCCTTTTTTGATGTTATTAATTATTGTTATTTGACACTGCAAGATTTATAATAACAATGACTTCAGACGGTCATTCACAGCTTAATGTAGTAATCACTGATCTTAAATCTCGTATTTTAAATTTTCCATAAAAATTACTTTATTGCTTGTATCCATATTTTAACTAAATGTTTATAAATTCAACTATTCAGCTAACTTTTACATTCTTTTTATCATTTTAAATATTTCAACAGGCCAAAGCAAAAAAGAACCAAAGGTTATCTAAATAAAAAGTAACGCTTAGTTAATGTAAAATTTATTTATTTAAGAATTTTGAAATAATAAGTACATATAAAATTTTTAATCGTACGACCTGTCAGTGTTATCCTGACTTGACAAAATGATGTACTATGTGAGTTTATGTTCATTAATGTTAATATTTCTTTGTTCAATCAAAGCAGATAATGATTATGATACAAGTACACTGAAATTAGTTCATATGGTAAGTCAAATAAATTGCCTAATTACCCATATAATTTTATAAATTTCTAAAACAAATTAATTTTTTTAAATAGGTAATGAGACATGCAAACAGGACTATCGATATCAGTTACCCTACAGATCCGTATATAAACGAAACTTATTACCCTTTCGGAATAGGAAAATTAACAAATGTAAGGTATTTTAATTCTAAATTATTCTTCAGTTGTTATAGAACTTTTTCCATTATTTCAGAAAGGAAGATTACAAGCTTATAAAGTTGGTTTAGCATTACGAGAACGATATGATGAATTTTTAGGACACGAATATGTTCCTGGAGTACTGGAAGCCATTAGCACTAATATAAGTAGAACTAAAATGTCTCTAGAACTATTATTATCAGCAATATATCCATCTGAAAACAATTCATATTCTCAACAAATTCCTTATCGTTGCACCTCACGCAATGACCATGTACATAAAAATTATTAACGGTAAAAAAACAATAACAAAATTGAACTATAATTTTAGACATTACCGACTTTATTCAACCACTGTGATAAGTTTAATAAACTGTATGCAGAATTCCCTAAATCTTCATCTGGTTTATCAATACTAGAACGATATTCACCATTATTCGAATATGTTTCCCAAAAAACTGGTTTGAATATAACAGGAACTCGCAAGATTTTAGTATTTACTACCACGTTAGAAGCTGAGGTAATAATAATAATTAGACACTTAAAAAGTATGCAGTGTTTATAACAATTTTCAGGAAGATTGGGGATTTCAACTTCCATCGTGGACAAATACCATTTGGCCTCACAGTTTAAGCAGAGCTAGTGGAGAAGAATTTGTGATCAGTACATTTACGCCCGAATTGCGACAACTTTCTGGAGGTAAATACGATTTACTTAAACTCTTCAATGTTAATTTTCAATTACGTTAGGCTTTTTACTAAAAAAGATAATAGAAGATACGAAAGCCAAACTTGAGCAAAAATTGGTTCCTGACCACAGGAAGTTGTTTATATATTCTGGTCATGATACAAATTTGGGTTTCCTTTTGGGTGCATTGCGGGTGTTAGTTCCCCATCATCCACCCTATTCGGCTTATTTGTTAATAGAAATTCATACAATTGAAAATGTGGATGGTGTTAAGGTTTGTGAAAAATATTATAATAACAATAGAAGTAGAAGTATAGTAGAATTTTTTTATAGATATTTTATCAAGATTATAAAGAAGAAACAATAAAGCAATTGGTAGTTCCTGGTTGTGCAAGCTTCTGTCCGTTTACAGAATTTATTTATTTACTGCAAAGTAGTGTTCCTAGCCGCAACGACGCATGTGAAATTGATTAATTGGATTGAAAATATTTTTATCGACTAGTGAAACAAATTTGAACTACTCGTATGGTTGTAGACCATTTTAAGATCTTATTTGCACTTACCTTTAGAATTACGATTATAAAACTTTATTTATGGAAATGAACTGAAATGAACTGAAATGAATTAGTTTTACAATATGCAAGACATAATAAGATTAAGTTAAGTCATAATAATTTATTATACCTAATAGACCTAGACCTAGATAAAATGACATTATTTATTTTAACCGCATATAATCACACATTTATATAATCACTATTTTCATGGGAGTTAATAATGTTCATCTTTTTATTTCATCAAATATTAATATAGTGGAACTATGCATGGTAAATATTTATTTAATTTATTTTATGCACTTCTGAGAGTGAAACTGATACTTTCGACATCGTTTCATGAGAGTGGCGTTGCTATTCAAAACGTTTAAGACTAAATTGCGTATTTATTCCTATAGCATTTCGCTCGCTTAAATTTAACATACTAAACTCGTTTACTAATTTAATTGAATGAAAGCTTGAATTTGAAAAATTGAATATGTTACATTCCAAAATCAAATTACTCTACTTCATTTGTGGGTAAAATGGATTTAATCTCTTCTGTGCATATTTTATCCCCTGGCGGCTCTCGAAATAACTTGCACACGTGAAATTAACATTCCTTTGCTTCTATGTAAAGTAATATACTATGATAATTGACTTTTTATTATTTTAATATGCTAAAATCTAAATAGGAGCTATATAAATAAAGTACTCCAATGCATACAAAAATTATGAACTGTATTATGATTATAGGCTACAGGCTGCAAATAAGGTATATTCAACAAGTAGAGAATGTGACGATATGGGCCCTGCTTTTAATATGGAACCCCACCTTTTAGCTAAACTACTGACGCCACACATTGGTGGCAAGTATTACTAGGTATTACTAGTATCGAACCATTAGAAAACTGACTTGTAGAGAGCACGCTATTATCATTGAAATAACTATTTTGTGAGTTTTGATTGATTACTTTGAAAACAATTATTGGAAAGTTTTAACGGCTATTAATAAATATTTTTTAGTATGTGCTTAAAGGTGTTCTTCGGAAATAATTCAAAAATAATAAATAACTACACTTAAATAACAACTCTTTATAATTCTGCAGGTAAACGTGACTAATAAGTAAGTAAAATTACCATTTCTTGGTCGTTATGTTCTACCCCCCCCCCCAAGACAGATGTGGGTATTATGGACCCACCGTAGTCCATATTACATGGGCTACATGTGTTTTGTTTTTAAATTGTTTCATTCATGTCACATAGCACTTTTTTGTTGAAATAAAAACCGAAGATGCAGTTGGGACAAGAAAGAAAGCAATTAGAGAGAAAAAGATGAATTTAAAAAAATGTTTTAAGTAACAATTTATCATTTGGTTGCCAAAGAGTGCCATGAAATATGATCCAAGGGGGAGAAGAGATGTTGGACGTCCAAGGAAGAGGTGGGCTGATTAGAAATCGGAACAGGCCTGCGGCCTACACCGTGAAGCAGACGACGACGACGATTATCATTTATTCATTAATGAAGTTAATCTAATAACGGTATAATAAGAAGCGGTCATAGCTTTGGCAGTTAAGTGCTTATCCTGATAATGCGAAATGCTCGGATCGAATCCGGGCAGGGTTAAGAACTTGCTTCTAAAATTACAAATAATGTTGTACAAATGCGGCATTGGATTCAGATTGGTAAACAATTTTAAGATTTTTTAATTTTATATTTTATTGGTATTTTCAAATTCATATTTAATTTTATATTTTAATTTTTGATTTTTGCTTTAATTTTAAAGAAATTTTAACAGTGCCAATTGACGTGCTTGTGAGGAGCTTTTGCGTTTGCCATTCCTCTAATTATGCGTAACTTGAAATTATTTATTGTAACTAATGTCAACACACAACTAACAATGTAATTGCTCATGAGGAAGCCCACAATAAGGTTGGGCAAAACGTTGACTTTTTATGCAATTGTTTGTATACCTGGTCCAATATCCTGAAAAATAGTAGTGGTTTATTCTAACCGTCTCTTTTCGGAAGGTAATGGCAAACCACCGAGGTAATCTGCCATGAAAATCCATCTCAAAATGAACATTATTACATATCCCGTGGTTCGGAGCCCACGTTAAATAAGTAGGTCCTCTATGTTATTCCCCTGATTATTCATTTAAACGGATAGTTTTGGTTTTTTGGTATTGGATTCACTTTTTTCAATATTTTTGTAATTTACCATATATTTAATGCCATTTAATACCCACTTTTTGGAAATTCCGTGCTCGCCTGTCTTTAATGCCAGACGGAAGATGTTCCTTTCAAATGTTAATCTCAGAGCTTATACCGATTATTTTCAATAATTTTGGCGTCAACAACTTTTCGTAGTGTGATTTAACAATGTGATATGTCTTTGAGTGATGTAAATTTGATCATTTGACATCAGCTGTTTTGAAGATAGGAAGAGTGCAGGTACAGATTTAAATTTGTGTATGAATTTTGTTTGTCAGTTTTAGCTTTCACTGATACCTTAACCGACAGGATTTAGTGACTTATGAATGCAGTAACGCATACGGAGAATTCAGATTCAGATAAATGTAATCTGTGATTATTTTCTTTATTCTCATTTTTTGTTGTTTTCCCTTTTTTCCCTTCAGGAAACTGCGTGCTGTTTGTTTTGCCTACTACATACATCGCAGGAGCATACTTTCAGTACGTTTACTGTTTTCACTTGTGTTTGTTTTTCTATATTTCCTAAGTTGGAAATCTTCAATTTGAGGTTTAGTTTCAAATTTCTAATTTTATTTTGTGAATCACCCCATCTTTTTGACTGGATTCTTTTGGTGAACGAATAAAACAGCTTCCTTCAGTCTTTCGTTGTTTTATTACGTTTACCTGACACCCTTCAACAACATCATTTTTCCAATTACTTGTTAGTAAACCATCTAAAAGCATTGGAAGAACCCACGAATGCAACCCAACTCTCGGGGCTTGGTATAAAAAATACGGAGGTACGCCTCTTCGTAAAGTCCATCTACGAGCTTAACAGATGCTGGTCTCTGAAACAGCCAAGTTTCAATACAACATTTCATAAAATTGCGTATTATATTTCACTTTCATTTCAAATATCATTAGGTGATTAGTTTGAAAACACCTGTAAAAATGATTGAGAAAGTTTGGACGTTTAGTTTTGAGTGTATGGCATAAAAACAAATAGGGGATTACATATTACCACCTTCATTTCTTCGATAAACTAATAATTTTCTTTAGTTTAATCTTATGAATTACTTATAAATTATAACTTATAATTATAAGTTATAATCGAATAATGGATGAAATCCCGAATATTGACACTAACTTTGCGAACAACTTATGCAAATTTTATTCAGTTCAATTTGCAGTGACGGCGCTAGGATTTTTTAGACGGTGGGCAGACATAGGCATAGAAAATTGTTATGGGATCGAAAAGAGAAATAAAAGGTTTTAACATGTGACATCCGTTTGAATTTGCCTATTTTCGCAGTTCTAAAATAATATTTTGGTAAAAACTTATTTACAAATTATTTAATTTTTCATCTTTGTAATACAATGATACAATTTCCTGTATCTAAAATATTAAAATTACACCAAAAACACTTAATACTTAAAACTAATAGACCTATAAAAATTTTAATGTATTCTGAAACCATAAAAAAAATAGCTACATTGTACCGAAACTAGATTTAAGTTAATTCATAGGAAGCGGCTTTACTAATCTTTGAAGTTTACTTAAATCTCAAAGTAGAAATTTCAAGCATGCTTCGTTCATATTGCCTTTCTTACTTTGCAACAATTTTTGTACTATTTAGAAACACCATTCAATTTGATATTTTTATGATTTTGTTTTTCTCGAAACTTCCTCATACGACCTACACAAAATGAGTTTCACGTGTCCCCATATGGGATAAAAACCGCGAATCCCGCGGGAGGAAGTCAGTCAGTGTCAGCCAGTTGTTGGTCAGTGTTAGTCAGTTGTTGTTAGACTTCAGTTGTTCAAAAGAGCAACAAGACAAATCCGTTTATGTAGTGAAAAGTTTGGGTGTTTAACCTCCTTAATCGCTTATGCGGATCATAAAGGAATCGGTTTAAGTTCGATATTCCCGTGGTTAAATTAGTAAATTTCGTTTATTGATATCAATAATAAATTGATAAATAATAGTGACGGTTTTGAACATTTAAAAACACAACTTTTGAGTAAACGTGATACGCAATTTAAATACAGTTTAGCACTGTCATACAGTGGCAGTTTCGTTTAATTTCGCTAAAGTTTGACATATTATGCAATTACACCAACTTAATTATATGGACCAATCCTATCGATTTACCGGATTTTTGCCAAATAATCAAAAATCATTATAATCTTGTGGAAGAGGATTTAACGTTTTGGAACCATACAAAAATTAAGGGGTACTCGACACTTGGGAATGTTCCTTTGAGTGTCAATTCGTTCAAGGAACGGTTTACGTATTGCCTGTCGTTCAGAAGCTGCTACTGGGAAAACACCGGTCATTTCTACTACAAACCCTGGTTACATCACTCCGTGAGGTCATCAGCGGATTATTTGGGTGGAAACGCCGTAAGTGTTTTATATTTTTATCGTTTTTGTTCAACACCATTTTGACGGTCAAAAACAATAAATTATTGTGTTTAAACCGAAGAGTTGTTTCACGTTTTTTTTTTACTTTAATTATCATCAATTCACAACCAATTTTATTAATATAATGCATAATTAGTTTGTTAATTTAAATTTTAACGTAGTTTTAATATTTTATTTTAATTCAGAGTTTTATTAGAATTATCATCAATTCACAACCAATTTTATTAATTTAATGCACATTTAGTTTGTTAATTTAAATTTTAACGTAGTTTTAATATTTTATTTTAATTCAGAGTTTAAGTTGTTTCAAATCACTGACGTCAGAATTCACCTTCAGTGATAATAAAAGGCCATATTTTTCTTTCTAATATAAGTTTCATATGTGTAATTTTAGGTTTTAATCTTCTCTATTTTATTTTTTTTTTAATATATGTTTATTTGTTTTTTTGTTGTCTTATTTCTGTGTTTAGGTTGTATTATTATTTAGGTTATAGACCGCTGTTCTGTGAGGCCTTAGTGGAGTCCGGTGTAACCAGATTTCATTCGGTTGTAGTAAGTTTTCCCAATTTTTGGCACTTTTACACAGGCAGTGCGTAATTCAAAAACTGGGTGGCGCCTATATCATTTATTTATGCTTTCAAGTAGGTTTGACTCCATCCCCTGAAGTTAAGTTCCGCGACAACCTTAAAATTCAGTTTTTAACCCACCCCACAACTCCCTGAGCTGAGCCGCCGCACCATTTCCTATTACGGGTTGTCTTAACGACGCGGAAGATTGTAATAAACAACGAGGGAGTGACCAACACATTTTTAAACTGATTGACCAACAAATTGTTAACGGATTTATAATATTAAGCCAGTCGATGTTCGTTCTAAAAGGTCTATTGTGGAAATAATTAGGGGCTAATTAGAATAAATGTTATTACTATTATTAATACTTTTAAAAGGTCATACTATTTTATCGAAGTCCGGACTCCGGATTTGGCCGCAATTATGTAAAAACAGATATTTTATTAACATTCGCGAATATCTCGATTTAGGTTAATTTTGGGCAAAATATCAAGTAAGTGAAATTAAAACAAGGTCCATTTATCTATACAAAAGACCTCATATTCTTGTTTATTGCTAGGTTGCAGAATTACAACCTTCAGAGCATGCAGTAGGAGTTTGCAATTTTTTATTTCTTAATTTCATTATTTCCACATTAAAACCTTTTTCAACTGGTTGATAAATGGAATAAACAAATTGTTTCCAGCTAGAATTCTAAAATTAAAATGTTTTTTCAGTGAAGTGAATTAATGTCCTAATCTGTTCATCTACCTGAAGAAATATTAAATAAAATTTTCCCATCAGAATGTCTGAATAGGTTAAACTTCCATTATGTGATCCCTGACGATAGCACTGAAATCTATACGTCAATTCTGGCGATTCCTTTAGCTCTTAAAGGCCGTTATAGAAAGTCGATGATAAAAATGGAAACGTTGACTTCAGTCAAATTTAAAGTTGAACGACATTTAAGACTTAAAGGAAATGGCCAGAATTGACACATAATAGCCTTTCGAATTTACAATTACATTAATAGTTTTAGCAGCTTTCAGGAGAACCGAGTGACCAATAAGATTTTTTTCCCATTCTGCACACTCATAGAGGTATACAAGGTATACCAGGTATACCTCTATCAACTCCCCGAAAATGGGGGATTGATAGAGAGGTATATGCAGAGTATGGAATACCCCTAGAGATACATTTTGGATTCTTAGTTATACCCGGAGTCGAACCAGGGCTCCTTGCGTTATCAGTTGATCGTGCTAACGTTCAGGCCATGACCGTCTTCATGATCTTCAATTATTCCGTCTTCAATTATTTATTTTTGTTTTGATTGTGGAATTGCTGTATTATTTTTATGTTGTATGTTGAAATATTGTAATAGCAGTTTGTTAATAAATATTATTATTATTTTTAAAGCGATAAAAATTCGGATCCTAATGCCGCTAAATAAATTTAGCATTTTGCATCACAATGCAATAATAACGTAAGTCCATAGTATTAAAAATTCCCCGGCAATAATTTTCTGTATTTAATAACAAAGAAGGAGAAGCGAAAGTATTTTTAAGTCAATGATTTTTATCTACTATGCGCTTGTTCGATCCGTCTTTGAAATTGATTTTTACATACGCTAAGGATCATAGGTTATCTAAATTATCACAACATTAGTTGCCGGCAATTTCTAGAAATTCTAAAAATTTGAATTAAAATTATTGCTTATTCTAGTAGTTATTAAAAACATCTTATCAAAATGGTGTTTGCTTCGCTTTATTATCTAACCTTAATTTTAATTTTTTCAATAAGCGGGGTAGATAATTATGACACAAGTACGTTAAAGTTGGTTCATGTTGTAAGTAGAGTACTAATTCACATTAATGGGGTAACAAAGTATATTACGATTTTTATTGTTTAGCTACGGATTATTTAATATATTTATTAATAACTGCATGAGGGATGCTTGTAAAATGTGGACTGTTTGCATATTAATAATGCGCATTGAAAAATTTTGATTAGAAAATAAAATAGCTTTTGCTATATTGAAAATATAGGTAGTAACTAAATTATTTTTCATTTTTTACAGGTCATGAGGCATGGAAATAGAACTGTAACTGGTTCTTTCACTTATCCCAAAGATCCGCATGCTAACGAAACTTATCATCCCTTTGGATTTGCACAATTAACAGAAGTAATAAATAGATAATATTATATGGGTATACAGATTAACCTACAATTTTGTTTGTTAGAAGGGAAAGTTGAAATCTTACAATGTTGGATTATCATTGCGAGAACGTTATGACGGTTTTTTGGGAAACGAGTTTACACCTGAAGAAATGAGTGCGTTTAGTACCAACGTTAATAGAACTAAGCTCTCTCTTGAACTGATGCTGATTGGACTTTATCAATCGAAAAATAAATCAGTAGATTGGAAAAACCATTTAGATTGGCAACCAATTCCATATAGTATTGCGTTAAAATCAGAGCATGTATGTATAGGAACATGTAAAATTATATGGACAAACGACTACTAAATACATTATTATTTTTATCTTAGATTTTAGGATTATCATTTATCGACTGCCCAAGGTATATCAAATTGTACGATGAACTTATAAACTCTTCTATTGGTATTTCGATTCAAGAAGCACATTCATCGTTGTTTGAGTATCTTTCCTTCCACACTGGTTTAAATATAACAGAAAATCGTCAAATTATAATTTTATTTGCAGATTTGCTTTCACAGGTAAATACCAACGGGGTTTCTTTCTTATGGGAAAACCATGTTTAATAAATGGTCCTTTACAGGAAGATTGGGGGTTGAAACTTCCTTCATGGACAAATGCTGTTTGGCCTGAAACTTTAAACAGAGCCGTAGGAATGGAATATCTGTTTATCACACATACAAACCAGTTAAAGCAACTTTCTGGGGGTAGGTAAAAATTTAAATTGGGCGAGACAATTTTAATTTTGGCTTCCTTTTAGGATTCCTATTAAAGAAAATAATAGAAGACACACAAGCTAAGATTATAAACAACTTAAATTCCTATAACAAGAAGAAAATTTTTGTATACTCAGGCCATGATTCTAATTTGGGATACCTTTTAGGAGCATTGAAAATTTCAATTTTACATAATCCACCATATTCTGCGTACTTATTACTTGAAATTCATACTATTGAGAATGTGGACGGAGTTAAGGTTTGCATCAGATTTTAATTTTTAAAGAAATTGCAGTTGAATCGTTTTCAGATTTTTTATCAAGATTATAGGGGCGATTCCTTAAAGCAATTGATAGTGCCTGGATGCGCAAGATTTTGTCCATTTACAAAATTTATTGAATTACTTCAGAACAGTATTCCTAAGAGTATAAATGCCTGTGATATCGATAGTGAAATGTAAAAGGCTGAAGAATTTGTATTTGAGATTTTAGGTAAAAGAAGACTTGAATATTAGTGTGCTTTCTGTAGCAATTTTCAAGTATTGATGTTAGCCATACGATGTTGATAATGAAAATAACGATTTTCAATTGAGAAAACTGTATCTAGTTGAGCTACAAATTTTGTAAAATCCACACGAAGTTATTTGTAAAATGAAATAGTTGACTGTTAGTAGTAAAGCTATGTTATGGCAGAGGTCGCTTTATAACTGATTATTTTACTACGTTTAATTATTATTCTATTTTTTATTATTGATACTCGTCAATTATTGTATAAAAATCTAAAGATTATTTCTTGAAAATTATAACGAAAACTGCAATAGCTGTATGGGTGACGCTTAAGGCTCGGATTTGTACAACTAGGTACCTCATAAAATAAATAAAATTGTTTATAACAATAATCTTAAACAAAACTATTTTTTTTAATTGTAAAATAAAGATAACAAAATTAAGTTTTGGTAAAATGTTTAGATAGAATTTTATTTTATAGCAGTCAAATTCCATATAAATCGTTTCAGGAATTTTTCCAAATTGGCAACAAATTATACGCATTCTTATAGCGCTTCCCCTTCGGAATTTGTTGCTTGAGATTTCTTAAAAAATAAATATTTGTTGTTTTTTTATAGAAAATATGAAGTAGTGTTAAAATAATGTTGTATGGATTCGTCAATACTGAAAATCTATAATACACCTGAAATTGGTATGCTACAGCTTTACCTTGTTAATTGCATTTTTGTGTTCTTCTTCCATTACTTCGTACATCTCCACACGTATTTTTACAACTAATTATTCTGATTTCCTAATAATCAGCTTGATTTCTAACAGGCGAACCCAATTAAATGCATTGTTGGGAATACTTGCGCATATATCTATTAAGATCCTAACACTAATTAATAAGTTTTTCTTCTTCCTCTTACTTTCGGTGTGGGACCTTGTTACGAAAAATTTTCTCTTTTTCGCAACAACGTTGAATTTATTTAATTCAACTAATTTTTATTTAACCATTCGAACGTGCCCTTGGTTTATGTTTGGGAGTGATTTTCGGTGGCAATGTCGTTGCTACTGTGCCTGTTTTGGTCGGCTAACACCTTTTACATCCGACATCGCTTATATCTTTGCCTTCTGACAATGAACTTCTTATTGTTAATTTTAATTGTGTTGTGTTAGCAAAGCTGTTTCCTTGATCTCTCCGGGGTGTTTCTTTCACACGATCCACGACTCTCGCTTCCGCAATAAACGAGCTAGTTTTAAATCGACCACCAGGGCCCCACGCAAATTTAAAGTAGATGGATTATCCTTCTGCGTGGACTTTATCTTTTCCAAACTGCTTCTCATTAGAGCAGTAAGGAAAGATTAAGTTTCACTGGCGCCCTAAGCGTGGGAGCTTCTGTATTTGCTTTTGTTTGCTACTGTTTGCTTCATTTCCATCTGTATTTTTGGTGAATGCCCGGAGATAATTTCAGGAACAGCTTTTGCATTATTTTATTGGCAATTTTGTTTTGTTGTCAATTTTATTATGTTTTTTTGAATGAAACATTTTTGTTTATACCGGCGGAATTATTTTTTTGCAGCCAACTGCGTTTGTTGATCCTTGGTTGCTGTTACGACTGTTGTTGTTTAAGTCGCGCACCGTAATTGGATTGTTTCAACGTATATTATTTTGGTGATTGTGTAAATTCCTTGATGCCGAGTGTTTGAAGGGTTATGAAAAATATTTTTATAATTATTTTATACCTTCGTTTTAAATTGAAAATTTTTATTATTATTTTATTAGTAAAATGTTATGTGTAATTTTTTTACCTTGATATGTGTGTTGTTCGTTGCTATGTGTAGCGAATTTTATTTTTTTTGGTTTTCCACAAGCTACTGGGGGTGAAATCCCTTTAGCTTGCCGTGGATCTACAATACCAAAGGGTGGTTGGTTGGAGTAATTGTTTGTATCCTAATTGGTTCAATAACATCCTGAATCATACATTACATAAGGGTGGTTGGATGGAGTAATTGTTTGTACACATATTGGTTCCATAACAGCTTGAACCATACATTACACTAAGGGTGGAGGCTGGGTAATGTTTGTCACTGTGGGTTCGATAACATCTTGAATCCTACATTACATTACATTCGACATTACATAGTAATGTTTGATCACTACTGGTTTAACAACATCTGAAATCATAACCATTACCTAACGGGAGATTGGGTAATGCATTTTCAATTGGTCTAATTACATCTAAGATCATATTTGCACATAATTAAAACCCGTCATAATTATAGCATAACATCAAGCTATTAATTATTTCATCGGAATTTATTCCAACGGTTTGAGGAAATTTGTTTAAGTCTTGGTAGGACGATCTGTTGGTCAAGTTTCTTGATCAAATTATTAATTATTTTGTCATTTTGACAAACCACTTCCTATGTGTTGAGAACTATGAGTGTCTCATACTGGAAGAGTAGAATTGGTTCGAAGATATTTTTGTTCGACTATTCTCGAATGGGTCCGATGCGAGCCATTCCTTATCGACAGTCTAGATGTTTTTTTCCTAGCTGTTCAGTTTTTTCGGTGCAGGTCCAATGCGGGCTGCCAATTTTGTACTCATTGATTTTTATCTGAGACAAAATCACACACTATATGGTTTTCAGTAGCTATTGTTAGCTCTACCATTTGGTTTTCGCTTCTGCGGATTTACGATGGCGTTTCGTCAATTGTGTACTAAACGATACAAGTATTATTATTATTTTTTTGATCTCAATCTTTTAGAGATTTTGATTTTTTTATTTTTTTATTGAAATATTTAAGCTCATTTTTTGTCTTACCCAAGCTTAATATTTCTTTCCTACCAAGTACTGCTACAAACTACCTCCACACTACAGTAAATAAATAAGTTTTTTTCCGTCAATTTACAGTTCGTTGTCAACTTCGTTTCTCTGATATTTTTTTGATCTTTTTAGATCTTGGCCTCCGGCCAGATCGCTTAGTTCGGGGGTGTGTTACGAAAAATTTTCTCTTTTTCGCAACAACGTTGAATTTATTTAATTCAACTAATTTCATTTAGCGACTAATTTCGTAGCGCCCGGTATATGGAACGAATTTGACGGAGATTAAACTCGCGCATGCAACGATAAGGACTTCTTGGGTTAGCTTTCGAAGCGAGCGGTCGGTTTTGTGTTTTACTGTGAAGTGAATATAATTTTGGTTCCAATTTTGATAAAATATTGGTGGCGATTTTGTGAGGGGTCCCTTTCCGCATCATGAATTGTTTTTGGATGGTTTGCGCTCCAACCCAGTACTATGGGGATTTTTCACATTGATGTTTGCGGAATTGTGGATGTATTCCAGGTCGTTATCTTTTTGTCGGACCACCTTGTCCATATTTTCTGGAAGGATATTTTTTTACTCAGTTCGGTAAGTTCTTTAATTTGAACTGATTGCTTCACAGAGAAATGCATTACACGACTTGGCCAATTTTCCGCCGTACATCTGGTGTCCGATTACGTTTTAATTAACCCTTGGCTGTTTTTATATTTTTTTATGTGATATTTTATTCTATAGGTTTTCATTGTCTTGCATTTGTATTTGAATGTTTGACCGAGATAAATGATACGCCGCAGGTTTAGCATTTCTGCTCGATGAGATATTATATCTTATCACACGTTCGAATACGTGAATTTTAATGCCAATGCTAAACTTTACTTTTTGATAATTATTTTAATTAACAGTAATAATTAATTATGTATTATTAATTGAGTCTTATTTGTGCATTTAAACTTTACTAGGTAACATCAACCGGCGTTGGTCAACTGCAATGACTTTGAAATTCCTAAGCGTTTGACATGGGTTCGAATTTCATATTTGAAATTCTATGTTAAACATTTTTTTTTGTGTTTATTTTGCTTTATGTTTATTTTTTTATGAAAGGCTGCGATGTTCGACCCATATACAGGGTGCGGCATTTCATCGAGATTGCTGTCGTTTGTTTTATCATTGGGAATTCGATATGGTTCCACTTTATCGTGGGATTTTTATTTAACCATTCGAACGTGCCCTTGGTTTATGTTTGGGAGTGATTTTCGGTGGCAATGTCGTTGCTACTGTGCCTGTTTTGGTCGGCTAACACCTTTTACATCCGACATCGCTTATATCTTTGCCTTCTGACAATGAACTTCTTATTGTTAATTTTAATTGTGTTGTGTTAGCAAAGCTGTTTCCTTGATCTCTCCGGGGTGTTTCTTTCACACGATCCACGACTCTCGCTTCCGCAATAAACGAGCTAGTTTTAAATCGACCACCAGGGCCCCACGCAAATTTAAAGTAGATGGATTATCCTTCTGCGTGGACTTTATCTTTTCCAAACTGCTTCTCATTAGAGCAGTAAGGAAAGATTAAGTTTCAACCTATGTTTACTAATTTTTTTAAATTAGTTCTGTGAGCATAATTGGTTTTTACATCTTAGGTAGCTGCTACTAGGCCTTCGATGTGCTTGTACCCTGGTTTTATTGTTATGAAAGCAAATAATTACCACGGAGGAGCCGACGGCTTTACGTACCTTCCGAAGCACGGAGGCGGTCAAAACAATTTTAAGCTGACCCAAAGTCGAACCGGAAAATCATACATTAGCGGTTGATCGCACTATCAGGCCTTACCGTCATCGATATCTCAATTTATGCAAAATAATCAAAGCAATTTTGTGAAATTCATTATATTATTATAATCAAAACTTTCCTTCTGTTACAAAAAAAAATAAGTACGAGCAAGTCGATTCTTATTTGATTTTTTATGTTTCGTAATCAGCATAAGAGGCTTTTCAAATGTTAGAATAACATCACATAATAATATATAAGATGTATAACAAGGAATTTATAAACTTGAAAACCGAAATCCGATGCTTTGTATTATTAAAGCATTTAAGTGGTAAACCCATCTCCCTCCACTCTTAAAACAAAAGAGAAGAAATTTATATTCAATTGAAAAATTTATTACATTTTCTACACAAAAAAGATTATAAAATAAACTCATTCTGGGTGACTTAATTAAAATTACTTTGTTATTAATGTAACATTTCTATTTTAACGAGGGTTGTTACATTTATATTTAACATTTACATAAATAGGTACATGATATTATCACATTTAATAAAAACTGTATTGCTCTAAAAACCGCCCCAACTGAAACTAAGCAGCGATTTTTCAGGGAAAGAATAGCTTAAACGTGTAAAATCTTTCGGATTGGAAATACTATATGCAAAATTTTTCAAAGTAAATTGTTTAACAATCCATATGATTTAAAGGCTTTATGAGAATTGCAGCATTTGTAAACATAATTTAAGATATTATTTAGTATATTGTACTTATAAAGCTATAAACAAAAATTCAAATTCTGAATTCATGAATTTTAAACACCTAGTAATTCATTCTTTTACAATATTTTCTTGGTTCTTTATTACTTTATTTCTTAAACTATAAAAGCCAGATTAAATAAGCAGATATAGTTTTTATAAAGTATAACATAGATCATAGCTTACGGAACGAGATATTTCTCGGAAACTTCTCAATTTCTTCTTCTTGAGGTGCCATATCCGCTTAGCGAACGTTGACTAATAAACTTGGTGGATGCCAAGATGACTACTACTAGGAAAATGTAATTGATGGGGTGGTTTTCCGTTGTCTTTCCCGTAGCCCATAGGTAACGTCACTGGCGGGCGAATAACATTACAAAAACTAAGTTGTTCTGAAATTAAAAAATGAATAATGACACACAATAATTTAATAAAATAGCAATTAGGTGACCGAACTATCCTAATGTTTCTTGACTTAAGTGACCATTCACGGTCAACAGGCTAATTTAGTTTTTAATTGGTAGTATAATACATGGAAGACAATCATGTGATTTTTTGTAGTGTTCAAATGAGGAACTTGGAACTATTCAATAATGAAGATGGCTTGCGTGCGATACTATAAAACTTTCGAATACGCAAATTCTAACATTCATAAATTAGAAAATTATTCAAATTCTTGCGGAAATATGTTTAAAAGATTCTCCTGTACTTATAAATTTCGAAAAACAAAAAAAAACAAATTCGAAATCAAAAGCCATGTGTCTTTAGTGAAAAACGCATCGAAATATTGATCGTGGCCAAATAATGTTAAAATAAAACATCTTGTACAATTTTTAATAAAAATACAGTTTTACTTATAAACTTCTTTATTAATTTGGTGACCAGTTTCGCTTAGAGCATCGTCAGACCAAACGTGTCAAATGATATAAGATCTTTTTCATGAATAAAATTGTATCTTGGTGCTTTGTGTCTTAGTTTGTTTTTACCATTTACAATTTTATTCATGAAAAAGATTTTATATCATTTGACATGGTTGGTCTGATGATGCTTTAAGCGAAACCTGTCACCAAATTAATAAAGAAGTTTACAAGTAAAAACGTATTTTTATTAAAAATTGTACAATCAAAATAACTTAACAACGTAATATATGAAAAACATTGTAGATAACAGTTTTCTATTTAAAATGAGTACCTAAGGAACAGTTTATGATTAAAATTTGCTACTCTGGGGCAAAAATACTGAATGTTGTACATAATTTTGTAATCCAAGCAGCTTATATTTTTAACTTGCAAAAAAATTCGGGCAACCGAAATTTGGCAGGCATGTGTATTTGAGCGTACGAATGCGGGCAGCGAAAATCCCTTAAAATCTATGCCTAAAGTCGGCATTTCCTCTGATTGAAGATTTTCAGGATTTTAAGTTGCAGGAACACTGTTTCTGCAACGTGGTTTTTCATTAATAACTTGCCTAATTTCATGTTTACCAAAATATATCATCAGACCAAATTTTTTTTATGTCCATTTCTTTTTTTTTTATATGAGTCTTTTATCTAGGTGTAGTCCCAAATATTTTACTTCTTTCTTTTGAGGTATCGCTACATCGTTGATAACTATAAACTGGTGGATATTCTGTACCATTTAAAGTAAATGAAACGTGGTTTGATTTGGCCTCATTTACTTTTACTCTCCATTTAGATAACCAATTCTGCAGTTCTGATAAAGTGTATTTGCAGTTGTTAGGAAGCGCGTTGTGCATTGCTGTGTCTTGCTAATATGCCCGTATCATCTGCAAATGTAAACAATTCTGTAAACGGTGTGGTGGGTAATTCTGCAATATACAGTAAGTACAGTATTTGCCCAAGTAAACTTCCTTGTGGAACTCCTGATAATATGCAGTAAATTCCGGATAAATCTTCATCTTGTTGAACTTGCAAACTTCGGATCTCCAAATAAGATTTCAGAATTAGATAGTAATAGCATAATAAAGCGTGTTTTATTTTAAAGAGAACCCCTTTGTGCCATACTTTATTAAGGGCCTGTTTTATGTCTAGGAAAAATGCCGAGAAAAATTCTTTCCCTCCTAGAGTTCTATAAATTGTGTCTACTATTGTATGGCATTGCTGTATAGTTGAATGTTGTTGTCTAAATCCAAATTGGTGAGTTCGTATCAGGAGGTTGTCATCGTTTAATCGTTTTAGAATAAAAGCTTATTGAACGATAGGATGAGGCATCCATGGGGGATTAGGTACTATTCGGCGCAGCCGATTCGACGCGACTATTTCGGCGCGACTTATTCGGCGCGAGCGATTCGATGCAAGATTATTCGGCGCGAGTCCGATTCGGCGCATGACTATTCGGCGCACGTCTTTTTCGGCGCTATACCACTTTCGGCGCAAGCCGTTCCGGCGCTAAGCCGTTTCGGCGCAAAGGCCCAAGTCATTTCGATGCAAATATTTTTGGCGAAAAGCTTATTTATCCATTCCATTCCGAATATTTTTACTTTGTTCCACTGCGAAATCTTCACGTTCAAAAACTAACACTAACCTAACAGCAGATCCACCACTTCGCGGAAGATCCACCTCTTTGCGGAAGATTTAACTTTACGTGAAGATTTAACTTTACGTGAAGATTTATTTGTTTTAATTGGTTTTCTAAAGAAATATCAAAAACTAACACTAACCTAACGGCAGATCCACCTCTTCGCGGAAGATCCACCTCTTCGCGGAAGATCCACCTCTTTGCGGAAGATTTAACTTAATGCGGAGATTTATTAATATCAATAACAGATCTAGCACCAAATCTGCTCTGAAGAAACCTCACACCGAATAAGCCTCACGCCGAATGATCCTCGCGCCGGATGAGCGTCGCGCCGAATGAGCGTCGCCCCGAATGAGCTTTGCGCCGAATGAGCTTCGCACCGAATAAACCGGCGCCAAAACAGATGTCGCCGAAAGGGCTTCGCGCCGAAAGGGATTGCGCCGAACAGGGTTGGCGTCGAAACGGCTGCGCCGAAAAAGTCGCGCCGATTCGGCTGCGCCGAAAAGTCCTATTCCCTCCATGGGGGGTTTGCTAGTTTAAAAATATATAATTTTGGCAAATTTTAATTGTAATGGTCAATGTATTAATCTTAGGATAGAGTTGAACAAGATTGTCAAAAATTTTATACCTTCCTTCTTAGGTAATTCGGAGAGTACTTCACCCATTTTTAAATCATCACCAGGAGCCTTCACCTTCTTAATCGTCTTATCTCTTGCCGGACTTCGGTTTTATTGATTTTGTTTATTGGTAACGACATCTTCAGAGGGGCATCTAGGTATTGTTATATATCTTCATCTGGTTCGTCAGAATAGGGTTGGAAGACCTCCATGAAATGTTGTGCAAACAGTTCAGCCTTTTCTACATTTGATCTTGCCCAATAATTATTGGAGTTTCGAAGAGGTGGGGTGGTCATTTATGGCCTTTTGAACCTTTTTGTAGCATTCCGAAGAGAATTTTATTTAACCAATACGCTAGTTGCGTAGCTCAAGTGGCGCTGCCCTGGTGGCCAAATTTATCGTAACTGGGATGGTGAGCGCAAACGGTTTTAAATACAAGTATTAGTTTAATTACGAATTAAACATTAAGAATTAGAATTAAGAAGTAAATTTGAATTTAAATAATATTCTATATGCCCTATATAACTTAATAGCATTATGGTTGCTAGTTCTGACGGTTTTATGTGATTTAAAAATTGACATAAGTAGTAGATTCACATAGAAAAGTTGATTTAAAAATGAGTGCAAAAAGGTATTGTTGTGTAGTTGGATGCAATAAATCAGAGAATAAGAATCCTGATTTAACATTTTATCGCTTTCCTGGAAGACCTTACCAGATTAATTCTGTGTTGATTGCGAAAAAGTGCTTAAGTCAATATTTGTCAAACTGAGATAATGGCGAAAACAACTTATGGGCAAAATTGAATTTGGTTTACTGAGGAACCTTTTTTAGGGATATAATTTTGTTTTGCAAGTTTATTATTAAATGTAATGTTATTACAGGCATATAACTAAATAATTATTGAGAAAAACTGAAAATTACACCAATTAAATTGATTACTTTCGACTTAGGCGAAAGGTATTCTATTAAATAACTGCCTTAATATGTACGTTATGACTTAGGCAATTATACCAAAAGAAAGAGCAAGGTTTTCTCTATCTGAATAAGTCAAAACCCCAATTTTGCAAAAACATGACTTAAGCACTTTTTCGCAATCAACACAGAATTTGTATTGTAATTATATTTACTTGCCTTTTGATAACGATTTACCACGAAAAAAATCAATAATGTTTATATTTTGATAACCACATTGAATAGTAACTGGACTGAATTCATAATGTGAAAAGCGAATTATTTCAACTAAACACTTGGGTTTATACGCTAGTTGCAACTTGTAAATTTTGATAACAAAACATTGTTTATTTTATTTTATATAGTAAAATTCATCTTGGTTATGTACCAACATAAACTTAAAGGATCGACTAGTACAGTTTATAATAATTATTACATAATAAAATATTTTAAATTAATAAAAATAATTAATATTTTTGCTAATATTACCATATAAACATGAACATTCGGCCATCCCAGTTTTGACAAAATTTATCCACGAGACGGCGCTTCGTACGCTTTTGGGAGCTACGCAACTAGCGTATAGGTTACTTAGATAATGATTAAAAGTTTCATTGTTTGCTTCGTTAATTATTCTTTTCGATTGAATTCAGTTTTATCATGCGGAATTTTGCTCAGTGCCATCTAGCTCTGGCTCTTCGTTTTTCTTTTAATAGTTGTCGTATTTGTATGGGTATGTTATCTTCATTGTCGGGTTTTTATTCTCGCATGCGAGTCGATTTCCAACTAGCATCGTATAACAGGAATTAAGTTTTATATCGAGAATATTAGTAAGACGTAAGAAAATTTTGAAAAATATATTTTCTAGAGAATTTTGCGCTATTTAATTTTGATCTGATGAGAATTGAGATGAGAATTGAGAGAAGAATTGCATTTCCCAAGTAAAATCCCAAGTAAAAAAATAGGAAAAGGACCTGATTTTACGAGTTCATTAGAACACTCAAATACATTTTATGGCTGCAAAATTTCAGTTTTCCAGTCAGTCAATCAAAACTTCCTTGCCTGGATTTGTAAGAAAATTGGAAGAAATACACTTTGTGGAGAATTTTATGCTAACAAATTTTAATATATGATAATAAATTTTCGTACACATAAAATTCGGGGAGTCTTAGTCGAAAATTATGTTGGACAAATCATAATCCCCAATTGGGGGAGAAGCTGTAGCCTTCACTTTTAGTTAATACGGTAAGTTGGGCTACAGAATTTGTAATGCGGTTGCTTATCGGGAAAAGATTAGATATATTATGTAGGTAGATCGGTACTAGATAGGGCATATACATCTTACCTTTTATTTAGTAACGCCCTATATATGGTACTCGTATTCAATTTTAATACCATGAGGTAGATAACGATATAAAATTTGAGACGGTGGATAACGACTTTTGTACAAGTTGACAACGGGCATTTTTGCGATTTTTCAAGTTCCGTAAAATTACGTATTCGACTCCCATTTATTTAGAATTTTTGGATATATAAATTCTTTACCATTTTCTGGGATTGTTGGGAAGCTGAAATATATTTTTTTTACCAGTCGTTTTATGGTATTGTTCGAAATGACCGTAAATTATCTGCCACCGGCAGGGTTAAGACGAAATTTTTGGTGCAAGATTATTTGTAGAGAAGTTCGCCGTAATTTATTTGGAAAACACCAAATTTGTGCCATTCCAAAGTTGTCACGATAATCGTATTAGTGCAGGGCCAATAGTTCGGATTTGACATCGTACTTTCAAACGGAGTTACTCCATTTACCTTTTTTTACGAAATCACCTGTCATCAATCTACCGATCATAAACAACTGTCAACCAGCTTCTGTTGAGACTTAATGGGCGATAAGCAGTTACAATTTTAGCCTTAAGGGTCATTCACATCCACGTAACGTACGTTCCGGACATAGAATACGTAACGTAAGGAAAGTTGAAATGCATTGTTTCAAATGGCACTATTCACATTCGAAAAAACATGGGAGACATAACGTAACGTAACAAAAAGTTCGTTCAACTTCAACTTGTACGTTATGTTTTTTATGTTTGACCAATGGAGATGCTTACATTTTATTAGGCAACACCCCTTTTACTGTATTTTCAATTTTAAGGTTAAGTCACAAAAATTAATGCTGTCAAACTGTCAACCGATAGCCAATGCAAATACAGGTGCCCGTGCTTTTCGTTTCTATGGAAACATAGTAAAAACATAGTAAACTAAGTGGATGTGAATGGCAAATAAAAAACTACGTTTTCTACGTTACGTATTCTATGTCCAGAACGTACGTTACGTGGATGTGAATGACGCTTTATCGGATACATTGATTTTGCCACAGGGGCGTACCCAAAGCAGTGCCGTACCACCGAGTTTTGGGGTAAGCATTTACCATTATCGTTTTTTTTCTGGAATCATTGTTCCGTGTTGTGTTGACAACGCATATAACGTCACGTGCGTACCAGAGCGGGGAGAAAATTTATTTTATACCAACCTAAATAAATTGAATGTTTGATTTATTAAAGGCGTAAGCCTTTGTACTTACTATTTGTGCAAATGGCATCAGATCTGACGCCGGAATATTAATTATCAGCTGCGACTGGGCAAACTGTTTTTTTATTGACGTGTATGTTTGTCTATTTGTAAATAATTTTTACTTATAATATATTAAGTGCATTTTTGATTATCGGTAACAATTTGACTACGTTGCTATGAAAACTTTGTCAAGTAAATGTCCGAATGCGAAGCATGAGGACATTTACTAATGACAACAAAGTTTGAATATAGCAAAGTAGTCAAATTAGACGATAATCTATAGCTGTATTCTTTTTACCTATTTTAAGTGAGATTGTACTGAGATACTCAGTTAACTCAGTTAAAAGGGTGTTCTTTTTACCGTTTTGACGAATGTACCGTGCCGTGCCGAATTGAGTTTTAACTGAGAAAATTACCTGCTACCCTAACCCAAGTGATCTTGCTATTTCGAAGTGTTACAACTGAGACAAAGTAGGAAATAGCTCGGATTATTTTATTTTACTTATTTATTTTATGTTATTTAATGTTAATTGCCGGTTTCAATAAGTTTCTATTTCATCTTTTTGGAGATTATGTAATTTGTAAAACAATTTGGTTGGTAGGTAAATTATTATATCATGGGTTGGTATTGTACATATTTTTGTTGTTCTTTTCACCTTATGCTTTTCTCACTTTGACTCAGTTAATCTCTGATCGGCTCAGCTCACTTCGTCTCAGTTGCGTAACTGAGATGGAAATAAAACGGGTAAAAAGAATACGCCTAATAATGCACGTAATAAATTCGGTAAGACTATTGCACGCATTAGAATTTGGAGGTTAAATATAATTGAAGTAGTGTTTCTATGGTTATTATGTAGCAGATTTGACAATTTAAAGCATAACCTTGTATGTCAGCTGCGTGCGTAATCGCGATAGTACATGAGGATTAAAAATATTAACACGTACGATAAAACAACTAGCTGGCGATCGAAAATCGAATCAAAACTATCGATTTTATTAACTCGAACACAAAATGTCGACCGTCTAGTTCGCTCGTCTCCACCTAATTAAAAATGCTCTATTGCGCATGAGATAATTTTCTGTCATATCAAGTTCTTTGTAAGGACTGTATAAAGGTGGCGCTAGATGTATTGAAAAAATTTAAATAAATTTAAATTAGTTGCAAAAGGAGAAAAATTTTCGTAACACACCCCCCAACTAAGCGATCTGGCCGGAGGCCAAGATCTAAAAAAGATAAAAAATATCAACTAAACGAAGTGAAGTTTACAACGAACTGTTAATTGACAGAAGAACTTAGCATACTGTAGTGAGGAGGCAATTTGTAGCAGTACATGGTAGGAAAGAAATATTAAGCTTGACTAATAAAAAAATGAGCTTAAAATATTTCAAAAAAATAAAAAACTCATCAAAAATCTCTTAAGGATTAAGACAAAAAAATTATAATTGTATGGTTTTTCACCCAAGTGACGAAACGCCACCGTAAATCCGCAGAAGCGAGAACCAAATGGTGGAGTTAATAATAACTACTAGAACCATATAAACGATTTTGCCTCAATAAAAAAATCATTGAGTACAAAATGTACAGCTCACATTGGACCTGTGGACCTGAGAATTAAAAATTGGGACATCAAGATCAATGCGTCTTGTCTAAATTAAGATGAGGGTGGCAAGAAGTACCCGTCTTAATTTAGGCGAATTGAGAAACACTAGAGTTGTAAGTTCTAGTGAGACTCTAAATCCCCATCGCGAATTTGGGGTCGAATTTGATGTCAATCGTTTGTGCTTCGTTTGTGCTTGTTTGTGCTTCTATTATTTTCGTTTGTGCCAACACCGTTCGCGAAATATCTTAAAAATAAGTTTGAGGGTTGGCGAAATGCTAGCCCCCCCCCCCCCAACGCGAATTTGGGGTCGAATTTGGTATCAATCGTTTGTGCTTCGTTTGTGCTCGTTTGTGCTTCTATTATTTTCGTTTGTGCCAATACCGTTCGCGAAATATCTTAAAAATAAGTTTGGGGGTTGGCGAAATGCCAGCCCACCCCCATCGCAAATTTGGGGTCGAATTTGGTATCAATCGTTTGTGCTTCGTTTGTGCTCGTTTGTGCTCCTATTATTTTCGTTTGTGCCAACACCGTTCGCGAAATATCTTAAAAATAAGTTTGGGGGTTGGCGAAATGCTAGCCCCCCCCATCGCGAATTTGGGGTCGAGTTTGGTATCAATCGTTTGTGCTTCGTTTGTGCTCGTTTGTGCTCCTATTATTTTCGTTTGTGCCAACACCGTTCGCGAAATATCTTAAAAATAAGTTTGGGGGTTGGCGAAATGCTAGCCCCCCCCCCCCCCATCGCGAATTTGGGGTCGAATTTGGTATCAATCGTTTGTGCTTCGTTTGTGCTCGTTTGTGCTTCTATTATTTTCGTTTCTGCCAACACCGTTCGCGAAATATCTTAAAAATAAGTTTGGGGGTTGGCGAAATGCTAGCCCCCCCCATCGCGAATTTGGGGTCGAATTTGGTATCAATCGTTTGTGCTTCGTTTGTGCTCGTTTGTGCTTCTATTATTTTCGTTTGTGCCAACACCGTTCGCGAAATATCTTAAAAATAAGTTTGGGGGTTGGCGAAATGCTAGCCCCCCCCATCGCGAATTTGGGGTCGAATTTGGTATCAATCGTTTGTGCTTCGTTTGTGCTCGTTTGTGCTTCTATTATTTTCGTTTTGTGCCAACACCGTTCGCGAAATATCTTAAAAATAAGTTTGGGGGTTGGCGAAATGCTAGCCCCCCCCATCGCGAATTTGGGGTCGAATTTGGTATCAATCGTTTGTGCTTCGTTTGTGCTCGTTTGTGCTCCTATTATTTTCGTTTGTGCCAACACCGTTCGCGAAATATCTTAAAAATAAGTTTGGGGGTTGGCGAAATGCTAGCCCCCCCCATCGCGAATTTGGGGTCGAATTTGGTATCAATCGTTTGGCGCTTCGTTTGTGCTCGTTTGTGCTCCTATTATTTTCGTTTGTGCCAACACCGTTCGCGAAATATCTTAAAAATAAGTTTGGGTAAAAATAAGTATCTTAAAATAAGTAAATTCAATTATCCTTTGATAATTATGGTTGGATAATCCAATAATATTATTACGGTTGGTAAGAAATACGATTATTTTACTATAATAATATATTCTTTAACTATATTAGTAAAATAAAAATAATAAATTTAACGATTACCGACAAGATTATAATAATGCCTCGCAAAGCAAACGTCAACGTGTAAAATCTACTAGATGTTCTTCATAAACATAAATCTTAAATTCGGGATCCAAATAACAAAATTATTATTGGATTATCCAATCATGTCCCTATGATAATTGGATTATCTAATCATAATTATCAAAGGATAATTGAATTTTTCTATGATAATTATAATCTTTTGATTATCCTTTGATAATTAACTTTTGAGTATGATCATTTTAAATAAAAATAAATTTACGAAAAACTGTTACAATGCACTTTATTTCTTCCTAAGTTAATGATTGTTGTAACGATTGTTGCTCGGAGGTTTATAAAATTTTAAAAGTCTATATTTCGCGAACGGTGTTGGCATAAACGAAAATAATAGAAGCACAAACGAGCACAAACGAAGCACAAACGATTGATACCAAATTCGACCCCAAATTCGCGATGGGGGGGGGCTAGCATTTCGCCAACCCCAAAACTTATTTTTAAGATATTTCGCGAACGGTGTTGGCACAAACGAAAATAATAGAAGCACAAACGAGCACAAACGAAGCACAAACGATTGATACCAAATTCGACCCCAAATTCGCGATGGGGGGGCTAGCATTTCGCCAACCCCAAAACTTATTTTTCAGATATTTCGCGAACGGTGTTGGCACAAACGAAAATAATAGAAGCACAAGCGAGCACAAACGAAGCACAAACGATTGATACCAAATTCGACCCCAAATTCGCGATGGGGGGGGGGGCTAGCATTTCGCCAACCCCCAAACTTATTTTTAAGATATTTCGCGAACGGTGTTGGCACAAACGAAAATAATAGGAGCACAAACGAGCACAAACGAAGCATAAACGATTGATACCAAATTCGACCCCATGTAATGTTTGGGGTCTATAAGAATTAAGGGACGTTCTTTAAGGTCACTTTGGGTCACTTTATATTTATAATTAATAACTCATTTGCAGTACTATCTACATTTTATATTTAACTCCTTTATACATTATATACACTTTATTACTTATGCTAAGAATCACTCTACACTCGAAGACAGTTCGATCACAACTCTCCCATACATACATCAATACATCCGTTCGTCGTTCATACCAATCAACTTGCTTACTCGCTAAATAATATAATATGCTTATTAATAAATTGTTCTTAGCTAAAGGTGGATACACACCACACCAAATTCGCGATGGGGGGGGCCAACATTTCGCCAACCCCCAAACTTATTTTTAAGATATTTCGCGAACGGTGTTGGCACAAACGAAAATAATAGAAGCACAAACGAGCACAAACGAAGCACAAACGATTGATACCAAATTCGACCCCAAATTCGCGATGGGGGGGGGCTAGCATTTCGCCAACCCCCAAACTTATTTTTAAGATATTTCGCGAACGGTGTTGGCACAAACGAAAATAATAGGAGCACAAACGAGCACAAACGAAGCACAAACGATTGATACCAAACTCGACCCCAAATTCGCGATGGGGGGGGCTAGCATTTCGCCAACCCCCAAACTTATTTTTAAGATATTTCGCGAACGGTGTTGGCACAAACGAAAATAATAGGAGCACAAACGAGCACAAACGAAGCACAAACGATTGATACCAAATTCGACCCCAAATTTGCGATGGGGGGGGGGCTAGCATTTCGCCAACCCCCAAACTTATTTTTAAGATATTTCGCGAACGGTGTTGGCACAAACGAAAATAATAGAAGCACAAACGAGCACAAACGAAGCACAAACGATTGATACCAAATTCTACCCCAAATTCGCGTTGGGGGGGGGCTAGCATTTCGCCAACCCCCAAACTTATTTTTAAGATATTTCGCGAACGGTGTTGGCACAAACGAAAATAATAGAAGCACAAACGACCACTAACGAAGCACAAACGATTGACACCAAATTCGACCCCAAATTCGCGATGGGGGGTGCAAGCATTTCCCCAGCCCGGGCAAATTATTTACTAACTCAATTATTTAGAAAATATCCTTCTTTCACAGAAATCAGAAAATGCTCTTCTTGCGATTTCGAAAACAGTCGACCCGGGGAAACAATAGTGGCTAATCTACCTATGGATAATCTTCAACTTTTACAACAAGTCATGTTAAGGTATTTCGAAGATCCAGCAAAATGTGGTTCTGCGGTAATCCGTCTATAGCGCGAAGTTTCACAATAGGTTCTCATTTTTTTTATAGAAACTGTAACCAGTTCTATACCGCATGAATCCCAATTTTCAACAGCTCTTTCAAATGTTCCCTGAATTTTAAATATTCTAGAAAAACAATTTCATTTGAAAGGAATTATTAGTTTTCTCCCACCTTAAAGAAGAAATTTGTTATCCTTAGGACATTATATAGCTTATTGCTGGCGATCCCATCTAGGTCTTTTGGAAAAATACGACGACCTTTTAAAAATGAATCGCAAATCCAACATACGGTCTAATACAAATGTAAAGTACATTATAGTAATTTTTAAATTTGTTTGTAGATGAAAATCATAATTTATAATAAAAATATTTTACGAAAACTGTTACAATGTACTTTATTTCTTCCTAAGTTAATGTTTGTTGTAACGATTGTTGCTCGGAGGTTTATAAAATTTTAAAAGTCTATATTTCGCGAACGGTGTTGGCACAAACGAAAATAATAGAAGCACAAACGAGCACAAACGAAGCACAAACGATTGGCACCAAATTCGACCCCAAATTCGCGATGGGGGGGGCTAGCATTTCGCCAGCCCCCCCAACTTATTTTTAAGATATTTCGCGAACGGTGTTGGCATAAACGAAAATAATAGAAGCACAAACGAGCACAAACGAAGCACAAACGATTGACACCAAATTCGACCCCAAATTCGCGATGGGGGGGGCTAGCATTTCGCCAGCCCCCCAAACTTATTTTTAAGATATTTCGCGAACGGTGTTGGCACAAACGAAAATAATAGAAGCACAAACAAGCACAAACGAAGCACAAACGATGGACATCAAATTCGACCCCAAATTCGCGATGGGGGGGCTGGCGAAATGGACCTTTTTAAATACCCTATTTATATAAAAACTTAATGCTAAATATCACATTCCATTTCTATAGTATTTTAAATGTAAAGGTAATGACCTGCTGAATTGGTATAAATTTTCCATTATAATAATTTAAATGTATTAATTAAGTTAATTGAATTGATGACTAATTGTTTTGAATGTTGATATGATTACAATGCGGAAATGAATTATATTTTACTTGACCTACTGAAAAGTGTTAGAATGCATTTTAGCTTTATTTACACTTTTCTACGTAGGTATTTACAATTTTGCATATTTGCTTAAATTACTTATATACAGGATGGTTCTAAACTACACACAAAAAACCCTGTTTAATTTTTAAATTAAACATATTGCCGCTTCCAAAATAATGGCGTCTGGGATGTGTTGTGTGTCTTTCGGATTTCTTTGATGTATGATGTTGTTTGTGGAACTGCAATTATCCTTTGAAGTGCTTAAGACGTTCCATTGGTGTTGTTTATGTATTTTTAGGCTATTTTTAGATATGCCCGTTTAATCGATGTCTTCTCTTTTTCCAGCTTCTTTTATCCCAGCTTTTTTTCCATCGTCGTACCATCTCTCTGACGTCTAGGTTGCCTTGAATGTTGATCTTCTTGGTTAGTGATGTGTCTAATCTTTTCCCTGACTGATTTACTATTCACTTTTGTTTCCTTGAAAAGGAAACCAACCGACTAATTAAAACCCTGTTTAATTTTAGATTAAACACGTCTAGATAATCAACCAGGGAATGGGTCACATAGGATCCATTCGAGAATAGTCGAACAAAAAAACTTCCCCGAACTAATTCTACTTTTCCAGTATGAGACACTCAGAGTTCTCAACACATAGGAATTTGTATTTGGTAATAACAATTTATCAATACACAATTTATAACAATAACAATATAATAAGGTATAAATATAATATAAATATAAAATATATATAAAAAAATATAAAATATAATAATAACAATAACAATTTATCTTTCTTATATCGCATCTGGGTAAGTTATATCTTCTTATAAAAAATTTCAAACGTGTTATCTACAGGATTTCACTCATTCTTCTATAATTAAGAATTTTGGACTTTTGAAATTTGCTGTAGAGTTGGTAATTCTAGTAAACTGTGCTTTCTTAAACTGTGAATTATTTAATTACATCGAAATGAGCCGCTTTTAGAAAATCTAACCACATTACATGGCAAAGGACATCCTAGAGATCGTATTTAGTACGTAAAAAAACACTACTATATTTTTTGTCGGTACCCCATTCGCATTGTGAAAGTTCTGGGCTTGAATCGTGAATTTCATGGAACTTTTTCAATTGACCCTGGTATGTTAAGTCTGGCTAAATGACGTCAAAGTCAAAGGAGAAAAAAATCATTATCGTGTCGATGCACTCAAGATTAATACGCTTTTATGCGACAGGTCAAATGCATAATCTATTCATCCATTTTTGCTCAGCCGGGAGATCAAAAAGTAAAACCCATAAGTATATGTACTATTTATATCAGGATAAGTTTATTTATTGTGTATTCTTAATAAAAGACTAAAAAGGAATAATTTATTTTAAGAGTGTATAAATTGACTAATTTTATTTATGATAGATTTCAGTGCTAGAGAAAGGTTATGTACTTAAACAGCTTATATTACATATTTTATCTCTGAAAGTGATTGCAATAAATTTCAATTTAATTTTTTATCACTGAATTATGATATATTAATATATTATCACATACAGTTGTGTCATTTAACTTTAGGTCATGGTAAAAACCACTTCTACCTTTTACCTCCTCATTCATATTTTAGTATAATAAATTATTAAAATTTTAAAATCCGTCTTCATTATTTACGGCGCTATATAATTTCAACATGATCGAAATTTATAAAATAGGAAAATACTGCCACTGATTTAACATGCGATAGGTTTAACTTAAGCTGTACTCCATAACTCTGAATTACTGCTGAATTACAGTCTTGGTGCAGTTACTATGTGCATTAATATAACACTACTAAAATTTGAAATTTAAAAAATCTACTGTTTGCATATTTATGAGGTTCACATACAAACTTACATTAACAGTTCACATGAATGTAATATATTTCTTATTTATATAATAATTCTGTTTTAATAAACAGAAATATTTATACATTTTTAAACAAATTTATCAAAACATGATTAATATTATACGCTCATAATTTTTTTGTATTTCTGTTTCAGTATCTCACGTTGGCATAAGTAACAGCAAGGCTAATGAAAATTAGTACAGCTTTAGTTTAAATTTATAAATACCGACCTGTGAACTTAACCTTATCTAATTTATTGTACAAATCATCCACGTTTATTTAAGATTAAATTTATTTTAAAATAACAATGTTAAATTTACTTCAAACCTATCAGTAGTTACCGGCGACCACATTTTGTTCCCTCAAAATGACACAAAACTTAATTTTGTTGGACAAGCAGAAAGCTTTATATGGAACCTTGAAAGGTGAGTTTCTCAAATATACTTTACAATAGAAAATATTAATTTTAAAATTATTTTAGTTGAAGAAGAAGAGAAAAAAGGACCATCAGCAGATCTGCTCCAAGCGACCATAGGAGACTATGGACTATGGCAATACAAAATAGCTATTTTGATGTCACTTTTGAGGTTACCTGTGAGTTGGTTCGAGCTAGGTATCGTTTTTTTGGCACCACCCACACAATTTTGGTGTAATTTTCCTCCACACGAAGCTAATTCTACTGATGAGGAATTTTACAGCAATGTAAGTATATTTTTTATGACTTTGAATACGAAAGTTGTTATATTTAGAAAATGATAAACTAATCTAGTTAACGACAGTGGTAGTAATGAATAATTTTATCAGAAATTTATTATTATTATAAAAAAATTACGACATAATTACATTCTTAAAAATATTCCAAAATGAGAATAATAAAAAATAATATGGAATGTCGTATTGAACGGACGTGAATTAACAATTTTTAAAGGTTAATGTAAACAATGATTATACATAATTATTACTTATATGAACGCACACATTCATTTACTTTTAGGGTGTTAGGAAAACTTGGAACTTAAATTAATTTTTAAAGAACATTAACTTCATACAAGGCAAATCCCCCAAAAATTGTTTATTTTATATAGCACATACATATATATGCATAAATTACAAAGTTTTATGTAAACTAGTTAAATACCCAAATCAAAAACTCAAATGTGACGGTTCTAGCAGGATAGGCAACAACTCGTTAATTAGATAACTTATTCCGAAACAAACGTAAATTGTGACATTTTTATTCGTAGGTACTCTGTAAATTTAATTAACTAATGAAATAATTATTCCAACAGAAATTTTTCTATTTTTCATAATTTGCAAAACCGCTAGAATCGCTGACATGTTACGTTCACAACTTTAGGGTGGTTTTTCACAGTTAAAAATAAAGAAAATCAATGAAGTAAAAGAATAAATAGAAACATTTTTCTTCTGAAAAAACGATCTAGCAGAGAAAGTTAAGCAATATTTTTAGATAGCATTTTATTGAATACAAGCGAAAGAAAATTTATATAACAGGTTATGCATTATGTACCTACTATGTTATATCCCAGTGGACGCAGAGTTATCACTGTGATATCACTGTGACATGGATTTGTGACGCAGTGATATCACCCTAGCATCACCAGTATGGATTAATGTCAGCCTCACCGATATCACAGTGATATCACAGTGTAGTATCACAGTGATTTCACTGTTATATCACTGTTAAATCACAGTGATATCCTTGCGACACATATTTGTGATGTCACCGTAGCATCACCAGTATGCATCAATGTCCGCCTTAGCGATATCACTGTGACACGCATTCACACGCCTCAGTGATATTGAGATGCTTTAGTGACGCTATTGTGATACGTATGTGAGACTCGGGTGATATTCGGGCGACTTTTTGTGACGGTCATGTGATAGCAATACAACGCTTTTGTGATTGTTCATGTGATACGCATGTGACTCTCTGGTGATATTTGGGCGACTTTTTGTGACGGTCGTGTGATAGCAATTCAACGTGTTTGTGATACTGTTGCGACTTTTTTAATCATAACAAAAAGTGGCAGAAGTATCGCAAACACGTTGTATTGCTATCACACGACCGACATATTATTTCAAGGATTACACTGATTTTGGGCAATAATTAGGAGAAAGGTTAAATTTATGACAAGTATGTTATGATTAATCTAATAAATCTTTATTAACTGCAAAAATTTATAAATGTTGCACATTTTGTACTTCATCGGTATTTTTATTTTTGACACTTCGAGATTCAGCTCTGATTCCTTTGAAGCGCGTACCGAAACCATTTAGCTGTTTCTTTTTCCAACTCATCGTCAGTAATTGGAAATCTGCTTTTCACCGAATCTGTAATAAAATAAAATTTTAATTATTCCACTTGTTGCCTCACTAGTCACTAATAATCATAGTTTATAAATATTACTCACCAAAAATAGTTTGTTGATGTGCTTTCTCCGTGGCTTGGTATCGTTCTAAACGTGCAGTTGCTCTTGCACTGACGTTACTTGTAATTTAATGTCCGCAAGCGCTTTATAAATTAATTTTAAATGTTCTAAAATATTAAGAGGTTAAAAATGTCTAATTTCTTTTAATTCACAAATATAATATTACCTTCCATAGATATTCCCTGCACCGGGGATGTGATTTGGCCTTCGGTTTGTTCTACCACGATGGCAAGATTTCTGCAGGTTTCTGCAAAAAATAATGTTGAATATTATCAATGTAAAACTTTTTAAAACACTTTATATTTACCATTGATGCAACTATTTTCATCATTACTGCATTCAGCATTCTTGCTATTGTGACTCACACTCGGCAGAGTACTATAAATGACTGCACTGTACAAAATAACGTGTTTAGTTATATTTTGTAACTAAACACGTGTTTAGTTATATTTTGTAACTAAACACGTGTTTAGTTATATTTTGTAACTAAACATGTGTTTAGTTATATTTTGTAACTAAACACGTTATTTTAGTTACACAATATTACTAATTTTGAAATAATTAAATAATGCGTAAAAGTTTTGCTTTTGTTGAAACCAATATTCAATGTAAAATGTAATAATAAATTTTAATTTAAGTATTCATAATTATTTTATTTATGTAAGATTCCTCAAAAATTGCTTTACTACAACACGGTTTTGCTATAGTAAATATAAATTTTTAAACAACAAAACACGTGTTTGCAGGGTCGGGCCGGCCCGTTTTTATTTAAAAACGAAAGCTTATGGCCTCTACAAGAAAATTTTGACGTTTGATTTTATAATTGCACTCGTGTTTATGAAACCTATTTTATTTAAAATAAAAGTATACGCTAGTTGCGTATCTCCCAAAAGCGTACGAAGCGCCGTCTCGTGGATAAATTTTGCCTAAACTGGGATGCCCAAATGTTCATGTTTATATGGTAATATTAGCAAAAATATTAATAATTTTTGTTAATTTAAAATATTTTATTATTTATTTTATTATATTCGAACCTAGGACCTACAGGTATTGAGTGTAACGCTGTAAGGGGACGTCCATAAATCACGTGAGGTAAAATGGGGGAGGTGGGGTCCGGAAAAATCTCACCAAATCTCACCAAGGGGGAGGGGCTGGGCTTAAAGAAAATCTCACGTCAACTTTTTAATTCAGCGAGTATATTAGTAGCCTCATTTTTCTCCGCTTATTTTACAGAAAAAATGTAGTACATAGAAGATATCAGTATTAACGCTTAGGTAGTTATTAGTGGTATAATAAAGCAAAATACAATAACATATTATCAAGTAAATTTAATTATTGAAAAATTATAAGGAAAATCTCACGTGAGATTTAAATAGGGGGGGGAGTCCTACGACATCTCACCAAATCTCACCAAGGGGGAGGGGGGTCAAAATTAAAAAAAAACACCTCACGTGATTTATAGACATCCCCTAACATCTGTGCTATCTAGGGCTATTGACTACTGTCATTTTAAATAGTCATAAAAATCCTATTTTACAATCCGAATTTTAAATTATAAAACATAATACAGGGCATCCTACGACGACCCCTAATTAATGTAAGATTAAGAGAGAGTGCACATAAAAAATAAACAAATGTAAAGAGAAAGTTTCTTGTAGGGCAAGAATTTTATTTTCAAAATTTATTTAATGCGCCCCTCCTGTTAAAATATCACGAGCCGCTACTGCATAAAGTAAACAACATGTGTGTTCTAAAAGCACATGTTTGTTCCAATATTGGATTATTAAATCTTTCCAAGAACGGTAACGCTTATTGCACAAAAGTGTATCTTATTATTGTTTCTTATTATTTCTTTTCAAATAACTTCTTTATTTCAAAAGTAAGGTTATGCAGGTTACAAAAACACGTGCATTTTGTGGATTAGGGGAATAATAACATGATCTGAACTTTCAAATTCATTATTAGCCGACATCGACACAGGGAATTTAATACATTTACAGATAATCTGTAATGCGGGAATGATTTCAATATCGGACAAATTTGAGTCATTAACTAGCGATACACTAAATATTTGAGAATCACAAGGTTCCTTAAAATAGGACTCTTTTTTTAATGTACCGTCGTGCTTTGAAATATAATATTTTTTCTTCATAAAATATATCATTTATGATAATTACGTTGTTGCCTTTAATAGCGCAGCAATTATTGGTTTTTTTCTTAGATATGCAAAAACCATTGTATTCTACAGTTTTAACAAATCTTGTAGAAGTCTCAGATAATGATGATGATCGATCAAAATTAATTATCGGGTATTTTACTCTTTCAAATTTTATATTATTAGCCCGTGCTTCCATTATACGATTATATACTTGTTCAAAGGATCTTTGCTTTAACTGTTTTTTAATTTTTTGCATGTAGTTTTCATATTTAAAACCACTAAAATGGTATCACGTGGATATTACAGTGTGATATCACACCTCTGACACAACTGAGGTATCACAGCGATATCACTTAGGTGATAGATCAGCAACAATCACAAATAAGTCACAAAATATCACATGGGTATCTCGCGGATATCATATTGTGATATCACACCTCTGACACAAATAAGATATCACAACGATATCACTTAGGCGATAAATCAGCAACAATCACAAATAAGTCACAAAATATCACATGGATATCACGTGGGTATCACGTGGATATCACAGTGTGATATCACATCTCTGACACAAATCAGATATCACAGCGATATCACTTTGGTGATAAATCAACAAGAATCACAAGTAAGTCACAAAATATCACATGTGTATCACATGGGTATCACGTGGATATCACTTTGTGATATCACACCTGTGACATAAATGAGGTATCACAGCGATATAACTGTGATACCTGCGTCTACTGGGTATTATACGTAGTACACTTCAAATAAGCCGTTACACCAATTCGTTCAAATTGTCAAACCAACTTTACATATATATCGTTGTTTCTGTAATGATACCTCTGAGTAGCTAAAATAAAAAAAAATGTCAATAGTTTTATATACCAAATGCTTTCCTTACGATTTTTATCCCTTTTCGAGAAGTCGTTGGACTTTTACCGAATAACTGTAAAAGAAAATTAAGTCTTCGAGAACAATTACCTAAAAATTGTTTAAGTACCTAACACTTAAATATTAATTTGTATCCTTGCTCAAATAAATTAGTGATAAGTCGGAAAAATCAGATGCGATAATAAATTATTATTGACAATTTTAATTAAATAAAAAAAATTTGAAACCAGAATTTTTCTTCTGAACAATAAACTAATTTTGAAAACAAATGTTTAAATATTTCAAAGAAAGTTATGTTGCCTTTGGGAATTTTTGAAGATGAATAATGCACACGCAACTTATTGTTTAAATTTTGCCTTAACCGCTTTATTAAGTTTTTGTACATTTTCATGTATGTAATTAGTTCAGGACCTTGCCTGGTTCTGTAGGAAAAGTTGAGTACAGAGATTATTTTTTCATAAATGCTTAGTAGGTGGCTAGTAAGTATTTTGTACTTAGGTTCACATCCGGCATCTGGTACATTTTCCCGATATGGGGTCCATCAGAAAATTATGCATATCTCTGTTAATACTGGGCCGATTTTCATGAAACTTGAATCAATAAATTGTATTTATTATTTATAATGTGAGTAGCTATGCTTTACTAACTGTTTTTCGTTTGATTTTCTTTTTTATATATTTTTTAAAAGCCACATAATATAGAAGTTCCTAGCAAATTTTGCATTTTCGTAATATCATACATTTTGAAACAAATTCAATGCTGTTGTTGGAAAAATAAGGTATTAATGATAATACCATGAAAAAGTCATATTATATTAGGTAATATAAAATAATTTTTATAAACAATATTAACAATTTTTAAACAATGATTAAATTATAAAAATATTCAGATTTTATTACAGCAAGATTTTTAGAAGTTGACTGACCCCTTAACACTCTCAGGCTCATTTGTACCACCTCAGGTTATCTTAATCACAGAATTATATCTATAAAAATAATTATGTCAAGAATTATATCTATGGAAAAAAATATTAATTAATTAACATACTGATGTAGCTACTCTTACACTTTCAGTACGAACAACAAGCTAATTCACTTTCTCTGCAAATGCATGCGGATTTCGCACATTTTAGACAAAAATGACAAAAAAAAACATTTTAGACATCGCGTGTCCCAATAGAGTTATCGGGATTTTTAAAAAAAAATTTTCACTTGAAAACCAAATTCACAGGCATCTATCAAATAATGGTAGATGATCCTTGAGATTCTTGTTGTTTCGCCTTGAAGTTGTTTTTGTGCAGTATGGAATAGATCTCATTGTCGGTTTTAGATATTTTTAAAATAATTTTTCTTTTTTTTTATTAATGGTTTTGTCAATAGATTTGGTACGATTTGTTCTATATCAACGGATAAGCCAATTTATTTAGGGATAAACCCACACTAACGAATTATAAGTCCACATTTTTATCTGTAGATTATCCGTGCATGTAGATAATAGGACCTATAGCTTTACGTGGAATCCGAACCACGGCACAAATAATTCGGGAATAGCTGGGATTCGAACTCAGACAATCAGGTCCACGTTCAACTCCTTCGCCATCACACCAAACTACGTGATTGGGTTAGGAAGCATTTCAAAGGAGTTACATTATTGTAAAATATATTGAAACATTGAGTTGACCTTTTCATATAAATTTTTGGAATTGTTTCAATGGGAGGGTACAAAATTTAAAGGAAAACGAAAAACATAATTATTATTCTTCTGTTACTTTGAAAATATTAATACTGTTCATTGTCAAATTAAATACTTAATTCAACAATGCGATGTGAAAATATAAACCGTGGGGGGGGGGGGTCTGGAATACCACCCAGCAGATGTTGTGGTATCTGATAAGGAGATTGGAATGACCATTCTGATACCTCGCCGACCCGTTGTAAATGTAATCTCACTCATTTTCCAGCGTCGTCAGTATTTTCTTTGTAAATAAGCAATTTTTTTTATCGGTTAAATTCTCTGATCTCTACGTATCTGCCGCCACTGTTAAGATTATCATTTGTAAATGCTGTCATATTTCCAAATTTCCATCACCTTCTCGTTCAGTGTTATCAACTTCTTCAATGCAGTTTGGGTCTGTGTATATTAAATAACGCGCTGAAAATTTTTTCATCGCATCAGATATTTTACTTACCTACAGTCCAACAGCTTCGAAGATTCTGAGCATTACTAAATTTAACATTCTGAATTTTATACAAGAAATTTAATAATTTTTAAATTGCACTTAATAAAAGTAAGTTCAACTACAAACTGGTTGTAACACGTTACCTGAAAATCGGTTAAGTATTAACACAGACGATATGCATAATTTTGTGATGAAGCGTCCGCCATATTTGGTACTCAACTTTTTATAATGTAGAACTACGTCCAGGTCCAAGACTAAATGTACTAACGACAATTTTTTGAAACAGAGCAATCAATGATTATTTTGTTTCTAAAAATTAGCCGATTTATTATAATTCATTTTAGTTGTAAGCAAATTTCTAGTTTCTGTAAATTTAAAATTTTTGAAAAATGCGGATCGTTATTACAGGTTTATTGCATTTGCAGCCATTTTTCAGTTGACGTTAGAAGAAAATGCATGTCACATAAACATCGCAAACGGTTCCACATCGGAGTGCCTTTGGGGATATAAATACAATCGGACAGTCATACATTCTAGTATAATCACAGAATGGGATCTGGTTTGCGAACGTGAAAGCCTCTCCAATCTTGTACAAGTTGTCACAATGTTTGGTGTACTTCTTGGTAGGTTAACATTGTTGAATTTTAAATTGGTTTATTTATTTTCATTTGCAGGTAGCGTAATTTCTGGCTTTGCGTCTGATAAATTTGGAAGAAGAACCGTTCTATTGTTCACCATAGCATTACAATTCCTTGCTAGCGTTTTGGCAACGTATTCGCCTTGGTTTTTTTCATTCTTATTTATCAAGTTTTTGTCTGGATTTGCTGATGGCGGTATCAGCGTAACATCTTTTGTAATGTGTATGGAAGTTTTGGGAGGTACTAGAAGAACAATAATTTCTATGCTCTTTCATATTCCATTGGGTTTTGGCAACATTTTAATGGCAACCGTTGCGTATTATCTAAGAGACTGGAGACAATTATCTTGTGCTTTTACAATTATTAGTGGCTTGTTTTTGATTTACATATGGTAAACAATTTATAAACTTATCCAATGCTATTAATAAAAATGTAGCCTGTTACCAGAATCACCAAGATGGTTGCTGTCGGTTGGAAAACAATCTAAAGCAATAAAAGTATTAGAATCGGCGGCAAAGACAAATGGAATAAATAAGAATTTATTTATAAAGACTGTAGAAGAGTTTCACCTTGCTCACGAAGCTCCGAAAGTGGAAGAAGCAGAAGTTTTTACGCTGTTCCAAACTAATGAATTAGTGAAACGGTCGCTGTTGCTGTGGATCAACTGGTAGGTAAACAAAACAAATTAATACGTTTGTAATTCTTTGTTTGTATTTACTATATTGTGTATATTGAAACTATAATTCTGTACCCTAAATCGTAAAACCCTACATAACATTCTACTTTTATGTTACGAAGTTTGGAGCTTTGCACACATGTGGAAAACATAATTTGAAATTACCCTACACATACTGATAAGGTTTTGTCATTCCTTGAATAATAATTAAACTAGCAGGTATCCTCTGTTAGGACCAAATAATTAAAATAGGAGATAACAGTCAAACTATTATAATTTTGTAATGGATTAAGACGTGAAAGATAAAACGATATCCCAACAAATCCTTTCAGCATTTTATACTAACATTTTTTTCAAAAAGTTTTTACATATTTTATGTGAATATGAAACGAAAATTTTTATAAACTCTAAGTTATAATATGTAAATCTACTTACTTACTAGGTATGTGAAAGCAAAAGCGAAAAAGAACTTGATAAATAGAATTTAAATTTTTATGTTCTTATCTGATGCTAAATAACTGAATTTCCCTATTAAATTTTAATGATTTTTTTAGGTTTGTACTCGGAATAGTTTTCTACGGATTTAACGAATATACCGGAGTTCTATCTAGTAATGTTTACCTTGCTGAAGTAGCAATAGGTATTGCCAGTATTCCAGGCTATGGATTAAGTGCATATGTTGCCATATATTTCAAAAGACGTACCGTTATTGCATTATTCAGCTTTTTTATAGCTGCATGTTACGTTCTACTAATTATAGTTAAAAACCAAATTATCGAAAATATACTAATAAGTTTTATTTATCTAGGAATTTCAGTAATTATTTATTCTTAAGTTTAACAGTTTATTATGGCAATAATCTTTTAGGTAACTACTGCAATGCTTCCGTTATTTACTGGGGAACTTTATCCAACGGTTTTGAGAAATGCTGGAATAGGAAGCGCCGCAATGTGGAAAAAGTTTGGAGCAGCTTTAGCACCACTTGTAATTGAACTCGGCAAAGTGGCAGTGTTTTTACCGTTGTTAATTTTTGCAGTTTTATCGATGTTGTTGGCTCTTTTAATTATACCTCTACCTGAAACTTCAAATAAAAATCTGCCAGATACTATATCTGATATAGAAGACTAAAAGGTTTTGTGTTTGTATTTTTTAACCTTAACAATAATTATTGATATTCTATTATAATTCCTTCTAGTTATTGTTTCAATATCTTGCATTAAAATTTAAAGATGAACAAGCTAAGTAAATGTTATACAAGAAAATTTAAATTATTTCATAATCTATCAGCAACAGTTTATCGGCTTCGTCATATATTTATTATATTTGCAAACAAGTATATAGACTTATAGAGACATGTTTACAGATAGTTATTTGATATGATCTTGTGATAAAAGTGACCATTAAAAATTAATTTTCAGTTCTGATCTTGAGTCTTGACATTGCCTGTTGCTGTGTGGGTTAAAGAGCAACGTAATTGGAGTTTTCGTCAATACAGGAAAAATTTAAGTATAACTAATACGATCATTAAATAATGTTTAAACGAGTAAGTAACTGCAGAATTTTCTTAAATCGGCGATGTCAAACTTACCATTTATTTTCATTTTACATGGCGATCCTATTTAAACTGATATAATTATTTTCCCATTTTTGTAATCAGCATCGTGTCAATCATGCTTGGCAATTGCAGAAGTTTTGGATTTATTTTTCAATTCTAATTTAAGACTAATTTTCAATAGCTGATAATTTAATAGTATTATTTAAAACACTTAGAACAAATTTTTCTGACAGTTTTTAAAGCCTTGTGGACAAATTAATTTTGTTTGAAAATTTAACAAAAAGTTTTGAAACTTCTACCAGTCAAAATCGATTTTTCATCTTTCATAAAATAAAATTATTGGTATTTCGAAAATATTAAATTTAAAATAGTATTTGATTGAGCGACCTTAGTTCGTGAACTTTGTACGTTAATAACGCTGTGCTGGGTAATTTAGAAAAACTGCAAACCTCTAGACTCAAACGGTATATTCATTTATCACATTTTCCTTCGTCTGTGCCAGACATTTTTTTGGTTTGTCGGATTGGAAATATAACAAGCACCCACACCTTTAAAATAATGTGGTAAGTACAATTTGAATCTTACGAAGAACCATATTTATTTCTATCTCGGAGGTTATTATATTCATAAATATTAAGGCTATTTTTTCTTGGATGAACATATTTTATCCACAATAATTAATTATAAGCTTAATTACTATAATATAATATACAACGGATATCAGTAAACGTGAATTGCTAAAAGCTGATGTGTTAAACTAACTTTGATTAATTGTTTATTTTGCTGGTTAATTTTTAAATTTTAATTTAATATTAATTTTCAATAGTTAAAAAATAACATAATTTATATAATTTATCGATCTTCTATTTTACGTATACTTCCTTATACAGGAGAAAGTTTGTTTTTATTTTTAAATATATTAAAAACTGTTTTCCCACTTCCAAATCGGTTACAAACTAGAAATTTTGTAGTGGTATGTTCTCAGCATGTTCTCCAATATAATGTAAAACAACAACATTAAAGAAAAATGTAAAACAACCAAAATTCTGTTTTCAAAGTCCGTGTTTGGATTTAGTACTTAAGAATTAACGAATTACCACAATATGAAAATCCCCATTAGTATAATTTTCATCAAAAATTTCATGGAAGCAATCAAAGAGTTTACTATTATTTATCTATAATCAACCATGATTTACAGTCATTTAAATAGGTACCCCAACACCCTCGTTGATAATCTCCATATAGCTCCTCAATTGAAGACTCAAAAGGATCGATTTATTGGATTGCCTCTAAAGAAATTTAAGGATTTCAGGCTCCGGTCTAGGACGTTTCGCCGTCGCCGTTTCGCCGTCGCCGTTTCGACGTCGCCGTTTCGCCGTCGCCGTTTCGCCGTCGCCGTTTCGCAGTCGCCCGTTTCGCCGTCGCCCATTTCGCCGTTGTTAATTAAAAAATATAAATCAAAAGTTACAATTAAAATTTTATTATAAAATTTTATAATAAAATTAATAGTTTTAGAAGAAGAACAAAATGTAACCTAACCTATGGGAATTTTTTTTGGGATTTCAAACCCACTCACAATATGAGGCTGTTTCATTTATATAGTAAAAATTTATTACCAACTTAAAATGTTGCGATAATCCAAAAAATTTCAAATGGAGTGAAATTTTTTCTCTCCGATTTGAATTTTTCTTTGAAATTCGGATAGATGGGGGTGTGATTAGTAGATATTAGTAATAAATATAATCAAAAAATGGAAAATAACTCGTGTATTGCCAAAAAAGTGAAAAAATTAAATTTTTTTTGCCTTCTAATTTTAGGGGTGTGCATTCGAAAAGGAGGGTAATCCATCGTCAAATCCTACCCTTACGGGGCGCCGCTGCGCTCCGCTCCGCTCTGCACCCCTCCAGGGCGGATTTGACTCTGGTTACTAGGCTAAACATACTTGAAGCGCGACAGATCAAGAAAACCGGGATAAATGCAACCGGGATGTGAGAGAACCTCGAAATAGCATTAAAAAGTGTAGTTGCGGTATGGGGCAGTAAACTATTACGTTTCCAATTTTAGGGGTGTGCATTCGAAAAGGAGGGTAATCCATCGTCAAATCCTACCCTTACGGGGCGCCGCTGCGCTCCGCTCCGCTCTGCACCCCTCCAGGGCGGATTTGACTCTGGTTACTAGGCTAAACATACTTGAAGCGCGACAGATCAAGAAAACCGGGATAAATGCAACCGGGATGTGAGAGACGGTCTAGGACGTTTCGCCGTCGCCGTTTCGCCGTCGCCGTTTCGCCGTCGCCCGTTTCGCCGTCGCCCGTTTCGCCGTCGCCGTTTCGCCGTCGCCCATTTCGCCGTCGTTAATTAAAAAATATAAATCAAAAGTTACAATTAAAATTTTATTATAAAATTTTATAATAAAATTAATAGTTTTAGAAGAAGAACAAAATGTAACCTAACCTATGGGAAATTTTTTTGGGATTTCAAACCCACTCACAATATGAGGCTGTTTCATTTATATAGTAAAAATTTATTACCAACTTAAAATGTTGCGATAATCCATAAAATTTCAAATGGAGTGAAATTTTTTCTCTCCGATTTGAATTTTTCTTTGAAATTCGGATAGATGGGGGTGTGATTAGTAGATATTAGTAATAAATATAATCAAAAAATGGAAAATAACTCGTGTATTGCCAAAAAAGTGAAAAAATTAAATTTTTTTTGCCTTCCAATTTTAGGGGTGTGCATTCGAAAAGAAGGGGAGTCCATCGTCAAATCCTACCCTTACGGGGCGCCGCTGCGCTCCGCTCCGCTCTGCACCCCTCCAGGGCGGATTTGACTCTGGTTACTAGGCTAAACATACTTGAAGCGCGACAGATCAAGAAAACCGGGATAAATGCAACCGGGATGTGAGAGAACCTCGAAATAGCATTAAAAAGTATAGTTGCGGTATGGGGCAGTAAACTATTACGTTTCACCCCCCAAAAATCGCGTAAAAACAAAAAATAATCTTTTATAAATAATCAAAATAATTTAATAAAACTTCAATTGTAACTTTTGATTTATATTTTTTAATTAACGACGGCGAAATGGGCGACGGCGAAACGGCGACGGCGAAACGGGCGACGGCGAAACGGCGACGGCGAAACGGCGACGGCGAAACGGCGACGGCGAAGCGTCCCATTCCGAGTTGCGGTATGGGGCAGTAAACTATTACGTTTCACCCCCCAAAAATCGCGTAAAAACAAAAAATAATCTTTTATAAATAATCAAAATAATTTAATAAAACTTCAATTGTAACTTTTGATTTATATTTTTTAATTAACGACGGCGAAATGGGCGACGGCGAAACGGCGACGGCGAAACGGGCGACGGCGAAACGGCGACGGCGAAACGGCGACGGCGAAACGGCGACGGCGAAACGGCGACGGCGAAACGGCGACGGCGAAACGGCGACGGCGAAACGGCGACGGCGAAGCGTCCCATTCCGTTCAGGCTCGTGTAGTTAAGGAAACAATCATTGGTTATTATTATTATTTATGGAAGCAATGCACCGGATTTATATCTACTGCTATTCTGCCGTCCTAAGCTAAGAATCAGTATCTCCAAAATCGTTGTTTCGAGAAAACGCTCATTTAGGTATTTATGGTGGCCCAACCATAAATACCTAAATGAGCGTTTTCTCGAAACAACGATTTTGGAGGTACTGCTTCTTAGCTTAGGACGGCAGTATTCCTATCATAGTCAAAACTATTATTTATTGTCCCACTAGGACAGATAGTAATAGATCGTGGAAGTTAATAAAACAAAATTTAATAAATTATTTTTAAATTAAAAAAAATTCATTAGTAATAATCAGAATATTTCTTTCTTTATGTATTATTTATTAACTTAAATATTTATTATACTGTTATTCATATTATTATGTTTCTTAATAGCATTTCCACGTCTATATTAATGGAAAAATATCCACGATATTTCATGCAATATTAATATATAAATAAGAATATACTAGAACAATTGCAAATAGCTCAGAGAGCAATGGAGAGGCGCATGCTGAATATCACCCTTTTTTTAGAAGAAGAAGAAATTAGAAGAAGATCTATGGTAACCGACGTAGTAGAAAGAATCTGCCAATTAAGATGGAATTGGGCGGGACATTTAGCCAGAACAAGAGACAATCGATGGACCAGAAAAATAATAGAGTGGAGACCACGAGCCCACAAGCGAAGTATAGGACGACCACAAACCAGATAGACGGATGACCTAAAACGACACGCGGGTTATGAATGGATGAGAACAGCGGAGGATAGAGAATAATGGCATGAGTTGAGGGAGGCTTACATCCGACGATGGATGAATTAGCTATTTTGATGATGATGATTTATAACAATTTTTAAATTTAGGAAAGCACCAAATAAATTATCGATGGAAAAATGTTTTACCATGCCCACGTAAAGACAGATCGGTTTATAAAATCTTGATAACAAAATTATCTACTTAGATTATTTAACAAAGTTTGATGTTTTGAGATCGTTAAAAACAGAAGTAGCTTTTAGGAGGGGCTGACAATTTCTTATAAATATTTACTTCGAGTTTCTTCATAAAGAATATTATTATTAAAACGTTAACCACATAGATGATTTCCAACAATTTTGCTATATGGTTTCGAGCTTTGAAATAAGTTCAAATAACGAAAAACAAAATTTAGTTCTGTAAAACAATATTAATGTATTTAATTTTTTAACTATTGAGAATTAATAATAAATTAAACTTTAAAAATAAAATAATTTATTAAACGTGAAAATATTTTTTTATTTTAACCTGAGCTTTCAGTAGTAGAGTGTACTCCTATACTGCAAATAAACATAAATATGATACACTGCTGAAAGCTCATGTTAAAATTACGTTTAATAATTATTTTATTTTCAAAGTTTCATTTATTACTGTAAAACAATAACATACTGCTGAACTATTATCGATAATTGCTAATATTTAAATTAAATTTTCAAATTCAAGTAATTTGCAACCGGCAAATGCAAATTAAATATTTCAAATTCCTATCTGCTATTGTTGACAACGCCATTAAAGTGCTATATAGCTGATTTTATAAAACAGATTCTCAAAATTTATTATGCAAAATGAATATCGTCAACTTCTTCCAAATGGATTATTGTACGTTTTTCTGCCGTTGTCTACCTACTTTTCTATGTCTGTGATGTGCTACTGTTTAACATGGACTTCAAACCACGGAAGTAAGTAGGATGAGGTAAAGCTAGTATGTACCTACATATATTAATTTTTATAATTTAGTTTTTAGCCTCATTATAACTTTTTAATGTCATTTTTAATATAATTAACATTTTTACTTTCCGAACCCCTAGGTAAGGAAAGTATTGTTATTAGTCAAAATTTGACCCCCCAATTTTTTGACAGATGTTCACGTTTTGAGGTCCCCTGAATCCATTTTTATCATTTTTGGAAGGATGTCTGTATGTGTGTATGTGTATGTGTGTGTGTATGTACGTCTGTGAACACGATAGCGTCTAAACGAAGCAAGCAAATCATTCCAAATTTTGCATATAAGCTTTTTCCTGTCGTAGGACGAAGCCAGATGAAAATAATTTAAATCGTGTAACGGGAAAGGGGGGTTTACCTGGAGCTATTATGACATTATGCGTCATAACTTCGAAACGAAATTAAATATGTAAAAATATTAATAACAAAAAATTAGCTCTATGGAATTTCCTACATTTTTTGTCCTACAAGTTTTTCTCTAAAAGGGCGTTTCAAAAAATTTTGTATTTGTAAAAATTTTTTGTATTTGTAAATAAAATAGTAAACCGCATTCTACTAACGAAAATAAGATGAAAAGTTTCTAATAACATGGGTCCAAAAATGCTTCGTTTGCAAGATATAGGCATTCAAAAGTTTTTTTCTTCCTATTTTGGTAAAATATGAAATTTTTCATCGATTTACTGTTGAAATTATGTAACCATTTTATTTAAAAATATAATGTAAAAATTTGCGTGTGTTTGGAAAGTGATGCGATGGCCACATCAGATTTTTTCTAAGTATAAAAAACCTGAAAAAAGCAAATACATCCATTTCTAGATTTTTATTGGAAAATGTTTTGTCATTAAAACTAGATCAAACAAGCAATTCATAACGTTTCCATTTACATTAGTTAATTAAATGAAAATTTTATTCTCTAGAAGCTTTTCAAACGAAGTTCGATTGTTAAGTATTTTTACATTTTGGAAATTGTAGATATATTCAGCGATTGCCACCTACATTGAACGACAATAAAAAATTTACAATTTTTTGCATTTTTAAATTACGTAACTAACTAATGATTAACAAATTTATCGAATCGTTCTTTTCCTCTGATATATAAAACGTTTTTTCGCACAAAACCAGATGATACCAAATTGTTGATGTACCATCTGTTCAAAATTTTTAAATTGCTAGTTGCTTGTTCAATATTAACGTTATTTTACCATGTAATATTCAATTGGTTAAAAACAGAAAACATTGATTGATATTATGTAACCTTTTTATAGTTAATATTAAGACTTTTTATAGTTATAATTTGATATAAAGTAATAGTCGACTCAATTTGTGATTTCAAATGTTTCGTCCGTCTGTTGCAGTGCTTTTATTTGTATTGGTGGTTTTAACCCTCTTTGTGCTCGTTTTATTAGCCATTTGTTGATTGTTACAATCGCACTTGCACTTGTGGTTTTTATTACTTCTTTTATACCAAACCAGCCATCAACTTCGTAAATGTTCACCAGTCTCTGCGATTTATAAATAGATTGCATTAGTGGTTGGATTGATTGATTCCGGATTAAATAAGACAGGGCTTATTTTCATTTTCATACTTTTATATTAACCAGGTTCGATTACTGAGATTACGCCTCATTTATAAAATCTATTTACCTTATTTTTCAAGAAGTTCAGCAAATGCGAGGTTCTTTTTTCAACTATTAAATTATCCATAAAGAGTGAAACCATTTTTACATTATCGGTTCTGTTAATCACGTTGTATTAAATACGATTTGCTTCGAGTATCGATTTTCAGTTGAGTTCTATTATTTAAAACTTTTAGCTTTTGGTTAGTACAATGACTGCAAATTTGTAAACTTGAGAAGTAAATTTTGTGTGTGTTTACTTAAGTCCGAAATTCAACAATTTTAATGAACAAACTGCAGTAAATTCTACAGGAACACATCTGAGTTAGTAATTAAGGAATAATTTAATCTAGGGTAAATATAGTGATTTGTTCGCGTTTATTTATTTTGAAAATTTTAGTTATTTATTCCTTCATTTTTTGATGTTTAATTATGAATATTTTTTTTAAACTGATCCACTTTGTATAGAGAACTCTTAATGGAATTTATTTAAATCTTCATAAATGTCGTATTATTCCATATAATTCGAATGCTTAAGACGTTTACAAGGCTTTTTAAACATTTCGAGTTTTCTATCGTACAATACTACAACGTAGAAGAAAATTGTTTTCAACTTACGTAATTCGAATTGCGAGGTTTGGAAGATTTCTTTGGCATTAAAAATGCTGTTCTTTTAAAATTATATTTCTTAAAAAGTTGACTGACAAATTTGATCTCAAGTTTTCGTTGGGGGAACTACATATATTGTAATACTTGCCGTAAGACTTATTATTGTATAGTTTTGTGAAAACTATCTGTGTCATCGTCGTTTTTTCAATCATGCAAATGTGGTGATCTGAAAATTTTTCAAGCATATGGGTATTATTATGATGTTACCGTCACCGTTTAGCTTTTGCGGGATATTTACATTATTTCATGCACATTGAATAGATAGTAGACTTTCCTTTTAGCAGGTATTTGATTCTCGCAGAATTTTGTGGCAAAAATCAAAATTTTAACTTTTATTTTAACTTTAAAATTTAACAAAATTTTAACGCGCCTTTGCGTTACACACAAACTCTCAGCAATGCCTTTGCGTGTTCTCGAGCTTACCACTCGATCGACTATAGAATATTGATAAAATATCAACAACCAATTTTTTTCACAATTCAAGTGTTTCAATGTGTATATGGTACTGATGAGGACTAAATGGCCCAAGCAGATATAATAGGCTGCGAAGACCTACATTGTGTAACAATTTTTGCCACTCCAAGGAACGACAAAAACTGCCCCGACGATCTTTGTTGATAACTCAGGGGATCGCCGGACAAAGATAGAAAATGCCACGAAGTGCTAGCTCAAGCACGGACCATGAAGAAAACAGAACCCCACTCCCTTGGTTGATGTTACACAATTACACAATGATGATGCTTAGAATACATAAATGTAGCGAAAAAAAGTGTTGGTCTCAGCGCCATGTAATTATTTTCACCCCGTATAAAGAAAGAACTTAGAAACACAAAAATTACAATTTGTGCTTCCGAAAATAGATAACCAAAGGTCGAATGATGCCCCCTTGACCGGAAAAATATATAACGACTTGTCGAACGACACCACCTCATCTGTGTTAAAATAGCAAGATCGACCGCTACCAGAAAACACAAAAAAACCAACCACCAACAATCGATTAGAACTCCTGTTAGAACAGAGCATGTGATGCGACGTCAAACGTGATTTGCTAAAAGCAAATATTAATCCACAATCATCACACCCATGCCAACCCCTAGATGGTAATCGTATTTAAATACACACAATTGTAATAATGCCAAATAAGAAAATACAATGCTTAAATATTTAAAATTACTTAAAATATTTAACATGGAAAAGTAATCGAATTGTCAATGCGAGCGACAACGCTGTTATCTGCCAGGCGAAGCGGTCGTATCTTGTGCTATCAACGTTCCCATTCAAATAAATTTTTCCTAAATCAAAATTGCAGTATTAAAACTACACAAAAAATGGCTCTAAACAAACCGTTTAGATCAAAAAAACATACAGTATGAGGCAGCATTACTACACAGAACAAACTTGTATTCACGTGTGGCCTGGTAGTGCACTACTGATGAAACGGTGCTTCCAGTCACAACTGCCTCTTTTACGCTCGTCGATGTAATTTACGAAGCGGCTTAGCTTTGTACGTTTTGTACTAAGTACTCGAGAGCTGGGTAGCGATGATATCGCTTTCGTGGATTCTTTATTGGGTTCTTCTTTGCTTAGTAATATTCCCGGATAGGGCGCCAGCATCGAATTAAGAACTTTCAGATGATCTTAGTTATCCTTATCGATACAAAATAAACCAAAGTAGAAAAATAAAAAAGACTGACTCGTTTCTGAACACACACTTTTAATATAAATTAATTTGGGATTAATCGTAATTAACATAAAAGAATTCTTGTTTACACAGATAATATGAGTAGTGAATGTTTGTATATTAAAATAAAATTTGATAATGATTTACAAATAAAAGTTGAACACAAATACATATACTAAAATACACAGAGCGGATCAATAGATGTCGCTTGGTTGCGGTTGAAATGTCGAACGGAGAGAACCTTCGCACTTGGTTTGTCGTGTCTACGAACTTAATTGCTTTATCAAATGCTTGCGACAAAAAATCGCACTACAACTACCAAAAAAGCAGGAAGTACTAGCTACGTCTACTGAGGGTAGAATAATGCAAGCAGGTGATAAAATGTTAGCTACAAGCTTGGTATTTTTTGTTAGACAATAATCATATAGTAAATAGTGTTTATAACTACTTACGGTTTCCCTTGAAATTATTACTGGATAGTACGCAATCAGATCTGATGGTTTATCCCTCCTGGTCAAAATCGTCAGGATTTTGAATGGTAAAGCTTGATCTAAAATATAGTTAAAACACGATATACGATATTGTAATAACATAAAAAAGTGTAGCAATAAATTGAATATTTGAATTATTGAAATAGCAATTAAATTCGATTTTGTCACCAATTTTGTGTTTTGTTCCTCCTGTTGTATCTGAAATATCGATTGTCTTTACACACATGTAACTTAGAAAGGTTGGCAGATGTTTAGCAAAGCGTCTATGCTTGCTGACCCAAAATGGTGGAGATTTATTCGTGTTGGAATTTAAACGAACAGATGTGTTGGTGGCTTTTCGAGTTTTCTTTTCTTATTGGAAATTTTACACTTCTCCGGATTTGTCCAATGATATTAGGATCAATGTTATAAAAGAATGATTCACCTCAATAGATTGGCTGCGGTGTTTTGCGATATTTTCCGGATTTAGAAAGAATGGAGTCGCTCGATTTTGCACGTGTGTTTCGACCAATTTTCGATGGTCGTAATAAAATCGGTTTTCGTGATCATATATTGATCTTAGGTAATCTAAAAGATAACACTCACTCGTATTGACTTTACTAGTCATTAACTCGATAAACTGGTCGATATTATCAAATCGAATAATATTAAAACTTATAATTTTGTGGAGCTTAAATTTTTGCGTATCGTCGTTACTACAATCGGTTTGCCAGAGAGTGATTTTTAATCGTAGCGTTCGATGCAACCTTGAATGTTAGCGGTTAGCGACCTACTCTACCGACATTTTATTAAAAGATCATTGATTAAGTAAGTAAGAAAAGATGTATTTTAATCAATGGTTTTTATCGAGTTATTAATAAGTGTTGCTAATTTAGACTGGTAATTATAGCAAGTAATAAGTAATCATAATAATAAAAAATAAAATTAGCTTTGTTATACAAAGCTGGTCGAAAAATCATACATAATTAATATTTGTAACATAATTATTTATTAAAATTTCATAAACCCTAGAATTAAAAATAAGTTCTCACAGTGAGATCAGAGTAACAGAATTCTGTTACACACGCACACAAAGAAAAATAATTTCGGGTACCAAGGAGTAAAAAAATAACAATTACGCACAAATTGCGTAATTGCGGAAGCAATACAAAAAGGCAAAGCCATATGCGGTCAATAGACGACGAACCAGAACGGAAATCAAAGTAGTAGCAAAAATATCGCACTCACCTACGCGAAGTAAAAAATCCTCCAACGAGAATTGCGCAAGCCAAAAAACGAATCCTCGCCACATTCACTTGAACCACATCCATGGCTATCGCTCCATCACAAACAGGATTCGACCAGCTCTCCCAAAACTCAACCTTCCTCGGCACTTCCCAAAACTATTCTCTTCTTTTCGAGTCGCTATCGCGACCCCGCTATCGAAAAACACAGCAATACCGCCAACCTTAGAATTCATGCATAAATCCACCATACAGGGCGTTGCTAAAGTTGTCAAATGCAAAGTAGAAAAAGTAACGATTCAAAAAATCGTTACAATTGATGGTAAATTTATCTTGCATAAAATCAATAGAAATGGTTAACTTAACTACATGAATGAAAATACTCCTTAAAAAATTAAGATACATCCGATTAGAAAACACACTGTAAAATTTGATTTTACTATTGTTAAAATTAAATTTCCAACTTAAAAACATAAATGTTGGCTACAAACAATTTTAAATGAATTCTTTGCTTAGGCGTAAAAATTTAGCCTGACAACGTAACGTCACAAGTTATGGTCGGGTTATGCACAAAATTTAACGTAACGGAACGGAATGTAGAATGTAATGTAAAAGATGGGTTTATGCACTTCCATAAAAGCGTTTATGCTTAATGTAACATAACGTAACGGAACGGAATGTAATGTAGCATAAAAGCATAAACGCTTTTATGGAAGTGCATAAGCCCATCTTTTACATTACATTCTACATTCCGTTCCGTTACGTTAAATTTTGTGCATAACCCGACCATTAATTGCGAAATAAAACAATTGACTCAAAGATACGGTAATTTTTGATGCATTGTAAAACAAATAGACAAACAATTGTTCACTTACAAAAATATGAAAGCTTTCTAGCCAAGCGATTTGTCTTCCAGCCGAATCTTTCGATTGAAACGTGAGATTTGGTATCATAAATCGGTTATCTGTTTGGTGTTGTCGTAAATTTCTTCCGCTGGAAGATCTTGGAAATACTGCTCCATAAATAAAATACACAATGACTTTAACCCTTCAACTCCTTTATAAATGGAGTTTTAACTTATATGATTGAGGTTATATCAACATGTGTTCAGATTGTTAAAAAACCCGATGTGCTTTGAGATTTTTAATAGGTTCTTCCTGAAAATTGTTTATGAATTTGACATTTTCCGCTATATACAAACTTCGGGAAGAATTACCTATTGCATGCCACCCCAAATCATTTCAAAATTTTTTTATAGCAAAAGGAACCTTATTAGAGTGTACTGTAAAAATTTCACTCGAGATGATTCGTATACATAAAATTTCGAGAAAAATCGATTTTAAAAAAGCTAAATTTTACATGTAAATCGCATGTTTAGGCCACGCCCATTACCGAGGTTATAAATATAACGCACGCTCGCACTGTCGGGAGCGCATTTGCCAGTCTACTGCCGTGCTTATAACATCAATGGTGATATTATTCACCATGGCAAACAATTTCCATAGCCAGATTACTTCAAATACGTATGAGCAAATATCTTTCGTTGAAATTTTTGAAAAATTTCTAGACCATGAAATTGTAGAATTCTTAGTGGAACAGTCTACAAAATATGCATTGTTTTTAAATGAGTCTGATCCAAAAATCTCAGTCGAAGAAACGAAATGTGTTATTGCTGAGGATCTTAAAATCCCCAGACTTAGGTTTTCTAAATATTTATCAATTATAACCATCTTTAATGATTCGATAGTATTAACCAAAACTTTTTTGAGCATTTTAAATTACACTTTTCTTCGCGAGGGCCAACTGAAAATCAAAATTTGACCAGGTCCTCATTTTTTGACCTTAATTATTTACGTAATAATAGTGTAGGCAAGTTAGCATTTGAAATCGAAATTTCGTTTCCCGTGTTGTCACCTATACCAATCGATAGATTAGAGCTTCCTGAATATCATATTAAAATGTATCATTGCAGAATTGATGGGAAAAAAAGTTATTTAATAAACAAAATCCGAAAATCGCGATTTTTGACTATAATCGCTTATATCTCGAGATTTTACACTGACTTTTGAAAAAGTGAGGGCACTATTTTGTAGAGCAGAAAATTCTCTACAAAAAATGTGCAACAACCCCTATCATATAAATAATAATAAACCCGCTATAAGCGTTCAAACATTTTTGGAGATTAATTTTTATTTTCATCAGCTGTTTACCGAGGCCCCGCCCCGAGCGCGTGAATTCAAAATTGACGTGATTTTTTCTCTTATTCAATGTTGAAGTCAGCACAAGAACAAGAAATATAGATAATACACAATATTTTCATCATAACAATAAGGTTATTTATGCTGTTCGGTAAACAGCTGATGAAAATAAAAATTAATCTGCAAAAATGTTTGAACGCTTATAGCGTGTTTATTATTATTTATATGATAGGGGTTGCTGCACATTTTTTGTAGAGAATTTTCTGCTCTACAAAATAATGCCCTCACTTTTTCAAAAGTCAGTGTAAAATCTCGAGATATAAGCGATTAAAGTCAAAAATCGCGATTTTCGGATTTTGTTTATTAAATAACTTTTTTTCCCATCAATTCTGCAATGATACATTTCAATATGATATTCAGGAAGCTCTAATCTATCGATTGGTATAGGTTACAACACGGGAAACGAAATTTCGATTTCAACCTTTTTTTGAGTCTAACTTGACTGCACTATAATACTCGCCGAAAAGGTGTATTCAATACCTACATTTAAAAAAATGTCATGCCTCTAAAAGTGGTACGGTTCAGTCAGTGTAAATAATTTATCCAAGCTCTCCTATCGTAAATTTGAATTATTTTAGAGGACTGAACAACGTGAACGGCGCTCTTTAGGGCCAGACAAAAAATACGGGTATGCTTATTTGATGTAACTTAGAATTACATCAAGTTTGAGCAAAATCGAAGAGGGTCATTAAATAAACTTTCTATTGTATTTGGCAAACCCTGAATATTTAAATTTATTAATGAATTTGTTTTTTACTTAAGCATAAATCCTTTATGCTTGGTGAGAGGTGAGCGAATGGCTGAAATGCTAGCGTGTTCGCTTTCAAGCCAATATTCACGGGTTCAAATCCTGTGCGGTGCTATCTATAGAAGAAATTTTCGCTCACCAAATGTCTATCTGCTGGCCCCAGATAACATTATTTATGGCTAAAAAACTTCCCTGATGGAGTAGGCGGTGTAAAAATCGTCTATTCCCGTGATTCGGAATCCACGTTAAGCTGTAGGTCCTCTGTGCTCGTCACACATTTTCAACACGCAACGAGCAGAGACAGGGAGGTATCGGGAAAATGTCGCAAGACGTTCATAACCGAATATACAATACAATAAATCCTTTATACTCAAACTGTTCTTCCGATTTAAATTACTTGCTAGAGTGCCTAGGGGGAAACGCAAAAACTTAAAATATAATAGAAATTCTGTATTAAACTAAGATCAGTTCCTATTTTCAATGAACAACTCTTTCGGGCAACTATTCTATATTTTATTTATTTTATTATAAAAATTGTTAATATCAACAATGAAAACAAAATTAAATATTAATAATTATAGAGTTCTATGAGCTGATCTGATGGCTTATTCTAGATTTAAAATCTTATGATAAAAGATCTGCACCGGGAACGCCATCAAAGTTGTCCATTTCATGATATTTTATGTAGCCTTATTAATAAATCGTTAGGCCATTTTCTTATTAATCGTATGTACACTTCTTCAAGCAGTTTTTACATACTTGGGTTAGTATGTTAGTTAGTATCTTGTTTGATGTTGTTTTGCTATTTTGTGGATATTCTGGCACATATCCCATTCCTGAATCGGTGTGTATAATTCGATTGGTTACATTTCATGGAGCGTCAACTAACCTCTGAAGAGTTTTTAACTGCAACTTTCGGATAATATCAATATTGGACATGCTTGAATATCCCCAGAGTTCTAATCATACGTCCAAATTGGCTTGATGATAGCTTTGTAAATTTTAAATGAAGTGTAAAGTCTAAATGAATCCCGAGGTATTTTGCATCTGATTCACGTGGTAGGGCTATGCTCGTGGATTGAGAGTGAATGTAACGTGAACTGATTTTGTTTCATTTACCTCTATTTTCCATTTTATTAGCTATTCTTCTAGTAGATGTTAGTGTGTTTATACTTGTTCTGATGCTTGAGTTGCATTTTCGTGTGCTGCTGATATGGACGTATCATCAGTAAATGTTGGCGTTTCTGTATTTGGTGTAGTAGTCAGATATGAAGTGAGGAGCAAATGGAGTACTAGAGTAATAGAGGCATCCCAGATGTAATACAATACGTTTCAGAAATCTCTTCATTGTGTTGTACTTAAAAGTAGCGGTTATCTAGGTATGATAACCTAGGATTTTACATAAAAATCCTTTGTGCCAAACTTTATCAAAAGCTTGTTTTATGTCCAATACCGCCAAGCAATATTGCTTCTGGAAATTTTCTTGTTAGATGACTTTATATGCATAGTTTCATCGTTAGTACCCAATTCCGCCTTTCCCATATGAATCCACACCCTCTTCTCAGTAACCTGTCCTAATGGTTGTCGTCGCCACCAAGTGTTTTTGGCTACCGTTTCTGCTACAATAGAGATTGTGATATTTGATAACACCCGCATATCTTATATTATATGAACCACTTAATCTTAATTTATTATTTAATTTACAATAATTTTCCAAAGCAGTAAAGAAGAAAATGTAATATTTTAAACATTTTAAATCGTTACGTAAAGGTAGTAGCAGTTATTTACTCAATTTATTCCTAGAATACGTTCACATAAGATGCTGCGTAAATTTACACTTTTACTATGCCGTTATATATTAACGTATTTAAAGGCATGTCATTATTTACACAACCTTCGTACTTTGTAAATACGAATAAATAAATACGATGGATGGGACCTATGGAACCGCAGGTCGTCGAATCTATTTACTGAATATTTGGAGGCTTTACCCTTCCATAAACTGTTTTGGTAGTGCTTACAAATAGAAAATAAATTTGTCAATAAATTCTAGATAAATGCCGGAATATTTAAACGTGTTCGATGTTCAATGAGAGAGCCTGTCGAATGATATACGATATTATATTATAAATGAACGGCGAGACACGCCATCCTGTTTTTTTGACACATAAAACTTGACAACACCTTATGCCAACACTGTGTATATTTAATTGTAACCAACAAAATAATTTGGGATATCTAAATGTCTCTTCAAAATTGTTTCCAAATTTAATATTATACTAGCTGGCACGGGCGGCATCCGCCGCCCTTAGCCATCTAGACCCAGAATAGATCCGAGTAGGCCATAGTTGTTCGGCCTCCGGCCTCACAGGGGGAGGACCATAATAGATCCGTGAAGGCCATAGTTGTTCGGCCGTCGGGCTCACGGGGCGGACCACCTCGCCTCCAATTTAAAAAATAATTTTGAAATTTAAATTCGGTTTAACACCTTCGGCGTTGAAAATACGAAGGAATGTTATGGACGAACTATTATAGAGCGTCGCTATACGCTTCCGTTGCGTCTTAAAAATTAAAAATCGGCCGGTGAATAAGAGCGCTACATACGTCCAAAGTTTTTACACAATTTTCACTTAAATGGGTCTCTCACAAAGAAATAAATAACGGCAACATTTGCAAATTAGTGTCGACGTTAAAATTGAAAATCAAAATCTTAGGAAAATATGCTTTTTTTCGAGAAAATTTCATTCGACATTTTCGCGTATTGCGATGCTAAATTTTCCAAGTTTCGAAAGATTGCTGCAGATTTTCAAAAAGACACAATTCGACATGAACAATATTTAATAAACAAATTATAAAATAAATTAACAAACATTTTCTTATACTAAAAACTAACGAACTCAAAATGTAAATGTTAACGTAAATAATTGCGAGGTATAATCTTCGGAATTTCCGGTAATCGGATTCCGTTTTTCGATGCCGTTCCAAAACACTGGAGGTCGAGTGGAATGACTCTATGCAGTCCAATAGCCCCCAACTGTGGAGTACTAATTCTTTCAGTGTAAACAACATCAACGTGAGGATGGCGAAGTTGTTCTCGATGCCTGTAATCTTGTGCCAAATCATCTTTGTATTTATGGAGTAAAATGATGTAAAAAGAAATATAAAGTAATAGACAACGAATAGATTTCCAGACCATCGAAATATTCTAATAAAATTTGAATACCCACAATGTTTACTTGTGTAGTAGTTAGTAGTATTAGTTTTCATTAGAATATAGGCGATACTATCCATGGTTCGTTACTCACATTTTATATGGTGAGTTCGCATCCGCAATGAATGAAACGTTAAATATTACATGTTTATTCATTTTGGCAGCCCTATGCCATAAAATACTCACCAGACACAAAATAATTTTCGACATTAATTTGGCCGACATTTGGATCGGTGTTTAACGTCAATTGGATATTAGGCACATTTGAAGTAGGCAGCACTTCTTTTCCATCCTATTAATAAAACGTAAAATATTACATGTTTATTCATTTTGGCAGCCCTATATGCCATAATTAATACTCACCCGAAACAAAATAATTTTCGTCATTAATATGGCATTACATTTGGATCGGTGTTTAACATCAATTGGATTTTGTTACAATTTTGTTGTTCATCCACAGACTTAAGTCATAGTGCCGACATTGTTAGGTATGATCGTAGTCGTTAGGTGGTCTCTTGGCTTCACACCACCTGACTGGAACATCTCAACAGGGTCAGGTGCATACAGGGACTTCGGCTCGGTGACCAAGCTCTGAGAAATCTACGTGATTTGCACTCCGCCAGTGCTAAGGTCAGTCGATGGGTGGCCTTTAGATCATGCTCTACCCGGCTAGAAAGCCTAACAAAAAGCCGAGCATTATGCAGTCGATGGATGAATAATTGTTGTATTACTCTGATGTCACATACTACGGTGATATCAAAGGAGAGTGAGTTCGAAAGAAGATTGACTCTTGCTGGATTTCTTCCCGGATACCATGGATCAACAAAATCATCAAAATCTGCACTACAAAACTTCCGAATAGACCACATTTCTTGTTTTTCCAGAAGGAGCATATACAAATAGTTTGTTGGGTGTTCCTACTCTGGAGCATCCCACATACAGTTGACCATGAGCAAAACAATCTTCTTCTAATTGTAGCCCTACAACTTGCAACGTTTGTCCCTGAGATTTATTGATCGTCATTGCAAAACTTAGCTTTATTGGAAATTGCAAGCGCTTAAACTGGATTGGCACATCTGATGTTATTAAAGGTATTCTCGGAATAAACGTGACTTCGCCCTTGCCACAACCAGTTTGTATTTCGGCTTCAATAACATGAGCGTGCAAGGCTTTTATTATTAATCGTGTACCATTGCAAAGCTTGGGCTGATCTAAATTGCGTAAAAGCATTATCGGAGCTCCAACTTTTAAACGTAATAAGTGTGGCGGCAGGCCTGGAACTTGTAACGAATGCAGAAACTCAATCGGATAATGGACAACTTCGTCGATATCAGTAACTGTATCCACTGATTTGTATATATGAGAATCCACCGGTATTTTATCAAGCAACTGTCGATTGATACAATCAACCGTAACATTTTTCGGTGCTAATATTGCTCTTCCACACAACCAATTGCAATCTGTGTAATTGGAATCTAGGTTTGGAAATACTTTTTGCGTTAATTCATCAATACTTTGAACTACTACACTGATTGTAGATATAACGACCTTCTTTTCGGAGTCCACAGAGAGTCTTCCTTCGCCGAGTTTAATTAAGTTCTGAGCAAACAATTCCGAATCGGGATCCCCAGAATTTCTTGCTCGCATGTTCGTTGTAAGTTTAAAGGATTTCACAGCACGCCACAAAGAGGAAGATTTAAGACATGCTCGAATTTCGTCAGCCTTGGTTCCTTTAGGTATTACGGGAAGAGTTTGACGAAAATCTCCCGACAACACAACTGTTATACCACCCATCAGTACTTTCCGGTTTCTTAAATCTTGCAAACTGTTATTAAGTGCTTCCAATGCCTTCTTATGTGACATGGTACATTCGTCCCAAATTATCAATTCACATCTTTGGAGAACTTCTCCCATGCCAGAATTTTTCGAGATTTTACAAACAGGGTCATCGATGTTGGCTAAATCGAACGGAAGTTTAAATGCAGAATGAGCTGTACGGCCACCAGGCAGTAATGTAGCAGCTATACCAGAGGAAGCTACTGCTACAGCAATTTTATTTTGGCTTCGAACACGGGCCAACAACAATTTCGAAACAAACGTTTTTCCAGTTCCACCGGGAGCATCCAAAAAATAAATACCTCCATTCTGCGTAGAGATACTATTTAGTATCGTTGAATAGGCAGTTCTTTGTTCAGGTAGCAGCATATTTTCGTTATCATTTACGAATTCGGTTAAAACGTTAACATCGTACGAAGTTTCTCTAATCAACTCCGTAGATAAATTGCTAAATAGCGTCCTGTCAGTTTGCGGTAGTCCAAAGGAAGCTAAACTCGGTCCACCCATGGACGCTATTTTATCTTCAATGTCAATTAAGGCTTCATTGTACATTCTTTCAGTGTAAACAACATCAACGTGAGGATGGCGAAGTTGTTCTCGATGCCTGTAATCTTGTGCCAAATCATCTTTGTATTTATGCCATAAATCAGAGGGATTTCCAACATTACAGCTGTGAAGTAATATTGCAAATAAATTTCTAAGTTGCTTTGGAAATTTGTAAGTGGCTGCTTCTTCCAAAGTGGCGTCCCACTGATTATCGTCCTCCAACAATCCAAGTTTGTGGCATGCTTCTCTAAATGTCTCACAAATAACACCATCAATTGTTTTAAGGTTTTCAAAACATGTAGGTCCTTTAACTTCGTGTAGCAACATCCTTATAAAGAAACACTCCTGTTGAGTGGGATGAACACTGTAGACTCGACCTAAATTAAAATCACAATATGTTAGATTGGATATTTACACACAAAAAATAATTACATACCAATAGCACTGTCAAATTTAACACCGGGATAACCTTCAACTTGGCTTCCTCTTTTTCTTCTAGACCATGTTTTATTGTTCCAAGTGTAATAGGAGGGCAATTGGTGGTACAACAAAGTTTGCGCAAACTCATCCTCCTGGCACAATTTAAAAAAAGCAGTTAGAGTGGTATCTCTCGGAGCAGCGGCTCGTTGGGCAGCCGTTTCGTTCGTAAAATAAACCCTTTGTCCGTTTTCTAAATGCACCGCTAGTTGCTGTACCGTAGGATATCTCTCGTGTATCGAGAAACCGAAAATTCTCCAAAAAGCTTCATTGCTGCTTATGTAACGACCTTGTTGATACTGGGTAACTTCATCATTGGAATTTTGTGGTTCGAAACCAAACATTGCCGCATCGGAACCCTTGTTAACGTACTTGCAGACATATTTGATTGATTTAACCGAATTACAAAATTCCACATTAATATGGGCATTAAATGTTTTACTCAAAAGGGGACAATGCGGAACTATCCATCTGTTATCAATTTGATGTCGCCCTATTTCGGTGGTAAAACCTCCATCATCACGTTTTCTTCGACGATAGGAAGGATAACTATCTTCTCCAGTTTGAGTTTCTTTTAAAAATGATTTCGGGTAACGTTTCGAACATTTATTTTCTTTCATACATGGCGAATTGAAATTTAAACGACCGCATGGACCATGAACCATATGTTTTTTAACTATGTCGAAGAGGCCCTTGTCTAAGTTAGGATCGGGAAGTTCAGCAGAAATAATGGAATCAATTTGATCTGCCCGAATTTTATCGACCAACCAAATCAAAATATGCGCATGAGGCAATCCCCTCTTTTGCCATTCAATAGTGTACATGTAGCATCGAACTGGTCCAAAAATGTTGGATTTCGTTATGAGATCCATTAACTTCAATAATTTCAATCGAAACACTCTAGCTATAAGGTCATGTCTGTGAATATGTTTTTGTCCAGGTAGTAACTCATCTTTAAGTTCTTGCCATTGCGAATTACACGTAAAGGTGATGAAGAGATCAGGACGACCATAAGTGCGAACATAGGTCATAGCATCCTGGGTTCTTTCATGCATATAACGGGGGCTGCCAGTAAACGATGACGGAAGAATGCAAATTTGTCCAATATCGCCTCCTGCTCTGTCATTGTTTACGGCATCTCGTAAATGTATGTATGAGTCGCACCTTAATTCCTTCTGGTGAGTTCTTACGTAACATAATCTTTCGGCTTCTATTTTTGCAAACATATCTACAACAAACTGGTGAAAAAGATTTCTAGAAAGCAAAAGATAACTTAACGAATTACTGCGGACCATAAATCTGTACGCATAGAAGTCCATACAGGAAACAGTTTTGTTCGAACGTGCACCCGTTTGGGATATTTGAAAGTGGTATCCATCTTCTCCATAGACAAACAACAGCGGATATTGTAAAGCATCGTAAGATCTATGGGTTTCATTTATAAATTGGAGAGTATTCGCTCTAGTTTGAAGTACTATGTCTCGTTTGCCGTGTTCTTCACCGGTAATTAATACAGCAACTTCATTGCATTCGGGGAGATTAAATCGTCTTGCATGTTCTGCGGAAGGTCTCTTGTCAGCATCGATAACAATTTTGTATTCGGTAGTAGGAACGTTTTCGAGAGCACATTTAAAACTTTGAACGTAACGATTGGACGTATGCAGCATCCCCTGAAGTTGGTTAATTAATTCCAATTTGGTTGCCGGGTACAGATTGTTCCTTTGTTCTGCTTGATGTTCCCAATCTCCAATGAAGTACAATTGCAGAAACCTTGCTTGTTCGTTGGGCAATGGATGCAAGGAACCAATCCTGTGGTATATTTGACCCTGGACTTTGAATGTAGGCATGAATCCAGTTTCGGTAATGACGTTACCTCCAAAGGAGCTCATTTGAAATGTAGAATTGTATGCACGAATGTTGTTCAAGAAATTTTCCGAATCACGTGTCGTTCCTGTAAGTAAACTTTTCAACGGTTCGGGAGGTTCCAAAAGCGCAGGTAATTGAACTTTCCCATTACTGCAACACATTCCTGGGGATTCTCTATCCCACTTTTTAGCATCACACTTGGCACATATTTTAGACATAGATCCAATTGTAACTAACTTATCGGAAGCATAAGGAATTTGTGGATTATAGTTGAAAGCACTTAAATTCCAACCCACTCTTAAGGCTACTGTTAAAGTTTCAAGTCGTCTTGTTCTGTCGGCCCGAAGTCTTTCATCGCGTTCTAAAAAAGCAAGGACTGTTATGCGTAGGTTAAACTTTTGAATAATACTTACCAATTTCTGTCTCTTGTTCCCTTCGAGTAGCATCTCTTACAGCTTGCGAATGAAGTCTTTGATCGCGTTCTAAAAAAGCAAGCACTGTTATGCGCAGGTTAAACTTTTGAATAATACTTACCAATTTCTGTCTCTTGTTCCCTTCGAGTAGCATCTCTTACAGATTGCGAATGAAGTCTTTGATCGCGTTCTAAAAAAGCAAGCACTGTTATGCGCAGGTTAAACTTTTGAATAATACTTACCAATTTCTGTCTCTTGTTCCCTTCGAGTAGCATCTCTTACAGATTGCGAATGAAGTCTTTGATCGCGTTCTAAAAAGGCAAGCACTGTTATGCGCAGGTTAAACTTTTGAATAATACTTACCAATTTCTGTCTCTTGTTCCCTTCGAGTAGCATCTATTACAGCTTGCGAATGAAGTCTTTGATCGCGTTCTAAAAAAGTAAGCACTGTAATGCGTAGGTTAAAATTTTGAATAATACTTACCAATTTCTGTCTCTTGTAGCCTTCGAGTAGCATCTCTTACAGCTTGCGAATGATGTCTTTGATCGCGTTCTAAAAAAGCAAGCACTATTATTAAAAGGCATAAATTTTAAAAAGTAATACATAAAATTACAGCGTATGTTAAACTGTTCAATAATACTTACCAATTTCAGTCTCTTGTTGCCTTAGAGTGGACTGTCTTCCAGATTGCGTTTGAAGTCTTTGATCGCGTTCTTCTTCACCTTCATTCGCTCTTCGAGTTGCATCTCTTACAGCTTGAGCATGCTGTCTTTGATCGCGTTCTAAAAAAGCAAGCACTATTATTAAAAGGCATAAATTTTAAAAATACATACTGTCAGTGATTCAAAACACTGTCAACAGACATACTGTCAGTGATTCAAAACACTGTTAACAGATGGCGGGATGGCGGCTTTAATTCGAAAATGAAAACCACTAACAAATTAATATATTATGTAATCTGTCATCTGTCATCTGTCACCTGTCATCTGTCATCTGTCATCTGTCATACATACATACATACAGACATACATACATACATACATACACACACCTATACACACATACATACATACATACCAATTTCTGTCTCTTGTTGCCTAAGAGTAGCTTGTCTTTCAGCTTGCGCATTCAGTCTTTGATTGCGTTCCTCTTGAACTTCATTCGATCTATTCAATCGCATTCGCTTAGCCGCTGCATTACATCCATATGATGATTGTCGTTTTTTAGGTGGCATTTTTTTAATTTACTAAAAATATTAATTAATATTAATTTTATGTTGCTAATAATAAATAATATGCTAATTGAACTTACCAAATTGGTATTTGAATCTATTTGTGTTCTATTTGAACACTAATTTCACCAAACACAATTTTCACCAAAAAAAGTACACCTATTTGAGTCAATAATAAATTATTGACAGTGACAAATATCAAATTTTGTTTGGAAGACATGCAATTTGATTCCTTATCTGTCGCTTATCTGTCATCTGTCACCTGTCATGTCACCTGTCACCTGTCATCTTTCATCTGTCACCTGTCATGTCACCTGTCACCTGTCATCTTTCATCTGTCACCTGTCACCTGTCATGTCACCTGTCATCTGTCACCTGTCACCTGTCATGTCACCTGTCACCTGTCATCTTTCATCTGTCACCTGTCATGTCACCTGTCACCTGTCATCTTTCATCTGTCACCTGTCACCTGTCATGTCACCTGTCATCTGTCACCTGTCACCTGTCATGTCACCTGTCATATTTCATCTGTCACCTGTCACCTGTCATGTCACCTGTCATCTTTCATCTGTCACCTGTCATCTGTCATCTTTCACCTGTCATCTGTCACCTGTCACCTGTCATGTCACCTGTCATCTTTCATCTGTCACCTGTCACCTGTCATGTCACCTGTCACCTGTCATCTTTCATCTGTAACCTGTCATGTCACCTGTCATCTTTCATCTGTCATCTGTCATCTTTCACCTGTCACCTGTCATCTGTCACTCAATGCTTATCATAGCGCCATCTGTTGACAGTACGTCAGAATATATTTCGATTTTTGACAAATTAAATTTTTTGTCAAACTTGTGATTTGATTTTCGAAAAAAGTGAATAACTTTTTTCCCCGCTCGAATTTCTTCTCCATATATGCGAGAATAGTTGCGCCTGGAGCTACAAAATAACTGTGCAAAATTTGGTCGAGATCGGTCCACGGGTCTAGGAACGTATAGCGAACAAACACGCAAACACGCAAGCAAGCAAGCAAGCAGATCTTCTCTTTTATATATTTAGAGCGCCTGGAGCTACAAAATAACTGTGCAAAATTTGGTCCAGATCGGTCCACGGGTCTAGGAACGTATAGCGAACAAACACGCAAACACGCAAGCAAGCAAGCAAGCAGATCTTCTCTTTTATATATTTAGATATTACGACATTATTTGTAATAAAACTATTTAGGTACAAAATGTAGTAGTTCAGTCTCTACAATAAACTTATGAATAGAATTCATAGTTTCATAATTTATAATGAAATTTGATAATTTTATTATATTATATGTTAAGCCATCAGGTAAGCCAGCGATTTGTCGTTTTGGTTTACCAAACTAAAAATGAAATTTGATACTATTTGGAACATCAATATTTTAGAATAACCAAACAATACAATTTGTTTGTTTAGAGTTTGGAAAATTGTCAAATTTAAACGTATACTTAATGTAGTGGTTTGGAATCCCAAGTGGTCTTTATTTGAGATTACTCACATTGCCGAAACAATATTATAACAACTTACTGCAAAGCAAATAATTTGCAAAAACATAACTTTTTTAACTACACTCAACTTTTTTATAATTCAGAATGTTTATGTTTTTGCAGGATATCCCTATAATACTAAACGCGTTATTTACTAAAATAATATAAAATAAACATAATATTTCTATATATCTATTTTTAAATAAAAAATATTTAACAAAAATTTATTTCATTTAAATTTTAATGAAGTTCCTGAACTTAATAATAACAAAATTTAATAAGTGAAATCGTCTTCTCGCATTACTACGAGTGTAATAACATTTTTTGGAATTAATTAAATAAAATTGTAGCATTTGAAAAATTTTATTATAAGAATATATTACAAAATTTCGCGAAACTTTAAGGCTTAATAAAAATAAATATTTTGTGTATTGTGCGGTTCTTACATTTTTCACGTAGTTTCTCGCTGTAATTCCTTATTGTGTTCAAAATGAAATCCGTGCCTTACAATCTGAAAGGATAGAAAGGTCTCTGAAAGGGTTAGATGATTGATACTTTGCAGAAGTATAACTCTTATACTTTATTACACTATACTAATGACTAACATATTTCACCAATTATTTATTATAGTTATATTCTGACTTTGAGCGATATACTTTACCAACTTCACGGAGAGGCTCTACGCAAGTTTTACAATTAATTAATAAAACATCTTCATTCCAACGGAAATATTACAGTTATAATTATAAGTACAAAAATGTTTCGGAATTGTCACTATTTTTCAAGTATTCTATCAAGCATTACCTAGTGCAGAAGTTTTTTTCAAAAAGACCGCTTACAATGGGACCTTTTTCTTCTTTTATTTATATATAACTTGTTGTATTTAATCATGACAATAGCTATATACGTATAAGTAACAGAAAGGGATCCATGTCGAACGAGATTGCTTATCAGCCACGAGCCCCGAAGGGGGCGAATGCTGATAAGCTATCGAGTTTGACATGGATCGTTTCTGTACGCATCACGTATGCTATTTTTTCTCCAGGATAAAGTCCTAAACGAATAAAAAAAGGAAAATGTACCACAAAATATCAAAGGATAACCATTAAGTTAAATGTAAAACTTAAAATATTTGTTATTACAAATTAAAAATGCAAACGAAACAGTGCATATTTTAAGCAATTTTGACTGGGCGGCACTAGAGCACGAGCTCGACAACGAGGGGGGGGGGGGGAGATTGAAAAACGACAAACGAAAAATACATTTTATATTAGAATATTAATAATAAATAACAAAATTTTAAAAAAACAAATTTATCATTCATACTCTGGTATCTTTTGCAAAGAACTTTTTTACAATTTCCTGATCCTGATATAGTTCAGCGTCCGGAAATTTCCCCCTTCTCTCTTTTATTTCTAAAAATTTCGCTACCGCTGGCCTAGGATCGTATAAAGCCGTACCTACCCCATTGAGAGCGATATACATTCTTGAATTTAAAGCTTCTCTCGAATAACTTGATTGTTTGGATGATTTTAATGTTGTGTGTACTGACACTGCTCTCTCCGGACCAGCACTATGTGGCGTTAAAGAAATATATGCTTGCACTAATTTTGAAAAGACTGAATATGGTGTGGAAACTTTTAAATAATGAAACAATTTTGCTGTGGAGGTGTTCATCTCTGGGGGTGGTGGAAGTTTCTTAGCCGAAAACAGGCTTACAATATCATCGGTGAAAGAGGAAACCGCAGCTTCCCCAAATAAATTTTCAACATCCATCCGCACTTCTCGAACCAAGTCGATTACAGTTCTTGCGTGTAAGATTTTTTCTTGGTCCTCATTCAACCTTTGCGAAAGAAATTCCTTGCAACTTAATACTACTTCGTTTCTCACTGCAGACCAGCACCTTTTAGTTGAAACGAGAGAATTCGTAATGCGTCTTTTCGTAGCTTCTGGTATAGATTGCGTTCCTTCTTCAGTTTCAGGACGACTATGACGACTCAATACTTTTTCTTCATGGCCCCCGGGATAAGGTCCTTTTTCAATCAAAGTTATCGCATCTACAGCAATTTTCTTTGAGAGCTCAATATCACTCATAGTAATCATAGATTTTTGACAATCTTTCTGAAGTATTTCAAAAATCCTCAAAAGGTCCATCATGAGGCATGTAAGATGCTGCTGTTCACCTCCATCTTGCCAGAGACGCAAGAATCCTAGAGCAGTAGCTTTTTCAACTTTTGTTGTTTCGGTACTTTCAACCATGTTTCCCAATGTTTTTGCATGCCTGGCAGGTTTTTCCAAACCGCTTTACATAAGTTGACTAGATGCTCTGCAAATCGAACATCAAAGTAAGCTGGAAACCGGTAAACTGAAAGCTGTTCTTGCTCACACATTTTCGTAAGTTCTGCATATCGAACAGCAGATACTCGATAAAAGGTAGCAATGGCCTTCATATTACTTTTCCAATGACGTACTTCAATCACAGTGGATTCTAAGTCGCTCAATGCCAAATCTGACCTATGCGCAATGCACCAAACACAAAGCAAATCTCTTTCCAAATATTCCTTCATACGAATCCACAGTCCACTTTTCCTGCCAGTATTGGCATTTTCTCCGTCTGTGGTTATACCAGTTAATTTTTCTTTCGCCAGACTTTCAATCCGAAGATCTTTAAAGATAATTTTAACCGAATCCAAAAGTCCTTCCGCACCTCGCTTATCAGATTTACTTTCTCCTAAGAACACCGACGTTATTGCGCGATCTTCTGTTATAAATCGATCGGTGACGAATTTGTTATCAACTCCATACTTGTCGACAGAGCCATCAACTTGTAGAGAAAAATTATCGGTTTTCTTTAGTTGATGTACAACTTTTTCCATTACAATACTGCCAACAATATCTAACATCTCCCGATAAATAACTGGATTTCTATATTGCAAAAGTTCTGAGGACGGATTTAATTAACAAAATTGAGAGTCTAAACCGTCGCGTCGTCTTTGTAAGACGCTATTTGTGTGTCCGCATGAATTTTTGACAACGATCTAGAAGGCCAAGAATGTGCAGAAAGAGTTAATTGGCGACTATCATTGTAGACATCAATTGCTAGTTCGATTAACAGTTTAATTTTTTCAGCGTTGTGTGATTTGAGAGTTCTTATCCAAGGGTGTTTATCAGATTGCGCCAACCATTTCTGCTGCATTTTATCGAGATTATCAGCTGCCTTATGAGCCTCAGTTTTCAAATGATCGATAATTCGTTCTAATTCCTTTTTACCGTCATACCGTACACCATCAGCCATGGTACCTTGCCGTTTTTTGAACATTTTTGGGCTTCTTGAATATGTTTAAAGCAGGTCGTGCATTTAATTCCAAAACGCTTACCCAGTTTAACTTTTTCAAAACAAGAATACGTTTTAAGTAACCACGCAGTATCCAATTTTGATCCCTTATACCACGTAGTATTCTGTGCTTGTGCAGATTCCGCTTCGATTGTTATGACTTGACATTCACCGTTAACCTGACTCTCATCATGAATCTCTTTATTGGCAGAAGTGGTATTAAAGCCATGGCTTTGGCTGTGGTCATGATCAAGAATTTTAGGGGATGACCCAGAACAGGAGGGCTGTCGACTTCGAATTTCGTCCTCATTAGTTTGATCCTCACCATCAGTATTTTGACGATTATTGTAAACAAGACTGAAGAAGTCGGTTATTCTTTTAGAGTTTTTAGACATATTGACACGTTGGTTTTTGTTCAGACTGCGCCTTTTGTAGGAATGGTAGACGTAGGTATATTTATTACTCACTTCGCCTTGATTTTAAAACCATAACCAAAACTAAACCTGAAATAGATACTTACATTCTACATTTGAGGGCGAAGAATACAAAAATTAAAACTTACCTTGTTCTAGTCGATAAAAATAAATTATACACAGTAATAAGACTGGGGAGACATATACACAAACTATAGTAATCATAAATTTTTGCTGATTTTCTAACCTCAAAACTTCCACGCACATTCTGGGAATTCCCAGAACGTTTGTTAACAGTACAGCCACAGACAACGTCACTTTTGTTATTTGGTTGGCGCCATCTAGGGAGCGAGGGGCGCCGGCATAACCAACGTTCACTGGGCGGCAAAAATCGGCCAAGTGCCGCCTACTTTATATGTTATTTTATGCACTGAAACGAAATGATAATTCAAACGAAAGTATAAATAAATACCGCACAAGTGCGTGTAGGCGTGTAAGAATGCAAAGCTCGTGAAAGATAACAGCTAGACGATAATGCAGACATGCATCGGGGATTCATACAAAGTAATGCACAAGAGACATGACAAAGCAAACTATATATAATGACAAAGAGCCAAATATGCCGTGGCGTCAGGAAAGATTTATGATGAAAAAAAGTGAACTTTTAGTACACGGAAGTACATCAAATTACACTTTTTTTTACAGCTGAGTATATCAAATGACAATGATAACTAACAACCTACGAGAAACGCTCACTTTCGAATCTAAAAATAGACAAAAAAATGACGTTTTCGCTGTATCCTGGAGAAAAATTATATTTGTAGACAAACACAGCACCGCTGAAGTATGTAAAAAATAAACTACATAGAGAGTTTTTAATTTTGCATGTATAGTAACTACATTATTTTCAACAATCTCATATTTCTTATTAGTGCTCAACACCAACACACATACCGCATTAATTCATTGTAATATACAGTTTCCATTACTTCATTACATAATTAATTATCTTAATAAATTAATTAATAATTTTCGTAATTTCCTTCATGGCAGCTTTTTATTTAATCACGAAGTCTCAATTTAGTTTTATAAAAATATTCAATTTGGTAAGCTTTGTTTACATAATTCAGTGTAAAATTTTCCAAATTCTATTTTAAAAGTGAAAACCAATAAGTTAATTATCATTTTCAATTAAAATTATTGTTACAGGATAAAGGCTATCAGCAACTGCGAAGCTGCGAAAATTTTTACGCTAGACATAAAAATAAAGCCGACTTTTAGAGTACGGATCGTTTAATATTAAATTGTATTATGTGAAGTTTTAAATGAATGTCATTCTTCGTCAGGTTTATTATGCTCACTTCTACATTATACATTAAGCTAAATTCTAATTAAATCACTTTTTGTACGTTTCAATTAAGTTTATTTAATATCGCCGAGTATTTAAGACCCGATGCTCTTTAAAATTATATAAGGTACATATACATATTATATTTTGTGTAATATAATAATTAGATGATTAGCAATTAAGTTAAAGTAATTTTGAGCATACATTCCTCTACTATATATGAATATTTATAGTCCTATATCGGAATTAACCCGGAGACAACAATTTTAGTGTATTTTCAATATCACCTTAAAAGTATTCTCTCAAACGTTATAATTATATGGATGGGTTTCTTACGCCAACCCTTACTCATATATATTCCAATAGATATGTATATTTAATGAGCTTATTTACTCATGTTTATTCTAATACCTGTTCTGCTGTTTATTTCACCGAGTTCATAATGATCTACTATTTGGTTACAATAAAATAAAATTGTTTATGGTAAAGGCTAAGGGAAGGAAAACACCGAAAAAAAAAATTACCCTGGTCCTCCGGGTTTGGGGGTTGTGCAATGAGCTTGCACCTCATTCATGGAAAAAATGTTAAACGCTAAAAATCCTAAGAAAAAGCCACGGAAAATGCTGGACAAAAAATGGATAGACAGAGACCGCTGGCACTTGGATGCAAAACACGGCCCTAATATATTATAATATTTGTAATTAAATGTAATATTATGTTATATATTAGCTGTAAAACATTTGCAAATATACCTTATATGTTATATAAAATAAAGTCATCATCATCATCATCACTTCCTTCATGGGTTAGGTCGTTGACCTGTTCCGGCCCATCTCTTCCTCGGTCGTCTAAAAATAAAGTTTATTTTATTTTAACACCATATAAAATTAAAAATTAGTAAATTTTTATTATAATATTTCCGTTTAACCACTAATAAGTTATGTACGTCAAATATAAATCTAGCAATTATCGCTCTTTAAAAGAGACACGTTTGGAGATACATATCACAAATAATTGCAGTAAAAGCAGCACAACATTACTTAAAATGCATACGTTTCTACACACATGACACTATTACAGGATAACACAAGCCTTATTGGTTGAAATATCCTTGGGTCATCGAAGGGATCGAAACCTTGACTTAGAAAACTACCGCTCAAAAGTGGGTCAGAACCAGCATTCTTTATTTACTATACTAGAAAATGTAACTTAAATCTTTCATAAATGAATTAAATAAAGAAACTTATTTTTCTGTAAATTATTTTTGATACCAGTGTAAAATCATCGATCTCGCTCGTTTTAGGAAATTTGTGAAATAGTATTTAATCGGATTCCAATTTTTCCGAATAGCAAATACAGTAGAACTCCAATATTCGTCCACGCTAATATTCCTCTTTTTCTGAATATATTCGTCCTGTTTTTTTGTTTGATATTCGCCCGAAAAGTCCCACCTCCGACGTGGCCAGCGAGTTAACTGATCGTCAGTTGAACAAAACAAACAACATTGCGTCGGCTTACTGCCAAAACAAGATAACTCCATTTTTGGACAAAATGAGTTATATACATGATTGCATTCAAATAAGAGCAAACTACATTTTGACAAAACCTGATAACTGTAAGTCAAATATTAAAGGAGTATTAAGAAGTTCATTTTTAACTTTTGTTAACTTGTTTATGGTGAATCAAACTTTAAAATCAGTTTTACTCAAAACTATCATTTTGGAGTTATCTTGTTTTAGCAGTAAGCCGACGATTGGTTAACTTTAAAAAAAAACGACCGCTGATGAATCATCTGGAATTTCTGGTGATCATGAGGACATCAATTACCAGAAGTGACATTATATTACCTGATGTCATAATGGAAGGTGACCCCCCTTCCAAACAATAGCCTAATTCATCTAAAATATTAAAAACTCTTGACGAACATTTTTTTATTCAAAAGGTATGGACGTACTGTAAATTTTTTTATTTAATTTTATTTAGATATTTATGTAGGTCTATTTTTGAGTGATATCTTTTTGTTCAAGAATGGATAGGTGAAATTCGGGGCTGGGACCGGATGAAACCATTTTTATTTTTAGTTAATTCCTATGGGAAAAATTCGTTTTATATTCATTCTTTTTAATATTTATCTTCCCCTGGGGAACGGTCAATGACGAATATTTGAGTTCCACTGTCACTTAATATAGGAATTCTTTTTAAAATTGATAACTTAAATAATATAATGTTTATCTACACGAATCAGGCCCTTGACCTGTACATATTTTATGTAGTGTGATATTTGAAATGAAAAAAATAGAAGCAAGTAACAATAAGCTGGAAAACAATATAAAAATCTCTGTAAATTGATATATCATTTAAATATTTCTCAGAATTTTGTAACACTCGAGTAGCGCATCCTTTATTGTATTTTCATGAGGAATTTTCCAGTTTCCAAAATTGATTGTGTATCAATTTTGACAAATTAGCGATAATCAATTTATTTATGTTATTCCCTATTGCTTCCTAAAATTTGTTGTTGAAAAATATTGAAAATTTAATTTTCAGCAGTTATAAATAATGGAAAATATATTAAATTGTTTAGTTTTCATTCGGTTTTCATACAGATACATATTTGCTTTTGTGAAAATATGAAATAAAAAATTTTCAATCTAAAACTTGTTAATTTAAACGCAGAGAAGTGCGCAATAAGAAACAAATATTAGCTGCGCGTGTAGATTTTCCGCGAGTTTTCCGGAACATGGGTTAGTCCTATCCTGATAGCAGCTAGGTATACTACCTAAGTTTCCGTATTGCGCACGGTGTAATATCACGCTAAAAGTTTGTTTACAATTTAAATTTTCAAAAATTAATAACATTTAAATTTTATATTATACTAAATAAAATTATATGACTTTGCGTACGTAACAAATATGCTAGTATTTATATTCCAAAAAGTTTTTTCCACATAAAGTGTGACTTACGAGCAACAATAATGATATTTTCACAGAGCTAAATTTTTTAAAAGCAATGATGGATAAGTCTAACTCTTCTAAAGACGAAAATGATGTTCCTCCACAATTGTGGGCCATAATCCACGAATTTTTGCTAGGAGTTAATGATCAAGGATTAGATTTCCACAAAGCTCATTTAAGGCCGTCTGTTGCTAATATTTACCCATTTTTTGTTTTCATCTACGCTGTACTCATTTTAATGGGTGTATTATTAAACTTAGCCGTTGCTATTCATATTCTCAAACATAAATTATACGACGATGCAACATACTGCTTCATAATTAACTGTGTAATTAGTGATGTAATTAAATGTGTTTGTGTGTTACCAATTTCCTTGTACGTTCTACTTATACAAAATTGGATTTTTGGTGAACTCCTCTGCTCATTTTTGCCAATGCTTCAGGTAATTTCTATTTATTTTTAGTTTATTTAACTATTTTGCATATTCGAAAATTTGTTGAAAACTAAACTGCGCGTTGCTCAAGCAAGATAAAATTTGCATAAAATTACCACTTTGTTCATAATTGGGTTAAGTTAATTTTATTAGGTGCCCTGCACCCTAAAATCAGAATTAATTAACATATAATATAGCAAACTTAGCACTTTATTGACAAGTACACAAGTTGCTGTTTAGAAGTTACAAATATCGGTTTAGAAGTATTTCATCCCTTTAATTTCGAAAGATTTAAGTATAAAACTTTAATGCTGGCCTTTTATAAAAGAAAAGTATTAAGATTTGAATAGAAGTATTACGTAAAATGATGTTGTATTTAATTGAGCATCATTCATTTGAATGTGTATTTTTCGCTACCAGATGTGATATTTTACGCTTAACAAGAATTTTCAGCACGAGTTTTCTATTATTAAAGAAAAATCGAAAATATTTTCGAGTAAGTTATCGGAGTTATCTACAGTAGATATGGGTTTCCACAACGCACTATCACAAAAAATAACAAAAAATCTGGATCCTACATATACATCCTATAGTATCTCGTGTAAATCTGACGAGATCAGTGTCACGGATAGGGTCATGAATAAGGTCGAAACAGTATAATAGTATATTACGGTGTTTGAATTTTATAAATTTTTAATTCTGGATGTGGTCCTGACTATTTGACGATTTTTCGTCAAATTTTTTTTTTGGTTGTATCACTTCCAGAAATTTTTTTTTATAATTTTATTACAATTCGGTCAACGGATTTTACTTTTTCAATAATTCAAATTTGAAATTCCACGTTACTTGAACTATAAAGAGGTTCCATCGATTTACTTTGTCTATAAATATATTATGTACCCATGTTTTACAGTAATGAATTATTTATGTAATTACCAAAAATGCATCTAGTACGGTTTCGCCACTTCTGATAATGAAATCAATTAATTACTCACACTTTGCATAGAAGATGTTTTCGCATATTTAATTGAAAGATAATTTATAGTATGTGCATTAATAAACTATTATGGTATTTGCAATGAAGGATGACATATTTAATATATTACTTTGAGTCTGTAAAGAACCCTGAAAGAAATCGTGAAAAATGATCTATGTATATTATTCAAATTGGCTGTAATTTAGTATTGTTGATTATTAGGTTAGTAGTGTATTTTTGATGCAGTAAAAGTGTAATATCACTAATTGGATACACTTTCAGATATATACCTATATTGTATATTTAATATAATATAATTATTTATCACTATAAGTGGTACAAGACAATAAAATTGGTATTTTTACTAGAAAATGTAAGGCACTTCCTATTCGTACTACATAAGTTAGCGGTCGAAATAAGAGCTAAAATTGCAATTTAAGTTATTACAACGTTGTAACAGTGAGTGGAAGAGAATAGCTTATTGTTCAATTACGTAATAAATAATTAGGTTCTCTATTATATTACTTATGAAGGATTATTCGACCATACTATGCATGAAGTGTGTGGTTAGCCTTCCGGTAGAATGCACGACTTTTGAGGCAAAAATACCGAAATAAAAATAACACCAACGAAAATATGAAAATAGCAAATATTTATTTTTTGTTATAATGTGTAAACCAAAACCAAAAACCTTCTATGACTGCAGTTTTGAACTATTATTAGTTCAGTACAAGCGAACTTAAGGTTATATAAATTTTCTTTAAATCTACGAAGGTGCTCGGCCTTTGGTCTCGCATCTTGAGTCTCTGCAATTACCCTTTTATGATAATAATAAATGAATAAACTAATAAGAGTTAGATTGTAGAAATTAATTCTGGAATTAAACGAAATTTATCGAATTTTCCATGCCCGTTTTTCTACGAAAAATATTAAAACTTCTGCAGAAAAAACTGCTCATAAATTAATATTCTACCATTATTAAATTTTGATCAGGAATAATAATTATTTGAAACACAAAATAGTAAATATACCGCCAGTTTGACCGTAGGTCATTTTTCCTGTTTCCCAAACTCTAATTATTAAACACCATCCTAGAGTATCTCTTAACTTTGCTTATGTTATGGATAAGTTAAATTAATTGTTACATTATCGAAATTACTAATTAACAAGATGCCGCTATAAATCTTGATTAACCTTCGATAACAACTCCAATAAATGAATACTAAACCCGATAATACAGCAGTTACTTATTCTGCTCCGATGATCCTAATAAAACGTGCTATTTTATTAAAATCAATCTGTCCTAAATTTAAATGCACTGTGCTAATTTTTATTATTGTTTAATAATATTTTATTATAGTGATTAAGAGCACTCGTACATACGCATTTACAAACAAAATATTGTGTTGTAGGTATATTATTATTATGTACCATAGTATTATGTATTATAAATTATACCATAATATATAATTATAGGGGGACGGTGACCTAACCCTGGTCACCCCAAAAAAATTGAAAATTTCCTATAGCAAAGAGGAAGGTTTATAGTGTATACTGTAAAAATTTCACTTGCGAAAGTATACATAAAATTTCGAGAAAAATCAAATTGAAAGTAGGTAAATTTAGCGAATTTTTCTTCAATTTTTGGGGTGTGTATTCGATAGGGAGGTTTATCCATCGTCAAAACCTACCCTTTCGGGGCGCCGCTGCGCTCCGCTCCGCTCTGCACCCCTCCAGGGCGGTTTTGACTTTGGTTACTATACTAAACATACGAGAAGGCGCCTCCCATAAAAAAAACCGGGATAAATGAAACCGGGAGCTTAGAGACCCTTGAAATAGTATTAAAAAGTATAGTTGCGGTATGGGGCAGTAAACTATTACGTTTCACCCCCAAAAAATCGCGTAAAAACAAAAATAATCGATGTTACATGTACGAGAGACGAGCTGCATCTGCCGGTGCGAAATACTCTAAGTGTTAGGGTCATTATAACTGCACGGACTGTCAACAGAATGAGCGACGCGCGGGAATCTCGTTAATTTTACATGTAAATTTGCAAACTTCAAATTCGATTTACTCAAAATTTTGATAATACATTCGCATGTTTAAATTATATTAGTTAACTATATAAACCTTCCTCTTTGCAATAGGAAATTTTCAATTTATTTGGAGTCACCAGGGTTAGGGGACCGTACCCAATTATAGTATTATGTACCAGTAAATACCAAACATTTATTTCCAGATTTTTGGAAAATTAAATTAAGTTCTATATTATTCAGCTTTAGTCAATGCTTTTGCATAATTGAAGAAATATTTTTTAAAAATATGCTTATTTCCCCTCTTCAAAAAGGAGTTCATTTATTTGCGGAAAAATTTTCAAATTTTCAATTTTAAATAGAAATTAAAATTTTATCATCAGATATTAAATCAAATTTTATATCGCATGCTAAAAGTGAAACTTCCAACGTTTCGGCGTTGATGTTATTTCTGCTGAACATTTCTTTAATTTTTACAATAAGGTAATTACAATTTATAATAATCTTTTTATCTTGTATTATACTGTTTTTATATTTGATTGATTCACTCCGACCTCGTTTAATTTAATAACATATAAATTTTGAATTTACCCAGGTTTTCTTCTTTTACTATAAATTTTCTGTAGACGTTTTTCTTTCTTCCCACCAATAATTAATACTTTTTTTGTTTTTAATTATTCAACACTTTTCTACTTAACTTGATTATATTCGTTCATTTAAATTAACTTGCATGTGACCTTTCAAGTTCGCAATAAAACTCCCTTCAAAATTAAAAAAAATTTACATACCAAAACTTCAAACGATAAAAACCTTACACAAAATGTCTTGACCTGGGGGGGTGGGGGGTGATTATTTGAACCGAGAGGATTAAAATATTAATATTGAAAATAAAGTTTCGTATTCGTTTGTTACAACACAAGGGCAAGGACAATACTCAAAGATTCAGCGAGTACAGGTTTTAGCAAGGAGATTGCACGAGCGAAGCGCAGCGGAGCGAGTGTCAATCTCCGCAGCTGAAACCTGTACTCGCTGAATCTTTGATTATTGTCCGAACCCGCGTTACTGTTGCGATGATAATTCCGTGAAGAAACGCCACAACTTAAAAGCACAACATCACATACGAAAATCGACATTTCAAACGACATTTTTAATGTCGAAAATGGTGAAACAAATTGACCACATCGCATCACAATCATTGCAAAAAAAAAAAATTTTCGTAAGTACCTACCGAAAAAAATGGAAGCATAATCGCACTAAATTTGTAATATAAAATTCGTTAAAGAATAGTGTATTTCAAATTAATTGGAATTAAAAAATTGGAATTAAAAAAAGTCTAGCATCAAATTACGTTGTTATAAAAACATACAAACTTACTGTACACCTGGTACACGCGTCCACGTGGAGTCGCAAAGAGAATTTTCGTAATAGAAATATTATCCAATAATAAGTCCTTATTATAAATATTAACCAATTAGAACTACACTACTCCACGTGGAGTATGAAATGCGGGCTTTCGTTGGCGCGATAATCTTATCTCTTATATTGTTTTTCCTTGCATAGTTTGTATGTTTTTATAACAACGTAATTTGATGCTAGACTTTTTTTAATTCCAATTAATTTGAAATACACTATACATTGCTTTAAGTCAACTCGGGTGGGAACGAATGCGTTGATGTTAGTATATAACCGGTTTCCTACATTTGTGCGAGGTGCGTTCGTCACGTATGTACTATTCTTTTACACCCCACTACAAATATTCGATTTTCACCATGCAGCTAAGGTATATTGCGAGATTTTTTATTACGTATGAATTCTTTTACGCCCCACTACAAATATTCGATATTCTGGTAGGGTATTTGGAATATTTTTTATTTTCGGATATTATTCGACTGTCCATGCGTCGTATCCATATAACTACAATGTAAAATAGCGCACGCTGATTGGTCGGAACCACTCTAATATGACCCTGAGTGGAATTATCCTTTGTAAAAGGTGCAGCTGCAGATATTAAAAATTTAAAGAATTCAAATTTCAACTCGGGCACAATTTTTAATTGTCACGTTTTTATTTTATCTCAAATCAAATTAAAGCGTTATTAATAATAATAATTTTGGTGTAGGCATTGTTTAATTAAAAGGTTAATTATTAAGTTTAATTTAATAAAATATAAAATTTCCATGAATAATATTTACAATCTCTTGAGTATAAAACATTATGTAAATCAGTTGGCATTTAGTGACGACATGATGAGAATATTACAATAAATATTTTCCTATAAAATTTACGTATAAATTCACATGATATATAAACTTTAACAAATCAAAATATCAAAGTTGTCAAAATTGTTTATCGAAATGTGTGAGTAAATCAGTAAGCTTGAAACGCTTCAGTCTTCTGACTTCGTGTGAATGGTGTAAATAAGCTCGTTTGCCAGTAGATTGTATGAGATTCTATTCGGTAATTATGACAAAAATTTTTAATTTCTAATTTGTAAATCATGACGGATCACGTCATTTGGTATATTCTATGGAGCATCGACGATAGTTCAGAGTATCTGATTTTGCAACCTTTGTAATATTTCAATTGAAAAAAATCAAATCCATTGATAATGCGGATCTTTTGCCAATTAACCAGTACATCTGTCTAAATTTACGTCCAAGCTGTTTTCTCTTATTAAAAATATGTGTACGCTAAGTAATTCTTATATCCAGATGCATACCCAGATACTTTGCGTTATCAGTTTGTGGCAGGTGGAAATCGTTCAAAGACACGGGTGGACAAGGGTGAATAAACATCACTCTTATTAAGATTTAAAATTATAAAAAACAAATATCTTTTAAAAAATTCTGAAAGCTGGTGTATTATCGTAATGCCATGGCTTCTTGGCACTTCAATACGAGTCGCCACTGCTACTATATTGTGGCGTTTTTGGTGATATTTTAAAATTTTAAATAAAATTATTATAAAATTTAAAATTTTAAACAAAATTATTATAAAATTTAAAATTAGAATTAATTTGAAATTTAATCGCCACGGTTATCGTCTCAATCGGACCGCATGGGCTCAATTATGCAGATACGCTCTACATACTGCGATGTCCGGGTTAATTAGAGACTTACGCAATATTTTTTTAATTTAATTTGAATTGAATATTTTTTAATTTTAATTCGAGTCGATTCCTCGAAGGCTTATGTTCTTGGTTTACTTTACCCTGCAAGTTAATATTTTGTTTGGATTTCAATAATCCCAGAATGATATACTTTTTACAATAACAATTAGTTTTATTTACACACATCAATTAGAATAGACAATGTTTATTTTTATCTCAAAATCAAATAAATTATTAACCCTTACAATGTTTACTGTTTTAATTATTAATCCCAAATAATTCGAATCACCCGTGTATTTCAATGTTTTTGAATTACGCATTACCGTTTCACTAACTAGAAAAATGAGTAGGCCGCTTAACTTACATGCTGGCCTCGCCATCCGGTTCTTCTAACCTCATTATACGTGTTGGCGTGAAATATCTTCCTTCACCAAAAATATTCGTTTGATTAAATTTACTAGTGCATCGACCATTCCATTTGGTAAATAAACATCCAAATTTAATTACCATAAATTATTCTTCTTGGCTTAGTAAGTATTTTTAACTTTTATGTAAATTATTTTCTGCTGTGAACCACGTGTTCATTGATTGATTTAACTTTATTTGTTAGTAGGATCCTCACACCTTGGTGTTGATCAAAAACAACTCAAACTATTGATTTTTCGAAGACCGAACAAAATCGCGTCTTTTCACCTCGAGACCACATAGGAATCTGTTGTTTACAACTTTTGTTGTCCTGGTTTTTCGTTAATTATTGTTATTTTTCAATCTTGATTCCTTTTTTAATTAGGTAAGTGTTACGCGCTTTTGATTTATTAATTATTTTTGAAATGTCATAAAACTAATTCACTTTTATTGTTGTTTTTAGCACCTGCCGCATACATGATCGCAAAGCTTGTAGTCCGTACCGTGATGCTTGTAGCGGTATTTCGGAGCCGTTACTCCTCGTTCTTCCATCGAACCCACGTAAACATTGTATACCGAACTTCTTAATCTAACATTCTTAAAACTATTAACAAATTTATTATAACTAACCTTTTAAAACTACTTAGTAAACAATTCTCTTTGCATTATTAACATTTATCGGGTCGGGAACCCCAATGGTGATCGCGAAATTGAAATTTCCCTATAGAAATGGCTTGATATTTCGAACAAAAAAGTCATTAGCTATCATGTAATAAAAGGATTATTAAGTTTGAATAGCAAATAATACCGAAATTTTAGTAAAAACACTATGCGGTGGTCGGGATAGGTTGTCGGCCTATATTTTGCGTGGTTTAGAGAACTACGGACACGCCCCCAACATGAAATTTAGTAAAATTTTGGGTAATTAACGGCCTTTTTGGGTATGTTTCGGTCCGAATGTGTCACTTTTGTCGTCGCGGAGGTGATCATAAAGAAAATCCGAAAAAAGTGTGAAAATCGGAAAGTTGCATTTCAAGCGGCCACTGGCACACCCCGACCGGTGGCACATATCGTTCGCCCGTCGTTCCCTCGAAATCGAGTGAAATTTTTTCGCTTCGATTTGAATTTTTCTTTGAAATCCGGATAGGTGGGGGTGTGATTAGTAGATATTAGTAATAAATATTATGAAAAAATGGAAAATAATAACCCGTGTATTGCCGAAAAAGTGAAAAAATTAAATTTTTTTTCTTCGATTTTTGGGGTGTGCATTCGATATTATCCATCGTCAAAACCTACTCCTACCCTCCAAAACCTACACTAAAATAGTAAAATTTCATCGAAGTTACTAGCACGGGAGACTGTCGCATATGCCGGGTGTGCACACCGCTTCGTATAAGACCAGTTCATTCTGCACGGACCGTCAACAATATTGAAGTGAGATTCCACCCGCGCGTCGGCGAAACATGTAAAATTAACGATTTTCAAAGTAATAATTTTCATATTAAAAGGACCCCATCCAAGAATTTTATTTTTGAATATCACTCTATTAACCTTAAACTTCACAAAACTTAATAGGATTAAGTCGCGCACGCGTGACTCAATAGGGTACCTTAGCCCATTTATCATTCTAGGACCTTCTTTTGTTTTTACTCAATAACCTCGTTGAGTGCTTATCGCTTTCATGTGATCCGATCCTTCGACGAATCTCCCAATGCGTTAAGAGACCTCATGCTTTATTTTACATTTTGATAATTAATTAATAATATTTAATTCCTTAATTCGTTGAGATACCGCAATAATTTAAAATTATCAATAGCAAGTTTGTCTATCTCTTAAGAAGGATGGTCGATTTTATCAATCGTGCCGGGTGCCGCGAGTGTGAATGGGCCAACATTGCGTCTGGTTATAAGGATTCTAAAGGTAATAGCACGAATAGCCTACGTGGTTGTAATTTCAATTTAGGATAACCCTAGCTCGGACCTTGAATATTTTAAATATCCTAAGGAGGAAAATAACATTTTAATATAGTACTATGTAATATAATATTTGTATCAGAGGTTGTGTCGCTCGGATCGAATGCGGGCAGGATAAGAACTTTATTCTGACCGTACCGCACCGATGTAATCTGCCATGAAAGTTCATCTCGAAATGAAGTGTATTACACTTCCTGTGGTTCGGAGTCCACGTTAGACAGGTAGATCCTCTATGTACCTGAAAACACTTCGAACGCAGAGATGGTTCACGACGCGTCTGTAGAGAGGCATGTCGACTGAGAAGGAAGAGAATATATTATATCATATTTTACAGTAGGTAAATAAAAAAATTAAATAAATATTTTCACAATAGCGGTAAAATTATTTCTAATTGTGGCCTAGAAGCGGCAAATGTAATTATCGCTTTTACAACTTTGTACCTGTTCATTGCGTTTTTACTTTTTGTATTATAATTATTATAATCTTTTGATTCTACCAAGCTTGCACCATAATTTAATCCAATATAAAGCACTGGAGAGCGCGCTGAAGAATAATTGCAAGTCAGCACCTGTTGTTTTTAATAAAAATAATCAAGCTTGTCTTTTTAAAAAACGTCAACAAAAATTATGAAAAGAACGAAGGAATGAATTATTAAGATAATTAATCGATTATTACAGTATGAAATAATATCCATTCTTCTTGTTTACATTGTCTTCGGTAGTAAACTACCAAAGACTTATGATATTGGCGAATAAATATTTATTTAACAAACGTCTGTTGCTTGGAAACATTAGTAGGCTACGACGACGTATTTTAGCATTGAATTTGATAAGTGAGGTTACCTACATACATACATTTATAGTATGTACATAATTATGTAAAATAAAAATGTTTTCGGACCTATTTGAAAATCATAAGCATTAAGGTACCCATAATAAATTGATCAAATTGTTTCACAAGCAATTCAATAAAAATCACTTTCCGCTATTCGAATTATTACCAAATGAAAAATTGAAATGTCAAAATCACGAAAATGAACATAAATTGCCAAAAAGAACAATAATAATATAATTATTGCCACTAAATAGTTGTTTTGTCATTGATTGCATGTGGCTTGAATTAAGAACTTCTATTGGATTAAGTGATTAATGCGGGAATTATCCATTTCAAGTTGGCATTTAAATGTTAAGTTTAAAGAAAAATTACTTGGCAAAAGAAAAAGTTTAATGATTTATTTTTTGTTATTAATTTAATTTCAAAAAGCACACTTGACTATAGTTCAAGATTTTCCATTCCATTCGGAATATTGCTGCTGTGCTTCTCTGCAAAGTTTTCACGATCCATTTCTTTGAGGTGCATCAATCTTCTTCTATCTCTTTTACCTTCAACTTAATTTATCCACAGAGTTCATCGGAGGGCCGTGCTAATAAATTCCGTTAAGTCCGCGATTCGAACACACAATTTCCGTACTGTAACTGAACCAATGACCACACCAAACCACTGCCGCGTTTAACAATTTACTTTAAAATAAATTAATACACGTTAGTTTTTAATTTTATTTATTTATAAATGTTGAAAATCAATAATTTTATATTCTATTACATCATAGTTCAAAATATGATAATATCTTGGCATACTTTGGTATATATAAATTTTTTACAAGAGATCTTTAGGGTTGAATTTTCTTTATAAAATGTTGTATTGAAATTCTACTTATTTTAAGCCGTAACAAGTTTTTAGTCAGGTTTATCAATGTGCGAATTCCACCTTTGTTCATGATCAAGTACCACAAATCGTTATACGGTAAAAATTGTTCGCCTGTGTCAAGATTTCTAAGCTAGCAAACGATCTCGATGTTGAATTCTTTGCCAATTCCAAACAGCAATTTAAGTGCGACATTGCAAGAAAACTAACAATATTATTTGTTTTTTTTATTTATTCATTTAATTCCTTCTTTGTTAGCTTTCTTTTAATATCATTCTGAAATTTTTGTTGGGAAATGATAAAGAATTCAACATCGGGATCGTCTGCTAACATTTAGTTTTAAATATTTTAGTTCTTAGTTTTTGTTGAAATATTTATTTTTAGTGTAATAAATTATTCATGTTAGTTAATTGAAATAAATTGTCACGCACTATTTCTTTGCCATTGCTGTATAAAGTTTATTTATTGAAATTAAGACGTAATTATAATATGTGATATTAACTTCTTAATGTATGTTATTAGAAGTTAAGTAAATTTCATGAAAGTTTTGTTCGAAAGTTTATTTTGGGTAAAAGATAAACTTAATGGCCAACACTTAGTTTGTTCTTGGTTTTAGTTCTTATTGTACTATTACGATAGGGCACATTTTATTCATTGTTTAGTACAGTTGTTTAGCAGTTCAGTTGTTTTTTCAATTCTTAATGTGTTGTTTCAGCGCATAACATTTTTCATCGGATTTTCAATTTTCCTTATAGATATTAAATAAGTCTGAAAGAATTCGTTGTTTTTTAAATTGTCTAAGCAGGTACTTACGATATTATTTTGCAAGTTTTATAAAATAGTTCAATATAATATGCAAATGCAGCTCAGCAATTTCAATTTTATTAAGAAATTTTTAACGACGATGGAAATAAGTATTAAAAACTTCTTTCACCTGAAGGACTAGCGGATGATCAGAAAGTATATCATCAAGTTGTAGTTTACGATATCTAGAGGAAAATTTATTATAAATCTTTCATTAGATAATAACCCGTCTTATTAAAATGATATAGCCTTTATACGCTCTATTGATTGATATTGGAGATTATTGTTACTAGCTTCTTAACTCTCTAAAAAGTATTTGATTATCGTCCACCTTGAACCCATTAAGTTCTCTAACATTCAAACTTACAAAATTCTTGGGGGCTTAATTAAATTTGTTCCAGCTCACGGAACACCGGAAAGTAATGACAATAATTAAGATTTCCCCTAATTATTGTCCACAAAAAGGTACATTCATAAGCTTATGTTTGGTTACAAGTTCATAAGATTGTCAATCGAAAGAAGTTCGCATATTGAACATACTACCTATGCGTTTTCATTTGTTTTGCAGTATAACAAGGAACCATCACAGTTCCTTCCAAATGACCATAGCTCTGAAATAGTTAAATATAGATAACCAAAATTTACCATGACTTTTTTAAGATACTAAAAAAACACTCTTCTACCTTTCATATTCAATAAAACTTTCTCGTTTAAATTCAAAAAAGATCTAAAAATAATTTTCTATTGAGTACTCAATTATTCCATCTCAAGAATTAATCAGGCTATGCTAACATATACAGATTATTGCTAATACTGTTTTGTTAACCAGGTTTAAGGTTTCATATTCTTAAGAAAGCTTTTAATAAAATTGGTTTCCTATTAAAAATATTTCAGTTGCAAATTCCCTAGTGTTATTAATAAAATGTTTGTGATACCATCAATATACTTTGATTAAAAAAAATATTAATAAAGCACAAATTGAGTTACTAGCTTAAATTATCATATAATAATAAATTAAGCGTTGAATAAAATTATTTTAGTCAGGAACTTCAGGCATTTGACAATGGTTTTCGTAATATAGTATAATCAAATTAGGATTTTTATCGAAATTATCTGGCACCAGCACAATTTCGTCACTACCGTCTTGGTAATTGATTGAAGTTTCACCTCAAAAAAGTCACACGAAAAATTCCTTGTGCTAACTTCCGGGGGTGTGCCTAAAGTTAGATTATTTTTTCAAGATTTCAAGTTTTGTATTTTACTAAATGACGTGTTTATTACTTTAACACCAGAAAAGTAGATAAACTCATTTAGAAAACTGATTAAAAATTGTATAATTGTAACGATATGTACGATATTGAAAAAAATTGAACTTTTATTAAACGGTTTTCGAGTTGTTCTTGCCTGAAACTGAAAAATGTAGCTATTTTAAAGAAATTAACCCAAGCAAAAAACAGTTTTTCTTAAAATAATTTCCTTCGCAGTTCGATTTTACAAACAATTTTAATAAAAAAAAGTCCCCTTTCGTTTTTGAATTATGTTTCGCTAAAACACTGTTATTAAACAAATAAAAAAAAGTTTCAAATCTAAATAAGAATTAAATACATGTTAAATAAGTATTGCTTTTGTATTGTATAAGCTTGAATTTTTCTGCTATTTACTGTCCATCCAAGTACACCATCAAGGAAGAACAATTTTTTGACTTTTTTAAAAACCTAGGAAGTAGATTTCTCGCTGGAGGTGACTACAATGCTAAACACCAAGACTGGGGCTCACGACTTTCAAATCCCAGAGGAAGACAGCTACTAAAAACTATTTCAAAAAACAATTACAAATTCTTATCCACAGGCGAAGCCACGTACTGGCCAACGGACAGAAATAAAATACCCGACGTAATTGATTTTTGCGTAACAAAGGGAATTAGCCATAGTGTTACGACTGTGGTCTTCACGGTTTATTTATTTTAAAATTTCAGAATGTAGAATCAGGGTGTGCATCGCATTTGTTTTTAAAAAGTATATTTTGTGAATAAAGTACTTAAATTTTGGGGCAGTTGGGACCAAAAGATATTAATTTTGTCCAGATTTGTCATGCATGTGTTTTCAAGTTAAAAATATCGTTATTCACAAAATTAACTAAATGTAGTCAATGTAAAAATATTCAGTTTCAAGTTTAAATGGCATTTTGGGATTAGCTTACGTTAAAATGCCGCCACTTGACCAGCTGCATTTTCATTTTCACGATGTAATGCTCCATATATTTCTAAACTAAAAATACGGTGTACAGCGCCTAAAGACCCAAAAATTTATAGTAGCCGGAGATAATCAAAGAAACTTCGGTCAGTTTTGTAAAACTTAAACATATGGTCAACTAATAAGGAAGTGATTTCTTTGTTGAATAGAGAGGCGATTATGTTTGTCCCCTAAATTAAAAAGTTAGATGTAAGGGTAGGAGACCAAAAATTAGTCAGTGCAGGTCGAACCAAGACAACGCGGACATGAAAAGATTCATGCCACTGTGCCCATTATTAGGTCGAGTAAATTAGGAAATTTTGGTTAAGTTTTGGAACAAATTTAGGAAAATTACAGTGCAAATTTGGTGTGATCAATAATTAATTAAATAAAAATATTGATTATTCTGCAAAAGTTCGTATACGTTTTAGGAGTTCGAATAAGAAAAAGAAAACAATAAATAATTCGTATTTAAATTAAATACAAGTACGAAAACCTTCGAGAATTCAATTGAACAAAAACAATCTACCTTTGAATTAAAATAATCCAAGTTAATAAACTATCGAATGGTTGAGTTCGTAAATTTTAAATAAAATAAATTAATCTATAATTGGGGATTCACCAAGCCTTAAAGTGCAACGACAAGGAGGTCATTTCCAAGACTGGTCCATCTGCAGCATCTGCTTCGATTTGGCCGTGTTCAGGGAAATTAGGTGTTGTTTGTTAAGTGATGATAAGGGCAATTATGTGTTGTTTGTTACGTTAAACTAGGGTAAGCTGATAGTTTTTAAGGTATAATTTTGTTCATTTTGTATAATTTGTTTTGTTTTAAGGTATAATTTTGTATATGGTAGCATTAGGTTCATTTGTAAAATTTGGATTCTTTTTGGTGTATCGATCCAGGACTTTTAGGTCCTGGAAGGTTGTTATTAGATTAAATTAAATATTTTTATTCACATTCTCGTGTTTTCTTGTGTCTTGGAAGTTAGTACAAATCTACTGCCTGCACCTGAGTTAAGATGTTCTATTGTCACCGTAAAAAAGCTAGCCAAGGGATTTTACAGTAAGTAAAGTAAAAATTAATAGGGTGAAAGCAACAATAGTTATCTTAAGGCGGAATCCTGTCTGGACTTATCCTCAGATCATTCTCCTATCATTATCTCACTGGATTCGCAAATTATCCTAAGACAAAAACCTCCATCAATTTGCAATAGGCTCACAAACTGGAAAAACTTTAAATTCCTAGTTGAGGCTAATATCGACGCTGAAATAAGTTTGAAAACTGAGAGTGATTTAATCGAAGCAGTCGAGCACCTGAATAGCACCATTCAGAACGCCGCATGGAACTCTACTCCTGCACCAAAAATATCTGAAAATGAAATTTCATGTCCCAATTTTATAAAGAAGGAAATTGCGAAAAAAAGAAGATTGAGAAGAATTTGGCAAAATACTAAACATCCAAACGATAAGACAAGATTAAATCAAGCTTCAAGATCCTTAAAGAACATGCTTCATAAACATAAAAACTTATCAATCCAAATGTATTTAGAAAACCTTACACCTACCGCAAGCACCGACTACTCTTTGTGGAAGGCGACAAGAAAGCTAAAGCAGCAATGCGTACCAGTTCCTCCAATACGCAAGCCCGATGGATCCTGGGCAAGAAACGACAAAGAGAAGGCGGATACTTTTGCATCACACCTCGCTAAGGTATTCCAGCCGTTTCTCTCAGAAAGTCCAACAACAGATGTGGAAATTTGTCAGGCCCTGGAGTCGCCCCTACAAATGGAATTACCAATCAAGTCATTTAAAATAAAAGAAGTACTTTCCATAATCAAAAACAATGTAGATCCTAAGAAGTCGCCAGGCTACGATCTTATTACAGGAAGGGTGTTGCAAGAGACCCCAATAAAATGTGTAAAACTAATAACATTTATTTTTAACGCAGTTCTCCGATTGTGCATTGTACCGAGTCAGTGGAAGACGGCACAGATCATTCTAATCCATAAACCTGGAAAACCACCTGAAGACACCACGTCATACCGGCCAATCAGTCTCCTTCCAATAATTTTAAAAGTCTTTGAGAAACTACTATTGCAGCGCCTGTACCCAGATCTAATAAACAAAAAGGTAATCCCCGAGCATCAGTTTGGATTTAGAAAGCACCATGCTACTATCGAACAAGTCCATCGTGTTGTTAATGTCATCAATCGAGATCTCGAAGAGAAGAGATACTGCACCGTAGCTTATTTGGATATTTCGCAGGCCTTTGATAATTTGTGGCATCCTGGACTGCTGTTTAAAATAAAAGCAAAACTTCCGCACTCCTACTGGTTGATCTTGAAATCTTATCTCTCAGATAGGATGTTTCAGGTCCGTTTTCGGGAAGATTATTCAGAATTTAACATTATTATGTCAGGTGTCCCCCAAGGTAGTGTCCTCGGGCCCATTCTGTACTTGATCTACACATCGGATCTACCTACCACTACTAAAACAACAGTTGCAACATTTGCAGATGACACTGCAATTATGGCTTCGGACCATGATCCATCACTGGCTTCAAAAAATCTTCAAACCCATCTGAATAGAATATAGCACTGGTTAAAAAAATGGCGAATCAGAGCTAATGAAACTAAATCGACACATGTAACATACACTATGAAAAGGAATACCTGTCCACCAGTAACCTTAAATAACCGGGAGTTACCACAAGCCGAAGTAGCAAAGTATCTCGGCATTCATCTCGATAGACGGCTCACGTGGAGAAATCATATAGGGACGAAAAGAAAGCAGCTAGGACTAAAACTGAGAAGCTTGTATTGGTTGCTGGGAACCAAGTCAAAACTTAAGATTGAAAACAAGTTGTTGCTGTACAAGTCTGTACTGAAACCAATATGGACTTATGGGATACAACTGTGGGGAACAGCAAGCAACTCAAATATTGAAATACTGCAGCGCTTCCAATCCAAAACTCTCCGAATGATCACGAATGCCCCTTGGTACGTCCCTAACGATGTCATACATAACGACCTAAAAGTAAACAAAGTGAAAAGTGAAATAAAACGATACAGTGAAATATACCGGGATAGATTGAGGACTCACCCAAATAATTTAGTTGTGAACTTGCTTGATGGGAATGACCAAAGAAAAAGACTCAATAGGTTTAAACCGTGGGATTTAACGACAAGATTTGATAATATTAATTAATTTGTAATCAATAATAATAATCTCTGTAAAGGTTTGTTAGGTTTATAAAATTCTGAGGGAATAACAATGGTTGTTCCCCAACATGTCTCAAATTTTTATCAACACATTTACTTATTGTTATTTAAATGTAACAGATTGTAAATAAATAAACGGATGATAAAAAAAAATAAGTATTGAAAAATTAATATTTCACGAACAATATGTAGGTTAAAAAATCAATTTTTTTAGTATTTTAATGTGGCACAACAATTGCAATTAAAAATAAAATAAAACAATTAAAAAAATTAATTATACTGAAACAAAATGGTTTTCGACCATTACATTTAACATAACAAATATAAAATTTAAAGCTTAAAATTAAAATGGACCATTTATAACCAAGTAACATTTTGAGTCTGGAAAACGCCTAACAGGTCCCTGGCAATACAATCTTACAGGTTGCTAGCTGTTGTTGTAACAAGCTTGTCACCAGCTTGTGACAGCTGCTATATAAGTAAATCGGCTGCTGTAAAATTGCTTGTTTTTCGAAATTTTTTAGGTTTGCCATGTGCACAAAAATTAATTTAGGGTACCGTTATTAATTTGAAATAAAAAAAAATTAAATTTTTTGAATCTGTTGTATTTTTATATGGTTTACACATTTTGTATTATTATGTTCATTGAATATCCCAATTCACTATATTACAAAGTTCTCGGTTTTGAGGGTTGGGAAATAAAACGACAATTTACTTCATCGACATGTTTCTGACCCTAAACGGATCCATCTTCAAGACTATATTGGAATAAGAGACAAAAGTCGATACAGTTACAGTAAAATAAAGTAAAAAAACACAATATAAAAATCAAGTTCACCTCGAAGCAAGATGACCCCGTCGTAACTCCCGTAAAAGGTGATCCTGGTGGATTGTAGAATGCGTAGTTGGTAATATAACCCTCAAAACCGAGAACTTTGTAATATAATCAATTTCGAGGGGAAGAAATTTTCCATTCTATCCCAATTCACGTTTATTTATTGTCTATGTTGTAGCTCCGTGCACTTATCTGAAAATAAATTGAAATTTTACAAACACACTTTTTTTCAGTTATTTTTTAAGCTTGTAACACATTCTTTATTTGTTCTTATTTCTAATAATACCGTAATTTACTAAATTTATAATTTTTCTCTCATCCGTCTCTTCCTACTTCAATGGTAATAAATTTTCAGTTATTCAAGAAAACGAATACGAAACAAATTTTTAATGGGATAGTTTAATTTTCAGCTCCAAGTATCTGCTGTAAGGAATCGTTGATAAAGGACGTCCATGCCTAGGAGGCACCAAGTGTTACTAGGCGGGAGGGGGTTGGACAAATGTGACGCCCGCATAAAAATCCCATTTTTGGGTTTCTAAGAAAATTGGGTTTAAATATTTTATTGATGTAATACGATATTGTGTAAAAAAAATGTATTTACGCCTTAAATTCCAAATGTCGTGTTAAGAACGATGAAATGAGGGGGTATTTGATTTGTGACCCTATGACGTTCCTGGGGGGGTCCGAAAATTGTGACTAAATACCACAAAATCGGAAATAATTGCAAACGTCCTTTATGGACGACCTCCCAAGACAAAAAAGTTAATAAGGAATCAACAAGGATGATTGTACATTTAGAATACTAGAAAAATATACAACGTCGATTACAGCCACCTGAACAAATTCAGAAGACAAGTTGGAACGGTTTGTCTAGAGTCGTATTTTGGCAGGATTGATAGCTTGAGAGCAAAAGTCTCAGGTTCTTCTTATACAAACGTAGGTCTCTGCTGGAAAATATTTTCTGAAATAGAAAATTGTAAGCAATATTATAAACAAAAAACGGTCGTTTTAAAACTCTTTCTGGAATCACTCAAAAACCAATCAAGATATTATGGTTACCAACTCAATACCTACCTTATTTTACAGAACATAAAATTACTTGCAAAATGTAACTGAAGAACTTTTCCGTCAAATCAGTCATTTAGCTTGTATGAACCGTCAAAGTCACCCAGAAATTTTACCCCCCGGGGGTAAAATATCCCTAGGGATATTTTACCCCCGGTAAAATATCCCTAGCGAAATTTTACCCCCTGTAAAAATTCTTTAGGGGGTAAAATATCCCTAGTGAAATTTTACCCCCGGTAAAATATCCCTAGTGAAATTTTACCCCCGGTAAAATATCCCTAGTGAAATTTTACCCCCGGTAAAATATCCCTAGCGAAATTTTACCCCCGGTAAAATATCCCTAGCGAAATTTTACCCCCTGTAAAAATTCTTTAGGGGGTAAAATATCCCTAGTGAAATTTCACTAAGGAATTAGTAGTTTGTAATTAGTAATTTTATTAAATATTAAATATATATCTATCTATATATGTTCTTCTTCTTCTTAATATATAATTAGCGGCAGTTCCTAGGCTTCTATACAGCTACCTTTCTGGTGTGAAAAGTTGTTGTCACTAGTTATTTTTGGTCGACATAATATTTATAATGTAATAATAAATAATAATAATAATAAATCTTTCGATACGTTCTCCCAGTACACTGCAATTATTAAGCGAACCCGATTACCAGAAGCCTGCTTTGTATGTAAACCATAAAAATGGAAATCATTTTGAGGTCGTAGTTTATAAAAAAGACTCTTCAATTGATATGAACAATTTTTTTTTTAATTTAATAAAAAAGTATTATTATTAATAGTTCACTTAATTTAAGTTTTTGCCTTGATTTTTGATTCAGAACAATTTTTAATGTCGGTGAAATTTTACCTCCTCGATAAATATACTCTAGTGAAATTTTACCCCCGGGGTAAAATATCCCTAGTGAAATTTTACCCCGGGGTAAAATATCCCTAGTGAAATTTTACCCCCTGTAAAAATTCTTTAGGGGGTAAAATATCCCTAGTGAAATTTTACCGGGGGTAAAATATCCCTAGTGAATTTTTACCGGGGGGTAAAATATCCCTAGGGATATTTTACCGGGGGGTAAAATATCACGGGGGTAAAAATCCACGGTTACACCGGGCCCCAAAATTCTTGATTTCGAAGGTTTTCCCATGCTGATCTGCCAATTTTTCGCGGAATAGAAATGTGGAATAAAAAATTTGTAAAATGTTACGTACCAAGGAAGACCATTTTTATATTTTAATAAAGTTTAATTTATACTTTTTCATTATTTTTCGTTAAAATAAGGTAACTTCTGAAATTAACTCCCAATTAAATATTCATTGTTATTGTTTCTTTTATTTAAAATGTTAACTACTTGTAATTCTAATTTAATGTCCTTGACGCTACCTATGTGAATCAGTGGGGATTAGAATGATGCTAATCTTTTATTGGTCCATCATTCCTTCTTGTGTGCCAATAACTGGAAAATTTATAGTGGTAATCCTTAGCAATGGGCTAAATGATGCTTTTAGACCCTTAGATGTTTTTAATCATTAAAATAAATTACTTTTTGTAATATTTTCCATTCTACCCCATTCATATTTCCAACATATTCATGAAACTTAATTCAAAAGACCGTCAAAGTACCGTTTAAGGTGCCAATAATTGGGTGTTTTACCCAAATAAGACATATTGTAGTGTTTTTTTTTTGTAATGAAAGTTTGAATTTTGTGTCTGATTTTCGCAAATTTTGAAAGAATTTAAATAATATTTAGTATTTTTAAATTACATTTGGTTAAAATTAAAAATGAATAGGTGGATATAAGAATTTTCAGTGCATTAATGAATAGATTTGAGGTCGTAAGGGCGAATATTGCATGAAGAGAAGCGAAAATATTTGGTATAGAAAGGCAAAGGGTGTTTTGGATAAAAATAAAACAATTTTTGTTTAATAAATAAAATAAAAATGTTAAATAAATATCACTTCAATGTATTTAGTAAATAAAATAATTGTGGTTCGATTAAAAATATGAAATATTGAATTGGCTAGTTAATTTACCACGGATCGTCCATGCTACAAAATTAAATAATCGTGTAAAAGTCTACGTCACTATGGCCAGGAAATTAATTACCAGTAGGGGAGTGAGTTGATATAAGAAGGATATGGGACTAGCTTGGGTCAAGTCTCAAAATACCTCAAAGTTTGTAACAGCAGTATTTTTCAATCTCAGACAAGAGCAACTCCAAAAACCATTTAATAAAAGTGAAATTTTTTTAAATGTCGTACGTACAGGTTGATTTTCATGTATTATCTTGAAACAATTATTATTGCTATAAAAAATCTTCAAATTTATCAAAAGATAACCCCCGACTGAACAACTCGGCCTTAGTAAAGCAAAAAAAATCTAGAAAAGAAAAAGAAATCTGACTTTAACTGCGCCCCTGAAGTTAAGAATTTTTCGTAGACCTTTTTTGAGGTGAAACTACAATAATTAATTACGAACAGGAATTTAGTTGGTGCCAGATAATTCCGATGGGAACCCATTTATGATCTAATTTGACTAGACTAATTTTTAACGTCTGCCTACATATTTTATATGAAGCATTTGGAACTAAAATAACATTTGCATTTTACGCTTTTTGCTTTAATCTCAAAGGTGTTAATTATATTCCTTCTGTAATTTTCCTTCTTACATGTGCTTGGGTAATTACTACTATGATTTTCTATGGTATATTATTTATAATATCTTAAGTGTTTTCTTTTACTTTTGTATTTTTAAAGAAGTATGAAAAGTCAGGGACAAAACTTTTCAAGTTATCAATATATAAATACATTTTAAAGTTCCACGATCATTAGGCATTTACAATGTTATAAACACGCATATACCCTGCTTTTTATTTATACAAGTAATTTGTTATTTAAATGAGGAAATTTTTCAAGTGATATTTTTAAAATTATTTTAAATCTTGATTGAATAGAACCCACAAATATGATTCTACTCCAAATAGGAAGTTCCGAATAATTATGTAACACAGATTTAGAAATTTTATGTTAATTTGGAATGGTTCAAAATTTAATATACTATGAAGTGATAGCTACACCTACATATTATGACAAGTATAACTTAATTTTCTGTGAAACCAGGACTGGCAACAAGTTTAATTATGGCTAAATACCTCCTTTGAATATCAAGGAAACTATCTTAAACAGACGGTACACATAACCGTAATAGTTCAAAACTTCTTTTTACAAACATACAAACTGCAACATGCATACATAGTTAGCAAACGAATTAAAAATCGAAAAGGTAGAAGTCAAAGTAATTTGAATTTTTATTTGAAAATATGTTGAACACAAAAATTTATAGAACAGAAAATTAATTAATTTAATTTAGGTCTAGTCTGTTCATTTGTTAGACGCAATCGAAAATTTTCCAATATAAATAACACAGAAAACCCAAGTCAAGTTCAGCTAGTGAAATCGATCCTGATGTTTAAATTTTATAATTGAAATGTATTTGGCATGCGGTTTCAAGTTTTGCATGGTATTTACTTTACTTTTAAGTATAACATATTAAGATATACTAATGACATATAAAAGGTAGAAAAGTTTTCTAATTAAACTCCAAAAATAAATATTAGGAATTAATTAATATTATTTGCCGACTAGCCTAATTACTTTTTGTTATCATAACTTTTTGCTAAATTAAGATTACAAGAAATTCGTTAACAAATCAGCGCAGAGCGAGAAATTTTTGAAGAAGCAGGCTCGAATTTTTATAACTAAAAAATTATCTTACAAAATCCAGTTTTTGATTTTTTTGTGAAGTAATTTGGGTTCTACGTTAAACTGTAAGGTTGAATGCATGCAATTCATTCTAATCTCGAATTTTACTCATTGTAATAAAGCATAAAAAAATAATAGTGATTACCATATCAATATTATTTCTGTAAAACCATAATATTTGGTATTGTATAATATAACATTAAACCAAATATTCCTTACATATCTATATATATTTATTATTTTTATTTCCTAGATTGTTAATTCAATTTCTGGCACTTAAATAATTTATTATGTTGAAATGTAACAAAGGTTCAACCAGTAATGATTATCAATAAAGGCTAATATTGAAACAAATCGATAACGACTTTACGGAAATACAATGGTTAAATGTAGGTTTAAATATTTACAGGAGCTTTTTTTATCGAAAAAAGGATTCACGTGAAATTCTAATTTACTTTTGAATAAAATCCAAATGATTTAGTACGAATGATGTGAAATTTAACACAAAGCTCGAGGGGAATATTTTTTATAATCTATAAATCTGAATATTTTAAACAAAATTGTGATTTTAATATAATATTTTAATTTATTATGGTTATTTAATTGCAAAGGTATATAATCCAGTAAACAAGATAAACGGATTAAGTTAGTTAGTGCATTAAAAGTACTAAATTCAATTAAATACAATGAAGCTACAATAAATTAAGCACTTGAAATGGACACTCCAAGGCAAAATAAGGCTTGAAATATTTAAATCAATCTATTGACTTCTTTAAATTTGCAATATTCGCTTTGTTACCACTTAGAGCAATTAAACTTTTTAACTAGTGGGTAGATAATTAAACATTTGTTCTAAAATCGAGTCTTGTATAACAGTTTTTGCTTAGTCTATACTAAGAAAATGTTTTTAAAAGTACCCTCAACAAAATGTTACTACAACTACTACACATAAGCAGACTCTAGAAATTGCTATTATTATAAAAAATAAATAATGCATTTGGAAGATTGATCTACTACTAATTATGATTTTGACAGCAAAAATTTAGAGTGATTTAGAGATGATTGATTACATTAAAAAGTTTTACCCCATGCCTATATTATGTATGTTTATTAATTGATTTTGTTAAATACAGCATTTATTTTAGAAAACCAGTTTTTGTAGTTAATTAATATGTGCACTTATGGTTAAATTGCATTTGGATGATATGACGACTTAATTATAATATAATAATATATAATAATTGAACTATTGATGTGGAATCTGTTATTGACAATGGAAGAACCCTACAAGTCTTTTCCACTGCTGTAGCTCCAAGTTGCTTTAGAACATATTATTTAGGCAAGTTAATTAATAATTGTGGAAATAAAATCTAATACAATAAAATTATAATTAATTTAAGCTGAGTTTTAAAATTTCAATTATATTAGAACGTGATGTATTTTTTATTGTCATAGGTGTATATTGCATAACCCATGTTGTGAACAGTCATAATCAATACAAAAGTTATTTAATTAAATTCTCTGCTAATTAGATATAAAAAAATTTGAAAAATTAGGATTATTACATTTTTTTTTAAATTTAAATTCTGAAATTAATGCAGATTTCACATAATACATTGTTCTAATTTAAAAACAAAAAAAATTTAAAAATTGAACTTGAAATAAAATAACAAAGTTTACTTTAAAGTATGAAATAAATTACCAAAATATTAAACCATCTACGATTTTGTTAGTATCAAAAATTTAAACAAGAGGATTAATTTCCGAACGTAAGCCTGCGTTCTATTATGGACGAAAAATTGGTTAATAAAATGAGGTAAATGAGATTACTTTCTCAAAAAATCTGTTTTATATTGCTTGCTTTAAAGTAGATACCTTCATAAATAAACGTGATGAAAAAAATGTGAAAAGTTCCAAAACGCCAAATATTTACAAATAAGTGAAACAAAATAAAAAATAATGGTGTGCTTGAGAATAAATAATAAGCTAAATTATTTGTAATAAAACTTTTTGTTTTGTCATAATGAATGTAGTATTTGGCAGAAATTTAACATTCAAATGGTTAAATCTCTGAAATGAATGTAAATTTAATTAAAGAAACTCAAAAGAACATAATTAAAAGTAAGTTGTAGATTATTCCAATATTTGCTTATTTTACATTGTTGACCACAATGCAAGATATTAAAGTCGCTAACGGAAAATTCGAAGTTGGATTGAATTTATTGTTATGGTTTACATGAAACATAATTAACATTATGTTTTATGTTTATTTCTGCAATGTATAATTTATTTTGAAATATTAAAAGCTGAAAGTCATCCTTTGTGTTAATTATAAAACTTTCTTGTCTTAATTAATGTCACTAATAATTTCAAAAACATAAAATTCGAAACGCTTCAAAGGTAACCTTATAAATTATTTATTATATTAGCTAATTCTAATAAATCTAATTCTGAAATATAACGAAGAGTAAATACCTTCAACTTTACTAATTGCATTTGTTAATTATTCTCGTAGTACAAAATTGGAACCATTAGTAGGTGTAACTTAAGCGTTTGTGAGAATAAATTTAACCCTATAAATTAATCTTTTTCTTCGGGATTTTAACATAAATGGTGGTAGGTACACTTTGTTCATGTAGGTATATTAAATTGAAAAAATTTTAATAGCAAGGTAGTCATAAATCGCCAAGTTTTGGTGATTTATTTTTAAACGTTCTTTTATAATATTTTATCTTTTCAATGGCATTTTAATTTCTACCTACTGGATATATCAAAAGTAATCGATAAATTCTCTAAGTGTTTATTTGAAAAGTTTCTACCCTTAATATTAGAGAACTGAAAGAAATGAAATAATATCAGAAAAAATTTCAACATATAGATCATTACGAGAAAGGGGAGGGGGAGATTAATTAAGAATAAAAATATATACGGGTATCATTCGATCGATTGAAACGAATGTGTTTGTATTATTATACAATATTTTATGCAATGCTTAATGTAAAGTTTGAAAAAATGTTGTAAAAATATTTACAACTCGTTGAAATATTTTTAAATAGATTTTTAAACTTTATTCTTTTAATACTGCATCAATAGAGCACTTCGTTAGGTAACCCAGCTTGATTGAACTCATTCCGAATTGTTCGAGTTCTAGCAGTTACAAATTAGTTTGATGTACTTTCATGTTCCGGTTTTTCAATTAGCATTGAAAACTCCATTTTCTGCATCTAATGGCTATTTAATTATAATAATTACGAAATAAATTAGTAAGAATCAACATATTTAATTAAAATATATATTGCTGTGACCTCCCTATATAAAACTTACACACCTCGGTTTATTTGGGAGCCACTTTCAAATGAAAGAAAATTTGTAAAAATATTAATGTAAAATTTGGCGTGCTAAATGTTATTGGAAAGTTCACCACCCTGTCCCTCTTGTTTAGCTCAGCCTGAGGCTCTCTCAGAGTATGGCAGGTAATAAGTTTGATTTTAGGGATGTAGCTTTTTGAGTTGAAATAAATGGTTTGGAAATGATTGAAAAATGTCGGCTGAATTTGAAATAATAATAGCTTAAAATATTTGAACAGATAAAATGATCCACTTTTGGTTTTTGAAGATGATCTCAAAAATTCAGAATACTGACCTGTAATGTTGAATTAATAAAAAGAGATTGTTTTAAAGTCAGAAATAATTTTATATTTAGATAAATAATATCGCTATGCGCAAATAATCAATAGTAACAAAATAAATACAGATAATAATCTATCTGTAGAGAGAAATGTGTACAATTATCAAAAATACCAAAAATATCGTAGAACGATGATCCAATTCTTTCTTCTTAATGCTTGAATATCATTCAAGTCTTGCCGTTGTCCATTAACGGATTAAATGTTTATTTAATAAAATATTGCTCGTAGCGTAGAAAATAAAATTATAAAAATGTTTTGTTGTGAAATTCGTCGAAAATGGGGTAACCAGAGATTCATCAATTACGATCTTTCTCCTCGCATCCCTTAAGTAAAATGCTGAAGGCCAAAAAGTTAATAAAATAATAATTACAAATACCTTTGATATCAATAATCCAACTTGTTTAAAAAGCCTGCGCCGATAACACAATCTTGAGATCACACGCGCACAAAATGTTGCACTCCCAATCAGTGGCGGATACATATGGGGGGCGCGCGCCCCCCCCTTGCGGGGCCGCCAGCCCGCACGCTATTCGTTCGTTTCTTTCGTCAGTCGACTCTGACGTGTATAATCACGTATAATCACGTATAATGTGTATAATCAGTTTAAATAAAACTTTCTTAAACTTTGCATGTGACTTGATTATTTTTTTATTACGATAAAAGTAAAGGTAGCTCAAGATATCTTTAGCGCCCCCCCCTTGAGTTTTTTCTGTATCCGCCACTGCTCCCAATCAGCTGTTGATGTAGTGTTGGGTTGATACGCTTCTACCAACTGTTGCTCCCGTTGATTCGAGTTATTGAGGTGTTGATTATCCAAATTTGACTTTCCAATTATTTGATTTAATTAGATTATATAGTGGTAAGTAGTTTGAGATTATTTAATTCTCAGATATTTGTGTTCTTTGTTGAGTTGAAATAAACACATTCTTATTTTTCAGATTAGGTAACTAATGGTAGCCATCTTGGAATGTTTATCGACCAAGTATTGATAAAATAGGATCCGTTACACGTCTTTCCAATTCGAATATTCTAGTTCAACTGATTTAACTTGCGCAAATATACCTATTTGCGTTGATTTTTGAAGTACTTGTGAGTCAAATTTTTCCTTTTGTAAATTTTATATTAACGAAATTTTTCATAACTTTCAGGATCGGTTGCATTTTTGGAAAGATGAATTTTCCATCGCTTTTGAAGAGTTTTCCAATACAGTAGCTGTTGATGTAGGCATATTTCGTAGTGAATTTGAACACTTTTGTTATCACTTAGCACTTTATCACGTTTCAATGGATTTTGAGCTTTATTTACCTTTTTACCGATTTCGAAGACAATTTTATGATTTACACATACAATTAAATATGACATAATTTTGGTTGTAAATAGATTTTTACACAATAAGTTATTTACAGAGAAATTTCAATTTAAAGTATACAAATTGTACAGGTTATATTTTATAGATAACAATTTGTAAGAATTTTGATCATTTCTGATTTAAAGTGTCTCATTGTGAGATTTTGATATGGTCATCTCATTAATGAATCTATTTAACAGGTTTTAATGTAGCATTCTTATCTTTAGAGATCTTTATAAGCTTGTAATTTCATGAAATAAGGTGGATGTATTTATCTTTTCAATCTGAAATTTGCAAAGTAGGTCAAGTTTATTAAATATCATAATTAATTCAGAAATTGAATCATTTGCATTGTGTGGGTACATTTTAAATCACAGCAATATGTAGTGCACGAAATTATAGCTAAAATCCAATTTTTTCTTCGATTAGATACCAAATATTATTTATTATTAATTTATATTATATTCTGCAGTTTGAGTACTGAGAGACTGAAATTATTAAACTATTTGGACTATTAATATGTCATTTATATAATTACTATACTTCTACAATCTTAGTTCGATTCATTTGTAAATTTTCCAAAAATAGTCCCTTCTCATGGATACAAAATACCCTAAATTTAGTTCTATTAGCTTGCACATGCATTTATAAACGAAAATATTATTTTCTTTTTCAAATTTTTTAATTTTCAGGGTCAGTACTATCAGTACTTGAGCGCTCAAACGAGCCAAGGACTTAGCGTAAAAAAAGGTTTATTTTTGAATCGTATACATAATATGACGAAAGGCTCATAAGGAATATTCCTATTAATAAATAAAATAATATATGCTGTTGTAAATCAAGTCGATTATTATTTTAATAGGGCGCAATGTGTTTTCAATATAGCAGTACATAATATAATAGCATGAAATTTCCCAACACCTTGTGTGCTTCACTTATTTTATTTTAGTATTTGTCCCCGAGATAAAGTTTAATGCGGCGATATTTTAATTTCTTGCAAGAAGATTCGTATTTAATTAAGATAAGAGATATAAAGTAGACAAATAGTTTGAATTGATGAGAAGGAAATGTTAATTGATTTGAAAATTTAAGCGGAAGATCGAGTTAAATAGGAATTAAGCAAACAAGAGCTGAACGTCGAAATTTGTTAAAACAATATAATGCGAGAAAATTAAAAGGAAAATTTGTTAAGGAGGTATTTGTACTTATTGATTGGGAGAATTTTTCTGTAGTAAAGGTCACCCCTTCTGCTGCATCCTGGATAACATAACGATATGAAGTATTATAAGAAATTTCGATTTAAAAATTAAATATCTGGACAGCGAAATAATTTTCTGCTGAAAGCTTATGAAAAAATTTGAATTTCATTATAATTATTTAGCTTAATAATTTTTAAATTTTAATTCAAAACAAAATTGTAGTAGCGAGACTTATTTATTCACTTGTAGGTAATGTAATAATTAACTTCGTACAATAAATTAATAAATAATGTAGTAAAATCGGACAGTGGATTAACACAATCATGAGGTTAAATATCAAAGTTAAATTATTAAATTATGAGATTAATCGAAATTCAAAGAAAAATAAAAGGTTTTCAGAATATAATATTATGTTCCTATCAATCAATTCTTTGAATTTAATTTCGAAGTTAATTTCTTTAAATTTCATGTAAAATATTTAAACTTCCACTTTCGTCTATCAGCGTAATAATTATCATGACGTTATTAACCGAATGTGTCACAAACGAATTTGTCAATTCTCAATAGTTAAAAAATCTTCTTCTTCTGCATGTACTATTAGGTAAGTATGCCCGTTACAACATCATCAATCACTGATCGCTCCAGGGCTTCCTTAAGTTAAAGTTAAAATAGTTAAAAAAATCAAATATTTAAATAAATAAATTCAAACAATAACGACAAAAATTTTGAAATACAATTCTTTTTCATATTAATGCGTCGACCACCCCTAGGCGAAAACGAAACAATATTTATACTGCGATGTTTTTATGATTACGACGACGTCGTTGTTTTCTTCCGTAAAAAATTGATTTCAAAATTTTTATTTGTAAGTTTGAATTGTTTGAGAGAATATAGATTTTGTGTTGGCCATGAGTCTGCCCAGGATATTGTGGTCAACATTTCAATTTTAAGCATTCACGCTCGGCCTTTGAAAGAAACAAAAGGTGATTTATTTATTATTTGTGCGTATTTTAGTTGAACTAAAAATTATTTGCGTGAAAGTGGTTGTTTAATGTTCAGTTAAGAGAAGATTAAAAGGAAGAAGTGGAAAATGTTTTTAACGTCAAAAGAAAATAAGGCAGGTAGTAAGAAAATTAAGGGATGGTGCGAATAAAATAATTGGAACGTAAAGGCAGGAAGAACAAAATTCAATAACAGAAAATAGAAAATTTTAGAAAATTACACATCAATATCGAACAACAGTTCTGTTAATTATCTTTCTGTTCATCACAGCTGTCATTTAATCATTTTGAATTTACCAATCTAAAAAAGTCATGGCGGCCGTTGGGCCGCATAACCATTTAAAAAAATTGTCGTAACTTCTATTTCCTTGTCGCTTCAGATACACAGATTGCTGTTTTCGTAATATAAATAGTCTGTATTTCAGCGTTATATTAGTCATATTTCAAATTTGCACCATTAGTTGAGGTTAAATTGGCATGGAGAATAGAAAAATGTTATTAACTAAAACTACGACATAATCCCAGAATATGTGAGCGTGTTCGACGTTAAATGAGAAAGGGTGTCGAATTATGTATTGACATGAACACGGAGACACACCATTGAGCCACTATTCTAATTAATTTACAAGTTGCTGTAACACTGAAATAAATGATTTTTCAACTCAAAGTAGACAAATAGGTATTTTATATAATACCTAAAACTTGGTAATCTAACTTTTTGCAGGAAAATATTCTACATATTATGTAACTGCTCTTGATACGAACTAAAATGAACAGTATTTTAATATTATAAAGTGTGGTAAACGGTTATAATTGCGTAATAACTAGAAAAGGTAGGTCACATGAATGCACGACAATTTAGTGTTAAAACTGAAAAAGTTTTAATTTTAAAACTAAATGCGATGTTGGAGTATTTTTGTTCGACTTGTGAAAGCTTGTCCCAGATTATCCCGCAACTCTAATTTTAAAAAGCCGGTGAAGCACAGATCACTTAAAATTAAACCAGTTATAACTACTGTGAATTGGTTAAAATTTTATGTTGAATAATTTAATTTATTATCATTAATACTTTAGAATATTGTAGTAGTTATAATTTTAAAACAAAAATCGAAAATATTGGAACCAATTTTACAGGAAGAAATAATGAACTCTCTGAACGGTACCGATGTAGATAGAATTCTGAAAATTATAATTCAGGAGATGAACATATTTTTATTTTTTAAAATGGTTTGCTTCAAGTACGATCTCAAAGAAAAGTACCAAATTATATTAAAATCCTATATAAAAAAAAGTCGTTTATATTTTTTTATACGGCGATATTATAATACTTTTCAAGCGAATATAATTATAATTTGGTGTTTTAATAAATCACGACCTTTAGCCTGGAACAAAATATGTTTAATGATTTTATGAAAACTTGTAATGGTGCACCCTAAATCATCAAGTGAATTTCCTTCGATAGGTAGGAATTTCACTTCACTAATTCATTGTATTGAAAAAGTTACTTCAGCAACCTCAATTAGAAAAATCAAATATTTATCCAAGTACGCTTCAATTTATTAACTGATGATGAACTTCAACGCAAACGTGAAGAATTCTAAAGATTTTTCATTATAAAATAGTATACATACAGTGTGTACTGCTATATGAAGTGAAAGTGGTTAATATATAGAAAGAAAAGATAATTTGATTTTGAAAACTTTTGCTACAACTGCACGTAACTCAATGATTATTGACGTGATTCACATAACTTAATCAATTTAGGTTATTGAAAATATCCTCAATTTGAAACTTTCTTTCCTAAACTACATTTCAATTTTATTTTAAAAATGCAATTTTAAACTTGTTTAATTAAGTTTTCCAACATAAATTATTAAAAACTTTTTGGTAGTATTAGTTTGTAATCATAAGAAATAAGATAAGACTGCCAGGGAAAAATTATTATCTAGATATTCTAAAGCTTCTTTTTAAAACTTGAAACTAACGAGAAGTTTTATTTTGCTTATAATTTCTTTTAATCTCTGTACTTACCTATGTACCAGTATAATATATTTTGAGAGGTTTAGTTCTTGACAATTCCAACCGTATCTCGTCATCTTCTGAGAGGCCTCTGGAGTTCACATCAGTGCATTGGTCTTGCCCTTTTTCTTTTTATTGTAGTTACCCATCTCCATATATTTTGGCCCTCTCACTCAGAAGATCACCTCTGTTTCAAATATCAGATATAAATTGGAGTCAATTCCCCATAGGAACAGTTTGGGGCGATTTCATACTGATTATTGTTACTTACACTCAAAGAAATAGTATAGGTTAATTCAACTAAAATAAATGTTTAGTCAACAATCTAGTCAATTTTGTAAAATCAAACTACATTAATAGTATATTCAAACCAAAGTGGATTGTTATTACAACTACTATAAAATTGTTGCACAACAAAATGAAAATCTACTTTAAAAATAGGTACATTTGACTATTATTTTGTCATCTAACTATTGATTTGTTAAATTTTTTAAAATCAAACTACCAATGCGTTCAATTTTACATTTAACTATTATGAAATGGTTAAATCTAACACGGCAATAGTTTGCTTACCATTATAATTGTTATATAAACAAATATTATTGCAAAATTAACTCGTTGTTATGTTTATGTAAACATAAGATTGTTCTGCTACCGATCTTTATGGGTTGATGATACTATTTTTTCTTAAAACCCCAGGACCATATGTATGTACCCTGCGCTGAATAACGCACTTGTATTTTTCAGTTATTTTCACCTAGTGATACGAATAAGTGCTATATGTATTCGTACCAAATGTGTGAAAATACTTAACATTTTGTTTGTGGCGTGTAAAAATATTTTCGTTAAATTTGTTTCTCACGTTTGATAGTTGTGTAGGCAATTTTATAATTTTAGGATTTACATAGATTAAGTAATAAACTAAAATCCCAGTGTCAATTGTCATCAGGTACTTAGCCGGTTGAAATTAAAAATATCTTTCAGTTGCAAGATGCCGGATGTTCTCTTTGTCGGCTTATTTTGTTGTACTATCTAAGAAGACATTTGGTTTCAAAAATAGACAATGTTAATCTCAGACAAAGGGCCTCCCATGGTTTTGGAAAATTTCTAAACTTAGGAAATACTTGCAAATTTACTGTAAATTTTATTAGTTTTAAGTTGTATATAAGGACCCAGAATCTACGGTATCTCAGTTTATATCGTGGTTTATATCAAGTATCCGTAAGGGCAAGGATTACCTGGATCTAAAAGTGAACGTGAAATAGTGAAAAGTGATTGGTGTGTGCAAATATTTTTTTTTCCATTTGACGTGAAGCTGTACGTAATTTTCATTCTAAATTAATTAGTTAGGCACCTACTTACATAGCGATGGATAAAGAAAATTTAGAATATAGTACAGATTTGTTTGTAAATGCCTTAATACAGCCGGACGTTTCAGACAGCACATTTGTTAATGGCGAAGATATAGATCTCAGAAATTTACCTGGTAGTTGGGGTTTTGAACATTTATTTGATCTGCTAAAATGTAAGTAGGTCTCTTGAAGTACATCTTTTTCCGTACAATAATTTCATAAAAACTTTCTCGATTTTATATTTTATGTAAAAATAGGAATAGCGAATAACGTATGCTATATTTTAAAAAACTAAAAGATAGACCTAAAACCCTTCGTTTAAAATTAACATAATTTATTATTATACTACTTCAGTAACAAGCTTACTTTTATAGTAAGTATAAGAATACCTAATATAAAGAAACTTTTTTTTATTTTCAAAATCTTTGAAATTGTATGAAATTGTGCATATAGCTTGTGAAAGCATAGAAAATGTTAAGGATTGTTATTTAATATGTGTTGAACATAAAATCAGCAAAATAAATAATCATTTTCAATCTTTTAAAGTTTTAAATAAAACTAACAATTTTTACATATTTTCTACGCAGTTTCATGAATTTCTATATGCCCCAATTCATGTGTATAAGTCACCTAATGGTATTGCTTATGTAAGACCAAAATATTATTAATTAGTTTTATTGGATAGATGTATATTATTATTATTAGCTTTGTAATTTGTAAATTTTACATATATATCTATATTTATATAATTTTCTGCCTATAGTACCTAATTAATAAATTTCTCTTAGTTATTATTTGAAATTACCTTTTTGTAATTAACTAAATAAACCCTTTTATAGCAATAAGTTTTGATTTTTCTATGAACATAATTATAATAATTATTATAGATTCATAGGTTTAATTTATTTAATCTTGTATAATACATTATATTTAGTTTAGTTTATTTATAGTTGATAAGTTCTTATAGATCACCCGGTAAGATCCACCCTGTACATAATATAATATTTTATAGTATATTATAATATAATAAACAATGTTCAATTTAAAATCTGTATTTTATTTTCAATTGGCGATGTATGGTATGAACGAATTTTATTAATCAATGGATATAGCACCAGCTGTAAATTTATTATTATAATAAATTATTCTGATAATTTTGCTTCCTTATAAATAAAATAAGTAAATTGGTAGGTATTCCAAACAAAACGTGGTTATCAAAGCAAAAAGGAAGTAATGATATTATTTAATTTATTGTAGACCAAGCAAAGAATGGTTAGTATACAAAAAAGTAGTTAAAATACTATTTAATTTTTGTCATGATACTATTTAATTGTAAACGAAACAAAGAATGGTTAGTATACAAAAAAATTGTTAAAATACAATTTAATTTGTTGTTCTACAATTATTATGATTACTCAACTACTATTTGTTTATATGAACAAATAAAGTTGTCGTAGACCTAAAAAAATGGTTACTTAACTTAAAAAATTGTTTGCTAACTATTTCTTAGTTCAAAATAACAATTAAAATTGTATGGTAACAAAAATGGTTTAACTATTCTTTTGTGGTTGATTTAACCATGAAACTAGATAGACGCCGTTTCATATGCTCCTTTTAGTTGATTTTACCTATTATTTTCTTTGAGTGTATATGTTGTCTTCAACATTTTAATGAAATTATCGTCGTGAACAGTCGTGAACGCCTAAACTATTTGGACTTAATATAATTAATTCACTTTTTAAATAATCTTCGTAAAATATTCACTGAAAACCCTTTCACAAATTTGTAGATTTCGTGATGGTTTTACCTACACGGTTTAATGTTATTTCAGTTTCGAAAGTTTACTTTGAAAATTCTTATTTGCAAAAACTTAGTACTACGACGTGCTTGTTGCTACTTAAATCTAGTAAATTTGTACACGTAAGGGCACTTCGTTTGAAGTTATACGATTTAATCTCTTATTTACATTTTACATCACAGAATACAACAGTTTCGAATAAGACACATTCAGTCCAACTATGTATCCAAAATGTTAAATATAACGTGCCCGTTACGTCAATTTTATCCAACTTGTTATGTTATTTATTAAATTCTTACTACGTATCTGATAACTAAACGTCTAACGTTATCGATAAAAGGTAAAACATTACAATCATTTAATAAATAACATAACAAATTGGATAACGTTGACTTAACGGGCACGTTATATTTAACATTTTGGATACATAGTTGGACTGATTTACCCAAGAACCCAAGTGTTATGTTATTGTAATGTCAAAGATCTTTTATATAACATATATAACTCGAATAACTTGCTTACCAATCCTTCAGAATCAAATTTTCTCTGTATTTCATATAATTCGAATTTTAAATCCTGGGTTTGCATTGTAAGCATAAAAATGGCAGATTCCATTAACAGAAAAACTGCTCGGTATTCAATGTATGTGATAAATCTACGATAACTGTCAACTATTAAGTAATATTTTTTAAAGTACTTTTTATATCCGTAAATTTGAGACTTTTATAATAAAATATGAAATAGTATCGTGAGCCGTAAGAAGCAACGCACTTCAAAAATAAACTTGTTAGAGGCTCTCATTCATTTTTTACATTTAATGTTACATTGCTATCAAGACACCCACTGTGTATTTAGTAGAATAAAACGAAATCCCTTTGAAGTGCAACATCAAATGATACATTTTCAATATCCATTTGGAAAACAAGTTTCGTATTTGTAATAATAATTTAAGTTTAAGCAGTTAATAAATATCTGAAAGCCTTCATTAATTAAAGTTAACAAGAATTTCTTATTAAGTTAAAAAAAACTTGAAAGAAGTAGAATATCTAATATACAATAAATTATTACTTATTTTAATTTCATATTTAATACACGTAGAGCACAACTTCTCGAGCACGTAACCTCAAAGGTATTGAATTTAGATTTTTGATTAAAATGGGATGGAATTGTGTAATTTATTATTTACTTATACAGAATACTTAATAAAGGCACTTCAGGGTTGAGCCTTTTAGAAATTATTGAGGGAATAATAAGTCATATCGTTTATTTCCGTTATGTCAATAATTTGTGTGCGCTTTCATACAATTATTCAAGTTTTCAAATTAAAATGGTTCATCAGATTCCGCAAACAATTTTTGTGCGTTAAAGTGACAATCGACTGTGAGGAAACTTGAATCTTTTATTAAAGATCAACTAACAGATATCAAATATCGATTTGTTTACTAAGATGAATGTTGAAATATGTTTAATAATAGATCTCTTTGGTTGAATTACCAAAATGGCGTACATCCTTAAAGCTATTGGATCGGCAGCTTAGTTAATGTACCTTCACTTTATAATCGCTCTTTGGGTAAGTAGGCATTATAATTAAATTTAGGCTTATTTAGTATATTAACTCAATTGAGAAAAGCTAACATTTTCGGCATTCCTCAAGCTGCTTAAACATATTACTTCACGAGAAGGTGTTTTAGTATAGATAAGAATACAAATGAGGTCTCAAGAATTGACTGCCGAGTATTTCATTTTGCTTGACAAGAACAGGAATTCACCCAAAGCCGTTATGCTAATCTTTCCTGGACCTTACAACTGCCTATACTATACCATTTGTAAATCTTACTCACTTGAGTTAATTACTTTTTATGCTGAGTATTTAGTAAACAAAATTATAATTAAACCAAAAGTTAATATAGATAAGAGTTGAACTTCTAGTTTGAATTAATGAGTATTGTGATTATTCAAAATAAATTACTTCCTCAAAATTAGCTTAATATACAAAAGCTGCCACGTTATTATGAATTTATAAACACCAAACTTTTAGCTACATATTTGAATTTTCTACGGCTATTGTGCGGCACTAATCAAGTGGAATAGTATTAAAATTTACTAACATGATCCAACAGACAATAAACTATATCTTCAAACATCCGATTTAGCCTTGCAAAACTTTAGATCACTAATTTAACTAACCTAATTTATATTTATGGATTTTGAAAAGCCGACTCCATTATCACGCTGCAGTGTTCTTGGAATATTAAAACGTATTCGTAGCATAATTTTCCACTTCTGAGACCACGAAGCAAATATTCTTCTAATTGAGAATTTACATTGACTGTCAGTTAGGTGCTTTCGTCCTTCATTTACTTTTGAGAAAAGTATAACATTAATAATAAAAAGACAATACGAAAAGTTTTTTCGAACGAGTGTGATGTGTAAAAAGGGTAAATCCGAGATTTGGGTATATGAGGAAGACCGTTAGCATGTAAAAAGAGTAATGAAAACACGGCATGATGATAACAAAATTTGTTAAGGGTTCAGTTTCTAGTTTCAAGCAGACAACAAGGATATAAAATTGAGCAATAAATCACAGTCAAAAAGAGTTGGCGTTAAAGTAATTTAAAACACACTTACCTATTGTAAACCATTTACGTTTCATGATTAAAATTCTACAATGTATTAATAATATTCATCCAAAGCCCCATATAATAAAATAAAATTATAGCTTATAATTTCAATTTCAAAGATAAAAATCACAACCCCGAAGCCATCCTAAACTAATCTGCATCCCGAAATTTACGTAGAAGTCATCGAAGAAGTTTTCAATTTTCAAATAATTTGTAGCAGTATTGTTTTTGTCGATACGCAAGTCTCGAAACTTTTTTCTTTGCATGTTGCATTTAGAGGAAGCTTTATATTTCCATAATTTATTGTAATCGCATGCAGAACTGTTTCCAACATAAAAATAATTATTATAAGGCTTGTAATTGGTTAGATAATTAGTTATCTGCTGGCCACTGGTAATATTTTAATAACCTAAAGACTTTCTTGGCTCGGAATTGATGACATAAAAGGCGTCCTGTGATTTGCACTTCACGTTAAGCTTCAGGTTTCCTACAACACCCGCTACATTTGGAACTACTCGTCAGTGACTTCCTGAATTCTGGATTTTACGTGGGGGGTAATGACGAAAATCCTTACATGCACTTAGGTCACTAAACCTCCGATGCAGTAGACCCATCCTGCTACTCCTCGCGCCATCCCAACCACAGAAAAAACTCAAGGATCCTTACAGGCAAAGTGCCACTGATTCTGGCCATGCCAGGCCAGAAGTCTTCCAATATGTTAGCTCTCTTTGATACCAATGCTGGGCAGTGGCAAATCATATGCTCCGCTATTTTGTATGTTTCCTTATATACTCGATATGTGCGATCATCTATGTACAATCCCCAGTTCCACGTGGCCAGTGAAGATCACTGCAATAATCCATAGATTGACTTTGGACAGTTTCAAATAGTATTCTGAATGTTTACGTGATAGAGCTTCGATCGTTGCCTTTACTTGCCCATATTCAGTGCCTGTTGCCCATTTTCTGGAATGCAGTTCCAGATGATGTTGTTTTAGGAGAGTATCTAGAATTCTGATGCTGGCATGATCATCGGCTCAGGGCTGCATGGAAGACTGACTAATCCAGTGCCAGCTCGTTTGCCTTTTATGGCAAACTAAAATGCTAAAACGGCATTTAGAGGTGATATCTCATTCAGTGGATAGATGCATTCCAGAACAGACTGTAGATGATCTTGTGGCCTCTAAGTGCCAAAAACCTTGATGTCTGTTGATATCTAAATATTTTGGTCATGAATAAGTTTATCATGGACCAGAACCGTATCATGTGTTTATCTGTCACACAGTTTTTCAAATGACGTTAGAAAAATCGAAGTCAAACTGAATGGTCTGAAAGATTTTGCTATGGGGTAATCACTTCTTTGGCTTTGGCATGATAATAACTTTAGCCTTTTACCACTCCTTTGGCCTGGTCTGGATCACTAGGTGATCCAGACACGTTCTTTGCAACTTCCTAGTTCGTGTCAGTCGGTGGCTAAGTTGTGATATCAGGCCAATTGAAATCTGAAACTCTTCTGCCATCAGAAAAGCGTGTCTGCAGTGGTATCTTGGCTGCTGTTGTCGATCCTTGGCTATGATTCTGTTTAGTCTTTAGTTGTAACGCTGATACAGGAGATTTTCCATGATTCACGTTGTTTTTGGCGCATTACTCTCTTGTACTCCAACTGGTGAAATTTAAATACTGTCAAGTCTGGACTACTTCAGAATTTTTTGCGCCTTATTGCAGAGTTTCCTTGCTACCATTTTCAGTTAGTCGTTTATTAAGTTGAATCATTAAGATGTTACCCTGCCCCATAGTTCAGCCGCCGTTAGCGGACAAAAAAGCTCATAGGCACTTGTGAGGGATTTATTCATTTCAATCTCCTCAGTAATAATTCTTAGCCGGTATTTAGTTGAAACTTTTTTCGATACTTCAGTCTCCAATAATCAGGAGAGGTGATTTAAGAAAATCAACCTGTCAACATATACCTGGCATTCCTACATTATTTGGGTTCCACTGTTTTTGCTTTTATTTTAAGGCAGACCCATTTTATGATTTGACATTCAGTTGGTTGGATACTTGCCAATCATACAGGTAGTTCAAAATACTAAAGGAAATATTAAAAAACGTTGGGGTGGCACATAATACCTTACTCTCACCTCTTACCTCATTTCAAATCATTTAACTAACTCCTTGTTTGTTGTAATTACAATAGTTGTGTTCGCGCTTTACGAAGGTTTCTTTTTTGTGGAACAACATTACGGTGGTTTTTGTTTTACTGATCTTTCATATTCTACATAATTTTCCCTGGATGAGGGCACAGATAACAGTGACGAGAAAATTCCATTTTTTGGCACTGGTAACACAAGTACAGATTCACGAGGGTTAGTGGCTCTTAATAAGTTTTTCGATCCACTGTTGCTTTACGTTCCAAATTTGACATTGCAAGATGGTCTGCTTAATGTTAACCACATTCTTTCAGTATCTGTTCCTGTCACTGGAAACCTTCCGATCTTATGAAATACCGAGTCTAGTGAAGTGCCTGGGTCACCCCAATTCTTAGCTCTACAAAAGTTGTCACGTCTCCATGTTGTCTCATTTTTGCTGCCGACTGATTGTAGTAAACTAAGGCAACTTTGAATTGAAAAGTATTCACAACACTTAACTTCTTCATATGATTATGTTTTCCAGTCGCTGAAACATATTATGTAATTCTTGTTTGATGAGCACTTCATTTTATATCCAAAAAGTGCATCGGTGCATTCAACGCCGAATTCCAATAGAATTCGCAAATTAAACGCCAGATAGCAAACTGTAATTGAAACTGAGAGCACTACTTTTATACGATTCTAAATCTTATCAATCTAAATTTAGTTTCACTGCTAGACGAAAGTATTGTCCATTTCTATGCATTGCTACGTAAAATCTAAGAGGTATAGTAATTTGTCAAAGATTTCAAATAAGAAATTTTGCATTTTCCGAATGCGCAATTTGATTTTTAATTTGGATTGGCGTGGGGCTTCGCTAACCTACACTTTTGTTTAATTTATGATATTTTAATTAAAATAAATTTCAACATAATATAAATAATTATTAAGATTTTTTTTTTGAAAGTTAAATATAAGCACAAACTTTTCATCCAATCCGAAAAAAATGTTTAAAAGAATTATAATTGCGTTCTAAAAGTTTCTTTTATCAGCAAACGAATACAGTATCTAGTAGAAATCTAAAATATAAGACAACAATGTCTTTAAAGAATTCTTTTGAAGTTGTGGAATATTTTGACTTAAGACAACAAAAACATAATTTATGTATCATTGTGCGCTTTAATTATTTTATAAACTGATTTCACATTTTAATCAAATATAAAATAATTAAAGAATTTCAAGCATAAAGCAGAAATTTAGTGTATAGTCACAACCACAAAATCTTCAGTATGAATCTTTGCTAAGTTTATTACTCGAGCCCTCGTGGTTACTCCATATACGTATATTATTTAATAACGAAAATTTAGCGCAACAATAAATTTAAAATTTTAGCTTTTTATTAAATATCAGCTCGTATTTGTTCCAACACGTGTAGCTTTGAAGATGACAATTATTAATATATATGGGTACTTCCTCTGTTCATATATTTCTTAATATCCATTGAATTTCTGTTCTAGTAGACTTTAAATTTTTGTTCACTTTCCCACATTCCTAAGACGTTATATCCGTTTTTTCCAATCTTATCCCTAAGACTCTCATTTTTGTCTGACAATAAACTTCTATAATCGATATTTATTTCCAAGCAATATATGACACAAGTGCGATATCTTCGGGCAATTTAAAATATTGAGTAATTCCCTCTCAATCCTTCTGTAACTTTTCAAAATATATTATGATCAAATTTATTTTTATTAAATATTTATTGGATACCTTTATAAGTATTTCAGTGCCTCCGATTTGTTCTTTGATTAAAATTCAAAATGATTTCTTGCAATCGAGTTTATTCCTCGGAAGTAACTTAAAAATAAAGTTGGTAAATTTTAAAAACCAATTTTAAAATATGCCTCTGTAGCCATATTTAAAATACGAGAGCTAAAAATAAAGAGCGTGTGTAAATTTTTCAAGGTATGTGTGTCATCAAATTCCCTTTTTCAAATCAAATCAAAGAAGCGATTTTATGGCCAATGAATTTTTTGATCAATTGTTACCTACCCACGAACAGATTTTATTTTTATCCTGTAATAGATGCAATACAACGTTCCCTTGGATAAAATGGCTATTTTTAATTAATTCTTAATTACATTTTTATAGTGAAATTGTTAATGAAAAAATTATTGTCATAGTTTTTTTGCAATATTGAAAGGACGCGTGGCGTGGGTGTAATCTAACGAAATTTTAATACCTACTCATAGGCTTTTTCAATATTTTAGTAGCTTTAAATGGTTAAATCCCAAATATAAAAATATTATGAACTGGAAAAATAAAATAGGAAGCTGTGTAGGTAGCAGGCAGGTAGGTTTTATGGATTACGATACCATTGCTTCATATTCCTTAGTAAATACTAATAAAAAAACAACACACAAATCTCTATTATTTACAATTCATTTGAAAATATTATTTTGTTGTTTCTTATAATACAGTAAACACATACTATAAATACTCGTTAAAGTTATCCGAAGGAAACTTTAAATTAGCGTCTAAAAGTGGTTGTTTTAATGTAATTAACGTTTTGTTAACGTTTACTGGGAAGTAACTTTCTCATAGTAATATTATACAAACCGACGAAAAAACGCTATGAAAATTATGTTAAGCTAGAGTTTGCGCTTGTCGAGGTAAACATTGAACAAAGGACGTAGTAATAAACTAGAATACGTATCTGAATAACAACAATTGTACAACATATCTGACGAATCTCGTAATTTCATCACAATTCTTTATAAAAAGAAGTCTTTAAATTAATATTGTCAGAAATTAAAAACATTCATAAATCTACCTATAATTTATTATTATTACTCATGAGTGCATTCAAACTTGAAAAATATGCAGGTAGCTCGGGCGGGTTACCACGTTTATACAGGTTTCGATGAACGAATTATTCATTAATACGTACTATATTTTTAGCATTTAAAGTTGCTCGTTAAAGAGGGTGTAAAAAAATGGATTTTCTTATTCCAATGTATAGAATTATTTGTAATTATACTTGGCCTTAATCTTTCTTGGATCCAAATTAACGCTATAGTCATTGCCTACGCGCAATAATAATATACAGGTAAGCTGTATGGCCCCTGTGAAAAATATAAATTGTCGAAACGGTACAAAAATGGAAATATTTATTATAACTCGGGACTATAGTATCATTTTTCCTATATTGCTCTGATATCTAACAATAATGAAATTTAATTTAATTTAATGCTGATGAATGGTCATATTTTGTGTTTACAAAAGAATTGAAAATTATAAATCTTTTCATTTCAAAATTCTACTTAACTTAATTAAAATTTAAATGCAATTTTTTTTATAAATTCGACACAATAATTCAAACATGTTTTTATTAAATTAAATTTTGGTACCTTCCAGATGTTTATCATATTTTTTCCAAATCTATTAATAAATATTGAGTTTCTTTTAAAGATGACGTTTGTTAATTCAGTTGTGGTAACGTTGGCGTCTTTCAAATTTTTTAATTTTCTTCTCCACTTTGTTATTACGTATAGTGGTTGAATTTATGATGGTTCATAATATCGAAAAGATTATTGATACCACTAAAATTTTTACACATTCGAATAATTTCTTAATATTTTGTATATTTTGTACAATAAAACAACGCTCTGCTATCTCGTGTCTTCCTTCGTCGAAGACGCGGCTGGAGGAGGTCCTGCCTTCCTACTCTTCACACTTCACGCGTACCTTTTTCGAACTTGAAAATTTTAAATTTGTACAAATTATTGTGACATCTATTGTTACATTTTAAAACTAAAATTATAATTCAGCGGGGTTACAAAAACACATTCCCACATATTATTAACCGTTCAGAACAACTAAAAAATATAACCCTTATTTATAAAATTCATTTATTAAAATTGAAACTTAACTGTTGGAAAATATCATGGCAATATATTTTCATATTTCGTTTGCAAAAGGTGCTTGAGACATTTTATGTAAAATTTTGAATATTTAAGATTTGGTTATTGTTGTTTTGAATTGTTAAGAAAATTGTTTGGCATTTGTTGGATTCTGTTGGCTTGAACGTTTCCTAATGATTTGCTAGAAGAGCCAATGGATTTTTTAATTAATTCGCTGATGGGATTTTCAGTGGTCAGTTGATTTGAAGTTTGAGTTCATACAAAATTGATTAAATTATGGGAAGGTTATCCTAAGGTGATTATCAATCAGCATACTATAATAAAGCAGATTATATCAATGAAAAATGCTGTCTAAATGTATGGTGCAAGATTTGTTTAAAAGAAAACTAAATTTGGAACATCGATCAACCCACATTAACTGAAGGATTAAAAAACATTACAGTAGAAAAATTTCAATTATAAAATTGAAAGTCGGATAAACGTAAAGATGGACATTAAAATGTCCAGCAAAAACTTTGAAGAAATAGAAAAATTTCAGAAAGAGCTTATTAAAACAAGGCCCTGTAATGCAAGAAACGACAAAATGTTTAAAAAAATTAATGGTGAGATGGCGAATAAATAAAAAGCTAAAAAGCAAGATTTAAAAATAAAGGATGAAAATTTCACCAATAAATCGAAAATGTAGGAAAAATTAAATAAAACCAAACAGGATTTAAAAATAAATAAGGAAATTTTGTATTAAAACACAACAAAAATTAAAACAAACCCAACAAAATAGGAAACAAGAAATAATCAAAAACATTGCAAAATAATACAAAATTGGACTAAGCTATGCGGCAACAAAAAAAAATTTTAAGAAAGAAAATATCAGACGAGTGTTAAAAATAAATTATCAAAATTAGAAAGGTTGATTCCAACCAAAAAGGTGAAAGGGAAGAAAGACATACAAAACTGGAAAACGGGATTTGGGTTCAGCGAGGAGTAAGAATTTGAAAATTTAGATAAGAATATAATTGGAAGGTTATTTAAAATTAAAAGAAAAATTACGAAATGAGAGAAATGAGAATTGGGCAGATGAAAAAGCCATCTACTAGAGTTTGGACATCCAAAACGAGGATCTATCTATTCGTGGAGCACGAGATTGAAGCATCAGCTTTGAACACCCTCATTAGTCGGAAGAATCTGTTAGTCCTATAGATTTTAGATGATTATAATTGGTTTGTAAATTAATTTGAATATGATTTGTAGAGATAATTATGTGAATTAGACTTGTAGAAAATAATTTAGTATTGGTAACATTTATGCATTTTGTGTAAAATTTTGGCTGTATAAATTTTTTTTGATGGTTTGCTAGAGCCAACGGATTTTATAGATTCGTTCGCCTTTTTTGATTTTTTTGAGCAGAAGAATTAAGTTGAAATAAAAAATAAATATTGGAAGAAGGGTAGTTTGATTGTTGAAAGGAAGACAAATCGGATGAAAATAAGTATTGAAAAACGAAAGTGATTTTAGGAGGTGGTTAAATGTTATTGATGTCTGGAAGGAAAGCGGATAAATTAAATTATGGGGACCATCACGAATCAATTACATTAATATTAAGAAACAAGAAGAAGTTACTAACGGTAAACTAATCAAATTTTAGTGTTACGAAATTAAGAGATATACGTAAAAATTAAATAAAATTATTGATAAAGAACTTCACATTGTATCTGTAAAGCCTGCAAACATTAATATATTTATGGTGTTGTGAACAGAAAATTAAATAAAATTATAGATAAAGGACTTCACAATCTGTAAAGCCTGCAAACATTAATATATTTATGGTGTTGTGAACAGAAAATTGAAATTAAACGACATGGAATGTTTATCTACATATTTATATTAAAATATTATTTTCAAATTAACCAATTCAAGAATTTATATAAAGATACACTGCAATATTGAAAATATTTTTTTATGAGGTAATATTTCATTTATTTGAAATTTAATGCTTTGTCCGATTTTCTTTTTTAAATTTTATTCTGTTAAAATATTCACTCCAAAATTACTGTTTTCAAATTTGTATTCAATTTTTAATTTTATCTTAACGGGCAATCAGACAACATTTGTGTGCACGACGCAGAGCTGGTCCTGCTCAATAAATTTACCTTGAATTTCCACTGCGGCATCATTTTCAAATTCAATGAAATTTACAATTTTAAAACTTTATTTTTATTTGTTGATTTTATTCTGTGAGTTTCTTTTACTTAATTAATTAAACTTTATATTTTACTTTACCTACCTTTGATTTCAAATTAATTATTTTCTTATCCTGTTTCAAATTTCTCTTGTCTTTAAATTGTCCTCCTTTTCTTCACCTTGTTGCCGAGATACACTTTATTTTTATTTCCAATTCTACCCTTTAATAATTCACTTCATCAAATTTAATTACTCTTTCTTTCAATCAAATTTTATTACAAACTTGAAGTGGAAGAAATTCTAACTGGATTTTTTTTATATAATGGTTCTTGAAGGTGTCATTAAGAAATTATGAAGTTCCCCTCTCCAACCATATCGGCGTCACCTTTTGCGTGGTGGGGAAAGGGACAAAATTTAGTTGTTTTTAGCGATTTCCCGACTTTCTTTCAACTTTACGGGGAAAATAGTTATTATATACAAAATTAAAGTTAATTAAACTCCCCAGTCGACGCAGTGATATCACTGTGATATCACTGTGACAAATATTTTTGATGCAGTGATATCACTGTGATGTCACAGCCTAGTATTAATGTCCGCCTCAGTGATATCACACTGTGATATTGCGATATTTTGTGACGCTATTGTGATACGCTGGCTATACTCATGCGAACTTTTGTGATTCTCTGGTGATATACATGTGATTTCTAAATAATTTATTATATTCGTAATAAAAATGAATTTTAGCAAAATTTAAAAAATATTTTTATACAATTTTCAAATTATGTAAATTCTGTATTACGTCTATGGTATAATTATTATCTAATGGTATAACATCGCACGAAATTCTACACCAATTTTAAATGTTCTGGAAATAAATTATTTGTAAATTTCATAATTTTAATACTAATTTTTTTTTAAATAAAACTTACCTGAACAGAATTCGAACCCAACATCAATTTTCGTCCCTGGTTGATAGTTCTCAGCTCTAACCACTTGGCCACAAAGGCTGTTACTATTAATTACAAGTTCAACTACTTATAAGATCGTATATATTTATTTCATATCAATAAATTATACAATTGAAGTACTTTAATTTTTACTTTAATTTAATATGGAAATAAGTTTTTTATAATACAGAAATTGGAATTTTTAATTTTTTAATAGTATTAGTGACTTTTTGAACATATTCATTAATTCTTAGAAAATATAACAAAAACATTATCTACATAAATAATGCGAAAATATTAGAATTTTAACTGTAATTTTAATAAATATACGAAGAAATTTTATTCAAAAATTACTTCAAAAAACATTAATGAACTGGTTTATGTTCTTGTTTTTTTCTGTTATAATAATTCGCTGTGGAGAAAGGTTGTAGATCTTTCAAAAACCACGTGGCTTATTTTCAGAAATTTCAAATTCCTATGTAATCATTCCTTATTTCTCTAATAATTTTTAATTTATAAACTTACTAATAGGTATTCTTGCTGTGAACAATAATATTTTTAATTTTTTTCATATATTCGGAATTTTTTTCCAAAAACATCGTGTGTTATAATTCCGATGCTTCACGCGTATCTATATCATGTAAGCATGACTTATTCCTCTAATATTTTTTAATTTGAAATCTTTCTAAAATATATTTTTGATATTAACAATAATATTTTTTAATAAAAACAACTATTTAAAAAAAAAGTTTATTCAATTATTTTAAAATGTACATATAAGTTTCTAACTAAAAACCAAATAATATTATGTGGCAAGTGCAACGGTGAAACGAGTGGGTATATTCTTATTAAATTTGGATTTATGTAAACCGAATTCAATTTTTAAATTTAATGATTAATCCACGATAGGTATTATTAAAAAAGTAACAAATATCAAATCTTCAAGAATGTTTTGGAACCACGTGGTTCATTTTCAGAAATTTCCAATTTATATGCAATCATACCTTATTTCTCTAATATTTTTTAATTTATAAACTTACTAATAGGTATTCTTGCTATGAACAATAATATTTTTAATTTTTTTCAAGTATTCGGCATTTTTTTCCAAAAACTTCGTGTTTTATATTCCGATGCTACACGTGTCTATATCATGTAAGCTTGACTTATTTCTGCTTATTTCTCTAATATTTTTTAATTTGAAATCTTTCTAAAATATATTTTTGCTATTAACAATAATATTTTTTAATAAAGACAACTATTTAAAAAAAAGTTTATTCAATTATTTTTTTAATTGTTAATTCTTGGTGTAATTTATGATTATTCTATTGTACCTACATCTAAAGAACAATTAAGTAAAAAGTTCGTCTAATCATACTTCTAATTAATAAATTAATCTAAATTCGTTTAATTAAAAAAATTGAAAAACTTCAATATAAAAAATTGAATTCAATATTTACACTTCTTTCGTGATAATATTGCAAAACTACATTTACTAATATATTACACTAAGGTATTACGTAAGACGTTTTTTCCTACTTTTGGACTCCCCCCTCCCCCTAGTAAGAAAAAATACTAAACCCCCCCCCCCACACTAATCTTACCTAAGATAAATTATTACCCAATGACAAGCCAGATATTAAACATTAAAAGTGAAATTAATGAAGATATTATGTTTATTTTATATTAAAAATAATGTTATTCAAACAATAATTTACTTTATAGTGTAAGAAAATTGCGAAAAAAATCCAAAATCCGTCTAAAAAATAAATAATTAATAGTATTGTGTTTCACATCAACATTAATATTAAATATACAGAAAATTAAATAATTTTCAAAATTTGAAATTTAATTAAAAAAATAAAATCTTACGTAAGAAATTGTCTTGACCCCCCTGCCCCCGAGTAAGAAAAAATAAGATGCCAGCTACCCCCCCCCCTAAACGTCTTACGTAATACATGAACGGCCCCTAATTCTTAGTGATAGAATGCACGTGTATATTAAGATGATTATATAAATTCATAATATTTTTTTAATATCCCTTCTGTGTCACAAATGAAGCATCGATGCGATATCACTTGGTGATAAATCACCCGACCGTCACAAAAAGTGGCACGAATATCACCTAGGTGTAACAATATGTCACATTTCAGTCACATTAGGTAGCATGAGTAGCACAAGGATCAAGTATTGCTATCACTCCACTGTAACAAAAATAAGTGGCTAGAATATCACCTTCGTATCACAAATTGTCACATTTAAACAGAAAATTATCGCAGGAGTGTCCAGCATATTACAATAACGCCATAGCGTTTGCTGTGGAGATTTATTTATTATAAAGTTTCTTTATAACATTTGCAATAAATTATTAAAAATTAAAAATATTTAATATTATTATTATTATATATACAAAATAATGAAAAATAAATTAAAACAGTAGTTATTTTTTGTAATCTTATATTTAATATTAATTTTTAATGGCTAAATAATCACATATTGTAGAAAGTGACTAGAAACTTATAATATGTTCACATCGTTATACTAATTTTTAGGGATGCGATTATTTAAATTCATAATATTTTTCAATATCACACCTGTATCACAAATGAAGCATTGGTGCGATATCACATATAAGGTGATATATATCACTTTGGTGGTAAATCACAATAAGTCACAAAATATCACATGAGTATCACATGGGTATCACATGGGCATCACACTGTGATATCACAACTGTAACACAAATGAGGTATCACAGTGATATCACTGTGATACCTGCGTCTACTGGGTCTCTACAAAAAAGATTTTATACAAATTTTTCGCAAGATTCCTACTCCACAAAGTAATAGTCGAATAAAATTTGAGTTAGTTACGCTCCACATGAGCTTTTACTTCAAATATCTTGCAAATTACAAAGGATTTCAAAGAGTTTGCAGTTGTAGAAAAGCTGGACTGTATTTCTCAATAATTTGTCGGAGCTGTCCAAGACAGTCATGTACGAATGTCGATATTGATAGACTTTCTCGACTACAACCTAGCAATATAAGTAGAACTCCAACGTTTTTTCACAGAAAATTACAATGACATCAAACCAATTGACATTGACAATGTAAACACCACCGAAGACGCACAAATTACTTCTACTTCAGAATTTTTTTTATAGAATATCGTGTAATATCCAAGAAAATACGAACTTGTTAACTTATATTCATATAATAAATATTTATGTTGAAAATCTTGTGCAATTAATTAATTAAAAATTAATCCCCACCCGGCTTCAGATAAAAAATATCGGTGATCTGCAAAATTAGTTAAACTTTAACTCGATGAACTACGAATCTGATTAAAAATATATATTAAACTTTTTTATAGATAATCTAATTAGCTTTAATTTTTTAACTTTAAAAAGTCGAGAAATCACAGAAAACTGATTGATTTGCCCCTTTTGCAGTTACTGTATTAGTACATCGTTTTTATACCGATTATGTGTTGATTTTTTATGAACGAGAAATTTATTTAATAGAAAAAATAATTTTTATAAAAGATAAAATTTTTGATTTTTAAATATTTCTATTTTTTACATACTGCTAAATTGTTTCCCTGTATGTATTTTTGTTTGTCTGCGCCAGAATCTGAAAATTGACATTATAAATGTGATAATTTTTACTTACTTTTTTTTCCGAGGCCAGGTTTTGAACCCAAGCTGTACTGTACCTATACGTCTGAAAACTAACTGCTTAGCCAACTCGACTACCTGGGTATACGGTATAAACTATGATATTTCTTATTTGATTATCAATTTTATTTTCAATTCATAGATTAAAAATATTACCTAATATTGAATTAAAATAAATCAAATATTTTGCTTTGGTACTTTAAAATTTATTACATTATGAATTATTTTAAATAAAAGTTGTTATTTTGCACGTGTTTTGAAGAAAAATGCTACGACGCCGACGTCACTTTACTTCGAATCGACAGCGGTGGTGGGATTAAATTTATTTAATTTAAATTTATTAAATTTTAATTTCCTGACTTTTAATTTCCAGAATTTTTATTTCAAATTTGGAGATTTTCGAAGATTTTTGATTGTTATTATTTGCGCCGTAGTTTTTCTTAAAAATCCGTATTGAAGTAACGAAGTTAGAAACTTTTTCAATATTTAGAAAATCAAAAATTTGATACATAGTTGAAATAAAGATTTATGATTACTAGAAAGACATAAAAGACCGATTCCCCAACTATAATATTATTCCTTTCTCATTATAAGACAAAAAAATATTGGAGAATGTAAGAAATCTCGATGGCGTAATGGTAAATAGGCACGATGGTACCTTTGGCAATCCGTTGTACAGTGGTTCAACTCCCGAGCCGGCAAAGTTATTTTAAAAATAAATTTCCTAATTAATTAATTTTTTAATATTTTTATTAATAAATATTATAAACACAGTTATTTATCGGTCTTAAAACTTTAAAAGGGCCTTTAGTTAATTAGCTATTAGAAAACATAAAATATTTAAAATACACGTTTTACATTAGCTAGTTAACTAAAGGGCTTTTTATATGGGTTGATAATACCGGACGTAAGAGGTTTAAAATTTCCGCCCCCAATTTAGAAATTTGACCGCCCTTCTTACTCCAATAATATCTCATATAATAATTATTGTAATATAAAATGCTTATCATAATTTGTAACCAATCAGAAACAAGAGTTTTTCTAACGGCGAAATTTTTTTTTATACATAATCTTGATACATAAATAACTATAATGTTACATATTTTTTACATTTCAATATTAATAAAAATTATAAAAAGCGCGTCTCGAAATTTAATTTAATAAAAAGGGACTTTGGAGAATAAGACGGATTTTTATTTATAAAATTATTATATTATACGAGTATATATTTCATAATATTTTATTATGTACTTATTAAAGTAGTCATGGACAATATCAAAACCGTGAAATAAATATCACAAAGTTTAACTAATAGATCATCTTTACATATTATATATAGGAATTGTAAGCGACTAAAACTTTACTATTTAATCTACACTTTCAGGTATCAAACCGGTGATGAAAATATCGTACCGTCCATCTTATAAAATACCTGTATATGTTAGACATTGCTTTTATTGTAACAAAACGAAACGATTAAAACATTACCTAATCGGTACCGTATGTTCAACTATATTTTAGTTAATAAACTTTCAGTGCCGATCCGATAAAGCAATTGCCTTCAGAATAACGGTGCGAAAATATGTACATTGAAACTATACCTAAACAGTACAGTGTAAATATGAACTAAAATTGATGTGCCGCTTAGGTACCATTTTGGTACTTAATTTTCAGGTAATAATTGTAATATAAAATGCGTATAATAATTTGTAACCAATGAGAAACAAGAGTTTTGCTAACGGTGAAATTTTTCTTCGTTCTGATTGGTTACAACTGTTTTAAAACGTAATTAAAATTCATTGATCTTTAAATTACTTATTTTTATAATAAATATTTTAATGTTACGTATGTTTCACATTTTAATATTAATAAAAATTATTATATTATATAATATATTTCATAATATGTTATTATGTACTTATTAAACCTGTCATGGACAAATATTATTATGTTGAACAATATCAAAACGGTGAGGTAAAAATCATAAAATTTAACCAATAAAGCATCTTTACATATTATATACCGGAATTGTAGCAACTAAAACATTACTATTTAAACTGCAATTTAAGGTATCAAACCGGTGATGGAAATATCGTACATTCCATCTTATAAAATACATGTACATGTTAGATATCGCTTTTATAGTAACAAAACAAAACGATCAAAACATTACCTAAACGGTACCGTATGTTCAAATATATTTTAGCTAATAAAATTTCAATGCCGATCCGATACAACAATTGCCTTCAGAATAACGGTGCGAAAATATGTACATTGAAACTATACCTAAACAGTACAGTGTAAATATGAACTAAAATTTATGTGCCGCTTAGGTACCATTTTGGTACTTAATTTTCAGGTATGAAAATATATGTACATATTCGTTATACTTCAATGGTATACCGGTATAAAACCGACGTTGATGTTACTTGGGCCCAAGTAACATTTTACCGTCATAAATGTACATATACCTTACAGAAATTTCCGTAACGGTAAAGCATTGATTTGCCCCTTTTGCAGTTACTGTATTGATGTATCATTTATGCACATATAAGGTCCAGGTATTTTCGCAACGGTACGGCATTGATTTGCCCCTTTTGCAGTTACTGTATTGATGTATCATTTATGTACATATACATTACAGGTATTTTTGCAACGGTTCAGCATTGATTTGCCCCTTTTGCAGTTACTGTATTAGTACATCGTTTTTATACCGATTATGTGTTGATTTTTTATGAACGAGAAATTTATTTAATAGAAAAAATAATTTTTATAAAAGATAAAATTTTTGATTTTTAAATATTTCTATTTTTTACATACTGCTAAATTGTTTCCCTGTATGTATTTTTGTTTGTCTGCGCCAGAATCTGAAAATTGACATTATAAATGTGATAATTTTTACTTACTTTTTTTTCCGAGGCCAGGTTTTGAACCCAAGCTGTACTGTACCTATACGTCTGAAAACTAACTGCTTAGCCAACTCGACTACCTGGGTATACGGTATAAACTATGATATTTCTTATTTGATTATCAATTTTATTTTCAATTCATAGATTAAAAATATTACCTAATATTGAATTAAAATAAATCAAATATTTTGCTTTGGTACTTTAAAATTTATTACATTATGAATTATTTTAAATAAAAGTTGTTATTTTGCACGTGTTTTGAAGAAAAATGCTACGACGCCGACGTCACTTTACTTCGAATCGACAGCGGTGGTGGGATTAAATTTATTTAATTTAAATTTATTAAATTTTAATTTCCTGACTTTTAATTTCCAGAATTTTTATTTCAAATTTGGAGATTTTCGAAGATTTTTGATTGTTATTATTTGCGCCGTAGTTTTTCTTAAAAATCCGTATTGAAGTAACGAAGTTAGAAACTTTTTCAATATTTAGAAAATCAAAAATTTGATACATAGTTGAAATAAAGATTTATGATTACTAGAAAGACATAAAAGACCGATTCCCCAACTATAATATTATTCCTTTCTCATTATAAGACAAAAAAATATTGGAGAATGTAAGAAATCTCGATGGCGTAATGGTAAATAGGCACGATGGTACCTTTGGCAATCCGTTGTACAGTGGTTCAACTCCCGAGCCGGCAAAGTTATTTTAAAAATAAATTTCCTAATTAATTAATTTTTTAATATTTTTATTAATAAATATTATAAACACAGTTATTTATCGGTCTTAAAACTTTAAAAGGGCCTTTAGTTAATTAGCTATTAGAAAACATAAAATATTTAAAATACACGTTTTACATTAGCTAGTTAACTAAAGGGCTTTTTATATGGGTTGATAATACCGGACGTAAGAGGTTTAAAATTTCCGCCCCCAATTTAGAAATTTGACCGCCCTTCTTACTCCAATAATATCTCATATAATAATTATTGTAATATAAAATGCTTATCATAATTTGTAACCAATCAGAAACAAGAGTTTTTCTAACGGCGAAATTTTTTTTTATACATAATCTTGATACATAAATAACTATAATGTTACATATTTTTTACATTTCAATATTAATAAAAATTATAAAAAGCGCGTCTCGAAATTTAATTTAATAAAAAGGGACTTTGGAGAATAAGACGGATTTTTATTTATAAAATTATTATATTATACGAGTATATATTTCATAATATTTTATTATGTACTTATTAAAGTAGTCATGGACAATATCAAAACCGTGAAATAAATATCACAAAGTTTAACTAATAGATCATCTTTACATATTATATATCGGAATTGTAAGCGACTAAAACTTTACTATTTAATCTACACTTTCAGGTATCAAACCGGTGATGAAAATATCGTACCGTCCATCTTATAAAATACCTGTATATGTTAGACATTGCTTTTATTGTAACAAAACGAAACGATTAAAACATTACCTAATCGGTACCGTATGTTCAACTATATTTTAGTTAATAAACTTTCAGTGCCGATCCGATAAAGCAATTGCCTTCAGAATAACGGTGCGAAAATATGTACATTGAAACTATACCTAAACAGTACAGTGTAAATATGAACTAAAATTGATGTGCCGCTTAGGTACCATTTTGGTACTTAATTTTCAGGTAATAATTGTAATATAAAATGCGTATAATAATTTGTAACCAATGAGAAACAAGAGTTTTGCTAACGGTGAAATTTTTCTTCGTTCTGATTGGTTACAACTGTTTTAAAACGTAATTAAAATTCATTGATCTTTAAATTACTTATTTTTATAATAAATATTTTAATGTTACGTATGTTTCACATTTTAATATTAATAAAAATTATTATATTATATAATATATTTCATAATATGTTATTATGTACTTATTAAACCTGTCATGGACAAATATTATTATGTTGAACAATATCAAAACGGTGAGGTAAAAATCATAAAATTTAACCAATAAAGCATCTTTACATATTATATACCGGAATTGTAGCAACTAAAACATTACTATTTAAACTGCAATTTAAGGTATCAAACCGGTGATGGAAATATCGTACATTCCATCTTATAAAATACATGTACATGTTAGATATCGCTTTTATAGTAACAAAACAAAACGATCAAAACATTACCTAAACGGTACCGTATGTTCAAATATATTTTAGCTAATAAAATTTCAATGCCGATCCGATACAACAATTGCCTTCAGAATAACGGTGCGAAAATATGTACATTGAAACTATACCTAAACAGTACAGTGTAAATATGAACTAAAATTTATGTGCCGCTTAGGTACCATTTTGGTACTTAATTTTCAGGTATGAAAATATATGTACATATTCGTTATACTTCAATGGTATACCGGTATAAAACCGACGTTGATGTTACTTGGGCCCAAGTAACATTTTACCGTCATAAATGTACATATACCTTACAGAAATTTCCGTAACGGTAAAGCATTGATTTGCCCCTTTTGCAGTTACTGTATTGATGTATCATTTATGCACATATAAGGTCCAGGTATTTTCGCAACGGTACGGCATTGATTTGCCCCTTTTGCAGTTACTGTATTGATGTATCATTTATGTACATATACATTACAGGTATTTTTGCAACGGTTCAGCATTGATTTGCCCCTTTTGCAGTTACTGTATTAGTACATCGTTTTTATACCGATTATGTGTTGATTTTTTATGAACGAGAAATTTATTTAATAGAAAAAATAATTTTTATAAAAGATAAAATTTTTGATTTTTAAATATTTCTATTTTTTACATACTGCTAAATTGTTTCCCTGTATGTATTTTTGTTTGTCTGCGCCAGAATCTGAAAATTGACATTATAAATGTGATAATTTTTACTTACTTTTTTTTCCGAGGCCAGGTTTTGAACCCAAGCTGTACTGTACCTATACGTCTGAAAACTAACTGCTTAGCCAACTCGACTACCTGGGTATACGGTATAAACTATGATATTTCTTATTTGATTATCAATTTTATTTTCAATTCATAGATTAAAAATATTACCTAATATTGAATTAAAATAAATCAAATATTTTGCTTTGGTACTTTAAAATTTATTACATTATGAATTATTTTAAATAAAAGTTGTTATTTTGCACGTGTTTTGAAGAAAAATGCTACGACGCCGACGTCACTTTACTTCGAATCGACAGCGGTGGTGGGATTAAATTTATTTAATTTAAATTTATTAAATTTTAATTTCCTGACTTTTAATTTCCAGAATTTTTATTTCAAATTTGGAGATTTTCGAAGATTTTTGATTGTTATTATTTGCGCCGTAGTTTTTCTTAAAAATCCGTATTGAAGTAACGAAGTTAGAAACTTTTTCAATATTTAGAAAATCAAAAATTTGATACATAGTTGAAATAAAGATTTATGATTACTAGAAAGACATAAAAGACCGATTCCCCAACTATAATATTATTCCTTTCTCATTATAAGACAAAAAAATATTGGAGAATGTAAGAAATCTCGATGGCGTAATGGTAAATAGGCACGATGGTACCTTTGGCAATCCGTTGTACAGTGGTTCAACTCCCGAGCCGGCAAAGTTATTTTAAAAATAAATTTCCTAATTAATTAATTTTTTAATATTTTTATTAATAAATATTATAAACACAGTTATTTATCGGTCTTAAAACTTTAAAAGGGCCTTTAGTTAATTAGCTATTAGAAAACATAAAATATTTAAAATACACGTTTTACATTAGCTAGTTAACTAAAGGGCTTTTTATATGGGTTGATAATACCGGACGTAAGAGGTTTAAAATTTCCGCCCCCAATTTAGAAATTTGACCGCCCTTCTTACTCCAATAATATCTCATATAATAATTATTGTAATATAAAATGCTTATCATAATTTGTAACCAATCAGAAACAAGAGTTTTTCTAACGGCGAAATTTTTTTTTATACATAATCTTGATACATAAATAACTATAATGTTACATATTTTTTACATTTCAATATTAATAAAAATTATAAAAAGCGCGTCTCGAAATTTAATTTAATAAAAAGGGACTTTGGAGAATAAGACGGATTTTTATTTATAAAATTATTATATTATACGAGTATATATTTCATAATATTTTATTATGTACTTATTAAAGTAGTCATGGACAATATCAAAACCGTGAAATAAATATCACAAAGTTTAACTAATAGATCATCTTTACATATTATATATCGGAATTGTAAGCGACTAAAACTTTACTATTTAATCTACACTTTCAGGTATCAAACCGGTGATGAAAATATCGTACCGTCCATCTTATAAAATACCTGTATATGTTAGACATTGCTTTTATTGTAACAAAACGAAACGATTAAAACATTACCTAATCGGTACCGTATGTTCAACTATATTTTAGTTAATAAACTTTCAGTGCCGATCCGATAAAGCAATTGCCTTCAGAATAACGGTGCGAAAATATGTACATTGAAACTATACCTAAACAGTACAGTGTAAATATGAACTAAAATTGATGTGCCGCTTAGGTACCATTTTGGTACTTAATTTTCAGGTAATAATTGTAATATAAAATGCGTATAATAATTTGTAACCAATGAGAAACAAGAGTTTTGCTAACGGTGAAATTTTTCTTCGTTCTGATTGGTTACAACTGTTTTAAAACGTAATTAAAATTCATTGATCTTTAAATTACTTATTTTTATAATAAATATTTTAATGTTACGTATGTTTCACATTTTAATATTAATAAAAATTATTATATTATATAATATATTTCATAATATGTTATTATGTACTTATTAAACCTGTCATGGACAAATATTATTATGTTGAACAATATCAAAACGGTGAGGTAAAAATCATAAAATTTAACCAATAAAGCATCTTTACATATTATATACCGGAATTGTAGCAACTAAAACATTACTATTTAAACTGCAATTTAAGGTATCAAACCGGTGATGGAAATATCGTACATTCCATCTTATAAAATACATGTACATGTTAGATATCGCTTTTATAGTAACAAAACAAAACGATCAAAACATTACCTAAACGGTACCGTATGTTCAAATATATTTTAGCTAATAAAATTTCAATGCCGATCCGATACAACAATTGCCTTCAGAATAACGGTGCGAAAATATGTACATTGAAACTATACCTAAACAGTACAGTGTAAATATGAACTAAAATTTATGTGCCGCTTAGGTACCATTTTGGTACTTAATTTTCAGGTATGAAAATATATGTACATATTCGTTATACTTCAATGGTATACCGGTATAAAACCGACGTTGATGTTACTTGGGATACGATTGATCTCAAAGTTTGTCCGTCTGTGCGTAAATATTTATATCTTACCCATTAAAAACTCATTAATAGAACACTATAGTACATTCTTTTGCGAAATTTTAGGTCATGCAACTATTTTCATATTTAATTTCGCTCCCAGGAAGAATATATTGGTTTTTCCATTGATAATCTTGAATTCATGTTAAAGGTAGATGGCGTGATGGGGACGCCGGATACGAAATCCAAAGATAGAAACGCCAGGTACAAATTAATGTAAACCGGACGAAGCCTAGTACCATTTTAGTCTTGTTGTCTAAATTACAACAGCAGTAATTCTAAATGTAGCTATTAAAAAATAATTTTCTTAGGTAATCTTTTATGAATGTTATATGGTTATTAAAATGCAACAGGTCTGCATTGAATTTATATCCGAGTCCCTTGAAATGCTATTCGCTTACAAGCCTTAAACCAAATCAGCGGCGTATCAGAAAAAAAAGTTTAAAAATTCAAAGTAATAAATTATGTCGCTACGCTATTCTTTCGGCGGGTTCAGGTTTCATGTGTAGTCCCGTTACATTACATATTATGTATGTATAGTATGTACATAGAAAGTTAAAATTCGTTTTTAATTCAATATTTTTCAAATAATGACCAGGATAATATAATTCGGCCAATACTATTACTATTTACTATCTGCGTGAACTATCATCTACTAAAATTTAATCTCTTACTTACAATCTCAAGCTGCCATCAAATTTATAGTAAAAGTTTCTTTATAGTTAAAAACAATAGAATCGGAATTCTGTGAGGATTAATGATTTTACCATCAATGGCGCTTCGACGTAATTCTATAAATTGTAATCTGACAAGAATCTACGATATAATAATATTATATCTCACAAATAGTTTTCAAGTGAAGCTTGCAAGCACATGAAGACTTAAGATTATATTGGAGTTTACTATTGTTTCCTCCTCAATAATAAATTGCATGTGCAGCTAATTTTCCTACTCGGCATGGAAAACATTATATACCTAATAATGAATAGTTCATCGACCGTATAGCTTTTTGAACTTTTATTCTCGTAGTTTAATTACCTACCTGAAAAATTCATTTTACATCTTCATCTTACATTTCTCTAGTAAGTCATTTTGACTTCAGCCAATATAATTAGCCTACGTTCGCTAATCAGATACGAAACCTCGAGAAGAAGATGTGGGTGTAGATTTCCTCTAAGACATCAACGTTCTCTCTCTGCTTCAAATTTAATAAATTTTGACAGTTTTATATAATCTAATCGCCAAGAAATTTCTGCGTCTTATTCAATTTTATTTCAAAATATTTTGTACTGCTTTGTGGTATACTATGCTAGAATTTTATTTAAAATATTTCGATTATAAATGATGGGAATTTTATTTAAGAAATCGGCTACGTAAGATGTAAGATCAGAACTTATTTGAAAGTTCTGAAACAATAAATAATATAATAATTTTTCAGTCAATAATTTGACTTTTCGGAAAATTGTACAATAAACTAAATTGAAAACCATTTGAAACTCTATTTTTGCATTACAAAACAAGGTCATGACAAGTTATTTTACAGTTTTCTTTTGTATTTCCAATAGGAAGCCATAAAATGTAATCTAAAATTTAAAAATATTTTCTATACTAAAAGAGGGACAATGGTTGCGGATAAGCTATTTGCAGAATGTTGAGATGGAATAATATGTTATGGAAATCGGCAAAATAATTTTTCCAAATGAACAATTCAAAATTTGGTGCTTAAATCGAGCACGCCAACAAAATTGTTAACGAGACACACAAGGAAACTGTGTAGTAAAAATCTGAAAGAATTGTTATAAATAATAAGACGAAGTCTGACCATGTACCCTGGAAGTTTTTAAAAATTGTTTATGCTAACTTCTTTTTCTTCTTAATGTAGGACAAGTCATGCGAAAATCCAATTCTGTCGTCCGGAACCGTTTTTACACATCCTTTTAAGGAATGCCTTGAGATACTGATGTCCAACTTCCATACCACCATTTTGTTGGTCGTCTTGGTAATCTTTTAGTGTCAGGTTTATTTATCATTGCTATTTTTGCCTGTTTATTATGGACCATTCTCTCTACATGGTCCTCCATAGCCTTCGTTTTGTTCTTATCCATCTCACGATGTCCTCGATCGCATAATTTTATATTTATAGCGTTTCTCACTTTACCTATTTCTGGGAGAAATTCCATAACAGTTCTCAATGTGCTCACATCTGAGCTTCGGAGTATTTGCTTCGCCTTGGAGGTTCCAGCTCATATTTCGGCGGCGCAAGTTAGCGCATGTCTTGTTTATCCATACCTTGTTATCTACTGCCAAGCATTATTTTATTTTTATATTATGTCGCGTAAGCAACCTGATATAGCGGAAACCTTTGCAGCTTGGGCATTTACTTCTTCCTGAATATTCTGTACAGGGTCTTAAAGTGCTACCCATTTCTGAGGGGTACAGTTTTTTTGGAATGTATTCGATAATCCAGCGTTAATCGGCTGTTTTCTGCTTCTCAACATATTCCATACTTTTTTGTCCTCCACACAGATCGTGTTCCATGCTTTATGAGAATTTATCCTATAAAAAGGAATCCCTTCTTAGTTTCTCATATCCCGACATTTATCAAATTTCTTTTCTGGAAACATTTTCGGTATTCTTTTGGAGTACTCTTAGTTCTGAATGTTAAGTTTTAACATTTAAGAATGTTAATTTTTTTTAAATATTTTGCCGAAAACATCATCTTCAATTCTTTATTAGAAATTTTAACTTCCGACGAAGAATTCGGTAAGAAGGTCAGGGTTTAGACACGAAGACTTTTGGTATGTTAAAGTACGAAGTCCAAAAAATGGCAGAAAACCGATTTTGGATTTCTTTAAATTAAAATACACCCGATTTTCTTACACTACACTAACTTGATTCTACATCCATTTTAAAAATAGATAACAAACTGTCAATTAAATTTCAGTATCAAAAACAGCATAGTACAGCAAAGCATAGCACAGCCTATGTTAACACTTCTATGTTGTGTCATGCTATGTTAAATTTTACATTAGCATAGCAGAGCACAGCAAAGCTATGTGGAAGGACCTTTAATCTATGCTCCAGGCTGCTTGTAAAAACTTTACTTCAAAATGCTTTCAGTAAATATACGTTCCGGTTTAGCTTCCGCCCAGGTAACATTTCGTGACGAAAAAGCGACTGAAAATGTGACGTTTTTATTTGTCGTGAGTTAAACGAGATCCCGAATTCGTGAAAAAATTTCTGACTAATACGTGATAAAACCGCTCTAAACTTAACCCCCGAATTTGTCACGCTAACGCGACGTTTGAACGTTGGATAGTCGTTACGAAATCTTCGAAAATTCGCGAGTTCTACCTGTTAAAAAATCGTGACAAGTTAACCCCCGAATTCGTCACGCTAACGCGACGTTTGAACGTTGGATAGCAGTTACGAAATATTGACGAAATCTTCGAAAATTCGTGACTTCTACCTGTTAAAAAATCGTGACGTTAACCCCCGAATTCGTCACGCTAACGCGACGTTTGAACGTTGGATAGCAGTTACGAAATATTGACGAAATCTTCGAAAATTCGTGACTTCTACCTGTTAAAAAATCGTGACAAGTAACCCCCGAATTCGTCACGCTAACGCGACGTTTGAACGTTGGATAGCCGTTACGAAATATTGACGAAATCTTCGAAAATTCGTGACAAGTGTGCAACTAAACCGTGAAGATATCGATTTAAATAATGTGAAGATATCGTGTTATAAAACGTGAAGATATCGTGTTAAAAAACGTGAAAATATCGTGTTAAAAAACGTGAACCTATCATAACTTATTGGTCACGATATTTTCACGTTCATAATTATTATGAACGTGAAAATATCGAGACTTAAGCGTGAATTACATTATACATTTTTCAACTAGAAACTTGTACAAGTTTCATCAAAGCCCGAGTTACATTATACTGTATTTTATAACTTATAGTTGAAAATAGTATAATATAATAATAAAATAAAAATCAGGCTTTGATGAAACTTGTCAAAGTTTCTAGTTGAAAAAAGTATAATGTAATTCACGCTTAATAAGTTACGATTTTTACGCGATATCTTCACGTTTAGTAGATCTAGCGAGTGCCCCATTAATTGTTGACGTAGCCTCCCTATTTCTGAAATAACTCGAGAATCAAAATATAGGTTATTGGGTTAGTATTGAAAAAAAAATAATATGCATATACATCAAGAGAAATTTTATTAAAAAAAAAGTAAGGGGTAAAAATACAGTATTTAAAATAATTATAAAAAAAAGTAATTAATTAAATTACGGTAGTTCTTAAATTCTTGCTTCATTCCTTTGTGCAGCCTAAAAGTACCACGTATATTTAGTGAAATAAATCATAATATAAAATACTAATTCTTACCTTGTTCCTGTCATATGTATGTTGAAACAAATATTTTAGATATGCCTCCATTTCTGCTTTTGTAGATTTATTGTGTTCATGGAACACAATTTCTAAAATAACTTCTACCAATTTAGTTTCTTTTAATCGGTATTTCCCATTTGCACCTGTCCAGTTGCATTGTTTCTGCGTTTCAATTGTTAGTACATTTTTAATAATATTCGATAACAATTGTTTTGAGTCTTTTCCTCCTGTACGTTTTAACTTGTTGATCTAAAAAACATTAACTTAGCAAACTTTTTATTGGCTATCGTAGAAGTTAACTTACAAAAAAGGTACGTTTCTCCGGTTCTAATAACGTCTCATTCAAAACCTGCAAATCGTCTATACACTTCAAGGGTATGAGCTCCTGAAAGAATTGCTCTAATTCTCGGTTTACTGGGTTGATTACTTCTTGATCGCTTTGGCATGCGAGCGACAATTTGATCGTCTCCCACTGTCTTTTACTTTGAACGATGAATCGCTCTGGAAAGTAGTTCATAATAGTTAGTTAAATTTATCAAAGTCTAATTTTAGTAAAATATGTTATTACCGATTAAATTTGAGTTTTCTTTTACCTCGCGTTTAACCTCATTGAGTAAATTTTTTACTTCTGAAAGCTCTGATTTTAAAGCGCTTACTTCTGTATTCAATACATTTTTAATTTCTAAAATCGCATTAATTAATAATTATCACTACAAAAAAAAATTGTCTTACCATCACATTTGCATATTGGTTCTAACGTAAAGTCAGTTATTAAATTATTAATAGATGTATCAGTATTTACTACGTTTGGTGAACTGACCCCACTAGCATGGCCAACAATAATCTTCGGTACCTCAACAGATCTGCGACATTGCAAATCCTCTTCTGATTGTATCAGCGTTTTATCACCTTCACTGGCTGGTGATTGTGGGAGATCATCAATATCTCTGTCATAATAATACTCATAATCTGGCAGTCTATTAGTACCAACCCTTTTCCGATTGTGACTTTTTGAGACCTCTTCATTATGATCAGAGGAATCAGTTTGATACAGTAATATGTCACATTTCTTCGAAGCCTCTTCATATTTTTCTAAAACACAAGTAAACCTTTGGTTAGTTACCTATACAGGGTGTTTCGTAACCATACCGCAACAAACTTCCAAAACTTGTAAAGGTCATCAACACGATCTTTTTTTTTAAATAAACCCATGTCCGTTGTAGCAGTACATTTTATTGTAACTTTGCTAACAGAGTTGTCCATAGATGTATGTAATTAGGAAACTCTGTAGCGTTAAAACGGTTAATTTGAGAACATGGGTTTATTTAAAAAAAAAGATCGTTTTGATGATTTCTAGATACTACTTCTAGAAGTTTGTTGGTGTGTTTATGGAACCTGTATAAAACATAATACTAGGTACATGTTTCGGAAACAATTTTATAAACAAGTACAAACAGCAAACTTACCGAAAACAGTATCCTTAAAGCGCGTTATACATTTATAGGTCTTCCATGAAGATTTTGGTTGCAATTTTTGTTTTGCGTACGTTTTAGCAATATTTGCCCAAGGAACCTAGAAAATGCTGTATGTAGAAAAAAATAAAAAATATTGTTATTGGTGTTACCTGATCATTTATAATCCAAAATGATGGGACCACTTCGACTTCGCCAGTCTCAAATTCAATGACTTTATACATAATTCTACAATATTTATTAACATTAATAATACGCTATAATTTTACTTAAAACTAATAATTTATAGTTATGTAAATGGGATGTTCTAATCGTGGGAAATTGGAACATCACATTTACATAATATTTACTTGGGGGTTACGAGAGGTCATTTGAATTTATACAGTTAGTTATTGAATTTGGTAATTGCCTTGTTTATTGTAATATAATGTAGTAAAACTACTACTAGAAATGATTATAATATAATATTTTAATTTTAATTAATTCACACGTGCAAATTTAAGGTTATTAAATTCGCACATGTGTCGCATGCAACAAAAGTATGTTTTAAATAAACAATATTCAAATTAGCAAATAAATAGATAGCACATATTTACGTTTAGGTAAAATTTTTTGCACCAGCAAATACTTAAAGTATGAAAAAAACAAAATTTGCGAGTCACTAAAAATATGCTACAAATAGAACAATGGAACAATGAATAATTAGAAGCAGTGAACCCCACATGAAAACATAAAATTCCCCAGATAATTTCCCGCCTACATTTTCAAATTTAAATTAAATGTTGTTTATTTATTAACTATTTTTTTAATTAAAACTAATAATTTATACTTACAGTTAGTTTTATTGGATGGTATGAATTAGGGGTATGATAACGAAATTATCTTCCTGAGGCAAAATAACCATTTTTGAAATAATATCGCTGAAGTTATAAACGGCTTCTTCATCAGAAAATTTCGGTATTCCAATAAAGAATTTCGTTGACTTACAGGGTCTTACAAAAAACGGTTGTAAATCGTTCATTTTAAAACCAGTACATTGCTGCTTTTTTACATCAAAACTTTTTAATTTTATTACATTTCCATCATTAAGTTTAACATAGTTATTTCCTTTATTTAGTGATATAGAAAAATTGGAAAAATGAACGTGGTTTTTGTTTCTTATTCTAATATTGGAATCCTTAAAATTTGCAGAATTTATTTCAGATATCCTATTAGAAATTTGCTGTAATGCATTAGGAGCTGTCCTTAAAAGACGCTTTATATAACCCAAATAGTTTTCAAATCGAAAGGCACTGAATAAATCCAAATTACCAAATATTTCAACGTCTTTCTGAAGATGGATTATATTATGTACATTATATGTCATATTACGTTTACCATAAAAGGTTGAAAAGTTTTGAACAAAGTATCTAAGAAGCTCTCCGGCATAACGATCATAAATTTTACAATATTTGGGTGATGCGAGGATGTAAATAGCAACACTTAATGCCATAAAATGCTTGTAATAGTCCAATTCCAACACGTCTTTTAAGCATAAGGGTCCGGTGTATAATAAAAAATTCCTAAATTCTGTTGCTTTCCAGTGTCTAAAATCTTTTATACTTCGAGCTTTTCTGTTGAATTCTTCTGGCATCCACTCGTAACATTTTTCCAAATTTTTTGATATGGTATCTAAATCAGTTGCCCTCAATTTACCTTTTCCTGGCTTTCCATGCCAAATGTCAATCATTTTTTTAACCACTCCTAAACACACAAGATGCATATAATCTAGTGGGAAGTTTTTTACCATATCTATTGGTAAATTTTCCAAAATGGACTTGACCTGCTTGTGATGATCGGGATGCAGGCGGGATCTAAACGAAGCGTCTGTTCTTAGTAAACAATCGTTTTCAAGAAATACGACTGTATTCTCATGTGCACCATGAATAGTGCATTTGTGACAACTATTGTAACCATTATGTGATTGTACAAAAGTTATAGCAGCCCGTGCAGGAGCGTCGCAAATAAAGGCATTTACTACAATTTTATATTCAGTATCATTAACTATAAACTTATTCTCGAGTATATCTATTAATTCGTTCACAAAAGGAGTTAAAAAGTCATTCATGTTGTCGGGCTTACTGAACCCTTCATAAAGACTTATTATAAAAGGCCTTTCAATCATACCGTCAATGTGGCACAGAATAGGCCAGAAACATTTGTTACTGTCTTTAGCAATAGGCAAACCATCAATGTTAAAATTTAATTTTATCGAATGGCTTATTATAGATTGCTTAGTTTTTAATAATATATTAGTAATATTGCTTTTGAGTCCAAAATGTATAAATTTTCCTGTTCCGAGAGAAGAAATGTCGTTTATTTTTGGGGTACCTAACAAGGTTCTTGAATCCCGTGGTAACTCCTTGTGACCATTTTGTATTAATATCAATAATAACTCATTTAAATGAGATTGTTTAATTTGATTTCTAAGAGCCCACTCAGAAATCTCTTGTTTAAATGATTTCCTTTCGGGGCTGTTAATAATTGTGGTATCGAAACAAGAAATTTCATAGTTTTTGTTGGGATCTTGATCATTTTTACTTTCACAATAATTATAAACATGATGGACAGTCTCACAATTTTTGCTAACGTCATTTACGTTCGTGATGGTATGTTCTGCTGAATCACCTTTAACCTCAGACGAGACAATATTCTGATGTTTGGATGTCTCGGGGTCTACATTATTTTTCAATTCTTGTAAAAAAGCATTGGAAGATTTGTAAACCAACTCATTTCGTCTTCGTATAGATAGTTGATGTTTTTTGAACATTTTGTACCTAAAATGATGACATAATTGTACATCACTCTTTTTTATTCAATTTATTATTATCTAAATTAATATAGATTAAGGTTAGGTAATTACCTAATTAGGCATTTAAAAATCAAAACATGCAACAAGTGTTTTAAATACGCAATATTTAAATTACTTATAGATTAGGTACTTACGTTTAGGTAATGAACACTTTGCACAAACAAATAATATACATATACTTTTGTTATTGGCGTCAACAATAAATTTTCTGTCATCACTCTCTCACGATTGCTCACGATACACTTTATAACGGTATGCCGAATTTGAAACCATAAAACTTGTTTCGTTTGCGCATTGACGTATTGGGAGGAAGATATTTGTAATTTAAATCTCTGTTATTTTTATTAAATTTGAAAATATTGTATTTTTTGTGGGTGGATTCTTTTAAAACAATTACATAACTGTAAAGTTGAAAATTATCATTTTCTGACGAAGTTTTACGGAAAATCTTCACCGATTCTTTCAAAATAATTTCATAATCGAAAAGTTGGAAAATATTGTTGACGCATTTGTCACGTTTTATCGTCAACTATTTTCTGACGAAGTTTTACGTAAAATCTTCACAGATTCTTTTAAAATAATTACATAATCGAAAAGTTGGAAAATATTGTTGACGCATTTGTCACGTTTTATCGTCAACTATTTTCTGACGAAGTTTTACGTAAAATCTTCACAGATTCTTTTAAAATAATTACATAATCGAAAAGTTGGAAAATATTGTTGACGCATTTGTCACGTTTTATCGTCAACTATTTTCTGACGAAGTTTTACGGAAAATCTTCACCGATTCTTTTAAAATAATTTCATAATCGAAAAGTTGGAAAATATTGTTGACGCATTTGTCACGTTTTATCGTCAACTATTTTCTGACGAAGTTTTACGGAAAATCTTCACCGATTCTTTTAAAATAATTTCATAATCGAAAAGTTGGAAAATATTGTTGACGCATTTGTCACGTTTTATCGTCAACTATTTTCTGACGAAGTTTTACGGAAAATCTTCACCGATTCTTTTAAAATAATTTCATAATCGAAAAGCTGGAAAATATTGTTGACGCATTTGTCACGTTTTATCGTCAACTATTTTCTGACGAAGTTTTACGGAAAATCTTCACCGATTCTTTTAAAATAATTTCATAATCGAAAAGTTGGAAAATATTGTTGACGCATTTGTCACGTTTTATCGTCAACTATTTTCTGACGACGTTTTACTTAAAATCTAAATCGTATTTTCATACCACTATTTTTAACGATTTATTTTCACCGTTTTTATAAAGATTTTAAATAAAAATATTGTTATATCGACAGTTCGTCACGATTTCGTGAAGTCTAAAATTTTGTCGTCACGTAATGTTACCTGGGCGGTAAGAGCAATGAGACTTTTCTACTAAAACTATGTAAACTCTGCCTATGAACGCAAAATAAAAATGAAAATTCATAAAAAGATTATATTTACAAAATACTGACCGAATTGTTACATTTTGTTTGATAGACGTCGTAGTTCACACAAAACTTTATGACAAATTTATAATTACAAAATTTTGTATTGGTGCAAATCGGATGGAAATACAGTCCTTCAGCTTAAACCACACGGTGTACGATTTATTATTTTAATCCAAGTTCTCTCTCGTGTTTAAAATTCAAAATAGTTCCTTACCACACGTCAAGTTCAAGTTTTCCATAGATCAGCCACTGCTCATCAGTTTCAATTTTTCCGTTTATTTCTTTGACCATTATAGACCACAACCTTCATCTCCAAACTCGATATTTCATTCAACAATCATTTTCGTGCCATCCAACACAATCATATTAACCTAATAATCTTCAATTTCTATCAAAATAATCACATCATGTCAACTTACATTCCTTTCCATTTTTCTTTCAAATTTTAATCCAATCTTTAATTATAAAGTTTAGTACGTGATTTCATATTATACGAAATTCGAAACAAGGTTTATTGCTTTTTAATGTCCCTAGTCTAACCACTAGACCGATTCTGACCCTTTTATCATATCCTTTGTCGTTATCTTCGTACGGACTAGTCAAAAATTTTGGATCATCACTTCCGGTAAGTAACTCTAATTTAAATATTACTATTATTTTAAAAATTCACTTTTTAAATGAAATTCACAATTATTAAAACTTGCTCTGACGTATAAAAAAACTTAAATGCATAATTTAGCTGCAAAACTTTATGAAACAAAACCGATCAAAATTAATTTTTCAAAATACATAAAATTTGCGTATGATTTTCGATAAATTTAAAATTTCGAAATAACTCAATAACCTTCCAAACACGCAAAGTTTAAGTCAGCCTCTCTAATCCATCAAATTGCTAGATAATGATTATAACGGAAAACTGACAACATATTTACTTTATATCCTCCCTTAGTTTCAAATCTTACCAGAAATCCTGAGTTTTTATTGTATTTTTGAGAAACAGATAAAATCATAAAAATATTGTGACAATATATTCTTCAAAGCATGACCTACCATTAAGTCTGAAGATCAAATAATTTCAGTAGAGATTTTCGGGTTTATTAATTATTTAAAATAAGTTTATTTTTCGAGCGATCAGAATCGTTATAGACCCCTTAAGAACTAGAGTTCATTACAAAAGCGAATAAATCGAGAACATCAAAATTTTAATTCGTAGTTCATTAAAATACAAAGCCCAAAAACCTGACTTATCTCGCAAATCTTTTTCGTGGAAGTACTGTTAACATTTATGTCATAATGTGATTAAAAAACTTTGATGAAGCAACAAATACTATGCAAATAATATAAGCACAGTAGATGAAATTAAACAAATTTCATTCAAAATATTAATTTATCATGACAACTGACTGTGATAAATGCTGAATGCTCTAAACCTAAACAAATACCCAGTTCTTGATGAAATCGCACGTATTATGTAATTTGCAATCAGTTATTAATTATCGAATCACACTTATTATATAATTAAAATCTGTTATTAATTATAGTTTTCGAATATTATTCATATGATTTAAAATGATAATTATTACAAACAAAGAAAGTTTGAGAATGATAATAGGAAATTAACCTCTCTGGACCCTTGTAATGGTGCTAGTGTATCTTCACTAAGTACATACCCTTGTATGTATTTAAAGTTACATTTAAAATTAAATTAATTCAACATAATATAAATTAGGCAAGTCCTTTTTGAAATAAGAGTTTAATATTTTTACAGAAATACGTACTCTGTTCAAAACTTATTCCTTGATGTATTTTCCTATGTTAATTAAGTATAATTTTAACCAAAAACAATACCATTTAAGAAAATATCCTTTCTTATCGTATAAGAAAACAAAATCTGTATTAATACATCATTAGAAATTTTGAGAGAATTAATAAATTAATTAATTTTAGCAAACAATATTATTCAAGTCTTGCACTGATAGAGTGAATACCATCGTAGAAAACTTACGAAAAATATCAATTAGGAATAATTGGTCATCAGGATCAATACAAAAAGTTAACGAAAAATTTGTGTTAGTATTGGTAAAAAAGAATGTAAAACGACTGCTATTAATTCATTTCGAAGCGAATGATTTATTGGAAAATAAGTCTTATTTAACAGAATCAATACGGCATCAATTACTTGTGACAGATCCTAATAAAACGATCAATGTAACCGAGCTACAGGTGAACAGATTACAAAAATCTAATGAACGATGAACTCTGGAATATGCAAAGTTTAAAAAAAAATGATTCAAACTATTGGTCAGATTATCTTAACTGGTGATTAATTGAGAAGATTACTTTAATTAAAATGTATAACTGTAGCTTAACAGGAAGAAATTGTAATTCTGTGGCAATCGGAGTCATGGGACCTGACTCTCCAATTTTATCTCGAGGATTGTCCTGCTGAGACTCCTAATAGTATAAATCTGCACAAAAAAGCCAGTAGCTACTGTCTTTAATATGATAACAAGGATGCAATAGTGCCACGTTACACGAATACTAACTGTAACTGTCGGGATGCAATACCAAGTAATGTCGTTTAAGGACTAGCGGTACAACCACATATTGTGGAAATTTTCAACCTGCCATGCAGTAGGAATTTTAATTTGAAAATGGATTTGTAAAGTCGGTATCATCATTTTACTAATATTTAATTTAGAAAGAAAATAATTTTTCTGAGTGTAAAAGAGCCGCAATTAGGTCGACCACTATATGAAGGTGATATTCGATATCAATTAATTGTAACTAACATAATTGAATTTCTAATTTAATTTCTTCTTCACATGCTAGTGACACTTTAACCAAAGTTATTTAGGGGAACTTCAAATTGCTTGTGATATCGGTAAACAATCTTACTTGTTGGGCTTGCTGATATTATAAGTATTCTACAGAATACATTTATAGTTTTATAAAAATACCCAGACTGAAATAGTGGAACAATAATAATTCGAAATTACATTGTATTCCACTTTGCACATTTTTATGTACTGTAGCGTTCCGCGCACTTGCCACTCGTTGGCTGGCAATTTGTTGCGTTATGAACTTAATAAGAGCAGACTTACCTATTGGTAGACTCAATCTCAGGGTTCGTCTTTTGCTTAAGAGTCACGACCAACAAAGAGCAACACAGACAAAGATGCAATTTCAAAATTCATATTTATTAAAAACACTTAAATCAAAAAAACATGAAACACCTTAAACTAAAATTGGAAATGTAACACTCAAATTTAAGACAAAACACAAACTTAAAATTATAATTAAATCTAATCCTAACCTTGTATTTTTTTTTATGGTGATCCGGCTGGGCGTATCGCACAACAGCAGACGCACATTCACTTTCTTCTTGATCAAGTATCTATCGCCTGGTCCAAATGGTAACCTGCAATGGCTAGGTCTCTGACCTGAGACAATTCCAGTCCAATTTCAATTCCAAAATCTTTCCCCGTAGGAAAAACGGAACCTAAGTCCGTGTAAAAATACTTTGTGAAAAACTTCGTCTTTGCGAAGTTTCCACTCACAATTAATATTGGGCCTTCTAATTAAATGCGATTAAATGTTGATCGGATAATCAATATTTAATTATATGCTCGATGATGCATCACACCCCGAACTCCCGTTGATCACTTCAATTCCCAATTATTTAAACTTTCGGAAAGGAACTTTCAACACGTCCGTCCGTACGCTCTCAAATCAATAACTCCTTTTTTAATCTTTATCTTTTGAACGAATTTAACTAACCGCCGTTTTTCTATGTGGACACTCACGTCCCAATCAAACTTGTTTATTTTTTTAATCTCCACCGTTACTCTCCTCTTTCTTTGTTTTTATTTTAATTTTTTTTAATCAACATTTCTAAAAACGTGCATGTCTTAAAAACATAACAACGAAACAATAAACAACAACTTAACATTAACAATACAATACTATTAAACGATCTAAACAATACTACGCTAATTAAACTAAAATTTTGACATGTTGAAACCACATCTCGTCCGCGTCGATCGCTGTTGATCGCGGCTCTTAAGATCTAGTGTGGACACAACACATCCCCCCTGCAAAGGTTGAACCAATGTTTTGTACTCTCAAGAGGTACTTCAAACCATTGTTCCACTCTTTGCACCGCTCTCCCTCATGTCTTTTTTCTCTCCCCCCTTCTTTCATTCATTTCTTTCATACCTCATTCGTCTCATTTACAGTCACTCATTATCATCACCTTTGCTCGTGGTATCTGGACCACACATTCATTCAATAATTTAAAAATTTCATGCTTTCGGGTTACTTTCGTGGTTCGCTTGAATCCGTTCAGCGCTCAGCTGATACCGATATATTTTTTATTGTAGCCTCAGCTCTCAATAATTTTCCCCTTGTAGATCTCGACGATTCATGTAGACATCTTGTCGATTCTTTTCTCCCCCCTGTCCCCCGTTGTCTTAAGACGTTACACCTTCTAGGTCATAACTAGTCCGCAACTTTAAATTCTTCTGGTAACTCATATCACCAGGCATTTGTCCCCCCTTTTTTGAACCACTTTTGTTTGAAACCCCATGATTAATCTGTTGAATTTTCTTTCCGCCTTTACTACGAAATACTGTTGGTGATGACCTTCTGACTGTCTTGTTTGATCTGTCACTCGACGAAAGGATATAAAAGATTAATATGAAACCTTCCTCTTGTCTCCCCTTCTTCATATCCCAGTACATACACGTTGTCGTTTATGACTTGTAATACTTTGTATGGACCCTCATAAGGCAGCGCGAGCTTGGCGCATATATTATTGCCCCTGTTTGATGTCCTCAAACTTTTAACAATTACCTTGTCCCCTACATTGAAACTTAACCTTTTTCGAATTTTCCTGTTCATTTTTTCTTCGTATTTTCGAGAAAATTTATGTGCACTCTCTCGTGCCTTTTCCATATCGCTTTCAAAATTTCTTTCTTCCATATTTTCTACCCATGGCCTCGGAGGATTGGTGCCCTTCATTAGGTACCATGGTGAGTACTTGGTCCTCACATTAGGAGTACAATTTATGAAACGTTCCACCTCTTCTATTTTATTTATCCATTCAGGATGACACTCATGCGTGAGTATCCGAAGAAATTTGATTACTTCTTGGATAATTCTTTCTCCCGGATTCCCCTGAGGATGTCGAATGGAGCTGAAGCAAACTTCTATTTCCTTTTGTTCCCAATTGTTAATGAACCGTTCATTATTGAAATATGTGGCGTTGTCCGCCAAAATTCTCTTTGGTTTTATTTCCTCCTCTACGTAGCTTTCTAGGCATTCATTTGTAACATCTGTGTTACAAACTTTGGTTGGGTATAATTTTACATATTTTGTACACACATCGTAAACTACGAGTATGTGTTTGTAATCTTCCACCGTTGGAATTAAATTACTTAAGTAATCTATGGCGATTAAATCCCCTGGATTATCTACTTTAATGCTTTGACTGCTATTTTGATTGACATGGTTTTTATATTTAGCTAAACTGCACAGTGCGCATTTGTTTATTGTATCTTTAATTATAGATAAATCACGAACACAATAAAATGCTTCCCGGAAAATCAAAAATACCTTCCTTATTCCAATGTGGCCAAATCTCTCATGTAAATCTTGTGCCATCTCTATTGTTGTGGGTTTATTTACCACGTATAATTCCCTTTCTCCTATCTTTTTTATTAAATATTGTTCCCTGAATTCGTATCCCCTGTAACTTTGGACATTTTCTAATTTTTCGCGAATGAAATCAAAATTTATCTCCCCTTGCATAAGTTCGATTGTTCCCCGCGCGTACACTCCCTGTTCTTGGTTTAAATATGCCGCCGCTACCAACATGTCTTTCAACTTCATCCCCTTTTGTTCATCTTTACGGCTCAACGCGTCTGCAATCTGATTATCTTTTCCCGATCGATGTTTGATGTCAAAATTAAATTCTTGGATCAACAACGACCATCGGTAGACCCTATTGTTGCTAAAGTTCGTTTTCATCATGAACGTCAATGCCGAGTGATCTGTTTCAATCAAGAACTTATTCCCGGTTAAATAAAATTTTAATTTGTTCAAGGCAAAAACTATCGCCAGCATTTCTTTCTCCGAAATCGTATATTTTATTTCAGCCCCCCTTAAAATTCGTGAAGTGAAGTGAATTGGCACTTCTTTCTCCCCTTGAATTTGAATGAGAACGGCGCTGACGGCGAAATCGCTTGCGTCCGTCCGCAAGATAAATGGTAAGTTGAAGTCCGGATGTAATAAAGATAAATTTTGGTAAAATGCTTCTTTCAAGCTAATGAAACTTTCCTCATGAATTTTTTTCCATTTCCACTGTACCCCTTTTCTTAACAATGTCAATAACCCAAGCGTTTTCTCCGAGTAATCCGGTATGAACTTTTTGTAGTAATTCATAATGCCTAGAAAACCACGTAGTGTTCGAAGGTTTATTGGTCGTGGATACATCTTGACTTCTTCTAATCTGTCATTGTCAACTGAAATGTTGTGACAGTCAATATTGAAACCTAAAAATTTTACCTTTGGTAAAATAAATTGACATTTAGTTATATTTAACTTTAGTCCTGTTTCCTCCAATGTCTTCACAACTGCTTCTAAATGTTTTAAATGTTCTTCGTGATTTTTGGAAAAAATTAACATATCGTCAATGTAGTGGACTAGGTAATTCTCGTGTTTTCTCAATACAATTTGCATTACTCGCACAAGCGCCGAGCTGGATGTATTTAACCCGAAAGGTACCACATTGAACTGAAAAGTTACTCCGTCAATACTAAACCCCGTATATTTTCTTGAACTTACTTCTAGTGGGATAAGCCAAAATGAATTTTTGAGGTCTAATTTCGTAAACACATTATTGTTTCCTATTTTCCCAAACAAACTGTCAATATTTTCCGGCTTTTCGTATTGCGGCTTGGTTAAACTATTTAGTTTTCGCGCATCTAAACACAACCTTATCGCCTTGTCCGATTTTTTTACTACAATTAAAGGATTAATGAAGGCGGTACTTGCCCTTGTAATGATACCATCACCTAACATTTGATCAATTTGATTCCACACTTCTCTTTTATGATTGTGCGGGATCGGGTAAGTTTTTGCAGTAAAAGACATTTCATTTTCAACATTTAATTTATGTTCATACCCCTTGGCCACTGTAACTTCTTCATTAAAAAGCCTTGTGTGCCTATTCAAAATGTTTTGAACTGCCAATTCGTATTGCGGGTGACAATTTAATTTATATTTGACATTTATTGTTGATTCGTTTTTGTTGACGTTTACGTTATTTAGGTTTAAGTAAAAATTTGCTTGTTTGTTTTTCTGTTTATTTAATTTCCAATATTTGCCTAAAGTGGATTGCCTCTTTTCGAGTGCATTTGAATTCAAAGATGGGCCTAAATTTGAATGAATGTCGCGTTCCCATTTTATTTCATCATCGCCGATGGAAATGCGTTGGTTTTTCATGTCTATAACGATTTTGAACTTGTTTAAAAGATCAATCCCTATTAAGCATTGACCTTTTAAATTTGGCATGATAATAAAGCCATCCGTTCTGGTACTACTCCCAATCTTTATGGTTCCGATTACCATGCGGTTTAAGGTTATCATTCTTTTGTTATTTGCTGTAATGATATTAATACTTCTTATTGGAAGTAGTCCTTTATTGAAAACCATCGCATTCTCCCTCGTGATCTCTTCACTTACGAGTGAAACTTCAGAACCCGTATCTAGAAGTGCTAATAATGTTATCCCATTGAAAATTAACTGAATTCTTGGCAAACAAATGTTGCTTTCGGCACTTGTGCTTTCTTGCAAATCTTCACTTATGTATTCCCGCGGGTGTACATAAGTGTTCCCCCCCTTCATCTGTTTGCCGACTACGGAAAATTTGATCCCGACGTAGCATGGACCATGGCTCGCGTTGCCTTTGATGGTACATGACTCGTGGCATCTATCTCAATCCTATTGAGATCTCGATTTCTATCTTCCTTCTTCGGTTGTTCTTCTTCATGGTTATTACCCCTTCTCCAATCTTTATTTTGATTGTTGTTGTTTGGGTGGTTCCATTTCTTCAATTTGTTGTTCGGCTGTTTTGATGGATCGTAGTCTCTGGATCTCCAATCTTGTGGGCTGTAGCGTGGTTGATTCCAATTCTGTTCTTCCTTGATCGCTCTTGGCCTCCATTCTTGACGCGTATCTTCCAACCTAAATTCCACACTTTCGTCAAACCGTTTCAACAAATCTAAAAAGATCTCAATGTTTTCGATCTTCTCTATTCCAATCCGCGCCTTGAGCTCTTTTTCAAAGTGGTTTCCGATGGCCTTCACCAACAGTATCTCATCGTACTTCGGCTCTACCTGGAGTGCTTGGTTAATTAGACGAACCGCGTAGTTTTCTCGCGAATTCTCTATTCCCCTATATTTACCCCCATTTACTTGTTCCTTGATTTTGTTCTGCTCTGCGTCCCCCCAATATTTCTTTAAGAACAAAATTTTGAAACTTTCAAAATCGGTTACCTTTTCCTCCACCATACTGAACCAAACAGCAGTTTCTCCTTTCATGGTTGCTCTAATAATGTTTTTCCGCCTGATCTCGTCTTTTATGCGGATTAAATTGTTCCCTAAATTTTTAATGAAAATTTTGGGATTTATTTTGTTATCCCCGTAGAACTTGGTGAACTTATCTATGTCCCCATCACGATAACTATGATTTTTCATTGCCTCCACGAGATCTCCCATAGATTCGTTTTTTACCGAATCCTTTATGACATCAATTTCACCTCGAAAGCATGAAATACTCTTGTCAATTTTATCCTCCGTTTCTGTCATTTTGACATTTACCTGATCGAAACGTTTATTTACCCCTTTTTCGAGGCCTTTTACATTTTTGTCGTTTAAGCCGACACATTCCTCTACCCGATCGTTCACCAAGGTTATTACCTCCGCAATCTTAATTTCTAATTTATTATTTTCACATTTGACCTCTGATTTCATACTTGTCAAAGCTTCATTTATTTTTTCAAACTTGTCATTTACTGCGTCAAATTTTATTTTGACCAGATCAAAATTGACTTTATTTTCCTCATTCAAGCTTTTAATGCTTTCGTTGAGACCCCTTAAATTTTCATTCACTCCTGCATTCTGAGCGTCCAGGTTGTCAAATTTATCCGTGATTTCTTTTTTAAACCCCCTTAAATTTTCATTCACTCCTGCATTCTGAGCGTCCAGGTTGTCAAATTTATCCGTGATTTCTTTTTTAAACCCCCTTAAATTTTCATTCACTCCTTTTAAACTATCATTCACTGCTGCATTCTGATTTTTAAAACCTTCCATCATCATTCTCATCATTTTCTCCATCGGATCTTCTGACATCTGGGCAGGCATCGGTTCCGGCACCGATTGTTCCTGGATTGTGATCCCGGTCTCTCCCCCGTCATCGCTACTATCCCTATCTCCCCCCGCTGCATTCACACTTTTACTCCTGGTGTTCATTCTCTTTTATTGAGCTTTCCCCTTTTTGTGCCAATTGAATGTATTGTTGTTTGTAGTCGTGTACTCTTTCAAAAGCCCACTCGTTGTTGCGTCAATTTGTAGCGTTCCGCGCACTTCTCGCCCTCTAGTTGGGTGCCAATTTGTAGCGACCTTAGCGAGTGACTTCTCGCCCTCTAGTTGGGTGCCACTTTGTAGCGTTCCGCGCACTTGCCACTCGTTGGCTGGCAATTTGTTGCGTTATGAACTTAATAAGAGCAGACTTACCTATTGGTAGACTCAATCTCAGGGTTCGTCTTTTGCTTAAGAGTCACGACCAACAAAGAGCAACACAGACAAAGATGCAATTTCAAAATTCATATTTATTAAAAACACTTAAATCAAAAAAACATGAAACACCTTAAACTAAAATTGGAAATGTAACACTCAAATTTAAGACAAAACACAAACTTAAAATTATAATTAAATCTAATCCTAACCTTGTATTTTTTTTTATGGTGATCCGGCTGGGCGTATCGCACAACAGCAGACGCACATTCACTTTCTTCTTGATCAAGTATCTATCGCCTGGTCCAAATGGTAACCTGCAATGGCTAGGTCTCTGACCTGAGACAATTCCAGTCCAATTTCAATTCCAAAATCTTTCCCCGTAGGAAAAACGGAACCTAAGTCCGTGTAAAAATACTTTGTGAAAAACTTCGTCTTTGCGAAGTTTCCACTCACAATTAATATTGGGCCTTCTAATTAAATGCGATTAAATGTTGATCGGATAATCAATATTTAATTATATGCTCGATGATGCATCACACCCCGAACTCCCGTTGATCACTTCAATTCCCAATTATTTAAACTTTCGGAAAGGAACTTTCAACACGTCCGTCCGTACGCTCTCAAATCAATAACTCCTTTTTTAATCTTTATCTTTTGAACGAATTTAACTAACCGCCGTTTTTCTATGTGGACACTCACGTCCCAATCAAACTTGTTTATTTTTTTAATCTCCACCGTTACTCTCCTCTTTCTTTGTTTTTATTTTAATTTTTTTTAATCAACATTTCTAAAAACGTGCATGTCTTAAAAACATAACAACGAAACAATAAACAACAACTTAACATTAACAATACAATACTATTAAACGATCTAAACAATACTACGCTAATTAAACTAAAATTTTGACATGTTGAAACCACATCTCGTCCGCGTCGATCGCTGTTGATCGCGGCTCTTAAGATCTAGTGTGGACACAACAGTACATCTAATAAAACATGAAATTATCTGAAATAAAATAATAACTTGTACAGCAGTGGCGTGTTCGCGTTTCAATCGTTAATTACCCACAACGGAATTACAATCTAAATTTAAGTTGCACGGAAATATTATTTGCAAACATACTACATATTATAATATATCTGCAAATGTTTTTGGAAAAAAGACGATTCGATTTACTTCTATTTACTGCACCGATATGAGCACTAATTGCAGCAAAAAGTTTTTGCGACTATATATTGAATTTCCCATTATCCTAAATTTTTATATTTTTTTCTTTGTCGTATTTTGCACATATACTATGCGCTGTTCCAGATAAGATAGTGCTCTACTTTTTCAGGACTAGTATTTCAGTAGTTCATCGTTAGTGTCCTTAATAACGAATATGTGAACTACTATTATAATGAATAATGGTTGACGTATAAAAATAATAGACTAGAAAAATTAGCATTTGCAATTATGTGCTTCGGTAATCCTGATACAGAAATAAATCTGCTTTATATGTTAATTTATCAATTTTATTGACATATACTCGTATTGGGATTTTAATGTACATACATAGCTATAAATTAAGAATATATTTTTTATCATTAAAACTGAATAATGTGACGACTAAATGTATTAATTATTATTTGAAAAACTTAATTTAATGTTACATTAAGCCGCTATATTAATTAAAAAAAGTAAGTCTTCAACATTACAGGAGTATTCAAAATCAAAAGAAATTTTCTCAATTAAAAAATAATTTTTACTTTTAAACTTTTTAATATACTACTTCACCTCTCTTTGATTTTTAAGTATTTGTAATGGAAAAGTTTACAGATCCACAAGTGCTTTACCAAAATTCATTAAACTTTAACTTTTGTTGAAACTTTTAAATTGTTTTAAAATTTTAGAAATAAAAAATATTTTAGAACACCATGTTTATAAAAAATATTAAAAGAAAAAAAGAAAAATACTGTACGAACGACAATTTTATTCGCTGAAAGCTCGCGTTTTCAGCAAATAAATATGTAATAAATGCAATAACATCTAGGAAATTAATTTTTTATGAATTTTTTGCTGGTTATATTTGCATGCTATGCTCCTAAACACGCCTTCGTACTTATGAAAATATTAAAAATTCGTGTCTAAAATTTACAGCATAATTTTTGTCCTTATTTTGAAAGCTTTAAATTTCCATTGAATTAATTTCCGTGAAAATTATATGTTTTTCTTATTAAATAACTAATTTTGTAAAATTAAATTTTGTTTGAATTATATCAGATTGGCAAGATCAATATATTTTTATCCCTCTCAAAGCCTAAAATTAAAATCAGAAAATCATTATAGTTATAATATTTGTTAGTTTCTTTTAGTAAACAAAATTAATCGAAAATAAGGCAAATAGGAAAAATAATTTATAAAGTTTTTATATTTGGTTTACGCACTCTCAATAAGGTCAGGAATAAGGATCCGAAAAATTCCCACCTCAGCGGTAGATGAAACATCCCTTTTCTCTGAAAACCAAATCTCAAACGGGAATTTGACTCTGATTTTTCTTATTTTTCTTTTTACTAGCCCACAGTTGGGTAAGAGTCATAATTAACCTCTAATAAAATTGTTGATGTATTTGGATTAAAAGTCGTTTTCGTTTTAGTTTTTATTTAATAAAGCAATACATAAAAGTTGAATACGTTGTAATAATAATTCCTCAGTGTCACCTATACTTTATGAACGTTCAAATGCAACTAACTGCAACTAACAGACATCCTTGAATTTATCAAGTGCATACAAAGCGTAGGTGGTTCTCCTACTTACATTTTTAGCAAATATTGCATTTTCATTTTTTCTAGATTATTTTAAACATAATTCTAACAAAAATGCATATTGGTGGAAATCCATTTTATAGTTTTGAAATTTGGTATACATATTCTTAAGTAATGTAGAATTGAATACGTCTCGAGTTCTCTTACTCCATGGAAGTTTCATTACGTAAAATTAAAAAACAAACACCCTTCAAAAATTTTATATCGGATGAAATTAATAACTACAAAATTTTTAACAAAAATTTCCTAACAGGGTTTGAGGTAAAAGCTATAGTTTCCGAGGTATATAGTGAATGGAAGTGGGGGGTGGATTGATAAATTCCGTGTTTGGGTATGGAAATAATTATACAATTATTGATACATGATTATACAGTAGAATCAAATATTTGCCGCGTTTGGAAGTTATTTATGCAATCAAATAAGCGACTTATCCCCACAATGCCCATTTCTAGCATCTGTGCAGTACGAACTATAAGATTTACCTCAAATCCTAGCATTACATAAATTTAGAAATTTATATTGTCCTGAATAATTTTACCCAATATAAAATTTTTCAGGCGATGGACCATTTACGAGATAATTTCGTAAAACTATCATACCTATACATACCATTTTGGGTAGGTATCAATTTTTGAATTTTAAGTGATGAAGGGGTCCTCTGAAGAGAGGAACTCGACGGATTTTCGATTATTCAGTGCTTCAGAGTATGTATACTAAATTTGAAAATCATGTAATTTATTTCCGACTAAATAGATTTTATAGGTTTATTTGACTTTACATTAACTTGGAGAGTTTTTTTATGAGAATTGGATGAAGATTAACCCAACGGTCAATATATCACTTTAATTTAGAATTTAATAATCAATATTATCGTTCCCATACTTTTCGTTATCCTACTGACGGACGGTTCCGAAGAAAATCCAGTTTCCAAAAGAAAAAATTCTTCATTGGGGGTTGTTTTTCCACAAAAAAAGGTGTTTCATCTCCCGGATAGGTGGGAACTATTCGTATTTTTATTCATAACTCCATTGAGAATCCATTTATCAAATATAAAAGTTTTATAAATTATTTCTTCTGAAACTTCTAATTTAAGTCTACAATTTTTGACTTTTTTAATGATAAGTTAAAACGCATTAAATTTTTAATGGCATGCACTTATTGCCAAAATCATCCGTAAGGACCTGAAAAGCTTTTTCAGAAAAAAACGTCTACAACTTCAGTTATGTGCAAATTTAACGAAAGGCTATCCGCGCTTAGGTTTTTATGATTTTTAATTTTTCATGAGGTTTTTTCCATTTTGCCAGATAAATGTTAGTCAGTTAATTAAATAAAAAATCACTAGGAAATTTTTGAAAATTTGTGAAGTTGATCATATTACTAATAGCCCATGTCCCGGGTGATTTTTTGCCACTGTTGGTTCCAATAATTGCCGGAGTGATGAAACTTCCAGAGATGGTGTTTTCCGATGTGAAAACAGGTAATTCATGTTTTGCATACAAAATTTTGATCGGGAACGGTCGCCATATTGAAAAAACGTTGAAAAAATCGCTTATTTTGGAGTTATCCGGAAATAGCTCTAAAACTTTTCATTTTTCGAACTTGGACGTTAAGTACGAAAATGTTGTTGGTGCTGAAATTCTGCACAATTTCGTTTTTTATTCATCTTTCTACGACTAATAGAACCGAAGATAGAATTTTTTGAAAAATGGTCAATTTTTTCACTTTTCGAACAACTGCGATCTCTTTGCTCTTTACGCGCAAATTACTGTATGATCGCGGCTCGTAGGCAAAAAATGCTTTTAATAACATCGATGGACAATTAATGTATCTACAAAATGTTTTTTTATACAACCTCGTACGACCAAAACTTGCCGAGATATGATTATTTGTTGTTGTACACTTTACGGCACCCGTCGTGAACAGATACCGAATTTTTTTCTTTTAAAAATGACAATTTTCGACTTGATTCGCGAAATGTTTCGATTCCTCTCTGTTTGACACTCACGACGTTTTCTGTCAGAAGATTTTCGCAAATAAAACATTTTTCCGCTACTTCTTCAGCCATTTCGCCTACTGACACTGACTGCCGTGAAAAGTACGTTAGACTGGAACGCGTGTTACTCAGGTAGAGCATGTATCGTATAATGACATGCAATGTTGCCAGATCATAAAAAGGGGCCCGAAAATTACACAGTTGCCGCCAAATATTGGAATTGAAGCTACCTGGGCGACCCTCACAGTACGCGGTGCCCAGCGGTGCCACGCCGCAGAGGGAACATTCTACCATTTCTCGAGTAATATCACCTCGAAAAATCTGAAATTGTGGCAAATGTATCTCAATATTATATAGATTGAGTTCCATACTTTACATTTCCAAAAAAAAAAATTGTTATGTTCTTTTTTTAACACTTTCGTACGTGTTAAAATTGTGCAGTAAAAATCATCGGAAAATATACTTCTGTTGCACGGCTGTAGCTCATCAGTTAAGTACGGAAATTAAATGACACAGGGACCATTTTATCGGAAATTTTCTAAGCTTCAACTTTGCTTCAGAGCATTTTTGACGTAAACCTCATAGAAACAGTGCTATATCGAAAAAAACGAAAAAATATCCGGTTTTTTAACAATTTGGCCAAAAAGTGGCATTTATTCAATGACAATATGTAAAATCCGATTACATCTGGCTCGTTTTAAACTTCGGGGTCGTTTAGACAGTTGTTTAAAGTAGTAAAAAAGTATAGAACATAATTTTTCCAACGACATTATTACACTTTATTTTACAGATGACTCCGTTTTTGTTAAATGTATTAAAGAAATTAACGAATTTGTAAAGGCTATAAATCGACAATATTCAGACGTAGACGGTACTACAATTTTTTTTTACTTTTGTACATTTAGTATTATGCAAATATTCAATTTGCCATTTAAATAACCACCCGAATGTAAATAATTGAATATATACATACGGATAAACCATCGTATTTAGCTAATGTAGGTACATTTCGGAAATATACGGCTAAGCAAAGAAACGTGACAGGGCGCAAAATGTAGCAATTTTAAATACCTTTCGATTATCTAAGAATGATTTGTGCCGTAGAAGTAGCCGTTGTCCACTTTTTACCAGAGGAAATGAAAATTTTTCATAAAATTTTGCGTCAAAATTTGTTCCAATCGGCCGTATCTCAGCAAGTTTTGGTCGTACGAGGTTGTATAAAAAAGCATTTTGTAGATACATTAATTGTCCATCGATGTTATTGAAAGCATTTTTTGCCTACGAGCCGCGATCATACAGTAATTTGCGCGTAAAGAGCAAAGAGATCGCAGTTGTTCGAAAAGTGAAAAAATTGACCATTTTTCAAAAAATTCTATCTTCGGTTCTATTAGTCGTAGAAAGATGAATAAAAAACGAAATTGTGCAGAATTTCAGCACCAACATCTTCGTACTTGACGTCCTAGTTCGAAAAATGAAAAGTTTTAGAGCTATTTCCGGATAACTCCAAAATAAGCGATTTTTTCAACGTTTTTTCAATATGGCGACCGTTCCCGATCAAAATTTTGTATGCAAAACATGAATTACCTGTTTTCACATCGGAAAACACCATCTCTGAAAGTTTCATCACTCCGGCAATTATTGGAACCAAAAATCACCCGGGACATGGGCTATAAGTTTTCCGGGTCAGTAGGTTGGAGCTCGGTGGAGAGTGGAGTGAAGGGGCCCCAAAACGATTTTTTGCTATGACTCAAAAACATCTATAGACACGTCGATGGAAGTTCTTATAAAAATATACCTCTTTAAATTATTTATAAAAAAGACTGTTGATAAATGAGGTTACAAGTTATGACCTCTGTTTTGGCTTCGCTCATAATATCTATGAAATCAATTAAATTCGCACTGAAGATGTATATTGAATATTTATTTCATTTTAGAATGTATTTACTAAAATAAATACAATGTCTTTTTCTTTGTAAATTTAATATTTACACGTTGTAGAAGGCTATTTATTAGTATTAAACAGTGGAAAAAATGTTTGTAAACGAGTGTTTTCATAACAAGTTTTCAAAATGTTCCCCATTTGTAAATATTAAATTTTGATTAACAATGTTGATTATATTATTTTGTTTCAACGCATCTTACTCGAAAAGCTTAATGTCGGATAAAAAAAATTTTCCAACAAAAGTTGTTTATTTATTCATGCAAAATATGAATCTGCTAAAAAAAATATAAGGTGCCATTTAAAAAAACAAAGTTGACCTTCAAATGTCCTTGAAAGGTCAATAAATTAAAAAAACAATTATGCCATATTCTTTCCCCCTCGCTATTATACAACTTTTGTTCGAAACCTTTTTTCATCTGACTTTTGGTTTTTGAGATATTAATTGCTGGAAGTTTTAAAATGAACACCCAGTATATATATAATTATCGCACGGTACAGCACAAGGATAAGGACAATACTCAAAGATTCAGCGAGTACAGGTTTTAGCAAGGAGATTGCACGAGCGAAGCGCAGCGCAACGTGCTAACACTAACACGGGTTAGCACTCGTGCTATTCCCAAGTGCAATGAATATGAGTGATACCACCTCAAAAATAATCTACTTAACTTTGACTACGAATGGTATTCGAAAGACTATTCAATGAACAAATTTCATTTTTCAAAAATTATAATTTTAAAAATTGAGCTACACATGATTTCATTTCCATGATAACCAGTACACAAACTTTTGTCATTCGCAAAGTTTTCTAAATTTTCTTACGTTATAGCTATTATTATAGCTTTGTTAGTGAATAAAGAAACAACAGGATTTTTATACATAATTGCAGCAATGTAACATTTTCAAATTGTACTTTTAATTTTGTTGCAAAATAATTTTTCTAATAAAAAAATTTCATTTGTTTAAAATAGTCACTTGAACCACTAGTGAAATAGTCGGGGGTTAATCCACAAGAGGTTCACTTTTTATCGGATAAAATTGTTTTTGGACGAAAATATGGATAGCCATGGAAATAACTCGAGAATTAAGGGGATTTTAAAAATTGCGAAAGCGTAGCTTGAGCAATTTTTGTAGATCCCTTAATTCGAGAGTTATTACCTTATGGCTATCCATATTTGAGTCAATCAAAAACAATTTTATCCAAATAAAAAGTGAACCTCGCGTAGATTATAGGGAGATTATTTCATTCCTTATAAAAAAAACAAACACTGTTCGAAATTTTACAATTTTTAATAAGTGGAAAATGCTATTAGAATTTAATTATTACAATCTTTACCCTAAATCATATTTTGCACGTGAAATGTGCAATTGTTATAGTTAATAGTATTACTAGTTGACTCTTCAGCATGATTGACCAATTTTAAATTTTGATTAGAATTTTCAGAATTACGAGATGTACTTTCATGGCATCTTAAATTAGAAACTAAATCTGTATGGTGACTTTCGTCCAGCTGCAGGTAGGGATCAATTGATTTTGTATTGGCATGGCCGGTAATTTTGATCAATTCTTCACTAGAAATTCCTGCTTTTGCTAAATTTGACACTGCACTAGCCCTGTTTGAATGATTAGTTATTTTATTGTTTTTAACATCTAATCCAATTTTTGTTGCTGAATGTTGCATCCACTTCGAAATTTGATTTTCTCCTAGAGGCATATTTTTAAACCATCCACTAGAATACTCGTTATTCCATGAGGGATTAGGTGTTAAAAAGAATCGATCAGTTTTAATTTTTTCTGTACGCTTACTAATTAATTTTTTAAATAACCGAATCGGGCAAATTGTAGGGTCATCTAAATTTCGAGTAAGCCACTTACTGTCACTTAATTTCTTCTCACCTCCTTGGCATGTTTTTGAGAATATAGTATTATATTCCAAACGATCTGTTAAAGTCCCGTCGGATTTTTTTTCAAACTTGAAATAAAAAGTCTTACATTTTGATGCCTCTCCACCTCTCCAAGCTAGTTCGTATGCTGCTATATGATAGAATCGTTTTTGAAGCCCATCGGGAGTGTCCTCATTCCATAGGTACATAATTTTTTTTATATCTGTGTTTGTAAGGGCAACTGAGCTTTGTCTTCGTTTTTCTGGAATGGCTTGCAAACGTTTTCGATTAGCGTTTTTAGCATCTCTTGCCTTTTTAAACTCCAGATCTTTAAATGGGTCGAAATTTTTGCCAAACTCCGAGAAATATTTTTCTTGTATCATTTTTGCCGTTATATTCCATATAGTTTTAACAACTCCTTCTTTGTAGTCTTCTCCATTGATTTTTTTCATGTTGTATGCCCAGTCCGTTAATATATTGCCAATCTCAGTCAAAGTTGTAAACTGCTGAAGGGTATACTTTCTTTCGGCACAGAAAATTTCAAATTGTTTCCAAATGGAAGCTTTCGTTTTCCTTGTGTTTTTTGGAACACATTCTTCAATAGCATCGTTAATTTCGATATCGGAATAATTATTAAAACGCAGAACATTGTTAGAACACATTTTTCTCTATTACAATATTGTTTAAATAAATAATTACCATGGTAATATTTGCAATTATGACTTATGACAGTTGTTACCAAAGGCTACTACACACAAAAAGCTACATCGAGTTTAATCGAATTTAATCGCATGTTGAGAGAGAGTTTAATCACTTGCAAAACTTCAAAATGACATGTGATTGGTCGAAACAAAACACATTTGTGAATTCGATTGGTTGTTGAAATAGGAATGGAATAATCGATTCTATTCACTACTAGTGCAATAGGCATTACAATTCATTTCGGTTGGCTCTGAAATTCCAAATGCTGCTTTTTGATTAGTCCACCTTTGACAGATGACATGTGAATTGAATAGTCAAAATTATTTTTATTTGTAACATCGCTAATTTATTATTATTCTAGTAATTTTCAACGTACTATTACAATGTATACAATGTTACATTTTACAGTGTTAACAAGAAAACGGTCACTTACCGTTGCTTTTTTCGCTTTGTTTTCGTTAATCGATTTTATCGAAAATTAATCGATTATTCGAATTATGGTGATCGATTAATCGATTATATGCGCATGCGCACCCTACTCATAATCGAGTTATGAGTTCATAATCGATTATGAACTCATAACTCGATTATGAATAATCGATTAATCGAAAAAAATCGATTATTTTTTATAATCGATAATAATCGATTATGAAATTTCATAATCGCGCACCCCTAACTATAATGCAATTTATACTCAATCGTTCTATGCACAGTTCGCTAACAAAAATCTACAAATACACTTCGACATCAAATAGCAACCTTACTTTAAACAATGGAAAATAAAAATCAACTCACAAAAGACAAAGACCATCATTTTCGCCTGAAAAATTACTTTAAACAGTTTAATAGAGTTTTTAAAAGTTGCACGTTAAGCGGGGTCTCTCGGCATCCCGCCGGTTCGTTAAATTTTAAATTACATAATATTTTGTATTTTTAAAATAATATTATAGGTTTATTATGTTAATAAAGTTTGTTCAAGTTCAAGTTCCTTTATATAAATTCTACATAACTCTATATTCGAGTGACTGAAGAACAAGTTTTCTTAAAAACACCCACATGGCGCCTGAAATATGGATATATTATTTTCAACATAATTTTTTGCAAAAGCATACAAGAGGAAATTCAACAAGAGTAAATTTAATAACGGTAAAGTCAAATGACGCTTTACTCGTAGCTTTTCTGATTTTTATCTAAAAATTTTGATGCGAAAGAGTCAATATAGTTAAACCTGGAAAACTACCCATTGAAGCTTACTCTTAAAATTGAATTTTGAAAATTTTTTTTAGAAATATTTTTCCGTTCTAGCTTAAAAAGACTAACATTATTAATCGATTTTTGATCGGAGAAAGTGATATGATATTCATATGAAAGAACATATGAAAATGATATTCGCTTGGTCAATATTAAAAAAAATTATTAGCCATGGTTATTGATGGAAACTGTCAAACGTTTGTAACTCAAACCTGGGAATTTTACTTATTAAGTGCAGGATAAATATTTTTAATAACTTTTTAATTCAAATACATAACCTATTAATGGCTATTACTTACTGAAGTAGCAATTCATATAATACAATGCCAAATTAAAAACAAAACGTTAGTCGTTAAATTACTAACTTTGTAAAAAATGTCAGCCATAATACAAAAAAATAATTAGATTATAAATTCTGGCTAATAAAGAAAAAGTTGTTAAATACGAAAATTTAAGAACCTATTAGTGAAAATGCACCGAGGTTGAGAAGGCTAGTTTATTGTCTCGCACCTTGTATATAATCTTGTGCTCCGCACCTCGCGATATAATCTTGGCCCTCGGCAATAAAGTAGTCTTCTCAACCTCGATGCATAATACACTATTATTTAAGCTCTTAATAATTGTATACAACATTTGAGCAAAACAAATTTTGGTTAAATTTTTCTGGTATTTTAAGCGGTAATTTATTACGACCGCCTTCTAACTTATTTGAACAATTACGAAAAATAATTTTCAAAGGAACCTCCCGGATAAAAGCGCATGAAAGAAATAAACTTTTGCATTTAAATTTTTAGCTTTTGTAGAAAACTACCTATTCGTTTCACGTCATGTGCTTAAAAACTTACTGGAATATCACGTTGCTCCTTTTTTAAATCGGTTTTTATTTATTCACAAGTGAGTGACTTTTTAGGTCTTAAAGTTCATGCGTTTAGTGGAATTATTACTGCAATAATTAGAGAATAGCACTGAAACCAATTATTTCTTTTGCACTGATGAAAGTTATGTACTTTTTACTGTAATTAAGTATAATCAAGTAAAAGTTGAATAAATTTAACTATACAAATTTCTACATATTTTACAGGGCCAATGCTGTAACAGGTTAGTAATAATAAATGGAAAATTATGTGACGAGAAAACATCCAGCAAAATTACTTTCAAGACTTTTATGTTAAATTCATTTCTCTTTGCAAATTTACATTGTCATGTTCAAAGTTGTTATTATTGTCACTGACATATTCTTGGAGTATTCTAAATTAATATTAGAACGGAAACTTAACACTTAATTTTATGAATTGGCTATGCCATCTATCAATTTGCAAAGGTATGTGCATCTATTGCGAGTACGTGCGACGATACTGCATATAAAAAAATTATATCTTAGGTTTAATGTTACCTAACACTGAAATTATTATTTTACCTAATTATATTAGCTTTTCTCTTAGTAATTTAACTTTTAAACAGAACTATGCATTATATTGCTTTTAAGTAAGAGCACTCAAGCTAAAACTTTTGTATGTTGCTAGGCAACAATTCATTCCTCTTCTTATATTACATCTGCACGTCTTGACTCTGATATATTATTTACAATCAAAAATACTGGTAAAATGACGTATATAAAATTGTAATTCTGTTGTGTTTCTGAAATTTCAGAACTACGTTACTTACTGCGTTTTAAATTTAATTATAATTTAGGCTGAATTTTTAAATAATGCCCTGATAGTGTAATCCGAAAGTTTTAACAATATGTCCTTAATCTTCCATAAAAAGCTATGAACTTTCTAATAAATTAAGTTAAAGAAAAACTTTCCGATTAGTTTTTTATGGGATTCTAACTTTAGAAATCTTCCTCTTAAATAAAGTGTCCCACTCTTGACAAAGAACTAAAATGATTTGCTGAGTGTGACACTGTTCTAATTTGAAATTTATTGTTTCATTTGCTTTTGAACTGTTCAATGTAATTCTCCGCCCCATGGTTTTCCGTTTCAATTAATCGGTTGGATTTCCTCAGCGATGTTTATAATTTTGAACTTGAACCTAGAAAATGAATAAAAGTCAATTGTTTTTTAAATGACTGGAATTAGGAGCCTATTGTGCCATCGGGACCTGACGTCCCAAAACGATTTCACAGTGTGAAATCGCCTAATTACTCTGTAATTGAAAGCTACAATAGAAAATTTTAATTATTTTATTCTTTTCGTTTTCATTAGCAGGCCAATAAACGAAAAAGTAGAAAATAAAATAAAGGAGTGAATTTCAACTTCGGAAACTTTCAAAATATTTTATTTTATGACAACGGCAAATTGACTGCTACAAAATTTTTGTTTCTCTACTCGAGGTTCTATTGAATTTCATTTACGTTACTACGCTCAGCAGAGACTAAAGAGCGATATTTCACTACACTTAATTTACTTTACGTTTGCTATTAAGCGGAATAATTAACTAATAAATGTCAAATTCAAATTCGCACAATTCCTTTATCCTGTGATTTTCCTAATTGGCGTAATTTTGATAAAGTCATTATTTATTATGTACCAGGCGAGTTCAATATTTAGAGAATTACTGCTTTTGACAATTTTTTTAAACGCAATTTTGTATAATGGTTTCGTTTCTTTTTCTCAGAGGCCATTATTTTGCTATTTTAATCTCTCATTATTTCTTAGAACGTTTCTTTTGATTTTTTTATATATTATATTTTAAAAAAGATAGATAGATTCTTATGATTTTTTTTTAGAAAAATATTAATTTAAAAATAAATGTGGGGGGGAGGGATTATAATATATTGTTTCGATCTCTAAGTAAAGAATTTTCTAATAAATTGTGGTTAGCTGAAATTAGTAGACACACTTAAACTTATAATTAAAATTATCAGCTATCGAAGCAGTATAAACACATTAATGGATTACGTTATTATGGGCTTGGAAGGGAAGATTATGTAGGAGCGCCGTTCTGTGATCTTTCCAAATCATTTGACTGTGTATAGCAACCATGTAAATACAGACAAATTTAGCCTGCTTAACTAACTCATCCATGCACATCATGCAAGATTCAACCAGAACATACAAAACTATTTTATACATCTAACAAAGTTGACAAATACAACGATGCATTATGAGAATTTAAACAACTGGAGTTCTATGCTACATTTTTGCAAAAATTTATAAAATCTGAATAAAAGTTTGACTGACGTTGAAATCAAAATGTTTCAAATTTCACAACTATTACGGACATGTGTAAAACCCAGAGACTTACTTCGTCTTGAAATATGTTCACATTGATGTTTATGGCTTTTAATATTAAAATCACACTTGCCACGTCCAGAAAATAGCCCCCCTCCCGATTACAGATGTAATTTAAAATTTTAAAAAATATATGTATAATTATCTTCGGTGCAAAATTATCTCATCATACAATAAATTTCAGATTGGAGGAGACTTAGGTATAATAATGTAAGCACTTTCATATTTAAGTATGTCTAGTACTCAATTGCCAAATTCGGCCTATGGTCGAAATTTATGCTCACGACGCATTGTGGATTTTGTAATATATTTGAAACGCATTGTAGGTAAATTTATATATCAATTCTAAACATTCATTATATTCTTCAGATTTTCAAGGGAGATTTATTTACAAATTGTTATTATTTCACGAATGCACTTGCAATAATAAAACAATCTGTATCGGAAATGATCTCTAATTAGATAAATTTGTTCCATTTTTGAACAAACGCCCGGTTCTCTGCCAAATACTCTCCACAGTGTTATGCCGGCTGTACATTCTCGCCGAGTGCTCTCGTCCGAATGTCTCGGCGAATGTCTCAGCGGGAGGTCTGCGGTCGAGTGCAACCATTTACATTCTCGTCTGCTCTCGCCTACTTCAGTTGTACACTGCAGTCGGAAATTTTAATTTTTTTAAAAATTTTTCTTGAAATTTTTAAATCTTTAGCGATTTTTCTTTCCGAATTTCCTTAATTATGTAAATTAACAATTAAAATTATTAAAAATGTAGTAGAGACACTCTTTCATCTACTATTTCGTAACATAATTAATAAAACAAATCATAATTTGTAAAAAACATAATTTTATTCAATGGTAGCATAAATCTGTACAACTACACATAACGAGTAGCGTATTAATACTAACTCATTAGTCATTATAATGATTGCTCGTTAACTATGGTCGGTTGTTCTCCCACCTTACATCGACATATAACCTCGACTATAATTCGGCAATCCTGACATTATATTGTCCCCAATCTATTTTCTAAAAACACTAATAACACACTTAATTCTAAAATTACAAAGTTTTATTCTTATGAACTAACACTAACAAAATTAATCTGAAAATAAATGAAAATAAAATAAAATACAAATAAACAATGATTACAAATAATTAATTTTTGGTTACTTCAGGTAACCATGGTTTCATGTTCTCAGGCGAACAAATACCTTCGTACGGCAGTTGAGTTAATTGTTGACCTTCGGGGTCACTTATTACGTAACGATCGTGATCTAAAATTTGTTTTACAACATACGGCCCTCGATACCGTGGCAATAATTTTTTGTTAACTCCTGGAGTTACGTCCACATTTTTTATAACCACATAATCACCCATGTTATATTTAATTGGAGTTTTGTGTTTCTGGTTGTAATAAATTTCATTGTACTTATTGGCTAACTCAATTTGTTTTACTGCCCCTTCCCTAATTTTGACAAGATCCCTTTCAATAGTACCTTGTGCTTCTAATTCAATTCGTAAATTGTCACCTATCGACCCTAATTGATTAATCCCAAATAATAATCGTGATGGGGTTTCTCCAGTTGATCGATTTACTGAATTGTTAATCGCGAATTCTACCTCTGTAATCGCGCGATCCCATTCTTTTGGTGAATCACATAATTTTGATAATATAGGCGTCAAAGATCTGTTTATTCTTTCGATTTGACCGTTAGCATGTGGCGTCCCGGTGGCAATTAATACGTGCTTAATGCCTTCATGCTGCATAAATTCTTCGAACTTCTTTGACGTAAACGCGCTTCCGCGGTCGGATACAATTCTTAATGGTTTACTGTAAGTAATAAAATAATGTTTTAAATGTTTTATGACATCATCGGTGTCCGTGCTTTTGGTTACATAAAATTTAACGAATTTCGTAAATGCGTCAATTATTTCAAAAACATATTTTTTGTTATACCTAGTTCTTTCAAGAGGCCCATAATGATCGATATGTATACATTGAAATGGAATATTTCCCTTATCAATTACATGTAATTTACCCTCAATTTTATTCTAGGTTCCAGAAAAAGTTATGCATTTCAAACAATTTTTAATAAATAAACTAACTTTCTTCCTGGTTGCTGGGAACCAATAAGTTCGTAATACGTATTCTAATGTTTTGTCTAGAGCTTGATGACCTATCGCTTCATGACTACTTCTAATTATAGAATTTTCCATACTTTCAGGGACATAAAATAATAGCTTGTCTTTATGTTTTCTGTAAATTAACCCATTACTCATTTCAAAATGCCTATCATTTTGCTTTTGTAATTTGACTTTAAGTTCTTGAATTTCTTTATCAACACCTTGCAGAATTGACAAATTTCTTTCTAAACTATTTTCTGAAATAATAAAAATACTATGTTGACGGCTTAAAGCGTCCGCATGTCGCATTCTGTCACTTGACCTATGTTCTAATTTGTAATCATAATTTAATAAAATCAATGACCATCTTAGTATTCTTGGATTTACCGCTTTTTTCTCTAAAGTTTGTTTTAAACTGTTGCAATCAGTTATGATTTTAAACGGAATTCCTTGTAAATATACCCTAAATCGTTCTAATGAATAAATTATGGCGAGTGCTTCCAATTCAAAACTATGATATTTGGATTCTGCGTCAGAAGTTCGCTTACTAAAGTAACTAATTGGCTGAAATTTCCCGTTTGGTTGCTTTTGGATAATCAATGACCCAAAACCTGATGAACTTGCGTCACAGTGCAATTCTGTTTCCGCTTTTGGGGAATAAATGGCTAATAAGGGTTCAGATGCTAACATCTGTTTTAACTCCTCAAAACATAATAATTCCCGTTCACTCCATTTAAATTCTACTTTGTTTTTTAACAAGTCGTACAAGGGTTTTGCAATATTTGCAAAATTCTGAATGAACTTTCTAAAGTATGACACTAGCCCTAAAAAGCTGTGTAATTGCTTAAAATTAGTTGGAACTGGGTAATCAACTACGGCACTAATATTTTCAATTGTTGGACGTATCCCTTCCGCATTAATTAAATAACCCAAATAATTTATTTCTGTTTGTAAAAACGTACATTTTGCAAACTTCAGTTCTAATTTATTTGCAACTAAAATATTTAACACATCAATTAAAATACTTAAATTTTCCGTTACTGTCTTGGTCGCTATCAGTACGTCATCTAAATAAATCATAATGCTGTTTTTCGCTAATAATTCCCTAAATGCCGAATTAATAAAGCGCATAAAAAAAGATGGACCATTTGTAAGACCAAAGGGAAGTTTTGTGTATTCAAATTGACCCATAAATGTGCTAAATGAGGTGTACTGGATTGAATCTTTATGCAATTGAATATGATGAAATGCATCTTTCATGTCAAGTCGCGTAAAATAAACTTTGCCACGTAAACTGTCTACCTGATCGTCTATCCTAGGAATTGGAAAATTATCACGCAATGTTATCTTATTCAGCTCGCGATAATCAACTGCCATTCGAAGGTCACCCGACTTCTTTTTTACTAATACAATAGGACTACTGTACTGTGAATCACTTGGTCTTATAATACCACGCTGTTCTAAATCGTTAATAATAATTCTAACAGATTCTTTTTCACTATAAGAAAGTCGTCTGGGATTACGATAAAATGGTTGATGATCCGCTTTAACAATTAATTTCATTTCTAAATTTGTAACTGGCTCACTAGGCCTATCAGCCTTTACATAATACTGATCAATAATTTCCCTAACCTTATTTTGATCTTTCCAATCGACATTATCGTTAACATCTAAAGAATCAATTACATCAGATTGTTCTACACTAATACTTAAAATTTCCTGAATTTCTAAATTGTTTTCAGGTATCTTACTTTCAATTCTTACAGGATTTTCAAAAATTATGTCGATACTTTTATCGGCAACAAAATCTCTGCCTAATAAACATTCAAAACTCATGGTGCCTGACGACACAACATAAAAATTTATTTCAACGTTACAATTTTCTGCTTCAACCTTTTGTTTTAATTGACCAATAATTGTAATTTTACTTTTATTAATTCCTTGAAGTTGTAATTGATTTACATAAGGCTCAATAACAACGTTCGCTGGAATTACTTTATCTAATAACAAGGAGACTGGACTTCCTGTATCAATTACTGCTTTTACATAAGAGTCACATTTACTTAATTTTGCTGAAATTTCATAACATGGAATTAAAGAATGCTTACATTGCTCTACCACTAATGCTGTTGACTCCGTTTTAACCTTCGGACAATCGGTTTTAATGTGTTCTTTGCTTCCGCAGCCGTAACAAGACCCTCTTTCTCGCTTTGGTTGTTTGCATGCTGACGCATAATGACCCCAGTTGTTGCAGTTAAAACACTTTAATTTCACTTGTACTGCACTTTTCACTGAATTTTTAGAACTGGTCGCGCTAATAGTTGACTCGGCACTTGGCTGTCCCGTTTCACTTTTCACCGACACGTTCTTCGAATACTGTGACTGAATAGTTTTCGAATGAATTTTCTTGTAAACCATAAGTTTTTCTCTAAATTCCTTTAAATTTTTCGCTCCATAAAGCATTGTTTTGTAATTTGAAGAACTTTCCGGCAACCCGTCAATTACGTATTGCATTAAAGCTTCGTCATCAATGTTTCCTCTGTTAGCAATTTCTTTCATAATTAAAAAATACTCCTGTGGCGACTCATCTTTCTTATTCTTTCGCTTGGATAACATTTGATGTAGTTCCGCACCATTAATCGTTTTTGAAAATTCTTCTAACAACAATTTTTTTAATTTCTTCCACGTAGTGGCACCTTCTTCGCTCTTAATGAATAATGTTGCTATCCCTTTTAAGGATTTTTTAGCAAAAATAAGTTTTTGCAATTCACTCCAACCATAAAGAATCGCATTTTCTTCGAAGTCTGTTATCCATTTTTCAATTGGGTAGTTATCTTCCCCATTAAAAGAACGAATAGTTTCCTCCACATCCTTAAAGGATATCGTAAATTTTGGTATCACTAACCTGGTTGATGCATTCGACACATCATCCGCAATGCTAATGTTGTCTTCTTCTTCTAATTCTAATTGTTCTTCCCCATAATCTTCCTCATTCTCTTCTTCATTGTCTTCTTGAAGGGATTGAATGTCACTTAACGCTTTACAAAGTCTTTCACTAATTTGCTTAACCGTTCCAACATAATCAATGTTTAAAATGTTACAAATCGAAGTTAAATCGCCGATTAACATACTAGAAACTTCGACGACCTTATCGTTGTATTCTTGTGTGCCTTCCTTAAATTCAAAGCCACTAAATTCGCGTAACCGTTGACGATTTTTTCTGTCGCCCGCTGTACCATAAATTAATTCGTGAAATACCTTAATGACCTTTACTGACGCGGTCTTGATATTTTGCTTCACAAAATCAATCTGTCCTAAGTTTTCCATAATTTGAGCAATATTTTAACATAAAAACATAAAAGTTTTAAAATTATCACTCCACTAACATAAATTTTGTTCATAAAAGGGTTTTTCGCGGTAATTTCACTTATGAAAACTCGCGTTTTTTTTCACTGGTTATCCCTGGTGATCCTTGGTTATCCCACTTCTGAAACTGTAGTAGAGACACTCTTTCATCTACTATTTCGTAACATAATTAATAAAACAAATCATAATTTGTAAAAAACATAATTTTATTCAATGGTAGCATAAATCTGTACAACTACACATAACGAGTAGCGTATTAATACTAACTCATTAGTCATTATAATGATTGCTCGTTAACTATGGTCGGTTGTTCTCCCACCTTACATCGACATATAACCTCGACTATAAAAATTGTTTTTAAAAATTAAAATTATTAAAATTTAATAAAAATATTGTTAATAATTTAATAAAAATAATAAATATTGTTATGCACACTGTGCATAATAAAAAAATAAGAAAACAATGGTGAAATAAGGAAAATAAGGCACAAACGAGACTGAGGGATGCGAGAGTGTGAATGTATGCATTCGGCGCTCGGGCGAGACCCTTTGACTCGGACCAAAAATACAGACTCGGGATGGAGAACTAGCGAGGCACCCCGAGAACCTCGAAGCGGGGCAAGAACTACCATTCACACTCCTGTTCTCGCCCTTCCTCGTCATGTCTCGGCGAGAGTGTACAGCGGGCATTAAGGTTTAGTATGGGGAACCTACTGTTTGCAGTCTACGACTAATATTAGAAACGGAATTAGGGAATTTTATGCGGTTCATTACAGCATCAGTCGAATCGAACATGCAACTTTTATTTTAGCAGTTGAGCATTCTATCACTAAGTTAACCGCATCCTTACGTTCGGAAATGCTGATTGCACACATAAATGGCAATCCAATTACCAGCTTTCCTAATGTAAACATAGTCTTTAGAATTTATCTGTCTATATAATTTTATTTGGTTTGTATTAGAGAGCGAAGCTCTTCAAAGCTTAAACTTAAACTAATAAGACTTGTCTTCGGTCAACCGGGCAGAACACAACCATCCTGTCTTCCGTTTTACACTACCGTCAACTGAAATTGGAAATTGTTAACAAAAATTTTTCTTTTTATCGTAATTTTATTATAATATTGCTTTCCGTTCAGTATAAGTATAAAATTAATTGAGATGATCGAAAACTTCTACGATTTACCTATTCTCTACAATTTCCATCCCATCCCATTAATTCATACAAATTCAACAATTACAATAATTACCGAACTTCTTCATTTCAAAAGTCTTTATTATAAATCAAATCCATTAATTACTGATCAGAACTTTGCGGCTAACCTGCTTGGTATTCAATGCCAAGTCGTTGAACGGTCCTTGGTTTCATAATTTCACGCTAGTCCTTACAAGAAACAGTGGCGTCACCGAAATAATTAACAATTACCGACAACTTAACAATTCGAATTATAAAAATTTTATACATGTAATATTGAGAGAAATTACGAGGTTCTTTTATAATAAATTACAAAAATAAATGCACCCTTCTCGTATGAATATTTTTATTTATTTGTTACGTGTTTTGGCATCAAACTGCCATCGTCCGACAAAATATTATAAACTTCAATTATAATAAATTAATAATCATCAATTCTGAAAAAATCATTTTTGTATTAATTTTGGATAATTACATTCAAATTAGAAAATTAAAGCCGGAAGACGAAACTGACATAAAAATAATGTACCTACATTTATTTTTATAACTTATTATAAAAATTTTCTCTACGCATTTTCCATGCAACCAAGTCAATCATTTATAATTTATATCATAACAATTTATTATTTCTGAATTCGGAAATATAAATACAAAATTTGTCGATGCAAACCATTGGTCAGAATAAACCCCATAACTCGCTGGGCTGCCTGTATCCCAATATTTTATTTTTTGTAATTTGTTATTAATCCATGCCTTATTTTAGATTTTATTAATTGTTCGGCGACTCTACCAAACTCAGCCACTCGAAAAAAATTTTCGAGTGCTACACACTAAAGATCATGCTTATATCTGTCTATTAAAACAATAAAAAGTGTGAACTTGGTCAAAACAACCCCAATATTGACTTTTGAAAAGTACGGAAAAGTAGCATCGAGTAAGCTGCAGACCCCGGTCGATGCACATCAGTCGCCCGTGGTCCGTAGAAAATGCGTAAAATTTTTTCGCTCCGATTTGAATTTTTCTTTGAAATTCGGATAGATGGGGGTGTGATTAGTGGATATTAGTAATAAATATAATCAAAAAAATGGAAAATAACCCGTGTATTGCCGAAAAAGTGAAAAAATTAAAAAATTTTTGCCTTTGAATTTTGGGGTGTGCATGCGATAAGGAGGGTCATCCATCGTCAAAACCTACCCTTACGGGGCGCCGCTGCGCTCCGCTGCGCGTTGCACCCCTCCAGGGCGGTTTTGACTCTGGTTACTAGGCTAAACATACGAGAAGGGCCTCCGATCAAGAAAACCGGGATTAAGGCAACCGGGATGTGAGAGACCCTCGAAATAGCATTAAAAAGTATAGTTGCGGTATGGGGCAGTATACTATTACGTTTCACCCCCTAAATATCGCCTAAAAACAAAAAATAATCGATGTTGCATGTACGACAGTCGAGCTGCATCTGCCGCTGCGAAATATTCTAAGTGTTATATATCATAGCGCACGGACTGAGCACAGAATGACTGACGCGCCCCGAATCTCGTTAATCCACCACTGAATTTCATGAAAATTAGCAAAGTTCAAATTCGATTTTTTAAAAAGTTTTGACCATATTCACATTTTTTATTGTTTTAATAGACAGATATAAGCCTGTTCTTTAGTGTGTAGCAGAAGAAATTTAGTTTCGAGTGGCTGAGTTAGTGGTAGAGTACCCTTCCAAATTCCCATATTTTTTTTTTTTTTTATTAAACTCCTTTGGATTACAAGCAATCTGTAAAAATACAATAGGCTTTCATTTGGACATTATGATAATTTCAGGTAGAGAATTACTTCAATAAGTAATCTCCGTTTTTTTTTTTTTTGATTTGATACACGCACGGGAACGGATGTGTATATGTTAGCTCTCGCATAAAGTTGCAGAATTCGAGGAAATTCAACAAATAAATTGGGGTTTTTTGTAGAATTCGTTGCTGGATATCATTCGCCTTACGTACGAGTGTTTTCCGCTTCCGGGAAAAAGGATTTTCCATTTTTCACAATTTTTCCAAAATTTACATGTTCATTCATGTTTATGAGGTCATCGACATTGAGTGATACAGTATACGAGGGGTGTTCAAAGCAAATTGGAAACTTTCTCCTATACGAGGTGCGTTCGAAACAAAATCGGACTATCGATCACATACGAGGTGCGACCAAAACTGTTTCCTGAATAAAAAGGTATCCATATTCCAGGGGAAGACGGCGACAGCTAAACCGCCCACCCACGAAATGGAAACGCGAGGAAGAAGGAATAGGACCTCCCCACAAACCGGAGATGTACCACCACCCGCCGAGTCACAACTGATCGCCGACCTGACTGCGGCCCTCTTGGCTCCATCGGGGAAGAGTACCCCCACCGAAGTCAAAAATGCGGCCAAAACGGTGGCGGCAAGATTGAAGGTTACGGCAAACAAACTCCAAGTGGCCGAAACCAAATATGAGCAACTTTCCAGAGAAACCGACCAGCGGACCTCCATCAAGGACTTTATCATGCAGGGACTGGCAGAACACGCGGGGACCGTCGGGGCAGCCATGGAAAACCTCCACACTATTATGAAGCGGGAAATGGAGGAAAAGATGACCAGCCATTACGACCTTCTAAAATTGGCAATTGACGCCCAAACCATGGCCCTTACTGGACTCATCAACAGCACCGCCGCCAAACAAACCACCGCTGCAAACAGGACGGCGCTACGACAGGAGACGGCACTGGAGACCCTGCAGAAAGGGATTTCCAACTTCGAGACATATGGACTGGAGACCAGCCTACCCGTGGCTGATGTGGGCGTTTTCGAGAGGGCGACGGCCGCGATCGGCTCACTCATGGAGGAACTTAGACTCAACCCGCCGAGTGCCCCCCACTCCACTCCTATCCCACCCCCACCGACCAAAGCCGACGGTTGGACCCAAACGGACGAGACCACCATCACACCCCTCCCCCTAAACATAGTGGTGGAAGAAACGCAGGCTGTCTCACAGCGCGTACAACCCTTTGTTCCCCCCCAGAGCGGTGAAAGTGGCGCGACAATGGCGAGTGTTGCGAGTGCGGTGACGGACCTAGGAAAAGGCAGTGCGCGCACGTCAGCACCCACCGTTCGAACCCCCCTCCCCCACAAGGAAGAACGAGCCGCCCCTACAACACCCCGCCCCAATGAGAGGGGTAGCCGGGGCAGTCGAAGAAAACGAGCGGCGGCAGCCAGGAAAGTCGCCAGCCAGGCACACTCCCAGGTCAAGAGAGAGCGCATACAGCCGCTGATGGAAAGGGAACGGCGCGAGCCCGCTCCCTCCGCTAGAAGTGCGACCCCGCCCCCGGCCAGAGGGACGTCGAGAGGAGAACGGTCACAGAACCCAAGGCCCCCCCCCAGGACGGAAACCAGGACCAAAAGCCGACCCGAAGCCATTATAATAAAGGTCGGAGATAAAACAGCTGCGGAAACAATGGCCATCTTAAAACAGAAGGTAGACATTGATCAAGTTAACTGCGAGGTCCAGTCGGTCCGCACAACCAGGACGGGAGATGTCATAATCAATATGGCCAGAGGGGAAGGCGCGGCTGCTCCACTCCTTAGAGAGATAAACGCGTTCGCCAAAGAACTGAATGCGGTCGCCCTGACAGAGAAGACTACCATTGGAATATCCGGCCTTGAACTGGACATGAACAAGCCGAAACTGGAAGCGGAACTTCGGAAGATGATTGGCTCACAGATACCGTTCACAATTGGGACCCTAAGAGGGGCGCCTTTAGGCACAAAGAGGGCCGAGATCACGTTGCCGCCCGGCATCGCCGAAGAATTACTGCGGAGAGAGGGCCTGAGGATCGGATGGTCGCCATGCTGGACAAGAAGAATCGAAGCGGGCCCCGCGCCATGCCGCAGATGCTGGCGTATCGGACACGTTAGGGAGACATGTAAAGGCCCCGACAGGTCCAAGGACTGCCTGCGCTGCGGAGAAACGGGGCACTTTGCGGCAAACTGCAAGAAACCGGTGCCCTTCTGCAAGAGGTGCGGAAGAAGCGGCCATCGAGAGGTGAAGTGCGCGCCCCCATCAGCGCCCGACGAGACGGAAAACAGAGGTGCGATCCCCCGACACAAAACACTCCGGGCCGCGAAACGCTCACTTGAAGCGCCCCCACCACGACGGGGACTCGTCTCCCCGGCATCAGGTATCCCCACAGGTGCCCCCCTACAACAATCCACCCCCCTAGTCACGGGTCCTTCGATCGGTACGTCGAGGGTCGAGTCGAAGTTGGACAGGAACGCCATCAACCGAGAAGCGGCACGGGAGAGGAACCAAATGGCGCTACCGGGTGAGAGGGATGACGGCCAAACGACCCGGGATTTTCGATAAACCAGACGCATACGGGAGGGCAAGAGACCCCCCGACGAGGAACGCCGGTCAGGTTCCTCCAAGCCAATCTCCACACCTCGAGGGCTGCCTACGATCTTCTCCACGAAACGGTCCAAAGACTCAAAGTGGACGTGGCCATCGTATCGGAGCAGAACACTAGAGCATCGGAGGACTACTTCAGGGACCTTACGGATAGGGCGGCGATCTATCTGCCCGTAGCCGCGCTAGCAGAAGAAAGCGGCAAAGGAGACGGCTTCGTGTGGATCCGAATGCGGGGAATAATAGTCTTCAGTGTATACTACTCCCCAAACGAAACGGCCGAGGTTTTCGGAGGAGGCTGGACGAGTTGGCCGGGGAAGTCAGGAGGACAACGGAGGTCGTAATAGTGGGCGGCGATTTCAACGCAAAGTCCCCAGAATGGGGATCGCCGTCCGAGGATAAAAGAGGAGAGGTACTCGCCGAAGCGATCAGCACGCTCGAGCTCGGCGTAGCCAACATTGGCACCGCCCCGACGTTCGTAGGTAGAGGGTGCGGGGTCCATACTGGACCTCACCCTGGTTTCGGTAAGGGCTTTACACAGAATTACCGGGTGGAAAGTACTCGAGGAAGAGACCCTGAGCGACCATCTCTACGTCGCATACCAATTTGAGACGGGTCCCGCTCCACCAAGTCTGGACAGAAGAATCGAAGGCTGGACAAGAAGGATCAACACGGACAAATTGAGAGCCGCGGTCGAAATAGAGCTGAGCCGATCGGAGGTGAAGGGGTCGGAAGAACTCACCGAGGCCCTAAAGCGTGTTTGCGATGCTTCCATCCCCAGGAGGAGAGGCGGTAACCAACGAAGGCCGGTCCACTGGTGGAACGGGGAGATCGCTCAGAACCGACAAGACGCCTTACGCCAAAGAAGAGCGGCAAGACGGAAGAGGAGAGGAACCAGAGAGAGGGAGGAAGCCGACCGGGACTACAGAATCGCAAAGAAGAGACTCGTACGCTCCATCGCCGCAAGCAAACGCCAATGCTGGACAGATCTGATAGGCCTGCTGGAAGAAGACCCGTGGGGACTCGCTTACAAGATAGTGCGAGGGAAACTCAAGGCTCCCAGCAAAACCACCGGACTAAATCCAGACAGAGTCCGAGAGGTGGCGGGGGCACTGTTCCCCACCCATCCGAGAACAATAGAACCAAGAAGACCCCCATCGAAGGAGAGGTCAATATTCACCCAAGAGGAACTAGTCGAGGCTGCATCAAAAATGGCGCCCGACAAGGCACCCGGACCGGACTACATACCCGGCCGGGTCGTTAAGGAAGCGGTTACCTTAGCAGGACGGACATTCCTGGACACCTACAATAAATGCCTGGAAACCGGAATTTTCCCCAAACATTGGAAGTTAGCGAAGCTCGTCCTAATCAGAAAAGGAACAAAGCCCCCGGAGGACCCCACTTCGTACCGGCCCATCTGTCTGCTCGATAACGCGGGCAAGTTATTAGAAAGGCTCATTCTAAATCGCCTCGAGAAAAACATCGAAAACAGCGGCGGTCTATCCGACAACCAATACGGATTCAGGAGGGGAAGATCAACCGTGAACGCCCTAAAGAGGATCATGGAGATCGCGGTGGAGGCAAAGACGGGAACTTGGCGCACCAGAAGGCTCTGTCTACTCGTTACCCTCGACGTTCGGAATGCATTCAACAACGCGGGGTGGAAGCACATCCTTGGGGCACTGAGGAACCTGGCGACGATCGACAATGACATATTCAACCTAGTGGTCAGTTACCTAGAGGAGAGACGCCTGATAATAGGCGACGGAGAACAGGACGAAATCGAGGTCACCAGCGGAGTCCCTCAGGGCTCGGTGCTTGGACCGACGCTATGGAATCTAATGTACGACGGGGTGCTACGTCTGCAGCTCCCACAAGGTTGCACCACTGTGGGCTTCGCGGACGATCTCAACGTGGTAATCGTGGGCAGGGACGTGGCGGAGATCGAGAGATCCGCTATGCAGGCCCTGGAAAAAATTTCCGCCTGGGTACGCGAAAGAGGACTCACCCTAGTCCCCGAAAAGTCGGAGGGAGTACTACTCAGCGGAAGAAGGAAAGTGCCCGCGGTTTTCATTCGACTAAACGGAGTTCCAATCCCATGCAAGGATTCGGTAACCGTCCTCGGCGTAAAGATAGACAAGAATCTAAACTTCGCAGAGCACATCAGGGAAGCGGCAGCAAAGGCAGGAGCGGTCACGACGTCGTTTGACCGCCTATTGCCCAACATGGGTGGCCCAAAACAGGACAAAAGAAGAACCCTCGGACTGGTGACGCAATCAATCATATTATATGCGGCACCGATATGGCACGAAGCACTCCGAGTAAACAGGAACGCACAGAGATTGCTAAGCGTCCAGCGAAGAATGGCGCTACGAGTTTCCTGCGCCTATAGGACGGTCTCGCTGGACGCGGCCCTCGTCTTGGCGTCGATGCCCCCAATCGACCTTCTCGCCTTGGCAAGAGGCAGAACATACGAAGGAGCAGAGGATGCCGGGAAGGAGATGGCCGAGATTTGGCAGGCTAGATGGGAGATGGCAACTTGCGGCTTGTGGACCCGACGACTAATCCCCAACATCAAAAGATGGATCGAAAGACGGCACGGACAAGTAAGCTTCAACCTTACACAAATGCTGTCAGGGCACGGCTGCTTTGCCCACTACCTACACAGATTCGGAAAGTTGGCAAGCCCCCGTTGCAGGTATTGCGAGGAAATCGACACCGCGGAACACTCCCTTTTCCACTGTTGGAGATGGGAACGCGAGAGGACAATGGTCTCCCTAGCACTGGGGTACACGATGACTCCCGAGGACCTAATCGAAGCAATGCTTGTCGACGAGACACAGTGGCAGCTGATAACTACCCTCGTCACCACCATATTAAGATGTAAGGAGGCAGCCGGGAGAGCCGAGCAACAGGCAGCCGCCGCCGCTACTCTAACGGAGGACACACAAACGGAGGACGACACACAAATGGAGGACTAACGATTCGACGCGAAACCCGGACAGGTAGAAGAGAGGCGTGCGGAAGAGCACACGCCACACGCGAGTTCCATCGCATTGCCCCCTACCCGGCCGACAAACTAGGATATCAAAGGAGAAGAACGTGGTCCGATTCTAGGACACATCATCCCGGAAGCAATGCCTGACGGCGGACACCCGGGAGGACAGGTAAGGAAGAAGGTAAGTAATCTCCGTTATATTATAAATTATATATTAATTTATCTTATGAGATGGAATCCAAATGAATTCCACGATTATGTTGGATTCCTGCAGTGAGTAAAAGTTTTGGCGGATTTATTGTATAATGGCTTCTTCAGTATGGGAATTATCAATTGCCTTAAGTACTTACACTTAAGGAGTCACTGATTATTATATATTTTTGTCCGTATTTTTCTAGGTCGAATTGTAGTGTTTGGTCTGTTGCCAATTTTATTGGTTCTTCAGCGCTAAAGATGGAGCTGATGTTGGGATGATTATATCCAGTTGCTTCGATTGTTTTCACTAAGCAGGTTGTTGGAATATTTAATTTTGATCCGTCAGTACTATATGTTTAGATGGACTTATGAATTTTTTTTACTGTTTGCTTCTCGAAATACCTGGGTGTATTCCATTCGTACAGTGATATTTTTCTTATGTTTATTTAGATCAAAGTTAACTGTTATACGTCGGCAGTTCCAAATGGGAGTGTTGCTGAATGTAATCAGGATTATGTTGTCTAATAATATCAGAAAGAATATTACATTGGGTTAGGGTCGTTTTCATTTTTTCTGCTATAGGTCTTGGTAATCCTGCATTAGTTTCATATCATTTGAGTTGATTTTGAAATTTCCTAAATACACTAATATTAAATTTCCGAATACATCACAACTAGTATAGTTCTAAGTACTACGGGGTTGCTTTGAGAGATGAAAGATAAATATGCTTTAAGCATTTTTAAACTACATAAATATATCTAGTAATATTTAGTGGAAAATTAATGGAAAAGTTCTAAGCAATGCGGGATGAAAAATAAATTTTATTTAAAAATATTGAAACTTTGAAAATATTAAACCTCTATACACCAGAAATAGTAAAAAAAATAATTTCAGCACAAAAAAGTACAGTGACTTGATGGAATCTATCCAATAAAACTGTTTAGAATTTTTTACTAGTTTTGATGTATTCATTCCCAGGTTTAATAACAGTAGTACATTTACAAGGTTTATAAATTTTTAAACAAAATTGATTTTTCAATCCTCCTGAAAATTTCTTGCTAGTGGCTTAGCTTAGTTTTCTAATATTATTTTTGTGTATTCACAGATATAATATTGACATATTTACAGAGTTACATTATTTTTATGCAAATTGTATTTTTATTCCTTTATGAAGAAAACCTCGTAGTGTTTAAGATTTTTTTAACTATTTTTGATGTATTTGCAGGCTTATTATTAGTTCATTGGTACATTTGTATTTGTAGAAATGAAACATCGAATAATTTTTAATAGAAGTTTTACCCTCCTCCATATTTTGTTAATTCTAAATATTTCATCAATTCTATTTTGTTCCAAGAATGTATTATGCCTCTTTACTAATATTTAAAATTTAATTATTTTAATATTACAATTTTATTTACAAAAATGCCTACATAAAATACCACGTTCCACAAACATTTCTTTCTTAAATTCAAATTTTCAGTTTATAAATTATAAATAAATTAGATATGAAAAAGAGTATTGTTGAGTATACCAAAAGGGGCATTGCCTAAAAGAACTTCAATTTCCTGAGTAGTAGTGACGGAAATAAGACAAAAATCCAGGAAAATGTATGCTAAACAACAATTCAATTTAAATTTCTCGATATTTTTGTAAAGACTCAAGAAAATATAAACTAAGCACCACTTCAATTTCTTCGCAAAAATATATAGAAAATTAAATGGAACTGTTGTTTAGCATACATTTAATAAATTTTCGTCTAATGCCTATCGCACGACCGACTTTTTTATTACGTAGCCATAAAGGTAAAGTCACTTTAGATGTTATTAGATTTTCCACTATCAGTTGATGAAAGGACAACATCAATATTTTAAAAATTTTATGAACAATATAAGGTCAAAAAAGTGCTTTGGTGTTTGCGTTCATGGTAGCTAATATTGTTCCACCTCATAGGTCCGGACCCTATTGTTTCCGACTTAATACACATTTATCAGAGAGAAGTAGCTTTGAATCCATTGAAGCCCACTGCAATCCAAGTCTTATGTATGAGTCAAGCTCTTTCATGTCTCAGAATAATCCTTTTGGTGAGGCATGCAAAAGACTTAGGGAAGTTGAACCAGAAAATATTGATGATGCCTCTCTCCATGGCACGGAGTCAGCGAATGTGGCAATTGTTCGGGACCGAAAATCCGACATTAGAAGGTACAATTCTCTAAGATGCAATGAGGTAACTGTCATTTTTCAGAATACTGACGGAAAACCGCCGCTTGAGAGAGACTTGTTAATGCATTGCCGCCCGAATCAAGATTGTCTGAATAACCGGATGGCAGAGAGGGTTAGCATTTTTTAGATCCTAATCTAGAACCTTTAGTGTATCCCTGTCTTCCTTTCGGAGATTCAGAGTTGGAGAATTGACGTTCCTTTTTCTAAGTAGACCGACCGCTCTACGAAACATTTCTGCACATCTGAGATTGCGGGTTTCTCAATTTCAATATATGGCGTTGGTTATCAATTCGTAATATTTACAATCATTTTTTCTCCCCCGGTTAACTGATTCAGCAATATTTAATTTATGCTCACATGAAAACTAAAGCCAATCGCCAAAATTAAACGCAATTAATGACTGAAAAATATACCGTCCTTATGGATGAGTTCACCTTAGTCGATCAAATCGTCCAAAATGGTATAAGGTTAGGTTAACGTGAAGAAGAGTGAAAATGTTTGGAATTACTTTTAAACATATTCTGCAAATATTTCAATTTGCTACACATTTTAGGGTTATTTACAATTTTTTTGCAAATAGGTAAAAATTGTGGTGTACAAAAGTTTTTCAGTGGTCAACCCCTTGGAATAGATTACTGATGATTTTCAGGATAAGTTTCACTAAAAGTAAAAATTGGGCCTACTCCATACAACGCACTGAAATTTAAAAACACTGGATAAAGTGGAATCTACATTTAGAAATACCGCATATTCTTACGATATTATGTTGAGATTCAATTTGAACTAATTCGGACCAACCCACCAATCAATTTGAAGCAACGCATCGTGGATAATTAAATTATTCATTCCTACATAATTACAAGAAATATTTTTTAATTCAGAAAATAGCTAAGCACGAAATAATTTGTCGAAATCGTGAAACTGTGTCATATTATATTGATTCGGTGTAATAATGATAACGTATACCAACAAGAAGGCATTTTCAAAGATATCAAGAAATATGTCAAAGTAATTTTAAGATTTTACGTCTTATACTCATATAGTTTTTGTAAAAACAACTCTAGGTGGAAAAAATAGCTCAAGTTATAAAATATTGGTTTAGTGTATTTTATACATTTTATTTATAACAATCGTTACGAATTAATTAATTAGTATTACAGATTAGCTGGCACAGGCGACTTATTGGCCGCCTTCTTCCATCTGAACCGTGTCGGATGCGGTGTTGTTCAGCCTAAAACCTAAATAGATAAACCATTTAAAATGTACATTACAGAATATCTATATAACAATATAAAATATGTTTACATTAAATATTATTCTGCCACAAAAACTCAATGAAATCCCACATTATACTTGACTTGGCGGAAATTTCAAAGAATGGGAAGGAAAATGGAAAAGCATGCACCCCCAACATTTTGCGAATAACTAGGAGACAATTGAGAAATTCATTAAGGTTCACATATTTGACAACAATGTGGGATATAATAATTAATTAGATGTTGATTTGGCTGTTTAATAATATTTATTAATAATGAAAAGTTATATACATAAGTAAAAATACGTAAATATCAAGTTGACCGTCGTTATATGTCAACTGCCTCGAGTCGCCGCTGGTAAAAGACTGCCCCACCCTTGTTGGTCCGAACCGATGGGTGCCTGCATTCAGTCACCCCTCTTAAGCACCACCCGCCGGATTGCATCTCTCTCGCTCCTACAACTCAATCCTACAACTCGGCCCTTCCTAGACAAGTAGTGTTGCCCTCGACACTTTCTTCGAAGGAATCTCCGTAATCCGTCACCCATGGCTTTATGTAGTCTGCCGACGTTGATGTATTTTGCGGCCCCTCGTGATTTCCTATTTTGCGGACCAAGTACCTGTCCTTCCGCAATGCCTTTGTTATTTCGAACGGTCCTAAGTATTTCGGAGCAAATTTTAACCCTGGCCCTAGCTGAGTACGCTTTATTGCTACCAAATCACCTTCATTGTAACATCGGGCTGGCTTCCGTTTTTTATTGTAACCCTTTCGATTTTCGGTTTGTATGTCAAGGATTTTTTCTTTTGCGTGTTGACGTAATTCATCACGGCCTTCGTTAAACATATCTATCCACTCCTTCTCGATTAATTCGCGGATGGATATGTCACTGTTCATCCTAATGTGGGCTCCAAATAGAAGGTGGAAAGGTGTCGTACCAATGCTTCTATGTGGCGTTGCATTTAAATACCTTTGCGCCGTGTCGTGGTATTTAAACCATTCTTCGGGTTTTGGTGCCGATAATTTTGTTAACAGCGGTATGATTGTTCGGTTCACCCGCTCTACCTGTACGTTACCCCGCGGAACCCCCACTGTTATCAAGCCATGCTCGATTGATTCCGTTTTACAATAATTTTTAAACTCATTCGAAGTGAACGCCGTCCCTCGATCCGAAATGATTTTCCGCGGATTCCCAAAGATTGCCGATTGCTTTTTTAATCGCGTTACCACTTCCGCCGTTCCGGTAGATCGCGTGGCGTATAACCAAACAAATTTGGAAAAGGCGTCGATAACCACGAATATATGCCTATAACTTTTCCGCGTTGTTTGCAGTGGCCCTAAGTGGTCAACGTGATATACCGCTAAAGGTACATCGCCCTTATCAATCGGATACAAGAATCCGTCTTGTTTACCGCATTTATTTTCCGCTAAAATGCAGCTCACACAATTCCGTATTACCTCCTCGATTCTTTTACGCATGTTCGGAAACCAAAAGTCTCGCTTTAATAAAATTTCCGTTTTTCCCGCCGCAAAATGTCCTTTCTCGTGGGTTAACCGCGCTACCTGTGTCTGCATTGACCGAGGTACAATTAGATACACTTCACCCTCGATTTCTTTATACAAAAGTTTATTTCTCACAACATAAACACTTCCGGGCTGTTTAGCTGATTCAAAAATGTTTTTTAATTGTTCATCTTTCTGTTGCGCGCTGCGAATTCTCATAATTAAACTTGAATCACACTCGTTTATTAAGAAACACATGCTAGTAGGGTTTCGACTCAGAGAATCCACATGTGGCATACATTTACCCGGCCGATGCTCGATCGAATAGTTGAATTCTTCCAAGAATAATGCCCATCTAGCTACACGCACGCACAACTCTTTTTTGTTCATTGTTAGTGTGAATGCTTTGCAATCCGTCACGATTTTAAAGGGAATGCCTATTAGGTAGACCCTTAACTTTTTTAACGACTTAATTATCGCTAACACCTCAAGTTCGTAACTAATATATTTCTCCTCCGCTGGTGTTGTTTTTCCGCTCGCCTAAAACACTGGATGAAATAAATCCACATACACGCGTCCGTATGTAGTTCCGTTTCCGCGCCTACCCGATATAATTTTAGAACTGGTGCTTCACTTAACACTGTCTTAAGTTTCACAAAAGCATGCTTTTCCTCGTTATCGAATTTAAAGTCCACGTCTTTTTTCAATAAATTTGTTAACGGTCGCGCAATTAAAGAGTAGTCTCGAATAAATTTCCGAAAATAACCCGTTAGTCCGATAAAGCTCTGGACTTGTTTGACGTTCGCTGGCTCTTTAAATTTCATGACCGCGTCGGTTTTGTGTGTCGATGGTCGTACACTGCCATCCTCTATTAAATGTCCTAGAAATTCCACTTTCGTTTCTAATAATTGGCATTTTCCCCAATTTATTAACAACCCGTACTCACTCGCGAATTTTAATACTGTTTTCAAGTTCTGCAAACCACTTGGATAATCCATTGACGGTACAATTAGATCATCCATGTAAGTTAACACTACGCCACTGTTAATCAATTCTCTGAACACCGTGTTTATGAATCGTTGAAAGCAGGCAGGTGCATTGGAAATACCCATCGGAACTTTCAAAAACTCATATTGTCCGTCCGGCACGATAAAAGCCGTATATTTTTGACTTTTTTCTGTCACTTTAACATGAAAAAATCCGTTCTTCAGATCGATTGTACTAAAAACACGCGCACTTTGTAGTCGGTCCAGCTGGTCTTCTATTAATGGTAAGGGATACCTGTCCTTTACAATTTTCTTATTCAACCTACGATAATCTATGCACAACCGTGTAGAACCATCCTTTTTCTTTGCTAACACCACTGGACTGGCATATTCTGATAACGATGGTCGAATTATTCCTTCATTCAACCACGTATCTACATGCTGATTTACGATTTCCTTTTCTCTCTGGGCTAACCGTCGCGCCCGTTGGTAAACTGGTTCGTCGTCCGTCACTACAATTGTCATTTCGACGTTAGCTTCGCGCCTCTTAATTGGTTCGTAATTTGATACCATTTCCTTAATTTCTTTTCTGAAATTCGGTGCGACTACATGGGCGATACAGACCTCGTTCACATCCTGCGTGTATTCGATATCGTATATGTGGGGTCTTTCCCTTTGTGGACGCCGCTCGTCGTTTAATAGCTTACGAATACAAATTTGACCATTCTCAATCTGTAGTTCCACTGAATTTAGAAAATCTGTTCCCAACAGTATGTGGTAACTCATACATTTTGTTGGAACGACGTGTATGTCTATTTCATAATTTGTTTCGTCTATAACGGTTTCCGCTTTAAAGTATCCTATCGTTTGTGAACCATTTCCCGACCCGATTCCACGAAACGATATTGGAGTTTTTGTGAGAGCCGGTGCACCAATTTCGACGTATTTCTCGGCGGTAATCATCGTTAGATCACTACCCGTGTCGACCAGCGTGACAAGTTTATTACCGTTCACTACCATGTCTTTAACCAATTTCCGTTCCACAACCCGAGGTGTGACACAATTATTCACTGTATTTCTTGCCGCCTTTGAATTTTCCAGCCTCTTAGCACATCTGGATGCAATATGTCCGTAATCATTGCATTCGTAACACTTAACACCCCGTGTCTTTGTCGGACACCGCGCACTTAAATGTTCATCCGACCCGCAATTGTAACATCTCTTCGGAGACCGCCAACTTTTTCCACGCACATTTCCATTACAATGTTTCTCTACCACCGGATTTAATTCCACTACACTCCGAACTGTCTTTTGTTTTAGTGAAATTTCTGCGAAAGCTTGAGCCAATAATTTGGTACTATTGTACCGCTGAATTCTCGCTTGATTTCTCAGAGTTTCATCAGGTATCCCGTCGATTATCACACTGACTAACTCGTCCTCGTCTATTCTCACCTGGTTACCTAAGATTATCTTTTCGTGAATGTAATCACTGAAAGTTTCTTCTGTCTTCCAACTTCGCGCTTCAAATTTCTTACGTAATACTAATTTGCTTGGCCTGTTGTCGAACATTGACCGCATTTCCCCCAACAAATCCGCAATTGGCATTTCAAGACATTCCGATTTTGAATTGAACTATTTACGCGCTTTTCCACCTAGACGCATTCCGATTAAAATTCTCGTCAACCCTTCGTTTAAATTATACGTCGTTTGCAGGAGTTTCACCTGCTTTTCCCATATTCCGAAGTCTTCGCCGTTACCTTCGAAATAATTCAAAACGTCTGCAATCGCACCGATGTTTGCCTTAGGCGTCGTCGATTCACTCCGTCGTTCGCCGTTACCTGAAACCACCGCCCGAAGGTTTTCCAACTCGCGCCGCATTATTCTTAATTCGCGTTCTGCTAACTCCTTTTCACGTCGAGTCAGCTCCAGCTCGCGCACACCGTGTATTCCGTCGTTCGATTCGTCGTCACTAAACTGTTCGTTTTCACCGTTCGTTATATTATTTATTGCAGCACTTCCGCCTTTGACAGTGTTGCAATCGCCATCGTCGTCTTCATCGTTTATTACATCATTGTTGCAGCACGTCCATCGTTAATCGTGTTGCAACCGCCGCCGTCTTCGTAATTACCCACATCGTTGTTTGGTAATTTCCATGACCCCGTCAGGTCATTCGTCATTAAACGATCGAATAAAATCGCGTTGGATCCCGTCGTTCGTAATCCATTTCGTCGTAGGATTTCCTTCAAATCGTTTAACTTAAAATCACTCGCCGTCGTTTTGTCCATTTTTAACTTATACACTTTTCGATTAAAAAAATTAATTATTATTAATTAATTAATTATTAATTAATTATCCCGGACGAGCCCCCAATTGTGGGATATAATAATTAATTAGATGTTGATTTGGCTGTTTAATAATATTTATTAATAATGAAAAGTTATATACATAAGTAAAAATACGTAAATATCAAATTGACCGTCGTTATATGTCAACTGCCTCGAGTCGCCGCTGGTAAAAGACTGCCCCACCCTTGTTGGTCCGAACCGATGAGTGCCTGCATTCAGTCACCCCTCTTAAGCACCACCCGCCGGATTGCATCTCTCTCGCTCCTACAACTCAATCCTACAACAATTTCACACCAGAATTTGAGCAATATTCGAGAAACAGCTCCATTAATAAATTACGTGAATTGAATTTTTGAATAAAAATCTGTGGGGGACAACACGTTCTTGGAAGATTGAAAATCATCATTCATCATTGTCTTCGGCCAAATTAAATATTCATTTCGAAATGTTCAAGAATCTAATGTAAACATTACTCACGTGAGCTTATACGAAAACATCTAGTACTCACATTATTAATGCTAAATAATGGTGATAAGTTGATTTATTCAGTGATACTTCCATTTTTAAACATTAACGCGTGTTGCTCAGAGTTGTCGAAAATATCAATAACTCTTTAAACAACTGTAATCAAAATTATGATTATAGTAGCTTTTTAAAACTTTATCGTTTAAAATCGGTTTAAAAAAACGGCCAAAAATATATAGAAAAACACATCTTCAGCCTCCACATGTAATTTCAGATTTCAAATATTGTTCCAAAGCAAGAAATTAGCAACAATTTCTAGTAGAACTTGTTTTGTAGGATCACTGCTTCCTGACTTGCAATGGTGAGAATGATGACTTTCAATATTAAGTTAGCACCCCTACTCTTAAATTGTAATTCGCGAATGATAAGTGCAAAAAACTAAAATAACCATATTTTTCTAAGGCAACAAATTAGCAGCAAAGTTTAGGTACGATTTTTTTTTGTAGCACCACCCGTTCGCGACTTGTATTTGTCGGGGTTTAATATTAACCTACAACCCCCATTTACAAAAAAATAATGCTCGTAATTCACGAACGGTAAGAACAACAAATTCGTATTTGCTGCAACAAATTAGCAACAAACTCCACATATATATCTTTTTTGGGTTTACTCAAGTGGGGGTTGCACCTTAATAATGTTGTTTTTTAAATCTACTTTAATATCAGTATACCTAATATGTTTCGAAAGTTTAAATTAATTTATGAAAGTTAGTGAAGAGCTTCCTACACCCAAAGCTCTTCCATTTGATCAAATTAACGTTACACGCTAAGAAGCTAATTAGAAATAAGGTTTTTCATAATCTCTAACATACAGATAACTAAGACGCGGATTTAAAAACATGTCTCCGAGTACAAACACGAAAAAGGTTAAATTGGTTTAAATTTTCCATTCCGAAAATAACAGACCACGTTGTTGCTGTTTTTTTAATTTTCCACCAAAACAATTTTAATTCCATCTAACAAGTTGCTCGATTACTGAAAATTATGAAGATGAATTAAAATTCATTTTATTGGATGTAAATTATACAAACACTATAGGATGAGATAAACAAGAATAAAGTAAATTAGATTTTTCCAATGTAACTTTACCTATATTGAGATGAAAGTAAAAGAAAAGATATTTTTTGATCAGAAAATGTTTATTTATAATATCTTAATTTAATGTTTTTAATACTTGTTTTTCCGTATTATAAATAATTTTCAGTAAATGATTCTAAATTGCTGTTATGCAAACCCACGTGAAAAGGGAAGTTAAATAATCAAATTAGTAAGAACATTAAAATTTTCCAACAGAATTCAACTTCATTCCAATTAATTCATTTTATAGCCAAGTTTTTCACATAAAAGTCTAGTAGAAAGATTTGTTGCCACGTTAAAATTTCTAACGTGTAGCAGCTTTATAAGAAACCAATCGATAGTGGTTTTAAATTTTAGAAAATAAGGAAGAGTAAATGTACGTTGCAATAAATTTTAAGTAGTTTTATTTTCTTTTTCAGGACATACCACTTCACACAAGTACATTAACTTTCTTGTTGATCGCATGGGACCGATATCGCTATGTACGAAATCCTTCAAAACCACGATTACCAGCCGGTGTCTGCACTATAGGAACATGGCTTACGGCTGTATGTTTGGTTTTACCTTATCCGATTTACATTACATACGTTGATTTAGGGGTAAGTATCTATTTGTAGAAAATACAAGCTAAATTTGAATGTTATCGGGATTAGGTATTATGTAACTTAATCATACTTCTTAATTAAATTTCGCGTGATGCTTAAAATAGTTCATTTTAATGTTATGTCGTGTAATTTTCAAACTATTAAGTAAACACCAACTTCCAATTAAAGTATAACTACGTTAGATTAACACCAGCCACGTCTTTAATACAGGGTAGGAGAGATTTTGTGACACAAACAATTGTATGTTCAGGGCATAAAATTTTTGAAAAACGAAAATTTAGAGGCAGGGTTTAGAAACACCTTGATTTTCTTGTAACTTAACGTAAGTAGAATAATTTGACTAGGCAAACTTAATGCGGCTTAGATAAATTTTAATAAGGAATACCGTAATCGTTAGTTCATGGTTTAGAATATTATAGCATTTAATGGATATACTTAGCAAGATACAATATAGTATGTTACTTTGGATAGTGAAAGCACTATAAAGTAAACCACAGATAAATTTTTGACAGTTTACTCTAAATTTAACATTCAGAATGATAATCGTTCCAAGATGGAAGACACATTTTTTTAATGTTTTTGTTGTAGTAGTTGTTGCTTTTCTTGTTCTTTTTGTGTTGGTGCATTTGATATCCGATTTCTGGGCTATGAATAAACAACGTTTTCTTTTGATCATAGATATTCTATCATCTTTTTCATTTTTATTCAAAATAGTATTTCCACATTTTGCATAACATTTTACTCAATACGCAAGTCATTTTCACATTTTCTTTTATAAGCACAAAACTAAATGTACATTTTCAATTTTTAAAAAGAAAACTTAATTTACCAGATGTTTACTCAAAATATTAAATCTATTCGAAATATCGAATTTATATCGATACCTATAGTATTCAATTCTAGGCTGTTAGGCATTTTTTATTGAACGAAAATTTATTAACTCTACAATAAACCAATAATTTTATGAAACAAAAAAAATTTTAATTTAAAATAATTCTGTAATACCTACTACATATTGTTTGTATCTTAGTCCGGGCTTATTGTAGAATTATAATTTATTGCATCTAATGTACATAATATAAGTAATGAAACAAATTTTATAAATTTATTTACTGCCTTAGTTTTGAAAACTTAACCGAAAGATACTGTTTCAATTATTTAAAAAATTCGCTTATTTAATTTTGTAGATAAAGATTGAAATTCTGCAGGTTGTTTTGGATTTTCACACTTTGTCCTAAGATGTTTAATTGTTACTGAAACGTAAATGCATTTGCAAAAAAGTGCAATTTTATAAAATATTTATCTATCCATAGATCTGAAATGTTTTGCAGGTCTTATTATAAATCCAAAAATGTAATTTAAAATCTTTTATTCCATTTATTTTTTTATATTACGTTATCTTAATTGTATTTTAAATGTTCCTGTCACAAGTTTCAGAAAGATTTTGAATAAATGTTAAATACATTTATTTTTTATCGCATATTTATTTAATTTAAATATAAATCAAATAAATTTTCAACTTATTAAATGTCGCATACTTATCACTTCTGATTCGTTTCCGATTGTAACTTATTTATTTTTTAATGGAAATTTGAAAATCTGATCTTATACCAGATATTATTCATCATAATTTCGTCAAAATAAATTATGTATTACATGATGTAAGTTGATTATTTCAATAAATTTTTATTTTGTCACCTGCTGATTCCATCTAATGTTAATAGTAATTTTATATCTAAACTACGTTTATTCAAATAACAATTTATAATAACAATTGGAAGGCCGACCCGTACTTGAATGATGGAGAGGCCGAAGGCCGACCCGTATTCACATAAACCTATGTATGTACGTAGTTCCTGTGTCCAAAAAATATAACTCACTTTCCGACTACCTGGAAAGCTGTAATTTGGAACAGAGGTACGTTCGGTATACGGAATGCCGAGATAAATTCCAAAACTCTAAACTTCATCTCGAAGAAAAACTTATTCGTGTTTTTCTATTTGTAACTATGATACTCTGTATGTAAATTATATAGAGAAATATATTACACAGAACTATACATAAGTATTACTCATGGCTCATGGTAAACGATAAAGCCTACATAATTATTATATAATTTTACAAATACCTTATGTGAACTGCACAGATTGGTACATGGCGGGATATGTGAAAATGGAAGTAGGTACAAGTTACATTTTGTACAAAAAGTTTAACGCATGTTAAATATTATACTGTGGTGGCTGGCACTCACCAAAAGATTATCCAAGGATTAACGTATTAAAATGGATTAAGGTAATAAGAAACTTCGAGCACTATGAAGTAAGGAAATATACATATTGCTATGATCCACAGGGATCGGTACGTCAATGGCAATTACTGAATCGTTAATGAAAAAGAACTGCAAACATGCATAAGATTTCGTATCCAAAAGAATAGCAAACAAAATTTAATTCAAATCGGTTAAGAAAGATACATTTGGTATAAAGTAAAATACAAAGAATACAAAGGTTTTTAAATCAAATGTAAACAAAACCAAATAAGATCCCCATAAAATTGTTAAAATGAATTAATTGTAAGAATTTTAAAAATTGTAATTTGTTTAGTTTTAAAATGTTAGTTAGTAGTTGTGAATATGATGTCGTACGAACATAAAAGTTAAATCTCGGTAAACGTGATGATGGGCTGCTTCGAATTTGAACAATCGGGTCGGAAGTCGAAAGTGGTTAAACCTAAAAACAAGAACAATAAACATTAGGAAACTATATTTATCGTATACGATGCGCGGTAAATTTCGAATAGTGCGACAGAATAATAAACGTTATTTTTAGTATTAATTTGTGGGTAGTAATAATTAAAAACATTGATCATTTCTATTTATGTGTTTATTAATTGATTTGCTTATTAAAATATATTACATTTTGTTGAAGTTCGGATCATTATTTGAAAGTCTTTGTATTCTCGATTATTGAGTTCACAAGTTAAGTAAAGGAGGAAATTTCTCCTGAATCCACACTGCAGGTAAGAGGTCTTATGCAAGTGCAAAAGGGTTTAGCCGAGGCAGGAGTTAATTTATTTAATACTTCAATTTTTAAAAACAACGGAAATTCCGTTATTCGTTAAAAAGATAAAAAGAATTGCTATTGACGAGGGACGATCCGACCTCCTCATAGTATATTTATTGGCGCCCACCGTGTAAGCATCGAGAAATTAGGGAACAATTACGAGTCCGCTGAAAAAAGTGACAAATTTAATTTAATTAGAAGAGGGTGACTAGATTAATAAAAAAAAAATTTTTTTTGAAAGACGTCAAAAGGTGAATAATTTAAAAATAAAACGGGTCAAATAAGAATTGATACAATTAAACGAGGGGATTCGAGAAAGTAGGGGAAGATAATTAATTAAAAATAAAAACTTGCTTAAAAATAACTTACAAAAATGGAGGAAGACAAAGTAAATGCAATGTTCAATAAACTCATGGGTATGATGGTACAATTAAATGAAAATGCAAATAAAACCGCCGAAGAAGCGAAAAGGGATAAAGAAGAAGACCGAAAAGGCATAAAAGAATTAGGTAACAAAATGGAAGAAGGATTTGCCAAATTGGAAGACAAATTCACGGGGGAATTAGAAAAGGTAAAGGAACAAGTAAGAACCATTGAATTAGATGTGGAAGATGTGAAAGACGAGGTGGTAAAAATAAAAGGGGATATTATACCGGAAAGGGTGATCAACGAAAAAATTGAACGGTCTCACGAAAGGTGTGAGGAACAGACGGAAGTCAAAATAGAGGGGTTAGTTGAACAAAATCATATGCTTTGGGAAGGGACAAACAAAGAAATGCAAAGATTGGAAGAATTAATGAATGGTCAATTTAAAGACATGGGAAGTCAAATAGATTCAAAAATAAAACAGGTAATTTCAAAAGAGATGCAAGAAGAATTGAAAAAAATTCAGTGGCCGGTAAATAATGGTCAGACAATTAAATTTCATGAAAAGGGAAATTTTAACCCTAAACAATTCATTAAGTATGCTAAACGAAGCACCATTCATCTTTGTGATGATGTAAATAAATTAAAAAACGGTATTTATGCGATGATGGGGGAAAATGTGCAACATTGGTTTGGTTGCATACAAGACAAATTTAATGATTTTGCAGGGTTCGAACGACTATTTTTAGAAAGATTTTGGGACAGTCAAGTTCAGGGATTAGTTAAAAGGAGTTACTGATGGGGCATTTCAATGGAAACGGCAGACGTAATGATTATGCCGAAAGCATTATTAATGAGGTAACTCAATTGGAACCTGAAATTCCAGAGAAAGACATTGTGAAATATTTGGGAAAACATTTTTGCGAAGAAATTAGTAGCCGGGTTGCGTTGGATAACATGAATAATATTGAAAAGTTGTCAGAATTATTAAGGAGGGCTGATGCAACTTACGGGGAAGACAAAAATGATGGATACTACAATAATAGTAAAAGAAATTATAACAATTATTCAGGTGGCCGAAATGGCAACAATTACAATTATCGTAATTACAGAAACGGGAATGGTGATCGGTACGATCAAAGTTATAATCAATACGACAACGAGGATGATAACCATAATAGGGAAATGGAAGATTATAAGAGGGTACGTTGGAAACAACGGCAATAATAAAATTTCGGACTAGGGGATGAATTATTATAACAACCAATGTAAATATGATTATGCTACGAAACAGGAAAATAAATCAATGAGAATAATGTTAGGTTTAGTTTAGTTAATTTTTTTACAAAGTAAGTTAATTTAGTTAGTTGTTTTGTTTGTTAAAAAGTTAATGTTACCAATTCATAAATTTCTTACAAAGCGTTGTTTGACAAAATTTAATAAATTTGTAAAGGGGATTAAATACTGCTATGATCCACAGGGATCGGTACGTCAATGGCAATTACTGAATCGTTAATGAAAAAGAACTGCAAACATGCATAAGATTTCGTATCCAAAAGAATAGCAAACAAAATTTAATTCAAATCGGTTAAGAAAAATACATTTGGTATAAAGTAAAATACAAAGAATACAAAGGTTTTTAAATCAAATGTAAACAAAACCAAATAAGATCCCCATAAAATTGTTAAAATGAATTAATTGTAAGAATTTTAAAAATTGTAATTTGTTTAGTTTTAAAATGTTAGTTAGTAGTTGTGAATATGATGTCGTACGAACATAAAAGTTAAATCTCGGTAAACGTGATGATGGGCTGCTTCGAATTTGAACAATCGGGTCGGAAGTCGAAAGTGGTTAAACCTAAAAACAAGAACAATAAACATTAGGAAACTATATTTATCGTATACGATGCGCGGTAAATTTCGAATAGTGCGACAGAATAATAAACGTTATTTTTAGTATTAATTTGTGGGTAGTAATAATTAAAAACATTGATCATTTCTATTTATGTGTTTATTAATTGATTTGCTTATTAAAATATATTACATTTTGTTGAAGTTCGGATCATTATTTGAAAGTCTTTGTATTCTCGATTATTGAGTTCACAAGTTAAGTAAAGGAGGAAATTTCTCCTGAATCCACACTGCAGGTAAGAGGTCTTATGCAAGTGCAAAAGGGTTTAGCCGAGGCAGGAGTTAATTTATTTAATACTTCAATTTTTAAAAACAACGGAAATTCCGTTATTCGTTAAAAAGATAAAAAGAATTGCTATTGACGAGGGACGATCCGACCTCCTCATAGTAATATATTAATATTCCATAACAAAGAACTGTTGAGATATTATATTCAAAATTGCCGCCTTTAAAAATAGCGCATGTATGTTCACGTGCATACAAGCAGTGTGTAGTCAGTCGTTGTTTTGTACTCGTACTCATAAGACGTATGTAATTTGTTCAAGTTAAACTTTTCTTTTTATTAAACCTATTTTAAACTAAGTTGTGTTTATTTTTATTCGACGATACAAACCCAATAGGTTATCGGCCCAGTGTACGTTCTAACCCTCGAATAAAAAGACATTAAAAAGAAAATTTTATTTGCCTCGTGGTGAAGAATCGGTTGTGTGAAACATTCTAGTGTTTTGTGTGTCAAAAACTATAAGAATGGCCGAATCAATAAACTTGGCAAATGTAAATAAATTCGACGGAAGAAACTTCAACCAGTGGAGGTTTCAAATAAAGTGTGCCTTAAAAGCAAAAGGTGTGTTTGAAATCGCGTCGGGGGCCACTTTGAAGCCAACGCCCGATAGATGCGACGAAGTGATTGCATGGAATAAGAAAGACGCGTTAGCCATGTGCATCATAACAAACACGATGGATGTCGCCCAAATAACACTTATAGAAAATTGTTAAACTTCAAAAGAAATAGTGGACAAATTGGAAGGTATTTATGCTTTAAAATCTGAAACAAACAAAATGTTGGCGCATGAGCAGTTTCACCAGTACAAAATGGCGTCAAATGATTCCATTGTACAGCATATTTCAAAAATCGAAAACTTGGCCCGTCAAATTCGTGATAGCGGAGATCAAATAAGTGACACAGCTGTCTTGACCAAAATACTTGGTACTTTGCCGACGAAGTATCGAAATTTTAGACAAGCTTGGCTTTCTATGGATGAAAGTAGGCAAACAATTAAAAACATTACGGCGTGTTTGGTCGACGAAGAAGCTAGTCTTAATTCGACGGAAACAGCTGAAAGTGCAATGGTAGCTACAAGCACTACGAAAAGTCACAAGAAATTTGATAATTTTAAAATCACATGCTACAACTGTAGGAGAAAGGGTCACATCGCTAAAAATTGCAAAGCACCTAAAAAGAAAAAGGATGAAAAACATGAATCGACGAATTCCGCAAGAAATAGCTTTTACTCGGCGTTTAATATCGAAGGCGTAGCAGGAACATTCCAGAATGACGTAATTGAATGGATCCTTGATAGCGGTGCCAGTGCGCACATGACATCATCAAAAACAATATTTTCATCGTTACGCGAAGAAATTGATGAGTTTACAGTAAAGCTAGGAAATAATCAAACACTTCCAGTAAAAGGAATCGGCACGGTTCAAATCGAATGCTTCATCGCAGGAAAGTGGATAAAAAGCTTGATGACGGACGTTTGGTACGTTCCCGGTCTCAGAAAGAATTTATTCTCCGAAGGTGCGGTAACGAAGAAAAATATGATGGTTATCAAAGAAAATGAAACAGCAAAAATTGTTGAAAACGGCAAAGTGAAAGCGTGTGCGGTTCGCGAATCGAACAATTTATATAAATTATTGTTTCGTACAATAACTCCGGAAATTAATACTACAGCTACGGGTGGAACTCTAAAAGAATGGCATGAACGGTTAGGACACGTAAATGTGAAAACAATTTCTGAAATGGTTTCAAAAGGTGTAATTGAAGGAGTGAACTTAAGTGATAAAAACAATTTTGTGTGCGATGGCTGTCAATACGGGAAACAGCATCGTTTACCCTTCAAGAAAACCACGAAAAGAAACACGAAACCGGGTGAAATGATTCATAGTGATTTATGTGGACCAATGTCGGTAAATTCAGTAAGCGGTTATCGATATTACGTACTTTTCAAAGATGACGCAACCGGACACAGATTTGTTTACTTTGTGAAACACAAATCTGACACCCTCGATTGCTTCAAAGAATTTGTTAAGTATTGCAAAAACAAGTTCAATCGACGCTGTCAAATTTTAAGAGTTGACAATGGTAGTGAATATGTGAACAGCGACTTTAAAGAATTCCTGAAAAACCAAGGAATGGTAATGGAAACCTGCTCACCATACTGTCCGGAACAAAATGGTAAGATCGAGAGAGAAAATCGATCAATAGTGGAAAGTGCAAGATCAATGCTTTACACGAAAGATTTGCCCTTGTATTTGTGGGCAGAAGCTGTCCGAACGGCAGTATACATCCTAAATCGTACGTCGAATGTAAATACCCCAAATACAACGCCATATGAAATTTGGAATCAAACGAAACCAACATTGAGTCATCTAAAAGTGTTTGGAAGTGAAGCGTTTATGCACGTACCAGATAGTTTGCGAAGAAAACTCGAACCTAAAAGTAAAAAGTTAATATTGGTTGGATATGAAAATGAATCAACAAACTATAGACTTTTTGATCCAGTCACAAGAAAGATTAAAATTTCAAGAAACGTCACATTTAACGAAAACAATGACGTCGTACTTCCTAGAACGAATACCATTTTAATTCAAATTGATGACAATGAGAATGAAAACGAGCAAGAGGAAGAAATTGTTGAAGTTATTAATCAGAACGTGACAGAAAATATGCAAACACCAACACAACGGTATGATTTACGGGAACGTCGTAATATACGTCCGCCACAAAGATATGATGACGCCGAAGTTAATGTGGTAGAATTGGAGATTCCAGAAACATATTATGAAGATGCAATTACATCAAAAGAAGCTAAAAATTGGAAAATAGCAATTGATGAGGAAATAACTGCGCTAAACAAAAACAACACCTGGACCATGGTATCTTTACCGAAAAATAAACATGCAATTGACGCAAAATGGGTTTTTAAAGTAAAACGATCAAGTAGTGGTGAGGTCAACAAATACAAGGCAAGATTATGTGCGCGTGGATTTGCACAAATCGAAGGTGTCGATTACAAGGAAACGTATGCACCAACGACCCGCTATGACACGATTAGAATTTTACTTGCAATTGCAGTACAAGAAAGTTATGAAATAATACAATTCGATGTAAAAACAGCGTTTTTGTACGGGGAATTAAAAGAAGATATCTACATGAAGCCACCGCCAGGAATAAGCAACGATAAAAATTTAACATGCAAATTAAATAAATCATTATACGGGTTGAAACAATCGCCGCGTTGTTGGAATAAAAAATTCGACGATTTCTTAAAAATTTGTGGTTTCAAGCAATGTGAAAATGATAAATGTGTTTATGTGGGAAACATTTTTAATCAATTAACTTTACTCGTACTTTATGTGGACGACGGATTATTGATGGGAAAAGATAAAACATTACTTAATAAAATTGCGGTGGAGATGAAGAATACGTTCGAAATTACTCTGTGTGATGATCCAAATTATTTTGTAGGATTAGAAATCGAAACAAACAAAGAAGATGGATCAATGTTTATTCATGTCAGCAATTTTATCGAAAGAATGCTAACTCGTTTTAATATGAACGACGCAAAACCTTCTAAAATCCCAGCGGATCCAAACGTTATTTTGTCAGCGCAAATGGACGGTAAAATCGAAGGAAAAATTCCTTATCGTTAAGTTGTTGGATCTTTAATATTTATTGCAGTGTCAGCAAGGCCAGATATTATGTTTGCAGTAAACAAAATCAGCAGATATCAAAATGATCCAAAACCGGCCCATTGGAATGCAGCAAAAAGGATCATGAGGTATTTAAAATATACCAAAGAATTTGGAATTCGATATGTCAAAGAAAATTACGATCTTATTGGATACTCAGATGCAGACTACGCAAACGACTTAGATACGCGACGTTCGACCACCGGATATGTCTTTAAAATGTGTCAAGGTGCAATTACGTGGAATACAAAACGTCAAGTAAGTGTTTCGTTATCTACAACGGAAAGTGAATTTGTCGCAGCCAGCGAGTCAGCAAAAGAAGCAATGTGGTTAAAACAATTATTAGGTGAAATCAGTGAGCGCCCAATTAATAAACTTTGTTTGTGTATCGACAATCAAAGTGCAATAAGCTTAATTAAAAATCCTGTGTTTCATAAGCGCACAAAACATATAGACATACGATACAATTTTGTGCGGGAAAAATATGAAGAAGGTCAATTTGAAATCGTTTACGTTTCAACCGAAGAACAAACAGCAGACATTTTTACGAAACCCTTAGCATACGAAAAATTTGAAAAATTCCGTACTTGTTTAGGAATGTTTGAAAAGTAAATCTGTCTACATAGTATTAGATTACATTTTTTATGTTCAATTATGTTTATGTTTTTGTTTTTATTTACTGATAAGTTAATGTTGTGTAACGTTAAAAATTTTGTAGAACCGAGTTTTTAATACGGGGGAGTGTTGAGATATTATATTCAAAATTGCCGCCTTTAAAAATAGCGCATGTATGTTCACGTGCATACAAGCAGTGTGTAGTCAGTCGTTGTTTTGTACTCGTACTCATAAGACGTATGTAATTTGTTCAAGTTAAACTTTTCTTTTTATTAAACCTATTTTAAACTAAGTTGTGTTTATTTTTATTCGACGATACAAACCCAATAAGAACTAACGTTAGGTAACAAAGCGAATAACACATAAGCCAGTAAGTAAACCACTTTCCTACGAAAAACTTAAAAAAATGGATGAAATTCTACCGATATACTATATAATATTAAAGAAATCCTTTCCAACGACTTCCTTTCGACTGATCATATTGGTAAATTTAATTTTGGCAACTAATACGGAGTTCAGACCTCAAAAAGTGTGGAACACGTCTGATGGCGTTATTCCAGTAAAAGAAGAGAATCATATTCAGATTTTTCCGGGCGGAGCTCGGAGTGACGGAAATGATTAATCATTGGAAATGTCCAAATTATGATGAATACGTTAAAACATTTATGAAAGTGTCAAAAAGAATATGGTCAATAGTGCTGATTCACTGAATTTGCTCTATCGGTTATTTTCTCATATACCTTCATTTAATTGTTAACGAAAACGTTCAACAGCAAACCAACGGTGTCGATTGTGGTATGTTTGCGATTGCATTTACTGTTTGTGTTACCAATGGTGTTGATCCAACCCACGCTACTTTTGATATACCATCGATGCGAACTATTTGATAGCAATTTTTGAAAATAGAGTGCTTTCTTCTCTTTCCTTCTAGTATTACTCAGTTCGCGCCGCCGCCGCCTTCTGAAATGATAAAGGGTAGGCCTAAAATAAAAGGACGGTGAAGAACAGATACCCCGGAAGAACTTGAAAGTGATGCTGAAAAAGAATTACAACGGTTTGTGGGGACGATTACGAATTATGCGCAATAGGAATGCTGAAATTCTACAATTACAGACAGAAGACAAAAGTAATTTAAGAATGGAGAATATGAGAAAAAGAAGTTCAAGTAAGAATGGTTCCGTTGACTGATTCAGTGAAAGCGGCAATTCATTATTATGATCTTATTAATTATCAAACTACCTCATCTATTATGTAAAAACCAACGTTTGTTGTGTGCAACTTTTGTCAAACTTTAAAATGGAAAGAGGATACACTTAGAATGTACTGTAATAATAGCAAAGTGAAGTTGGAACCATAGATAGAACCGCACGAACCGCCGAGTATTTTAACAAGAAAGAACTTCCATCTAAAGAGTTCTTGCAAATCGTTAAAATTTACAACAGTGTTTTTCAAATGATATCATTTGGAGCATAAGTTGTGGAGGGAAGTTTTATGATTACTTTTAAAATCCAACGGTAAGTTTACCTAACATAGGGGTTTCGCTTCTCTTAAATATATTCCATGAGTAACAATGAATCCGAAATTGAGTAACTCCCGAAAATGCTTCCGAATGTTCTGATAGACAGAGTTATTCAAAGTTTTAAGATAGCGATGGAGAAGCACACTAGTGTGGCAGTTACTGGGAGTAACTCCAAAACACTTGAGGTTCAACAATAGGAATAAAAGCTCATCGTAGCTCCAACATTTTATACCACATCACCTGAAAATTTAACTTTTGGAGAGCGTCAACGATATCTGCGTAAAACTTTTGAAAATCAATTATTATTTGCTTCGAACATATTGCGGTGACTGGGTTTATATTTATTTTTGTACGTCACCCGCTATATATTTTTTATTGTTTAAGATTTACTTTTTAGTTAATTTTAATTATTGTGGGTCTACCATGGCTAGCTCTTTGTATAATTACCTTTCGCATGAAAACCCTTCTCTCTAGTAGTCGGTTCTGCGATTTTGCTCCTTCGCTCTTATTCTGAAATTGAATCTCTATTGACGGGATAGAAAAATCCCCGAATGATACGACTATATTTTTATACAATTTGTAATTAAATTTTATTTTCATTTGTTAATAAAAATATTGACCTTTATAACATTGAACATAATAAACAATTTTAACTATGGTAACACAAATTCTTATATTAAATTGTACTTCTGCCCCAAAATTACTCTAGTTCTTTCCCGAAATCGGTTTAATGTTATTCGAATTCGCGAACTCACGCCGAGTTATAAAAATTAAGTTTCAGTGGGATCTTACCCTTACGTGTTCGTCACTCCTTTACGCTACCAACTTCACACTCAAACGGTCGATCTGTTGTACATCTGTGATCCAGAATTCTCTGCTTTTATTTTCGATTCCACGGTGTGCATCTATGCTCCAATTATTATTACCGGACTGCTTTATCCAATCACCATACCATCATTCCAAATTATACCAAGTAAGTACTCACAATTTATTACTTTAGCACTTAATTTCAATTGCCCACGTGCTTATACTTGTTAACTTTTAGTTCTACACACTTTTACGTTTGATTTAAAATCAATTAACAGACTTTCTCGGAGCCGAATTATACACGTGCTCCACGCTTTGGCGTTCTTGGGAGAAGCGTTTATTTACCTACTCGTTGCTAGGTTATTTGAAAAAAAATCCCTTTTATTCCTACTTGATATTTTCTCTACCTGGTAAGTTTTCTTGCACTTTTGATAATTGATTAATTTAATAAGTGTCATTAAATTATTTACACCTTTGTTTTTGTTTTTAGTGTTCACCGTTATATCCGTCTGCCGTTGCGATCATCGCTTGCTTGCGACACTTCGAACGTCTCGGACAACTACCGTTGCATTATTGTTCAACCGATTTTAAGAACCCACGTAATTTCTTCTTTTGACGCACAACTTAATCTAACATAATTATACATTTTTTTATTTAATAACAATTTCTTAAGATCTAACAATTTATTTAATGAATTAATTTGTGAATATTTGCTTGTACTTTTCAATATCATTCTTGGATTTTCCCATTCCTTACTTGTTTTTATCATTAACCGAATTTATTGTACTCTTTCCTCGAGCCTCATATAATGTCGGAGAACCTTCTAAATCGTAAAAGAATTTTCATGCTACCTGTAATTGCTTGTTTGCATCACTAATGATTATCAATCTCTATTGACGATTGAATCATGGCAATATATTTTTACTTCATAGAGTTATCACTGAACAAAACGAATTTGAAAATTTATTTCAGTTCAGTTTAATTGTATTACACCTTATATTATATTTCGATGTAAATTTTATCACAAAGTCTTTGTATCGGTCAGTGTTTCAGAAATCGAAATAGGTGGCCAAAAATCTAAATTGAAGGATCATAATATATGCCATGGATGTATGTACATACATAAATTATGTAGTGTTAATTGTTGATAATGAAATATAGCTTCATAATTCCCAAGCAAGCGTTTATGTAATATCGCAATGTAACATTAAATTTGAAAATTTAATTGTTGTAGTAGTGGTGTGCTAATTAGCATTAATTGTTATGTTTTATTATAAACTAATATAAATTTTGTTTGGAAAAAGAATATAGAATCTGAAATAAAACATAAATTATTTCAGATTTAAGTAGCAATTAAATAAATAAATAAATAAGCAATTAAATAAATTTACATGTTATGTAAACAAAATAACAGAATTGCCTTAAATATGTTAAAAACAATATTTTCTTTTAAAATTTCATGAACATTAAATAAAACTAATCAGAATTCAGTAGCTTCATATCATTCATATTATCATAGAATTCATAGCTTTGATAATAAATTATTATTATAAATAACAAGAAATATTTGCTGTGAATGTAATATATTCTTAAAATATTTTTTATAAAACGTTAAGTAGGAACCCAACTAGAATAATTATATATTAATTGTGGAAGATTTTGGATTTTACTTCATGATTTTATTTGTGCTATTTATTTGGAATAATATCTATATTTTTCCACTCTCTTTTCGTTTTCTTTTCCTCTGAGGAAAGGTTCATGGATAACTGTAAAATTTAAAATTTTTTAAAATTTTGGTATATCGCATGATGGCATACGAGATCCAATATATTGACAAATTTAAAACGAGCTAACAGTTTAATAATAATAGCCCATATGTACTGCTAAATATGCGAAATAAAAATGGTTTACGGAATCGCAACTTAAGCCTCTTTAGTTGTTATTCAAGCTTGGTAATAAATTAATGTATAGTTTGTTTCAGAATAATTGAAATTAAAAAAAGTCATAGCATCAAATTACGTTGATATAAAGACGACACATAATACAGAGATAAGATTGTCGGGTCAACCAAGAGAACATAATATGCATTGCTAAAGGCTGGCGCGAGATTAAAATAATTAACCTTATCTCTATTATTATGTTTTGTTTATAGTTTGTACGTTTTTATATCAACGTAATTTGATGCTATGACTTTTTTTAATTCCAATTATTCTGAAACAAACTATACCAATCAGTGTGGTGGGTTAAAGAGATTAAAGTTTTATAGGTGCATACATACTAGTTAAATGCGCGGCTTATGATTAAGCTACAGCAAAAGGTATACACGAAATATATTAACACCAAGAAATCAGCAGATTAAAGCTACTAGAAATGCATTCGTAATTTTATAACTCAAGCCATAGTGAACTAAAAGAGAACCTTCTTTGAACATCAAATGGATATCTCTAGCTGTCCTGGAAAGCTGTACAAGTTTCTCAATAAAGTCAAAGTACATTTTAGAACCAAAAATGAAATAAACCTGAGAACATAATCCTTGCATGTTGAATAGTTTTCTTTCAAACTTGGCACCAGGTACGGTTTTGGACCCTAAGATTATTGAAAAGTTCTCGAACAGTTGCCACTCCCGTGTCACGAATAAACTGGTTTATCGCCTGATAACCCCTAAAGCCGTTCTTGGGAAAAATTCCGATACAACTGATATAGATACGATCACTACTAAAAGGCTCAAAATGGTTTTGTCTTTTTCCTGGACATCTTCACCCACTTGATCAACTGTTATTTGGAGCTATCGACGCTGCTAGACTTGTGGAAGAAATCTATGATCGTTCCATCCTCATGGAAAGTCTCCGAACTGTTTTTATACCGTCAATTGCTACAACATATTGAATGCGTTGGCGTCCTTCCGAACATTCAATCTGGTTTCCGCTAGGGTTACAGCACTGCTCCTGCACCAGCCAAAGTATGTAATGACGTTATCAAAAACATGGATGACTCCGAAGTGACCTACTCAATCATGACCTACTCATCGCTAAACTGTCGTATTATGGATGCGGTGAATCAGCACTGAAGTTACTTGATAGCTACTTGAAAGGGTGAACTTAACGTGTAAAACTGAACGCCAGTATGTCCGATCAATTTGTTATCGAACGCGGAGTACCTCAAGGTAATTTTCTGCCTCTACTTATTTTTCCAATGTTTACATCTGACTTTCCTGATGTGCTGCCCGAATACTGTGAGATACATAGTATCTCTGGCAACTCTGGAAAAACTGGATCCATTTTTTTATTAGTCTTCCAGAGTACAGAAAGCTATAATTAGTTTGAGCGATTTCACCTTTGACACTGCTGACTTTCACATCAATCCAAAATGACACACCTTGTTGTTGATATCTCGTGCATTTTACAATTTCTCGCTTGTGATGAGGCGGTTCTACTGCTGTTCTCAGCAATCGATTTATTTTGTTAGTATTTTCGTTGCTTTAATCTAGAAACAATTCAATTTGATGTATTGGCTGCCGTTCGTTGTAGCTTATCTTGATCGTCGATCAATGGATCTTTAGGTTGATCGCATTTATTAATAACGCTTTTCTTAATGTTCGAGGTTATATTTTCTGTGGTGCATTCGTTACATATCCTCTGATTAATATTTTCGCTTATTTTTAGTTCGTTCCATGTTTAGAGATTCATTTTAATGCAATTTATGTGATAATCCACTGTACATTTCATTTTGCATCGAATGTAATCTTCATATTTCATTATTGGTTTTTCACACTCGCCACACGTCAATGTGATTTTTAATGTTTTTCTATATTATAATAACAAATTAAATTTTTTTTGTAAAAATTAAATAGTAGCTCCATAATAACTGTTATTAAATTCAAAGTTTACAGAAGGTAACTTCATTTAATATTAATTTAAATAATAAGTATATTATTAAAAATATACGTTTTCTACTTTCTGTAGACTGATCTATACACATAATGAACAATATTTTTCAAGAGCCGTTCGCCCAATTAAAGAATATTAAAAAATCTCATAAGGAACAACATAATAGCAATTATTTAATTGATTATTAGTGACCAATTATTTAACCAAAACAAGTTAGTTCAAAGCCAAAAGCTACTTAAATATTGAACTCATTTCAAAATCGACAACTGGAAAATACCATTAAAATTCCCATCGGTACTGTTTTACTATTTCAATAAATTTATTACCTCAAATTAATAAAACACGAATGTTGTTATAAATGATATAGATATCGATAATGGGAAAAATTAACTATTAATAGTTTTCCATTACAACACCGAAGCGCACTTTGTTTGCAATTTTACTTTATTGCTATAATATAAGCCATTTATTAATATAAAATTTAAAATACCAGTAATAAAAATTAGATCATACTAAAAAATTATTTTTGAAATGTAAGTATTAGTTAGTTGATATTGCTTTTATAACATCGAATGATAAGCCAGTTAAAGTCAAGAAACAACTATCCTTATGGAAGTTTTATCCAATATATCAATTTATTTTCTTCTTTGCGATCTTTTTTAAGCATCACCTTTCGGACTAATATAATTATTCGTAATTATCGAAATCCTAATAACAGAAAAGTTTTCACGAAAATTTGAACATTATAAAACTTTTTGTAGTTATTTTTTTCTCATTTTTTTCCAGGGCATATTATTTTGTATACGTCTTGATAACCTAACCAATTATATTTTTAAATTAAGATAGGAAATTATTTTTAACAAACAGCCCGACTAATTTTAGAAAAAAATGTTGTAATCAGGATTTTCTTTATAAAATATTTCTAAATAAAGTATTATGGTAATAGAGATGTCACTAACAATTTATTTATAAGAAATTGATTTGACAGGTTATTTATAAACCTGAATCTCATGATAAAAAATTTCAAAATAAATAGACTATGACATATATTTATACCTAACACAATGTATAATACCCATCGATTAAATTAATATCAATAGGTATTAAAATGTGAAAGCACAATTTTTTAAAAACTACGTATTATCTGTATTATGTATCTAAAAGTTTTAACATTTTTATTCTCTTTTGCAGAAATACCTGGCGTCATTTAATGGGGTTGGAATTTGCATTATAAATTTACAAGATGACATGCAAGAATACATGAGAGGAATATTTGTTATTATGTAAGTAAAAAATTAAAAGCCCTGTGCTTATTAGTAGTTTATTGATTCTAGAATTATAAGTAAAAATTACTTTTATATCTCACTAACCCTGGTATGTCAACTTAAAATGCCGATTATCTAAGTTATAAAAAATTAGGAACTTCAATAAGAACTTCTGACAAATTTTAAATGGACCTATCACCACGTGTATTTGACACGTAATTATCTCAGGTCAGTAAGTGTATTAGTTCCCAATATTAATTCAGCAGTAGAATAAATCACGGAATCTTTATCGACCTAGTAATATTTACCTCAGTGTTTACTTTTTTGTATTGACCTTAAACATTACGTAAAAACCTATATTACTTATATTGCTTTTATGACAAAATAAGAAAACTTTCATAATGTATTAAATTAAAACTTAATAATTGATCTATACGATGGGAGATCAATAAGTTCGGTAAAAACGATATAAGGAAAGGAGGTATAGATATAATCCCCGAAGTGGTTTGTAATAAAATCAAATAGAAGACCAATTTTAAAAAGTTATATCGAGCCAAGCAAGAGTTTTGATATTTTTGTAAAAATGGAGAAACTCGTACGCTGTTTTAAACTTTTAACAAAACAGGATAAAAGTGCAAAAGGAATACAAATTGATATGATTGAAGAGTACAAGGAATCTTCACCTTCACTAAAACCGGCAGGAGAGTCCTTAGACTTAGAAGATGATCAATGCACTGGTCGTCATGCGGATGTAGTTACTCCTAAAATGTACTAAAGGTCGAAAATTTGTTAATGGGTGATAAAAGTTTATCTTAAAAATAATTTATCATATAGTACTATCCATCCAATTGAAAATGTGCGAGGCTGACCCGAGAAAAAATTTAGATAACTTCACAAAGGTGATGACACATATATTCATTGTTGACTCCGAATCAAAACAAAAATCTATGCAGTGGATAGAAAAGGGAGAACGTCACCAGATATGTTCAAAACTCAACCGTCCGCTGGCAAGACTATGGCCACAATTTTTGGGGTGTCGAGGGAATTCTGTTAATTGCTTACGTTTGCTTTAAACAGAATATAACATGTACCCATTACACAGAATTATTACAGAAATTAAAGGACGCTATCCAAGAAAAAAGAAAGGCCAAGTGAAACAAAACTTTTTGCTTCTCCATGACAATGCACAAGTTCACAATTAAAAAAAACAATTATGATGGATGAAATTTAATACCCATGAGCTGATGTATGCTGTGGATAATTTCATAATAAAAACAAGTTACTTTAGATTTAAGGGGATTATGTCGAAAAATAAAATTTATTTCATTAAAAATTATTGATTCCTTATACTGTATTTACCGAACTTATTGATTTCTCCTCGTACCTATACAACTTTAAATTGGAACTAACCACTTTCAAATCGGGAATAATCAATGTCAAATGGAGATTGAGAAAATGATCAAAAAATACCTTAAATGCCACATTTATCGCTCATAATCAATATTCCTACCTGATGCATTAAATTATATATATAGGTAATCGTAACTTGCTCTTGTTCTTAATTTTATAAATAAGATTTTTGCGGTGTACTGTTGTACGTATACTATTTACCAATGCTCCAAATTTACTCGAGAATCATTTGAATATCATTAATAATTTTTGTATTAGATTAAAAAATATAATACCTACATAATACTCATATTAAATTAAATTTGGCAATGTTAATTATAAAAAAATTTAATATTAAAATAGCAAAATGCCTTCCGAATGGTAATCTCTTATAAGAAGCATGTACAAATTTATTATAATTTATTCAGGATATTTTCAAGATATTTCCATAATTTTTACGATATTAATTTTATATTAAACTTGCGTTATATAATTAAAGATAATATGAATAGCAATTTAATGTAGCATTTTCATTTATTTAATAAGTATAATATTAAGTTTAAAATACGTGAAATTTAATAAAAGGTTTCAACTGCGAAACTCCTTTATATTTTTCCTTACAAAATTTGTACTTAAAATTAAAATAAATTGTATTACAAGAGATCTTCTCTTAATCATTTTATTTTAATTAAAATTTATGCTCCTACCCACAAATTTTACTTAAGAATATCAAGAAAAAAGTTTGAAAACATTAAAACACCTAAACACTGTATCAGATTTAAAATTAATTAAGAAAATTAACAGCAGGGTCACTCGATGCGGATAGGTGTCTTAAAATGTAGTTCGTGTTTTTGTTTTTCAGATGATTTCTGTCTTAAATGCTTACAGAAATACAGAAATACAGAATCCATGGAGCAGGATAAAATATTGTAGCGGTTCTAGAATTAACAACAAATATAGTCAAGTTCACAGCATTGCCGTTGGCTTACTGTGACCACTAGTTGAGTTAGAGCTCAGAAATTCCGTATTCGAATCACAAACTTCATGTAATTTAATTAATTTGAAGAAATAAAAGCAATAAATCAAAAGTGTCTAATGATAGACCGAATATTGGTAAACTGAGAGATATTCAAGGTAATCTAACAACAGATAGAACAAAATTTATAGAAACCATAAGAGCATTTTATAAAGACTTGTAATATAGCATACATCGTCGACTCTTGAACCAACAAACCAAAGCACAACTGTTCTACATAAATATGGGATCAGAAGATATGACTAAAATAGACCAAAATAGTCCAAAAAAGAGAAGGTCTCGCGGAGAAGATCGAATTACAGCTGAAATGCTGAAGAACGGAGCCCAACAAACATTTGAGCTGTAAATCGGCTATTAAATGATGGCTATTTAGAGGCTAAACAAAGCTATTAGCTAGTTAAAAGCCTATTTACAGCTAAAATATTTGTTGGGAACGGATTGCTGTTGAATAAAATACCTTGAAGAAGAAAAATACCAACACAATGGAATAACTGGGACATCATCCGCGACTGTTTAAAAAAAACGGAAATGCTTCTTATTCTCTTCTTTAATTAGACATTGCCTCTCTTTCCAATTGCGTCCTCATCTTGGTGGTGATGCGATCGATGATGACACCCAACTTTCCGCCCATCTTTTTGGCGGTCTACCGGGGGGGGGGGGGGTCTTCTTCCGGTGGGTCTACCATCTCTTACTATTTTTGGGAAGCGTTCGTCTCCCATTTTATCTATATGCGCGTTCCATTCGCGGGTTTTTGTGAATTTTACGATATCTTGTATGTCGCAATTGTTGTCGGATCTCTCGACTCGGAACCTTGTCTAGGAGTGTTCTGCCAGGTATTGTTCTGAGCGTTCCCATATGCTGCAGATGTGAGATAGCAATGGTATAAGAAGCAATGAAAAAGAAACTCAGAGCGGTGGAAATGGACTATCTACGCCGTATAGTGTTAGAATATCAAAATTTCAAAGAATCCCTAACGAGGAAATTAAAAGAAAAATGGAAGCATCAGAAACTATAATAGAAAGAATCAAACGTCCATTAAGAATGGACGATGGTCGATGGCCAAAATAAATATTTAAATGGAACCCTGGCGGAAATAAAAAACGAGGAAGACCACGAAAATCCTGGAATGAAGGTATACGAAAAGCGATGGCGAGCAAAAACCTCAAAGAAGGCGACGTACACAAAAGAGATGCTTAGCGAAAGAGAACGGATAAACAATTTGTCACGTGAATTTTACGCTCGCGCGCAATTTAAATTTTTGCAGTTTGGTTTCGTTTAAGTAGAGTAAATTATTCTCATTGTAGTAATGTTTTAAAATTTTAAAATTAGTTGGCTAATTTGAAATCAGTATTTTTGAATTAAAATTCATGCATCTTAGTTGGATTTTCCCGATCCAATGTTTTATCGACAAAGTATATAAATCAGTTTCGAAATAATGTTGATCCACGTACCATTGGATATACACGCCATGTAAGAATAAAAGCATGCTGACGGAACATAAATTTCTCGTAGAAATATTGTGCTGACCCATACAGATTTTAAGAACGGATTGATTTTGTATCCACATAGTTAAATTTATATGTAATGCTAGAAACACCAGATACCGACGTACAGACGTTTATAAGTAGGATAGATGTAGACAGACATTTTGTTGAAACACGTGTGCTTAAGAAAGGTTGTTGTTCAAATTTTATCGCCCGGCAGATGTAAAAAAGGTTAAAATCCAGCTCTATCGCAAGAATATGTTGAAATTTGTTCGCTTCAAAACAACAAAAAATGCTAAAAACACGGCTGGCAGTGTAGATAGCGAGTTAACTTTAGTCACAAAAAACAAGCATGCATGCCACATGTCGATGCAAATTTCACGGCTCGTTTTACATTTTATTTAAGTTGGCGGGATAAATCCTGACATAAAGTCGGACCAATTAGGTGTGAGGTTACGAATCCTATCCTTGTTTCATGTCGAGTCTTCGAAGACCATGGCCAATTAGCATGTCATTATACCGCGTAAGGAGAATCTTTAGAGTCCCCTAAATGCACTTCGTTGCTTAGATTTTTTGGGAGGAACCAAATAAAAGCGATGCATTTCGATGCAATTATTAGAGATTCACGAATCACCCACAGTGCAGCGGGTCGCTATGCTAGAAGTTGGCTACCGACTAACGTTTAAGGTGAAATTTAAACTATCACCGAAAAGTAAATTAAATTATCGAGACTTGTGCAATTAAAATATAGTTAGTGTAAAATTCAGGCAAGTTTGCATTTAATATTGACGCTATCGTAAACCATTCTCGTTGTTTTAAATTAAATATTTGATGAACGCTTTATGAACTATCCGTTGTTTAAATATTGCTGACGTTATCGTAAACCATTTACGCCTTTATTAACTATCCGTTATTTAAATTAAATATTGCTGACGTTATCGTAAACCATTTACGCTTTTATGAACGATCCGTTGTTTAAATATTATCGATGTTATTTTAAACCATTTTCGTCGGTTAAATTAAATATTATTGACGCAAATTTAAAACCATCTTCGCAGTGTAAATTAAACACTTTAACATTGACGTTATTTAAAATTAGTTTCATTGTACTTTATCAACGCGATTTAAACCAGATGCATTGTGTAAGCTAAATATTTCGGACCGCTATCGTCATCATTGTAATTTCGTGCCGCTTTTGAACGAGTTTAAATTGAATTGTTTAAATATAAACAACTTCATAGAACATTTTCGATCAAATTACTTCTTGGTTTGTTTCGTGGTACAATTAATGGAACCAGATTACGTTACGGTTGGCGCGAATTATTGTCAATAAAAGACAGGGCCGTATCGAGTCATTTTGGAAATCGTGCAGCATTCCACCTTTGTTTTAATAACGAACCCACCTTATCGAAGCATTCCGTTCTACCGAGTCTGTGTCATCTCGATTGTTGGAAGAACTTTACCTTCTTCTTCCTCGTGTGCCATATCCGGTCTCCCGGATGTTGGCGACCTCTCTCCTATGCATGTGTTATGCGTTTGAAGTATTAGCACACACATAGGGGACCTACTGCTTAACGCGGGCTCCGAACCGCGGGAAGTGTATACACTTTCCAGAGAGGCTGTACCAGGCAAATTACACCTCGGTGGTTAGCCATTGCCTTCCGAGGGGAGACGGTCAGAATAAAGTTTTTACTGAGCCCGGAGTCGAACCAGGCATTCCGCATTAGCAGCAACGCACATAACCGCTTCAGCTAACGACCGTCTCGAACTTTACCTACCGACATGTAATGTTATTATTCTCACGCTGGGAAAATATCTGCTTGGAAGACCGATCCTACGAAAGAAGCCTACCTGTAAAATATTACTTAAGCATTGTTTTATTATTAAGTATTATTTTTGTATCTTGTGGTCCGATTGACCTCAAATTTAAAGGATCCTTCCGTTCCACCGTGTAAAGTCGAATTCGCTCTTTTGTATTCTTTTGTTTATGTGTTAATATCTCGTTTGAATGTGGTGTTACCACGTATATGTTGACAGTGTTGATATTTAAAGTTTGTTTATTACAAGTAACGTAACGATTAGAAATTTGTGTTTCATGTCACATTCATACCCCCCACGTATGGGGATTTTTGCATTTAAGATTTGTGGTTCAGTAAACCAACAATTTCACCTGTTCCATTTTGGTGAACTACTGTTTGAATTTCAGCATTCTTATTTTTATCGTTAACTCTTATGTTAATCAATTCATGTGTAAATATTTTGTCAATCGACAATTGTGGTTGTAAATTTGATTGTACAATTGTTGTAACTTGTTAAAAGCCCTTGTTTATTCCGTTTTTATTATATCTATTTTATTGTTTATTTATGTGTTTTATTGTCGTCATATGGATGTTTTGTTTAGCTATTTTTGCCAAGGTAAAATTTATCGATTGTAAAGGTAAGGTTATCCAAAGAGATTTCACCAGTGTGAGAGTCAACGCGACGAATCAGAAAGCTGTCGTGAACCAGCTTGGAAGGGCGATTTTACATCCCCCTTCGAATAAACTCCGGTTTTGTTCACGTGGCGCCCATGTAAATACTCCGAGTGTAAATTTACCCCCCCCCCCTGTTAGCGACAACATCCAGAATCACGATTGTGGACCGTAGTGGCGTGTCGTGACTAGTAACTATTTTTTTTAAATATCTACATAATTCAGTAAATTTCAAATTTTTATTCAAATAAAGAAAGGAATTTAAATTGATAAAAAAAAATTTTAAATTATTTAAATAAGTAATTTTTGTTTTTAATTTGGCAAGGCAAATAAGGGAAGCGCAGCTTCCCTAGCTTCCATAGAGAACACGCCACTAGTGGACCGCCCAATCGTTGATGTGAGACCACCAAATCGCGACGTTTCGTCACAAGCCCTTTTGCTCGTTCAATCCACCCACCCCTTCGAGGCTAGAGCTAGTCAATCTTTTAGTTTTGTTCGGAAGGTTGTTACACTACAAACCGCAAGCAAGACACCTTCTGAACAGAGATTAAACGTGATGACTAGCTCTAGCCGCGAAGGGGAGGTTCTATTGACGGAGCAGAAGGGCTTGTGACGAAACGTCGCGATTTGTCGGCCTCTCATCAACGACCGGGCAATCCTCGATCGCGATTTTAGATGTTGTCTCTAACAGGGGGGGGGATAAATTTACACACGGGGTATATACATGGGCGCCACGTGAATTTGAACCGGGGTTCATTCGAAAGGGATGCAAAATCACCCTTCCAAGCTGATACACGACAGCTTTTTGATTGATTGAACGCGTTGCATCTCACACTGGTGGCATCTCTTTGGATTACAATACCTTGCATTCAATAAATCTTACCTTGACAGAGACAGCTAAATACAACATACACATAACAACAATGAAACACATAAATAAATAATAAACAGATATAATAAAACGAAATATACAAGGACATTTGACACTTTGCAACAATTGTCTAATCAAATTTACAACTACAAAATGTTGCAAGACCAAAATATTTACACTGTCTTGAATAATGCAAAAAGTTAACGATAAAATATTGACTCTGAAGGTTAAACAGCTGTTCGCCAAAATGGAACAGATTAACTGGTTGATTTTATTAAACCTTAAATATGACATAAAACACAATTCAAAAATGTGACGTTATTTCAATAAACAACTTTATAATAATGACTTCATCGGCGTGGTTACATCACATTCAAATAAATATCAATACACAAAAGGAAATACAAAAAGGTGCGAATTCGACTTCCAGGGTAAGACTGAGGGTCTTTGAAATATGGTGATCAAAACTGACCACTAGGTACAACAATAATACTTAAAAATACTAAAAGAATGTTTACATAATGTGTACAGGTGTGCTCCAATTTGAGATGATTCCAAGCAGATAGGCCGGTGTGAGACGACTATTTTGATAGGCAAAATTCCTTTTCAAATATTCAGGATGACAAAAAGGTTCGATAGTCCGGGAATACTTCAATAATGAGTGGTCGGCGATAAACATGACAATGGCGTGGTTCATCATTCTTAAACTTGACTGAAGTGCGGTCCTGCCTTTCGGCTTTGATTCGCGCGACTCGCACGTAATCCAGCTTTGATGGATTGTATCACGTGATAAACCGAAACGTAATTCTACTCGATAGTGTTCGATAGAATTTGTTTATATTTAAACAATTTTTAAATTCACTTATTTAAAACCGACTCGAAGCGTTTGTTTATAAACCCGAAACCTAATTTCCAATAAAATCATATGCGTGTATTCAATTCACACTATGAACGAATCGTAAAGTTCCCTTATTGAATGTCCAGAAGATATTTAATTCGGAACTGGTTTACAAAAATGTTCAAACAATTTAATAAGAAAGTTCGTTAATCTCTAAGCCGAAAATGTTTAATTCGAAACTGGTTTATAACAATACTCGAAAAAGGTTCCATTCAGAACAACGATGATTTATAACAATGTTTAATTAATGCAAAATTCGAAAATGTTTGACACAAAATTTATTACTGCTTACTACGGAAATGATTTAACTATTGTTCATAATAATTTAAAAATAGCGGAAATTGGTTTAAAGTAACAATAAATGATTTAAATATTGTCCATAATAATTTAAAATATCGACAACTGATTTAAAGTACCGATAAATGATTTAAGTATTGTTCATAACAATTTAAAATATCGATAACTGATCTAAGTACCGATAAATGATTTAAGTATTGTTCATAACAATTTAAAATATCGATAACTGATCTAGAGTACCGATAAATGATTTGAATATTATGCATGTGTTACCTGTACGCACAACACTTGGTATTTTAACTACACTAGACTCTATTTATTCAATTCACTTGTTGTAATTATTCTAAGTCCGCTTTAAAGCGATTCGCCCCTCAATCGGGCAGCGTGTCTGTTTACATTATAGATAACTATGAATCTCTGAGGTTTTCTTGCGATCACCTCGCTTTATATTTACTGTCCCCCAAAAATCGGGAACAAAAATTACAAGTTGGTGGAATGAGGACCTCTCCTCACCTAATAATGCGGTAATTTGATTGGATCCCTTAATTGACCTTAACTCGGAAAACAAAGGATAGTGCAACAATTATCGATCCTGATAGGTCTAGATCGCAAAACGGGATTCCCTTTCCTGAATGTAAGACTTTCAGAAAGCGACGTGAGAAATATTGCATGCAGATGTCCCATCTGGTAGTTTTTTGTGTCGAAGTTAATTCGCTTATCTGACAATGCACATTTATTTTGGGTCAATTCTTAAAGTTTTTGCTAATTTTTATCGCAACAGATTTCGAAATCTTAATATAAAATGCATAGAAACTCGAACACATGTAGGCATGTGGCGAGATAAGACTATGAAATGCAAACCTTTCCCATAGACCTGCAGTTTGCATGTCTATACCTGCAAACGGCGGACTCTATCCCACATAGAAACTATCTGCGCGTGTAGTCCTATTACATTTGCTAATGCATTAAAATCGACAGCGTGCATATAAAATTGATTGATATCGATCAAAACCTGCTTATTCACCATAATTTTATTATGATGATCGTGCTACGTTAACTTCATTATACCGTTTGTATGCACTGAATCCAAAAGGTACGAGTGTAAACATTCTCACACCTAACTTTATAAGCTTCGTACGCTAAAATATTAAATGCTACATTTTAATTTCAGACATTGAATTTATGGTATTATTTATTTGAATTTAAAAATACAACTTGACTTTCGATATTTAATTTAAAATTTTACAAGGACGAAAATTATGCTATGCTTTGACTGCAACTATTCTATACAAAATTTTCCTGTACGGGCGAGCGAAAACAAGGTAACAAGGTGTCTTGTTTGCGATTTGTAAGGTAACAAATTTCTAGCTGTAGCATGAAATATTGTGAAGTATTTAACATAACTGTGGATAATTACTTCACTATGTATTCAATGCAATCCGAAATAATAATAGTAATCACTAGTTAAGTAATGGGGTTGTCCCGTGTTGTCAAAAATATAATTTTTACCTATAAAAATCGATGGCCCATAGCAAAATACTATATATAATTACAAATATATAATTTTAAAACGCTATACTAATTAATAATACCTAAATAATACCTAAAGGCCGTCCAATCACAATTCGCAATTAAAATTGCATTTACCACGATGCCACGTTTATATGTATGCGAAAATTACATCCTTGAGTGTACCCATGTGATGTGTTTAAAAATTGTTAAAAATCCGTAAATTTAAATACTTATTATAACCATGGCAACCATGCATACATAATACACCATCTACGTTCACTATGAAAATATGCAATTTGTAAATAAATAAATGATGCTTGTTCAAAATTAATTTCTAATTGCTACCCATTTTGAAGTATAAAAATAATAATATATAGTTTCAATTCATTCTTTACATTTAAATACATTATTATTTAAACTTTTAAGGTTATAGTATACCAAGTGACATTTAAAAATAATTAAATTTCAATAGTGGGAGTGTATTGGCTTCTAATTGGCTTACCTTTATGTACGTCATTATTTACCGCGTTTTAATTATTTAAAAATATTTCAATTTTTGAACTTCAATACGATCGTTAAAATTGCTAAAAAAAAAATTTTTTTTACGCAAGAGGGGTTTAAAATCACTTAAATTTTCGATTTTAATGAAAAAAAAATTTTGAGGGATTAGCCCATTCATGAAGAAGTTGTGAATTTAGTAAAAATACTCGATTCTCAAGACGAATAAAATACTACCAAATGCTACGGGAATCTTCAACGGAAGAACGGAATCTTTCAGTCCTATAGTAACACAAAACAGTTTTTTGTAATTTATTATCAACTACAATCAAAACGTCGACTGATATAAATTATTATGCCTACAGTTAAAATTCTAGCATCCATAACGATTAAATAATCCGTAGTGCCATATTTTAACGAAACGCCACGACAATGTAATAATTATGTAGTTAATTAGAGCATGGGCCTTGAGCTAATCAATTCAATGAGGTCAAATATTTAATATTATACATTAGAAGCTGTAGTTGAGTATTTCACAATAAAGTTCTAAGCCATTTGCTAATAATTAATCAAATGCTTTCGAACAGAGAAAAACTTTTCGAAGTACGCTCTAGTAATCCAAAAATCCTGTTCATCATATTTTATGCATTTCAATGATTATTCGGGCTATTTATTTCATAACAGAATTAGCCTGTTTAGGTTAAAAAAAAACTTCTATTACAAAGGCCACAGTTAGCTGGCCTTTGGGTTCGCTAAGGGAAATCTTGCTTCCTCCATTTTAAGCTCCTTCTCTCAATCTCCTTCATTTTCAAGCTACCGAGGTAATCCATCATTAGAACCTTGTCAAATGAAGTGTATAATGCTTATATGAGAAAATACATCAAACGTATATCAAAAACATACGAGAGAGGGTCACAACGTTCGTTAAGTGACTAATGTGACTGCGAAAAAATATGTTATAATTACGATCTGTGCTGACAACTTTTCCTCCGGTTAATTCGCCGTACCGATCTTCCAGTTTCTGTTGTAACTCACCACATAATATCAAACTTCGATGAACATTGCCAAATCCAAAACAAAAAGAAATTTTTGTCAAAAATTGTGGTCATTGGTACTTTGAGAAAAAAATTCTCTATTGAATTAATAAATTATTATTATTGCTTGTGTATCTTGAATCAAAAATTAATACTTTTAAATTTAAAATCATATAAAGAAAATTCATATTTATTAATAAGGACAGCATGTTATGGAACTACCAGCGCCAGCTATCCTTGGGGTGTTCCTGATAATTACTTTTAAACTGTGATGATCGATTATAAGAAATATTACTAAGTTTGATACGAAATTTTGCATAAATAATATTTGCTTCAACATTTTATGAGATTTTTAGAAACTAATGAACTGTAACTTATTCAAACCGTTTATGTTCAAAACGTAAATCTTAATCAAAATCAAACATATTGTAGGTAGATACTCCATCCATTGCGAGACTATAACAGTTATTTTATTTTCATCCGGATTTTTAAAGCAATAGTTTTATGAAACTGAAATATACCACTATATAAATAACTACTGTAAGGTACATAATGATTTCGATACAAAAGTTGTTTTTAAAGTTTCGCTTTTTTCAAACAATAGAAAATGTATTTGTATATAATAAATACATTGCTTTCGTAAACCATAGTAATATAACTTTCAAAGCGTTATTAATAAGACAAAACGTAAACAACAAACAAATAATATCAAAATTGGCAATTATTTGCTTAAAATCATTTCAATATCTCAATCATGAAATCAATATATTTTGTTAACATTGAAAGCTTTTACGGCATCCATTAATGTTTTATTGTAATGGTATTTTTATATTTGTATTTATAGGCTGTTTATTGAAAATATTGCGCACTTTTCTGTAAAACACTTCAAGAAGCTTAATTTGTTAATAAAACTTGCCGTTAATCTTTAATAAAGTTATGGTTTGAAATTTCAATTTTTTCCTAAAAAAAGTTATAAAATAATGCTTTCAAACTGTTACCGTCCAAGTATTTTCCAAACTCCTGAAAATTCTTTTCTTTCTAGAATTTCAATTACTCAAATTCTTGTTAAAAGTACAAAGAGAAAGTAACCACAATTTCAATATTTAATATTTTAATGTGTCACAACGAACTTGTCAGTCCCGAACTTTTTTGAATATAAAATAAGCCAATCTCGAGGAAATTATTTTCCTGCAGAACATAAAGGCGTAATTTTGGTTTTGTTTGATTCTCAAGTTGGTTTTCAAATATGTTTAGAAACTATACAACTTCAATCTCTGATTGATCCATAATGCATTTTAAATGTAAATACCACAATCCTCTGCACTACACCGTAATGTAACAACGATAGTACTTGATTGACATTACCATTATGGGTAACTTACAGAACTTATACAGTAATCAGCATAAACTTCGAGCAGCTCCTTCAGTACACATTAAGAAGGTATCACGGTGTAGCAATTTTCCGACATAAAATTCGGTATAAAGCGGTGATACTGAAAACAAGTTTGTGGCTTAATCGGTTGTTTCCAATCATCGGAAAAATAGGCTAGAAATAACGCAACGTGCCATGAAGTGTATCCTATTTGATATCAGCATAACAAATAGAAGATTAACGGAAAAAATACGCAGAAGAAGAGCATTAATGCAATTTTTTCAATCTGGTAGGCGCTCCGATCCCATTATTACGAAAAATTATAAGTTTTTTCCGCCGCAAGGTTTTTCTTTAGCAGCACAAACTTTAATATTTTGCTACAAAAGCTTAATTTTAATTAAAAATAATATTTAAAGTTAAGTATACAAAAAGTGGCTACATCTTTATTTATGGGTAATGTCGGTGGCATTAAATTTGTGAGGGAAATTAAAAAAATTGAATGAAAATGCGGTTCTACTTAATGATCGTTAATGTTTAATTAAAAAGTAATTAAAATAGTAATTATCGTTGATGGGAAGTTAATAAGAATTTTATTTAAGCTTTTCCATTGCTTAATTTACCATATAAATATTTTATAGGTAATTAAATTGATCCCTATTACAAACAAACATTAGAAATTTCGTTTACAAAGAAAATTTTAACAAAAAAAATTATGGTTACGAATAAAAAAATAATTGAAACTCTCAAATTATCCGTAAAATATGGAATATTGCAAGATTTGTAAGGGAAATTCAATTTATATACAATTTTACTGTATTTTTGTTAAAAATTTCAAAGGGCTATTAAAACAATCTGTATCCATAAACTTCAATATTAAAATTTCTTAGTAACTTTCTTGATAATTACAAGTTCAATTTATTGATACTATTAAGAAAACTGAAAATTGAAATAATTGGCCATTAAATTTATAATAAGCTACAATCAAACTCAAAACTAGAGTACACAATGGAGTTATTCTGATAAATTCTTATAGAAGCTCTAACCTCTAAGCGTCTAAGCTAGTATATAACCATGGAGATGACGTCAGTTTTATAGACGTCAAGCAAAGCTATTTTAGAAACTCTCTAGTACTTATAGTGAAGTTTTTGTCGCTATAGTGCTTATAGAACCATATATGTTGTCTGGAAAGTTTGGTTATTGAATTACAATATTATTTGTATCAAATATTGCTATTAAATATTATATTAATAATTATCAAAAATGGATATGTTGGGAAATCTTCATATACCATTGTTTACTCTTGTGTTATAAGTGTAACATGGGTTCCACGTTTGCTGTCTCCTGAACAGAAATAATTTCAAGCCAAAATTTCTTGGAAATTTTTCGAAATCTGCTATTATGAGACATGGATTCATTAATATTATCCCGAATTCAAACAAAAGTCTATGCAGTACATGGAAAAGGGACAACAAACTAAGGACTTCAAAACTCAATCGTCCGCTGGAAAGATTATGGCCAAATTTTTTTGGGATTCTGTTAATTGATTACCTGTGTCGTAAAAAGAATATAACAGGCAGGAATATTACAGAGATTAAAGGAAACTATCAAAGAAAATAGAAAGGGCAAAGTGAAACAAACATTTTTGCTTCTCCATGTCAATGCACCAGCTCACAAGTCGAAAGTTTCACAAGGCGCTATTGAAAAGTGTGGCTTCGAGGAAATAAATCACCCTTCTGATAAGCTGATTTTAAATTCAAAAATTTTTTGTTATAGGATCCCCTAAGAATTCTCCTACAAAGACGTTCAGAGAGAAACTTTCAAGAAATAGATGAAACTTTTTTACATTTACATTAATTTTACATTCTGCAACCCCCCCCCTCCTCCAATCATTAGTCTAAGGTACTATCCTGGAGAATAGAAATAGTCAACCTTCTAAATTAAGGTCCTCATCACAACTGAGCTCAAAGCCGCATAACTCAAAAGTTGAAAAAAATAGAGACCCCTCTCAAAAAACAAGAATCTAAAGATGTTACGAGATTCTCTCTATTAAAAGGGATACAAACCAATTAGCGTGAACTCGACTAAATTCAAAAATTAACTGCTAGGGTTTCCGAATAAAATAATCAAATTACAAGCGAGGTAACATTGCTAACGTTACATAGCGAAAATTTCGGATTCGAATCATAGACCTCAACGGTTCCGGTTCCGGTGATATAAGTCTGACCAATTGCCATAACTGACAAAAAAGAGAAAACAAACTCAAGCAATAAATTTTGTTAATATATAAGAGTTAATATTATTCGGTTAGATCTCTTTGCAAAAACAAAATGCTCTTCGTAGTATTCGCTTCGGTAATACATCTTTTAGATAGACCATTTTTTAATATTGGAAAATGTTCGTCTATATTTGTTAAGTATTGTTAAAAAAATTAACATTTGTTAGATTTCCGTCCTTTGCTACGTAATTAAAAGCAATCTTTGAAGTCTGTTTCCATTAAAATACTAGTAAGTGAATTTAATTCAATACTGTCAACTGATGGGGTGAAATTGATTTTACGGGACGACTTTAATAATAAATCATGACTAATATTTTTAAGTTCAAAGTCAAATATTTCTCTGAAAGTTCACAATCGACATTGTTTTTGAAGAGGGAAGATAATATAAAGTTCAAGTTTCAAATCTTTTATGCATTCGATGATGCAGGGTCGTTCAAAACTTTTTTGACAAATATAAGTACTATAATATGAATTACGCACAAAAATTTTGGTCACTGCTACTACTAACTTAAAATAACAATAAATAACAGAGGCCCAAATTGCTTCTGAATGAACCTGAAGTTCTGAAAATAAAATAATTCATTGTTTTGGACGTACATTTAGAAATTCTACTTTTTTTATATATTCCGTGTAATCTCAACATTTTATACAACTTCATTCAACGCGGTGTAGAAATACATAAATCTGAACAGCTTCAAATTGGATACTAAATTGAAAGGAGCCAATGTAAAGAAATGTCAATTTCAAAGAATACGGTAGCAGAACATCGTCCGACAATTAGTTTAGAAAAACAGTTTTTCTATGCACATCTGTGAAAAATGCAATGTTTCGAAAGGCGCTATTTTAAATAAAGGATAATTTTTATACATTTGTTGATTATTGTTGTTTATTATTGCAAAGGTGTGGTGGTTAAAGATTCCGCAAAATTATCGTTTTCTTTGCTTTACCGCTTTCAACATTATATCCAAATTTAAGCTGTTCCAGTTTTTGTCATTACTATTATACAGGGTGTTGAATGAGTTAGCCGTTCATAGGATATTTACATGTAAAAACTTATTTATGCAAATTCCTGCTTCCCTAATTATTTTAGAAAAAAAATGAAAGACACAAAAATCATGCAGAAAAATAAACTACAAATTATAACATTACATAAACTTTTTTTCGGAAGTTCACCATCTAATTATCCGGTTATTTAAAAAAGTAGGTGTCTCTTGGTATTTGCAAGAACATAATTATGCGGTTTTCAAGAAAAATTTAAATTTCATAGTAGTGGATTTTAGAATAAAATAATTTAAAGGACATAGCAGTCCTTCTGGAATACACCATCGAAATTTAAAAAAGGTTCATTATTTTTTTTAATTAGAAATATATTTAGATTTCTTACGAAGGAATGTTTAAAAATTTATTCAGTTTATACACATCGAAGAACACCTTTATAAATTATTTTCTTGTAAGATGATCAAGATATATGTAATTCCATGTCACTAATGAACTGAAAATACGTCAAAACACTAGCACACTTACAGGTTATCATGAAAGCATAAATCTTTGTGCAAAAATTGTTTGCTATATTATTATTAATTATAATCATTCACATTGTGCTATTTAATACATAAGTATATTGAAATGTAATTTCAACATCAAACAGCATCAATAATAAATTACTTCACTATTTTGTTATTTTACAATGGGCTTCTAGCACTTTATGTTCATATTTTATGAAATCTTGCAACATTTTTGTAGTAATCCATAAATAAATATAATACCTACATTTAAGTATAAAATATGAAAGAAGAAGCGATTAATTTAACAGAATTAATTATCAACGTTCAAAGTATCGGGGTAATTAATAAATTATTATAGGTATACTGGTATGCAATAATTACGTATTGCTACTTCCGTAAATATTCTTTTCAAATTAATTTAGCGATTAAATGCGCGAAGATACCTGATGCATGCAGGCCAATGCTTAAACGTTATTTTTTATCAAAACATTGAAAGAGATTCAAGAAATTTTATTTCAAAGAGAAATAAAATTTTTTAGGTCTCCAAATATCCTAACATTTTATTAAAAAAAAATAAAAACTGAAGAATGTAATAAAAAAAAATGGTACCTATTACATGTTATTTTTAAAGTCATTTTTTATTTTGCATTAAATTCTTCGGATATTAGTTTTTTAAAAGAATTGTCGGATATTTACAGACCTAAAAAATTTATTCCTACTTCTCTATATTATTTTACATTTAACTACCCAAGTTTTGTTCATTCGTGATCTCTTTCGAGGTTTCATCCTAGAGGCACTGGCCAAATGATGATTCAAGTCCGGAAGAAGGAAACACTTTATGCTGGAAGTTTCTCCTGAAAAGGGAATGGTAAACCACTGAGGTAATTCCTTGAAAATCATTCACGTAATTAAGTGTACGTAAAATGGGGCGAAATTGATCACTTTTTTTAAATTTTTTACTCCATTTTCGTTTTGAATGGCAATATAACAGTGTTTTTTCCACAAGTGGGCGTAGTTACAGAATACTTAGTCGTCAGATTTAGTGAAAACAAAAAATAGTTTTTATTTAGGCTCATACAAATAAAATAAGAAGTGATCAATTTTATACTTATAGAGGGGTGTAATTGATCGGATAGATAGTTTCGTATAAAATGAACGTATAAAGTATGCAGATGCGACCAATATGACGATAAATATTTGGGGGCGAAATTGATCATTAATAAACCGTTTAACTTTTATATTTTTTGTCAAATTTTAACCCATTAAGGACCAGTGTCGTCATATGAGTACAGTAAACCCATAAGTTATACATAATCCTGGGACTTAATAGGTTTTAAGTGAAATGAAACTACAAGAACATAGTAAACTGATGATTTTATTTTAAAAAGAATATAAGTACTGCGATGATCCTTTCCTCTCTAATAGACGGGCCACATGCAATTTTACTGATATTTGAATATGAAATTTAATTATTCCCGTGCTAGCTTTGTTTTTCTTTATTTAGCATAAGTGAACTCTTACCTCAGAAATGTATTGTTTGTGCTTATTCTGAAAATGTAATTTTGTGGGAATATTAAATTCTTGAATGATACGTCTTTGTTCAAAATGTCAATTTAATTTTATCAAACATAAATTATTCAAAAAAAACACAAAATCTTAAAACTACAAAAATTAAACAATCAAAAACAAATAAATAAATTTTAACTACAAAATTTAAATAATCAAAAACAAATAAATAAACAATTCTTAAGCTACGCGTTTCCCCAAAAAGTTCATTCGCAACTCAACAGAATCGGCCATTAACCGTGTAAGTGTTATTCGCAACACGCACTCCCGTGTTCATTAATAATTAAAGTTCGCTTACCCAACGTAGGTGTCGTGAATTTTGTATTCTCAACTTCGCTTTGACTTGATCTGATGAACAGCTGCTGTCCAATAATTATCTTCTTTTACATACAATTCTATTTTGTGCATTTATTCTTCAATTATTGTTTTTACAAACTGCTTTTTTCCAATTAGCATCTCTATCCAAATTATCCAAAGTAAGTAATCTTCAGTTACCTTTTAATTAACCTATCTTCTTCATTACAATTTTTACTAGTAATTATTTACTTTTCAGATTCGTACACTTTTTTTTACGTTTGATTTCTAATCAAACAACAAACTTTATTTTGAGCCGATTAATTGACGTCTTTGCCCAACGGCATTCGGTTTTTTTCTAGAGCTTATTTTTTTTCGTTTCCTTGGTTTCGGAACGATCTCCTGTCTTTTCTTTCCCACTTGGATTTCATTTTTAGATAAGTTCATTACAAATTTCTTAAGCTATCCTATTTTAACAATATTAATTAAACTAAAATCTTACAATTAATAAATTTTATGTGTGTATCATTCAGGAATTTTACTCTTTACCTGTATTTTATGATGTGCCGAGTTCATTTAACTTTTTATTGCAATCTGCTAAACCTTCTACTGGGTAGGAGATATCACTCGTGCCGTTAAAGTAAATAACATTGCAGTACCTATTATGTGTAGAAACTATCTTAACAACTATATTTCTTTAATATCGATTACTTGGTCAAAATAGTATGCCTCTTGCTCGCCAAAAGATAAAAAAATAAAAATGTTTTTAGAAAACACCGGCTGGCCACCATATTTTTTAATACGTAGTCCATGAAATCTATTATTTAGGGTGCCATATGGTACTTTATATATTTTAGCAGCCTTTCGCAGACTCCATCTATGGTCTATAACTTTCTCGAGAGCTTTTTGGACATTTTCTGGGTCATAATTTTTATAATTTCTCGCTCCAAGTTTCTTTTTGTAATTTCTTACCCTCTGGAGTGCTCTTAAATAAGTAAAACCAATATAAGCAACATTACTCACATTAAAATAAACGATCAATTTAGCCCCACCACCGTGAACAATTTCGCCCCACTGTGTATATTTCAAATTTGCCGCCTTGCTAATGAAGGGACCTTGAAATTATCTACATCAATTAGGTTATGAAAGACAGATAATTAAAATCATGCTGCAAAATAAGTTCAAAAAGGTTTAATTTTTAACGTACTGCTGTGTTCCAAAATGCTCTATAGAGGCACACAATTAAAAAATGAATAATATATTCAAAAAGAACACAAAATTCTAAGTAAGAATGCACTTAAAAACTTCAGATTACGAGAAACTCAAAACCTTCTCAATTTACAATTTTATGACATTATTTGAATCTCTCGGGATAAGAAAGACATGTGAAAAATTGCTGAAAATAATTAAATTGATGATTGTCACATCAAAATGTAACTAAAAGATTTAATTAGCTAGAAATTAATTAATATTGTATTGTTATCTTGAATATTACAATAACCTAAAAATGTAAAACTTTGATACCAAATTACTTCTAAAATAACATGTTTTGTACAAATCTGTTCATATCAAAAATTATGTAATCTCTTCAACTGTATAACTCAAGTAATTTAGAGACAAAAATCGACAAAGTTGTGAATAAGGGTGAAAATCGCATAAATTTGAAAATAATGAGCTGAGTCAGAAACTTTCCGAATTAAACCATAAAAACAGCATATACCAAAGGAATTGTATGGAAAACATCTTTTTGAAATACAATTTCAATGTGAACCATTAACCTGGAACAGAAATATTATTTTATAAAAATTAAAAATTCAAAATACAACAATTTGACTTACTTTTGAACAACAGGCATACCAATTTATCGATTTTCGATGTATAAATCAGTTGATCCCGAAAGTTGGAACCACGCAGACGTGTTTTTATTGTGTCCAGGATTTAATGCAAATTTTGGAAGGTTAGAAAATCAAGATGGCTAACAACAAGTAGCAAGTCTGCAACATTGCAACTTTTGCAATCAACTCGTAATTCACTGCAATCAAGAGTAATTATCGATTCATTCAACTTACCAGAAGTAACTTTTATGGTACCAACTAAATTCGTAAACAACTTTGATAAACACAAATTTTGGAACAAACTCAACAACAACATGAAGCCAGATTATGTCATCCAGCTCCGACGATCTACAAGTGTATCAACAGTGCGCAAGTGTTTTGGTTATCTAGTGCGAAGTTATTTAAAGGCGACAACACACACATATCCTTTTTATTTTTGAAACAACAACTTTGATGATACTTACGGTACAGTGAATCATTATTATTTTAACATTTATAAACTTTTGCCATCAGCATTTAAAATAAAGGACGTTGGATCAAGACTTTCAAGGAAGTATATTTTTGACCACCCTAATTTTGGAAGGTTTTTTTATTCATAAACAGTATTATTTACTTTTTCAACTTTAAGCTTTAACAAAAGCAAATCTATAATTTTCAAACATTTAACGCGCTATTGGACAGCGAAAGACTTAATTAATGAAAGTTAATTAAGCAAATCTAAGAAGAAAAGAAGAGATCTTTTTGACTTGTGTATTTTTATGAAACTTAAATGTTTTATTTGTGAACTATTATTTGAAAGTAGATCTGTGATCTGCAATTATTTGTATAACCATTTGTTTATATGCGCTTTGCGATTTTTTTTACATGAATATAAATATTTCTTTCAAGCTATTGAAACCTTTTTAATTTCACTTCATAAAAGCAATTTCAACCTATCCAGAGAGAACAAATTAAATCAATTTCAACGATTACCTCTAATTAAAATTACAAGAAACCGACTTCTGAGAGTGTCATTGATTGAGCTAGTAAAAAGGGGCATAAGTGCTAAACATCCCTTAACAACAAATTTATTTGAATAAGTTAAACATAGCATATTTTGTCTAGCCAACATAGGGCTTGAGAAAGATAATGGAGGTCACAGCAGTACCTTCAATAGTTCTCCACTAATCGAAAAATTAGATATTATCCACAGATTTTTAATCGCGGTATTTTATGAAAAAATAACAAAATTTAGCTCCACGGGGTACACACACGCCTTGGGCCTCAATAACACTAAAGGTCTACAGGTTGCGTGCTGTATAAACTACCACGACTAAGGCCCCAAATTGAAAAATATCTGAGTCGGATATAGTTTTTAATTTCGCCCCATTTTACGTACTACTCTTTCCGGGGTTCGGATACCACGTTTAACAGTGATGGTCCTGTGTGTATTTGGAAACATTTGACACACATCACATACATATATGGAAGAGAAGTCACGTCACAATGTGATCGAGGTTAAAACAGTAGATAAATAGCAGCCCATTATGTTGGAAAAATAATCTTACATAATTATAAAAAAACAATAAAGTAGTGAAACTGCATAAATACATAAATATAGGTATAATAAATTTAAAAATCTTACAAGAAAACCATTGAGATGTCTATGTTTCAAGCACCACCATGTTTTGTACCTTTTTGATTATAATATATAAAACTCCCACCTTGTGGGAATTATGGCAACCTACTCAATTCAAAAGATTAGACCTTCTTCTTTAGGTAGAATTACCTCCTGTTACTTTGCCTCTCATTGGAGCTTCGTTGATGAGAATTGCCCAACTCTTAGGCTGTCATCCACTTTTACAAATGTGGGAAAATCGTTCTTCTCCCATTGTTCCACTCTTTTCCTCTGGTCTTGATCGCTTTGATCACATCTTGTATTCTACATTTCCTCTTTATGTCTTCAATGCTTTGGTGGTCCAAAATTACCATTAAACAAAGTTTAATTTGCATATTAAAGTATGTATTGTAGTACTACCTACTGCAGCGCCATTAGTTATAGAAATTTTATGTTCTTCAACTTTAGTTAATGGTAATTTTTCGTAAAAGTAAAAATACGTGAGCTATAGGCGAAACACCGCACTAGGGGGCTAAAATCCTCATTGGAGGGAACGCCGGCTTGGGATTTTTATGAGTCATTTTGGGGGTTTATTAGTACTTCAATATACATCTTTGCCAATTTTCAGCTTGCCCGGACCTTCTGTAAGCTCAAACCAAAATGTCGGCTTCGGTACTTGGAAGATACTATAACTTGGGCAAATTTTGAAAAAATCCATTTTTCTCTTCATTTTCCAACCTTTGCTCAAATTTTAATTAATTTGCTTTAAAATCACTTCCCGTACATGAAAACATTTCTCTCCTTGCAAGGAATTAATATTATGCCATTTTAAGGGTGAGTCGTGTTTTGGGTCAATTATTTCAATATTAGTGAGCTATGGAAAAATTTGAAAAAAATCTATTTTATAAAGAATTTTATGCTCTTCAATTATGGTCTGATAATAATTTTTCATACAAGCGTAAATAAGCGAGATTGCGGGCGACACCGGCGTGGGATTTTATGGGACTTTTAGGAGGTTCATTATAACACTCCAAAATGTACATCTCTACCAAAATTCAGCTTGCCCGGATATTTTGCAAGCTGAAGCCAATTTTTCGGCTTCGTTGCCTGGACTACATGGTGTCGTACCGAAAAATGTTCATAGAGTGGAACATGCGGATATGATGTAGAATTAAATAATTTTTTTTTTTTTATTAACTCCTGTGAATACAAGCAATCTGTACAAGTACAATAAGCTTTTCTTTGAAGATATTAAATAAATAACATGACATGAAGAGTCTTACTTCAATAAGTAACCTCTATAGATAATATAAATATATATACATTTATGTTATTGTGAATCTATGTGATAGATCTTCCGGCGTGAATCTCTTTAGTCTACGCATTTCAATTTCGTTGTTCGCAAATAATGTTGTTGCAAGTGGATTAGGATGGTCGGAGAATCTTTGGCGATATTTCATACTAAATCTCTCGATCTCTTCTTTGATTGTCGGCAGTGGTATGTCATGATGTATGATGCTGTTGGATACAAATCTCGGTGCGTCAACAATCATGCGGAGTACTTTATTTTGAAACCTCTGTAGTATTTCGAGGTTGGAATTTGCTGCTGAGCCCCAGAGTTGTATCCCATAGGTCCAGATGGGTTTCAGGATTGTCTTGTACAGCAGTAACTTACTTTCTATAGAAAGTTTGGATTTTCTACCAATGATCCAGTACATCTGTCTAAGCTTCAGCCCTAATTGCTTCCGCTTGGCAAAAATATGCTTACGCCAGGTGAGTCGTCTATCTAAGTGTATGCCAAGATATTTGGCTTCTTCTGACTGTGGCAGTTGACAATTGTTAAGCTTGACCGGTGGACAGGTATCTCTTTTCAAAGTAAAAGTGACATGCACTGATTTGGTTTCGTTGACCTTAATACGCCACTTTTTCAGCCAGTGTTGAACTTTAGTTAGGCAGATCTGTAGGTTCCTGGATGCAGATGAGGGGTCGATGTGAGAGGCAAGGAATGCTGTATCATCAGCAAAGGTGGCAGTTGTTGTGAGCCTAGTTGTTGGTAGTTCATGCGTGTATATCAGAAACAGGACCGGGCCCAGGACACTTCCTTGAGGGACCCCAGCATTGATGTTATGTAATTCTGTGTATTCATTTTGGTGTTTAACCAGGAAATGTCTATTACTCAGATACGATCGCAGTAGCAAGTAAAAGTGATGAGGAAGATTCTTCTTTAACTTGTAAAACAGGCCGTCGTGCCAAACCCTGTCGAACGCCTGGCTCACATCAAGAAAAGCCGCCGAGCATACACGTTTGTTTTCGAGAACTCTGTTGATTTCTTTAACGATTCTATGCACCTGCTCTATTGTTCCATGCATATTTCGAAATCCAAATTGATGGTTCGGTATTAGTCCTCGGTGTTCTATTATCGGTTTAAATCGTACAAGGAGTAGTTTCTCAAAAACCTTCGACATTATAGGAAGCAGACTGATTGGTCTATATGATTTAACGTCGTCTGATTTTTTACCCGGTTTCAAAATCATCACAATTTGGGCCACCTTCCATTGGTTAGGAAAGTGATTAAGTCTGATTATAGCGTTGAAGATTTGTGTGATTGCTTTGTAGCATTTTTTTGTTGCCCCTTGTAGCACCCTGCCCGTAATCAAATCGAATCCTGGAGCTTTCCTTGGGTTGATTTCCTTGGTTATGACTCTCTCAATTTCCTTTCTTTTGAAGTTCTTAATGGGAAGGTCCATTTGAAATGGGGCTTCTAGATACTCCTTTATTTCGTCTTCTTCGTCGATTGTTATTTCAGATGGATGAGGTTGGAAAATGCTAGATAGATGCTTTGCAAATAGATACGCCTTTTCCCTATCACTTCTAGCCCATTTATTGTTGTTATCTTTGATGGGTGGTATTGTCATTTGCGGCCGCTTCATGTTTCTTGTGGCCTTCCATAGAGAATAATCGGTGGTCTGTGTTGCTGTTAAATTTTCCAGGTAGTTTTGAAATTTTTGGTTTTCCATTTCGGCCATCGCTTCTTTTAGCTCCCTGGTAGCTCTGTTAAGGTTGGATTTATCGTTAGGATGCCTTGTTACTTGCCAGCGTTTTCTAAGTTTTCGCTTTTCTGAGACTTTTTGCTTTATTATTATTGGCACTGATTCTTTAATTTCAGTTGTGTAAGCATCGGGTGTGGCTCGCCAGGCAGCGTGTTGAATACTTACAATAAGGACATTAGCGGCATATTCCAGTTCATGCTCTGATTTTAGAGATATATTTAGTTCTATCATCTTGTCAAGCTCCTCTCTGAATGTATTCCAATCAGTTTTTTTGCTAAATAATGATGGTCGTTTTTCTTTATTTTTAACTTGAACTAGTATATCAACAATTATCGGAGTGTGGTCTGAAGAGAGGTCTAGGCAGGATTCCGTTTTGATTTTTTTTGTATCAATACCTTTTGTGATACAAAAGTCAATAACGTCTGGAGTCTTGTCTGTATCGGTGGGCCAATATGTTGGTTCGCAAGTAGATATAATTTCGAGGTTATTAGTTTGTATGGCTTTCAGTAATTCTCTTCCCTTCGTTGTGATCAATCTTGAGCCCCACATGTGGTGTTTCGCATTATAGTCTCCACCTGCTATAAATCTTTTACCAAGCGTGTTGAAAAAGTCGACATAATCTTCTTTTTTGCTGTTGTGCTTCGGTGGGCAGTATATAGCCTAGACTGTCAAGTCTCCTGAGTTGTCTTCTAATACAATACTGGTAGCTTGGATGTTTTCTTTTTCATACTTTTCTGCTTCGTGGTGCTTTATGTTGTCGCGAATGATGAGGGCTGTGCCTCCATGGGCTTTTCCTTCTTTGGGATGTTTGGTGTAGTATGTTTTATATTTATTTATTTTTATGTGATGTTTATCAGTTAGATGTGATTCCGATACTAGCATGATGTCGATATTTTGATGTATCAAGAAAACTTTTAATTCCTGTAGGTGTTGGTTTAGCCCATTGGCGTTCCATATGCCTATTCTATATTTACTTTGTGCTGATATTATTGGGTTTGTTGACGAGTGCAGTTAGTAAATTTAGCATTGTACTCATGTTTCTGGCATTTTCCTTATTTTGTTCGATAAGTTCTCTTATCAAGTTTTTTAATTCATGAATATCGTTTGTTGACCGTTCATTGGTATTGTTGAAAGATTGGTTTGTTTGCTGGTTTACAGGCCACAATGGTGTTGCATTATTTGAGCCTTGAGCGTATGTTAAACCGGCTTGAGAAGGGAGTGTTGGGAAAGCTTGATTGTAATTGATTGGCCATTGGTAAGGTGTCATGTTTGGACTTGGTTGTTGGTTTGTCATCGTATTTTGTTGCGGGGTTGGTTGTTTTCTTCTAAGCGATGGATACAATTTTTGTTGAAGTTGTTTATGGATGTCGCACCCTCGATAATTTGCCGGGTGGTTACCCCCGCAGTTAACACATTTGACCATTTTGTCACGTACTCTGCGTTCACAATCTTTAGTGTGATGGCTTCCCGCACATTTTACGCATTTTTCTCGTCTTCTGCAGAAGTTCTTGGTATGTCCAAAACTTTGGCATCTTGTGCATTGGGGTATAACTCTCTTAGCGCGTGGTGGTTCAAATGAGACCGTATTTTGCTTTATCAGTTTTATTTCATAGATATTTTTGTTGTTTTCCTTAGTTACAAGATCCACACATAATGCATTGGTAGTGGTATCTTAGTTGTTCGGTGGCGGATGTTCCAAACATTGGTGGCTTCATGGCCAAGTTTATTTAGTTCTGCTATTATATCTTCAGATTTTACGGAATGGTGCATTCCTTTCAATATCACTCGGAATGTTTTATCTTCTTTTGGCTTATATGTATGGTACTGTGTTTTGTTTTCATCCAACATCTCGATTACTGGCTTAAATTTTGTTACATCATTCAACTGGATCTTAACTTGCTCGTTTCCGACTACTTTCAACGTGTAGTTCTCTGCTGCTATATTTCTAATTTTTTCATGCAATTGTGCGATATACTCTGCACCATAGATTGTTATTGGTGGCGGTTTTGGTGCCCGTTCTTCCACCTTCTCAGTATTCCCCTGCTCACCATTTTGTTCAGATTCATTTTGTAATTTTTCAAATCTATTTTGTGTTTCCACTGGATTTGATAGCCAGTAGTTGGTTAGTTTTGATTGCTTGCGCGTTTTCTGTATCTCGGGGCTTCTAATCCTTTTTTGTATTATTCTGTACCGTTTGCCATTCTGTTAGGGGCGCATATTGTTGATATGGAACAAATGATAGGTTTGTAGCCTGATATTGAGGATTATTCCCGGTTTGACAGTATATCGACGGTTGCACCGGGGCGGTTGCTTGTAATTGTAAAAGTTGTTGATTTTGGTATTGTGGTAGTTGATAAAGGTTATCAGTTGGCTGGTAATAAGTGGTTGTTGGCATGGAATTTCCTGGCGGGTTCAACAGCGATCCATCACGATATGGTTCAGCCACTTCGGGTTGATTAAAAATCCCTCTGTTAGGGGGTGGCGTACGATATACCATTTCGCATCATAACCTCACTTATAGTTGTAACAAAATTAATGTGTGAACTTAAAGTTTTCCACTTACTTGGGGATTCTTCCTGTCTCCTTTTGGCAATAGATTTATCATTCACAGAAACAATTCACTAATCAGTTCAATATTTCAACGAAATAAACACAGAAATTTACAGTATGTAAGGCAGTGTCAATTAAATAATGATGTTACAAAAGATAACCCTATGGAAGCTGTTAAAAATTAGATGTTGAAACAACTAAAAAATACAAATAATTATATACATGTGATTAAATAAATAGTTTACAGCACAAAATTTTGAAAGTTTGAAAAATAAAACGAATGCAACTGCACCACCAGAACACTGACGCGCGCCTATTCAGACGGCTTCAAACATAAGTACAGGATACGTCGTAATTAAATAATTATACTACTTTATAGGTTGAATTATAAAATTTTCAAAAAAGCAACGTAAATAATGACAAAACTGAATAATAACCGTTATATTGCGTTGTTATTGTAAATTTTTCTTTTTATTGGTAGGTACTAAAGCAATTTAGTAACTTTATTTAAATTATTTAGAAAATCTTTTGAATTAAATCAGGCGTTTCCAAAACTCTAATAAAGTTCGAGTGTCTGATACTAATATAATTTATAATACAATCAAAAGTTACGTTAACATTTTATGGTGAGGAATTAATGACAAAGAATGGCTGAAATGTAGTTTTACGTAATATTATAAATTAGAACAACTTTTAATTATTGTGAAGCAAGAAACTTGTAAGACAATAATTAATACGAAACTCTAAAAACCTAATTGTAGCTAAAGTTATTCCTATTAGTAATTAGATTCTCAAAAGAAGAATTTCAATAATGTGCATGGAAAGGTATAATGGATAACCTACTTAAAAAGCAATTTTTAAGTAATTAGGTGGTAAAACCAGAAATATTTCATTCAAAAGGGCTACAAGTGCATAAGAGGGGTCCATGAGTAAAAAGTTACATTTAGTTAGTATGTTATTTCCAACTAAAAAGGTATAAATCAAGCCACTCTCTGGAGACCTTAATCAGAGATGCAAAATTATTTAGTGAAATGTTTAACTAAGTATTATAATTATCTGAATATTTACACATCCACATGTATACGAAATTATAAATAATAAAACTGTTTAAATTGAAATTGATTGATTGCCGCTGCAAATAAGTAGTAGTGGAATTAAATGAGATTAATTAATTAAATACTTCGAACGAATTAAAAAATTACTCGTAAAGTGGAAAACACTTTCTGCAAAATGGAATAATAAATTATTCTGCACAACTATAGGCATGATTAATTATTATTACAAAATGGTTTGATTTAAATTCATTACATTTTAGTTACTGCATAGCTAAATAAAAAATTTAATTATTTTAAACTGTCTGGTTGAGCTATTATATAATTACTTTTAAATGTTTACCAGTTGTTTAAACTTATCAAGGGTACATTTTTCATAAATTTATAAGTCTATGAAGACGCTACCTCATTGAGAACTTCTATATAAGCTACAGTTCAGTTTTAAATTCGTGGTTAGTCAAATACTTTTATTTACGTAATGTTTATTCAACAATCTCCCAACGACATTTTAGTTTCAATTCACGGAAGGATACTATCGTACTCCTGAAACCCATCTATAATAAATTAGTATTCCTGTAAAATTTCCTACTGGATAAAACCTCCCGAGAGTAAATCTGTTTCATGCCAAATTTGGTCCCAAATACTTTGCGGTTCAAAATAGCTAACTTTACGATTTATTCTCAAAGCAAATATAAACGCTCATTTAACTAACTAATCGTGCAGAATACGCACTTTTAGGCCATAAAAATTAATTGACGTTCTTTAGAAACAGACCACACAACTTGGGTAATCTGATAGATTAACTACTACTTGTTCTTCTAGTACGCATTGATTTTCAATCAACGCAATGCACAGGATTGCTTTAGCTTACTAAATCGAGATTAATTTTAAAGAAAATCTATTGAATTATAATTTTCCAAAAAAAAATACTTTGAAAATATTTATTCAGTATTTTCCCAAGGTAAAATTGGAAAATCAGTTAGCATGAAATTTTACACCCCAAGTACTGAAGTAAACTTTATTTAAAAAATGTATTGTTTCTAGGTATGCAGGTCCATTGGCAACAATATGCTATTTACATGTAAAAATCTCGAGAGAGCTTCAAACACAGGAAAGTTCTTTAGCGGTAGTTATGTTCGAAGCACGTAGCCGAGAAAGCCGATCAAGAACAGATTCTCATTCAACCACCACTGAACTAAGGTATTTTGGTACATTTTATATTTTGTAAGTAATAAATTTTTGGTTTAAATTACCAGCTACTGCGGCAATGCGAGAAAGTTATTTTGTGTAAAAGATTCTGAATAATTCATGTATTGCTTTTAACCCAATTCTATCAAGTGGATTTCAGTCTTGTCCACAAAAAGATTTTATTTGGTGTAAAACATTTAACTTGATAGAAAATCATTTTACGTATATTATTTAATAGGTCGAAATAAATGTTTTCTATAGAAATGCGAACCGCAATGTGAAAAACTGGATGAAAAATTTTAGATTAGTACATCGAAAATTTTTATAAACTTAATTGCAATTCAAGAAATGAAATCTAAAAACTAATTTTAAATTACTTCACATTGCATTGTAAAAATAAATAAAAAGGATTATGAGAAAAACCAGCCGGTTTTATTAAATTTTTTTATTAAAGAAAATTGCTTAGCTAGTATATGAGGTACTTACTATAAGGACTATAGGGTTCTAGTTAAAAAATATTTTAGTAGAATATGTCAAATGACATTGAAAGAGTAGTAAATAAAATTAACTTATTATTTTTATTCACCTCGAAAAAGTTTTTATATTATATTATTATCTATCTGTATCATAAATTTCAAAATTTTTTGATAGGTTGTACTTTTATGAGTATTAAATAATTTTTGTAGGAAAATAGCAGTCATAAAACAAAAGCACAAGATTGTATATTATTTTTAAATGGACTTTTTATCTGGAGATACTTAGAGGATAATGCTAAAAAGCTCTTAATATTATGACATCGAAATAAATGCGTTTGAAATATTTATGTTTCTTTTATTACATTTAATTATATCGCATAGACTACTATAATATAATGCTAAATTTGTATTATTTAATATACGCACAGGACCCTTTAAAACCAACATGCACAGGTACAAGAACCCCTAGGTCAGAAACAATTTTCTCCTATAACGCAATCAGTTTCTCCTTCCACTTACCTAATTAAATATATGAAGTTATAAGAAGCAACATAATTTGAGTTTCCATCAAAATAGTACCAACTTAATTCCAATATATTTGTGAAAATTTGTTTAAATACGTAAATTTCTGTAAACGTTCTTCAAAACTCAAACAAACAAACTAAAATACGAAGTAAAAAATCCGACAGACATCTAATCCATGGCAAATCAGTTTACAAAATTATGATTCCTCTTTGAATAATTTAAACGATATTAAAAGAGAGATTTTCATATTATTTGCCTAGCAAAGAATGAAAATACAGATTTTAATAAAATTATATTTGTGAGTTCATCCACAGATCAAAAACCTTTGAAATGTTTTGTTGACACGTTTCAACCACGAACGTCAGATGAGGTCAGGAACTATACCTCAAGAAAGCGATGTAATCAACTGTATTATTAACAGAAACGATCGTGATTACCTTACGGATATTGATATTCCATTTATATTAAATGGCTTTGAGATTTGTGGTGTCGCAATAGAGCTACTCGTATGTTTAGAATGATGTGGTTTTATCAAACATCGTCAGTAAATAAATACATAAGCCAAGAACTAAGATATTTAACAATATTAACAAGACCTTTTAGTTGAAATTATATCCTTAATCTCTTAAGTAATTTCAAAATACCTAATATACATGACATTCAATAATTTTGTCACGCTCTGTCAATATTTAGTACAAGTTATTAGAAATTACAAAATTTCAAGCATTTCCTACCTATAAATTATAAAGATTTGAAAATACTAATTACTTTAGTTGAGGTGTTAAAATACAGTAACGAAATTGAAATATTAATCAAAAGACGCTTTAACAACTTTAAACTTTTGAAAAATGAGGGTATATTGAAATAAAATTGTGAAATGAAAACTTAATAAATTCTTTCAAACTCTTTTCATCGCATCAGTTAGATAAAATATAGAGTTTAAAGTTACAAATTGAACACTAATTGTATTCAAATACTAATAGTGTACCTAAATAATATTTTGTAACAAAATAAGAGAGTTTATTTTCAACAATATATTTTATAAATTTGTGTATTAAATATTTTAAAAGTTTAAGAATAATTTTTTAACAAGAAATTTCAATTATTAATCGTAGAACTATCCACTTCTGTTTTGATTTTTGAATCTGGGTTAAAAGTTACAAATTGGTTATACGATAAATAAAAGTCCTGAAAGGACTTACAGTTTAAACTTTCGGCATTATAAAAAATTTCGCTTTATTGTATTAAAATTGTTTACGGCTGATCAAATATTGGATGTTCAGATATCGGCTCTATATTTTTCAAACAGATTTAGTTAAAATATACAATAGATTCATTTTAGGTCGACTAAGCAGTCATTTACTCTTAATTTTCTGCCGATAATGTATAATCCATATAGGCTTTTTAGGCGAAATTTATAATTTCAGAAATATTAATTTATATGTGGATTTATTAAATTTACTCAAAATTAAATTTTAAATGTTTGTCTATTTTTTAAAAATCATGCAGTTGGGAATAAATCAAATTTATAAATTTTAACTAATATAGGTATAGTTTGTTTCGTAATTCAGAATAACACTAATCTTCATTGTAATTGATCATTCATAATCTTCTGTTTAATATGTATTATCAATTTGTGCTATGCAATACATTCAGATCGATTACAAAGGTAATCGCACATAAAGCCCATTGTAATTTTACTTGTAAATTCGTAATATTCAAATTATTTTGTTTAACACGGGATATTTGGTTTCAAATTTTGAAACACATGCAGGAATTACACGAATCATCTTTTGGTTTTATTATTATTTATATACACCTACATATTATTATGTTACGTAAATAGTATTCAAAGTAGATATCCTTTATAAGCTTACATAACTCATTTTAATGGGCTGCACATTTTATAATAATTTATTTCAGTTTTAAAGAACTTTGCTGCCATGTATACTAACTCATTTTCATACATTTTTATTTCAGGGTAGCATAATACAGTAAAGCAATTTTACCTTAGGTCATAGTTATTTAATTTGATTTGAAATTCTGCATTTGCGGGTACATCTCGGGTGCAGAAGAACTGCTGCTGTGGAAGGGGTAAATTAATCTAAACTTGATGAGGCGATAATTTGATTCGACCATGACGCGCGTCAATGGATTAATAATAAAGTTTGATTAAATGCATATGAATGGGTTTACAAGCAAAACTAGTAGATCAAAATTGCTGCACGTATATCTTATAGACAAGTGCTTTATTGCCCACATAGCGTTATATCCCCTCTTACAGATATTGAAAATAATTACATGTAGGCGTTATTATTTTGAAGAATTCACGAACTGAATCATTTAAAACATATTGTAAATATGAATTTATTATAGGTATTCGCAATTTGATTTTAAATGGGATATCCGTGAATAAATCTTTTAATTTTGCTTTCAAATATCTTGTTCGCAGCTTGAACAGGTCCTTTACAGTAAACAAAATTTAATTATTTTTCTAAATGGATTAGATCTGAATTAAATAAAAAATTTTATTTTTTATTTTTTTATTTTTAGTTTAGACACCCTCCTAACAGTATAAACTAATTATAAGGGGAGTGTTTCTCTTGTTACAAGAGGAGAGGCACAGGAAAACCCTGGCGAAAGAAATTCCCAGTAAATTATTACTGCGACTGGAGTCGAACCAAGTGCTGTCAGCATTAGCAGTCAGCACCCTTAACCGCTTAAGCAATGCCCTATATATTAAAAATATATAACAATTTTTAAAATAAAAAGGTTTGTGTTACTAATGTCATTGCAACCTAATACTTTCGATTCGCGTGTTAAGGATAACTAATTTAATGGAATTTTCCAGATTTAGTTTTCACTAACTACCAAAGAAAACAATCCTACCAAATTACCACTTTCTACTTATTACTTAAATTTCCTAGAATCAGTCTGAGAGACGAACAATTTTGCGGTCTGCACAGTGCGATGCTTTTTGTATACATTCGTAAAAAAATGTTATGTTAAAGAACGGTGGAATTAGAAGTAAAAATAGGTGATCTTTGATAAATTTAGAAGCAGCACAAAAAAATAATTGAATTGAATTCGAAGAAATTAAAAGAAAATTATTTTCAATTATAATAAGTGATTATTAAAAGAAAATAAAATTAATTAAGAAATTTGAAAAGGTTAAAGTATGATAATATTTTCTCATACCCTGGTTTGTAGATTTATTTTCAAAATATAGCAAAATTGCCAACCCAAGAACGTGTGGAAAAAGAGGGTTGAAAGGGGTGAAAATAGGTAGATTAATAGTTTTTCGATCCTTTTCTGAAATTAACAACCCTACAATTTGAAAAATAGCTAGCCGAGTCAAGTGGAAGAGAATTGTAGAATAAATATTTTTAACAAATAAAGTAGCTGATACCCTACAAAAAAATTAAAGAATGATTGATATCAGCGGACATGGAGGAGAACAAAATTTATGAAAAGCAAGAAAGAAATTTTGCAAAGTACGATACAAAGAGAAGGTTTAAAAGATGCTGAAATGATATCAGAAAGGTACAAGAGACTTTAAAAAATCTAGAAGAGATCCTGATATTACAAGACTTTGAATTCGATGACATAGAAGATATTTATGGAGAAAAGAAAATTTCAGCAAAATTATTACAAACAAATAAAAAATTGAGAAAGTATGAACATTTGAAAAGCTTAAGTTTTCAAATACGTTTGGAAAATTATAAATGGAATGTGTAAAAATTAAAAGAAATTAGAGAAACATAATATGAGAGGAAGACTTTAATATTTGGAGGAAGAAAAATAAAATGATCCAACAGGAAGATAAAGACACTGACGAGCAATTAAAATGCTAAATGATTTTAATTTGATTTCACAATTAATTTGGCAGAAAACAATGGAAATATATTTGGTAATTCATGGTAGAAAAGAAAATAAAACAAGAACAAAATTTGGAAGTCAATAGAAATGAAGAAGAACTTGTACAATTAAAGTTGTCTAAATAGGAAAATTTGGGAAGTAAAATTGTAGCTGAATATAATATTGAAAAATTTCAATATTGCCATTGGGCGAAGTAAAAAAAGTGTTGAGGAAAATTTAATAACTCAAGTAAACTTTGAAAAAAAAATTGGAGAGGAAATCGTGCAATAATAAATTAATAATTGTTAAACATGAAAATTTGCACAATAAAATTCAAGATATAAATTGGAAATGGAATCAATAGCAAATTGAGTTGATAGAAAAAGAAAGTTTAAAGAAGACACAACAAAAAAGGAAACAAAAGATAATAAGAAGATTGAAATAATAATCTTCTTCTTCACGTGCCTTCTCCTAACGGAAGTTGGCGATTAACATAGCCATATTAATATTTATGACACGGCAGTGTGAAATAACGAACTTGTACTTCTTCATACCACTGTCTAAAGGTTTTAAGCCATGATGTTCTGCGACAAGCAGGTCATATTCTTCAGTTAATCTTGCATTGAATTATAAAATGAAGCAGCTCGTGTTTTTCACCTCTGATAACGTGCGCAAGATATTCCAATTTAAACCTTTTCATGGAATGCAGTATTTCCATCGACACCCCCACTCTTTGTAGCACATCAATATTAATAACACGATGCTCTCACGAGGATCTTCGAAAAAGTAAACAGAATTATGGAAGAAAGGTGAACCATGTTTGAAAAAGATATAAAAGAAACAAAAGAAGAAATAAGAGATGCAAGACTAAGATTGGAAAACATCAAAAGAAACGAAGAAAACAGTGATGAAATTATAACACAATTAAATAAATAAGCATTCAATTGTACAAAAGCAATTGAGAAAATCGAAAACAATAATCTTAAGCGCCATGTACGAAAAAGATTAATTTTCAAAAATTGGAGAGATGAACGCTTTAGAAATGGAAGGAAATTTATAATTGCAGGAGTCCGATGTGACATGAAAAGACGATCCTCAAATAAAATAAAATTAAGGAGTAGTTTCAAATAAAAGAACAAAAAAAAACATCGAAACTTAAACTAAAAGATAATCAGAAAATGGCACAATAAGTTAAAGTTTATCGCAAGAAATTTCAATTAAGGTATAGAAAAGTACAGAATACAGCAAAAATTATAAACATAATCAAAATTTAAAATAGCGAAACTAAAATGGGAAAAGAAGCAAATATATTGTTGTGTCCACCGTGTTACCCCTATTATGGGAGAACAGGGCAAGGGAAAACAATCGGAGAGTTTTTTAAATGCACTAGTTAAGTTTTTGTTAGAGTAAGTTTTGTCAAATAAAGTTTTTGTGATAAATTTTAAACGCCTGATGAGAACGGTGATAGGCAACCCAAAAGACGGAATAAAATGTGTGATAAAATCAAACATGATAAAAAAAAAGGAGAGTAGTAGTCAAGGTGATAAAAAGAGGAGTTTGGATAAAAAGAAGCGACAGGTGAGTCGCAAATTAGAGTTCGATAAAATTATGGAATCAATATAGTCGCAAATCGCGAGTACAAATTAAAAAAAGGACTCAATAGAGTATAAATTCGTGAGTACGAATATATAAGGCGACAAAGAAAAGTCGCAAATCGAGTCCCTTTTAAATAAGCGACTAATATAGTAGAAAATCGTAAGTACGAAGTAATAAGACGAGCAAGAAAGTCGCAGATCGAGAGAAAATTTAATAAGGTGACCAAAATTGGAAGAACGAGTTTCTCCCACGGAGAAAATTGCGGTGAGCACGACAAGTGCATTGGAATTGTTGCAAGATAGAAATTCCAAAGCGAAGGCAGGAGAATTTGAACCATTTGGGCAATTTGAAACGCCAGGGTCGAGAAAGTGTATGTGCGATATATTATCCGTTGAGCCGAGTTATAATCAACAACACATTAAGGTTAGCGTCGTTAATTGTTATAAATTTTAAGTAGTTGTATTTTGTGTTTATTTATATTTTGATATTGTTGTTTTCACGTTATATTCATGTTATTAAATGTGTTTTTGGCTATCCGATTGTTTTTCTTTTGACTGTTGGCCTGTAAGACGTTTTTAAAGTGAGTTTTAACCCTGAGATAGAGAGAAGTGTTCGAAGTGAATTCTTCCTTGGTTATTCCTCAAATAGCCAAGTGGAAGAGGACGCAACAAATTGGCGCATCAACGGTCGGGCTCGAACACGTCGCTACAAACGCTAGCACAGTCAAAAGAAAAGGGGCACAACAAAAAGACCAAAGTTTAAACGTCAGATTAATAATTTTGATAACAAAAAAACAAAACGTCAAATAAATAATTTTTGGGAACGTCAGAAAAATGCAAACAAGAAGTAAACCTAAAAATATAGAGAAAATTGGTGACGGTGACATATCACACCAAGGGGAAGTAGAGGTAGACGTACACACAGAATCCACAATAGGTGAGATGGAAGAGATTAGTGTAGTGCCTGAAGTCGTCCCTGAAAAGGTAGACCAACACAATGAAATGATGAAAATGTTAATGGCCATGAATAAAAGCATGAATGAAAGGTTTGACGAACAGAATAAGGGTAATAAAATATTGAATGTCAAAATTGACCGCATGAATGAAAGATTTGATAAAAAATGTGACGGGATTAAAACGGCGTTGAATGATAGAATAGACCAACAAAATGTCAAAATTGACCAGCTGAGTGAAAGATTTGATCAGCAGAACGTATTAATGAATGACAGCGAAAGGTTAAACAATTTAGGTAGGTCTTCGGAAAAAGTGACACAAGAAGAAATTAAAAAACCACAAAGTGTTGAAAAGATGGAAGATAAATTGGTAGAAGAAGAAGTAAACTTAGTGAACGGAGTGGAAACCATTCAAATGGAAATCACAAAAGAAATCATTTTTAGGCCAAACTTAGAAAAAACCAAAGAACTCACTTTTAGGCCAAACTTAGAAAAAACCAAAGAGTTAAAATTTAGTAAAAAGTTTGAAAATGAAGGCAGATCCTACAAAACAAGAAGTAGGAAAAATAACAGAAGGAGGTATGTGAAATTTCGACGACTACGAGCCAACGCTAAACAAAATTTGCTACAACAGAAAATTTCGAAATCAAAAAGCCGGTTAGAAAATAAAAATGCAACACTTCAAAATATAAAATTTAATCATTTAAAGGATAAACGGGTTACAAAAGTTAATCAATTAACAGTTATTACACAAGCACAAATGGAAAATATTCGGGATGAGTTTACAAGGAAAAATTTACAAAACGATGACAGCAAAAATAATTATGACAGTTCGCGACAGTCAATTGACATTGACCGTTTAAATAAATTAAATTATCGGAATGACAGTAAAATTTATAAAGTACAACAGATTAATGGAAATAACGCAAACAATTACATAAGACGCATTGAAGAGTTCAAACGGGTAAGATTCAAAATCACTCGGGGAAAATTTAAGGTCAAACGAATACGTTTGAAGAATTAAATGAAATCGGTATAATTGGACTGAAAATTTTGATGACGACGACAATGTAAAGTTGATTGAAAAGGCTATTGGACCAGAAAAAATGAAAGAGTTTAATGAAGACGAAGAAGAAAATTAAGCAAACGAACGACTCTGCGTTAACAAAAATTTAACAATTGGAAAGGAAGTTATTGAAAGCAAGTAACTTAATTAATTTAAAAATGCACTGATTAAATGATGTATTTAAGTGAAGATGGGAAGTTGAATTTAGAAATTTGGGTGAGAACGATGAACAGTTAATGAGTTAATTTAAAAGACAAGGGGTTACTGAAAAATGAGGTATTCAAAAGTATTAAGAGTTATGAGATGAAGTATGATTATTAGATGAATTTATATGATGATTATTAGATGAATTGATATGAGGAATTAGTAGGAAGTTGATAGATACCCGTTAAGGAGGTATACTTCGGGTGTAAGGATACAATGGTGAATTATTATGACCAAAATGAGGTCCAATTTGAGAGATTAATTAGGGGAAGTTTAGATGATGGAGTAATTTATGGAGTAAATAAGAAAATATGAGAATACCAAACAGAAAAGTACAATTAAACCAATTGTTAAAGATTAACTGAATTAAAATGAATTGAATTAAATAAATAAGTTGAGGCCACCCAAGGAAAATAAAGTTGAAGTAAAGAGGTTACTTAAAGGGAACAGATATAAAGATAAATTTAAAAAGGGGAAAAGAGATGGTAATTTTAAAACGGAGAGTCAGTTTGAGGGGAATTCCAAAAGGAAAGTTTGCAATGGGTGTTAAAATTGGAAATGTTTTGTCACCAATGGATTTAAATAATTTAAAATTTTTAATAAAAAAGGACTTGTTTACATTTACGTTGACGCTTCGATTGAGAGCGTTTTGTTGAGGAAAAGTCCACGTGGACGTTATACGTCAATTCAACATGACTTTGCTTCAACAAAACGAGGGGAAAATGTTGTGTCCACCGTGTTACCCCTATTATGGGAGAACAGGGCAAGGGAAAACAATCGGAGAGTTTTTTAAATGCACTAGTTAAGTTTTTGTTAGAGTAAGTTTTGTCAAATAAAGTTTTTGTGATAAATTTTAAACGCCTGATGAGAACGGTGATAGGCAACCCAAAAGACGGAATAAAATGTGTGATAAAATCAAACATGATAAAAAAAAGGAGAGTAGTAGTCAAGGTGATAAAAAGAGGAGTTTGGATAAAAAGAAGCGACAGGTGAGTCGCAAATTAGAGTTCGATAAAATTATGGAATCAATATAGTCGCAAATCGCGAGTACAAATTAAAAAAAGGACTCAATAGAGTATAAATTCGTGAGTACGAATATATAAGGCGACAAAGAAAAGTCGCAAATCGAGTCCCTTTTAAATAAGCGACTAATATAGTAGAAAATCGTAAGTACGAAGTAATAAGACGAGCAAGAAAGTCGCAGATCGAGAGAAAATTTAATAAGGTGACCAAAATTGGAAGAACGAGTTTCTCCCACGGAGAAAATTGCGGTGAGCACGACAAGTGCATTGGAATTGTTGCAAGATAGAAATTCCAAAGCGAAGGCAGGAGAATTTGAACCATTTGGGCAATTTGAAACGCCAGGGTCGAGAAAGTGTATGTGCGATATATTATCCGTTGAGCCGAGTTATAATCAACAACACATTAAGGTTAGCGTCGTTAATTGTTATAAATTTTAAGTAGTTGTATTTTGTGTTTATTTATATTTTGATATTGTTGTTTTCACGTTATATTCATGTTATTAAATGTGTTTTGGCTATCCGATTGTTTTCTTTTGACTGTTGGCCTGTAAGACGTTTTTAAAGTGAGTTTTAACCCTGAGATAGAGAGAAGTGTTCGAAGTGAATTCTTCCTTGGTTATTCCTCAAATAGCCAAGTGGAAGAGGACGCAACAATATGTACATCCGAAGGTTTAACTAAAAAAATGGAAAAAAATGAAAGTATGGATATCTGTAATGAGCTTGATGTCATGGAAAAGTATCAGGTGGAAATATTTTTTGGTTTGGATTCATCGGATCACGAAGATTGAATTTGAAATTTGATAGGAAATTTGATTAGTTTTTTTTTAGTGAATTGGATATAATTTTGTACAAATGATGACGATGTTATTATGTAATTAATTATTAATTTTTTTAGAGAAAACACGTAATCGTGTGATAATCTTAAATTTATGTGAGATTTCACGATGCTTGAACGCCAAAACCAAGATTATCGGAGGAGGATGCGGTGTTTTTTTTTTATAATTTATAAAAAAATTTTTTGTTTTTGGGGAACTTTTGATTTTTATGTTAAAAGTCTCAATCCCTTCAGTGCGGGCTTCAGGCTAAGCTAACTACGTTTTAGATGACTAAAAGCGATTAAAGCCCTTTGTAACGGATTGCTTAACAAACTGTTCTAGATTTTGCTTCTTCTTTTAGTGGACTGTAATTATTGATGTGGTTCCCTTCGAATTATCATTTAAACACTTGATATTGTTGAAGTAAATTTATTGGTTTGTACGAATTGAAAAATAACTTGTTACATGGACACAACGGTGTCGAAGAATAATTGATAAATTATTGTATCAAACATAAAAACATGGATACTGAACGTATCGAAGAATTGAGCACATGTCTTGAACGAATCTACATAAGTACTATCGTTACGCGGGCTAATTTATCACATGATGCAATTAGCGGCGCATGGCAAATAAATGGCGGCAATATAAAATATTTGAATAGAAGCATAGGCGGCGACATGCCCCCGGCCTTGAAACGGCGCAGCTATTTCAAATAAATAGGAACAAATACAAAACAAAAAAGGAATACAAGCCTAAATTAAATTTACAATTAAAAAAGGTAAAACTTAAATCTAGGAATGAACATTTTAAAGTACATAAGAACAAGAGGTTAACAAACACTGATTGTTTTCACTCACGCACTGGTAGAGGGCACAATTTTTTATATGCACGACGCACTAAACCATGAGAGGTTTTCACGGTGGCAACTCGACTGATGCCATCGGAACCAGGGTGAACTTCGATGACTCTTCCCATTTTTCATTTGAAAGGTGGCAAGTTGTCATCCTTTATGAGCACGAGCGTTTCCAATTGAAGGTCATAATGATGATGCTTCCATTTTTGACGCTACTGCAGCACAGAAATAAATTCCTTGCTCCATCGCTTCCAAAAATGCTGATGGAGGGCTTGAATTTTTTGAAAAAAGGTGAGACGGTTGTCCACCACATGCGTGACGTCAGGATCAGGCAATGACGTCAACGGTCTTCCAATCAAGAAGTGTCCAGGTGCCAATGGTTCTAAATCATTTGGATCACTGAACAAAGGAGTAATAAGGCGGGAATTCAACACAGCTTCTATTTGAATAAGGAATGTGCAAAGTTCCTCAAAGGTAAAAAGTGAATTTCCCACAATACGTTTTAAATGATATTTACATGATTTAACTCCAGCCTCCCACAGGCCACCGAAATGTGGACTGTGAGCCGGTATGAAATGCCAATCAACATTTTCAGAGGTCATTTTTTTACGAATGATCTCATTTTTGGCCTTTAAAAACTTGGATAAATCCTTTAATTCTGAGTCAGCGCCTACGAAATTAGTGCCGTTATCAGAAAAAACACGTGAAGGTTTGCCTCGTCGAGAGACAAATCTTCGAAACGAAAGTAAAAACGAATCTGTAGTAAGGTCCGTTACCACCTCGAGATGAACGGCCTTTGTCGCAAAACAAACGAATAAGCAAATATAGGCCTTGGAAGTCTTAGCTCCGCGACCGCGACGATCCTTTATAAGCAAAGGACCTGCATAATCAACACCTACAACATAGAAAGGATGAGCCTGATTAACACGATCAGGTGGAAAATTGCCCATAATTGGCTCAGGAGTTCTCGGCGAAAACCTAAAACATTTAACGCATTTGTGAATAGTTTGTCTGGTGAGATTCCAAGTAATCCAAAATATATCGCGTATGACCGACAATAAAAGCTGGGAACCAGCATGTAACATTCTGATGTGTTCACGTTCAACTAACAATTTTGAAAACAAGTGTTTTCCGTCAAGGACAATAGGATGTCTTTTATCGTATGAAAACGATGAATTATTTAATCTCCCTCCCACGCGTATCAAATCATTAGTATGTATGAAAGGATTGAGCTTTAAAAGCGGCGATGACCTTAAATCTCTTGAGCTACTTAGTAACTTGAACTCATTCGAAAATGATTCTCGTTGAGATATTTTAGCTAATGTAATTAAGGCCTTAGATAATTCATGGGTAGTGAACGGTCCAAATTGACGTGATTCGCCCTTAAGACAACAATTATTTCGGAACCTTAATAAATACGCTGTAATTCTTTCAAGCCTCGTCAGGTTTGAATACCTTGACATTAAAAAACAATTTTGATTAATTGCCATAAGGGCTTGAGTATCTTGTTTGACCTCTGGCAATTTCAAAGAACTTGGGATGAACTCCGGCCATGCGGATTCATCCTTGAGTAGCCACGGCGAGCCGTTCCACCAAAGCGTGGATTCCTTTAAATCTTGCGGACTAGCGCCTCTTGAAAGAATATCAGCTGGATTTGTTTTTGTAGAAACATGTTTCCAGACTGCTTCTTGAGTTAATCTTTGTATATCTGCAACCCTGTTGCATACGAATGTTTTTAACAAGTTTGGTCTGGTTTTCAACCATCCAAGCACTATTGTGGAATCTGTCCACAAACAACATTGATGGACCTTTAAATTTAAAGATTTTAACAGTCATAGGAGTCAAAGGCGCAACCTTTGACTTTGATCATAAAATATGAACATGTACCTTTTGATCGTTGTCGATCGAACGCAAATAGATGCAGGCCCCATAAGCTTGGAGGGAAGCATCACAAAATCCATGTAATTCGATTTTACTCGGATTTGAACAAATGGCGTATCTTGGTATACGCACATCATTTAAAACAGTGAGTTCTTGGGTGTAAGAACTCCATTGAGCTTGTATATCAGGTGGAACCGGATCGTCCCATGATAGTCGTTCCATGCACAATTTTTGCATAATAATCTTCGCGATCATTGTAACAGGACCCAACAGCCCGAGTGGATCAAACACTTGAGAAAATTTTGATAAAATCAATCTTTTCGTAACTTCATTACCGTTTGTTGGGATAGAAATTGAAAACATAAAGTGGTCGCTTTGACATGACCATATGAGACCAAGAGTTCGCGTGTTTTCATGTTCACCAAACTCAAGGACGCTTGGATGAATATCATCGTTTGAAATATTTGAAAGAATTTCAGGTTCATTTGAAATCCATTTCCTCAAATTGAAACAACCATTAGTAAGAATATTTGAAATGTTTGCACAAATTTCAATGCCTTCCTGTATACTATCACAACCAGTGAGTAAGTCATCAACATAAAAATCTTCTTTTATGATGCGCGAAATTTCAGGCATTGAATCTTGGCGATCGTAACCTAACTGAACTAACGAACGGATAGCTAAATAGGAAGCTGAAGAGGTTCCATACGTAATTGTGTTTAAATTGTAAGCTTGCAGCTCGTCTGTAGGCGCGTTTCGCCACAGAATTCTTTGTAGAGGCCTTTGGGCAGGTTCCACCTGAACTTGTCGGTACATTTTCTCAATGTCCGCCGAAATAGCATATCGATGCTCTCTAAAGCGTATTAAAATTGTAAATAGGTCTTGCTGAATAGTAGGACCGATCATTTGGATGCTATTCAGCGAATGACCAGAAGTGGTCGGCGCAGAACCGTCAAAAACAACGCGCAACTTCGTGGTTAGGCTGTTCTCTTTTAGAACACCGTGATGCGGTAGAAAGAACGAAATTTCTTCCTTGGAGTCGCACAGTGACATGTGGCCCAAATCTTTATACTCATTCATGAAGGAATGATAACGAATAGATAATTCTGGAATCCCCCTTACTTAAAACGTTTTCCCATTCGCGTAGGGTGAGTGAATCTAGTTTAGATGAAACCAAGTAAATAATCATTGCCTCAAATAACTGCTCTGCAGTTGCCAAAGATTTTGCGGCACTTGTGTGCTTAAAAAGCGAATCATGCATCTGGCGTAATTTTTGTGCAGACTCCCGTTCAATTTGTTCCAATTCCACAATGGACATCAAATGATTTTTAATTAAAAGTTTAGGCTGGTCATACCTTGACAGTAGCGTTTCCCACGCGATTCTAAAATTATCTGGAACGAATTCCAAAGATTGGATTATGTCAGAAGACCCAGACAAACTGCTTTTAAGGTAATGCAATTTTTGGATATCATTTAGATCCACATTATCATTAATGAGATTTTGAAAGACCGCCTTGAAGCTTATATAAAAATAATGTTGATTTCTTGTTTAATTAACTGGTTAATTATTAAAGTTTATTTAATATAAATTTGAATAGTTAGAAAATCGCATAATTAAAAAATATCCCTTTTAAAATTTCATGAGGTATAAAATAACTAGCAAAGTAATGCGCGAATGTGGTGGAAACTACATTCGGAGGGGGTTGAAGGGATGGAAGAGGAAAAGAGTTAATTGGGATTAAGATTACCTACAGATAATTATTTTTACAGAAATGAAAGTAAATTGGTAGGTGGCAATACTCGTAATGCACCCTTAAGGGCAGAGTTTACATTATACAAATTTGTTTAAAATTTTGCTTAAAATTTTTATAAGACAAAAATTTCACTGTTTACACCTTAAAATTTTCGTTAAAATTTGCCTTAAAAGAACTTTTGAGATAAATTTTAACGAATTTTAAGGAATAGGACAGCACGTATTTCCTTAAAATTTTACGTAAAATATAGTGAGTTTTATGGTGTGTTTGGTGATATCAGGTTGTATCACTGCTTTCCGTTGGTAGTAGGTACATTGATATTATTCTGATATGTAACTAACCTATTTTTATTATGTATTCTAATATTTTATATTATTATTGCTAACTCTGCTAACTCATTGAAAACTAAATTCGACAAACCTCGACCACAATCACGTCTTTGAAGCCACTTTCGGGCCCAAATTTTTCTAATGGACTTTTTTTTTCTATATAGATTTAACAACAATACAGTAGTTGTTAAAATTGCACAACTTATCACTTGATGGTTTTGCATCGGGTAAATATTTCCGTAAAATAATTTTAAGGTTAATTTTAAGGTGTAAACATAAATCTACAAATTTTAAGGAATTTTAAAGAAATTTTAACGAAAATTTTAAGCAAAATTTCAAACAAAATTTTATAATGTAACCTGCCCTTTATACACAATGGTTTAGGTTTTGTTACAGAAAGAGTATCACCTTATACTTTTAATAAACTGTAGGGTACGGGAAGAGGGTACGGGGGCTCGAGCTTCCACCGGAGGCTCATCCCCACGTGTCGTCCTTTTCCACCTTTCTTATGAAATTTATTTTCGATAAAGCTTTTCATGAAAATTGGAGCAAAAAGTTGATTGTTTCTATCGAATATCTGCAAGAACAATGCTCAATTAGTAATATTGTATTTTTTTAAACCAATAAAGTATCAAAATACCGAAAATTGCTATCTGAAAAACTTATTTTTAGAAACCAATATAGTAAAACCACTTTAAAACTTTCATTTAAATAAATTTGATGGTTTGACTTTAAAATAACCCCATATTTTGCTTAGGGCCATTTTTACTAGTAGATACTAATAGATCTAATTATATTATATTAATCTCATTACTTTGCATTTTGGGGGCTCTGCAGTCAGCCGTTTGATCTTGATTAATACGCTTTATATGAAATATGAAAGAATTTACTATATAACTTATAACGTTTTGTAGCAATTAGATCTGCTTGCAGAGTGGAAACTTTTTATTAATTAAAAATTTTGTTTCCAATTATTAATAATTAGTACTTAAACTTCGAATGTTTCCACACAAACAAACATACAAATTTTTATCTTTTTAAGTAAGATTAATAACTAGAGATACATGAAAATTCAATTAAATATTTTCTTTGCGATGCCACAATAAATTACTATTTCTAGAAGTTACCTGAAGAACCAACCGTAATAAATATTTTCTGCTTTTACCAACGACTAGGAAAAGAACGTATATACGTCAGTTGTTATAAATAAAAGAAACAATTTAAATTATTTCGTTAGAGAAGGCAAAATTGTAAAACTTCTTACTTTTCCGTACTGAAAGAGCGGACGTAAATCGATTTCTTAGTTTGCAAGTGACAATTTAGCAGATAAGTTTAATAATAAAGAACCAACTTAAAGGTTATTTGAAATTGCACTAGGATTTCAGAAGGTTTCCTTTTATAATGTGACTTAATAACCGTGATCAATACTTTACTACCGATTTAAAAGATTCTTATTCCGGAATATTAAAAATTTTTTCGTAGATTTTAAATCGTACTTAAGATAAAATATAAAAGCGGAAAACATTTAATAATCTGTCAAAATAAATCAAGCGTTGATTTTGAATTTCCTTATGGCATTTATGTTTATAAAAACTGTAATACCGTTTAAGTTGTTTAAAACAATTTTTTTATGTAGAAACGAAAATATTTTAAATAACATTTGTGTTATTACAGGGGGACGGGATCGGTTGTGAAAACTCTCAACATGTCTATTAAATGCATGAAAAAGTTTTTTCATTGGTATCCCAACGATTTCTATATTATATTATAAACAGTGAAATTCCATGATTTTACATAATATATCCATGAATAAGTTTGAATGAAACGGACAAGTTTGAAAACCACTTCCATAACAGTTATTTGTTCAATTTCAACAAAACAGAATACATCATATAAAACAAAATTAAATTGCTTTTATGGAACTCCGTGCAGGGGTGTTTGCCTCCGGTGACTTTTGTTGATTTTTCATGGTATATTATAGTCAATGCCTAACTGAACAAGACCTCCAATTTTTTAAGCAATCGTATTACTTGTTTCAAATATATTTCTGGACAAAGTTAGGAACTAAATAGGGATTAAAGGATTAAATGTAAAACCAATATAAGAAAATTAACAGTTTTTTTATTTTCTCGACATTCATTCCCTAGAATGATTTTGTCGATTTATAAAACATATTTATTTCAAATAAAATATTATTAGGCATATAAAAAAATACTAAACTTTCCATACTACTGGTTGATTGTTTATAGAACTTGTACTTTACACGGAAAATTTCACACGAAGTCCTGGCACTTTGCCAATACGCTACCTTTCAGCTATAACATCATAAGTTAAGAAGTTTGTGAAATGTTTTTTCAAACTAACCAGAACAAATTACTTGACAACGCTATTAAGTTTTTGTAATTACGTGTCAATTTTATTATAAAAAGGAATTTTATTTTAGGGGCAGCAGAACAGAATGTGATGGTGTTAGTCAATACAGTAGAGGAAGCTTTCGTGATAGAGAGGGAAGTCGTGCTCGATACGAAATCTATGAAAGCGAGTTAGATGTGGCTAAAGAAAAGCGTACTCAGAAATATTTGGTTTCCATGGTTACCATGTATGCTATTTTCTTGTGTCCATTAATGGTTCTTCGATTAGCGAGATTGGCATTACTTGAAACTTACGATAATAGTGGTCACTTCGATATCACCTACACCACGTTCGTATGGTTTGCTTTTCTACCTACGTGCTCCACTCCGTTACTTTTTGTCTCCTGGCAAATGAGCAGGTTAGTTTTTCAGAATTAAAAAAAAATTTATTTAACTGTTTGAAATCAAATTTCTAAACAAATTGGTATTAAATTCAACGCGTAACATTTTATATTGCAAAATTTTGTTCAAACATTCGTTATATGAAATTGAAATGCAAAAAAATCGTCTGCTTTGTATCCGAAACAGCCAACACCAATTATGTTTAACTATCATACCGTTTTTATTTTATTATTATTTTACGATTAACAAAAAGTGTGCAAAGAAGAAATAAATTAAAAAGTATTCCTATTTATTTTGTCACCATTTTAATAAATTGTCATTATATACATTCATTATTTCATAAATGTATATATAGAAAAGTAACACTTCCTTTTTTAGGAAACATTTAAGTAAAATTAAACCATAATTAACTTTTGCTGTAGCTTGGAGCGATGATGTTTACTTAAAATTTTGTATATACCAACAAAATAACGAACTTTTTTTACCTCGAAACGTTATATAAATATTTAAAAGAAAGTTCCACCAAGTAAATTTTTAAATTAAAAAAAGAAGGTATTTTTATAAACAGTTTTCATTATAATTATTGTAATAAATTACATCGGCAAATGATGAAGAAATTGAATCAAGATTTAAATTTTATCAAGTGCATCTTTATCAAACGGTTACGACAAATTATATTAAAGAAATTATAACTTCGTGGTTAAAACTCTGCCAAAATAACATTTTCAATTAAATTTGCAGCGCAAATGTTTTACTTACCCTCGATTATTTCATTTTTATTAAATTTTTTAGTACCAACCGATTAAATTAATAGCTCTATATTATGAACCAAATGATAACTGAACAAGTTGGAACTTGCTTCAGCAGCGGTTCCTAGGCTTCTATACATACAACTACTTTTCTGGTGTGAAAAGTTGTTGTTATCTGGTTATTTTTGATCGCCATATAATGTACCATCACATAATCAAATAATCTGCACCAATTAAATTTTTTGCGGTTGGTAATTATCATTTACTATATAAGTAATAACAATCAAACTTTTCCATTCTATTCGAAACTTTACTTCTCTGTAATGTATGGTCCTTTTTTTGAGGTGGACCAATCCTCTCCTTTCTCTTTTATTTACAACTTAACTTCACTAACCACATCAATAAAAAATTATTTTTTCACATCAAAGTAAAATAAAAGATCAGTTCTTATACCTCTATACACACAGAGTATTTCCAACACGATTTGAAACGCTCTGTATGATTTTGAATTATGCGGACAGACAGACGGACACGGAGCCAGATCATAAGGCTTCTTGCTATACTTTGTATAGAAGCCTAATAAAAAAGTTGTTATTATCTGGTTATTTTTGGTCGCCATATAATGTAACATAACATAATCTGATAATCTGCACTAATTAAATTTTTGCGGTTGGTATTTATCAATTACTACATAAGCAGCGATGCCAACCCGTACTATAATAATTGTAGTACGCATACTATAATTTTACCTTCTGTGCTGTACAACAGAAGGTACAAATTACTTATAGAATGCCTACTATAATAAATTATAGTACGGTTGGCATCGCTGTATATAAGTAATAATAATCAAACTTTTCCATTCCATTCGTAACTTTACTTTTCTGTAATTTCCGGTCCATTTTTTGAGGTGGATCCATCCTCTTCCTTCTCTTTTATTTACAACTTAACTTCACTATCCACATCAAGCCACTGCTGTGGTTAAAATCTCTTATTATAAAAGGCCAAGTCTTTCTTTCTTTCTGTCTGTCCCACGGAAATATCCGAAGCAAACCGAACCGAATCGAACGCATAACGTATCATCGGATCAACATATCATCGGATCAACGTATCATCGTATCAACGTATCATCGTATCATCGGATCAACGTATCATCGTATCATTTTGTCTATATAGGACAGCTATTTCCAAAAAAGCATTATGTGAACTTCCATAATGGATAATGAAAATTTTGAAAATCCTGCTGCAAAGCGACGGCGATTGAATCGTGAGAGAAAAGCACGTACAAGAGCTAATAATACAGAAGAACAGCTTCGATCACAGCGACAAGCTGACGCTCGGTCTCATGCGATACGTCGACAACGTGAAACTTTGGAACAAACTCAAGCGCGGCAAGCTGCTGACGCTCGGTCCCATGCGATACGTCAACAACGTGAAACTTTAGAAGAAACTCAAGCGCAGCAAGCTGCTGACGCTCGGTCCCATGCGATACGTTGATCCGATGATACGTTGATCCGATGATACGTTGATACGATGATACGTTCATCCGATTGGTTATGAAATTATCCGTTATGCGTTCGGTTCGGTTTGCTTCGGGTATTTCCGTGGGACAGACAGAAGGAAGGAAGGACTTGGCCTTTTATAATAAGAGATGAGAACAACATTAAATAAATAAACAAAAAACTTACATATATTTTTTTAAATTAAATAAAACTTAATAAATATTTAAAATTTTTTTACTTATTTTAAACTAGATGATACCCCGTCCGAGGACGGGCAGCTAGAAGGACGGGCAGCTACCCAAGGTAACTTAAGTTGAATGAAGATTAAGGAAAGCTCTCAGTGCAATCCAAAAGCCATATGACCTTGGGTAGCTGCCCGTCCTTCTAGCTGCCCGTCCTCGGACGGGGTATCATCTAGTAAAATAATAAATAATTAGTGCAGATTATCTGATTATGTGATTTTACATTATATGGCGACCAAAAATAACCAGATAATAACAACTTTCCACACCAGAAAGGTAGCTGTATCGGCAATTTACATTACCGTTGGTAGCACCACCAGCAACAACAATATGGCCGTGTTTAGACGTATATTTCGAAATTCAAAATCATATTCTAGTGAAAATTTGCAACATTTCAGTATGGTATTAAATTTATTATAATATATGTTTTGTTAATTAGTTGATTTTGTTATGTCTTGAGCCTGAAGAACGAATTTTTATTTTCATTTAATACGTCACTTACTAATCTAAAATTCTCCCGCATGGTGGCGTTTGCTTAATGTAAATTGCGAATAAAAGCCTAAGAACTGCCGCTAAAGCGAGTTCCACCTTGTTTAATTTTTGTTATCTGAAAACAGCTGTCATACAATAAGTCAGGGGCGTACTGGATCAAGTTATTCACGAGGGCTTAGATTTTTCATATCGATCGTCAGCTATAGCGGTTAAGTGCGTTGCTGCTAATGCTGAATGCCTGGTTACACTCCGGGCTCAGTAACTTTATTCTGGCCATGTTTATTACTTTACTAGATGATACCCCGTCCGAGGACGGGCAGCTAGAAGGACGGGCAGCTACCCAAGGTAACTTAAGTTGAATGAAGATTAAGGAAAGCTCTCAGTGCAATCCAAAAGCCATATGACCTTGGCTGCCTGCCCGTCCTTCTAGCTGCCCGTCCTCGGACGGGGTATCATCTAGTTTCGTTATAATGTAATTCTGCTTATATAGTAATTTTGAGTAGGATAATCGGATTAACTGATCCGATGATACGTTGATCCGATGATACGTTGATCCGATGATACGTTGATCCGATGATACGTTGATACGATGATACGTTGATACGATGATACGTTCATCCGATTGGTTATGAAATTATCCGTTATGCGTTCGGTTCGGTTCGGTTTGCTTCGGGTATTTGCATTGTCGACGGGATTTCGAGGATAGATACGGATATCACGTTCAAATGGAGGTTCGCCGTCATCATTTACGAACACCATTGCAATTTCATTGGACGTTGGAGCATTGTAACGTCTTTGATCAGACTGCCGATCGCGCCGCATCACCATATTGACGACCGGAACTGGTTGTCCTTCTTCTTCGGCTCGTACACGCTCTTGTTGTTCAATTTCTTTCATCAGGCAATATGAAGCTGCGATACGATTGTTGACGCGGAAGAAACGATCGATTTTCTCAATCACTTCAGGTAGACAACCTCTATTCTCAGGCAGATTTACTCGTTCATTGACCGCTTCTGTCGTGTCCATTACATACAGTTGTGCAAACTTTCTTGTTTGTCCTTCAGGTGGATACAGGTTTGTGGTTCTGTGGTACGTCTGTCCATGAATTTTGAAAACGTATGGTCCGTTACCCGGCATTGAAACAATCTCTGCTCCCATTGAAGCGGAAGAAACCGAGGAATTGTAAGAGCGGATGTGCTGACGAAGAAGAAATTCGGGATATAACAATAGATTCCCATGTTGATCGAGCGGTTGCGGAATCTTCACTTTTCCTTTATGACAGCAGTTGTTAAAATGTTTATCAACTGGACGCTCCTTGGCGAAATTCTTGGAGCCGCAGAACTGACAGATGGAATTCATTTCTCCACAATCGTGTCGAGTAACGTGAGATTCATCAAATCTCAATGCTCTTATTTGGAGTTGAATTGCTTGACTTTGGTATCGATTTTCTTTCTGTCGATGTATCGCATGGGACCGAGCGTCAGCAGCTTGCCGCGCTTGAGTTTCTTCTAAAGTTTCACGTTGTTGACGTATCGCATGGGACCGAGCGTCAGCAGCTTGCCGCGCTTGAGTTTCTTCTAAAGTTTCACGTTGTTGACGTATCGCATGGGACCGAGCGTCAGCAGCTTGCCGCGCTTGAGTTTGTTCCGAAGTTTCACGTTGTCGACGTATCGCATGAGACCGAGCGTCAGCTTGTCGCTGTGATCGAAGCTGTTCTTCTGTGTTATTAGCTCTTGTACGTGCTTTTCTCTCACGATTCAATCGCCGTCGCTTTGCAGCAGGATTTTCAAAATTTTCATTATCCATTATGGAAGTTCACATAATGCTTTTTGGAAATAGCTGTCCTATATAGACCAAATGATACGATGATACGTTGATCCGATGATACGTTGATACGATGATACGTTGATACGATGATACGTTGATCCGATGATACGTTGATACGATGATACGTTGATACGATGATACGTTGATCCGATGATACGTTGATCCGATGATACGTTGTGCGTTCGGTTCGGTTCGGTTTGCTTCGGGTATTTCCGTGGGACAGACAGAAAGAAAGAAAGAAAGACTTGGCCTTTTATAATAAGAGATAACTTTATTCTGACCATATTCATTGTATGTTGACTACAATGTGTTACACAAGAAAACATTTTACATCTGTTTTGAGAGGTGACATATTTTACATTCGATTTGTATTTTTTCGCTTGTTTATGTACACTTTTCTTTATTACAGTCTTGAAAATGACCCCGATAGAGGGTCGCAACTAGTCGATTCAAAACGTAGTCTTTCTTTAACACGTCCCCTGATATCCAATATCCTAGTAAATCATATCCTTGGAACAATAGCTTATCTTCTCTTTATTCTGGCCGTTAATCCCTGCGGCAGTTAGACCAGTAAGCCACGTATCAAAGAATAATTGGATCAACGGACAATCGTATCATGGTATAATCGTATCAACGGATCATCGTATCAACGGATCATCGTATCATCGTATCATCGTATCAACGGATCATCGTATCAACGGATCATCGTGTCAACGGATCAACGTATCATCAGATCAATTTGCTTATATAGGACATCGCCCTATGAGTATAGTAGATGTAACAGTTTGGCTAATTTTTCGCGCGTTAAGTAAAAGTAAATTATTAACAATGGCATTAATCGAAAACAAATCTGCTTTCAAAACTGTAAAGAATGTGCAATTTGGCATTTTTAGTCTAGAAGATATTCGTAGCATGTCTGTCGTCCCAGAAGGTATAAATCATGTAGAAATTATGGAAGGAAGTCTTCCAAAAGTGGGCGGCCTGATGGATCCGAGGATGGGAGCGTTTGACAGCACTTTACCATGTCAAACATGCGAAGGCGACCGGGACACTTGCCCCGGTCACTTTGGTCACATCGAATTGGCCAAACCGATCTTTCACGTTGGCATGATTAAAGATGTCATGAAAGTTTTACGCTGCGTCTGCTTTAATTGCAGTAAATTGTTGGTGAACCCAAAAAAACAAAACCACTTCGAACACGCTCAGAAGATAACTGCAGACGATTCCAAGAAACGCTTAGAACTAGTGTACGGTTTGTGCAAAGAACAAACAATATGTCACGCGGATGGTGGATGTGGAAATCATCAACCTGTAATTAGAAAATCGGGTCTCGATTTGCCGGCCGAATGGAAGGAATCCGACGGAAAAGTTCCACAAGAAAAAAAGTATTTGTTGGCGGAAGAAGTGCTGCATATCTTTAGACAAATTAGCGACGCAGATTGCAGCGCCCTGGGAATGGATCCGAAATACTCACGACCCGAGTGGATGATCGTGACGGTTTTACCGGTTGTTCCTCCTTCCGCGAGACCCGCAGCTTTCATGGGCGATTCGCCGAAGAAACGCCAAGACGATTTGACAAATAAATTGGCCCTAATCATAAATATACCTTGTATAGAAGCCTAAAAGTAGCGCACTGGCTACCCAGTTCTTAGACCTCTATACACACAGAGTATTTCCAACACGATTTGAAACGCTCTGTATGATTTTGAATTATGCGGACGGACGGACAGACGGACGGACAGACACGGAGCTAGATCATAAGGCTTCTTGGTATACTTTGTATAGAAGCCTAAAATGAATAGTACAGAACTGCACAGAATTCATATTTTAATTATATTTAGTTGTATAGAGATCAAAGACATTGCAAAAAAGGTCATGACAGACCACTATAGGTTTTCAATCTACGACTACGAGATATATCCGTATTTGGTTGTCCACACGTACATAATAAATAGTATGTATGTATGTAGTACGTATAGATGAACAAACACAATTAAGAGCGTTGTATAGTGCTATATTTCATAACCTTTGTTTTACGTAATTGAATTCCAGAATTGTACAAAAATTTAAAAAATCTTGACATACATATGTATTTATGCGAACACTAATAAAGTAAAAAAGCATAAAATGAAAGTTGGAGCTTGGGAATCCCCGAATCCTAGTTTAAAGCTTTGTTTTCTGAGATTATATTGTATGATTTCAGTAATTTCAGCGATTTTGGGGTTGTTATAATACTTTATTTTATACTAGATTGAATAATTGATGCACCTACTCGTATGTTATCCACCCTACCATTATGGAGTGCTTTCAGCACTGCCAATAGTTCAATAATATAGAAGCTTATATTACACTCTTATAGAACATTTTTCTCATGTAGACATGACCCTTCTTGTAAGAGATAACCAAAGTATACAAAATCGCTTTTCCATTCTTTTGCATTCATTCAGATGTAATACCATCCAAACCAGAGGCCAATTCTACCAACTACTTTTCACATAATATCACTTTACAAGTTAGCAATATTTTCTACTGCGTTTATTTTTAACTCTTGCTTTATTTGACTGTCGATTTTCCATTTCTTGGTCTCATTTTAATCACCTTGAATTTGCAATTATATGTCCCTAAATAAAATTCTTAAATGGTGGTAGTGTAGTGCCAGATCATTTTATCGTTCACCCCGTGTGCATGAAAAAGTTAAAGGCTACGATCTATTAAAATTTGTTCTGTAATAATTGTATAAACGATTTAAAGAGGTACATTTCGGATCCCCCCGCCCCATCGCGAAATTTTTAATTAAAATTAGTGTCAATCGTTTGAACTTTGTTTGATCTCCAATGAACTTCCATAAAAATCGTTTATATCACACGCATCGCGGAATTATTAGAGAAAACTTTGAGGGAGGGGGGGCTGTGGAAGCGGCATCACCCTCCCCGTCGCATTTTTTTTATAAAATTAATTTCAATCGATAGAGAATCGTTTGAGTTCCAATGAGCTTTAATTTCCATAGTTTGTACCCCAAAGGTTATTAATAAAAATTCAATTCTTCAGAATAATTTTGGGAGCCTGCTGTTGTGAAATGCTATTTTTAAAATGTAATGATTTTTAATAAAATAAATACCAATCAATCTAGAATCAATTTCCATTGTTTGTACCCCAAAGGTAAAAAAGTTAGAGCTTTTTATCTGCCCCATTAATTAACGCGCAGAATTTTAGTGTTGCTGATAGCAATTAAAATATAGTTTATTTATTAACATTAAATATGAAAACGAGCATCATAGACGATAAAAATAATTTTCTAATCCACAGTACTGCTGTACTCGTGAATTTTATTGGTCGAATTTAATTTTTAATTAAATAAAATTTTGGAATAAAATAAATTGGTCTTAATCGATCGAGAATCGATTGAACTCCAATGAGCATCAATTTTTCCATATTTTGTATACCAAAGGTAAGAAAGTTTGAGCGTTTCAAACATTGTGAAATTGAAAAAAAACTTAATAAATATTTTTAATTCGCGAGGCGTGTGGTTGAAACGATTTTAATGGAAGTTCATCGAAGCTCAAACGTTTGACATTGATTTCAACAATCAATTTAAAATGGGGGGGGCAGTGAAATGTCACTCCATTTCACAATCTCTTAAACGCTCTAACGTTTTTACCTTTGGGGTACAAACGATGAAAATTGAAGATCGTTGGAGATCAAATGATTCTCAATCGATTGACATCAATTTTAATCTAAAATTTTATTTAATTAAGATATTTTAAAATTTCTTCGCGACTAAAAACAATTCGCGAATAACTCGCATCACAGTATACATACTATATAAAATATGGGCTATCAAACTATTTTTATCGACTACATTATCGTAATATGATGCTCGATTTCCTCTTTAATGTTAGGAAATAAAATCTATTTTATTGTTATCAGCAACATTAAACTTCTGCACGCTACTTGCTCGGAGAGATGTTGATAAAATTTGCAATTTCACAATATTTGAGACGCTCTAACTTTTCAACCTTTGGGTTACAAACAATGGAAATTGACGCTCATTGGAGTACAAGCGATTCCCGACCGATTGGTATTTATTTTATTAAAAAAACTAACATCTTAAGAAGAGCATTTCTATAGCAGGTTCCCAAAATTGTTTTAAAGAATTGAACTTTTATTAAAAACCATTGGGGTACAAACGATGGAAACTGATGCTCATTGGAGGTCAAACGATTCTCAATCGATTGGTATTTACTTTATTATAAAAATCACACATCTTAAAAAAAACATTTCTACAACCCCTTCCAAAATTGTTCTAAAAAATTGAAATTTTATTAAAAACCTTTGAAGCTTAAACGATGGGAACTGAAATTTATTGGAGCTCAAACGATTCTCGATTAATTGGTATTTATTTTATTATAAAAATCACAGCACTCCCAAAATTGTTTTAAAGAATTGAATTTTTATTAAAAACATTTGGGGAACAGACGATGGAAATTGAAGCTCATTGGAACCAATTTTATAAAGACAAATCGCGACGGGCAGGGGCTGCCGGTCCTATAGTTCCCCTCTCAAATTTTTTGGGAATAACTTCGCGATGCGTGCGGTAGAAACGATTTTTATGGAAGCTCATTGAAGCTCAAACGTTTAACACTAATTTCATTAAAAATTTCGTGATGGGGGGTGGAGCGAAATGTACCTGATCTAAAGGGAGGTGAAATAAATGCAATTTTTGTCAAAAAAATAATTTTTTGTAAGATTAGAATCTACAGGAGATCTATTTTGTGGTCATGTCATTTATTTATATAGTCCATTTACTTCGAAAGTGAACAAACAAATCAATTTAGTTTATCAAAGCAAAATATAAAATCTTAAATTATTTTTGCCCAATTTACGTGAACCTATAATAAACAAAATCAACTGATTATTAACACAATTCGCACCTTTTCTGAGATTTGGAGGATAATCACATCACTAGTCATTGAAAAGTAGACTTTCCTGCCATGTACGACTCACAATCGGGGCAGTTATTGGAGAACGCTTACCGTCTTCGCTTATTGCCAATTTATCAAAAACTCTTTCTAAGATTACCTTTGTAAAGATAAAATCATAACGCAAATCTTTTATTTTGATCTGTTGTTTAATAAAACTTACGGTTTTTGAGTAAATGCGTGTTATAAAATTTGCAAATAGTACATTTTTAAATAAAAAATGTAAATATAGTGAATAGTTCGGAAATATAAATCGTTCAGTAAAGTGATTTAAAGTGCCATCGGTATAGGGAATTCAATATATTCGATGAACTAAAATGATTATTTGTCCACTTTCGAAGTAAATAAACTATTAATAACTTGCGAAACTGCAAAATAGATCTCCTATAGTCTACTTTTCCAGAAAACATTTTTTTTTCAATACTTGCCTTTTATTTCCTTACCTCTAAGCCGCGCCCCAGTATTTTTATACAACCTCTTTGAATCGTTTCTGAAATTACTAAAGAATAACTTCTGGTAAGTCGTAGCCTTTAACCTTTTGATGCACACGAAAACATGTACAAATAAAAACACTCTACTGTGACGAGAATTTCAGCATAGTACCTACTCGTATTTTCTCATTTTTCATTGAATCTGAAAAACCTCTAAAATATTTGCAACGACCTACAATTTTTTACGGACATACAATGCAAAATTAATTATAGAAAATCAAAACAAGAGCAAAACATCGAAAATCGATGCGCAAATAAGAAGAGTCGACAAAATATTCATTGATATCTCCCCCCGCCCCGGCCCCCGAAAAAACATTTTTAGCTCCCAATAAAATTTTATTTTTCATATTTATTTTTCATAAACTTTTTAATGCGATATTAAATATTAAAATTCTTTTTATTCCTACCCTTCATATCAACTATATTTTTGTAAACATCCTCAAGTTCAATTTTTCATGCCACTCTTACCTGAACGGATAAATTTTTTTTATCTGCAGATTTTATTAATAAATCTGTGACAGTAAGGCCGGATTCTCACTGCACCACTTTCTACCACCAAATAAAATATTAACTAATGGATGTTGCTGATTTGTGGGTGGGTGGGTCTTTGAACTCGTTTTGGGAATGCCCATTAATGATGTCACACAATTTAGGACCAAACTAAACCCTCTTTTGTCCCACTTGGTCACAAAATGTGAAACTCCCCCAAAATGTTGTCACACATTTTTAATTTTTAACACCCCACCCCCACCCTCACGGAGTCTCATAATATTCAGCAAAAATAAATTACTGCGAAGAATTTATAAAAATTTATGATCAAATGACGTCACAAGGAAGTATACCCCCTGCCCCCATGTCACACTTTGTCACAAGTTGATGAACCTCCCTGCCCCTCAAATGTGTGACATCATTTACGGACAGCCCATTTGAACCTATTGAATTAGTTCAAATTTTATTAATTTGATAGTACAAAGTGATACAATGAGAGTCAGACCTAAATTAACATTGAGTAATTGCTTTCGCACTTACACTAAAAGTGAACATCATGATTATGAGTTAAACCCAGTAGCACTTTTTTTTGTTTTCGCTCTACACTACTAAATTATTAGCATACCAATAAGAACAAATAAAAAGTTCATAAGCCTCTATTGCATTTAAATTGGATTTACATATTTCCAATATTTCACTTGCTGTTCCCCAGAGCTGCACTGCTAAGTCCAAATAGATTTTGGCATAGTCTTATAGATTAGGAGCTTGTTTTCTATCGTTTTCTTTTTCTAGCATTTACTTCCTATTAACCAGACAGTTTTCTGACTTTGTAACCTAGTTGTTTTCTCTTACTTCAAATGTGGCTCTTCCACGTAAATCGCATATCCAGGTATTTAGCCACGTCGGCTTATGGGATCATGTTGTCGTTCTATTGTACCGGTGGACAATATCCTTTTTCATTGTATAGGTAACGTACATAAACTTTCTTTCATTCGCTCTGATGCGCCAAGTTATTAACCAGTTTTGGATTTTATTAAGGTGGTCTTATAAGTTTTCGAAGTTGTAATTGGATTGGAATGAGGTACGATGACCACTGTATCGTTCGCAAAGGTTGCTATTGCTAAATACAAGATGAGAGTCAATAAATTACTCTGGGGAATACCCCAATCTATAGGGAAGAAGCTCGACTCTTCGGCCTGATAATTGTTAGTTCTTTTTCAACGTTGTTCGGATTTTCATATCGTATAGATCTTAATTAATGTTGTCACGGTTATGCGACCTAAAGGCCCCACTGAGAAGGGAGATTATTACCAGAAGGCCGTAACCATTCGGCTTATTCGGCCTTTCTTTGACTTGCCTCATATAGAATATTGCGGCATTTCTAAATACAATATTCTTCAAAATATATTATAGAAAAGATTCGCCTGGTTACCCGTGATAAGTGTTTGATTGATGCAATTATTAAACAATATTCTGTTGTTGAGTAGAACAATTGTGCAAATTTGATATCGGGATATCCTCAAAATAAATTTTCGTAGAAAAAACCAAAGCACATTTTGTGTGTAAATATGTACGTGTAAATTAATTTCTAAGCGTAACATTACGCGTTATATAGTGAAGTTTTGGATTAGCCTTTCATCGTCATTTTGTGTGACGAAAGTCGGTCCCATTCATGTGCCATTTTTCGGATTTAATCAAATATATAAAATATTTCCATTAGTAAATCTAAGCAAACTATGATCTTACTTGTATTTAACTAGTTTCTTACAGACAAATCCTATATCTTTTTTGCAAAAAATGTGGCAAAGGATTGCACACGGAGTTTTTTATTAAAATTTGAATCCTGCCGTTACTTGTCGATATTAAAGATCGTACTAAAGATTCTGGGGCGTTCTTGACGTTTTTTTTTAAACGAATATTTCATTTCTTGCTTAATGTACAATTTTCGTAAATGAATTTCTTAAGGAACAGGAGGAAATTACTTAGAATCTTTAATTATACTGTTATCTAATGATGGTATATAATTATGGGGGTAATATAATAATCTATTTAATTCTTTATGATGCCATTTGAACTTATCCACGTTCACATTGTATTGATTTTTTGCTGTCAATCATAGCTGAAGCTGCTACATCTGCATAGACACATAACAGTTGTTCCTTTTCCTCATCGGCAGATTGTGGTTAAAACTTTGATTTATTAAATGAAAACTAATTATTCAAGAGAAGCCGTCCAAGGAAACAGATTCCATGTACGAGAAAACTCGCAAAACTTGAAATTTCACGCAGGGGAAAAGTTATCAGCGTTTTTTCGGTTTTATATATGATTTCAAATGTTAGATGTATGTAGATGTAATAATTCACGATTAAATTTTGTTCTCCATTGCTTTAAGTTTTAAATTTCAACTGTGACCAAACCATACCTCTGACGAGTTGGTTACTCCATGTTACACCACGATCTGCATCCACGACACCTTTCCAACAGGTAATAAAAGGTTGGCTAGCTCAAAGTCGCGAAGGGGTGGGTTGGTGAAAGGAATGAAAGGGTCGTGTGACGGCGCGTCGCAAAGCGTGTGTTTCCTATCGACGACCGGGCAATCCTCGATCGCGATTCTAAAAATTGTCAAAATCGGTGTGAATAATTTACACGGGGGGGGAGTTAAGTCAAAATCGGTGGGGTTAATATACACGCGGGAGTTTAAATGGGCGCCACGCATACGAAGAAATGAATCTCTTTGAAGGGGACTGGTTATCACACCTTCCAAGCTGGTACGCGACAACTTGATGATCTTACAGCGAACTCTCACTCCGGAAAAACCTCGCTCAATGACCTTACCTTTACAGGAGGCGAACTTTCCGTTGGTGAAAATAGCTAAATAAACATTAACACAACAATAATAATAACACACAAAGTTGGGAAATAATAAAAATGTATTAAATAAAATAATATCAGGGGGGAGTTGACAAAGTTTACACAAGATACTATCAAATTTACATGTCTTGTATAAAAATAAATATTTACAGTTGACGGAACCTTTCCGTGTGGTTTCCGTTGCGAAACTAATATTCGTAAAACAATTACTCTTACAAAAATACAAAAGGTTAATTTGCATGAAAGGGGGGCGTATTGAATACAGCACTCCACCAAAATAAATAGTTACTTAAGCGCAACTTGATAATATTCAAAACTATGATTCATAAAATTGATCATGGAACTTAATCAATGCAATTGATCATCAAAATTCCCAACAACGGGACAAACAAACTTTAGCTACAATACTAAACTTGAAACGTTACGTTAAATTGTTTGGTTACATTCTGAACGCTCGAATGGCGTGGTAAAAGTTACGTTAATAATAGATAATAATATTAAGTTAAATAAAAGGTATACAAAATGGTTGCGATATCGACTTCCGGGGTTGAACTGAACGTTCATAAACACAAATAATGGTCCATAGGACCAATTAACATCACAATCTTAAAAATATAAAAAGGTTTCTTACTTAATGTGGGTGGTTGATGTTCGACCTCTAGGTAAAGTCGATGACGAGTCCTTCGGGAGTGAGATTCGTCTGCAGAATAGAGCTGAAAGCGATGTCTCAAACCATACCAGAAGGTCAGCGGAGTAACCAGCTTCCAAAACCTCTTTAAATCGAAAGGTGGTGAAGTAACGGGGTGGTTCACGCACTATATTACGCGAATTTCCTTCGTATACAATTAAATTAATATACTTCACTTAAGTTCGTTATTCGCGAAATGACAATTAATTCAAGCCGGTACTGTCTAATTAAAAAAATGTCAATATGGTGTTTGATAAAAACAACGATTGGAATGCGCACATGTGTTCGAAGTGCAGCACCTGTTTTGTATTATTCGATAAAAGCAATGCTACGTAATTGCCTTAAGAGCGGCAAGCAATACCTCGTCGTGATGAAACGTGATAAACAGATGGTATAACAAAAAGTCCGATAATTGATTAATTGTTTAACAACAATTAACGTATTGTTGTCCGATAAAATATTAATTGTTTAACAACAATTGACGTATTGTTGTCCGATAAAATATTAATTGTTTAACAACAATTGACGTATTGTTGTCCGATAAAATATTAATTGTTTAACAACAATAGGCGATATGAATGTTCGATAAATATTAATTGGTTATTAACGATAGACGGTATGAATGTTCGATAAATATTAATTGTTTATTAACGATAGACGGTATGAATGTTCGATAATCATTAATTGTTTATTAACGATAGACGGTATGAATGTTCGATAATACCTGCAGTTGACACTCACTAATTTTTAGCACCAATGACTTGTATTTATTTAAAGACCTCAAAAAAAAATGTGAGACCTCGATATTTTAATTCCGCTTTTGGAAGCGCTAAGATACGAAAAAGGTAGTATCAGATTCCAAGTGAATCTCTCCGAATATGCAATTTGCAGCTCAATTTATGCATTCTCCCTACTCTGATCTGGGATTTTTCCCACTTACTGATTGATTTGGACCCTGGTAATTGGGTCCTATAAATTTAGAAAGAAGGGAGACGTGATTTAATTGGATCAATGCCTAGAGTGTGAGGGCACACTTTCTTCTTTCTCCATGTAAAGTGTATCGAGAAGTTTGGTACGACACGTGCGAGCAAAACAATTTTTTGCTCGTCTGGTTGGACGAGAAAGGTCTAACTTTTGCACTTTTTACTTGTTTTTATCGAAGTCTGTAATTTCGAAATCGCTATCCTTTCCATGTTAAACCCGAGCACATTTGGCCGCTTATCTGCACATGGTCGAGATAGCAAAACAAAAGGCATTGATTCTCACGAGGTTCAAACATGCACGTGTGTGTCCTTGTATTGACAACTGGCTCGTGATTATAGATCGTATGAAAGTGTCTCTCGATCCTACCTAAACTTTATAGTAATGCATTTGCCTATATTGACGTTTAGTTTGCAACGTTATAGAATAGAGAATTTATTGCCGATGAGGTGAATTATGGATTAATGCTACGTCAACATTATTAACACTTCCTCATCTACCGTATGGTTCATTGTACGTGTATTAAAATATTTGATGAAACTTTCCTAACTATACAACTCTTAAGATTATTGTGCATTTGCAAAACGTAAATTTATTAGTTGATCGAATGTTTCAATCTTTTATATTTACAACCCGACCTAAAAATGTTTTCTCAAAGAGTAATTTTCAACGGATCGATTCGAAATTTAAAATATAAGTTTAATAGATCATAAACGCAAAATCTAAAGATGCGCCCGATGCGCGGAATAAGGTGACACTCCCCTTACGTCAAGAGTTGTTATCCCTAACTACTCTTCAACTGGGACGCGCGCAACCTCAACCGAAACAAAAACTGTCCTACGATAAACCATCAACACTTATAGTGCTGCAACATCTACTCAACTAGTGACTAGACTATACGTATATGCCGGGAAAGAGAGAGAAGGTTCACCTAACCCTAGGCTTAATCAACCCGTGAGTCGTAGTGACTCCTACATGAGAGGGCGGTTCGCGAAATCACGCGATCATTCGCTGGCCGTGGGACCCACAAATGTCTGTGAAGACACCGGACTCTAGATCAAGGTAGACCTGAGCTAAGGTAACACTTCCTTGGCGTACTCATATTTACAAAGCCTTCTCTAAAATGGTTCAGTCGATGGGGACTGTCTGCCTTTTTCAATACGTTGAAAAAACAGAGTAAAAAAAAACGTGTGCTTGGCTGGATCAAATTTACAACAGCCGTTTGGGGCACTTCAGTAGATGGGGACTGTCTGTTTTATCATTTATCGTTGGTGAAACAGAGAAAAAAACTTGCGCTTAGCTTGATCAAATTTACAAAGCCGTTTGAGAGATCACTAACCTTCCTCATGACTTCGATCCGGACGAGATGATCGGAAGAGAGAGAAGAGGTAATGATGGGGGGCGAGAAAAAAAATTTGAGATGGGGTGACAACCTATGAGGGACAGTCGAGGGAACAAATCCTCGATTCGTCCGGCTTGATCACGGATGTACACGAAAAAAAAAAAATGTGGGGCATAATCGACAATCCATATCGGGATGGGGTAATAAACTACAAGGGCAGTCGAGGGAACTTGTCCTCGATCCGTCCGTGTTGTACCTTGATGTATACAAAAAAAGAAAAGAAACATGGGGCCTAGCCATGAATCGGGTTTCCACTGAATAAAAAAAATATTCGTGGGGCATAGTTGACGGTACGGGTCGGGATGGTTTGCTTCCATCAGTGTAGTCGAAGGGAACGTCCTTGAACCACACTGACGTAAACGGGAGCTTTCATTGAATACAAAAAAAAATCGTGGGGCCTAACCGTGGACCTACACAATCTATCGCCTCACAAAAAAAATGAAGCTAGCACAACTAAGGTTGACTCTTCCAACGCTAGTGGTGAGTTTTGATGTGCAAAAAAAAAACATCGTCATTTATTGAGAAGTCCTGCGGTGATCGGCACCGGAGTAAACTTCACTCTAAATGTTGTCTTACACAGGTAGTGTTAGTGCAAGACGGGGACGTTGTACCAGTGGAACGTATCCACTAGGGTACAAGGCCACAAAAGATCATAACATGTAACATAAGGGGGGAGTTAGAAGTTGAACGACGGCTGGATCATATTTACAAAGCCGGCTCTATCTAATTCGGTAGGCGGGGGGGGTTTGATTAATTTAAACGGGACTAAAGTGATCGTTATACACGAAAAAAAAATTTAACAACAAAAAAAGATATACGAAAACTGACTGAAATTCGAAATGGTGACAACCGTCCGGGTTGCACCTAAATGTTTGCTCAAAAATATATGAAGTGACTCTACTGTATAAAACTGACGAATGTGAGAAATAATTTTTCTCCAAAAGGTCAAAACGTAACTATGAAATTAACGCATGACTAATGATAACATTGGGTAATCAATTCAATGTAATCCTAGTCTCTACTTGATTCAACTGAGCGATTGATTGGGTGATTAGGCCAATGGCTCGCTAAGCGTACCCTCTAAATCCATAAACAATAATTTCTGAAATGGTTGACTGAAAATTCAAAAAAAATTCGAGATTACAAAATGACATGCCGGAAAATTCAAAAAAACAAACTCGAGATTACAAAAATGACTTGCGAGATAAACAATGAAGCAAAAAGAAAAAAATGACCCGTTTATACTTTGGGGGCACGTAGTTTTCTGTCGTACGATAGGGACATAACAAATATCTCCCTTAACCTTACTGACTTAAAACTAGCTTAAAAATACCCAAACTTTACGCTAACTAAACCGATACCTAAAATTAACTAAACCGAAATCTAAACTAATCCTTACATACTAAAAGCGCGAGAGAAAAAAAAAGTTACACAGAAAAAAAAAATTCCACGTCCCAAGTCTTAAACAATCTTAAGCCGTTGTGACCGTTGCGAGAGAGGGCGGTTCGCGAAGTCACGGGATCGTTCGCTTGCCGTGAGACCCATAATCACAAACAGAAACGCTGAACTCTAGCTTGGGTTGGACCCGAAAACGTGGTAAAAGTTGGGAGGCGTCAAAATATACGCCTCTGGGATGAACGGATCAAATTTACAAGTTCACCCCTAATGGGTTTGTTCTTCCTTAGACCGGCAGGTGTTATGACCGTGTAGCATAGTTGTAGTCAATCTATTATTCCCTAACAAAAGGTAAATTTCCCAGAGTGTTGCTTCGAGTTATAACCCCTTACTTCTGTACGAAATTCCCTTACTAAGAAGGTTCCTTTGGGGCAGATTTTCATCCGCCAAAAAAAAATAAATGGGACGATAATTCACCGGGGAATGGACTAAGCCCACGAAATTACTTTATAACCCTGGGGTTTGGATCGTCGTCCATATGTGGATCGACGTCCAAAAAAAATGTTTATCTAGCAGTGGAACCATGTCCAGCATGATAATTCGATAGCTCGATGAGAAGTGGGTCACTCTAAACAACGATTAACTATGACAACCTTACTACAAAAAATAAAATTCGGTAAAATTTTCTAAAGGGTATGTTACAAAAAACTTCCCCTAAAGGGTGTGTTGCGACAAATGATTTGTCCGAAATTGGACACAAGTCCAAACAATACAACACGGCATGAGGCAATGTCTAATGCAATTGCATTCTCAGCCCTGATCTTAATTTCTAATCTCAAAAACGAAAACGAAAAAGCTAAAAAAAATCTATTTTAAACGGTACTCGATACCAGGAAAGAACGGTGAGGGATGGTGGGGGCAAGTTAACGTCGTGCGATTGACAATAAGACAGGATCAGTGTGTATGAAGCGACAGTGACACATTGACCTCAACCCGAAATGATAACTAGATGTTACCCTACCACTAACTTAAAGAAAAATGTCTCAATGGACTGGGATTCAAAAACTATGCGTTAAACTTCAAAAAACTTTAAAAAACTTTAACTTAAATTCAAAAAAAACTTTCAACTGAATTTGAAAACTTTCAATCTAATTTGAAAAACTATTAGTCAAGTTTGAAAAACTTTTGATTAAATTCAAAACAACATTCCATTAATTTCAAAAAAAAATTCCCCTCAATTCGAAAAAACTTTTCGTTAAACTGAAAAAACTTGGCTCCAAAGGCCGATATTAAATTCAAAATGTTTATCTTAATTCACGAAAAAACTTGACGTCAAACTAAAAAAAAATTTAATTTAAGTATCACTATTAAATTTAAAAATGTTTACTTTAATTAACAAAAACTTGACGTTAAATTCAAAAAAAACTTTAATTTAAATGGTAACATGAAATTCAAAATGTTTACTTTAAAAAACTTGAAGTTAACAATAATTTAAACTGCTCTAGATCAAACTCAAAATTCGGAAATACGTCTGCAAATGAAATTCAAAAAAAACTTTTACTATTCCACTAAATGTGTGCGTAAAATTTCAAAACTACACCCACAAAACTAATGTCGAAGATTGAACCTTGAAACTAAATTCAAAAAAAAATTTTAGAAAAACTTTACGTTAAATGTCCATACAAAAATTCAGAATATTTAAAAAAAATAAATGCGTAATCTAATGAAGTGCGTAAATGCGTAAGTGCGTGACCCGTAGTCAAGCGTAAGAATGCGTACGAAACGCTTTGTGTCTTGTTCGAGACAAATGAAAACAAAACAAAAAAAAATGCGTAATAAGTGTACGGTGTTACTAGCATAAAATACGTATGGAAACGAGTGCGTAAATAACATGCGTACTTAAATATACACGATCTAAATGTAACCATGTGTGCTAGGCACAACAAAAAAAACTTTCTATCGCTATTTGCTAAAGATGGAAATAAAAAACAAGGTTCGCTATAAATGGTACGCAATGATAATGCGTAAAGGTGCGTAGAAGACGCAGATCAAAATCTTTCATCGTTAAATGCTGAAGGCTCATAAAAATTTGTTACTAAAATTTCCGATGTGAGGGAGGGTTGCATTGCTAAGGGATTGTGCGTTAGGGTGGTTTTCGTTCTACAGAAAGGGTTGCGAAATACAGGGTAGACTTTCAACGTCCGATATAGACGGTAAGGGTTCACACAAAAAAAAATGGTGAAACGAAAAAACTTTAAACTAAGTTGAGTGACAAGTAAGAGTTTTCAACAAAATTTAAGGGTTGCGATATCATCGCCACGTTAGGGCGGTAAGGGTGTTCGCAGTTTTACGTCATGCACGGGACAATAAGGGTTGTACACGCCAAAACGGCATTATGAACCGATAAAAAAAATGTAGGTTGTTTCGGTCTACAGTCAGCGGTGGTCCGCACCAGACCTGACCTCTTCGATTCAACCTAATAAACACGCAATAAAAACAAAGCGAAATGTTATGGCGACATTTCCTTAAAAGTACAAAAAGCAAGGTAAAATGTTATGATGACATTTTACAATACAACGAGAAAAAATTTAACAATAATGACTAAGGACTAAATACATTCGCAACGACACACACGCACCAAAAAAAACAAAATACATCCATACATTCACACAACCAATAAAAAATCTTAACATTAAAAATCGGGCTCTAGTTTCTCTTAATTATCGGGGCACAACGCCATACAGGGATTCTATTCTTACAATGGGGACAAGTTTTTGTAGTTTCATCTTTTCTCCCACAACGATAGCAATATATACGTTTCTGCGGAACGGTACAACGCAACGCTAAATGTCCTGCGCCACCACAATTCCAACACAAAAGGGTGTTATTATTTGTCTTATTATGAATACGGCTCTTACACCCGAATTCACCATTACTTTGCTCGTCATTACGCGGTCCGCTAAAATTTTCGGACTCGTCCCGGGATAAATTTTCAATTTCTCTTACCGACATATTTTCCTTTGTCAGTATTGAGACGTTTTCGACCTGACCTGAAATTCGTAAGTGAAACTTCACGATCGGGGTTGATATTTCGAAATTTCTATTCGAATTCGCCGCTTCGACGGTACCGCGATCAACAGGGGGTTCTTTTGTAATTTCCTCCACGGTATTGGACCTAAAATCTCTCTCCGTCCGGGAGTCTGCTAATAGTAAGCCATAAGTTGACCTAAATTCCTCCAATTGATCTAAAATCCTAAGTTTGGAGTCTTTATCTTTTATTAATACGGGTTTTGATTTAAATAATCGATTAAAATAATGCGTTAGTTTCGTCTCTATGTTCATTTCTAGATTGGGTTTCTGATCACGCGAAACTTCTAAGCGACCAAGTAACTTTTTAATAATTAACACGCCTTCTTTTAAAGCTGCTAAATCTTCCGCAAAGGAAAACGGGTACCATAATAAAATGTATTTTTCACCCTGTTCCTCTTTCACAAGGGCTGATACTAATTCATCGCGTAATTCTCTTAATGAACCGTGAAAAGGTAAACCTCTAATCTTTAATTCGTATTGGACCTCGTCCTTTCGCAACTTGTCCGGTACAATCCTGAATGCCATTATTAATCGAAATGAATAAATTTAATTAAATACAAAAAAGGATTCGCGGAACACGACTCTACTTTGTTCTCTGAACAACTAATGGTAAACGGAAATACAATATTTGATCTTAAAATCGCGATAATTTTCACTTTTAAATTTAAATAGGGGGGCGTTATGGAATCTCGTTAGTCCATTCATGCGCGTCGGTACTACTTTTAAAATTGAAATCTTAATTCAAAACTTCGTGATTTACAAAATTTGACGTAATGTGCCAAAAGGGCTTTATCGATAGCTACTAAGTTGGGTGCCAAGTTATATTTTAACCTACAAAAATTAATTTGGAATTTACTTGATTTACAAACAAAAAAAATTCGATACCATAACATGCCAAAAGGGCTTTATCGATAGCACCACGTTGGCCGCGCCAAATTATTATCCTGTTACACCACGATCTGCATCCACGACACCTTTCCAACAGGTAATAAAAGGTTGGCTAGCTCAAAGTCGCGAAGGGGTGGGTTGGTGAAAGGAATGAAAGGGTCGTGTGACGGCGCGTCGCAAAGCGTGTGTTTCCTATCGACGACCGGGCAATCCTCGATCGCGATTCTAAAAATTGTCAAAATCGGTGTGAATAATTTACACGGGGGGGGAGTTAAGTCAAAATCGGTGGGGTTAATATACACGCGGGAGTTTAAATGGGCGCCACGCATACGAAGAAATGAATCTCTTTGAAGGGGACTGGTTATCACACCTTCCAAGCTGGTACGCGACAACTTGATGATCTTACAGCGAACTCTCACTCCGGAAAAACCTCGCTCAATGACCTTACCTTTACAGGAGGCGAACTTTCCGTTGGTGAAAATAGCTAAATAAACATTAACACAACAATAATAATAACACACAAAGTTGGGAAATAATAAAAATGTATTAAATAAAATAATATCAGGGGGGAGTTGACAAAGTTTACACAAGATACTATCAAATTTACATGTCTTGTATAAAAATAAATATTTACAGTTGACGGAACCTTTCCGTGTGGTTTCCGTTGCGAAACTAATATTCGTAAAACAATTACTCTTACAAAAATACAAAAGGTTAATTTGCATGAAAGGGGGGCGTATTGAATACAGCACTCCACCAAAATAAATAGTTACTTAAGCGCAACTTGATAATATTCAAAACTATGATTCATAAAATTGATCATGGAACTTAATCAATGCAATTGATCATCAAAATTCCCAACAACGGGACAAACAAACTTTAGCTACAATACTAAACTTGAAACGTTACGTTAAATTGTTTGGTTACATTCTGAACGCTCGAATGGCGTGGTAAAAGTTACGTTAATAATAGATAATAATATTAAGTTAAATAAAAGGTATACAAAATGGTTGCGATATCGACTTCCGGGGTTGAACTGAACGTTCATAAACACAAATAATGGTCCATAGGACCAATTAACATCACAATCTTAAAAATATAAAAAGGTTTCTTACTTAATGTGGGTGGTTGATGTTCGACCTCTAGGTAAAGTCGATGACGAGTCCTTCGGGAGTGAGATTCGTCTGCAGAATAGAGCTGAAAGCGATGTCTCAAACCATACCAGAAGGTCAGCGGAGTAACCAGCTTCCAAAACCTCTTTAAATCGAAAGGTGGTGAAGTAACGGGGTGGTTCACGCACTATATTACGCGAATTTCCTTCGTATACAATTAAATTAATATACTTCACTTAAGTTCGTTATTCGCGAAATGACAATTAATTCAAGCCGGTACTGTCTAATTAAAAAAATGTCAATATGGTGTTTGATAAAAACAACGATTGGAATGCGCACATGTGTTCGAAGTGCAGCACCTGTTTTGTATTATTCGATAAAAGCAATGCTACGTAATTGCCTTAAGAGCGGCAAGCAATACCTCGTCGTGATGAAACGTGATAAACAGATGGTATAACAAAAAGTCCGATAATTGATTAATTGTTTAACAACAATTAACGTATTGTTGTCCGATAAAATATTAATTGTTTAACAACAATTGACGTATTGTTGTCCGATAAAATATTAATTGTTTAACAACAATTGACGTATTGTTGTCCGATAAAATATTAATTGTTTAACAACAATAGGCGATATGAATGTTCGATAAATATTAATTGGTTATTAACGATAGACGGTATGAATGTTCGATAAATATTAATTGTTTATTAACGATAGACGGTATGAATGTTCGATAATCATTAATTGTTTATTAACGATAGACGGTATGAATGTTCGATAATACCTGCAGTTGACACTCACTAATTTTTAGCACCAATGACTTGTATTTATTTAAAGACCTCAAAAAAAAATGTGAGACCTCGATATTTTAATTCCGCTTTTGGAAGCGCTAAGATACGAAAAAGGTAGTATCAGATTCCAAGTGAATCTCTCCGAATATGCAATTTGCAGCTCAATTTATGCATTCTCCCTACTCTGATCTGGGATTTTTCCCACTTACTGATTGATTTGGACCCTGGTAATTGGGTCCTATAAATTTAGAAAGAAGGGAGACGTGATTTAATTGGATCAATGCCTAGAGTGTGAGGGCACACTTTCTTCTTTCTCCATGTAAAGTGTATCGAGAAGTTTGGTACGACACGTGCGAGCAAAACAATTTTTTGCTCGTCTGGTTGGACGAGAAAGGTCTAACTTTTGCACTTTTTACTTGTTTTTATCGAAGTCTGTAATTTCGAAATCGCTATCCTTTCCATGTTAAACCCGAGCACATTTGGCCGCTTATCTGCACATGGTCGAGATAGCAAAACAAAAGGCATTGATTCTCACGAGGTTCAAACATGCACGTGTGTGTCCTTGTATTGACAACTGGCTCGTGATTATAGATCGTATGAAAGTGTCTCTCGATCCTACCTAAACTTTATAGTAATGCATTTGCCTATATTGACGTTTAGTTTGCAACGTTATAGAATAGAGAATTTATTGCCGATGAGGTGAATTATGGATTAATGCTACGTCAACATTATTAACACTTCCTCATCTACCGTATGGTTCATTGTACGTGTATTAAAATATTTGATGAAACTTTCCTAACTATACAACTCTTAAGATTATTGTGCATTTGCAAAACGTAAATTTATTAGTTGATCGAATGTTTCAATCTTTTATATTTACAACCCGACCTAAAAATGTTTTCTCAAAGAGTAATTTTCAACGGATCGATTCGAAATTTAAAATATAAGTTTAATAGATCATAAACGCAAAATCTAAAGATGCGCCCGATGCGCGGAATAAGGTGACATCCAGTGTGGGGCTATTACGATACATTTTTATGTGGGTGTTCAACTACCAATCGAGTTGCCTCGTCGTTGCGTCGAAAGAAGTTTCTAAATAGTTAATGAATTAATTCCAATAATTCAGTATAGTAATAACAAGTTAAATGGAATTGTTATTACTGCGAAGAAGAGCAATCCTATCAAATTTTACATATTATAAAAATTGCCTATTAACAGTATTTCCAAAAAAGTGAAACGTAACAACCGATTGAGAATTTGATTGAAAAACTAGTTTTTAATTTTTTTATATAGATTTACCAGGAATAGAACCAAGCACCTTCAGTCGACAGTCGAAGTCTTTATTACTGGATTTTTCTAGTATAAAGATCATTTTTATAAATTTATCTTTAATACGGTTGACCACAAATAAAACCTTGTGCTTAACTGAAAAAAATACATGTAAGGAAAATAGTAAGGGTATTTTTATGGAGTTGGTCCGTTACAAGCTCAATAATTTATAAAAAGAAAATAAAAGAACTCGAAACGCAATGCAAGCAACTCCAATCAAAGTTATGCAAAATATAGTAGAAATTGCGGGAGAAATTGCGAATAGGCCTGTTTATTTTATTATTAACAAGCAATCAACAATGTAAACGATTTCTTTTTATTACAAAGCAAGAAGTCGATTTATAAATTGAATTGGTTTCATTCATTAAATTCTGATTATTTTCTGATTCATTATAGGTACCCAATCCTTCATTGAAATTGGGAAATTTAATGGTTTAAGAAAGATAGAAATAAGCTTTTATAAAATTTTCAATAAAAGTAACTTTTACGATGCCCTTCCATTAAGGGCATAAATATAACGATTTAGTACTTACTTTTTAAAAGTATCCTTTTTAAATTAAAAAATCCCTCTCCGAGTTTTCTTCCAATGAAATCAGAAACAAATTTCTACGGGACTTTATTTACATATTATACAGAATATCATGTAAAGGAAGGGTTTAAATAATGAAACCTACATATTGAAATTTTTGCGGAACTGCATGAAAGAGTACAAAATTGAAAGATTTGGTTATTATAAAAAATATAAAAAGTTTCAACAAAATTGAATAAAACTCTCTAAGATTAGGCAAGCTTTTAGTGTATATTTATAAACAGTTTATCAGACAGATCCTGTTTACCGTATTTACTGAAATTAGGTTGGCAGCTATTTTCACAAGAACGCTGTGGAAAGTGATAAAACCGAATAATCAGTTTCTGTCAACCTTAAAGACTTGTTCATTTTTTAAATTTTGTTTATTTCCTAGTTCTAAGATAGGAGAATTCATATCCAGTTACATTTTCTTCCAGAAAGGTGTCTAGAATCCTTGATTAGCTTTTATTATACTGGTACAAGAAGTTAAGTTGTAATAAATTTATACTTCGTCTACACTAAACCAAATTGTTAAAACTACCTTCTTATAATCTGAAACTTTCAATATTAAATTAAACTGAAAGTTGGAATAAAATTATGAAAAGTTAAAATTTTAAATTAATTAAGTTATTTACGCAAGTACATGATTTATTATTAGTTATCAGGTTGATTCACATAATATTGATGAGTTGTAACGTTTTAAGTTTTGCTATAAATTTCTTTATAAAAGATTTTTTAATATTCGGAATGGCTTGACGAAATTAAGTGCTTTAACAAACTGTTGGTTAAGTACCTAAATAGAGCATAAGAACATACTTAACTATATTCAGAAAATCAAACTATAGTGCCACCGACGCGACATGAATAATCCTTTCAAGCGCTGTTCACAATTTGACGTGCATATTCAATATTTAAAAGCAGGAAAAATAAAAATGTCGTTACGACAATGCTTTATTTTTTAAAAAGCATTCTGAAAAAATTATTTCTTTAATGGTTTAGTTCAGTTCCAGCAAACATCAGATATAATTTATAAGCTTTAAATTGATTTAATAATAAAAGCTTACTTTTCATATTCGTTTCTTATTCGACTAAGAAAATTTAGTTAATGGCATGCTTTATAAAGTGAAGTACCTAATATTAAATTTTCATTAGATGCTTGATTATTGCTATGCTTAAAATATATATCTAATCATTGATTCTTTCCAATATTTATTAAAAAAAATGTTGACATTTTTTTTTACTTTTTGAATGATTTTATTCCCAGTTTTCTTGTTTTTCTCTTGAGAAGATTAATATTATTTCTGGTGCATTTGTCACTAATCCACTTTATAGCACGGTGTGTAATAACTAAAGTTTAGTTCATAGCTCATCTTTAAATTTATTAAAGTAACGAGTAATATCGTTTACTATGTCACTTGGGGTTAAACAACGATAATAATATAAATAACACCAGTACGGTTATTAGTAACCCTATATAAAATTATAACTTTTTTGGATTTAAAAATTTATAACGTTTCGTTCTTAGCTTTAAAAATTATACAATATTCATCTAAATTGAGATACGTTTTGATACAAATAGAAGAACTAGAAAATTTAAAATATTCAGGAAAGTGTTTTCTATGATTTTAAGAATTCTTCCTTTTAATTAATGACACAACTACAATTTTCCGTTAAAAAATAATAATTAAAACTGTTTATTTGGCAATGCAAAACTGGACGCAGAAAGTGCGGTTTTTTAAAACAAAACAAGAAAATGCAACCACGGATTTCGTCCTTACGACAATTAATAGATTTGGTTAGGGTTTTAAAATAATGCAAAATGGACTTCAAATTTTATTTTGAATACTATGTAGTACCTATGTGGTTTGCCATTTAATGAACAAAATTTTAACTCAAAGTTGCTTAATTTTTGAAAAGGATGAAAGTAAAAGGTCAACGATAAAGTGGCATGTGTGCCAAAGTAGAAAGTTTCTAATTAATTAATTTAACTAATAAAATTTTGAATATGATGTATTCGGGTTTCAAATGCAATCATATGATTCTCAGAAACTCGAATATTAATTGGTTAGGTCCTTAGATATTTAGTTAAAAAAAAAGATATATATTGGTACGTCGGCCGTCGAAGGACCGCATAGTTTGGAATTGTAGACATTGATATTTATAAAGCATACATTTGGGACCGCTCTTTTATGTATATCAAATAATAATATCAAATAATACCAAACAAATTATTTTCAGAGCTACAGTTCTGCTACGACTATCGAATACACAAAGCTCGATTTCTTTTTATTCGCCGCGCCGCGCCGTAGCAATAAATCTCTAACTCTGCGCTATGTTATGAAATTTGCACAATTAATATTATCTGGAAATTATAGGGTAATGAAATTATTTTCGGGTTTGGTACGATAACCCAAGAAATATAATCCCACCTCCCTAGAATACCGACACAGAATATCTTGACAAATCGAAAATCACGGGAAAACAACAAAATCACATGAAAACAATACAGAAAAAATCCAATCAAGCCAAATTTCCGAAACTCATAATTCCAACAACAGAATGTGGAATTGAACTACATATTTATTTTGTCTTGAATTTCTTTAACATTATTATAATAAAGATCTTCACATAACACACAAGCCAACATAATATAACCTAATCAAACCAAACCCAACCTTTTTTCCCAGTGACAAGAATTTTCGCTGCCAAGATTACAGTCTCTAAGCTATTCATCTTTGGACCGTTTTCAAGACTTAGCGTTTTAAATAATTTTTTTTCATTTTTGACGAATTAAAAAACTTCTTCTTCTTCTTCTTCTTTCACTTAGTGTAGGCCTTAAGGCCTGTAATTTCCAGCTTCTTGTGATATAGACTGCCAGCTTTCTCTCCATCTCTTTGGTGGTCTTCCAGGCAGTCGCTTTCCATTGACAACCTTCCCATCTCTAGCAATTCGGGCAAGCCTATTGTTGTCCATGCGGTTGACGTGCTCATTCCATCCTCTTCTTCTCTGTCTAACCCATCTTACTACGTCCATTACCTGGCATGTGTCTCGGATTACTTCGTTTCTTACCCTATCCCATAGAGTTTTCCCCGCTATTGTGCGTAGGGTTCTCATTTCAGCCGTTCGCAGTAGCCTCTTTGTTTTCGTGTTATCAGGGCGTGTTTCCGCGGCATACGTCATTATTGGTCTTATACATGTCTTATATATGCGCACTTTGCTATCGATGTTTAAAAATTCATTGTTCCATATCACTTCTCTCAAGCCTCCCGCTACGGCACCTGCTTTTAAGATCTGGTTACGTACCTCTTTTATGAGGTCTCCGTAGCTGGTGATCTGCACCCCCAGATATACAAACGACATCACCTGCTCAATGTTATGACCGTCGACGACAAGTTTACATCTCTTTGGTTCTTTTGATATTACTAAGCTTTTTGTTTTCTTTTCCGATATTGTCATGTTATATTTCGCTGCTTCTATATTAAAGGCGTATAGTAATCGTTGTAGGTCATCTTCGTTTTCTGATACTATAACCGCGTCATCCGCGTAGCATATGATTTTCACTTCACCCGTACTAAGTTGATATCCTCTATTCCTTGTCAATCTAGTTTTCTCTATTATGTTATCCATAACGATGTTGAATAATACTGGACTTAGTCTATCGCCTTGACGAATTCCAGTTCGGATATTGATATCTTCCGTTAATTTGCCATTTATTCTTAGTTTCGTTGTGTTTCGGGTGTTTAGGTCTTTTATTATTTTAATTATTTGGTTTGAGATGCCTTTTTCTTTGCACAGCCGCAGCACGTCCTTTAGTAAAATACGGTCAAAAGCCTTTGTTAAATCAATAAAACACATGTACGTCGGTTTATTGTATTCAAGTGACTTCTTGATAATTTGACGGATTATAAAAAGAGCATCGATAGTCGATCTATTCTTACGAAAGCCCTGTTGTTCTTCACTCATATTTGTTGTTTGAGTTATTTTATCCGCAATCATTCCAGTGAATAATTTCGCGATACTGTTTAGCAGAGTTATTGTTCTATAATTAGAGGGATCGTTTTTCTCTCCTTTCTTAAATATAGGCACCGTAACGCTTGTTCTCCATTCCTCTGGGATAGTCGAACTATTAAGTATTTCTCGGAACAATTTTGTCAGTTCCATCACCAACGCTACATCCGCATATTTCAACAGTTCATTTGTAATGTTATCGGTGCCAGGGGATTTTCGATTTTTTAGCTTCTTTATGGCATCAGCAACTTCTTCATGAGTGATTTGAATTATCTCATTGTCATCTTCTATGTATTCCAGTACAGTTTCATTCTCGTTTTGACTTTCAAACAAGGTACTCAGATATTGTATCCATCGTTTTTCGCTTATATTGCTGACCTGTCGATATTCATTTGTATTCCGCTTCTGCTTTCTAAGCATTCCCCAGATTTTCCTCTGAGCACCGTACATGTCACTTTCCATTCCCTTTGTGAAGGCCATCCAGTAATCTCGTTTCAGACTTCTTATTTGTGCATTTACTCTATTTCTGGTTTCAACATACTTTTGGTGTTCAAGTGCTGTTTTGTTACTTCGGTATTGGAGGTAGGCTATTCGTTTTTCTTTAGCCAGAAGTTTGATTTCCTCAGTGAACCATGGTTTAGTATTACACTTTGAGTGTGATGCCACCTTTCATCACACTATGTAGTACCTATGTGGTTTGCCATTTAATGAACAAAATTTTAACTCAAAGTTGCTTAATTTTTGAAAAGGATGAAAGTAAAAGGTCAACGATAAAGTGGCATGTGTGCCAAAGTAGAAAGTTTCTAATTAATTAATTTAACTAATAAAATTTTGAATATGATGTATTCGGGTTTCAAATGCAATCATATGATTCTCAGAAACTCGAATATTAATTGGTTAGGTCCTTAGATATTTAGTTAAAAAAAAAGATATATATTGGTACGTCGGCCGTCGAAGGACCGCATAGTTTGAAATTGTAGACATTGATATTTATAAAGCATACATTTGGGACCGCTCTTTTATGTATATCAAATAATAATATCAAATAATACCAAACAAATTATTTTCAGAGCTACAGTTCTGCTACGACTATCGAATACACAAAGCTCGATTTCTTTTTATTCGCCGCGCCGCGCCGTAGCAATAAATCTCTAACTCTGCGCTATGTTATGAAATTTGCACAATTAATATTATCTGGAAATTATAGGGTAATGAAATTATTTTCGGGTTTGGTACGATAACCCAAGAAATATAATCCCACCTCCCTAGAATACCGACACAGAATATCTTGACAAATCGAAAATCACGGGAAAACAACAAAATCACATGAAAACAATACAGAAAAAATCCAATCAAGCCAAATTTCCGAAACTCATAATTCCAACAACAGAATGTGGAATTGAACTACATATTTATTTTGTCTTGAATTTCTTTAACATTATTATAATAAAGATCTTCACACAACACACAAGCCAACATAATATAACCTAATCAAACCAAACCCAACCTTTTTTCCCAGTGACAAGAATTTTCGCTGCCAAGATTACAGTCTCTAAGCTATTCATCTTTGGACCGTTTTCAAGACTTAGCGTTTTAAATAATTTTTTTTCATTTTTGCGACGAATTAAAAAACTTAAGAACACAAAATAAAACGACCAAACCCAGACTTATATTTTAATCGTCTGTCATATTTTGAGTACTCAAGTTATTTTATTTAAATATTCATTCTTTTTCTTCCACTTTTATTAGACCAATCCTTGTTTATTTTGGAAATTTATTTTGTTGTTGTCTCTATGGACGACAATGCCCAGCTTTCTGTCAATCGCTTTGGGGGTCTTGCTACTGGTCTTCTTCCGGGTGGTTTTTTCCCTTTGCGATTTTTTGGTAGACGTTATCATCCCATCCTGTCGATATGGGCATTCCATGCTTTACGCCTGGTTTTAATAAATTTTACAATGCCTGTTATTCCACAGTTCAGATCTCTCTGTTAGTAATTCTGTATATCAGACTTCTACCCCCAATGATTCTGAGTGTTCTCGTTTCAGTGGTTCTAAGTATTTGTTTAGTTTTTGACGTTTCAGCACCGGTCTTACCGTTGTCTTATATATTCTGATCTTGTTTTTAACTGCTTAAAGGCTTCCCGATAGAACGGCGCCCCTTATGTTGTTTTTATTCACCTCTTCTTGTATATCATGCGCCCTCGACATATCAACCCCCCAAATACTTACAAGACATCACGTGTAACCTGATGAATTTTCCACCAATTCTGTGACCTTGTTTAGTTTTAACAGTGTTGGTAATTTCATCCATTACCAAATTATAGGCCATTGCGCTCAGTGAATCGGTGTCGGACTTCCGTTGATACTGGTATTTCTTTGGTGGCAACACCTCAATTTTTTATTAGGGTTTCAGTGTTTTGGTAAATCTTATTTGTTAGGTTGATTAACGGCGTGGGGGCGAGGTTTTGGGCTAGTATTCCTGATAAGTCTATAAGTTTTACACGGTCGAATGCCCTTAAGAAAAACTTCATCCTTCTTCCTATTACCCTAAAGAAGGTTTCGGTGACCCATCTAACTGCCAAAGCTATGGCCTCCGCTTAAGAGATCCACGAAACATACAAAGGCCGGAGTGTTCTATCCAATAGATTTTTAACATTTTGATGTGTGATGAATATGGCATTCGTCGTAAATTCTGTCGAATACTAAACTATTACAGCCTTATGCATAGTCGTACTACTAGTTAGTAGCCACTAAATAATATGTAGGTATCCATGGTTTTTTTAAATTAAAAAGTTAGTACTGTCATTTTAGTAAATTATTAATTCTGACGTTTACTATTATTTAATTGGTAATTTAATTATTCATTTGGATATAAAACTAAATGATACCAATCGAAAGAGATTTTTCTTCCGCATCGAAAGATACCTAAAGCTCAATATTTTGCTCTTTAATTATAATGTAAAATGCAAAAATAAAATCAACAATTTAAAAAAAAAAATTATGTGCCTTGGAATAGGTACATACCTACTCTTAAAATGTCTAATTAGTAGCTACTAAAAGGTAGTGGCCACTAGTATACGACTATGCATAAGGCTGTTATTCGTTATTTTGCATAATATCGTTAATCTTGAAGAGCACTTCATTGGTAATCAGTTTCAATTCAGAGCTGATTAATGTACACATAATATTCTTATTTCCCTATTTGTGGATTAGGAGAGTTAACCTTGTTCTAAACTCTTCTGGGATTTTTTAAGGTCAAATATTACCAGATAATCTGTCATTGTTTTACTTGCATCTTCATAAATTCATTACGATTCTATCTGAACCTGCAGCCTTACTTCCCTTCATACCATGTAATGCTTTTATTACTTCTGTTTAATCTAGGGCTCTTCATGATCCCGATCAGTTTCACTTGAGTTATGATTCTACTAGTAAATATTTTTGAAGTATTGAGTTCATTTTACAGCGCTAATTGTATCCAAGTCGAGATGCTCATTCAAGTCGACTTTCCTCTTTCACACTATTTTCCAAATCTTCATTTGTGACCGCGTCAAATCGCGTTCAATTTCTTTAATAATTCTCTCCCAGTAGTCTTACCTTAATTTTCTTGTTCTTCGAGCTACCCTAATTCTAGTTATATCATATTTTCTGTTATTTTGTCAAGTTTATAAAAATGTTTGTGTATCAAAAGCGACACTCCTTCATATGCTTGGTTTTCTTCTATACGTTCTGTATACGATATCTATACGTTTTTCCATCATCTCCATTATTATCCGTAGTCGTCATGGAGTACCACCTTCTTAGATTCTTCAGCCATTATATTCTCTTTGCGGTTATTTTGTCTTGTAGGATGTATTCTAGCAGTTGGTATCTACTTCCTTTTCGCATTATGTGGCCGAGATTCATATAAACTCTCAGATAAACTCTGATTTCAGCCACTGGTATGGTATAATCTCGCTGTTACATAGTACATAATATGTAAAATTTTTGTTAGCCACTTTATTCCATCTTCGTCCATTAATTTCAAAAATCTCTACCTTAACTTGATCCGGTCCTGGGGACCTTCTATCTTTCATTTGTTTAACTACAGTCCCCACTTCTTCTATCATGATAAGCAGTCCTGCTTGGTCTTGTATTATGGGTTTATTTCGTCTGTCATTCTTAAAGAGTGTTCTATGTATCTTTTCCAGGCCTTTTTTTATTTTCCATTATCATCAATGATTTTTCCTAATTTTTCTAACCACATAATATATAATAGAGGAATAATCCCCTTAGAATGGCTCAAGTCAACATTTATATCTATTCCAAAAACGATCAAGGCGAGAAGATGTGAGGAGTATACTGAAGATGATACACGGAATAATAAGAGTAAGGTACGAGGATTGTGTAGAAAATACACAATTCGGCTTGAGAAATAAGTATGGTACAAGAAACGCTCTGTGTAGTGTTCAAATACTGGTGGAAAAATGTCGGGACATGAATGTGAATGTGTTCGCTTGCTTTATAGAATTTGAAAAAGCATTCGATAGAGTAAAGCCTGGAATGTTAATGGAAATGCTGAATGGAAACGGATTGGACGGTGAAGACACGAGAATAATAGGAAATCTCTATTGGAACCAAGAGCGATAATTAGACTAGAGGGAAAAATATCGGAATATATATATCAATACTTGTCGCGGAGTCGGATAGGGTTGTACACTTTCCCAACTTTTGTTCAACATCTACTTGAAGGAAATTCAATTCGATTTATCATTCAACAAATGTTTTAAAGTGGTGCCACGATTATTATTTTTATCGCACTTCTCAGCTGTGCTAATAAAATTTAACACGTTCTGGATATGTTATGAACCACCTATAATTCAAAACAAAATTTAAATTTATTTGACATTACTAATTATAATTTACTTTTCAAAAACAAAATTATGAATCAATTGAAAATAGACTAATTAATTAATGTATGTTTTTATATCTGGCCTAACACGTTGGGGGCCAAATTTTAGCGTATATCGCAGAGCGATGATAGACAATATTAACCATGCAAACATCAATGATATTTTACTGATTATGTATATCGGGCCCCACGTTGGGCGCCATATTAGTGTACTACAACAATACATTACGCAGATGTTAATGGCTGCTACTGTTGTTCGAGGGAGAGCTGAGGTCGTGGGTTTGACATGGAAACGTTGTTCTTAATTTTAATTAATTTCTGTCCAAAAACCACAACGAAAATCTAACCCTTCGCGTCGAAGGTAGAACCATATAATAATATATTTGTGCAAGGAATGATGGAATGCAAAATTCAGAATGAGCGCTTTTAAGATACTTCTAAGTTACTATTAAGAACCTGTCGTGAGATAAAAGAAAATAACTCCTTGCCAACAAAAGAATAACTATTAATTACCTGTTGGTCGGTTCTTATGAAAACTTAAAATGAAGTTCACTTTGGCGTTTTCGCAAATATATAGACTTATGAACTCTTTTAAACGATGGCAGGAAGTGAAGTCTACTGCGCTTACCCACTTAAATTTCTTAACGAGGTGCGCTAGGTGTAAATGCTAGAGATAAAATGCAGAATTGAATTAGCAAAAAACAGCTTTATCAAGATGTAAAAGCTTCTCAGTAATAGAGACTTTAACCTATGCAATGGTACATTTTCCCGGTATTGTTCTACGGAGTGGAAGCCTGGACATTGACCCAGAATACCACAAATAGAATCGATTTCTAGTTTTTTTGAGCAATTTTAGTTAATCTGAGATAGCTTGCTACGCTGGTCTTATATGATTTGTTTGATCCGCAGAAAGTATTTTATTTCCCTTTCAGCCTAGTTTTCTCCTAACCGCCACCCGGGGACGCACCCTTTATGAGTTACAGCCACTCCTTCGAATTTATTTATTTTAAATTCGCGGTGAACTCGTTGTAGATGAAAGTATTGCAACTGTTGGGTTGTCATTTAGACTCAATAAACAGGCCCCAATGGAATTTTGTCTTGTCAAGATTTTTTGTCGTCGGGATTTTGGTTTTGTCGGCATTACTTCCTTGCCTGGATTTTGTGTTGTCGGAATTTTCTATCGCAGGGATTTTGTCCTTGGGATTTTGGAAAATTGTATTTATTCAATTTTTTATTCAAAATTCAAGTACAATAAAAAATTTTAACAAATTTTGAAAATACAAAATCTAAAAACAAATAATTGACCTTAAACAGTTAATAATAACAGATAATCTATTAAATTTAAAATAAAATCCGTCATTTTCTACATAGCCCTTTTAATTAAATTCGAGACGCGTTTCGAGAATTTACAATATTCTCATCATCGGTCGATAAAAGAGAACAAACGTAAGAGTTGTCAAATTGTCAAACATTGGTTTTTGATGATAATTTATTGTCTAATAATCAATAATATCGTATATTTTTATTAAAATTTCAGAATTTCGGCATTATATTTTCATTTAAGGGTAATGTAGCAGAAAATCTGATTTAATGTTGTTTTTTTCTAAAGAGAATCCAACTGCTTTTTATGCATAACGAAAACACTTCAATTATGAGTTTTCATTCAAAAATTTTTAATTTCCATTATAATAATTAATATTGACCTATTTTTCAGTATTTACATAACTGTTTACGAGTGCTTGAAGTCATTAAAGTTTTTTGTGGGTGTTCAAAATATTATGGTGCAAAATTATGGAGGTTTTTTAATGCGAACTTAATATCAAATAAACGCCTCTAAAATGTTCTACGGTTTATGTCCCCTTATAAATTTTACAGCAGTTTACTAATAAAAAGTTTTAGATTTCCTAAAATAATTTTGTAGTATTTTAAACTAAGTAACTTTTTATGTCGGAACTAATTTTTCAGTGTGGTGTTTATAACCAGCAAAGCGTTTAAAATGCAGAAACACTTAAATACATAAATTAATGTTAGTTTAGGTTAATTTTAATTTGTTCACAAATTCCTTCAACCCCAACAAAAGCTCGAACTGAAAAATGACCCTATTAATGAAACCTACATCAATGTACAATACATCCGTGCGTAAACAGTTAAATTATTTCAAAGTGTAAATATTTTACAGATATAGGTAAACAAAAATTCGGATAATATAAAACATGCGTAATTTTACATTCGTTGGTGACCATAAATTTTCTATATTTATTTTCTCACTTAAATAAAAAAATTCATAAATACGTAACATACAATATTCACAAAAAGATAAATAAAACGCTAAAAAATATTGGTTTTCGATGCTTGCATGTAGATAAAATATAGTCAATTTTAATCAACTCTGGAAAATTGGAGTTTCCGGACTTCCGACGTAGTACATATATTTTTGTTTTATATATTTATTAGAATCATGGACCTATAAAATTGTAATAGAAAATTTTATCCAGGTAGTGCTCCAGAAAATCTAGTGGGTTTTACCGACTAGTCTGTGACCATTCATTCCCGACTTTATACCAAAAAAATGAGAAAAAGTGTTGTAAGAGAATCTGCTGCTTAGATAAAACTGATAAAGCAGGTTTTACAGATTTAAAAAAATTGCTATTGAAGGTCAATAAATTAAATTATTTTAGTAAACGAAGCAATAATCAATAAAATAACGTCACATTGTATTAAAATTTTTAGTAGCAGCTTTAGGAGCTTCTAAAATTAATAAAAACTTGATGAACTGTATTCAAATTAAATTTTTCATTTTAATTTATGTCCATATTAATGTTTAATAAAACTTCATTAACAAAAACGTGCAACTGTAGTTATGAGAAAACTTTGCTTATTTTAATCTAACAAAATTACAGAAACAAGCTTAACTTAATAATGTTGAAAATTTATGTACTATATATTGCAAACACATAATAAGTTTGAATTATGAACACCAACTTTGCTGTTAAAAATTGACTACAAATGCGACTGAAATTTATAACGGAAATCGATTTCCTGTACACTCAATTGAATTTAATTTTAAAATTGAATATTTATTTGTATCGAAAAATTTCTGATAATTTAAAGGTAGTAAATTCTAATTGTTTCAGTAGCATTGTATTTCAGGACAGTAAAGAGTCAATTTAGACTGATTTAATTTACTAACCGAAAATTGTGCTGAGGAGACCTAAAATTTCGAAACAAGAGGTCTGCAGTTGATTTTCAAAAGTGTTTTAATTATTATAAGTTTTTTTTGTATTATAAACGAGAAATAACGTCTTGAAATATTATGTACTTTTATGCACATTCCATTCAGCTTATTACCATAATATACTTCGCTGTTTTATGCATCCTAATGGAATGCATTCCCTATATGCTTCACATTTACATTTAAATTATCTAGGTATGAGAAGCATTTATTAAATTTCTATTTTGTTTTAATTTGATTTGTTAAATTTTGCGAACGATCTTTTTGAGAATGATCCTTTTATAATTTAAATCCACTACATTAATATTATATAATATAGAGTATTGTTGTCAACTAATAGAGTCACTATACGATTATTTAATAGCATACTTACTTTCAAAGAAAGGAAACGTATTTTTTCTTCTTGAAATTCAAGATGCTTGGATTGACGACGCTCTGCGCCACATCGCCATTGGCAATAGCTATGTTCGATGATATTGATTGTGAATGTTACTCATATATATTTGCTACCCAGTTGTTTCGTATTTGTCAAATATTAATTCGTAGTATCGGTTTTTTATTAGACTCTGAAGAAGACGAAAAGTCGAAACTCGTTATTAATTAATAGTTTTTATAGAGCTGATGCTCTCGAATTGAACACCTGTTTGTTGAATTTTTTTCAGGTCACCAGTTTAATTATAAAAAAATTTCATTTTACTTTTCAAATTTATTTAATTTAAAAAATAACCAATTTAAAGCAAACCATTTAAGGAAGACAGGATTAAAAAAAATTTTATTTGAGTTTTATTATTGTTTACTCAACTTTTCTTTATTGTTTTTCTTTACTTTTAATTATTTTCAAAATAAAATTTTTTAAATTTAATTAGTTATTTGCTAAATTATCCATTTCAATAATAAATTATATTTATGCTGGCCGAATGCAGGCATTTATTTTTAATCCGTTGCATAAAGCAAATTGAATATGAAGTCTAATTAAAATAAATGTTTTATTTTCGGAAAAGGAAGTAGTTGTATTTTCATTGTATTGTTAAAACTCCAGTACATAAAGAATTAGTATATGAAATATTCAGGTAGATAAGTGAGCATTTAAGTTTCTTGGTTAACAACAGCACATTGAAATTTTTATTATCTTATTTTCCGATGCATAAGTGGCGTGTACAGAGAAAGTTTATAAATAAAATAAACCTTACAGTGATATAAAAAGAATCTCTTAGTATCCCTTTGCATACAGGATTCGAAAGAAGAGAAAATGTATTTTTAGATCAAACCCGATTTGTTTCATTTATTGTTCATTGGACTGTTTGAATATTGAACCGCGGAAATAACGCCCACAATTGAATTAATTTGAACAGCTCTTTGAAAGGTTTTGGGCACATTTAAACAATACAAAAATTCTAATTAATTTAAAATGCAAGGTTTATGACATACCTATGTATTTATGTGTTCTACCAGTAGTCACGTATTCCCTACAAATAATGTCTATAACTAAAAAGACTACTATTCTCCTCAGAGTGACCCAGAGGGTCGATGGGGAGAGCAATAATGCTTGGTATACCTCTGAAAGACAAAATCAGCAACGATCTGATTAGGGAAAGAATTGGGGTGACCGACGTAGTTCGACGAGTGTCCTAGCTTAAGTGACGTTGGCCTGGATATGTAACCCAGCTTGATACTGAAGATTATGCATCGCGACCAAGAGAAACACTGCAAAGTGTGAGAATGCCGCAGAGAAGGTGGAGAGACGACATTAAGAAAACGGCGAATACAAATCGGCAACAACTAGCACAAGATGGAAAGAAGTGGAAGAAAAAAAGTAGAGACCTAAATTCAGGAGTAGATATAAAACGGCTGAAGTAGAACAAGATACTCGTATTACTAAAATTTCATTTCATTTTCTTATCAAAATTTCGACTGGTTCATCGCATCTATCCCTCCCGAATATTGTAAAAATGGTGAGCAAGAATACAGTGCTCTACTAGTTTTGCAATCCCTCTAATAGTTTTATCCTACTATTAAAAATTATTAAGAATTTCTTAAATTAACTGCATATTTTTATGGATTTTGTCCATATTTTATGCGTTGAATTGACTATTCTTCTCACTTTTCCAATTTTTACCTGATCAAACTTAATCTTCATAACATTTTCATTTTTGTTCCTCTTCTTTTAGCCATGTACCCAAAAAGTTATTTATGTGGAAGACGAGTAACTTTTCCCTCTCTCCTCTTACTTCACCAAACCGCAATGGACCTAATCAATCTTTTTTTCTTTCCGAAATAAAAGTTCTGATATTAGTGTGCACTTTTTCTTTTGATCCATTTTTTTTCTCGTATGAAATAAACAATTTTTGTTTTCTGCTATTTTCCAATTTAATTTGTGCTAACTCTTTTAGTTATTAATTTCCTCCTGAAAGAAAGTTTTCTATTTTTCCAGTTTTTTTTTATATTTATTTTTCCAATTTTGGAAATTTTATTAGCACGAAATTTCCTTATTGTTTTTATTTATCTCATAAACACGATTCATTTTATTTGTAGATCCAAAAAACCTCCTGAAACAAAGTTTTCTATTTTTCCAGTTTTTCATATTTATTTTTCCAATTTTGGAAATTTCATTAGCACGAAATTTTTTTATTGTTTTGTTTTTATTTATCTCATAAACACGCGTTTAATTTTATTTGTAAAACTAAAATTTTTTAATTTCCATTTTACTTCAATATTTTTATCTTAACATATCCATTAAAATATGAATTATTTTCTTTTTTGAAAATATATTTTTTATGTGTAATTGTCCATCTTTTCTTTATTTTTCCTTTGGATGTTTTTATTTGGATTAAATTTTGTATTGTTATTTCAATCATCTTTTTTATATGTTGTTTCTCTCTTTATTGTGACTGTTCCAAATTTTCTTTTCCTTTCGATGTTAAATTGTTGATATTCTCTAACTATCTTTAGTAATCTTTAACGCAATTTGCTGTTGATTCCATTCCCAATTACCGTTTTGAATTTTATTTTGAAACTTATTTTTGTGTAACAATTAATTGTTGCACGACTTCTTCCCCATTTTTCTTCAAATTTTACTTTAGTTATTACATTTTCTTCAGCAACTTTCATCTCTTCCAACACTTTTTCTCTTCTGCTAATGTCGAAATTTCAATGTTATGTTCATATACAATTTAACTTTCTAAATTTTCCTTTTTAGACAAATTTAATTTTATATTCTTATTCATCTCTATTGACCTACAAATTTTGTTCTCGTTATTGTGTTGTTTTATTGTCTTTTCTACCATGAATTACCATATTTCCATAATATTTTGTCAAATACATAATTGCGAAATCAAATTAAAATTCTTGTAGTATATACATTTTCCAGTCAAATTCTTTCTCTTCCTATTAGAGCTGCGGGACACCCCCAAAAAAGCGCTCGGAAAACGACCAACCGACCAGTCGCGTACTAATGCCTATTTTTTTAAAAACTTAATTGAATAATGTTCAGAGATAGAAAATATGTATTTTTGACTGAATTATAGGGGGCGCAACCTATGCAAAAGGCACCAAATCGCTAAAAATTTGATTTTTTCGTATCTTTTTTTTTTTAATTTTTAACAACAAAAACTGCACACTTGATTTAAGCGCACCTTCTCACCGCGAGAGCAGCGAAAAACTAATTTCTGAGCTTGATTGAACACGCTTACTCGCACGACAAGTTCGACCAAGTTTTCCGCGAGTCCGCGTGCGCTTGTCCTCACTTCTTCGTGGATAAAAATCATAAATACCTCTATTAAAATTCACAATTTTCGGCAATAGCAGTCTCTGCAAGAGCTGTTATGATAATTTACCAGCGAAATTTATTGTTTATAATAACTATTCGTTAATTTATTAGTGAAATTTAGTGAAATTTATTGACGCATTAACAGCCATTTTGAAGGGTTGCCCACCCTTAAATTTGATAAAAAATGTATATTTCATATCCTTTGATAACATTTTATCGATAAAAAACAAAATTTTGCATTAGTACGCCAGTGGTCGCTACATGGTCGAAAACTGGGGGTGTCCCGCAGCTCTATATTGGATCCCTTTAGTTTTGTCTTATAAATGTTTTGCTTCTTTTTCATATCTCTCTCTAATTTCTTAAGTTTTGCTTATACCATTTATCCTTCTCTCAAAAGTCTTCGCAAACTTAATCTTTTCCAATGTTCGTACTTTCCCAATTCTCTATTATTTGTTCCTAATAATTTTTCTAAAGGGGTATGTCTAAATTTTATTATACGAATTTTCCTTCCACCATATCTTCCTTGGCTATTTTCTTTTGTCCTTTGTCAAGTTTTTAATTTGTGAAAAGGGCCGAAAAACTATTATTAATCCATCAACCCTCGTATGCCTCACGACGTTCTTGAGTTGCCAATTGAACTATTTTATTTTCTATCTACAGACAGAGGTGCAGACGATTAATTTTATTTTGAATACTTTCTTATTTTGTATTCTCAGTTTTGTTCATAATATGCAGGTTTGTCTATGATAATTTTAATAGGTACTATATGTGATAGCTCTGTAACCAACTTCAAATAATTTCTTATCTATATCTTCGGCTTGAAATTAATTATAATTTTGCCTTTCAATTCCAACTCACAATACAGCACTGATTTAAATTCTTTTGTATTGAAAATATTTAATTTTTCTTGTCAAAAATTCGACTGGCTTGTTTAATAGTTTAACGCCAAGTAATTACACTGCCCTCAATTTTATAATTTCATACTAGTGTCTTTGGTCATAAGCGTATCAAAATTTTTAACATAAAAATTCTTTATAAATTAATGCAAAAAACATCGTAATATATAAAATAATGTTTCTATAAATCAGATGAAGTTCTAAAAAATTGGCGGCTCTAAAGACCGGGGAGTTTGGATGTTATGGAAACGGAAAAGCTTTCAAATAGTTTTATGATACTACTTTACTTTTCTTGGCTATGGAAATGTGCTGTACATACGATACCCTCCAGACCCCCCCCTGGTTCTTATTTTACACTTTCTATTGGCAACTTGAGTATTTTATTTGATAATGAAAAGTAGGTATTAATATTTTCAAAGTTACGCAAAAACTTGTCACTAGACTGTAAGCAGTCGGGTTGCAGATTATAATATAGAAACAGTTTTTACACCCTCACAGCGCGGGAATCATATGAACGCCTAAATTTCTTAAATATTCGGGTTTATTCTAAGGGTTATCGATTAAAGCTTATTTGGAATTAAATTTATATTTTTCGATTTTCTTTAAATGTTGTGTCCTCCCATTTGAAAAAGTCACGAGCTGCCACTGTATATAAATATTTAATATGATTCCGATTTTAAAAATTATTATTCAAAAACAAATTATTAAAAGAAAATTACAAAGCTGCATTTTAATAATTATTTCTCAAAGCTATAATAATAAGAAAAACATTTTAAAAAATCGTACTTCTAAAATGATCTTTTTACAGAGGCTGAAAGAAATTATTTTTGAACGAAAAATTGTTAAAATAATTTAAATTTATAAAAAAAATGCTTTGTAAAAGGCGAAAATATAATAAAAAAAGCTAATCGTTAAAATCTTTGTCTTTGTCAAACTGATTTAAAGAACAAAGTTCTCTATAAAAGAGAATTGCTTCTGAAAAATCCAATTAACATCATCCAAATTTTGTTTTCAGTAGTATATTATAAACTTTTTTATAAAAAAAATTGTTGTACGATATTATCCGATTTCAGCAGAGCAACTCCGACATATTACTTTTAATAAAAACTAATTAAATGAGTTGCATCCCCTTGGTCCCGCGTGGAAAAAAGTTTCCTAGGAGATCTTGACCTTCTAGTTATTATTATTTTATGTAACTGCTACTTATTATTTTACAAAATATAAAATATGAAGCTATTAGTGACCAGGAGCTTAAAACATACATACAAATTGAAAATTTTTTTATATTCAACCAATAAATAAAATATAAAAATTGTAAGATTTCTAGTTAACAATACAGCATTGGATACAGGCATCTATATTTAGTGTGGTAAACATTATTGTGTTTTTAAAATATATAAATGTTTTTTAACAAAGAGAAAACCAATAATGTTCTAATAATAAAAAAAATTGCCGAGTAAATTATAATAAATTTTATCAAAACCTACCATCTTGCTATCGAAAAGCTACAAAAGCAGATATATTATATTTCAATAAATTATTATATAAGCAAGAATCTGGCGGAGACACAAATTCTTTATATGAAACAATAGCAGATTATCTGTTTCTGATTTAGTATGGATTGAAATATACTGATTTCCATTGTCAAATAATTAAATACCCATATTAAAAGGATAATACAAATTAATGTCACTCTAAATTTTTTTTATTATCTATTTATTTATGACTTTCGTTGAATCTTTTTAAAATTACTTGTCGAAATGTACGTAGTACTTATATTTTGTTTTATTTAAAAGGCCAATCTCAAAACGAATCAATCAACTGAAATTCTCTCAGGACAAGGCGTCGCGTCGCCTTAAAGAAAGAACATTTATACAAATTTTCTAATACAATTTCATTCTTGGGTTTAGTGTTGTGAGTCACATCCATTCATAATTTATTATGCTTTGGCCGGATTTTCTATGATTTATTGTTATATGTAAAAATGAAATCTCCTGTTCTGTATTTTGATTCCTTTAAGATTGTAATCAAATTTCAGTTTATCAATTTGCGAAGTAAAATACTCAACGCAGTTTAATTTAAAATACAATTTAGCTTTAATATGATTGTTTCAGACCAGCTAAAGAACGGCTAAGAGGTTACTTTCGATTTAGTAACCGCAAATTGCGCCAATCCTGTGAAGCTGTTATTACGGCAGCAGGAAGCAGTCCTTCCAGGCGTCCACGTAATAGTTCACAACAAGGAGACTCTCTAGTGCGATTATCTGAAGATTGATATTATGAATCGAACAGTTTATTTGAAAATTTAGTTACTAACGTAATGTGAAAAACACTGGGTAAGAAAGTTTTCTGATTAATATTTTCTTATTAACTATTATTAAGGACAAATGCTTTTTTTACTTTTTTTGTTATTATTTTACTAAAATCCAATTGACATCAGGGTCTCCTAGATGCCTTAAAAATTATTTTAAATTTTGAAAGTAGCATAATACGATATAATTATAGCGAGCACTGTCCTACAAAGGATTAATTCTACTAAAATTAGTTTTCAACTTCAGCTTATTACTTTTCATGTTATTTTAGTCAAATAAGCAAAATAAAATAATTATAAAGACAACCTCGCACAAAATAAACCCTAAAAATAGATAATAAAATTTTGCGTTATTAATAATAACATACAAATTATTACCCTTGGGTCCTGAAACATTTACCTACTTATAAGTTCCAGCCTAATATAATTTGAGTATTAGCTCAAGGCTTATTAAATGACGCCTTTTTATAACAAACTGTTTGCGCTGAACAAATACTTCGTTACTTGAATTGTTTTCCTTAATGTTCAAATTAGGGTTCTACTGGAAAATAGCAAAATTACCAGAAATTTTTATTTTACACATTGCTACCATTATACGATATCAAAAGTAAATTAAAATTAATTACCTGACTTTTCCAGTTCCTTTCTTTGTTGATCCAACGAAGGTTGCTATAAATCGAAGTAACTGTAATAAAGTGTAAAAGTTTTGATAGAAAATGGTTTTGATTTACAACACATAAAAAATTATTTCAATTATTTGGATTATTTATTTAACAAAAATTACTTAGCAGTTATATTCAAAAATTTTAAATATAAAATGGCAAATTAAATTATATGAAAAAATTATTAATGAGGCAATAAATAGGCACGTTAAATTATTTACCACAGCATTTTAAAAAGTTGAGCTGATTATTTATTTATGCTGCAGGTGTGAGACCGGGGCTGGTTGGCACAATTTCCAGTTTTTATATTATTTATAATTTTTTGAAAAGGTAATTTAAAAATAATATTTTGCTCGACTTGGTAAACCTTGTTACTTCCACCTTACTTTTAAATCCCCTAGCTAGATTGTTTATTTTATTTATTATTGTTTTTGTTTATTGCTGTGAGTTGCTATGTGTTGTTGTTAGGTGGTGGCAGCAGTTTCAGCTTGCAGCTCTCGTCCTTCTTTTTCATTGGTAGACATGATGGACTTGATCATGTCCGCCACTTCGCACCACTCGTCCTCACCTTTCAGCATCAGTGCTATAAAGCTTCTCGGATCGAGCTCGACATCGAGTTTTAGTTCGGTTACGGCTCTTCTTTCGGCCCACTTGTGGCACTGAAAGAAAAAAAGACACTGTGTGGGCAATAGGTGCAGATGTCCACCTCTATCTTGCCTAATTTAACTTCGCATCTGATCCTGAGGATAGTCCTAGTGGTTACCTTCACCCGGAAATGACTCCTTTGTCGTAGATACCATGAAGGTCTTTATGAATTTTATGATGTTTTTCTCTACTCAAATTGATTATCTGAAGTAGTTGTGGTTTTAATGATGGGTTGTTATCTTGGATTAATTACCTTCAATTATGGATTGTTTAACTAAATTTGCTGACTTATTGATTGTTCTTAACTATAAATAATTAATCAACTTTAACTATCCAATATCTTGAATAATTATTAACTTTAATTATTTACTAGATTTCATCGCCTTATTACCCGTAAACTAGAATTTTATTATTTTTTGGCAATAACTGCTTAAAATTTAATTAAAATTTTTTTATAAATATGTTTTTACTTAAGACAAATGCGAGACAAATCCTGATTTAACATTTTAAGGTCTTAGTTGTAAATAAAAAACCGTGAGGACTTAACAGTCGCAACAACCTATGTGAAATTTTATATTATCTGAACCACTAAAGAAAAGCCCTGCGTCATAAATAATTCATCATCAATAGTTGAAGATCAGACAACTTTTTATTTTGCATCTTTGTCCCTCTTACATTAAACGATATAAGGAAAATATAATGTCATGTCATTTCTAAGTTCATAAAATAATCACGTGGGGCTTTTCTTTCGTGGTTCAGATAATACAACAGAACAAAGGGTTCCAACATACTCCCCGCACACGAAGGCAGCTGCACATACGACTCAATAAATTCCTGAAAAATCTAATAGGCAGTGACTCAATGGCAAATCCCATATTTCAGCAGACAAAGCTAAAATATTCTGACAAATCTGTCATTTAAATCATTTCTGACAGCTATTTAAAGCATATAACCTCACGTACTCGTATTTTTGGTAAACATGGAAAAAAGTTAATTTCCTGTGTTGATTAAATATTACTTTTTTTCGTGCGAAAACCATTACTCAAACCAAAACATCGATTTAAAAATATTATGGGGATTCTTCACTCTCGATTAGAACGATCTACAAATGATTTACTGACTTTCGATGTGGTGGTAGAAGCACAAATGATGCGGGATGTTTGGGGCATCCAAATCGTAATCGTTTCGAGTTTAATCGCCGATTTATAACTCGACGTAGACGATGGATGTGGACGAAACATGGATATATGTATCATCATAATACTCCAGAAACTAAGGAACAGTCGAAACAGTGGATTACTCGTGGCGAATCGGCATCGAAAAAGACCAAGGCGGCCTTATGGGCCAACAAGGTCTTGGTCACAGTTTTTGGGATGCACGCGAGATAATTCGCATCGATTACCTTGAAAATGGAAAAACGACCAACCGTCCATATTACGCAGACTTATTGGACCGTTTGGATCAGAAAAACGATCGCATTTGGCTAGGAAAATAGTTATTTTTCATCAAGATAATGCATTTTCCGCAGTCACCATAGTTAAATTCCATGAATTAGGGTACGAATTGTTTCTCCATCCACGATATTCTCCAGATTTAGACCCCTGTGACTATTTCCTGTTTCCAAACATGAATAAATGACGTGAAACAAATGCATATTTTGAAGGGTTATAAAAATCATAATATTGGGAAGGGATAGGAAAATTGGAAAAACGTTGGGCCAAGTGTATCGGGTTAAAAGAGGACGACTATGTTAAAAAAATAAAATGAGTTTTTGTAAACAAAAATCCTTCTTTCATTTTTCAGAACACTTTTTGAACGTCCTTCCTACCATCACTTTTGTATATGTTTTTTATGTTTTATAAGGTATATGGCTAATAAATTTCCCTGATCGGAATAGACAGTGTAAAATCGTATATTCGCGTGGTTTGGAATCCACGTTAACCTCGTGTGGACTCTGTGCTCGTCACGCAGTTTCAACACGTAACGGCTACAGATAGGGAAATCGGAAAACGTAGAACGTTGAAAAAACCGAATTATATTGAAGTGGTTTTTTACCTGTTTCACTTTTGTTTTTATTCGTACACGCGTACTTTGACAAGAAAACATATTGCCAATTAATAAAAATAAATTCTCCAACAACAAATTTTAAATTTAAATAAAGGAAATTAATCACATTAACAAAAAAGCAATAATTTTATCAGAAAAGGTTTTAGCATGTAAATCCTTTAAGATTTAACTGCTGAAATCGGCTATCCCCTCACATTTTATTCACCACTTCATCACAACAAACCCTATCCTTAAATTCTAAAACAATTGCAATCCTCAAAAGTTCATAAAATAAATGTACACAAAATTTCGCCTATTTACTCATTATTTACAAAAGCATAAATTAAATTTTAAAATTTTATCAATAACGGGCTACATTCGGTTCATTCCCAAATCAGCAATAAACTATTTACTTTTCAACATCTCAAATCATCAATTTTAATTGCTATAAATTTCATTTTATCCTTATTTAAAAATTTTATCATATCCCATTCAATAGCCAACTTCGAATCTTTATCATTTGCAAAATTATTCATCAATTAGCCCATTCTTTCAAATCATTTACAATTTTTACCATATTTACAAAATTTTAACTAATTCAAATCAAATTGTTTCAAAAACGCTTTATACAAATTTTCAATATCAAAAATCAAATGCCGCATTCTTTTGCTAATTTTTATCGTATATGAAATCCAGTTAGTTATGCATTACGAATTTCCAAACTTCAATCAAATCAAACTTCAATTCAGCAAACCAAATTTTCCTATAGTCGAGGGCTTCTGTGTTTCATTATGTTACATCCCTCTCATATGTGCATTTCCATCTTATCCGCTTCCATGAGAAATAGGTAGACATCCCCATCATTCCATAGCTTTCTTCGAATCTGCAAGAGATCTAGCATAATTTTCTATCAAATTCTTGCTTCAACAATTCCACGCGTTTGTTTAAAAATTCTCCGGTTACTGCTTGTATTTTTAACTCTTCAAGGGCCTTACCCAGATTATCCATGCGTAACTGAAATATTTCTTGTGACCTATTAAATTTTTACATTTCTTGTTTAATTTCATCAATTTTTTTGTTTAAATATAATTGACGAAATACTGTGGTAGGATATTTTAAATAACTCCCTTAACATTTGGGATTACTAAATTTGTGTTTGTTGATCTAAGAAATACATCTTTATGACCTTTACTCTTTTAAGATTATTATTTCACCTTTCATCATTTTCACCTTCACTAAATACACAATACAATATCGTGTGCAAAACGTAAATGGTTCGACTTTTCGAAGCCTATCGATATACCATTGTTGTCCCAATACAATGGCGACAGGTCTCCTAAGACGAGTGGGAAAAGGTTTGGATAAGATTGAATCTTCTTGTCTCTTAAAAAAATGTACGTATTTTATAATACAACAGTAATATCGCTGTCCATATTTCTATCGAATCGAACGCTTTTTCATAATCACGAACGTTCGTGTAACATGCAAGTGGTCGAGTTTCTAATAGCCCATTTAAAATCTCTTAATTTCATTACATTCGAGAGATTTTCAATACCGGCTTCTCGCCTTAATTGAGCATTTCCGCTATTATGTCATCTTCCCACGGGCTGCGATCATTTTTCATTTTCTCCAGTGCGTAAGCTATTTTCTCTGTTAATATCCCAGGAATATCTTCTATTAGATATTGCGAGGCAATTATGCATAACAAGTAAAAATGAAATGAAACGCTATTCCCAAAAATATATGGTTAACCATAAAATAAATTATATGGCCCATTTCTTAAAGCAATTCCTAGATAAATTTATTTTTAGAGTTTACTTATATGCTCAGATAAAGCAGTATTCAGATTTGAGAAGTTGCTCAGTTAAGTTGTAATTTAGTTTAATTCGCGCTACCTGATTCGTTATTCACAATTTCAAGACGTTAATAAATTATGAGCTTGGGTAAGAATTGATGAAACGATATTGTTTTATCCGCCTGTACAAAATTACAAACTGCTTTAGCGAAATACGAGTAGCTCCCAGCTATAATCGTTTTGATCCTGTTAAATTAAAACATCAAATAATTTTAGTACAGGCAGTTGTTCCCAAGGTAAGAAATATTTCAAAAACTTTTGTATAATATGATCATTCTTTAAAATTTTTATTTTATTTTGTTTTGGGATAAAATACAGTAACCAAGTAAACAAAATTAAACGCCAAGTAAACTGAGAGAATCTTTTCCATTGTTGGGGTTTTCATAAAAAAAAAATTAATTAAATATTTAATAGATCCTATTTTTATTTTGTGAAATATGAAACCTTGTTGTTTTGAATTTTTTGTTGCCGGAAACTTTTATTAAAGATGTCAATGACAAAATACGAAAAACGACACGTGTTACAATATATACCAATTTTATTATATTTATAAGTACCTAGGTACTACATATTATAATCAAAGATATTATATAGAAAAAATATATTAAAACTAGGATTGATTCCAATATTTTTTATTTGTAATCAGATTAATTCCTCGTTTTAATATATATTTATTTTCGTCGAGTTTTTTCTGTTCTGATACAAGAGCGCCATTACTATTAGTCCATGCTATTAGTACATTCGTTAAGCATTATTGTACTCTTCCATAGGGTGTTTTTTATTTGGTACATGAGAACTTCAAATTGAAATATAACATTAAAAATTTGATGGAATGTTTTTTAATTATTTTTTTTATGAACGTAAATTTAATGCCATTTATGATTTGAAAATTATTTCCGGCATGTGACTACCACGACTAATCGTTACAAAGCTCATCCGATCAGTCCAATTTTTGACCACTTTTTCCAATATTTCTGGCCTTATTTCATAAATAGCTTGCTGAATATTGACCTCCAATGCTTCCAGAGTTGTCAGTTTGTTAGCATTAACCATGGATTTAACATACCCCCAAAGAAAATAATCTGCAGGCGTCAAATCACACGATCTTGGAGGCAAATTGATAGGACCATTTCTTGAAATAATGTTGTCACCAAATTGTTCTTTCAATAAATCGATGGTTTCGGTGGCTGTGTGGTACGTAGCACCATCCTGTTGGAACCATAAGTTGTCGATGTTTAACTCTTGGATTTTTTGAAACAAAAATGTATTGAGCATTTGTCGATATCTCACATCATTCACCGTAACGGTAGCTCCTTCCTCATTTCGAAAGAAATATGGACTGATGATGCCGTTGGCGTGTATTCCACACCAAACAGTCAATTTTAATAGATGCAATGGAGTCTCAAGATAACGTTCCGGATTGGTCTCAGTCCATATAACGCAATTTTGCTTGTTCACATACTCATTCAACCAGAAATGTGCCTCGTCACTGAACAAAATTTGACGGTAAAAAATGGATTCACTTCCAATTGGTTGTGAACCCAATCTGCGAACGCACGACGCAATCGATAATCATTAAGCTTGAATTCTTGAACCAACTGGATCTTGTAAGGATGTAAACCAAGATCTTGATGTAAAATTTTCCATGTAGTGGACGGACAAAGCCCAAGTTATTGAGCACGATGGCGAATTGAAATGTTTGGGTTCTCTTGCACACTTTCACTCACGGAAGAGATAGTTTCTTCGGTACGCACATTTCTTTATCTTGTTGGTGGTCTTACATCATGCAATCAAGAAGTGGTACGAAATTTATCCATTACCGCACCAATAGCCTGCTCAGAAGGTCGATTATGTCGACCATAAAATGGGCGAAGAGCTCTATAAATTTCCACAATTTGGTAACGTTGTTCAAATGTTAATTTATTCATGAATAAATGGCAAACCATTCTGAACACAAATGTCAAAGAACTGTCACTTTGACAAACTTCATTCATAAGTTATCCTTATTAAAAGATCTCATGCAGCTACAAAAACACCCTGTACAATAACCATTATCAGTTTTTCTTTTATTAACAAAAATTAGACTTCTTTGGGTTATTTTCAACCAACTTCCCCACATCATAGAGAGCTGAATATTAAATATTAACATTTATTTGCACACTTTATTATTTATAAAACATGCCTTCTATATTACGGCACTTAAGGTAATACTATATTGCTATAAATTCTCGAGTCACAGTCTCTTGAAATACATTTTATACAAGAGGAAAATAGTTAGTTGAAAATAATCACTACTAGCCATATAATATTTATAAATAAACCCAGGTTGTTCTAAGCGACGAGAAAATCCCTCTCCTATTAGTTATTTTATATTTTTCCATTCCAGTATATGGTCAACTACTATAATTTAAACAGCATTCGTGAGACTAGGGCTCCTCTTTTTTTGTTTTATAAAACGCGCACTTTGCACATATTTTATTGCGAACGCCCATAAAGGAGGTTTTTTGTCTCTGCAGATCTGCAGTGATCAATATTTCCTGACAATGTTTATGCAAATTTTTTATAAATAAATTTTTGCATTAAAATTAAAAAGAAGTAACAATTCAAGTAAAATATAATATATTCAACCTTTATGGCAGAAGAGCAAAAGGGTCAAAGAGCAAAAAATAATTCCTAAGAGGTCTGAGAGATTCCACCAAAATGAACAAACTACTAGAATTCATTATTTTAAATTTTTAAATGTTAAATATGAATGAGCCGCTATATTAATTTACCTGGGACCTTGGGGGATCTTAATACACCACTAGTTATTTATGTAGGATGAAGAAAAACCGAGAATTAAGTTCGAAATTTTCTATTTTTGATAGAATTTTCCACGTGTTTGTTTTGTATGAAAATTATAATTTCTATCCTTGCTTGTAACCGATATAATTTCGACAATTAATTTAACAATTCCTAAGTTATTACGAAAAGTAAAGTTGTTAGTACTAATTACGTTTTAATATATAAAAGTAATATTAGTAATAAAAATAAATTAGTGTAGATTGTAATAAATAAAAATTATCATTTATACGAGTAGGTATTTTATATCATAAATTGGCGAGAGTTATGTATCTCTGACTAGCTGAAACAAAATTTCTTCAGCTACACACTAAAGAACAGGCTTATTTTAGTCTACAGAAATAATATTTTGCGAGAATATGATGAAAAAAACACAAAATATCGACTTTTGAAAAGTACGGTAAAGTAGCATCGATTAGGCGGCCGACCGGGGTCTATGTGCATCAGTCGCCCGTGCTCCGTGGGAAATGCGTAAAATTTTTTCGCTCCGATTTGAATTTTTCTTTGAAATTCGGATAGATGGGGGTGTGATTAGTTGATATTAGTAATAAATAAAATCAAAAAAATGGAAAATAACCCGTGTATTGCCGAAAAAGTGAAAAAATTAAACCAAAAATATTTTAAGAAGTAGGTCTCTAAATTAACATAATAAACGTTGGCTTGGCCAGAATTGTGAGCAACAAAAAACCTACCCTACGCTGCTCCGCAGCTCCGGGCGGTTTTTCATGCTCAGAGCCGCTAACGCGGCAGAGCTAAACATACGAGAAGGCGCCACCGATCAAGAACACCGGGATAAAAAGGCAACCGGGATCTGAAACCCCCCTAAAAATCGCCTAAAAACAAAAAATAATCGATGTTGCATGTACGACGGTCGAGCTGCATCTGCCGCTGCGAAATATTCTAAGTGTTAGACTATATCATAGCTCACGTACCGTCAACAAAATGAGTGAGATTCCTCCCGCGCGTCAGTGAAACATGTACAATTTACGATTTTCAAAATCGATTATTTCAAAATTTTGATAATAAATTCTCGGTTCATATTTTGAGAATTTGTTATATTAACTGTGTTCTTTAGTGTGTAGCAGAAGAAATTTTGTTTCGAGTAGTCAGAGATAGGTCACTTCGACCCATAAATTTGTCGTGCCTGTCAAGGAATACAGAGCAGGGTTAACAATTTTTACATTTTAAATTATACTACAAGTTTTATAGAAGCGTACAGTACAAACCTTCTAATACTCCACTCAATTTATTTATTTATTTTTATTTTTTTTTTTTTCTGCAGGGAAGGGGGAAACCTTCATAGGCACCACCCCATCAGGGATGGTAGTGTCAGATTCTAACTGACTAAAACCCCCTCCCCGACGACAGCGGGCTTTACCTTCTCGGCATTACTTCCGCTGTCGTCTGCGATCTTCCATGCTGCATCGATGATGCAGGCTCCCGATGACCTCCCGGTTTAGCACGAAAGTTTGTGTCCGGGAGATCAGGCACTATCACTTGATTCTACTTTTCCAATTGAACCGGACACACCGCTCGCCGCGATCCAACACGTCTCACCGGGTCACCTAGTGGTCCGCAATCGTCAGTATAGGTGAAAGTCCACTCGTCATTAACTTAATAGGCGGAAATTCCGGCGACAAAGTCAAGGCCGAGCCGACCGTCATCCATACCGGAGACTCCGAGCCAAATTTAAAATTTCCAATTTGTTTTATTTATTAGCTTAAATAAATGAACTTATCCTTGTTACAATATGCTTATCATTATATAATATTGAAGAAATTTGAAAAGTTAAGATTTTCTTAATAAATTAAATTATTACTAGCACTAAGTGTATTTTTAAAACTTTTATTTTTTAAAATCATTTTGTAAATAATAATTCAGGAACTAATCGACTAATGTCAATTAATTACAATTGTTTTCGATTTGTGGTATCGCAAAGGTTCTTGTGGCATCGTCCGCATATTTTAGATTGGTAATTCTCTTTCCTCCAATGCGACAATCTTCTGTCGCTTTTTTAATTATCTACTCCCTATATTGTCGTGTTTTTTTCTATTTTAAAATTTTATAAAAATTCTGCAAATTGAAAAGAAATTAAATTTTAAACCAAATATCAATCCCTCTATGATAATTAGTTAATACGGCCTTCAGCTCAATCGGTCTGCATTGACCCAATAATACAGACGCGCTCCACATGGAAAATCGCAGAATTCGAATAAACTATTTGTAATTTTATTGAACAAATAAATGAACGACAACCCAATGAAATGCAAATTTTGGCATACAAAATAACTTGGCTATATTTAAACCATTCATTCAATTACACTATAAACTCCATACAATTTCATTTACAAAATAAAAATAAAGAAAAAAATTTCAAAATGTTTCGTTACTTTAATAATTGAGCCCTTCTTGTAAATTGTGCCACGGTTTAGATTTTAGTTGCTAACTTAATTCGAAAGCGTAGTCGCTATTGTATTGGTTAAGTTATAATAAGTTTCCATGTACAAATTTCCATAAATCTCTTCATTACTACATGATATTTCCATCCATCTCCCATAATCACAGGTCCATCTGTCTTGCATGTACAAAATCCTTATTTTTGTGATACGTAAAATTTTTTATAAATAGAAGATCATCTCTGAAAATTTCCTGGTGGTTAAAATTTTAGTTTTATCAAAATTCTAATTAATTAATCAAATCAAATTAATCCATCCTATGGTACTAATACAATCTACAGCATTTTTCATTTAAACCAAGTGATCCCCAAGTATGCGTATATGGAAATTTACCATGTGGTACCATTATATCGATTGATCAGAAGTACTCATATTTCTACGAACTTCCGCAAAACTTAAGCTTCGCACGACTATCTAAAACTATTACACTTCGCTGCAATAAACTAAATGGTCTCAATATGAACCGACTTTTCCAAAACTTTACATAACCCTGCGCTAAACCCAAAATCTCGTGGGTAATTCTAATCGTCTACCTCAACACAGGCTTGATTACGACTTAATTGGACTTACCATGCTGATCGCTCACACATTTTGTATCCTTGCATCTCGAAGTCAAATCACGCATTAATTTTCAGGTATGTTAATAATCCGTCTACGCAAAGCATATTTTCGCACTTATAAAATTTAACTCTCACTTTTTGTAAATTTTAGATAGACTTAATTCTTATACGCACACACAAAAGGAATAAAATTCACTTTCATAAATTAACATGGCGGAACGGCGGTCAATTTAAAATCATCAATAGCATGTTCGCCTATCGGAAGAAGAAGGATAGTCGATTTTATCAATCATACCGGGTTTCGCGAGCGTAAATGGACCAATATTGCGTTTTAATTCATTGAAGTCGCTCTAAGAACGCAAATTCAGTGTGAAAAAACGTTCTCGTTAGCGTGTCGTGGCTGCAACTTCACAGAAGGATTACCATAGCTTGGACCAGCATGGTATGGTGTGTCCTGAACCCTCGCCCCCCCCCCCAACGGGGGAGAAGCCTAAAGTCCAGGAGGGATGAACGAGAGTTGTTTATAAATGCAGCATTCGGATTATAGAAGAAGCAGAGGAAGAAGATTTACTCCTTTCGATCCCAATGCGTTGAACATTTTCGTCGGTATTCCATCTGACTCCACAGACATCCTATTTTTTGAGCTTGTTGAGGGCCCTTTCTATCTGACTTCTTGGTATGGGAGATCTAGGTTTTCTGATAGAATAATTATGTCGTTCGTTTTGGTTACTTACGCACCTGTCGAAAGCCATCATGTTTTCGCAGTATTATGGTTTGTATGATTTCAGGTTTCGTAATTAAGATTTGCCTGATACTTCTTTTCTTGGTAGGTTCCGTGTTGCAAAGGTTCTAGTTAACATTTTGACTTTTTGGAGTAAGTTTCTATGCTCGTTATTGTTGACTTTGTTTCTATTTCAGCACATATGGAACAGATATAGTTGTTCTGGTCTCTTTTAGGAGCCCAGGAGATCTCTTTCGCCAGTCTGGTGTATGTTTCGTATACACCCTCTATGCTAAACCTTGACATCTTGCCGCTTTTTGATTAATTCCCATGTTTCCTTACTTATCCATGGCTTTTTTGGCTCCGATTGCTTGTTTTTTGACAATATCTTACCTACGTTTCAAATATCTCTTTCGTTTGGTTGCACAGTTTTTTTGAATTGACGTGTTCTATCTCATCATTTAAAACGTTTGTTAAACTTCTTGCAGTTTCTCTGATATATTCAGAGATGCACACAACTCAAGGTATACTTCCGCCAATAGTACGTTATGATCACTACAGCAATCTTTGCTATCAACAATCAGATTGCTATCAGCAATCTAACGAGAAGTAGTCCATTTGATTGTGTGTTCTTCAGTATGGTGATTGGCCAGTATAGAATCGGAGTTTATAATGTTGGTAATTCGAGTCAGACACAAAAAACTTGTTTTCGGCACAAAACTTCAACAGCATGTCCCCTCTTTCATTTCTCCATCCAAGGCCAAGTCTAGGTATCGACCTTGGTATTGAAGTCTCCCAAAACTAAACGTATTTCGTTGTTGGGAATATTTCGGATGGCATCGGTGAGGTTGGACCGTGGACAGTGAAGTTGGGGCATATACCTGGATCACGTTAAGGTTCACTGGTGCACCCGTCAGATTCAACACAATGATTCTGTTATTGATAGTCTCATATCCCAATAATGCCTCTTTGATGTCTTTCCGAAGGATAACGGCCGCGCCGTTTCTCAATTCTTATCTGTTGCTTGAGCATATCGCCATATTTTCCGCTACTCGTGTAACCGCAATGTCTTCTACTGCTTTTTCTAGAATTCGTAATTTGCCCTAATATTCCCTGTGGCTATCTTCATCATGGCTGGTTTTGGTTTTCTTTTTCGGCCGGTTGCATATTTTCCATGAAGTTCCCGGTCCATTCCTCCATGGCCAGATAACACATGCGACCCTGAAGTCGGGTCGGGTTGCCCAGCACATTAATATTATCATTTTCCAAAATTATCATACAGGTTTTCTTGAGTATTTACGCACTTTTTCCGTACTTTAATTATTCAGCCGCCCCAAACTTGGAAAACACGCTGTCGGAGTAGCTCTTTTAAATTTTAATATACTGCCACTAATAATAATTTTCCAAAGCTATTTGTTTATATATTTATATTTTTACATATTATATATTTATATTTTATATGTTACTCCGTAACAAACACTCAAACACACCAACACAAAGGCGTGCCACAATATAAGATACATCTATTGCAATATGAAAGTGTGCGAGGTTTATTCAGACAACGATTGCAAAAACAACTAAATCAATTAGAAGAAACGGATGATATTGAAGAAGAGCATAAAAAATTAATTGATGTATTACATCAAGCAGCATATGAAGCCTTGGGATATGAACAAAAAAAGTTGAGACCAGATCAGGTGTGGTGGACAAACGAAATTGAAGACGCAGTCAGAGAAAAGAAAGAAGGGTATAATAGATGGTTGAGCCACAGAAATCAGTAAAAAGGAAAATCAGAGAGGAAAAAAATCTATCGTGGGAAAGAAAATGTAGAGAAATAGACTCTATGATAGGAGGAGCACAATATACGGAAGTGTGGAGAACCTTGAAAAGTATGAAAAGAAATACGACTGAGAGAAAAGTAGGTTTGATTCACGAAAAAGAATGGGTAAAACACTATAAACAATTACTCATAGAAAATAGAGAACAGTTTATGTTACTCACAAATGGAAATCAACGTAATACAATATATAATAATATAGAAGTCACCCAAGAAGACGTGGATAAAGCTATATCACTCTTGAAGAATGGTAGAGCAGCCAGACCGGGAGGTGTACCAGCGGAATTAATAAAATATGGAGGCGAAAAGTTGAATGAAAAAATTCGAAAACTCATAACAAAATGTATACAACAATGCAAGATCCCTACACAATGGAAAACATCGTACATCACATCAATATATAAGACAGGCTCTAAAAGAGATACAAATAACTATAGAGGAATTAGTGTAATTAGTACGATAAGTAAAATTTTTGGAAAAATAATAAAAAATAAATTATATCAAATAACACAAAATAAGATAATTGAAGAACAGAGTGGATTTACACAGGGACGATCATGTACTGACAACATCTTTATACTTCAACAACTAACAGAAAAACGAACATCTAAGGCACAAGAGACACACCTGGCTTTCGTCGATTTACAAAAGGCATACGACTCAGTTCCCAGAGAGAAGCTGTGGCAAGCGTTAACTAACTTTGAGGTAGACGAAAATATTATTGAAATTATAAAAGAATTGTACCATGATAATGAAGCCTATATAAGAGCTGGCCGAAGATTATCGGAACCTATAAAAACAACTAAAGGCTTAAGACAAGGCTGCTGCTTATCACCGTTACTTTTCAATATTTACCTAGAGTATGTGCTGGGACAGTGGAGAAGAAGCTGCGCAGGCATGGGTGTGCCAATAGAAGACAAGTGCTTGTTCACGCTTAGTTTTGCCGACGACCAAGTAATTATAGCGCAAGATGCTTACGACCTTGAATTCATGCTAAAACGATTATACCAATATTACCTAGATATGGGACTTAACATAAACATAAACAAGACAGAATACCTAGCCATAAATTCTGAAGCTCAGTTTCAAGTTCTAATCGATGATGATAATAACATTAAACAAGTACAACAGTTTAAATACCTAGGTGTTACATTCACTAAGGATGGATTAGGTAGAACGGAAACTATAAATAGAATAGAGCAAGGCCGGAAAGTAATTGGATGTTTGAATGGAATATGGTGGGATAAGCATATATCAAGGAATGTAAAGAAACATATAGGCAAAGCAATGGTCGAATCGGTAATGTGCTATGGTAGTGAGATATGGACACTGACGGCGGATACGAGAAGGAAGCTGGCAGCAACGGAGATGGATTATCTCAGAAGAAGCGCAAGAATCTCAAAAATGCAACATATAAGAAACATCGATATAAGAACAATGATGCAAGCGCAAGAGACTGTTGTTGACCGTATCGAACGAAGAGGCCTCAAGTGGTTTGGACACATGATGCGCATGGAAGAAGATAGATGGCCACAAAGAATCTGGAAATGGAGACCACCTGGTAGAAATAAGAGAGGAAGGCCTAGAGGATCCTGGAACGAAGGAATGAGAGATGCTATGAGGGTTCGAGATCTGAAAGAAGATGATGCGTTGGAGAGAGAAACGTGGCGTATAGGATTGGGAAGGCGGCGCGAAGCTGTATAAACCCTATTAATATATAATATATATTTTTACGTATTATTTGTTTGGCGTAACTGTATTTTTAGAATAACCAAAACATACAAAAATACAAAAAACACTTTTAGAACTAAAAAAATATGGGACTTGTTTATAAAACATCTGAAAATGTTTTGAAAATTGAAAATCTGAAAATGAACACTACTGAAAGCTTATAATTAAATAAAAAATAATTTCAAATTTAATTTATTACAAAACAACAATACATAAAATGCATAAAGTGCATTTTTAGGTGATTCTAAAAATGCAGTTATGATTAATAAAAATTTTCGCTTCATTGGCCACGAAACTATCGATCATTATTTTTATTGGCATAAATACAAAAATAAAATTTTGAATTTTAATTCCAATTATTTAATTGAAAAACTTAATATTCCTTTTTCCAATTCGTTGTTATTGTGTATCAGTACTTTGCTGAAATTATTTTTATTTATTACATTTTCCAAAAGTGCATTATTATAAATACCACTTTGTTCTCAAAAAAATTCTTTCTTCAATATATTTCCAATCAGAATCGTCTTGCTCAATTTAATTCAATTTAGTATTCTGCAATAACAAAATTATAAAAATTAAATCAAAGTTAAAAATTAGTGCAACTCCTAAATATGTACATAAAGAAAGTTGCGATTTAATTAAGGTAAATTTATGTGCAAATATTATCATAAATTAAATTTTTAAATATGATTTCCTATACTGGCGTTGAGATTCAACATTCAGCTAGTAAATAGTTCTGCTGAAAATCTATTAATTACACACCAAGTTACAAGTCACTCAGCTAGACAATTTGCGGTTGTTATGCAAATAATTTGTTCAGTGTGATCATTTCGGTTCCGGTTCCATGCTAACGCTAGGATTATACATGTAGCCCAGTGGAATTACGATGTTATAGTGTTTTCAGAAAAAATTTAATAAAACGGATTGATACTCACTTCAACTTCCTGTTTAATACGTATACTGAAAATTTTATTGCGTAAGTATAACGGACTGTAAATTATGTTTTAAGCTATTTACGAGCAATATCCATAAAAAATATGTTATTGTGTGGAAGGTGAAAAAGCTTTAAATTTTTTTTTAAAATCGTCAAATTTATTATTTTGGTAAATTAATTAGCGTATCCGCAATATGAAAAATGAAGAACATTTTAGCTGACGCGCGTAGCCTATACGACAAAAGTATATAATATTATTTACTAACATGAAAAAATTTTTCACCTGAAACTTACGTTTATTGGACTGCTAAATATAGGTAGATCATAGCTGCAGTGGTTTGCTGTTAGTTCTGGTCGAATTTAGAGCGGAAATTGTTTGATGAATATCTCGTCCTCGACGGAAAAAATATTTCATGATAAGGATCTTTTATACCAAAAATTTATATGAAAATTTACTATTTCTAGTTTGCAAACCAAAAACTAATCAAACAGTCAAAAGGATGTTCACTCATAAGTTGATGCTGCTCCATTGCTTATCCTAACAATAACATTGTCATACGCATGACAATGCTATAATTTATTACAAAACCCGTCATATGGCAATTTTAAACGAGTTTAGAATGAATGAATGAATATTTTATCATATAAAGTTTTCTTTTGAATGGTAAAAAAAATTATACCTTGAAAATATTGCACAAAATAAAATTCACTAAAGAAAAATTCGTGGTCGTGCTGAAAAATTAAGTTCGTCGAAAGAATAACATACTACTAACTTATAAGAATAGGAAAACATTTTCTCGGAATCGCAAAGCAAATACTGTTAAAAGATTTGATGTTTAATTAAGAACCGTTATTATCCGTTTGATACGGGGTCCTGTGTTGAATATGTTCCCACACAATTTTATTTCGTAATTGCCATCAACATGCTTCCCAGTCACGGAGGTTACAACTCTCATAAAGATACCGGAATTTCAGTTATGGTATATTAGAAATCTTTTTCGTCGTAATTTTCTAAAAGCATAAAATGTAGACGTAGCAACTTAATTTAAGTTTGTCAAAATATATCGTAGTAAATAATTGTTTTTCTTTTCAGGAAACATCCATAAAGAATAATTACAGCTGAGACATTGGCGCAAGTTACGCGTTAATCGATGGAAAAGTATAATAATTGTATTGTTGTTATTAGATATTGTTGAAAGCTTAGATTTAGTGGGTAATTAATATTATTGCCTACGATTTTTTAAATTTTTATATAATAGCTGTCAGCAGACCCCAAATTTTACATAAATATTATTATGAAAGAATTATTTAGAAAATGTTAAATATTTACAATCTCGTCAAAGCCATTAATGTTATTTGTACAGTATTTAATTGAACATACAAATATTACTGTTTAATAGTTATCCAAAATAAGACAAATAATAAATAGGGATTTTAGTTACAATTAAAAGTAACAAATTTTATTTAAAATTTTTTAGATAGGTACGTGATAAAGGTAGAGTCTAAATTTTGTAATTTATATTATAGTCCAACTTGATCAGAAATATCAGCGTTTTTTAACAAATAAAATTCTAAATTAAAATTAAATGGTTATTTAAAATTGTCAGTATTTTTCCTTAAAATTTCGTTAGAAGCGTTCTGATTGAGTTAACAACATAATTAACTATTTTATATTTTCACTAATTACAAAAGACACTCACTTAAGCAAAAGAATTTGGTTCGCTTTACCTAAAAGCTTTACAAAAAGCTCCTGAAACATAACACCTATTTGGTGAATATTTTAGAGCAAACGAAAACATAAGAAGATAAATTTGTGTTATGTTAATGTTTCCAGTTTATATAAATAACGTGCTCAACGCCCATAATAATTTTTCATATTTTGTAAAAACTTTCTCGAGAAAATTAAACGATCCCAAAATTGAAAGTTGTTAAACGAAAAATTATTTTAACTTTTATATAGATGTTACGCTTAGAAAAGTGATGTTAGTTGTTAATTAAGTAAATAATTATTATATCGATGTAAGTACTGTAATTAATTTATAATATATTTATTTATGTAATTATAAATTATTATACGTTTTCTTTGTAAATATTTATTCATAGCAATGCTTTTGATATACGCATTTTACTTTTTTACATTTTTGTACTATATTGATATTTGTATAAAATTAACCTAACTGATATATAATTATTTAATTTGGTTTGTAATTAAAGTACCAATCTAACGTATTTGACGTTTTATACTTGTAATATGGATGAAATAATTAATTATTGTAAATTAATACAAAATGTATAGGAAATGTTATTGATTTTGTTATTTGAAATAATTATAATTTATTTAAAAACCGTCTTTTACATTTTATTTATTTAATTACTACTAGTACATCTATGTGTATTTTTCTTTTCTTACATTTAGCAATATATTACCAGGCATTTCAGAAAAGCTTTTTTGGAATTGAATTACAATTATTACGAAACCACGTAACGAAATCCGAGGTGAGACACATGTGCAATATAACACCAGGGTAGTCGATTCGATTTATCAAACAAAACAAAGAGAAACGCATTCTGAAGGAAACCTGAAATAGAATTAGAAACTTTCTTAATTATTTGTGAAAATTCTAGGTACAAATGAGATGTTAGTTCAAGATAAAATTTCTCCAGAATATTCATCAATTAAAATTTTGTCGAAATTATCAAGTTATTAAAAGAAAACAGAACCTTTAAAGGTAAGGAATACAGGATGATACAGATTATGATTTAAACTTTCTTGTAGCGTCTTCTGGAAGTTACTTAAATTTTTTAAATTATTGATGGGAAATTATTTTGAATCTTGTTTCATTTTGCTGAAAATTTACAATTTCATCAACAATCTTTCAAAGATCCTTCTCCTCTGGACGTAATTGCCTTAGACATATCATTAGCCAAGGATCAAACCTTGTTCGAACTGAAAAATCGTAGCAAGTTATCTATAAATGAAAATTACAAAAATCTAGAGTACGAGCACAAAATAATTTTTAAATATATCATGCACATTTTTAGGATTTTACTAAAAAACGAAATTATCCTTTCCAAAGGCAAGCATCCCATGTGTACCTTCAGCATACAACTTATTTCTTGCAAATCCAACATTGATATTGTCAAATGCGTAAGAACGAAGATATTGTAAAGCTGCGCACAAATATCCATTATAAATTCTATAGTTGTTCTTCCGGTAGATCTATGCATAATTAATCCATGCTATTATTCATCTATTAGCTGGTAACCACTTAAATTAGAAATAGGCTTTGTTCATTTATGTTCAATTCATCAATATGTATATCCTTTGCTTGAAACAATCTTGTTGACATTAGCAGTTGTGTTTGAGAAAGATAATTTAACAAAATTATTATTTAGAAATTTTCATATTTCACATGAAACGTATTCCCAATTATTCAGTTCAATTCAGTTATGTAAATAATATGTAAAGTAAGTCTGAAATTTATAAATCGAAATTTACTAATTAATTGCAGACGTATAGGTATGTATGTATTTGTTAATTTACTATCACTTTGTACAACAAATATTGGTTAAAAGGTTCAACACATTTACAGAACAACGAAGTAGTATATTTATTATACAAGTGGAACTTATTTTTAAATGTTTAAAGTCCACTTGGGAATTCGAACTCGGAGTTGCCAGTCAAATTTATGAGTTTTTAAATTTATTTTTACCAGTCACTTGACATGTCTAAAACTGAATGGTCCTAAAACTGACACTAGGCATTTAAGTCGATGACTATTATCTACAATATTTATATGATATTTTAACTATTGATAATTAATATTAAATTAAACTTTAAACAATGTGAACCTTGGATTACCGCAGTTCCTAGACTTCTGTACAGCTAGTCTTCTGATTTTTTGTTGTTAACTAGTTATTTTTGATCGCCACGTTATAATGAAATATCAGATAACCTGCATGAATTAAATTTACAGTTTATGTTAATAATTAGGTGGGCGAATGGCTGAGCGGTTAGCGTGTTAACTTTTCATTCCGAGATTCATAGGTTCAAATCCTGTGAGGTGCTATCTATAAAAGAATTTTTCGCTCACCAAATATCTATCTGCTGGCCACAGGTAACATTATATATGGCTCAAAAACTTCCCTGGTCGGAGTAGACGATGTAAAAATCGTCTATTCACGTGGTTCGGAATCCACGTTAAGCTGTAGGTCTCTATGCTCGTCACACAGTTTCAACACGCAACGAGCACAGACAGGGAAATCGGAAGACGGCGTGAACGTCATAAACCGATGTATGAATGAAAATGTTAATAATTTAGAATATTATACGATATGTAAATAAATAATAATCAAGCTTTTCCAGTCACTTTCTGATCGTTCCAGCTCGAAAGGCTTCTCGTTATAAACAATACTGTGTTCAGAAGTCTTTTTTAAAGACTTAGGAGGGTTGTCCCTTTTCTCAATAGTGCCAAAGTGGCTTTCCTCCAGTTTTATGGAAATATTCCCTGGGTGAGGCACATGTTAAAAACTATCAGGAATACGTCCGATTTTAATGCCACTACCTGTTTAATGACTTCTGACGGGATGCCATCTGGTTCCAGTACCCTGTCACTCTTCATTTTTCTACCCGCCTTGTTTAGTTCTTCCAAGATGAGTGAAGGAATATCTACGATTGCCACTTCTTGTATTATTAATTCTTCTGGGTCGTGTTGTGCGAAAAGCTCATCCACTGTCGTCGCTATTCTTTCCGGCGTCAAGCCCGGAGTAGGAGTTCTACTTAGCATCTTCTTCGATACTACTTTGTCGCCGAATCCCCATGTGTCATCCTTGACCTCTTCAATCACGTTTTGCCAGCTTCGCCGTTTGCTAGCTGCAATCTCTCTTCCAAGTTCTGCTTTTTGTTGTGTTAGATTTTCGAATAGTATGCTTAGTTCTTCTGGTTTCCTCTTCTCTTTGTGCGTTGGATCACTCTCCTGGTATAAAGTATTTCGATTTTCAGGCGAGCAATGTCGTCATTCCACCAGCACCCAGATTTTTTGATGTTGTTGTTTGAGGAGGGCATCGTTTTTTGGCAGATTTCTTGTAATTTGATGGTAAGGTCGACCGCGTCAGTAACTTGGTTCTCATCAATCATCCTGTTGGCGAGCTCTTCGAGATTTTTCTTGTCAAATTTATTAGCGATCCTTTTTTCCATCTTAATTGTCTTCTATCTGACTTGAGAAAGAGTGAATATCGATGGCCCCTTAGGGTCTCCTACGTCATCAACCGTCGTTCTGTTATTACATCCGATATATTCTTCTTGGTCAGGGTTATGTCGATGATGGGCGTCGACTCCAACTTCGGGTTTCTTGTAGAGGTCCTGCAGAACGTTGGCTCGTCGACCACTTTTCAAACTCCCACACTGGTTTCAGAGATAGCATCTCTTAGCATTTCACCCCTGGCGTCATAATGAGATCCACCCCATTTGGCGGCTTTAGCATTGAAGTCTCCAGCCACTAGGGGTTTATTTTCTTGTCCAGCTTGCTCTACCAGTGCATTAATGTTCTCCAGATACTCTTATCTGCTAGTATTAAGGAAGAAGTAGCAGCTGTACACCACTACTTCGCCAATGTCAGCCCATGTAAATCCATCTCCTCTCCGCAAATGGGTCGACCCACTTTTGTGTTTGGGAGCCTCTTTCTAGTTAGAGGAGGATATCGCTCCCTCTCATTTTCTTCACGGTGCTTATTAGGGGCGCTTTATTTCCGCTGATAATGGACTGAATTCAACTTCTTGACTTTTCCGGCATAGTTCGGGGGTCCCTTTGATGATAAGCGCATCGTTTCTAGTCGTAGGTCCTATTTGGGGCTTATTCCACGAGTTATCATCACCCTTGGTTGGGCTGGCTTCGGGCCTCTTCTTGCTTCTTCTTCTTCTATAAATGACGGTCTCTAAGCGGTTTTCGTCTAGCTCTATGTTGATATACGGCTTCTTAAGCCAATGCTTCTCGTATTCGGTTTTGACTGGCCTGGGGTCCTCGTTTTTTGCTGCGGGATATTTGTGGGCTTAAGTTTCCCTTCGTGCCTCGCAGAGCACGTTAAGCCGTTGGTCTCCCTGTGCTAATGATTTGAAAAACAGGACGCAGGCACATAGAAAGGCAAGCCTGGCAAGCTACCTGAGATGTAAAAACCAAAAATGCTTATAGTACTAATTATAAAAAATTAGTAAAGAACAGGTCCTAGACCATATTAAGAGGAAGACTTCTTAATAAAAAAAGAGGTTACCCGGAGCCTATTTTGCCTTTTACACGTCTGTCAGTGTTTGTTCCTAGTTTTCCCGTCTCCATAAGATGGACCAGTCGCTCCCTCATACATTTTTGCTGAAATTCGCTGTGTTTGGGTCCATCGTCAAGACTAGCTGTACTAGTGGACTGATCTTTAAATTCAGCTGGGGTCTTATTTACACGACTTTTGTCCATATTCGCCGCCAGTCTCTCGATGACAGACATTGTTTGGTTGAGGTGTTCTTCCAACTGAGCTTCCTGGTCAGGAAATCCTGGTCAGATTTGATCTCCTTCTGAGCTTCAGTTTCGTTATTGGCTTCGGTTCTTTACTTAATTTTCCTAACACAGACTTTGACTTTCTGTACCTCCTAATTCAGATATTAAATAACAAATAATATTTATTAATAAAAATGAAATAATTATTTATTAATACTATAGTAGTTAATCAACTAAATAAATTCTTAAATTCTAAAAAAATTAATATAACATTTTTTTTACTAAATAAATTTACATAAGCTAATTCTTGTTATTAAGTTTTGAATATAAAATATCAAAGTAATATTTGCGCAAAAATTGTGATATTAAAAATAAAAAAGTCCGGAATCATTTCGACATCTTTCCTCGATGATTACTTGAGGTCAACTTTTGTTGTTCCTCGATGAGACTGCGGGCAACTGTCTTAAATATTTTTAGGAATTCCGACTTGCCTTTCTTAACAAAAATTATGATGTCAAAACTTAGGGTGGTATTTAAATTTAACCAATTATAAAATCAAACTAATTTGGAACTAGCATCCAAGACTGGAACATTCGCACGAAATAAATCAATATAAATGTCAAATGAACATAAAGAAATAATCGAATAATGGGAAGTTTAAAATAAACTTCTTTAAACATGATGTGTGATAAATTAAAAATTTGAGAAAGGCTTGGAAGTCTGAAAAATAAAATTTACTGAAGGTACACAAACACGTCGTTGTTTTAAAACATTGAAATTAAAAATTATTGAAATTTTAACAAATGAGACCGTAACAAAGTGCATCAAAGCTATTGTTCAAATTTAGAACGTTGTTATCACAACCAATCAATTCCCTAACCAATGGAATCACGCTCAAATAGCGACAATATTAATTCTTAAACCAGGTACAAATAGCGAAGATATTAAAGCACCAAATGGAGAACATTTTTTCATCAGTGAAAACGAAATTTTCCCATTTTCCCACAGCAGAGCACGGCATCACCGAAGTCGTACTTGCTTGTTTTCATTCGTCAGCATTTGGGCATTTCGTAGCTTGTAAGGCTTCTTCTTAAGCCAGTTTCACGAGCCAATTTTCTCATCAACAGTCTCGGATTTCGTTGAATCCGAAATTTTATGATGTTGCGATTCCGACGAGTGTTGACAGAGCATTTTTTCCCCTATTCTCGGTCGGTTCTCCTCATTGCCAAGCTCTTTGAATCGTTTGATGGCATCAGAAACGGTTTGTCGAGGAATGTGAAGCAATCGAACAATTTCACATTGACGATTTCCGACTTCAAATAACAATAAAATTTCGGCGCGACTTTTTGATATCATGTTAAGGTGCGGTTAAACGGCCCGCTGTAACACGAGCCGCACCGCGCTGCACCATCCGTGTAGGCGCGGCTCGGCTTAATTCGGACGCAAGCCTGCTCGTTTAAACGACGCGGGGTAGCACGATCCTACGCGAGCCGAGCCGTCCGTGGAGATGCGGCACACATGCAGCACATTGTTGCGATTTTTGTGACCTGGATCTTTTGGGTTCCATATCGCTGGTTCCTCTTCATACAGTTCAATGAAGAGTTGAACATTTTCATTGCTCCACTCCATCTCGTACAAACCCAATTCTTCAAATTAAAAACGTCGCTAAAAAACAAAATGGGTCTTCCTTCGTCGCGCGCTCTGTACCATCTGTTTAGACGGCGCGTATTAACACAAGCCGAGCCGAAGATGGCGCGCGCGCCTTTGATCCGTGTCGAAAAAACCGACAAGTGATGGATCGTGCGAACTTTGCCGAGCCGCGCCGAGCGTAGTTGTTTAAACAGCGCGTGGCGCGCTGAATCACGAGCGGAGCCAGGCTCGGCTCGCGTGTTTGCGCGCCGTTTACTCGTACCTTAACTCACAAAATTATTAATTGTTTTTATTTCTCTCTTTTGTTTTTCTGTTCTCTATTGTTTTTAGAATCGGCATACTAAATTTTCTTTTGTTAAAATTCAGTGATTTTCGCGGAAAGAAAAACAAATTTGTCAGAGGTTTTGTGGGTCACGGTGTATTGCAGTGTTCACAGGAACACTTTGTAAATGTCAATTATTTTCTTTCTTTAAAAAACTTATTATTGCTTGTGATAAATTGCTGTACTATTCAATGAGTTAAAAAAAAATAAAGTGTTGTTTTACTTGAAACTTGAAGTACAGAGTCGTTTCCTATACGGGCATTTAAATCGTCCAATATCATGATATTTTGTTGGTTGTGGGTTTTGTTAAGTTTTTATTACAGCTCTTCGTAAAAGCTTCTTCTTTCTTCTCTTATTTTTGTGATATCGGGGATATACACTTACATAATGTGATCTATACAGATTTTATTCTCAATATTCTTGTGAGTTTACATAATCTATTTCCTGTATGAACGTTTCGCAAGATGGTATGCTGAAGAATATGTTCCTCAACTTGGATTGGAACCCAGACGTATCAGCTGTGAATACGTGGGCTCAAACAACTGCGCTGCCGAGGCGATTAGTTTATGTAGCGCGGAACTGTTATTTATCGTGAACTATTTCTAGGACCGCTAAAAACGAATTATAATCACCTGCAATGTAAATATGCCTATAAATTATGGTTTTTTTTTTATTATTTGAAAAAAGTATTAATGTCTAATTTAAAATTTGTACAAATATCTCAAAATTCCTATGTGAGGATCTTAGGTATTGGTACAAATCGTCGCCTAGATGTCAAAACCTCGTAACTCAAATTTTGGCTGTTTTGAGTTAAGTGTTTCTCGGCCTTTAGGAACTTGTCTAGCATGGATGCCAATACCTGGTATCTCGATAAGAAACGAATTACGCTTGTTTTACCCAAATTTCAAAACCTCGTTTCTCATAATGCCAACTCATAACTCCTAACTCATAGTGTTTACAAACTTGCTTGTTTGTAATTTATTAGGTAGTATTATTTTGTGCCTAAATTATTTATTCTGATAAAAGTGCTCATCTTCTTCTTCTTCAAGTGCCGTCCCCGCTACGGAGTTTGGCAATCATCATTGCTATTTCTATCTTTGAAACGGCTGTTCTGAACAATTGGGTAGATGTACACTTATACCATTCTCTCAGATTGTGCAGCCAAGATGTCCGCCTCCGGCCAGTACTTCTCTTTCCCTGGATTTTCTCTGCATGATCACCTGCAGTAGTTGATATTTCTGTCCTCTCATCACGTGGCCCAGGTATTCAAGCTTCCGTCTCTTGATGGTAGTTATAATTTCCCGCTCTTTCTTCATTCTTCGGAGGATCTCCACATTCGTCACCCTATCCGTCCACGACACCCCAAGCATTCTTCGATATACCCACATCTCGAAGGCTTCCATTTTATTAATGCTGTTCTTATTTAAAGTCCACGTCTCCACACCATAGAGAAGTATGGAGAAGACATAGCATCTAACTAGTCGAATTTTAAGTTGTAGGTTTATGTCGTGGCTACAGAAAACGCTCCTCATGCTTATGAATGCTGCCCGGGCCTTTTCAATTCTTATTCTTATCTCTTGAGTCAAGTCGTTGTTGTTGTTGACATATATTCCCAAATATTTATATTTATGCACACGATCAATGGGACACCCATTAATGTATATATCAGTCTACATTAATTATTTTAAATCAAATCTATGCTAGACAAATAGTTTTTTGTACTTTCTGAAGAACAGCAGTTTTTGTGATACGAGGTTTTGACATCTAGGCTTCTAGGCGACGAAATACATCTGCTGCGAGTAAAAGTATGTTTTTAACAGTTTTTACAAGATGATCGGGTCGAGTCAACTAAGGTTGACCACTCCAAATAAATTGAAAATTTCCTATTGCAAAGAGGAAGGTTTATATAGTATACTGACATAATTTTCACAAGCGATGATACCTTATAATCAAAATTTTGAGTAAATCGATTTTGAAGTTAGCAAATTTACATGTAAAATTTAACGAGATTCCGCGCGTCGCTCATTCTGTTGACAGTCCGTGCAGTTTTAATGACCCTAACACTTAGAGTATTTCGCACCGGCAAGGTCAAGTACCTTGGCGTTACCATGGACCGAAGTCTCAAATGGGACGCTCACATTTCCTCCGCAACCGGTAAAGCCAAATGCCTCTTCAATAGATTGTTCGTCCTCATGAACAGTAAAAGTACCATGTCCCCCGCTAACAAACTAAGATTATACAAAGCCATAATCCGCCCGACAATGATTTATGCCTCCCCTGTCTGGGGATACGCACGCCCTAGGGCCATAAATAAACTTCAAGTCATTCAAAACAAAAATCTCCGAGCTATTTTCAGCGCCCCCTATTACGTCACTAACAGGCGACTACATGCAGACGCCAAACTAGATCTTATTAACACTCTTAACCGCAAACATGCCACCAATCTTTACAACAAATCCAAATTTTCAGAAAACCCACTATTAAATCAACTAGGTCAATACAACCCAGCCGACTTCTTCATTCCCCGTCCCAAATCACTCCTGACCACGGACAACTCCTGACCATAACTCACCCCCACACAGACTAATGTATGTTCACAGGTTTAACTTACACAAATTCTCTTCGAAAGTGAATTTATTCACTAGATTTGTGTAATTTTTCGATCAATTTCCACAAGCTTCGATAAATCACCCCCCATAGTATCACTACAATCCCACTAGTCGCCAATTCTGACTAGTTCCAAGTAGAAGCCACTCACTTCGAGGTCATCAATAGAAATTATAATTTCTTTCTTCGAATTAGGGACTCTACTATATCGGCAAACGTAAAAAATTTCTTTTTCTTCACATATCTCATATTCACAGTCACAGCCCAGGTTTCTAACCAGTCAGTCCGCCAAGCGCCAATTCCCAGAGACCCACCGGTCTCTACAACTTCCAATGTCATTAATGTATTCTTTCAGATGAAGGAGAAGGCCGGCCATGCCGGGATGCTCCATCAAATACATATCAGGTAAAGGTAAAGGTAAAGGTTCGCACCGGCAGATGCAGCTCGTCTCTCGTGCATGTAACATCGATTATTTTTTGTTTTTACGCGATTTTTTGGGGGTGAAACATAATAGTTTACTGCCCCATACCGCAACTATACTTTTTAATGCTATTTCAAGGGTCTCTAAGCTCCCGGTTTCATTTATCCCGGTTTTTTTTATGGGAGGCGCCTTCTCGTATGTTTAGCATAGTAACCAGAGTCAAAACCGCCCTGGAGGGGTGCAGAGCGGAGCGGCGCCCCGAAAGGGTAGGTTCTGACGATGGATAAACCTCCCTATCGAATGCACACCCCAAAAATCGAAGAAAAATTCGCTAAATTTACGTACTTTCAAATTGATTTTTCTCGAAATTTTATGTATACTTTCGCAAGTGAAATTTTTACAGTATACTCTATAAACCTTCCTCTTTGTTATAGGAAATTTTCAATTTTTTTGGGGTGGTCAACGATAGTTAACTCCCCCCAGATGATCAATTGACTAATTCTTTTTATATTAAACCAAAAAAATTATATTCCGATATGTACTCAAATTTTGGGTAGGCCGACCTAACCTGTCTGTTTTTGAAAACCGTAATTGAAGTAGAGCAAAATTCGGCTACAGTGACCTAACCATTAGCGTTCGAATCATACTTTCTTCTGCTACACACTAAAGAACATGGTTAATATAGCAAATTGCCAAAAGAATCTTCGAGAAGTAGGTCCAAACTTTTCAATAAATCGATTTTGAAGTTAGCATATTTAATGAGATTCAGTGGTAAAATTAACGAGATTCCCGCGCGTCGCTCATTCTATTGACGGTGCGTGCAGAAAGAATTAGTCTTAGACTTAGCGTTTTACGGACCGGCAGAAGCAGCACGTCTCTCGTACATGTAACATCGATTATTTTTTGTTTTACGCGATTTTATGGGGGTGAAACGTAATAGTTTACTGCCCCATACCGCAACTACACTTTTTAATGCTATTTCAAGGGTCTCTAAGCTCCCAGTTTTTTAGATCCCGGTTTTCTTGATCGAAAGCGCTTCTCGTATGTTTAGCCTAGTAACCAGAGTCAAAACCGCCCTGGAGGGGTGCAGAGCGAAGCGGCGCCCCGGAAGGGTAGGTTTTGACGATGAATAACCCTCCTTATCGAATGCACACCCCAAAATTCGAAGAAAAAAAACATTAAATTTTTTCACATTTTCGGCAATACACGGGTTATTTTCCATTTTTTTGATTATATTTATTACTAATATCTACTAATCACACCCCCACCTATCCGAATTTCAAAGAAAAATTCAAATCGGAGCGAAAAAATTTTACGCCATTTCAAGGGACCCGTCTTTGAATTGTATCGCGTGTGCCTGAGGTGTGCGGCATATTCGATGCTAATTTCCCGTACTTTTCAAAAGTCGATTTTAGGGTTGTTTTTCAACGGATCTGGAAAATTTTTGTTTCTATAGACTAAAATAAGCCTGATCTTTAGTGTGTAGCTGAAGAAATTTTGTTCAGGCCATTAATGGTTAGATAACTGGACCCCAAAATTCTTCATAATTATAGCTGAAAGAATATATTGAAATGATCGAAAAAATTTCGTGTACGCAAAGATTGGAACTACCTTTATTTGTCAATATCTCTTCCTTCACTTAATATCCTATAAAATTTCTAATTTTCAATTAAATCAATTAATCCTTCGATATAGAGGTAGCGAAAAATTCTTCCACCAGGTTTACTTTACGGATATCAGGAAACAAACCTTCTTGGCTAGACGCAGACAAACATATTTGGATTACCCAAGAAAAATATTATTTCGAAATAATGATATCCTATCCTATCTATCCTAGGACAATATTATTATTAATCCTACAATCTAAGCAGTGAACTGTTGAACGAATTACCTTCGAAATATTCGCTGTGTTGCGACAATAAATTAATGAATTGTTATTGACATAAATCATCACTATTTTGGGACACCGTTAGAGCACGTAATCATTTATTTGAAAAAAAATGGAATTGATTTCCAATAATCAGAAAAAAAATTAAGGGATAATAAAATAATCCGGTAAAAAGTAAAAATAAAAGGGTGATTACTTTTTCGACATCCTGAAGTAAATAATGACACCAACATTTTATTTAAAAAATAAGTTAATGTGGAAATTTAAAAAAAAATCAAAGTTACAGTGACCGATAATTTGCTAGTTACATGTGCTCACACGTGCTGCCTGCTAAAAAGTGATAAGCGAAACTCTGTTGACTATCGCACTTGGTGCTTCAAAAACATTATAGATGGTGCCATGTTTCGCGCAAATGCATTGCGGATATTCCACGCTAACTTAAAAAACTTTACCGGTTATAAGCGTACACTTGTCAATTTACCTAGAAACTTAACATATTTCCAAATTTTTAGAAGAATGTCGTACAGTATAGTAGAAAGAGGTGCACCCTACAGCCCAGACTATCGAGTTTATATTTGTAAGTAAAATTTTTAACTTCCATATTATTCAACTTTGACCTGATCCATATAAAATTAATCTGATGTAACATTTTTTCCAATATTATTATAGACGATCAAAATGGTCCAATTTCACCCTTACACGATATTCCTTTATACGCTGACGCCGATAATAAAATCTTTAACATGGTTGTCGAAATACCCCGATGGACTAATGCTAAAATGGAGGTAGGTAAATTTAATGTAGTTCATTTTTGTTCGATTATTCATGAAATCAATAATTTAAGATTACCATGAAGGAAATTTTAAATCCAATTAAACAAGATATCAAGAAGGGAAAGCCACGTTTTGTCTCAAATTGTTTTCCTCATCACGGATACATTTGGAATTACGGTGCCCTGCCTCAAACTTGGGAAAATCCTGAACATTTGGATGATGGGACGGGTTGTAAAGGAGACAACGATCCTATCGATGTCATCGAAATTGGATATAGAGTAGCTAATCGTGGTGAAATTATGAAGGTTAAAATTTTAGGCACTATAGCTTTAATCGACGAAGGTTAGTAGGAAATTACTTTTTTCCAGTAGTACTTGACCTTGTTTTATAAAAACTATTCTAATTATCTTTCTCTTGTTTGAGTATACTTTTTATCAGATTTTATGATGTAATAGGTTTTTATCAAAATTTTATAAAACTTAATTTTTATATAAAAATCAGAAAAAGTTTCTTTTTATGTTTATAATCTGTAGAGTTGAGATAATTTTTTATTAAAACCATAATTCCATGAATCATGGTGAGAGGAAAATCATTCCTATTAATATCTGAGATAGCTTATCAAATGGATATTTAAACATAACATTTTTAAATGTTATTAAACAAAGATGATTTCCATTTTTTTTGTGTAAGGACTTTTGTTGAGTGGGTTTATTTTTAAACACCAATTCATTTTGCAGTACCAGATTGATAAAATTAATTTTTCGATACTAGGAGAAAGTAACTAAATAATTGCATGAATGGTATAAATCTATAAATAATGAACTACTACACAAACAGGAAAAGAAATGCTATACTTCATCCTGTCTGAAATTCTAATCCTAAAATACAAGTTTTTATAATTCATTGTCTGCATCTTTACACCTCTACTGCTTTTATAACTTTGTACCCGCTGTGACCTACATAATGACTAAAATTTCCTATTTTAAAAACCAAATTTTGTGAGAACAAAAAGCTGTGACTTGCCAAAATTATAACAGGATCACAAAATAACAAACCCCTTATTAATGATAGTAATTGGTAATTTTGAAATCGTTGCTTATTTTTGACCCAAGGAGTTGCCCTACTATGATCAGTGTAAATTTTGAGAATTAATTCTGGAAAAACTATAAATTCGATTTTTGGCCATTCGGGTGATCCAAAAATTAAAAAAAAAATTCATTAATTTACAATAGATTGGCTATGGCCCGAACTTTTTGCCTATTTTAGTTTTAGTTGATGAAATAAAAGAGTTAAAATTTTTTTTGCAATTTTCCTGCAAATTTTTTTAATAAGAAATCAACAAAATCGTGGGTCAACTCGAAACTACTGTTTTACTGAATATACCCTACTGCTTACGGAAGTATGAACACTTTAAAGGCACAGTTTTTCAATTTTGGGTTATCTTTAATCAAAGGGTTATTTCCATAGAAATAATTGTTTCAGCAATGTCATTAATGGAAACAACCCTTTGATTAAAGATACCCGAGATTGAAAAACTGGGCCTGAAGTATTGTCCAGTTTTACCGACGAGAACTCAAACCTTCCGACAAATTAAACTCAAAAAGTATTAAATAAAGAACAACATGCATTTATAATTTTTTAAATTATTTTCATTATAATCCATCTTACTCTCAAATCTGTTTCTCTTGGAAGGTCAGGTGGACTAACATCTTTTTATTCACTATTTCATTTTTTAACCGACTTCAAAAAAAAAGGAGGAGGTTATCAATTCGTCTGTATTTTTTTTTTTTTTTTTTTAATGTTTGTTACCTCATAACTCCGTCATTTATTAACCGATTTTCAAAATGTTTTCACAATTCGAAAGGATATAGTTTCAGATTGGTCCCATTTAAATTTCATCAAAATCGGTTGAGTACTTTGGTTTTTATAAATTAAATAAGACGGTCATCTGAAATTAAACACTTCAGGTCAACGTCGTTGTCATAGTTACGTTGCGATTTTGACACTAGAAATTTAATTAAATGACTTTGACAGACATATAGTCAGTGGCGTAGCACAATACAAAAATCAAGTTATAAATTAAAATAATGTATGACAAGTTTTATTAAATAATGATACGTTGCGATTTTGACACTAGAAATTTAATTAAATGACTTTGACAGACATATAGTCAGTGACGTTGCACAATATTTTTAAAATTAGCAAAAATCAAGTTATAAATTAAAATAATGTATGACAAGTTTAATTAAATAATGACATTTACATATAGTCAGTAGCGGCTCGAGAATAGGGGGCACAACTTTGACATAATAATGTTAACCTTAAAAATTAAATGACATTGACGGATAGTCAGTAGCGTTGCACAATATTTTTAAAATTATAATGTTAACCTTAAAAATTAAATGACATTGACGGATAGTCAGTAGCGTTGCACAATATTTTTAAAATTACCAAAAATCAAGTTACAAAGTGACAAATGAATTAATTTATGACATTAATGTACATTAATTAATTGTATTAATTTCATAAAAGTTCAGGCCGGTAGATGCGCTGTAAATCTTGTCGCCAATAATTTTTCCCGTATTCCGTTTCCCGTATTGTCAATTATAAAATATTTGTTGTAAGCCCGCATTTTCAACTTTGAGATAGGCGTTTCACCCTTTCTTCGCTTGTCTCATTTGAACGGCGCTGTCGCATATGGGCAGCGCGTTTAGTAGGTCTACCCATATTCGCTTTCGATAAATCAGTTAAGGAACGCAAGATTCACTAAAAAGCAAGAAATAAAAAAATTTTTAAAAAAAAACAAAAACCGACTTCAAAAAAAAGCAATACAAAAAAATTGCACTAAAAAGTTAAAAATAATTAGAAGTTATTAGAAGAAGATTTAACAGAAATTAGAAGTATATTTTTACAGTGCTGAGCATAAAAATTAATGTATTACGTCAATAATATACAATTATTGTTATTTTTGGAGTCGGTGCCAGCCAAGCTGTTAAGAAATTTACAAAATGTACTTGAAATCACATTAATACGACAATGTAGCAATACCGATGTCGTGTTGTTTAACGCCAAGCGCCTGCGATCTTGTCGACTGTGAAACTCTTTGCAGTCAAAGTGATATAAAATGTATACCTACTGGTACTCCGCTACTTCGTTAATACACGTTTGTTAACCTTGGCTGGCACCGACTCCAAAAATAACAATAATTGTATATTATTGACGTAATACATTAATTTTTATGCTCAGCACTGTAAAAATATACTTCTAATTTCTGTTAAATCTTCTTCTAATAACTTCTAATTATTTTTTACTTTTTAGTGCAATTTTTTTGTATTGCTTTTTTTTGAAGTCGGTTTTTGTTTTTTTTTTAATGGGAAATCCTAGAGATTCATTCTATGATTTCCAGTGTTCCAGAGATTCACTGTTGAATGTTCCAAGATTAGCACAACTTCATTCAACAGTCAACGCTGCCCTTAATCTACTAAATTTGTTTTCGTTTTTCATTGATCTCTAATGTTCCATTTTAGGGTTTCTAAAAATTCATTTTACCTTCTTTTAGGCTCTCTCAGTCACCAGAATCTTTAGTTTTTCAGTCTAGGATCTTAAAACTTTTTTGTAATCTCCAGAGTCCCCTACTTTATTTTTTATAGACAAACTAGTACGTGATTGCCCTGATGGTGCTGCTTAAAGACTGCACTGACGAGAACGATCAAGTTGGCGCAACAAAACAGATAAATTTAGGCTATTAATATGGACGCAGATGTTTGATGCCAAAGTCTCGGCTTTTTGAATTATTAATTGCTATCAAATATTATTTGTTAGTGTCAAATTGTGTGAAATATAAAAATTATTACAAGATATCCTGAGACTACCACTTCTTATCTTGGGTCATTCCATCTCAAATCAACTGAAAAATAGGCAAAATTAACTCGACCCCACCAAATTTAACGAAACTTGGTACACACCATCTTAGTAAGAAAAAATGAGAGCGGTCGTCGGACCGTCCAGAGAAGCTATGCTTCTTACGCACATAGCAAACCATAATAGATCCGTGAAGGCCATAGTTGTTCGGCCTTCGGCCTCACAGGGCGGACCATAATAGATCCGTGAAGGCCATAGTTGTTCGGCCTTCGGCCTCACAGGGGGAGGACCATAATAGATGCGTGAAGGCCATAGTTGTTCGGCTTTCGGCCTTTTTGTGAAAAATTAGCTCGTCAAATTAAAGTCATTAGCTTTAATGTAAAGCAAGGATCATTAAGTTTTAATTGAAAAAAACAACCCTAATTTAAGGGAAAACTAAATGCATCGGTTGGATTCGCTGCGGCCTAATAAATCGAGGAAAAATGGGCTCCGCCCCTACCCTAGGACATAAATATGGGTGATCGACGGGAGGTGCGGCAGTACACCACACGCAGTCGACACGGTAACAAGTGCTAATCGTGCTCTTGAACATGTTGGAGCATATTAAATCGGTTCTTTTCAGAACCAAAAATTATTTCGAATTGGCTATCTATTATTTGCTTGGGTTCGATACAGAGGATTAGGGCGTTTTTTCTAAACGCTCACTTGGGCTAAACATACTTGAAGGGTCATCCATCAAGAAAACCGGGATTCTAAAAAAACGGGATCTAAAAAACCCGGAAAGTGTGAAAATTGGGATTCGATACAGAGGATTAGGGCGGTTTTTTTAAACGCTCACTTGGGCTAAACATACTTGAAGGGCCTTCCATCAAGAAAACCGGGATCCAAAAAATCGGGATCATAGAAAACCTGGATATAGCATTTAAAAGTATGGTTGCGGTATGGGGCAGTAAACTTTTACGTTTCACCCCCAAAATATCGAATAAAACAAAAAATAATGACAAAATGGTAACCTTTCATCGATGTTACTCGTACGAGAGACGTGTTGGATCTGCCGGTGCGTATACCTTTACCTTTACCTGATATGTATTTGATGGAGCATCCCGGCGCAGCCGGCCTTCTCCTTCATCTGAAAGAATACATTAGTGACATTGGAATTTATAGAGACCGGTGGGTCTCTGGGAATTGGCGCTTGGCGGACTGACTGGTAAAAACCTGAGCTGTGACTGTGAATATGTAATATGAGAAGAAAAAGAAAATTTTTACGTTTGCCGATATAGTAGAGTCCCTAATTCGAACAAAGAAATTATGAATTAATTTCTATTGATGACCTCGAAGTGAGTGGCTTCTACTTGGAACTAGTCAGAATTGGCGACTAGTGGGATTATAGTGATACTATGGGGGGTGATTTAACGAAGCTTGTGATAATTGATCGAAAAATTACACAAATCTAGTGAATAAATTCACTTTCGAAGAGAATTTGTGTAAGTTAAACCTATGAACATACATTAGTCTGTGTGGGGGTGAGTTATGGTCAGGAGTTGTCCGTGGTCAGGAGTGATTTGGGACGGGGAATGAGAAAGTCAGCTGGGTTGTATTGACCTAGTTGGTTTACTAGTGGGTTTTCTGAGAATTTGGATTTGTTGTAGAGATTGGTGGCATGTTTACGATTAAGAGTGTTAATGAGGTCTAGTTTGGCGTCTGCATGTAGTCGCCTGTTAGTGACGTAATAGGGGGCGCTGAAAATAGCTCGGAGATTTTTGTTTTGAATGACTTGAAGTTTATTTATGGCCCTGGGGCGTGCATATCCCCAGACAGGGGAGGCGTAAATCATTGTCGGGCGGATTATGGCTTTGTATAATCTTAGTTTGTTAGCGGTAGACATGGTACTTTTTGCGTTCATGAGGACGAACAGTCTATTGAAGAGGCATTTGGCTTTACCGGCTGCGGAGGAAATGTGAGCGTCCCATTTGAGGCGCCGGTCCATGGTAATGCCAAGGTACTTGACCTTGGTTTTCCAGGGGATTTGCTCCTCGAACATCCAGACACTGGAGTTGTGCGGCTTGCAACGATTTCGAAACATGATCGCGGAACTTTAGGTCGAGTTAACCTCGATGCGCCAAGTTTCGTACCACCTTCCAAGATCGGTGATCGCCTCCTGGAGGCGGGTTGTGGCTATGTCCGGGTGGATTGAGGATGTGTATATTGCAGTGTCATCTGCATATAGTGAAATTTTTGTTGCGGGATCTAAGGGGGTTGGAATGTCGCTCATGAAGATGTTAAACAGTGAAGCTGCAAGGATCGATCCCTGGGGGACCCCGGAGGTGATGGGGCGCTTTGTGGATCTGGTGTTCATGAGTTTGACTTGGAGATTTCTGTCGTGAAGGTAGGAGGCAATAAGTCGGACTAGTGGAATTTGAATTTTAGATTGAAGCATTTTGAACAGAAGGCCTTCGTGCCAGACCTTATCGAAAGCTTTCGATACGTCGAGTAGCACTAGGCCGGTGAATTCTTTTTTGTTGAGTGCCTGCGTGACGTGCTCAACTAATCGGAGGGCTTGGTGGGTCGTGCTGTGTCCAGCACGGAAGCCGAATTGTTCGTTTTGAATAATATTGTTATCGAACATGGCTTCTTGGAGACGGGTGAGAATGACTTTTTCAACTACTTTTCCGATGGAAGGGAGCAGGCTGATTGGTCTATAGCTTTTCGGAAGTTTGAGATTTTGACCGGGTTTGGGGATTACCACTACGTCAGCGGTTTTCCATATTTGTGGGTAGTAGTTGAGTCGAAAACATGCGTTAATTATGCCGGTGATGGCAACTTTGGCTTTTTGGGGGAGTTCTTTGAGGGCAGTATTGGTGATGCCATCGGGACCTGGGGCTTTCCTCTTTTTGAGGCGTTTAATGGCAATGGTGACCTCCAGAAGGGAGGCGGGGGTGTTATGTGTGTCATCGGAGGTGTTTAGGGTGGTGGTGACATAATTTTCGACCGAATTAATATGGTCTTGGTCTAATCTTGTGGTGTTGGGGGAGCATTGAGCTTGGAGGCTGTCGGCGAAGATTTCAGCCTTTTCAAGATCGCTCCGGGCAATAGTGCCGTCAGGGCGGGAGAGAATTGGGATGGTGACTTTCTTTTTTCCCTGGAGGGCGGCGGCCATGCGGACATGTCTTTAAATGAAAGGGAGTTAATGGTATCTAACCATTCGTTGTCATGAAATTCTTTGACTTTAACGTCTACTTGCTCTTTGAGCCGGTTGTATGACCTTTGGTCATCAGGGTTGCGAGTTCGCCGAGCGAGTTTCCTCGCTCGGTTTTTGGCTCTGATAAGATCTTTGAGAGAGGGAGTGAGTTTGTCTCTGACGTCCGTGGTGTTAACTTGAAAAGAGGTTTCGTCAACGGATTTTTTGATGTTGTCTTGGAATTTGGCAATGAATTGATCTAGGTCAGTGGGGGACTCAAAGAATGGGATTGGTCCAAGGTTTTTTGACAGATTGTCTTTGAAAGAGGTCCAGTCTGTTGTCGTTCTCGTGGGAGGGCCCTTTGGGGGTAACAACGGTCCGAGTGTCAGAAGGACCGGGTAGTGATCTGAGTTTAGTTCTTCGCTGGTGGAGATATCGTATTGGAGTTGTACGTCTTTGAAAATGGCTAAGTCCAAGATGGACGGCGTACCTGCGTTAGAAAAGTGGGTGGGGGAGGTGGAAGCGATGATCGCGAAGTCCAGCTCGTCTGCTAGTGAAAGTAGGTCACGTCCTACATTGTTTGTGTGTTTGCACAACCAGTTGGAGTGTTTAGCATTGAAATCGCCGGCGATGATCTTCGCGTCGGGGCCTTCGAGGAGGGTTTCTAGGTCCTCTTTGAGGATGCGTTGCTGAGGGCGATTATAGACGGAGGAGATTTGCAACCAACCGTGATGTGCGGTGTGGATGCTCACCGTAGTGATTTCAAGGTACTCTAGGTCGGGGGTCGGTATTGCGACGTGTTCGATGGATGATTTTACGTAAATTGCGGTTCCGCCGCCGCGTCCGTCACGGTCATTCCTATAAAGTGAATAGCAAGGGAGTTTTGCCAGTTGGCCAGCTCTGAAGTGGGTTTCGTTGACCAAGATTACGTCAAGGTCGTGATCGTGCGCGAACGCGAGAAGTTCATTTCGTTTGGCTGAAAGGCCGTTGGCGTTCCCAAAAGCCGTCTGCAAAGTGGTGGGTTGGAATCTGGGTTTAGACATTAACGGGTGTGAAATTAGTGGCTTGGTGTTCATGATTATTTCAATATTGCGGACGAGTTCAGCATTGACATTGAAATTACGAAGTTGTTCAAAAATTGCTTTTGTTTGTCGGGAGGGGGCCTCATCATAGGAGGAGGTGTGCGTGGGGGTGGGATGTGTTGCTTCCCTGTGAGGGGCATGCTGGCTAGCGACTCCTAGATAGGATGGTCGATTGGGGCCTTGGGAGGAGGGGTAATTGTAAGTGGGGCGGCCAGCGAAGCGGGAAGATGCTTCGCGGGCTGAAAGTTCTCGCCGCTTGGGCTTGGGGAACATAACGCAACCTTTATAGTTTGCAGGGTGGTTTCCTGTGCAGTTAGCGCAGGTGGCGGGGTCCTCGCGGATTTTTTGGCAAGCCTGAGTGAGATGATCCCCTGCGCATTTCACGCATTTGGGGGGGGGGCGCGGCAGAGGGTTTGGGCGTGCCCGAACCGTTGACAACGGTGGCATTGACCGACCTCTGTACGTTTGTGGGGAGTTTCGGTGCGGGTGTTTATTGACAGGACCGAAGTCATGTCGAAAATTCTCTTGGCATCTGAATTGTGGGTTAGATGGACAAGGTATAGTGGCATGGGTTTTTTGTCGCGACCTTGGCGCATCTGTAAAACGGACTGAATTTCGAAATGTTGAGATTCGAGGTCTTCCTTGACCTCGGCAGGGGTGATTGTGATCGGAAGACTACGGATGACCACTTTGAGTGGTTTATCTTGGGGGAGGGAGAATGAGTGTGAGGGGAGGGATTTTTCCTCAAGTAAACGGCTGAGGGCCCGGTAGTCTGTCTCGGTGGCTGGCTGGATGGAGATGCCATCCACGAGAGTGCGAATTTTAGTTGTGGCGATTTTACGTTCTTGATGGATCAAACGGTTAATAGCTGGCCAGTTTTCCTTTGTCCGTAGGACAATAGGGGGGATTCGGCTGGCGGAGGTATATGTTGGGTGTGATGCACCCTGGGAGTTCGAGAGGGGGGCGTTAGTATCGATTGGGGGGCTGGTAGTGTCCATGCCGTCATCGCAATCGGCTTGGGTGTCGGGGGGGGGTGTCATCTACCTGGAGACAGGAGAACCTGTTCTTGGTAGCAGGCCCTGAAGTTTCACTGTCATTGCTGACATTGGAGCGGGCGCGTTTTAAGTTTCGGTCGCTGGGGGTGACGAAGGTGTCACCACCAGTGGAGGTGGAAGCGTGGGTGTCCATTGCCTCTGAGGGAGGTTGGGCGGTGGAGAGGGTTGGTGCAGTCTTGACTGCGGAAAGCGAGCGTGTTATCGGCTTTGAAATACTGGATTCCATAAGAGGGCGCGGTGGGTCGGCTTTCTTGGTGGTCGTGGCTGTTTTAGTTGTTTTTGTCTTTGGGACTGTCTTTTTGGCGGAGGTAGTCGGTAGAGGGGGGAAGGGGGTCTTATCTTTCTTTTTCCCTGAGGGGGCAGTCGGGCGTGGTATGGCAACCGGGGGTGGTTAGGCGACCGGAGGTGGTTGCGCGACCGTGGGGGTTTGTGCTCTTAGGGCTTTGACTTCAGCGGTTAAATCGCTGATTTGAATTTGGAATTTTGCGATCATGGCATTTTGGGCTATGAAAGCCTTGAGGAGTTCGTCATAATTGTTGGGGGTCGTGTCATTAACATTCGTCATAGTTTATCAGTTATTTAAATGTTAAAAGTAATAATAATAATAAAATTTGAGTTGTTGTAAAATCTGTAAAATATTTAAAATGTTGTGAGGCAACCTTAAATTTATCTACTTGGATTTATTTTAATTGAGTGCAAAGGAATTTACTGACTTGACTTAAATTTATCTGAGTGTACTTGAACTTGAAAGAATGTGATGAATGAAATATATTTTAATGCTAGTTTGTGTTGTGATGCAACAGCAAATTTTAATCTGAATGAACTTTAAAGGAATTTGATGATTTGAAAATAAATTTGTTATGTTGCGATAATGTTATCTGAAAATAACCTTTTTTTTTTTTTTTTTTTTTTTTTTTTAATGCAGGGAAGGGGGAAATCTTCAAAAGACACCACCCCGATGATCTGGGGTGGTAGTGTCGGATTCTTACCGACTAAAACCCCCTCCCCGACGACAGCGGGATTGACCTTCTCGGCATTACTTCCGCTGTCGTCTGCGATGGTCTGCGGCTTGGTCGTTTTTCTACGGCCTCGCGTCATCACCGGATTAGCTGGCTCCCGCTGGGCACCAACGGAGTACGTGGCCCGGGCTGATCGCAATGACCCCCCGGCATCACCCGAATCGCTTTGACTGATGCGTGTTGGGAGCCACTAGGTAGTGGCCCGCGAGGCTCATCTCCTCTCTGCAACCTGGTGTGCAGAGTCTTGACCCGGTCTGTCCGGTCTGCACCGCTGTCGGGTCGACTTCCCTCAGCTTGGCGTTGGGGGAGACTGGTGTTCGTCTCCTTGTTGTTACCTCTCACGTCAGCCTTGCGGATTTCCCCCATCCACCGGGGTTCGCGCCCGATCTCTGAGGTTCCTCCGCAAGTTACCAGGGACCACCCCGAGGAGGTGTGAGTAGGATTTCGGTCCCCATCTGAAAATAACCTAGGTTAATAAAAGTTTACTGACCTGGTTATGTACACTGCTGTACATCGGCTGATGTCCTCGGAGTGGGAGGGGGCAAAAGAGCGCGCGACCGTTTGCTAAATGTGACGTAGCTAGCTACGTCACTTAACAAATGGCGGGATCTTTTTACCGGGAAACTGGGAGGAACACTTAGAAGCGTGTTTAAACGCTTTGACGACGAAATTTAAATAGAAAAAGGATCTTGATGTTAACACTTTCACTTCTATTTTAAATTGTCGTTTAGAGAACAGTAATGAAAATTACTTTTTGAACTTAATTCGTGAAAATTAAAGAGCGCAAAAATTGACGTGCGGTTAGTTCGGATGCAAGATCGGAACTCCGGTGCGTATATCGCTAAGTTTTAGAGTATATAAAATCACGCGGACCGACAACAGAATGGGCGAGATTCCACCAATTTTATTCATGCGCGTCGGTGAACGACTAAAATTTACGATTTTCAAATTATTTTTTTTCATATTAAAAGTCCATCATCCAAGAATTTTATAATTTAATTTTACTTTATAAACCTTAAACTTTACCAAACTTAATAGGTAAAAGTCAATTTCGGAGTACGGGTTAGGGTACTTTAACCTACGAGGGGTTCTACTCTTGAAATGCTCTTTTGCTGTATTTAAATAAACATCGTAAAACTTTTCCATATCTTCACAAACATTGTGTAAGTATACACCATTCCCAAAGTTCTTAATCCCAAATGCATTATGCAAAAACAGGTCCAAACATTATCTCTAATTCCGCGTCCTTGAGCAGGTTCACCAGAGATTGCATCGTTCGAATAAGTGTCTGTTCTTAGATCATATCAGAGGATTATGCCTAACCAAAACTTGTCGAAGCGCCTGATAATATCCTCCTGTTGTGAATTTTTCGTAATCATAAGGATTCATTTTCCCTGGGAAGACTTTTTACCCTTCACTCTTCCACAACTACTTTGTATTCATTTAATTAGCGTGTAAAACAAACATTCACTTTGGAAGAAGCATAAAAAAATTTTCTAGAAGCATTCTTTCTGTAATAATTTGCAGGATATTGTCTATATTTTACGCTGCTATGGATTGCAAACTATTGGACCACCAAAAAATATTTTAGACATAAATTATAGGAAATTTTCTCCTTTATAATATTGATAATAGATATTTTCATCGTAAGATCTACAATAAAAAAGATATTACAAGCCAACTGATTTTTGCCGCCATTTTTTTTCTCGTCACCGAAAAACTCAGGATATCATTTAGGACCCTAAACTACGTAGCCCTGTCATAAAACCAAAACTCATTGATTTAATGCAAGCTAATTAACTTTTTTGTCTATTGATTGTACTAACTGCTGATTTTTTAAGTGTGACATTATTTTCTTACATTTCTGTCCAGTTCATTCCATAACAATTCTATGGATTTCAAGTCCGGACTCTGGGGGTGGCCACGTCATTATTTTCAGTATTTAATTATTTTTAAGTTGGACTAACTAATCTTGACACAACTAAAGATGTCTATTTAGGGTCGTAATCCTGCATAAACACAAAATTATTGCCATTTAAACGGAGTCTTGAAGGTGTATGACATCCTTTCATAATGACATCGATTTTGACGAAATCTCCGGTACCAACTAAAGAAAAGTAATCCCACAAAAGAAAGAAATCAGTTTCATACTTCACAGTGGTACAATACGTTGAGGGAACATTTTTTCGTTTTTTAACATACGCTGGAAAGTTTCACTTTTCTGATCGAACATTTTAAACTCGATTCATTGCTCCATAACACATTTGCCCATGACCACACTGGTCACACTGACCAATCTTTATGTAATATGGCCCACTGATAACGTTTTTGTTTATTGCCACGATGTAACAAAGGCTTTCGTACAGTAACGCGACCACGTAAATCGAATTCTTGTAAACTGCGTTTTATGGTTCTTACAGCAATCTGATTAACTCCACCCCGATTGAAACCAAAAGCAATTTTGGGTACACTTAACCTTCTGTTCCTCTTAATTAGTATGTTTTTTTCTCTAGGTGTTAATTTTGGCGGTGCAGAGCAATTTCTATCTTCAAAAGTATCACTTTCTTTGAATCACCGTATTGTTAAATGAGCGGTAGATTATTTTTCCGAAAGTTGTATTGAATATCCTCGTTTTGGCTTTTCCTTAGGAATTTCTATTAAAAACTTGCACTGAAAACCCAAAATGGCAAAACAATGTTTAAATCTAAATTTTATGATTACAACAATACTTTAACATTTTTTTAATGTTTTATACCATCTATTACAAAAAATATATTAGAAACGTAGTAAAACCATTTTTTTACTTCCTGAATTTATCGTGTATATTTCAAATTTCAAGTGGATTCATCCATTACATTCTGAGAAAACGTGTACACCATTGAATTTGGATCAAGTACACTTTGATTTCTTAATCAGGTCTTATCGTTAATTTCCGATGCCTTCTCCATACAGTGGACTTTTCTCGCTATGTAAACCTTACTAAAGTTAATACAATGTAAAGGGCTCGCCACATAGCCTGTGCTGTGCTATGCTCTGTGTTATGTCAACACAAACGTTGAACAATGGCATGGTCATGCGCAAAATGGACCATGCCATTGTTCAACGTTTGTGTTGACATAACACAGAGCATAGCATAGCACAGCACAGGCTATGTGGCGAGCCCTTAACTAACCACTTTGGTTTAAGGCTGTTCGGTAGGAATCAAAAATTATATGTTAAGTTGTTGATATGTTGATTTTATAGTAGTACTCTTATAAAACAATGTATTTTAGGTAATTTTTGTTAATTAAAAATTATTGTAAAAAAGTTAGTTTAACCACAATTCATGATTAATTTGATATTTTGATAAAAATTATAATTTCCTTATAAAACAAAGTTTAATTTGCTTTAAAAACCGCAGCGTTTTGAGTAAGTATTTAGTAACAAATTAAACTTTGTTTTATAAAGAAATTATAATTTTTATCAAAATAAAAATTATATCGTCCCAAAGTACAATAAAAAGTCTTGCTTTTAGCGCAACATTCATAATTGTATCTTTGCTAGATCGCATGTTTTGTACGAAGTTAAATTCTAACTTTAATCATGAATTGTGGTTAAACTAACTTTTTTACAATAATTTTTAATTAACAAAAATTACCTAAAATACATTGTTTTATAAGAGTACTACTATAAAATCAACATATCAACAATTTAACATATAATTTTTGATTCCTACCGAACAGCCTTAATTATAGTATGTTTTGTTAGTACTTAAAATGCGAACATAATTTTACCAATTTATTGCGTACTCCTTAGCCCGTTGGCCATGCTATCACTTTTTACTAGGAATATCTATATGGGACTTTTGCACACTACTTTTAAAGCTGGGTCCTCATCTGAGCATTTTTACGCGCACGAAAGCCGTGCGGGGCCAGAAAAAGGTGTGCGGCACGAATCTGTGCACATAAATACGTGCAATAAAAATTACGCATACCTTTTTCGTGCGCGCAAAAATGCTCTGATGGGGACGCAGCTTAAGACGTTGAACTATAATAAAGCAAAAAATATTTATTGATTTTTTTAAAATGGTCACAGTAGGATAACCCCTTAACTTACCATAATAATATTAATGCAATAATTATGAGGTACCTACACAATCACATTTTACTCTTGTCTTTAAGCATTTCGCATTACCTGAAACACAAAAATTTAAAATCATACATGATTTCTTTTAGGTGAAACTGATTGGAAGCTGATTGCTATTGATGTAAACGATCCCATTGCTGAGCAAGTAAATGATGTAGCAGATGTCGAAAAGTTTTTCCCTGGTCTGCTTAAAGCTACCATTGAGTGGTTTAAAATTTACAAAATTCCTGATGGCAAACCTGAAAACCAGTTTGCTTTCAATGGTGAAGCTAAACCTGCAGAATTTGCCCTGACCATAATTGATGAAGTAATTTTTATACTTTCATATAGATCCACATAATTATCTTTCAATTTGTTATATTGTAGGTTCACAAATTTTGGAAACAATTAGTAGGAAAAGAAGTGGAAGCTAAAGGAATATCTTGGTATGTAGTAATGTACAAGGTCACTTGAAGTTACAAAAATTTGTATTTTTAGTGTTAACACATTGGTGGAAGGAAATTCTTTCAAAATATCAAATGAAGAAGCAGTGGAAGTTGTAAACAAAACTCCTCAATTAGCACCTCCACAACCGGTTGATCAAAGTGGTAAGTTTCATGTACTGTTCAAATTGCTTGTGCCAATTTCTTGATTTCAGTTAACAAAATTGCTTATGTTATACGTACTTGCGGTTGCAGATATAATGTTCCCTGTTAATTTATTTTGTATTTATGCATGTGTAATTTATACTCTAAGAATATACCTATGATGTGACCACAGTTGTAAGTTTCTTTTTTGTTTCAGGGGACAAATGGCATTACATTTATTTAAAATAATTTCAAGAACTTGGATTTTATACTATTGCATTTTTTTGTCATAATTATAAGTAAAAGTATTTCTGTTAGCATGAACAAGTGTCATTATTTTATATGTAGTAATTAATTGAAATGAAAACTTTTTTCACTTGTTGAATTCTTTTATACAGTTTAAATAAAATCATATAGAATTTTTATCATTTGTAGTTATCATTATTAGATAGAATATTGATGTTATTAATTTAATATAACTACCTAATCATTTAATTCCTGTTTCCTTGTATTAGTTCTTCCAATTACTGAGCTTTAGCATTGTTCAGTTGAGTCAAACCGGGCCACTAACGTCCAGTTATATGAAGATAATCAGAGTTAACTTCTGCTGTTTTGTTGGTTAATACACCAAAAATCCCTGATTTAACTCTGGCTTGAGGGCGATCTTTTGTTACACTACTAGACCAGAACAATGATTCCACAACTTTTTAAAGGTGCTGCAAGTATGGCACTTTTCTAAAGAAAATATACTTTTATGAAATTTAATAATGGTTACATTGGGGATTTGAAGCAACTGTAAATCGGAAGAAAAATATAACATGCAGTTAAAATTTCACTGAAACTGCTTCTCTTGCCCCCCCTGTATATAAAGTGTGACAAGTGTTTGATAAAATGTTGGATGTTCTGATATATGGGCAGCCTTATTAATTCTCCTTACAGTACCGGCTAAAAGTAAATTAAAAAACAGGTTTTTTAACAGAAATTAATAGATATACAAATCATTTAATTAATTTTAATATATTTTCTAAAAACAGCTAACCTAATACAGATTTAGGTATAAAAACATTTGGATTCGTATAGCGACGCTAAAAGGATAATAAATATATTATTTTACTCGACCTCAAAGAATAATATCAAAAATCATTTTATTTTCCCAATATTTTGGAGTTATGTAATAAATTAAAATTAGTCTTTTTTTCCAAAATCGTTTTATTAAATTTCGAGACGCGTTTAGAGAATATAACATTCTTATAAATAGAGTCAGGAAAATGTTGAGTGCATTAGAAATGGGGGTCTTTGTATCTAAGGTCCACTTGTTCAGTCAAGGGTTATCTTTTAACCTTTCAATTTCCTCTTTTAATTTAGATTAAATTTAAAATTCTTCTTTTGTAATTTGTTTGATTGATAGTGTAAGAAAACTGGGCACATTTTGATCAAAAAAAGTCCAAAATCGGAATATCTTACATTAGACAAAAGTTGTAGTAAATTATGTTCTCTATAAGATTTATAGCAATCATTTTCGTCCTAAGACCGATTTGGATTTTTCCCCAATTTTCTTACACTATGAGGTGGATACTCCAGAAGTTTTTGTTTGAGACTCTAGCTTCTCTAGGCAGCGGAGGAAACACGCCTACAAGGTATTCGGTAAATGTATTTAGGTTTTCTTCGTTATTTCTCGCCATTCCCATTCAGTTATTTTAATTGGAGCAATGTGAGTTTGTGGTCTTATGAGAATTTTAGTTGCTTTCCATGGTGAATAATCCGTATCCTTAATACTTATTAGTTGTTATTAGTATTTCTAGGTGTTACTGTATTAGCAAGAAATCATCCACACTAGGAAAGGCCTGATTAATTAGTTAATCACTCCACTACATTTTTGAATATTTTTTTCGTTAGTCTTTCTGATTTTTAATGGTAACTTGTATAATTTGATATTAATTTTGACAAGCTAAACCTGTCTAAATTTTTCTTCGCGTATATCAGGCATTCCTGATTTGTGCCTTCCAATTCCTGATGAATGTCGTTTCCTGAGAAAACAACATATTGATCATGTTTATTAGTTCGGCCATAAACTAGTCAAATTTGATTTCAATGTTTTCTTTTGCATGTAAGTTTGTAACAAATTCCATTATTGAACTTAATTAATTAATTAATTCGCTTATAAACTTGAGGTGCGATTTTTTAATCCAATTTGCTTCTACACACTTTGGAATTTAGTTCCATGTGTTGCTTTTTTTACAACTTTTATGAATTGCTTAACTATGTTGCCGATATCTCTTTCCTCTCTTATTGTCATTTTATGGTTAAGCATTTGTGAAAATAGCTCGGAATGATTTCTAGTCTGTTTTGTTACTGCACTGAAAAAACTATGGTAATATCAATGAAGAACTTTATTGATTTTCAAGTGATGAAGAAATTTTATAGAATGAGAAAATGTATTGATGTTGCTAAATAGCGTTAAATAGTAACTCTGCCCACGAATGCACTGAAACAGTTTTATTGAATTTACGGCGATTTAATTTATCATTATTTATTTCAGTGTAAGTGTTTAATAGTTTAATATTATTTCTAACATCCGTGGACAGAGTTAATATTGCGGGTGTACGATTAGATCACAAATCAAGATAAGATTGTACTATAAAATAATTTAAAGAAATATATTCGTTACGCAAATCAGGTTTTTTTGTAATGTCTAAAAACCATATTACTTACCTTCCACAAGAAAAGCAAAAAGAACAACTGCGATAACGACCGATTAATTGCACTAATTTCGCATGCTAATAAGATATTACTACAAGTGATTAATCTAAGCTTGGAGCATGACAAATAGCCGTGAAGCAAGCAGGATTCATTGAAGTAAAAAGAACCAGATATTACATTTTCATCTAACGTTTAATCATGTGAAAAATGAAAGGAGTCTTATTTCAGTATAGGTCTGATTTGTGAACTATCGAAAGGCGTTTGACAGTATTAAATGGGAAAAAACTGTGAGAGATCTTGGGAAAAACTGTAGGAGATCTTGTACGGGTCCATGTTTCCTACAAAAAAATTCGTGAAAGCTTTATGTAGATAATAAGTATTTATTATCTTGTAAGAAGCAGGAGTCTATGCAGCGCTATTTAAACGGTGGTCCAGCACCATAGAAATTGAAAGCTATACATTTTGCTGGAAATGTGATTGCAACAAACTTATGAGATTTTGATGAAATTCTTTTAATAGATTATGAAAATAACAGGCGCATACTACGCTGGTATTTAACATCGATTAAAAGAAGAAATTAAATAAATAAGATAGCGGAAATTGACAAAAGGTGTACTTTTACTACAAGATAATGCACTTATTTTCATGGCAAAAATTGCGATGAATGCCATAACGTTATGCGGTTTCGAAGGACTTGTTAATCCTCCCTGCAGCCCAGATTTAGCGCCAAGTGATTAATACCTATTTCAAATTGGGAAAAAGAGCTCCGTGGAAAGCATTTCGAGCAGTAAACGAGTATTTTACAAGCAAATATAAAATTGTTTTTTTAAGGCTTACAAAAATTAATTTATACTACTTTGTGCCCCGTTCTTTATAAATCTCCCCTGGTGCTATAATAAGATTATTCATTTAACCAACACGCAACCACATATCCGCTCAGTGCAAAATTCGAGTACAGATGACAATGTCCCAAAAATAACTCAATAGTTAAAAAAATTAAATATTTAGAAATAGCTTATAAATCTTTTAGTAATTTGTTTTATAATATTTTGAAATAAAGTTTGGTCATAAGCCAGATTTAACATATTATGTCAAAAATTTTCATATATTATAATACCACAAGAGACTATCAAATTGTCGGCAATAATTTTTGAAACTGGAACTGAGTGTTTGTCGCCCTTAAAATCATCATGAGTGCTTTAGCACGAATGGTGATTTTAAGGGCGACAAACACGAAGATTCCATGGTTTAAAAATTAACCGACAATTTTATAGTATCGTGTGGAATTCGTTTGACAATTTCGTAAATAAAATTTCAATTTTTTCTGACAACAAATAATTTATAGTATGCGTTTACGGTAGTTTCCATCGTTACTTGACAATACAGACCACGGTGGTCGTATTGCCGCGACAATACACCACCGTGGTCTGTATTGTCAAAGGAAGTAGATTATGATTGGTTCAAATTGATGAGATTCTAACATCCTATTGGTTGAATTATTATGAACGAAATTGTCACTATAATTTTCAAGACTATTTTGGATATAAAAGTCACATCATATTGTTTATTTACATTTTCAATTTGAAAAATGATTTGCAGGTCTAAAAAAATAAATAGATGTGATATCGATGAGGAGGACATTAAAAAACGTTCTGGTTAAAAAAGCCTTAAACCACCATGTTTTTGGAAAATATTTAAATAACTTCGATCACTTGAAGAGGATCATTTAGTATGCAGTGGAACGTTAACTCAAGTTACGGAAGTAGGATTTGCAGACCTAAACTCAGTAAAATAAGTCTAAAAAATCAGTAATTGCGCCAGATAATACCTTATATACCAACTCTTGCAATCAACAGAAATGAAAAGAAGATCGAAGAAGACCTCGAGGCAAGTAAAGAATTCAAAATTAAATTCATGCGAAAAAAGTTCAACAGAAATTTGTTATTTTACCCACACTTTGAAGATATTTCAGAAGTAAATAGAATCGATATTATTTCAGTTTTGCCTAATTCAACCCTGAAGAATAAATATTGCAAGTAATGAATTATATTTATTGTTTTGTTATCGGTCAAAACTACCCCATGCATGTGTCAAATGTACCCCATATACCCGCAGTTGTGTTACTTTACAATCAAAAAAAAGGATACCACATGAAATGATATAAATTTAGCGGAACTAGGTGAAGATTCCATTATGATAGTTCTGTTAAATATTTAAAAATATATATGTTACACTCAATACCCGATTTCGGGCAATGCCCGAAAAAAATGCGCAAAACTAGTTTTGAGCAACGAAGATTTCCCAAACCCGAAATTTTACTTTTAAACGGGTATTGAGCGTTACAAAATAAGCAGAACTAGTTTTGCGCATTTTGAATTGTACAAAACTAGTTTTGTAGGTTTCTGAATGACCAGCACTAGTTCTGCTTTTTTCATTTAATCAGCATCCGAAAAAAATAAATAACATAAACATAAAGGGGGTGAAACATAATAGTTTACTGCCCCATACCGCAACTATACTTTTTAATGCTATTTCAAGGGTCTCTAAGCTCCCAGTTTTTTATATCCCGGTTTTCTTGATCGTAGGCGCTTCTCGTATGTTTAGCCTAGTAACCAGAGTCAAAACCGCCCTGGAGGGGTGCAACGCGGAGCGGAGCGGAGCGGCGCCCCGTAATGGTAGGTTTTGACGATGGATTACTCTCCTTATCGAATGCACACCCCAAAAATCGAAGAAAAAAAAATTTAATTTTATACACGGGTCGATTTTTGGGGTGTGCATTCGATAAGAAGGGTGATCCATCGTCAACACCTACCCTTACGGGGCGGTTTTGACTCTGGTTACTAGGCTAAACATACGAGAAGCGCCTACGATCAAGAAAACCGGGATCTAAAAAACCGGGAGCTTAGAGACCCTTGAAATAGCATTAAAAAGTATAGTTGTGGTAAGGGGCAGTAAACTATTACGTTTCACCCCCTTTATGTTTATGTTATTTATAGCAGAACTAGTGCTGGTCATTCAGAAACCTACAAAACTAGTTTTGTACAATTCAAAATGCGCAAAACTAGTTCTGCTTATTTTGTAACGCTCAATAGCCGTTTAAAAGTAAAATTTCGGGTTTGGGAAATCTTCGATGCTCAAAACTAGTTTTGCGCATTTTTTTCGGGCATTGCCCGAAATCGGGTATTGAGTGTAACATATATATTATATAAGTAGGTATACCTATATAGATTAATCAAACCATCATTAATGTATCTCTGTGCAATCTGGGGCATTGCAAGCAACAACTAGCTGAGCAAGCTGCAAATTAATCTTGAGAACAGCAGTGAACGCTCCTTGGTACGTGAGAAATTCTCTTTTAAACAATGAACACAATTGTCCAACAAGCCATGAATTTATCAAGAAAACAACTGCAAACTATTACAATGCTTCAAACTTGTGCTGAAGTGTGCATCATTGCTCCCTGGGCGCCAAAGGGGTTCATACGAGATTGAAAAGGCGTCACCCACAAGACATTTATGGAACCTTAGAAAACTAATAAGTTTTTTCTTTTAAAAAATTTAAAACTATTGAGGTAGAGTAACTTCTTCAAGAGATGTCTAAGTTGAGCATTCAGCTATATTCGGAGATAACTCAACATTGATAATAAGTATGAATTTCTATATCAATGTATGTACATTGTTGAGCTAGTTTAATACAATAGAACAGTTTAGAGGAAATTTCAAGTTTAGTTCCGATTATTTTAAGTTAAAGCATTGATTGTAAAATTTGCTAGAAGTTAAACCTGTTAAATTTTTTTGCGTAATTTATTTTAAAAACAGCTGACATTAACTATTTATTACTTTTTATTACAATTGCGCCCAGACCCAACTATACAATTTTAGTACATTCTTGCGAATCAATTATGGCACAAAATGCATACGGTTGCGCATCTTTCTTAACATATAATCATTATTGTTATACGATATAGATAATAATTATAATTGCGAGCTTATAATCAATGCATCAATGGTTAAATAGAACACAATTTTTATCCCAAAACGAAGCTAATTTTATCTGCTGTAAAAATAGTAGACGCAGTTTTTGATATTCGAAAGTGCTTTTTTATTAATAAAAATAAAAGTAAATTCAATACTAAAACGTCATTAACAGAGGCACGTGAACTAAAAATTAACGATGTTCTACTCTGAACTATAATAGTAAACACTCAAGTAACATTGCGTTTTTTTAAATATTGGATTTTGTATTTGAGAATTGTTTTAATTTTTCTATTTAATAGTTTAACAGCAGTCGAACCTCGTATTTTCAGCTCGGCTGGCAAGCGGATTAATCGAACTGGACTGAAGGGCGATTTTAACGTAGATGCAAGTGGCTCAAAGAACCGAAAAGCTTTTCCAACACAGGACAACTTTTTGCTACCACATCAACATCTACAAATCCTCCACATCACCTCAATGTAGTTAATTCTCAGTCATGTGGCAGAGAAATGTGCTTTTATCGAAATTTTTATCTTTTTCGGAAATGTACAAAAAAAATTTACGTATTCTGCCCAACGCAGTTAGTTCAAGTTAAAAAATGTTAAGAAAGATAATCGTTTGTTAAGAGAAATTGAGCGTGATGATCATCACTTTGTGTAAACTTCAAGTGTAAACCAATCCCTTGATTACTTTAGTAGAAAACAAATTATCTCCTAAATTAGTGGCAAATTTGGTTAGTTAATAAATTATAGGTATACAAGCTACTTTACTTACCTAACTGAAAGTACTTTTTGAACTAGGCCGCATGAAGGACTAACAATTAAGTTTTCTTTTTGTGTGTAGGCGAGGGAAATCTTCAAAGGACACCACCAACCGTGCTGGATGGTAAGTGTGGGATTTGCTTGCTACTATGTTGCACTATAAAGATTCCTATTTAATAACGCTGACTAATATACATAAAATTATCTGCAGAAAAATGTCTTTATATGCATATTTTTAATTATAAACTGTAGTAGTTACTGTTTAACTACTAGCCTACTAGCATAATATTAGCTTCATTAAAGTAAATTTTAAAAGTTGACAAGTTAATTAAACAATAAAAATCACATTGTTTTGATAAGCTTTCTGCAACGGTTCATTGTTGTAATGAGATGTTTTAATTAATAAACTAATATTACATGTACTTATTAAAACATCTGATTGCTATCATCACATGTTTTAATTAGTTTACTGAAAATGCTATACACATTGCTGAAAACTCATGAGAATAATTTGATTTTCACTGTTTAATAATGACTTGTGAATATTTACATTTCTATTAAATTAACTGCCTAATGAAGTTTCCATGAATATGAATTTCAGAGTTTAAAAAATTATCAGCCTTATGCATAGTCGTATACTAGTGGCCACTAACTTTTAGTAGCTACTTGGTAGCTACTAATTAGACATTTTAAGAGTAGGTATGTACCTATTCCAAGGTACATAATATTTTTTTTTAAATTGTTGATTTTATTTTTGCATTTTACATTATAATTAAAGAGCAAAATATTGAGCTTTAGGTATCTTTCGATGCGGAAGAAAAATCTCTTTCGATTGGATCATTTAGTTTTATATCCAAATGAATAATTAAATTACCAAATAAATAATAGTAAACGTCAGAATTAGTATAATTTACTAAAATGACAGTACTAACTTTTTAATTTAAAAAAACCATGGATACCTACATATTATTAGTGGCTACTAACTAGTAGCCACTAAAGTACGACTATGCATAAGGCTGTATTACGTATTATTTTTAATTTAGTAAATATCTGATGTTATGGATATCGACTTCGTTTCATTCTTGCGAAATATTCGACGAGATCATCTAAATTTATTAAATCTAGCAGCTAGTGAGAGGGGTACTCTGCACTCCAAATAACGCTCATATTTCAATTTCTCCAATGTGATCAATAGTTATTTGTATAGCAGGGGAGAAAAGTGCATAATATCAATGTTTCCCGTGGTGTAGGTGAGAATTCCACCCAAGGGAAGAGTGAACACTTTACTCCAGAGTCCACTTTCTATCAGGTTGTACTAGAAAATTTTATAGTTTATACACTGGTTTGTAGGACAATTTTGATTTGACGATAATTTTCCGTGAAAACTAATATTTAGCGAGTTATAGGCGAAAAACGCATTCAAGGGCTAAAATCCCAATTGGTGGATAAACCGTCAGGGGCTCTCAAATGTTTTTTAAGCATTTTTTACAATACACTTTTGGTACATTTTATACTTGATAAATTCAGGCGCAGCTCAAGAGGGTGGTCAGAGTGGGCTTCAACCCAGGCGCTTTATTTTAGGGGATGCCAAAAACCGTACACTATAAAGTTACTTCAAGGATAACTTGATGTAAACAACTTCAAAGGGCACAAACCAGTAAAAGTGAGTGAATCGTATGTAAAATAGGATACTGAAACATTTCGGGAAAATCCAGTAGGGTCATCTGGGGTAAATATGCAACCAAATATAAAACTTTCAATTTTTAGGGCACTTAGAAATACAAATTAAAAATTTTAATTGTACTATTATGCAGTTTTTCGTGATCTTGACAATTATGCATAAATATTTGTATAATTACATATGAATTGAGGGAAAAATATAAAAACTGTGTTTCACTTTTAACCTTGATTTTGGGAAAAAGTGAAACAGACATGGGAAAATGTGAAACAAGCGTGTAACGTTTATACTATACGGAATACTAACATTTTCAAGGTAAAAATGAAACTAGCGGGAAAAACTGCATCGAAACCATGTGCTTCACTTCTTAGTTTTCTTTTTTCGGTAGGTAGTAAATAAAATGAAGTGCAACTGTAGGTGATGAAAATTAAAATAAAGGCTCCAATTATATTGAAAAGCAATCAATTTTATTGAAAAAATCGGATTAAATTATAAAACAAAACAGCAATTCCGTAATAACAAACTAAAACTGCCAGTCATAAGAAGAATACTAAATTTTGAAAAAATGTTAAACGTAAATTAAATAGAACAAAACACAAAATACAGTTGTTAACAATGGGAAAAATTTAAACAAGATAAAAATTACTTCTCAATAGGCATTGGTTTTGGAAATACATGTTTTACCTTACCAGAACTTATTCGAATAATTTGTGGTATTGGAAGAATTCCTAAAATTTCATCACGATCTATTACAGATATATCTTTTTTCGTTCCGTTTATGTCAATATCTGCTTTATACCTGCACAAACCTGCACGAACCTGCAAAACCTTCACAAACCTGCATACAAATTGTTGCATATTAATTTCCAAGGCGCTGTTTCATATTTTCCCTAATTCATGTTTCACTTTTTTCCAAAACTAACAAATACAATAAAGAAAACTAATTAACAAAAATATATAACTAAAAGGGCATCGTCATCTGCCAAATAATACCAACATTAGACGTTCTATTCCAACATCGATGGATTGACCCGAAACGTTAATATCTTGTAGGTATTTCAATAAATTCGATTTTTCATGGAAAAGATGGAAAATGCTAATTTTGGCCTCGTTGGAATATTGAGGTGATTGTGTACCATCCAGTAAAAGCATGAGCTAAAAGAATTATTTCTTTTTTGTTACGATTCCTTTTTGAAGGAACAGTAAGTGATATTTCAATATAAAACAAGCGTTATGTTCGTAGTTAATATTGAATAACTTTATGACTCCTTAAAAATTTTACATTCGTCGAATAAAAACAACTCAAGAGTCCTTTTTTATTTACACTTTTGTCCCAAATAACATAAATATGAAAAAATTCCTCTGAAATGTATTCCAAGACCTGAAAATAGCACAAAAGGAAGACTACTCCATAAAGTCAAATCTTGTTGTTTACATAGCTATAAAATAAACAAAGGTCTAAAATTCGGTTGCACCATGAAAAGTGTTCTTTGAGCTTCTCAGATAACTTATTTCGTAATTGGATCAATCAAACACTGTAAATCACAAGTTTCTAATTTACTTTATTCCTGACCGGTTTCGTGGTTTTAAAACATCATCAGAATTACATTACCATATTCACAGTTTTACATCTGTACAATTCTAAATGGCCGCAAAAATTTTTCAGTTCACATCAAAACAATGGCAAAATCGAATATTTTCGGGACCCAAATTTTGTAGTCTGACGACGCGTGCAAACTAAACGACTGACTTGCCGATGAATGTTATTTTCAGTTTGTTACTCTATCTTGCTTAATTTTTGAAATACAGTAGACAAGAAGCAAAGAGAGTCGCAATCTTTACTTGTTGCAATGTTTGCAACTAGGAAAGACTAAAATTAGAGGATTCCATGCATGTGTAATATGACTTGTCTATAACTAATAACGATGAAACTTTTGACAAAATATCATAATATCGATTTTGCGGAAAATGTAATTTGCTATATCTATAGGTATAATTATTTTTTGTTGCACGATAAATAGTTGTCGAGAAATCTAAACTTTCAAGAGCAATGTCGTGACAAAAAATTGTTTTATGAATTGGTAATTTTTACGAATTAGAAATTCTGCTACGACTTATACGTCTCTCATGCCTAGAATATCAAAGAACTTTTTTTGAGAAAATTTAATTGCTTACGAAATTGTTTCAATTTTTTGCGTATTGTCATTCTTACAAATGGCTCAGTTTTTATTGCCTTCGGATTTGCTTCATTTTAAAATTCTAATTTAAGTGGTCTATCAAAGGTATGTAGTGCGAGCATATTGCGGTGTTTTGTATTATGTAAAAATTTGTTAATTTTAAAGTTATTGTTGTGTAGATTTGAATTGTGATATTTTGTATTGGCGATGGTTTGGTGTACTCACGAACATATTTGGTATTTTCGACATTCGTTTCTATAGCTTGAAGAAAGCAAGAAATGTATTATGAAAATGAAATGGGTGACAAAGAAATTTTTTTATTGAATAAATGGAGGATAGATGAGTGGTGTTACAACACGTTTAGCATCCACGACACCTTTCCAACAGGTAATAAAAGGTTGACTAGCTCAAAGTCGCGAAGGGGTGGGTTGGTGAAAGGAATAAAAAGGGTCGTGTGACGGCACGTCGCAAAGCGTGTGTTTCCTATCGACGACCGGGCAATCCTCGATCGCGATTCTAAAAATTGTCAAAATCGGTGTGAATAATTTACACAGGGGGGGAGTTAAGTCAAAATCGATGGGGTTAATATACACGAGGGAGTTTAAATGGGCGCCACGCATACGAAGAAATGAATCTTTTTGAAGGGGACTGGTTATCACACCTTCCAAGCTGGTACGCGACAACTTGATGATCTTACGGCGAATTCTCACTCCGGAAAAGCCTCGCTCAATGACCTTACCTTTACAGGAGGCGAACTTTCCGTTGGTGAAAATAGCTAAATAAACATTAACACAATAACAATAAAACACACAGTTGGGAAATAACAAAAATGTAATGAATAAAATAATATCAGGGGGGAGTTGACAAAATTTACACAAGATACTATCAAATTTACATGTATCGTATAAAAATAAATATGTACAGTTGACGGAACCTTTCAGTGTGGTTTCCGTTGCGAAATTAATATTCGTAAAACGATTACTCTTACAAAAATACAAACTGTTAATTTGCAAAGTATGATCCAGAAAGTTCATACGTAAAAGGGGGGGCGTATTGAATACAGCACTCCACCAAAAATAATAGATACTTAAGTGCAACTCGATAACATCTAAAACTGTGACTCATAAAATTGATAATGAAAATTAATCAATATGATCGATCAATATTTATGAACTTTAGTTGCAATACTAAACTTAAAATATTACGTTAAATTACTGGTTCAAATATGAACGCTCGAATGGCGTGTAAACGTTACGTTAATAATAGACACTAATATTAATTTACATAAAAGATGTACAAAATGGTTGCGATATCGTCTTCCAGGGTTGAACTGAACGTTCTTAAACAATACTGGTGGCCAAGGTGACCAATTAACATCACAATCTTAAAAATATAAAAAGGTTTCTTACTTAATTTGGGTGATTGGTGTTCGACCTCTAGGTAAAGTCGATGGCGGGTCCTCCAGGAGTGAGATTCGTCCTCGGAATACAGAATAGAGCTGAATACGATGTCTCAAACCATACCAGAAGGGCAGCGCAATAACCAGCTTCCAAAACCTCTTCAAATCGGAAGGTGGTGAAATGACAGGGTGATTCACGCACTGTGTTTTGCGATAAAATAGGGGTCTCCGTACTAAATAATTCACTAGGGTAATTATCCGTGAAGTTACAATTAGTTAAAGCCGGCACTGTATAAATAAGAAACGTCAAGGTGGTGTTCGATAAGAAAAACTCTTGGAATGCACACATGTGTTCGTAGCGCAACACCTGTTTTATACCATACCGATAAAAGAAATGCTACGTAATTGCCTCTAAGCGGTAAGTATTGCGAGACTACGGCTCGATACTTCAATTGCAATAACTCGACGTTATTAAACGTGATAAACAGATGGTATAAAATGTTCGATAATTTGTTAAACGTTAGCAACAATTGACGAGATTAAGTGTTCGATAATTTATTAAGCGTTAGCAACAATTGACGGCATTGAATGTTCGATAATTTATTAAACGTTAGCAACAATTGACGATATTAAATGTTCGATGATTTATTAAACGTTAGCAACAATTGACGAGATTAAATGTTCGATAATTTGTTAAACGGTAGCAACAATTGACGATATTAAATGTTCGATGGTTTATTAAACGTTAGCAACAATTGACGGTATTGAATGTTCGATAATATATTAAACGTTAGCAACAATTGACGACATTAAATGTTCGATGGTTTATTAAACGTTAGCAACAATTGACGATATTAAATGTTCGATGGTTTATTAAACGTTAGCAACAATTGACGAGATTAAATGTTCGATAATTTATTAAACGTTAGCAACAATTGACGATATTAAATGTTCGATGGTTTATTAAACGTTAGCAACAATTGACGAGATTAAATGTTCGATGGTTTATTAAACGTTAGCAACAATTGACGAGATTAAATGTTCGATAATTTACCTGGGGCTGACGCACAATAAGTTTAGCACAACTGAATATTATTGATTTAAAAATCTCGAATGAATGCGAGATCTTGGTATTTTAGTTCCGCTTTTGGAAGCGTTACGATACGAGAAGGCGGTATCGGATTCTAAGTGAATCTCCTCGAAAATGCAATTTGCAGTCCTTTTTATGCGTTTTCCCTTCCTAAAACTAGGATAATTCCCACTTAACGATTGATTTGGGCCCTTTTAATTGGGTCCCATAAATTTAGAAAGAAGGGATATGCATTTTAATTGGACGTTCCCTAAAGTGTGAAAGCACGCTTTCGTCTTTCTTCCAAACGAAAGTGTGGGGATATGTATCAGCACATGAGCTGAGAATAACAATTTTTTGCCTGTCTGGACTCGAACAAAATAGGTTTTTGTCTCGTTTTTATTTGTCCTCGATAATTTTAATTCCCTATACCTTCCATGCTAACTGCCAGCACATTTGGCTGCTTATCGGCACATGGTCGAGATAACAAACAACGGGCATTGTTTCTCACGGATCGAAAGACCGCACGTGTGAGTGTTTTTGTCTTGACAGCGAACACGAGTTCATGGATCGCATAAAAGTGTCTCTCAGTCCTCTATCAAATTATAGCAAAGCATATGCATGGATTGACGTTTGGTTTGCCATGCTATCGAATGGAGACTTTCTTGTTGACGATACGAATTATTGATGGGTGCTACGTCAACTTTATTAAAACTATATTATCTACCGCATGGTTTATTAGACGTGTATTAAATTCTTTTGAGAATACTTTCTTTCCCATCAAATATTATAATTACTACTCGATCGTAAAACATAAATTTGTCCGTTTAAGTTACGGCTTCAATCTTTTCGATATAAATATCCACTGACCTAAAAATGTCTTCTTAAAGAATGTTTGACTTTAAATTTTTGCCGGATCTATTCGAAATTTTTGTTATAAGTATAATACCTCATAATAACAAGATTTTTAAAAAACGTGACCGATGCGCGCAGTCAGGTGACAGTGGTTAAAAGAAGAAAGATGTTTACGAGAAGAATTTAAATTAAGACAAGGTGCATAGCAAATGAAGATTATTTAAGAAAAAAAAGGAAGGAAGATAAGAGTTTTAATTTGTGACAATTTGCAATAATCGAAATTGATGAGAGGGCCGTATAGTTGTCTTAATTCATGTAAGAAATCAATATTGAAAATTAAACAGCATACCAATACTTATATAACATGTTGCATTAATTATTCAACACAAAATCAGTACAATTATGTATAATTTTAATGTAATATAATAATCCTACTTTTCTTCTGAGAGGTAATTTTAATATTTCTTTGAAATTATTTCTTCTTCTTGGCTTTCCATCTCCAGTGGAATATCGCCACATTTCTCAATGTTTTCAAATCCAGTTTGTTGGGGGGATTAGACCTCTTTTCACTTTCTTACTTCTATTCATCTCTCAAAGCCTTTCATCGGTTTTTGCAGTCTTCCATTATGGAAGACCCTCTTCCATATCTTCCAGTTCAGCATCCTATCTCTCCAGTAACTCACACCCATCTTTTTTTTGTGTGCGCTGGGAGTGGGGAAATCTTCAAAAGACACCACCCCGATGTTTTGGGGTGGTAGTGTCAGATTTTTACTGACTAAAACCCCACTCCTAGGAGGTGCCGGGAATCGCTAAAGCATTTCGTCCGAACACACTCCGGCCTCTTCGTGCGTGGTTTTCCGCCCTGTCGGGTCTTTGTTCTTCTTGGCGAGATTGAAACTGGAGTTCTTCTTTTGCTTTAGTGGACAGGATTTCCACCAGCATGTCTTCAATGGTGGTCCAATTTTCCGCGCTACTCAGCATCGACCCGACCATGTTTTCAGGGCTCAGATCCTTCCCCAGGTGGAGCCGGGCGCTGTCTCTTACGTTGGACCACCTGGTGCAATGAAAGACTGTGTGCTCCGTATCGTCCAGCTCCCCGCAGTAGTAGCAGTTCGGGGTGTCCGCTCTTACTCACACCCATCTGCATCAGATCTTCGGTCGCATCCTCTCTCTATCTTTTCCTTGGCTTTCCCCTCTGTCTATCCACATCAGGATTCCACCTCATTACTCTTGAGATGGTTCTTCCATCTATATACTATATCATAGTTCTATATCTATATATTTTTACTATATCTATAGACTATATATCAGCCTCCTGCAGTTCACTTGCTATCTCTCTATTCGTTCTTTTTCGATACTGTTCTTCATTCACTTTCACAGGGCCTAGTATCCTTCTCATCATCCTTCTCTCAAACACCCTGAGCTTCTTCTCTTCCGCTTTTGTTAGACAAAGCAGTTCAACTCCGAATGTTACTACAGGTCTTATCAGTGTCTTATCAATTTTAATCTTGGTGTTCATCATTAAGTTTTTATTCATCAGCAGGTTCTGGTTGCTATAGAACGCTTTACTTTCTGCCATCACTCTATCCTTCACAATTTCTCCACTTGCATTGGTGTTATTTATCTGCATTCCATTTATAAAGATTTATTATTAAGTTAGTGGGAATTTTTCGCAGGTTTTTATTTCATTGATCAGTTCACAATATCTTGATTTTTAACTTGTTGAAAATATTTAATGATTTAATTCCATTCAAGCTTTTCCATTCCATTCGAAATTTACTTCTCTGAAAAGATTTCACGATTCATTGTTGAGGTGGATCAATCCTCTTGAACTTCACAACTTAACTCGTCCCCAGAGTGTTGATATGTTCACCGGAGGGCCGCGCTAAGAAATTTTGTAAAGTCGAACTCACAATTTACGCTCTGAAACTCAACCAGCGATCACACCAAGCCACTGATATGACTACTATATTTAATGATATAGATTATTATTAATCTTTTAAAAAATTTAAAATCCATATTATACAAACTATTAAAGATTTACCTGCATTAATAATAATTGTAATTATAAGTAATTTATATCATTAGATGAGTTAATTTATATAATAGCCAATGTTACAGATTAGAACACAGATTACGGAACAGATTAGATTACAGATAGTGTTCAAACTAACAAAATTTACACCTTAGCAGTAAGAGCGTATGGACCAAAATGTCAATTTTATAGGAAACGAAAAACCATTTAAAAATCTATTTTCAATTTGTATGTTAAACCAACGAATAATGGGCATAGCAATAAATTTGGCATTTTATCTTCATTTTATCTATAATTAACCACATTAAACATTTTTATGTATTAGTAGGGGTTGTACAAATCAAGGTCCAATGGTCAGATTTAAGGAAATATACAATGCTTACTAAAATGTTTAATTTTATTTATTTCGTTATTGTAAATTTTAAATTATGCTCAATATAAAAATTTAAAATATATTTGCGGTGATTATGAATATAAAACTAGAACCTTTTCATGGTAATAAAAATAACATGCAACCGTCGATGTCGTCATAGAACGTCGCCGTCCGTCGTTTCAAATTTTCGGCATAAATATTTTAGGAGCAATCCGCCTTCCTTTAGTGGCGAAGCGATTTCTTGGACACTTGAGCTACGATCGGCAACCTTCTTTTCTATATTTGTATTGTGCATGTAAGTGTTATCACATGCATAGGGGACCTACTGTTTAATGTGACTTCCGAGCCAAAGAAAGTGTAATACACTTTATTTTGAGAGGGCTTACTAGGAAAACTGTACCCCGGTGGTTTGTGATTGCCTTCCGAAGGGAAACGGTCCGAATAAAGTTCTTACTTAGCCCGGAGTCGAACCGGGTATTTCGCATTAACAGTTTCTTAGAAAAATTATATTACACAAGCGACGCGAGGGTCATAAAATTTTAAAATGAAGCATATCTGTAAAGCGCAATAATAAATAATAGTGAAATCGATTTTTAATTTAAAATTTTCCGCATTAATATTTTGTGGCCAGTCCACCCGCAAACAAAACACTATTAACAATGTACATATAAAGACCACTTTGATATAATCTTTAGAAACTTACATCTAAGTTAAGACTTGTGCAGTTTTCAAGTAGTACAGATTTTTTTTGTTTTGTAAAGTACTAAATTTTATACATATTTAAATGTATAGCAAAATGTATAGCAAAAAAAGCTAGCAAAATGTTTCTATTATAGCAGTTCAAGTACGTATTTTATTTTACCTATAGCACTTCAACCACTGAGGAGTGTGATATTCAGATTTAAAACCTCCCCTAAAATCTTTTGTGGAGGTTGGAAGTCAGGATACTGCAGCAGCTCCAAAATCGATTCATTTTAAGTTTTTAGAGAATTTAAAACTTCCAAGTAGTTCTCGAGATAAGAGAAATTTGATGCTTAACTGGATATGAATTTTTGAAACATACGAAAGATAATATTAGTGGTTTGAACATTTCAAATATGCACCACATCGTGAAAATATTTCAGAAGTTTTCCACAAAAATACTTTAGTCGAAAATTTTGAAAATAATCTCCGTCTATAAGAAAAGACGCCAATATTGGCGTCGTTCAAAAAAAGTACACCCAGACAATAATAAATTGATAAATTAATCTAAAAATAAAATTTATTTTTAGAATGAAAAATTACATTTATAATATAATTGATTGATTGCGTATTATGCAGAGAATCGTCGTATATTTGAAAATTTTACTTTTTGTTATTGAATTTGTTTTGTTAAATATTGAAAGTGTGGTTTTAAATTTTGATGTGGGTCGTCTTTATTTGAAAACGATTAGAAAGGAACGGACACTTTTTTGGTTACTAAATTTTTTAGAGCAAGTTGACCGCCGCCGCCTATGGAATCGATTCTTTATGTTTCCCCACCACGTTTCACTTGGTCCTGCACAAGAATGCTTTTTCTTGCATGGCGCCGCGCAATCTCCAATAGTTTGGAGAAGGGTAACAACACTCTTGAAACGAATAATCAAAAAGTAATCGTGTGCCGTCGCGACAAGTCGCGTTTTTAGTGCCCGTTTATATTATCGAATATCTAGTGTTTTTGGATTACATAAACTTATAATAAAATTTTTGAAAAATTGTTCTGGCGGGAAATTCTGCCAGGATGAAATTGGTGTTATTCGTTGTACTTCTGGGCGTTCTTGCCTATTCATCCGATGCTAAACGAAAGAGAAAATTTGATGGTGATTTTGAATTCGCTGAAGAGGTAAGTTCTCTAATAATGTGACAATGGATGCTTTGTAAAGTTATAGATTTATAAGTACCGATGATAAGAGACATTTATTGTGTTCAATACCACAATAATCCTATTACAATTTACAATGCCAGGGGCTGGACAGGTGCCTCCTAGTCTCAATGCATACTTGTTCGACTCCCTTCCTTTACCTGTCGAGCAGGTTATTTAGGACGACTGCCTTTTTGACCGAATTTCTAGTATCGCATTGTTTACTTTCAACTTAATTTATACAAATCGTTTCTCTTTCTCGACTTAACGTCTAAAAACACAAAATCTAACACTTGAGAATAAAGTCGAAAAAAATGTAAAGATACTTACCGTGTTAAACCGGTTTGACTACGAAAAGATTGGAAGTTTTGTTTACTAAACTTAAGACATAGGGTGGTCGTTTATGTGTGGAATTACATTAATTTTATTACACCTCGATTGAAATTAATTGGTAGGTGTAGCCATAATATACCGAAATATTTTAAATGACCAATCTGGAATTCACTTCTCGATTTTCAACATCTTTCCGTTCGAAAACTAATTTAGTAATCCATAACCAAAATTAAAACTTCATGAGGGAATAATAAATTGATCATACACACAGATCAATGATGAAATTAGACTTGTGTGTAGGCACGTTATTCTCAACTCAAATTGGATCTATGGTCCCGAGAGTATCATGAGTTCTTAAAGGTTTTATGTATTTTTTAGCCAGAAGGTTTTAAAATACGAATTATCCATTGTTATATAATAAATTAAGGTTAAAGAACTCACAAGTGCTAAAAAACAACCTTCGTGCAATACTTGTACGAGAACATATTTCTAAATTTCAAATTAGAACTACAGATACCGACAAAGAGAATATCAGTATTATTATTTACTAAGAATTGTTAGATAAAGATAAATAAATGTTTATGGTTTAATGATTAAAACGTTGCTAATGTGATAAAAGGATAACAATATTGAAGAATCGATTGTAATAATATCGTGGATTCCCCCCAGCCAAGCCATTTATTGAGACCGATAAATATGATTTGCAGGAGAGGGTAAATTGAAATCTTTTTTGGAACCCCATAACGAAAAATTATGCGTTTTATATCGACTGATTTATTTTGGAGATCAAGGATCTATAGTGATAACCATAAACATCGGACGGATGTTGCTCAGAGTCGGGCAATTTACTTCCGATAACGGGTCGTCAATAACCATTTTGCATAGCAATGGTGTAGGATTATATTCGGAAATGAACTGCGCCAATGAGCGACCACTCGGTGGAATTTCAAATGTTGTTACAATGGGAAAACTTATTAATTTCACTAATATTGCGAATTTTTGTTTTGTATGTTGTAAATATTTTTTATATAAAACACCCGGAAATTTTTCATTTTAGTTAAACATTTTATGATGTACAATTTTCATCTTTTTATTGTAGATTTTACGACACCTTTATATCAAGAAGAGGAAACGTAAAATTTTTACAATCAGTTCTTAACTTTATTTGAAATTTTTTTTTATATAAAAGCTATAGAATTATTCCTTATTGAAATGATCGAGAAAATATCATAATATTTTTTACAGCTTTGGTTATTTCAGTTTTTTATGGAAACTGAACTATTTTTTTATCAGATAAATATTCCATACCTCTTCTGACTTTCAGTGATTAGCCATAAATTTTAGACACACTGTAAAGTATTAATTTGCATACTAACGTTGTTGCCTGCCACAATTTAATTTCACGGACCACCCTACACAAAACCGTCTATCCAACTCTTTATATTCTGTATGACTAGAACCAAAATTACCATAAAATTGCATCGAGCAGTTCATTTTGGAATGTAAGCTACCTAATTTAATAATACCTTTATTGAAAACGTATTTTATAGTGCAGAAAATAGTTTAAATTTCGTATTATATCGCATGTCCTTTTAGATTAACGTTTGGATTGTAAATTAAATTGATTACAAATAAATTGCTGTGTTTGGACATTACAAATTTGCACCCCAGGAAATTTTAATGTTATATGCCATAGGTCCAAATTGTATGCATACAATCGCTCATTGAAAAGTTTATTTTGTTTTCTTGTGTAAGTATACCGATATTGATTACGGATAAACCATTTTACAATATTTAGAAATACACACCAACACATTTAATTACGCAGACCACGGAGCAATAATTCGGGAGTAGCCGAGAATCGAACTTGCCACCATTGAATCGGTATAGTTCAACTCCCACATCGCTCCTACCTATTTCCGACTTGAAAGTTCAAATAGTCTCAATTTTGTAAAATAACTTTTAAATCTAATAAATTGATAGACTGAATGTTTGTCGAAACATCGTGATTGAAACTCCACTTTACAGTTCAATTGCAACCTCGTAACCAATTTGATTGTAATTTTATAATTGGAATCAGTGTGATGTGCTTGTTAAAACCTCATTACTTTATATCTTTAGTTAGATATGCAAATATGCACAACTTTGATGAGATTTAAAAAATTTCCTAGTTATTCAAGTACTACATTTTCCATTTTAATTGAATGAAATTGAATATTGAACTGAAATTCAAAAGTTTTACTAATTGCCTTAATCAACACATTAAAGTTGTGCTTCTCTTGGAAGGTGGTTCCATAAAGGTAAATTAATCTACTGCGAAGGACTATTTAAACTTACCTAAACATCACCCAAGTTATAGAATTCTGCCTTTGATCTTTCCTCACTTTTCTTTTTTCGTGTAAATTTACAACACCCTGTATAGAGTTTCCTCGGTAATGTATACTCAAAGTTTTCGTTGTGTTAAAACTACATCTGGCCAGATATGAAGTTTGAATCAATATTGAGAAACTAAATATTCAAGTCAATATTTTCTTATAATATTACGAACTTACTGGTTTTAAGTAATTTCACTACTTATTAAGAGTTAATTTAACTTGATGAAATAAATAAATAAACATTCAGAATATTAAATTATTCATTACTAATTTAACAAGGTCTTATCAGGTCATATCTGATTTTGTATTTAGAAATTACGTAGTAGCATGTAGTAGGCTTGTAATTTTTAGATTTAATTTACTTATAGAATAATTATAGATAATAGGTTTCCTTATTACCAAGTGTGACCATTTTACTGTAATATCCATTAAGAATTAAATTCCCAAAAAAAAGATCGGATTTGAAATTAGAAATGAAGTTGACGATAAATGCTTTCAATAGAAACAGTTATTTTTTTATTTAATAGTGCAAACTTGTTATAAGAGTGATAAGTTTAGAGAACAACACTTGACATTTTATTTGTGAAAATTCGAAACAAGTTAATCCTAATGAGCCACATCGAGTTCTGGAGAGGTTTTAGCGAAAATCATTGTTTACCAACAATACAATACACAACTTACAAGCAACCCCGACTTAATCTTCCAAGTTCCTTTTAAGAATTAAAACTAAAATCTCTCTGTGTAAAATTAGACACTTTTTGAGGGCATTTGTTAATACTTTCAATAAATTTAGTGCAAAGTGTTCTATAACATCTTAGAACCACTTTCGTTTAAATTACAAGCGTTGACACTCAAATTTACAAGTGAAAGTTTTCAACAATTAAATCAATTTTAATTTGAATTGATTCTACAATTTTCAAGTTTTATAATCAAAAATGAATTTTTGTTAGGAATTCTATACTTATTATTATAGTTTGGAACGTGTAAGTGTGAACATTTTAAAGCCAGAAAAAGAGTGAGAGTTTATTGTGTTTCCCGTGTTTCCATATTATATCGTATAATATGCAAATGCCATATAAAATGTCGGTTTAAATATATTGGAAAAAGGAAGACATGTGATTTGAAATTACTTTGTAAAATCTATGGATGCATCGAGGCAGTATAATATACATTTTTGAGTTGGTATTACCAAATTATGTAACGTGACCTCGAATTTAACGCGATTCGTTCATTTTTAATCAAGGAATTCAGAAAACATATTAGGTATTTATTGAACATAATATTTAAAAAGCGTACATTAGTGAGAAAATAAATATTTCTAATAGGTATCCTGTTTATTCAGAGTCACTCGAATTTTCAGGATTTTCAGTTGCTTCGTTCTGTGATCTTAATACAACAATCCGATTTCTTAAAGCATTTTGAGTATAAAAGATTGATCGAAAAACTGTCTTTGAATCTTAAGGTGACCCTAATTTACCCATTGGCTGTTAAAATGGTAACATTTATATCGATTCAATAAATAAATGATAATATATTTATCTATAAAAATAGCTACTATATAGTTTATATAGTACACAATTGGTCTTTGTCTTCTTATTAAGATGGTTATAATTAAATCATTTCCTGAAAATGGGAAGAAATTATAATCCTTAATATAAAGGATCAGGTAAGGGCAAAGAAAGCAAAATAAAAAATGATAATTTCAGCGATATTCAATAAATATGTATGTATGCATAAGGATATCGTAATTAAGAGGCTCGATCAATCGATAAGGAGCAACTTTGCTTTTATATGAAAGAAAGATATAAATTAGTATAATATCGTCATCATCTGCATCGGTACGAAACAATGAGAATTTTAAATTTATCACCCTCACGATCTATTTTAATTCAATCAGAAGGGATAAAATTTATGTCAAAGGAAATACTACAGTTATTTATATATCTTACTTGGTTTAGAATTTAGATATTACCTACATCAAGACAAAGGAATCATCATGATCCAATAAACATTTAGAACCTGTAATCCCCTGTTTAGTATATCACCAATAAATAATATGATATAAATAAGTCTCAATTTACACCATAATATATTCTAACCCGCTCCATTGTTTTTTTGGATAGTCCTTTTTATTTTATTGCTTTGGTATGTCGCTTAATGCCTTAGTCTATCTTTTTTATCTTCATTTGCATTTGAATATGTCGAATCTATCTTCAAATTACATGACTACTTTTTCAGTTGGTTTTCGAAAATTTGGTTTGGAAATTGAATTTTTCAATTTGCACCTTCCAGTACATCTTTGCAGAAGTTTAAGAAAAGAATTGTTACTTCAGTTACTTGACTGAAAGTAACTGTAACTACAATTCATATTTTCCATCAGGATTTTAATCCCGCCAATTATTTCCATCACAGTTTCCTGAAATTTGAAATTATGATTCCGTAATAATTGGATTTTCCGTTCCAAGCGCTTGTTTTCCATTTCCTTCACCTCTTTTCACATCACTGATAGGTCTGATATAGTATCTAACAAAGCTCCCCACTCTTTGAATTCAAAACTCGACAGGTAGATTTTCTAATACAGGCTATTATATTTCCTTTAATATCTGCAAAATGTACAATAGATACTGTGATTTTATCTGACATTATTCCCATTGTAGAATAACCTTTAGTTTCCACCCAATAACAAATTCTAAATTCAGTAGTAAGTTTATATTCAGTAATTTTAAAATTTAGTTCGACTACATGACGTATACAGGCAGTCTCTCAGCGCTCATATTTTAAGATCAATATTCTTCAAGTGATAAAATTTTAGTTCGAGAAACCACAGTTCCATAAATGTAAGTTTCAAAAACTGACTTTTGTATCTTTATATTATCAATTGATTTTTATGAGTTTTACATCTATTTTCATAAATATATTACTTTTATTGGAACTTTTCCAAGTTTAACCTCGGCATTGAAAGACAAAAGAAAAAATTACAACAATAATATAAAACTTCAAGTTTGAAAAGTTCTCCATAATGTACCGAATAAAATCAACAAAATTGAAAATACAAAAAGTGAAAACTGTTTACATATACCAACGTAATTTTAAACATTTTAGCGTTCGCTTGGAAAGCATTTGGAAGGGTACACTGGATACTGCCCTTAATACAGCGTGAGATTCTGCAAGCTGTTTAATCGACATCGCGCCATGAAAATCTATACCACTTACCTTTGGAAGTATATTTGTTTCTATACCAATTTTAAGTCACATCTGCATGAGTTGACGAACCTTTTCAATTTCATAAAGAAAAATAATTGAATTGACAATAGTGCAGAAAAGAAAACAACTTTTTACATAATACATAAAAAAGAGTAAACATAAAATAACAAACTTATTTGCTTGTTAGTACATAGTACATACAATTAATTTAATAAAACAAGAAGAAGAAATGGGGAAAATTGATCGATATAAAAGAAAATGCCGAATAGAAACAAGTGTAATCAAGATATTTGTTTTCTATTTAGTCAATATAAACAATCAGTCATTCATATAAAGTTAAGATGTTTGTCATATGAGGCAAGTTCCAGGTTAGCAGATCACAACTACTACATTTTTTATAAGAGAAAACTAGAACAAATAGTTCGAAAAACTTGTAGTAGCAGCTCAGGTTGATTAAAAATTAAATATTCAAATCTATTAGTTTTAAATACGAGTTGTGAATACCGAAATGGTTAATTTGAATTTTAAATTTTTAAATAAACGTTTTCATCAATCACAATCGTTACGAAAGCATTCAAACGTAATATTTTTATTTTTATATTCTGTTTTTTCAATATCTTTCTTCGCTTTCTTATTAAGCTTCAAATGCTTTTTCTAAATTATTGCAGATTGGTTGGTCAATCCACTTTATCCACGGAGTTTTATAATTCCATTCCAAGATTTTTTTGTTTTAACTTATAGAAAGTCATAGCAGAATATTTGCTTTAAAATTTTGTCAATTATAACTCGAAACCCAAGTAAGGGATTTGCTAGAAATGAAATTACTCACCTATCTTGTTGCTTATGCTTTGCTGATCTATGCTTTTGTTTGAAACTTAAATTATTATTAGTATAACAAATGAAGGCATCTATTAATTGCGCCATGTATAATTATAATTTGTTTACGTGATGATGAAAATTAATGGAAGTTCACATATCGTCGCACACAACTGTATTTAGAGTTTAATAATAAAATTTAGAACTATCTAGGATAATATCTGAAATTCAGACATGGAATTTAATAACGATTGTTGACGAAACAATATAAACTTGCCTCTCACTTTAGTTTTTATAGCATTAAAATTAAATTCAGTTTTTGTTAAGAAGAATTTAATAATCGCACAATCAAACTGCGGAAATTGCTATTTGAAAAGTTAATTTTGGGTCGAACCACGTAAGTAAATTCGGATGCATATTATATCATCATCCCATTTAGTGCAGCTGGTTATGAATATAATAAGATGCCAAACTATGAAAATTGAAACTACAGCAAAAGTTTGTTCCAACTTGTAATGTAATTATTTGCCTCGTTTCAGATGCTAAAAGTTCAAACCCCATGGAAATAAATTACGACCACCATTTTACTAACTAATCAATTGTGGTGATGTAATTTTTCTTCCCAATAATTTGGACCCTACCATTTTACCTGATATTTCTTTCTGTGGATTCGTGCATCACAAAAACCTCGAACAAAAACTAACGATCTCGCATTACTCTGTAGATTCGTGATGCAGTTGATTAATCTTGATCTCAATTTGTTTCTGTCTTCCGAGTACATTAGTAATCGACATTTTCTGTAAGTAACGAATTTTTTTTAAACATTTTGCAGGATTTTATGCTGAAATATATTACGATGTTACTTTTCTTATGGTTTGATTAAAATTCATGGCAGTGGGTGCTATCGATATGCGTTAATCAAGTGTCGAAATGGATACCTACTTTTACGATTTTTTTTATTTTGTTTAGATAAATTTGCCAAGGAATATTGGAAATTTTCACTTTTTCCCTTTTGTATTGACAGGTAAAGTTTAATTTCTACAATTATCGAATGCTCTCTTTTTGGTTACATTACCCAATCGATAATATATTGAAAACTTTCTGGATGCATAATTTCAATGTCTTGCCTCTTTCTTCGATTGGTCATTGGAGGTTTCATAAATCGGTGTTTATTTTTAGTTATTTTGTAACTTTTGTAATAGATTCTACTGATCTTGGTGAACAACTTTGCAAGTCTAACTGGCGCCAGTCTGTGCTAAAATTTTGCAACATTAACTCGAAATGTTTGTTCCACAATAAATAACGGACTATTTACATTTTAATATTCAGGTGCTCAGAATGCACGGGATTAATTTTTGCATATTTTATACATCATCCTGTTAGTTGTTGTGTTGTAATTGTGAGGTTTCTTCTACACCTTCGAAATTTAAGCCAAAAGTAATATACATCAGCTGCTCAAAGTGGTCCAAAATTGCATTACGTTTCAGTAGCACTTTACATCTGTTACAGGAAAGCTGTGCCATGATATGATTAAAACGTTGTCGTTGGAGTTGTTTTCGTCTTTGTATTACGAAAACGTTATTAATTTCTTGCTATTGCTTTCTCTTTTATGGATTATCTGATTCGAGCTAATTCAAATATTATAAAAAGTTTTTAGAGTAACATCACAAAGGTTTTAAATATGACGCATTGTTCGAGAAAATGAAAACTCCCACAAAACTAATCGCATGGATTTAGTCAAAATTGGCTGTAATTTTTATTTGGCAAATGTGAGTTAATCCACTAAATACAAGCAAAAAAATATTACGCAATTTAAAAATCATCGATGTGATAGCCTCAGCTGAAAATGATTGTGGGGACCGTTTCATAATTTTCAGTTAATTTTTATAAATTCTCTACTTGCATGCAGCTAAACACTTTTTAAATTACTCTCACTTTTTAAAAGAAAGAAATCCAATTATCTTTTATATATAATTGATCACATTTTTGTAACTGGTTTTTAATTTTTTTGTAATATCACGCCGTTATACTCACCCATTAATTTGTCAAGATAATGTTGTAAACCTGAGACCTGACTAGAATTTAAAACCCTATAATTATTTCACAAAATCTAACATGTAATCACAGAACAAAAATGAGTTTTCTTCCTTTACTGTAATATAAAATTGTATTTTATTTGCAATACCCACATAACAAGATGTTGTCATTTATAACATCGATATGTCACTTGCGGTATTTGTAAAGGAGGCGATGAAGGATATTCGTTAAGGTTATATCTGTTCGAACAAACAAAACCTATGTTTACAATGCCTTCTAACCTTATATTAAAGTTTTCCGGAAAATATAATTGAAAACTTAATATACATTTGCTTTGTGTGCAGAACGACAAAACCTGAACGTAACAATTTATTGTTCAAAATTATGACATCATATTCTAGAATTGGTTTCACAATTGTATTTGCATTTACAGGTTTTATTTTAACATTTTGTACAAATAAACAGATTTTCTAATTAAACGGGAAATTAAATTATTTCATATTATACTTACTGAATAAGAATAAAGAGAATTATGCAGGTAGGCAAGTTGCGATAAATGAGAGGATGTAAAGCTCTCGACGTATTTTAATGAGTTAATTTCAATTGTTTCTTGTTCACGATTAACGTTAATTGCAGTATGCTTATATTTTTTATAATCCTTAAAAAGCAATTAATTACCAGATACAATAAATTATAATAATTAAAACTGTTTCCTGATAGCAGGATGAGCCTATCAAAGTGGTATACTATTTAAAGAGATTTTCAATGGGAACTTTGAATTTTAAATAAAACACTAATTTTGGATAAAAGTTCTGTATTTAGTTATTGATATGTATTGCAGAATGAAACAATGAAAAATAATATCGGATAAACATCCACCAAGACCACGTATACAGATGTCGATCTTTTAGTCAAAATTTTAACTAATTTTGGATGCCTGATCTTAGAAATCTCATTTCCGCACGTTAAATTTGACTTTATAATTCATTGATTAATATAAATGTATCATCACCTCCATAAGCAACTGCAGGTACAGACATTCCTTTGTAAATTTTAATTTTTTATTTGTGCCATTCAGAGATATGAATTTTATGATTTTTTCAGCGAAAGTCCATAAACCCAATTTTTTTTAATTCTTCATTTCCATTATTTTTGTGTTCCAAGTGGATATTAACATGTTACATTTTTCATGATCTGCTTTAAGTGACTGCTAGTAATATTTGATCGACATTTTTTTCCACTCTCTGAGAACGTCATCAGTATAAATAAATATATTGTGTTAAATGTAATTGGCAACAAGTGACTATAACCTTGTTTCAGTTCACTGCATTAGGCTTCTTTTGTTCCTAGAAATACATAAAGTATAATCCGCTTATAATGGATTTTTAACGATCAAAGGAATTTGTCCATTATAAACAGGTGTTCATTCTACCCAAATTTATTTTAACACATAGAAAACATACCTAGGAATTTGGTCAGGAATTAGATATGTCCTCCATTATAGACGTGTTTCCAGTACAAGCAAGTCCAAAGTGGTTTACACTATATTTGTGTATTCCTATATATCTCTTTAATAGCACGAAATAATAAGCAGAACTGGACGTAGAAACAGGGAGGGGGGACAAGAACTTCCTTTTCCTCCTTTCCTTATTTAGTTTTTCCAGAGTCTTCATGATATTCTAGCCAACTCTTCATCATAGTGATCCGACCTAACATCTGCTCTACGGTTTACCAGGAGATCCTGATACTTAATCTTTCCTTACTGCTCTAATGAGAAGCAGTTTGGAAAAGATAAAGTCCACGCAGAAGGATAAACCATCTACTTTAAATTTGCGTGGGGCCCTGGTGTTAGGTTTTAAACTAGCTCGTTTATTGCGGAAGCGAGAGTCGTGGATCGTGTGAAAGAAACACCCCGGAGAGATCAAGGAAACAGCTTTGCTAACACAACACAATTAAAATTAACAATAAGAAGTTCATTGTCAGAAGGCAAAGATATACGCGATGTCGGATGTAAGAGGTGTTAGCCGACCAAAACAAGCACAGTAGCAACGACATTGCCGCCGAAAATCACTCCCAAACACAAACCAAGGGCACATTCGAATGGTTATATAAAAATCCCACGATAAAGTGGAACCATATCGAATCCCCAATGATAAAACAAAAGACAGCAATCTCGGTGAAATGCCGCACCCTGTATATGGGTCGAACATCGCAGCCTTTCATAAAAAAAGAACATAAAAACAAAAATAAACACACAAAAAAATGTTCAACATAGAATTTCAAATATGAAATTCGAACGTACTACGATCATTTTGGAATTCCTCCGTCAATGCATTTTACCATAAGCTATTCGATGTAATAAGTGGAAATAAATACCCTGAACAAGTTAATTAAATAAAACACAAATATCAATAATTAATAATTAAAAGTTTATTAAATATCAACCTGAACATTCGATCCATTTCACACTTGCGAGTGCGAACTGGATAAGATAAACTGATATCACCTCGCCGCAGGAATATAAAATTGCAAGGCTATCGCAATCTTGGCGACCACTCTAAGAATAAAAAATGCAAGACAAAAAGGCAAACCAAAATGTTACACATAAAAAATACATAAATTGGTCAAGGGTGAACTCCAACGTCATCGTTCTCCAGGTGTACGGAAGAACATTTGGCCAAATTAATTATCACGTAACTGTGAAGCAATTAACAAAATTATTAGGTGACTTACCATTGTGAAAGGAAGTAAATATTTCACAGGAAAAAATGTACGATCCGGGAAAAAAATCAACCATCCCTCAAACCACGAATGTAACATCCCCATGACGGGTTTGGAGCGCAAGATCCAAAAACCATTCGTATTGATGGATGGGAACCCTCACAAAATCGCATCATCCCTCTTCAAAATTTTGAACCAAATTTAATGATAAACTACCTCACAGCACTTTCAAACATGACCGGAGCGTTTTAGAGCTCACCAATGAATTCCCCTCATAGCATGCGCGAGTTTTTTAATCTCCGTCAAATACGTTCGCTATACAGAGTGCTACGAAATATGTCGCTAGATGTTAAAAGTTGAATTTATAAATTCAACGTTGTTGCGAAAAGTGAAAATTTTTCGTAACAATCCTTGAACAGTTCTATCGTTCTATAATCACAATATTTAACGAATATCACTTTATCGACAAATAGCACATTATCAAATTCAAAATAATAATTTTACACAATTTTATTTAGCAGACGGTCATGGTCTGAACGTTAGCGCGATCAACTGCTAACGCAAGGCGCCCCGGTTCGACTCCGGGTATTGTCTAAAAATTTCTTGACCGTCTTCCGTGTTTCGGAGGGCACGTTAAGCAGGTGGTCCCCCTGTGTTAATGATTTGCCATCATAACAATAAAAAACAGGGTGCAGGCACATCGAAAGGCAAGCCTAGCAAGCTACCTGAGAATGTAAAAACCAAACTGCTCATAGAACCAACAGTGCCTTGAACAGAGGCACTATAGTTGGGAAGTACAGGACGTAGTCCTAGATTAAGAAGAAGAAGAAATTCTTTTACTAACTTCTTACTCGGTCGTTCAATTCCTTATTCTTTCGTGCCTCTCTTCTTTCCGCTTAACATTCGTTGATGGATCTGATATCCTGCTTCCAAATTTGTCCATACATCATTCCATAATTATTCCAGATATTTTATTAATTCCAAAATTTGCTTTTATATACCAGTCCAATTACCGAAGAACTTATTGAGTTTATTAACTGTATGTTTATTGATAATTTATTATCAATACTTTTTTTTTGGGAGCCCATTTATTTTTGTCTTCCCCTCATCATCTTCCAAAAACTTTTTATTCCGTTTCCTGGATACCACAATATCTTTTCTAAAAACAACCTTTCTCCCGCTTTTCATACATAATTCTGTCTTTTAATCCCTCTGGAGTTCTCCATGGATACGATGCACTTTTACCTTGTTCACACAACCCGGTTTTTATCATTTTTCTTGCTGTTATATTTATTTTTACATTTTATTTTTTTAGAAATTTCATTAAGTTACAAGCAGTTTTCGGGTATCATTGCAGTATCTACATTAAAATACTTAAATATTTGATTTTTTAACTGTTGAGAATTAATAAAAATTTAAACTTTAAAAATAAAGTAGTTAATTGGCACAAGGCAGAAACCTTATGTTAAAATAAAGAACAAATTTTTCTAGTTCGATTAACTATTTTGATTTTAAAGTTTATTTTGTTTATTAGCTTGAAATACCTTAATTATTATTATTGTGTGAGGATGTGTCATGATGTCAAACTTGATTTTGCATAAAAATGGTATCATACTTCACCTTTAATCTTTTATCTTGATGAAATCATCAGAAACACCAAAAACAAATAAACAAGGATATAATTAGCTATCCTGAAATATGTATAAATAATACCTATAAATCCGATTCCTATTAATTTTTAATGCTAACGAACAACCAAGACGATCACTTAAATATAATAATAGTCCAACCTTAACCCGTAACCCACTCATGATTTGTAAATTATTTTGGGAATCTAATAAGTTGAAAGGTCGCACAACCACAGCAATCCCGCGCTAGTTTTTTTTAATTTAAAAATAATTTCAAATTTTATTTTACTGAATTAAAATTAAATATTGTAGCCTAAGTGCATGTCTCCGTAACATGTTATTTGTAAATTATTCAGATAACCTATACAAGATTCCAGTGCGGCCTTTAGGCCTCACAACCACGGAAATTACGGATTAGTTTTTATTTGATAAAATATTTGCTATTTTTGCTTTTATTCGATTTGTTGCTACAAAATAGTTAGTTCCTGGTCAAATTGCTCCGATGCATATTCTAGATACGGTTCTGTAACACGAGCACTTGAGATTGACGTTTGAATAAGAGAATATTACGTGCACATGATATACCAAACGATATTGATAAAAGTGTAATTCATACATATAATCTATTAATATCTTTTTAAATGTACTAGTTGACCTTTTAAATAATAATAGCAACATTTTTAGTTGGGTATACGTCTTTTTCAACTATTTAATCGTCGAACAATTAAATTGTTTAAACAGATCCATATCCAACGAAGAAATTTTACTGTTGTAATCTATAAAATTTATATTCCTTTTGTAATTTAAGAAATAGAGTTATTAAAAAAAATGCACAACAGAATGATCTTAATGTAAAGATATTGATATATTATGTAATTTCAATGGCGGCTTGTGCCCATGCAAAAACAAATATCCAAAGCAATAAATTAGAAATATAATAATTTCAAGTAAATAAAAATACGGGAAATCCACATTTTCCTTTTTCTTTAAATTTTAATTTCAAATTTTAAAAAGTCAGAAGTCACCACTGAAATGAAGATCTAAAAAATTGTCAGCTCAATAGACCGGGGAATACCCCCACTCCCCGCTTTTCGTTTTTTGCTTTCTATTGTTAGCGTGAGTATTTAATTTGACAATCAAGGGAATTATTATTATGATTAATATTTGTGTCCTCCCATTGAAAAATAATCACAAACCGCCACTTTATAATTGCAAATATCAGAATTGTCCCGGTATAGTAACAAGGATTAATAAGATATGCTTATTGTAGGCTATTGCTGTTTTTAATAAGCATTAAATCATGAGTAATAGATAATATATGCAAATAAAACTTAATTAAACATATTTTAATATTAAATTAAAATAATAACAAGTCAACTAAACACAATTAAATTCGGATTATTTTGTAAACTTCTAGCAATCGCTGCGCTGTGGTTTGTTATTACATTCTTCAGATGATTTTAATTTAATTTGTATTTCTGAAAACTTATGAAATAATAATATAATTGTTTGGATTAGCAATTTTTACATTTTAATTTAATATTAATTTTCACAAGCTATACTTCCCTAGCTTAAATGCGCCTTGCTATATAACGCATCTGATCAATTCGAAGTGTTCATTTATTAATTATCAATTTAAACGAGTTATAGTGCGGCTTTTAGGCCGCACAACTGTTTCGTTTCGTTCACTGATTGATATATTTTAACTAAAGCAATGGTCGCTTTTTTAATAATACTATTTTAATTACAATTCGGTCAGTTATTTTAATAATTTTTATTGCATTTACTAAGAATAAATAAATAAAATAATTTGCAATACGGGTTGCTATTGTAGCTTTCAAATTACATAAAGCACCAGAAGCTTTATATTGCCATTTTTGTTGTGCATTTTCCTTTACAATTGCATTTCTGAAATTATAGCGATATTATAAATAAATTATAACACAATAATACTTCCTGTAACATCTCAATGTAATTTTCACAACATGGTTTGTTACATGTTCAGATATTCCTAATTCTATTGGGAAATGTATTATTGAATTTACATTTACCATCAGTGCCGGACGCCGGTATAATTACAGGTATTACATACATATTTAATCACAGCAGTGCAGTGGCTTGGTGCAATATCTGATTGAGTTACAGATCGGAAGCTCACATAATTTCTTAGCTCGGCCCTCCGGCGTATTTAACAATAAATTGCTTCTAGATTTACATAAGTCTGGCCAATTAACAAAACTTGAAGATCAAAAAAGAAAAAGTACACTTTTACCGCTATCTTGTATATTTTCGTTGCACGTCAGCTTTCCTTTATTTTCAATTTTCTATGTATATTATCTTCTTCATATAATATTAAAAAATTCTAAATTCTAAAAACTGAACGTTTAAAGTCGTTAATTATTTATTATTCGGAAATTTTGTATTTGCATGAAATGGTGTGCAAAATATATTGGATAATTTTAATGCTGGAATAATTTTCCTGCTTCAGCAAAAAAGGAATACAGATGGCAAATTCTCATACTGTTACCATTTTATATTAATGAAGGGAGTTTCAGAACTAACGGAATTAGTCCTAACTAGATAAATATATCAGGAGCTATACGAAAATCCATAACATCAAATTTATGTAACTGTAAAATTGAATTCTTTTGGAGCTTTCGGACTCATTAAGTAATTAAAAATACTTGTTTTTTCGAGTTTATTTTTTCAATACATTTACATTGTTTTTCCGTCCAAGTCGGAAGCTATAGTGATAAAAGTAGAATATTACTACAAAACTAACACAAACTGACTGAGCTATATGAGTACTTTTGGAAATAAAATAATATTTATAATACCGCCATAACATTTCGTAATAGAATCACGTAGCGAAGCATACGTATCAAAAAAATTGGTTAAAAGTCTTATAATTTAACTCCGGTCAAGTGATGATTTATTTGATATATCAACACAACGTAGAACATACCTTTTAAGTTTTTATATGGAACTTTAATAGCGTCTATTTATAGATTAACGATACATTATTGTTAATAGAAAAAACTGGTAAATGAGTTTTTTTTCAAGTACTTAGGAAATTTTAATTAAGGTATTTGGAGCAAATAAGCAGAAAAGAAAACCTAAAATATTTACCTAAAGCAATTTATGCAGACTAAACGCGGTACACGTGAAGTTTGATTGGAAATTTTTTTTCGAATACTCTCCCACCCTTGTATTTGGTATTCGGTACCTTAATTAATTATTATTCCGAAAACATTCATTAATTTTTCAATATCAACATCGAATTAAAATTCCTGTTTCTATTTTCAGATTTTAAAATAATTTTTACTTTTATCGATCTCGTTTAATCAAAATATTATCTAATGGCATCTAAAACACATTGTTGGAGTTACGGAACATTAAGTCTACATTAAACAAAATAATCCTTGCATTTGCTTTATATTTTAATGGTTCGATGAATTTTTCAGTTTTTAATTTGCAATTAAAAAGCTATTTGGTCATATTAAATAATAATTTAGGTTTGCTACAGAAGTACCTTGCATAAGACGCATTCGAAATGTTGGAAGATGGTAAAAGCAATTTTTCATCAGTTATACCAAGTAATATCACAGATAAGGATAACTATCTATGACTTTAATTGGAGGCGCTATACAGGATGTGAAAAAAACACTGTGCCAAATTTTAAGATCATCAAAACAAACTGAAAAACATTTTTCAGGAATCACGAAATAAAACAGAGTTGAACAAAATGGTTACTAAAAAGTTTTACGTGTAGAATCAAGAACAAATGATTTTGTTTTATTTATTTAACTCCATAATAGATATCTCCTAAAATTTGGTACCATCTTTTTTCACCACCCTGTATGTGGTATTACAATCAACTGTGCGTGTGCTTAGTACATTGTAGACGATTTCAATTTAAAAGCGATTTCCATTAATCAACAAAGGCTGATTTTTACAGCGTATTGAATTATGCTAACGATTTGCATTGATATTGAACAGAACTTTTATATAAAAGGTAATAATTTTCGTTGGTGTATATTTTGAAAAGACACCGAAGATCTCACATATAAATTGTGATAATATTGATCTTGAAAATACTTACTAAATTTATACACTTGAAAATTATTAAAACTGGTATGGCTGCATGGCTTTATTAGATCAAGGTTTATAAAATGAACGGTTCTGTGTCTAGACATCATAAAAATATTAACAATTTTTTTTAATTCATTGTTTTCAACTCAATTCGAGTAGATGATATTTTATAAGACGTATTAAAAAAATGCTGACGTTCACAATTTAATTGAATTGTAGAAATCGGCAGTTGCTCCTACAAGGTTACGATTTATCTACAACAATACATTTTCAGGCGAATTTGTTCCTGATAAAACATTTAAATTTTATTTTAAAAACTTTAATGCTCTCCTTTTTTTGTCAGTGTTTACGGATTGCCAGAGTAAGGTTCGTTTAGGACTTACGTTTTGGTGACATCGTCCTGCGATTTATGGATGTTCCGTTTAAAAATTTCCTTTCAGCGGAATATAAATAATAATATTTAAATAGTTAAATTGAAGTCTCCGTAGAACTTTATTGCAGAACAAAAGAATTTTTCAAGTTGAATCCTTTTTCATTATATTCTCGGTTCTTTAAAAATATGCACTATGGGATATTTTATATTACCGCCTTCAGCTACACTTTCGCACCTAAAATTGAAGTTATCTTTTATAAAATATTTTATACTTGTAAATATATTGCGTTTGAACATCTTTTTCCTTACAGAAAAATAGCTTAATCCTCGTAAGGTAAAATAAAAAAAATTTATTCTGAATTTACATAAATTTGATATTAAAAAAATTACTTAGGTGAGGTGTTGCATGTAAATCTTTAGTATTTCATTTTTGAAAAAGTAGTTACCCAAGTTTAAACCTATTCGCAACGATAAATTTGTGCGTGACCTGAAAGTAAGGATGATGGTTGCTGAAACGCCCTCCCAACTCATTTCATATATCGTTTTGTATTCAGTCGAAATAGGATGTCTTTCAATTTTTATGATTGTACAACCTCAAAATTTTACCCACTCACAAAACACAAATAATAAATGCTTTCTGACGTCCTGTTTGTTGAAGCACAATATCATATTTTATTTAATATAAACAGAGAAAAAATCCTTTCTGTATGTGCACTTATTTTTAATTTGAAAAACATTTTTATAAAAATAATACTAACAGGTTGAAAAGAACTTGAAGAAATTTAATACGGCACGAACTTTTTGTTTGATTAAAAATTGGAAGTCAAAATTATTTTCGTGTTTCGGTATAGTATGTCTACTCTATATTTACGCCTAATTGATATTGATATTTGATTCTAAATTGTTCTGAATTGATATTTCTTCTAAATATTTGTGCAAACGTTAATTAGTTACAACGATTTTAATGGAGATATGAACAGTTATCAGTGACCTATTAAAATAATCACTATTATTAACTATAATTGACTTATGAGCACTATTAATATCGTAAGTGTTAGGTATAGCCCAATTCAGAAGCAATTTTCCAGTTTTTATTAAGTAAGGTATGTTTGGAATCTTGCGTAAGAAATTTTAGTTCGAATTCTTTGTGCTACTAAATGATATTATTGTGAATAAAACCGTCGTAGGATAAACAATGCACGTTGAAGATTATTTTGATAGAACGGACAACACAAGGATGTGAGAAGATTTATGCAACCAAACTAATACAGTAAATCATACAGGGCGATTGGACAAAAAATATACATACTATTGTTCAATTCAGGATGGTAGAAAATTCTATATCTACTTTTATCAATAAACACAATAAACATTCGTTGGGATAATGTTGCCTTTATTACGATTAAAAAAAATAATAAACATGGAACGGAACAACACGCCAACATAATGATTGCTGTCGTTCATTGATATTAAACCAAGTGAACACATCTGATTACTGATTTTATAATAAAATTTACAGCAAGGTTGTACTTATTGGTAATTTCAAGGTAGTGCATTCATTACTTCATGCTTATGGTAGAAATTGGGTAGCATTTCTAATAAACATTTAATTGCTGGTAATGTATATTAAATTTTCTTAGAAAACATTTACAGTCTAAATCGTGACCGCCAACAAGTAATCGTATCTTTCAACACATTATTATCGGCGTCCAACAACATCTAATAAAGCTTGATTATGATTTATATTTAATTTATACTCTCTTAGAGAATGTTTTGTTGTGATTAATAGCCTAATTTGCGACCGTAAAGTAATTTATCGTAATCTTCAACTTTCTTTAAGTCTGTTGACTACGCTTTATGAAAAGCCAAGCAACCTAAATTTTGAACCTCAAACCTGCAACCTATTTAAAACCATAATTGTAGAACCATATACCAAGGTCGAATGATATAGGGTCGATAATGAGAATGGACGCCACAATGAAAACATTTTGTGAGTTCCTTCTAGGATCTATAGTAGTATGCACAGGTGCCTTGGTAACGGTTTCCTTGCTTTTGTAGTTAGGTTAGATCACATTCAGACAATAGGATGAAACCATTCCATTATTTACCAAAAATAATAAAACCAGTAATTTCACATAAGTTGATTTTATTTGGGTAACGCCGCTGGTTTTTGTGAGGAGTCGCGTGGGAAATTGTATACTACGGATTTTGTCCAGACATCTTGAGCGAGCAAGTAGTATTTTAAATTTGTTGAAAAGTTTTGATAAAAAAATCGATAAAATGAAGTATAAATTTTAGTTCGGTGTGAACACAACAGTAATTGAATGACTGGAGAATACCTAAGATAAAAAGTGATAATAAACTCGTTTAAGTGCGAGGGCAAATAAAGAGTGAAAAAGGTGAATAATAGAAATAAAACGGCGTCTAAAATAAATATGCATGCGATGAAATCGGCAAGGTAAACAACAACGCGTGCTACGATTTTGAAAGAAAATAAATTACAACTTTTCAAAAAGAAATAAATAGAAAAACATAAAATACATAAGCCACGTTTTAAAAATCATCTCAATAAATCTACCGCCAATCGCAATGTTACCCTATCAGCACTAAAACAAATTGCAAAATGCTGCAAAATCACCACCAACTATGAATAATAATAATTAAATACAAAATACAAATAAAACATGATTAAACACTATTTTAATTGTTACTAATAAGCAAACACCTTTTTAAGCAATATGTATATGAAAGTAATGATTAACAGTATATTCTCTAATGTTTACTGGTAAAACTATGTAGCAAAATTAAACGTAATGCTGCAATATACCACACACCATTACTCATACCTGGTGTAGGCAGCCGTGGGGTGTAATGTCTAAAACGTTACTCTAACATTATTAGTTAGAACCGTATGTTAAACTTTAATATTATGTAGTTGTTCACGAAGTAAATATCGAATCTATTTCTTAAATATGTTAGGTGGTTCAAATAAGTGCATAGTTTTTATGCAGTTTTTGTGGTAATTTCAATTCATCAGCAAAATTCATCTATAAAGTTGGATGGTTTTAAAGTTATTTGAAAATTGGGCAAAATTCACAAAATGGATAAATGGCTAAAATTGAATTTTTTCACCTCTTTAGATTAATTTGGGCTATGTATTTTTCAGAGACGTATTTTTCAAGTTCCTGTTGATGTGGATCTTTTTCTTCTTCAGCCGTTCTCTGTCCACTCCTGAGCGCAGATCGCTTCTCTTCGCCTCCGCTCCATTCTATTCTGAACCAACTATAGCCATTTTTTGCCTACTCTATGTTTAATGTCGTCTATTCATATTTACTGCGGTCTTCCTACACTTTATTTAGTCTCCCTTGGTCTCCAGTATACGATTCTTTTGGTCCACCGATCTTTTTCTTATCGTGCCCCATGTCTATCTCTTTCTCTAATCGTTTCATTTATTACTGTCATTGAAAGAAATACCGAGCATCGCTCTCTCCATCTCTCTTAGATTAGTCCTCTCTCCGGACCAATCTGAAGGGATTCGCAGTTTTTTTGATAATAGACATTGTCTGCAAACCATTGGCGGTCACCGGTAGAATACAAATTAATGTCATCTTGTAAGTCGTATTGTTCGTTTCCGAACGTCGTGACCCATCTCTTTCTATGCATGTGATGTGCGTTCCAACTGTTTTCACATACATAGAGGGCCTACTTGTTTAACGTGGGCTCCGAACCACGGGAAGTGTAATACACTTCATGTTGAGATGGGCGCTCTTGGCAAATTACCTCGGTGGTTTGCCATTGCCTTCCGAGGAGAGACGGCCAGAATAAAGTTCTTACCCTGCCCGGATTCGATCCGAGCGTTTCGCATTAGCAGTAGACGCACTTATCTGCCAAAACTATGACCATCTCATTATGGTCATTCATTCTCAATGTCATCTACCTGGAATTTTAAGTCGATGGGTATTTTTCAAAATGTGTCCTAATTTGCCGAAAGCCGTCCAATTAAGTCAGCCCAATTTTTCACGTTATGTCTACGGTATTCGGGGATATTCTCGAATGTAGGATCCGCTATGACAATATTTGCATTGTTTGGACTCATGATTTTAGTTTTATTCTTATTGATTCTTAAAATTATTTGCTTAGCTACCTGGTAAAGTTGACGGAGCATCTCTGAAGTTCCCCTAGATCCTTAGAAATCAAAACAAGATTATCATCAAATCTTGGGTGACTTAGATAGGAACTATCAATTTCAGGCCTTTGCCCCCCCCCCATGACAACATCTTGAAAATATCCTCCAAAGCCAAAGTAAACAATTTCTGAGAAATTTTGTCTCCTTGTCGGACATTTTCTGTTAGTAATCGCAAGCGATTTGCTATTATTTTTGTCAAGAGTTTGTATATTTATACCTTATGATCAAAAAATACCCGGAATTTCTCAATAAAACGAAAATGGTTCAAATATTCTTTGCTATTTATTTTGCTCCCTTCACAGTAATTCCTCCATTGGATGCAATACACATATTCCAACGCTTCTTCCAATCATCAAAATACATTTCAACGGCCGATTTTGGAATCACCTTCAACTCCGTCTACGAATTCTCTTTTATTGCCTCAATCGTCTCAAAACGCTTTCCGCGGAGTAGTAACTTGAGTCGTGGTAACAGGAAAAGTTACACAGAAGAACCCATTACCGTTGTTTTTGGTAAATAATTGTCAAATAATTTTTCTTGCAAGGCTTTCCGACCGATTTTCAACATTTCTGCTGTAATTTGATCTATTTTTCATTGCTTTAATCTATCTCTTCTATTGGGAACTGAATTTAACGTTGGGGGCGCTGCAAATGTAACAAATATGGCGTTTTAAATCGGTTTACGTAAAGAAAATAAGAACAAGTTGCTGTGAAAGAGTTCAAATAATACCACAATCACTTTAAATATCACTTTTATCACTCAAAACTACGATACAAACATGCACAAGTAAATAGCGCTTTTAATTTAACCATACTTTAACCACATATATTATAATTCTATAAACGGTTACATGGTGGCTTTTTCTTATTTGGAGTTGTCAATATGTGTAATTCATTGTAAAATTCATCAATTGTCTTAAGAATATCTGCCATGTCCGATACCAAATTGCCCTGCGAGTTTCTAATTTTTACTATGTATTTGTATTTTATTGCTGGATAGTTTTGATCAGTTCCCCATAATGTTCCGACGATTTCGCTGTTTTTCTCTTTACTTCTAGAACTCACTTTCTTTATTCAGTCTTTGACTTTTTAGTATTTTTAAATAACATAGGTACATCATTTTTGTTACCAAAATCTGCAGCACTTAATCCACCTGTGCTGATGATACGCCAGTTCCTGTTCCCACTGTATCTATGAGTGTTTTATGTGCCAATAACTAATGTATATGTCTACATTTCATGTTTGGTTTAGTGCTAATAAGCTTTTTAATTTTTGGCTACGAATTCTTCCCCGAGTTCAACATTCGAACTAGAAGTTTCCGTTCTGTGTTCAACTATTGATAAAAGCAAGCACCTGTCATGGTCAGTGCCAATAGCTTTTTCAAAATTTTCAGACAGGATTTATGGCAAAATATCCTCGTCAAAATCCAGTTGAAGGAATCAAAATGCAGCATTAATATGATGAAGTTATATTTATTTATATTTACACTTGGGCGCTAAAGTAACTACCACATCCTCTTTTAGGCCCAAAGGAATTGTCGAGTGTTAAAGTTGCTATTTGAAAATCTCATTACCAATAACATTATTTAGTTATGTATATATTTTGACACAAAAATAAAGAGATGTGGTTCTAGGAAGCGATGTGCAATAACATAACACATTCGTTAGCATGTATCTGCATTGAAGCAATAAATTTTTTGACCGATTGATTTTGTTCTTTATGTTAACCATGTGCTTCCGTTTTTGGAACTAAGCCATTGCAAAGCTTCCAAGACGATTTAGCAATGCCAGCAAAATTTTAAATCAGCACAAACAAATAAAGTAATTCCTATTTGTTAAAAATAATATATTGTCTGCTAAATTATAGTCCAATAAAACAATTTAACTTTAACATACATGAATACACACAGGTGGACAAAATATACCAAGAGGAAAAGCTATTCTTTGTTGTAAACAATACCTGCATAAAGTTGATCTAAATTTTCACCTTTTTTCAAAAATTAATTTTCAATTTGAAATCCAACCGACTCCGTATATGTATGTAGATCTGAACTAAACTTTTCATTCGCAATCATTCAACTTTTAAAATATATCTATCAACTCGCGAGATTAAAACTTTCTAGCTTTTTTATTTACTCGCTTTTACCCGATGTTTCCAGCCATATATTAAGTATGGATTCTCGACCGTGATTACATACTGGCAGTAGTTATAATCGAGGTACATAAAGATAACATTTTTCAAAAATGCAAGTATTGAAATACTTTAAATTTACAATTTAATGGAGCGAAATCGGTATGCTGATGGTATCTACCCTCTTATAGCTTAACCATCTAATAGAAAAAATGTGTTACTAGAAAGATAAATGTTTTCTTAACGATGCACATTGAAAATCCCTTTATATTAAATAAAATTTGTTTAGGTGAATTTTTTTAATTCTATGAGATAAATGGAGCATATTTAAAACTTCTGGTATGTTCCTTTAATTTTATGACCTTCCAATTAGGCGTTTGGATCCCCACGAATCAATTCGGATTAAATTAATTTACTTCTACCACACCATAATAGTATTTACCGGTTATTTTAATTAATATTGTTGTTATACAGATCGCAATTATGATGTTTCAGGCTTGAAATCCCTTCTTATATGGTTATCTATTGGATGTTAACCACTATGTGGAAATATTGTAACTGCTGTGGTTACATTGTTTATACCCTAAATATTACTTCCTGTAATTTCAAACATTTAAAAATTATGCGTTCCCAATTTAATCCGAATAACAACCCGAAGATGTTGAGACAAATTTGAAAGAGGATAAAAATTTTATTAGATTTTGTAATCGGATATTTATGTTTTGGTTTCCTTTTCCCGAATTGTGTGCCTACTACTTCAACGGCAATGTTCTGAGTTTCAAATTATTAAGAGGTATTTAGGTAACCTGAACAATAATTCAAATGTTATGAGATTAATATTACAATCTATTTTGGATGTATCCAACAATAAGTCATTGTTAAATTTTTGGTAAAAATATCAAAGAAGGTTAAAATGAATTGATTTAAAAATCCGCTTTTCTATGAACAGGTGCAGGTATGTATATATAATGAATGACTGATAGCATTCGGACGTTGTGTACGGTTGAAAAGAAACACAAAATAAAAATTAGGAGTGCCACAAATAGCAGGCAATGTCGCTATAGAAAGTACATGCCATAATAGAACCATTATTTTGGTACTTGGAAAAAGTACGTAGGTAGATGATTCCATTATTGGATTCGTTATTCAGTATGGAGTGCCTTCAAAATTATCCTAATGAAATTTCATTGAAGCCGAACCAATTACCAATTAAGTCTTTCACGCTTTATTTATTTTAAATAAAATGTTTCCATTTTGCGATATTCTTATTTGTCTCATACTTACTTACAAAAATAGCGTGTCAAACTTACTTTATTTTTAATGCAACGTCCTTTTTGTATTACAGGCATCGTTGTATTATGCATTAGGCAAATTAGGTGCTTTCCCGGGGCTGAATTTATAAAAGGGATTGGCACGATTCAAGGGATAACTATAACCACTTTTAAATTCAAGTTTTGTACTTTAATTATTATTGTTACAATTTTTACACCCATTAAAACAAAATGGGCACTCCTCAAAATTGAAATTAGGCTTAATTGAAAATGGGTGTAAGTGGTGCTTCTAAATGAGATACTTTGAAAGTTTGGGTGCGTTTACACAGATTTTTAAATTAAAAATTGGAGAAGTAAACAACAAATAATTGTTTTGTTTTTTATTCTTTTGTATTTTTTTGTATTCAAAATTTTGTATTTTAATCAGTAAATTGATACAAATGTACAAAACACCAATCCTGCAAAAATTATACGATCATTTTTCTTTATTAAAATTTCCAACAATTTTATGAGCATAAAATCCATGCGTTATTTAAAATTAGCATGTAAATGCATTTAGCAGCTATTCATAATTTTTATGCAACAATTTAGGAGTTTCAGAAATATGGTCGGTATAAATAATCCAGTTTACCTCAAACTGAGCTCGCTTCTGTTGAAAAATAGAAAACTTGAACAATTACTACAAATAATAAATACGCTTGTTGAAGTTTAACTTGTCCAAAGTTGGAAAGTTTCTTTATTGATTTTACAATAAAAACTTTTTTAGTGTCCTTTGGCTTTATGATTTTAAGACTGCGGGTGATGATGGAATTTACGATAGTATTTTGCCTTTTAACTAGGGAATGTCTAGGAGTTGGGCAATATAGATATTTTTACAATAGTGTGCAAATTAATCTCTCATTACCCTAAAAATAGTATGGGTGCTTAGTTACCTTGCTTGCTTTTCAGCTACTTCATTTGCTTGCCAAAATAGAGATAGACAAAAATTGTTTTCCTCAAATTTGGAAACACAGTTTCATTACTCAAATTTTCAAGTAAGGCAATCGATGCGGTATCTCCATTTTAACTTTAAGATATGTCTTTTTGGGTCGTTCTACGTTGATAAACTTATTATCAATAATTGTTAGATATTCTCTTTATACCTTTCTGGAGCTTAAATAGGTAAGATACAGTTTATACAAACTTTTCTAAAGCATTCGATTGAGTTTGTTTTGCAGCAATTTTTGTTATATGAATTCCTTCTCTCTTTGTATAATAATTTTGATATGGTTTAGCTACTACTGGATAGGTAGAATGTCAATGGTTAGGAACAACAGCTTTTCTGTTCTCAGTTATCATTAATCGATTTTGGGAACGTGTTAACAAGTTCCTCATACTTGTTGCTGCTGACCTGAACCGTTTAAAATTAATTGGCTCTATCAAAGATTATTGAATTCAAGAAATTCAAGAGCCCGAGGACTGTTACCTCCGGGCTGTAATTGTATGTAACAGCCCAAGAAACATGATAATATTCAAATGTTGCCCGACCAAAGGCATTTTGAATATCGACTAGTAGAGTGTTTTGCTCGAAATTACAGTCTTCGGGCTGTTACCGTCCCCACAGGGCTGTAACTCCCTAAAGAGACCGTGAGAAGTGATAGACATTCCCTTGGGCTGCTACATACAATACAACTCCGATGACCATGGACAACCCAAACTGACTCGAAAAATTATATTTTGAATACACATGATTGTGTGACAAAGTCGATTGCAAGCTATGATTTATTCTTCCTTAAATCATATACTTGTCTGCGACCAAGTAAAGTTACTTTACTTTGTAGATACATTATTATGTATGTGTTATTTCAATAAAAGCTTTCGTATTATCTTATAAGTTATTTAATACCATTAGCATAACTAATGAATAAATGACGCTATGATGATACATTCCAAAAACTATTATTGGTATTAGTCAGGATTAATTTATTATTAATTTTGTGTGATGCGAGTGTATATTTACCATTTATATTACGAAAAATACTCCAACTTGGGAAAGGATGTCAAATCTAAATTTTTGGAAATAAACCTATATATTATGTAAATCCACAAAAATTAAATTATTTTCAAATAATCGTCAATAAGTATGCATTCTCCAGCTGCCCCCACACAGATTTAACTTAAATTATTCTGAGATATTACTAGCAATTAATTATGCACTATTACTAAATATTAATTAATAGTGAATAAACTTTGACTGTCTTGTAAATATTAGCCCTGTTGACGCACCCTTATATTTGAGTAAAATTAAAAAACATCTTATGTATATTTTAAATGGCCTGATCGAATATTCTGAAAAAAAATTCACGTAGTAGATCTAGCGTATCGCTTTCAAGGACAAAAATTATTTATTTTCAGATGTTTTTAAGCACTACATATATTCTTTTTATACGATCACCAAAAGTTTTTTCATACTTTCCTTTGAGGTTCTACGCAACCTACACTCGTATTTTTGAAAGGTGATCTAAATTGTACATTGTACTTCATAAAAATAATAAATTAATTTTCTAATTTTTTTAATAATAACCGTTCCATTTAAATATCTTTTGCCATAGGTACATTTTTTGTTGAGTTATTGTTACCAATGTCGTTTAAATCTCTTGATGCCTTTGGTGATCCTCTACAGCTTTTACTTAAGAAGACCATAGCGGACAGATAGAACCTAGGATTTCAATGCGGAGTGAGAACATCGTTCTGACCGTCTCCATCGGAAGGTACATCGTCTTGGTGTAATCTGTCCAGTAAACCTTATTGAAACCACGTGAAATACACTTTCCTTTGTTTGGAGTTCCTGTTAAGCAGTGGGTCCCCTATGTATGGCTATAATAATACTTTTAATGCGCACCACGGACATCAGAGGGAGGGTCGCAAACGTCAGAAGGACTGGAAAAGGCACATGACGGTATAACATTAATAATTATATTACCTCAAGTGTAGCGGATCTATAAATAATCCATGTGGTTAAGTTTTTATATCACCTTCTTCTTCTTCAGTCGTGATACCTCTTTGACAGAAGCGTCATGATCCATATCTTCTATGCGTATAATAATGTCCGTTCGAATTATTTTCACATACACAGAGGACCTACTTGGTTAACGTGGGCTCCGAACCACGGGAACTGAAATACACTTCATTTCCAGACGGGCGCTCATGGCTGATTACCTCGCTAATAGTTTGACATTTCCTTCCGAGGAGAGACGGTCAGAATAAAGTTCTTAGCCCTGCCCGGATTTGATCCAAGCGTTTCGCATTAGCAGTAGACGCACTTAACTGCCAAAGCTATGACCGTCTCTCCACCTATAACCTTAATAACAGTATATTACGTGTCGGGAACAGTATAAGTGATATTTGTGTGTTTGGGAAATTGAGGCGAAGCCGAGGTTTTCTAAACATTAAAGACCGCAAAAATATTTACAAAATAAGAAACGCATACTATGTTTTCCTCATGCTGCGAAAAATAAAATAAAAATATAGAAAAAATTAAGAAAGTAAACTTGACATTAGTATTTGTCAAACAGTTAACAAAATATAGGACGATAATAATAATGTTTACTAATCGTACTGTAATGTTTACTTACCGCACTATATAATTTACTCACCAAACAATAATATTTATTCCTAGGACGTACGTACTAGTACTAATTATTGAATCAATCAATCAATCATCCTTTCATGATTGAATCAATCATTCCTTGTAATAAAGATTACATGAAGCGTGAAGTTAAAAAAATTCGAAATGCTACAAATAAGTAGAATCAAGAAATGTTTTATAAATCACTGCAACTACTAGGTATATCATAACAACACGGCAGATAACGTAAGACAAAAAATATCTGATTAGGAAAACCATGCAGTTCTAGTGGCAACCGATTATACAGTTTACTCCCCAATATCAAAGAACCCTGGTTTAGCTTATGAAATGGTTTGACTATTGTTTTTTTCTCTAGTAGTATATTCATGCAATATATTGTGTGAACAAATTTTAAACTAGCTAAGATGAAGATGCTGCGCATGGTAAGCATTCCATGTGTTTTGAAAATCTCTTTGCAGCCATCCCTCCTACCAAAGCCCACAGCAGTTCTAGATGCTCTCTTCTGCAAAATTAAAACCTGTTTTGCCTCCACCGCTGCTCCCTAGAACATTACCTCAAACTAAAAAGGTATGAATTTTTGCATAATAAAAAGAAGCCATTTGGTATGTGCTGACTCGAACTACCGGTATTCTTCCCAGGCAACACAATTTAGAGGGAAATCTTCCAAATTCTTCAATTTAAACTCCCTGCTTCAGAGGATTTTTAATGTGTAAGCCCAGAAACTTCATCCAGTTAAGTTCCGCAAGTGCATGTTCTGAGTTCTATCTGCACTGTGTACAAACCTATTTACATCCATTCCGAGTCTCATCAATTATAAAATTTGCTGTATTACAATAACAGACATATTTGAAAGTATTTCAAATAATTCAACTAATTCAATAACAAATCGAATACCATAATGTAAAAAAAGTATCGCTTCAATTAAATAGCGAAAAACTACAAAATTGGAGAACCCGGCAGAGCCAAGAAACTTGAGATAGACAGCCAAGGAAAGACGGGCAATAAAACTCCCAAGAAAATGACATTCAGCGACAAACACCACAACAAACTCATTCTTGACGTGTTCTCATCACTTTATGCTGAGCTGAAAGCTGAAAATAGAATAACTTTTATATTATTACCTACACTTCCTCTGACTGAGGCAGAAGGCAATATAAATGAAGCAGAAGAAAATATTCTGAACAGATGCCATATTATAATACATTTCTAATACCAGATTTGAAACGTCAATATTCCAAAAGCTGAAATTAGGCTGTGAGCCAAATTCAGCTTTCCGAGTAACCAAGTTACATTACACAATTAAAAGTTCAGGTGAATGTACTCTACTATGAATGGTGTACGATTTAGATTTTTCGTGCAAAGCAAAATGGAAGAGAAATTATTTATTAATCGTGTGATGAAACTCAGAGACGTATTTACTATAATAAAGCATAATAAAACCTTAAGTTTCGAGTTCCGTCTTAGACAAACCATATGTTATAACATTTTAGTGCGGTTCTGGAGAACATAAACTGCAATTTGTGGTTACAATGCATTAGAAACTTAAATTAATACTTTTGTAGCAACACAGTTCTTACACGATACACCTAGAAAATTTATAGATTAAGTTAAAATGATTTACACTTCCAATTTGTAAACTTTATTAAATTATAAACTGTCAAACTACTTCCTAGTTTCCACTGTAACCAGGAATATATCACGTTCCCAACTCTTATTAATTATTAATGCGATTTTATAACAAAGTACCTAGGAATTTATTACTTTGCTGTTCTTGTCGATGAAGTTCTATCCAATGGATTAAGCAATCGTTTAAGTCATACGTATATGCTTGCAGATTAACATCATCTTGATGTATGGCGAAATTGGATGGTGCTCAAAAGTTGCTGAACGGAATTAATTCGAGATTATGATAATATGGTCGAGAAGGATTTCTTTATTTTTATTTTTAAATTGAAAATCTGTTCTTATCCGAGGCAAATGGCCGTCGATTTAATAGGCGGAATTTTCCGAGCAATTAATTGGTGTAATGTAACCAATCCTGTTTTTTGGGTAGAAACACAAAATAAATAAATTGCTTTGATTGACAGTAATTATCAATAAATGACCTAGTTTTTAGGTGAACTCGTGCCAATGGAAGCGATTCATTATAAAAATTGACAGATTTTTAGGATACGAAAGTTCTTTTTGATCCGTTTAAAAAAATAAATGTAGATGTTTTTAATTGCGAAAAGGGTGGAAAGTGCCTTAAATACTTTTAAAGCGAAAATTTCCTCTTATTTTACACATCTTGAGATTGGTTCGTAATTTAATTTTCAGGGGAAAACATATAGAAATAAAATACGGGCGTTAGAAGCAAATGTTTGTGTAATTGAATTTTGTTACGAAAATGTCGCATTCTCATCCTTCCCTTATTTACAATTTTATTATGTAACAAAAAAATTTGTGAGATATAATTAAAATACCTTTTTGTCGTTTGTGTGCAAGACAATTTGTAGCGACTACATTTTGTTAAAAAAGTGCGAATGTAAGACGGAAACCGTACAAAATAATGTATTACTGGGGAAAAAGAATAATGTGAAGGGTAAGTTGAACAAATTTGTTAAAAAGACTATAACCGTTAAGTGTAGGTTAGCGATAAGGGTATTAGCATGACGGTCAGCTAAATGACAGGGTGTTATTCACGCGCTGGACTTTTTTTTTATATAAATATTAAATTAACATAACGTATTACCCGGATATGGAAAATGAAAAATTGAAAAAGTGTTCTCCTTTAGTAGCCATAGAAGTCACATAAAAAATATCTATGGGTAAGGAGTAAAAAATTATAAATTTTTTATTTCGTAACCATTTGTGAAAGGTCTTGAGCTTTTGATCAATTGGGATTAAATTATACGCCTGCACGTCAGCAATAAATCAAATTATTATTGCTCTTAAAAAAGTATCCACATTAACCAGTAAAATTGGACGCATTCAGTGCCTCAACTTTATTCCTAAAATTAATTAAAATCATATTATTACTTTGTCAAATTAACCGGTAATTGATATATTCAATAGAGTTTAATTCAATATTTTCTATTCAAGTTATAATTACATTATGTGTGTAGGCTTTATATATATTGCTTAATTATTTCAACTCTTTTCTTTTAAAGTACTTTTGTATTTAATTGAATTATTGTGAGATGTACTACGCAATTAAAAAATCTGTTGTAAATAAAAATATTAAGTAAACTTTAAAAATTGACAAGGTAAGCAAACATTGTGAATAAAATAGTATATTGCAATGACCGACACTGACCACAACGTCAATAGAAATGATAACGTCACGATTTGAAATTTTGTTTATTAATAAAGAGAGCACATGACTTATTTGTTCGAACGTAAAAGTTTATCTGATACCAAAAAGTTTAGTTTAACGTCATAAATTTACTTGAAGAACGAGTCACGGAATGAGGTAACAAAATAAATTCAAAAATGCAACGATTTAATTCTGTTAATAAAAATGTTGTTAATATTATAAATTAAATTAATTAATCATAGGAAATGTATTTTAAAATCAAAATAATTGTTCAATGTTAGTTTATAAAAATGTGTTAAACGTAAAACTTTAATAAGCAAAATCTTTACACGTATCGGAGTGCTTCGCAATTCAATGTATCACAAATGGGAAAGACATTTTCTTCAAAAGTTTACTGGAAGATCACAGGAGATGCAAGAACTTTGGTTTAATCTGAAACATAAAAATTTTATTAAAATTTTACAAGTCACATTGGGCTTGAGCCGAACCTGCAAACTGTAACGTCAATAAAATTGATTTTATATCGACCAAAGGAGCAAAATCACATTTGCCTGGAAAATACACAGGTAGCGATGGTGAAACAATTGAGAAAAGGTTGTTGTTGATTGAATTTTATCAATGGTGTGTGAATTTGTGCGTGTTCAGCTAAAATTATATAAAAGAGAGAAAATTACAAAGAAAATTCAACAAAAAAGAATATTAATAGTTAAAAACTTTGTACTTACGTATTTGAGAAGTTAAATTGGTGGAAGATTGTGAAGAATCACGATTATTTTTGGAAAAAACTTGGTAACACCACGAGGTAAACGAACTCACAAGAAAAATTGCATCTTGAAGTATCCTACACACCGAAGGTCATCCATAAAGTGCAAGTGAACAGTTTCATGGTATATGAACCCAGTAAACAAAAATACCCCAGATCATTAAAGGTACCGTTCCATTAAAAATTATATTAAACTTAAAAATTAGTGAAAATTTTGCGATACAATTTACACGTGCATTAATACGTTCCGACTTTATTAGAATAAGATATTTGTTATTTAGCATAAGAATTTTATTGAATTTAAAAAGCCTAAAACTAAATTATAATAAATTACAATTTGTATTATAAAACGGAGCATAATTTTTGTGATTACATTCCGAAGACCACGACATTTTATTTCAGCACTACAATTTGGTCAAGGAAGGAACCCAGCGTGAGAGAAGGTAGGTCTGTGCTCACCGCAATTGTTAAGCCGAGGCATAAGTTCATTTATTTGTATTTATCAAAAATTTTACATACATTTCTATTGGGACATATGTAGACTGCGCCGATGGTCAGAAATTAATCCTTTTTTTTGGGTAAATGACCATGGGCAACCTGTAGATTGCGCCGATGGTCATTAAGGGTAACATACAGATTGCGCCGATGGTGTACTGAGGGATTACAAAGTATTACCAAGGCATAATGGGGTTATTATTGTAAATCATCAGTTTATTAAATATTAATATTAATAAAAAATAAAAAAATTAAATTGCGGTACCTAATTATCATTAATGTGACAATACTTATTGCAAATACTTTTTATAAATTCCAACCGTGACATTGTTTTGCTAGAATACAAGTCGATCAAATGCTGTAGTTTAGCTTTTTTACTAATTGCATCGGCATTTTGCATCTTAGCCGTACCTATACTGTTTATGTTGATATATGTCTTAATTTGCATCATTTTGAATTTCTCCAAAAAGGTGTAAATCGCTGGGTGGGGGCTATAAAAATGTGAACTAAATACGTTATGAAACGACTCGCACGCATTTGTTGTCCGGCACATACTCGCTGTGTGTGCCGCCCAGAGCTTTGGTGGAAAAAGTGAGTTTGCATCGATATAATTTTGAAATATGTAGTCGGTATACCTGTTCAGTCGTTCATCGTCTGGCAATATCGCTATTAAATCCTCTCTAAAAGCAGCATCAATTTCGTGTGGAGGCAAATATTGTAACCCAAATGAGAAGCGCAACCATTTACCAATTTCGGAAAGTTCATCTCGATATTCCGTGACCAAGCCTAATTTTTGTATTTTTCTAAACCACGCCTGGCTTAAATGGAATCTACACCCAATAAGTTCCACATTTTCCCAAACATGTTTAATGCTCGCATGAATAGCAACTTCAAAATCGACAGTAGCGGTTTTCGGTTCAAAAAGTAAATTATTTCGAGAACAAATGTCTACTAACGTTTGTAGACAGTGTTGGTAAGTGAGCTGTTTTTTATCTTTCAAAAGACAGAATGCAAGTGGAATGTAATATCCATTGTCATACTCATGAATGGTAAAGAATTGATAGAAGAATTTAGTGCAGTAATCAAAAGTACCATCCATAAAAATGTTCTCTGAAGAGCACAAACATCTTAAGTTAGTCAGACAGGAAAATATAATCAAATTGTTTTCCTTGTCGTTAACCATAAGAAAATTTTCGCCATTCTCTGTGTTAACTACTATAGAGTCCAACGCGGAATGAACATCCATTATCGAGGTTGGTAATGGTGGCTGTTCTTTTCGCCTTACGTCATATATAACTCTAGAGATCAACTCAGCATCACGGCGATCAATATCAACCCGAGAAACTTTCGTTTTAGCGATGGCGCCCATAAGAATGTCAGAAGGTCTTAGCGAAGTATCTTCAATCGCTTTTCGTTTGGCTTCACCACTAACAATTTGCCGCTTTAGTTTTTGCTCATCCATTTCGTGATTATGTTCCAAATTATCTTTCGTTATTGTCCTATGATTTTCTTTCTCCCACGGTATACATATCAGCTGAACATTTTCGATTGCAGCAGCGCCATTTAATTTCTCCATTCTTTAATTCAATGTACTGCTAAAATTTGTACCCATCGCGCACCAACAACGTTTTTCCGCGCTCACTTAACATTTCTGTAATCGTTGACATTGCTAATAAATAATAATAATATGTTTGTGAATTTTTACTACATACTAAATATTTTTATACTTATATAGTAAATGTGAAATACCAACCCAAAAATTAAGGTGAAAAAAAGCCTCGTCAAATAACTAACCAAATAAAAAATATTAAAATATATTCCGCAAATATAAAATTGTAACCAATCAAATTTTATTGAAAAATTATAGACCAACAGAATCGTGCACAAATTGTCTCGAGATTACAAATTTCTCGTAGTTATAAATTTGTGTTATAAAAGTTTTTAATAATAAAAGAATCAAAATAATGCAGTTATTTAAAAATAACCTCGTCAAATTACTAACCTAATTAAAAATCGCACATAATGTATAGTACTACCCCTGTAATAAATTAAGTACCTTAATCCTCTAATGGGATTTTCACTCCGTCGTTACCCAAAAAGATTACCTATTAATTGACCATCGGCGCAATCTACATACTTACCCTAACCGAACCCGGCGCAATCTGCATGCTAGATTATGAGACCCTTCAACCATCGGGCGCAGTCTACAACCTCCCTTCTATTGACGGGGTACATTTACGTACACTCGTACAAGACATTTGCAATTAAAACGTTTAGCTCCATTGAGGCAAAGACATACACAGCAATATGTATACATTACCTCGATGAAAAGCTCGGGATGTGGCTGACCTCGGCACTTCACCCCTCGGCTTTCTATCTATCTTATCTAATGTTACTATTAAATAACTTGAAACTTATTACTTATTTCTCAACACAGTCTCGAATCGATGCGGTATTCAAAATGGCACTCTGTTAGCAAAATGATAATTACAATAAAACTACACCCATGCATTAATTTTTGAAAAGCTTTAATTTACGTATAATACGCTTAGAGCTTTTTGCTACAAAATTGCTCTTATAAGCTTTTAAAATTTCCCCATGTGATAAAATAATGCTTTAATTTAATTAATTTTAAATGAAAACTTGGGTTACCTTCTTATTTTGAAAATTAGTGTTTAATTTAAGTTTACGTTGAAATTTAAATTAACACGACTTTATTTAAATAATAAACTTGGCAGCTGAGCATCTTAAAACTAAATTTTATCGAGTACTTATTTATTGCTGTACTGACATTTAAGACTGAAAGACAGGTAGTTTAATGAAAAAAGGAATAAGTAGATGGAAGGATAAATGACTTCAATTTGAAATCCGAAGGAATAAAAATCAATAACTGCTATTAGTGATGGTATTATGCTTACCTGTAATTTCTATGTTGAGAAAGCAATCATTTTAAAATTTATAAAATGTTGTAGGTAGTTTCTTATTTTCAGTTTTTTACTTTTTACAGGTAGATAATTTTATCTGAAGACTACATCTATTTTCAAAAATAATTTTATGTGTCATAAAGTAAACGTTAACTAAGGTGCTGGGAGAATTAGGTATTAAATTTTATGTCTCCTGTAGTATTTTACCTCGCTTGCTTCCTTTAGTATCATTTATATTTGCTTTAAATTTCTTTTTCATTTTTCTATTGATTAAGTTGTCAACGTGAACAGAAAAACTAAACAGAATTCTGAAGTACCTACCGTAACCCTAACAGTTTCTGTTTATCATTTCAAGGACCATTAATACTTTTATTTTTGTAGAACATTGTATGAAAAAAGTATTTTACCCTTGATAATGGTGAAATGTCAGAATTATTTATAGAATATGGGGTACATGTACCCGAATCCTAATACAGTTTCGTCGTTTTCTTCTGTCATGGTTCTTAATCCACCACTGCGTAGAACTGGGATTAACCTGTTGAACAATATTTATATGTATATGTATGTATATCATTTCCCATCCAATATTGGACGTAGGCCTCACCATCTCTACTTCATCCATATCGATGATGGGTTTTATTTATCCATTTAGTTCCGTCGTGCCAGTTGAAGTCGTCTGCCCATCTTATCTATGGTCTTCCTCTTTTATAATTCCATAATCGACCCTTCTATGGCCTTTTGCGTTTTCGTCTCTTGACCCATAACTGGAAGAATACACACGCATGCAAGTTTTATTTTTCCGTATCCGTTTTCGACCTTACGAATGGAGATCTTGCGTTCATTAAATTTAAGAAAAGCTGCTTCTTTTTTTCTTAAAGAAGTTTGACCTGCCATTTTTTTGCCAAAAATTGTATGTTTCGTTTTGCGAATATTCTTTCAAACTAAAGAGACGCTATGACGTCTAAGATGATGGAGAAACAACAGTCGGATTATATTTTTCTAATGGATATCATTTTCACATTTTTGAACAAGTATCGCTTTCTTTACTGATTATGATGATGTACATAACATCATGATTCAATTCCTAAAACAAAGTGCTTTAATAATTATGAATAATATTGAAATCATATTATAATCGCATCAAGTAAGCATATTCAAGAGACGTGATAAATAAAGGGCAATTTGAAGAATAAAAAAGTGCCCTAATTGTATTTCAATAGTATTATAACAAGACCTCGTGTTCGAATAAGTAATTTAATGTTGTGAACAAAAATGTGTTAGGGACATTTCGAGAATTTTTTTTCTAAAATTAGTGTCAACTATTTGAGCTTCGTGTGAGCCTCAATGAACTTCTATTCAAATAGCTTGAACCACACGTATCGTGAAGCCATTTGTAAAACTATGACCCCTCTATAGAAAAAGGAGGAAAAAGGACTATAGAAACGACAGCTTCAGTTCCCCCATCGCAAATTCTTGTCAATCGTTTGAGCTTCAGAGGTTTTTTAATAAAATGTGATTATTTAGAACAATTTTGAGAGAGGCTGTAGAACCCCCCCCCCCCCCCCCCCCGTTAAATTTTCAATAATATTAATCGTTTGAGTTTAATGATTTCCATCGGTTGAACCGTATGGGTTTTAAAAAAGTAAGAGCGTTTCAAATATTGCGTAATTGTAAAATTTTTACCAATATAATTCCGAGTAAATGATGTTCAAAATTTTATTATTCATGCCATATGCAAGAAACTATACAATTTTATTAATTACTTTAGCTGGACCACTTTTGCTTAAAATTCAAAATTATCAAAAATAAAATTAAAATTTGTTTGAAAAACCTAAAAATTCCTTTTAGTAAGCGAAAATATTCGAATTCAATGCATCTAACAAATTAACTGTGTTTAAATTTATGCTATCTAATGGAGTCTTTCCATTAAAGCCGGTGTGTATTGTTCAACATTTTAGCGCAACATTCATTTGCTGGGACATAAAATTTTAGGTTTTTCAAAAAATGCTAGTAATTCTATTACTTATTATATTTAGTTTGAATTTGCATATTTATAGCAAGAACGCTAATAAAATTTAAAGCGCTAATTGGTCGGAGCGTTGCATAAAATTTTACAATTGCAGTTTTTAAAACGCTAATTAACTTAATTAATTTAATTATTATCAGAAACCCTAAAATTCTGCGCGCTACTTGCTCGGAGCAATGTTGAAACGTTGGGAATAGAAGCTCAAACGATTCTCGATCTATAATTTATAATTTATAATACTGTAATTTCAGTAAAAAATCACGATAGGCTAGCATTTTTACACCCCCTCCCAAAATTCTTCCGAACAATCACATTTTTATTAAAAACCTTTGAAGCTCAAATTATGGGAATTGAAGCTCAAACGATTGATACCAATTTTACTAAAAATTCCGCGATGGAAGGGGGGGGGCCCCTCAAAGTTCTCGCAAATAATTTTGCGTTGCTGTGGTTCAAATGATTAGAATTGAAGATCAAACGTTTTACAATAATTTTATTGAATGTGTTCTTCGTTAATAAAGAACAAGAGCTCTAGCTCGAGTGCTCTTGCTTAAAAGCAGTAATAAATATTTTCATTTGGAAGCTAAAATTGCAAAAAGAAATACGTGAAGTTAAGTTAAGGGAAGATAGTTTCATTAAACAATAATTTCAATGTTCCTCCTCATTATATATTTGAGTTTGACATTAACACATGTAACTGTCATAAACGCTTTGCTATATAAGGTAAAAAGCATCAAGCGCAAACCTTATTGCAGGAAGAGAACTATTTGTAGTGTAAATGTCTTATCATATTTAAATTAGTTTTTTTCAGGACATAAAAAGCCGCTGTTGCTCATATTTACCTATAATTTTCAGTATAACTAAAAATCGCGAAACAAATAGATGTTTAGTCAATCACACATCGTTCATACAAGCCATCTCATCACGAGGTCGAAGGCCGAGTAATTTATTTCAGCACGGTTGAGTTTATAAGCATTTGTGACTGATAAATAAATAATCTCCATTTTACAAAAAAAAACTAGGTATAGAAATATTATTCATTTTGTTTTATCCTTGCATTGTACTTAAATTTTTATCCCGTTTTACTTTGTTGGTTTAGCTTTTATTTGTGGTTATATAGCTCCCAAAAGAGAGTCAATTGAAGCATTAAGTTAAAAAGCAGTTCTATTATGTAGTGTACTTGAAAAGCTCTCGTTTCCAAACTCAATTTTATGCGATGTAATTTTTAACGCTGTTAATTTCTACTTGAAATGTCGATGGAAATTGAAAAAATACAACAATATGCAAATAAGAATTTTAAATAACAAATTAGATTTGTTGATGTTTGAAATTACATTTGCTCAATATGTTGGAAATCGAGCTTTGAAAAAAGTTAATGAATACAAATGAAATTTCAACAATAGAGCAATGCAAAGCTTTGAATACATTTTTGTAATACAAATTTATTATGCTAACAGCGTAAGCTATCCAATTAGTATTTTACGCAATAGTAATAACCACGAATTTGGTTTTTCAACAATATTAATTTTTTAAAAATGTTTTTAATGTGTGTGGTTAGCGTAGTGGTAGGCCTCACACATTTTCCCAATCTGATGTAGGCAGCCTTGAAGTCTAAACGCTGAAAATTCCCATATATGTTAATATTAAAGTATGGGTAAAGTAAAAAGGTTATGTTCAGCAGGGGATGATGGAAAGCTCTAAAATCAATTATTGTGAAAACATTTTTTCATATAATATTTATACACATTGCCATGATTCAATCGGCAATGGGGATTAACAATTATTAGGGATGTGTTACACCACGTTCTGCATCCACGACACCTTTCCAACAGGTAATAAAAGGTTGGCTAGCTCAAAGTCGCGAAGGGGTGGGTTGGTGAATGGAACGAAAGGGTCGTGTGACGGCACGTCGCAAAGCGTGTATTTCCTATCGACGACCGGGCAATCCTCGATCGCGATTCTAAAAATTGTCAAAATCGGTGTGGATAATTTACACAGGGGGGGAGTTAAGTCAAAATCGATGGGGTTAATATACACGAGGGAGTTTAAATGGGCGCCACGCATACGAAGAAATGAATCTCTTTGAAGGGGACTGGTTATCACACCTTCCAAGCTGGTACGCGACAACTTGATGATCTTACAGCGAACTCTCACTCCGGAAAAACCTCGCTCAATGACCTTACCTTTACAGGAGGCGAACTTTCCGTTGGTGAAAATAGCTAAATAAACATTAACACAACAATAATAATAACACACAAAGTTGGGAAATAATAAAAATGTATTAAATAAAATAATATCAGGGGGGAGTTGACAAGGTTTACACAAGATACTATCAAATTTACATGTCTTGTATAAAAATAAATATGTACAGTTGACGGAACCTTTCCGTGTGGTTTCCGTTGCGAAACTAATACTCGTAAAACAATTACTCTTACAAAAATACAAAAGGTTAATTTGCATGAAAGGGGGGCGTATTGAATACAGCACTCCACCAAAATAAATAGTTACTTAAGCGCAACTTGATAATATTCAAAACTATGATTCATAAAATTGATCATGGAACTTAATCAATGCAATTGATCATCAAAATTCCCAACAACGGGACAAACAAACTTTAGCTACAATACTAAACTTGAAACGTTACGTTAAATTGTTTGGTTACACTCTGAACGCTCGAATGGCGTGGTAAAAGCTACGTTAATAATAGATAATAATATTAAGTTAAATAAAAGGTATACAAAATGGTTGCGATATCGTCTTCCAGGGTTGAACTGAACGTTCATAAACACAACTAATGGTCAATAGGACCAATTAACATCACAATCTTAAAAATATAAAAAGGTTTCTTACTTAATTTGGGTGGTTGATGTTCGACCTCTAGGTAAAGTCGATGACGGGTCCTTCAGGAGTGAGATTTCGTCTTCAGAACGTAGAATGAAGCTGAATGTGATGTCTCAAACCATATCAGAAGGGCAGCGTAATAACCAGCTTCCCAAAAACTCTTCAAATCGGAAGGTGGTGAAATAACAGGGTGGTACACGCACTGTATTTCACGATAAAATAGGGGTCTCCGTACGAAATAATTCACTATGTTAGTTATTCGCGAAGTGACAAATAATTCAAGCCGGCACTGTCTAAGTAAGAAATGTTAATGTGGTGTCCGATAAAAAAAACGATTGGAATGCACACATGGGTTGGAAGTGCAACACCTGTTTTGTACCATTCGATAAAAGCAATGCTACGTACTTGCCTTATGAGCGGCAAGCAATAACTCGACGTGATTAACGTGATAAACAGATGGTATAAAAAGTCCGATAATTGATTCAATGTTTAGTAACAATAGACGATATTAATTGTTCGATCACTTATTAAATATTAGCAACAATTGACGATATTAATGTTCGATAAAATATTGAAGGTTTAGCAACAATTGACGATATTCTGGTTCGATAAAATATTAATTGTTTAATAACAATTGACGATATTCTGGTTTGATAAAATATTAATTGTTTAATAACAATTGACGATATTCTGGTTCGATAAAATATGAATTGTTTAATAACAATTGACGATATTCTGGTTCGATAAAATATGAATTGTTTAATAACAATTGACGATATTAATTGTTCGATAGTACCTGCAGTTGACACACACTAATTTTTAGCACAAATGACTTGTATTTATTTAAAGATCTCTAATAAATGTGAGACTTCGATAGTTAATTCCGCTTTTGGAAGCGCTAAGATACGAAAAAGGTAGTATCAGATTCCAAGTGAATCTCTCTGAATATGCAAGTTGTAGCTCAATTTATGCATTTTCCCTACTCTGATTTAGGATTTTTCCCACTTACTGATTGATTTGGATCCTTGTAATTGGGTCCTATAAATTTAGAAAGAAGGGAGACGTGATTTAATTGGACAATACCTAGAGTGTGAGAGCACACTTTCTTCTTTCTCCATGCAAAGTGTATCGAGAAGTTTTGCAGGACACGTGCGAGCAAAACAATTTTTTGCTCGTCTGGTCGGACGAAAAGGGTCTAACTTTTGCACTTTTTGTTGGTTTTTATCGAAGTTTTAAAATTGCGAAATCGCTATGCTTTCCATGTTAAAAATTAACACATGAGTTTGCAAGTCGATGCCTGTCTAAGATAACGATGTCGAATGCATTCGTTCCCATGGTCTTACCATCGCACGTGCCCGTTTTTTGTATCGACGGCCGACGTGGATTTATGGATCGCATAAAAGTTTCTCTCAGTCGTTTGAAAGATTATAGTAAAGTATAGGTATGAGTTGACGTTTAGTTTGCAACGTTAATGAATAGAGAATTTATTGCTGATGAGGTGAATTATGGATTAATGCTACGTCAACATTATTAACACTTCCTCATCTACCGTATGGTTTATTGTACGTGTATTAAAATATTTGATGATACTTTCCTAACTATACAATTCTTAAGATTATTGTGCATTTGCAAAACGTAAATTTATTAGTTGAGCGAATGTTTCAATCTTTTATTTTTACAACCCGACCTAAAAATGTTTTCTCAAAGAGTAATTTTCAACGGATCGATTCGAAATTTAAAATATAAGTTTAATAGATCATAAACGCAAAATCTAAGGGTGCGCCCGATGCGCGTAATAAGGTGACACTCCCCTTACGTCAAGAGTTGTTATCCCTAACTACTCTTCAACTGGGACGCGCGCAACCTCAACCGAAACACAAACTGTCCTGCGATAAACCATCAACACTTGTAGTGTTGAAACAACTACTCAGCTAGTGACTAGACTATACGTATATGTCGGGAAAGAGAGAGAAGGTTCACCTAACCCTAGGCTTAATCAACCCGTGAGTCGTAGTGACTCCTACATGAGAGGGCGGTTCGCGAAATCACGCGATCATTCGCTGGCCGTGGGACCCACAAATGTCTGTGAAGACACCGGACTCTAGATCAAGGTAGACCTGAGCTAAGGTAACACTTCCTTGGCGTACTCATATTTACAAAGCCTTCTCTAAAATGGTTCAGTCGATGGGGACTGTCTGCCTTTTTCAATACGTTGAAAAAACAGAGTAAAAAAAAACGTGTGCTTGGCTGGATCAAATTTACAAAAGCCGTTTGGGGCACTTCAGTAGATGGGGACTGTCTGTTTTATCATTTATCGTTGGTGAAACAGAGAAAAAAACTTGCGCTTAGCTTGATCAAATTTACAAAGCCGTTTGGGAGACCATCCACCTTCATCATGACTTCGATCCAGACGAGATGATCGGAAGAGAGAGAAGAGGTAGTGATGGGGGGGGTAAGAGATAAGAGTGGGGGAGGGGGGGGTTAAAAAAGTGAGGGGTAGCAACCTACAAGGGACAGTTGAGGGACCAAATCCTCGAACCGTCCGAGTTAAACACGGATGCAACCGGGAAAAATAGTGGGGCATAAATCGTAATACGAAACGGGACGGGATAACAACCTACAAGGGACAGTCGAGGGACCAAATCCTCGAAACGTCCGGGTTGAACACGGATCTAAACACGAGAAAAAAATAGGGGGGGGTTTTCTCAAAAAAAATTAGGGTGGGGTGACAACCTACAAGGGACAGTCGAGGGACCAAATCCTCGAACCGTCCGGGTTGAACACGGATCTACGCACGAGAGCGTGCAGCACGAGAAGAAAAATGGGGCACGAATGCCGCGTCAATCGTGTTGACCGGAGGGGCTGAATCTCCGAACCAACAAGTAAAGACTAATAAAGGATCACGATAGGCGTGATCCAAAATTCGCGAAAGACGCGATATAAGGGATATGGAGTCCGGCGGGACGAGAGTGGGACGGTACCGAACCGACACCCATATCAAAAGGTACAAGTTACACAACTCGTGGTCGCACAACTAAATATGCGATACTTTTTAAAAGATATTTACGCTACAGAGCTCGAGTTGACGAGACGGGAGTATCAGTCGTCAACAATGATACAACGAGCATCAAATATGAAATAAAACCAGAAAAACTGAACCCTATACGGGGGTAGGGATTGTCTTTGTCAGTATAACCGAAGGGACCGAATCTCCGAATTACACCGACGAAAACGAGAACGCTACTCCGAAATGATCGGGACATTTCCATGAAAAAAAAACTTGGAAAAACTTCCTACTTGAGAATACCCGACGTCAACTTGACTGGCGAAGTCCAACGGCGGTAAGCGCCGACTGGAAACTCCAATCTAAGGAACGCCTGTACCAGTATGTCAAAGTATGAATATACCATACTCGGTGGAGTCCTGTACCTCCTATGCAAAGTATGAATATACCACACTCGACAAAACCTGAAAAATCTAGAGGTGAAAAAAGCGAGAAAGGTAGTTTAGTGTCTTGCACGGGCGGTTGATCGGGAAATCCAGCGGTGACTGACACCGGGGGAAATCTCCAATCTAAGCGCAAATCGCGCAAAGCGACAATGCTCGCCCAAGATGGCGACACCATATGAGTGGAACGTATCCACCAGAGCTATATGTCACAAAAGTGTAAGGAATGTAACAAGAGGGTCTTGCTCCAAGATGGTGACATAATACTTCGGAGTCGGGCAATTTGTAAAGTGCCTGGATCCCAGGGTAGTACCATGACATCAACCGAGAGTCAACATGGTTGAAAATCAAAAAAATATAGGGAACTTATTTTGGCTCGAACCGAGAGTCAACATGGTTGAAAACCAAAAAAAATATCGGGAACTTACTTTGACTCCAACCGAGAGTCAACATGGTTGAAAACCAAAAAAAATATCGGGAACTTACTTTGACTCCAACCGAGAGCCAATGTCGTTACAAAATGAACGAAATGTTCACAGATACTGAGCGTTATACCTTAATCCTAAAGAAAAGAATGCAAGGGTTGAGCACCTATGCACTAGAGTACGAGAAGAAAAAGAAAAAAAGAAAAATGTTCGCATCATTTCAGATACTCCTATACCGGTATTCTTGGACGTGCGTCGGAAAACACCGACACTTCCAAAAAAGAAACAACAGTAACACGACGTTCGTGACGATCACGTTGTACGTGAACAAAATCTGAAAAATATGGAAGTAAAAATTGAGAAGGGTAGTTTAACGTCTTACGCGGACTATTTTTCAAAACCATAACAACAGCGACATAAAGTTCGGGACGTAACTATCACGTCGTGAGAGAACAAAATCTTAAGAACCTAAAACTAAAAGTGAGAAGGGTAGTTTAATGTCTTACACGGACTAATTCTCAATGCTGGTTCTATATACAATTCGGTAGCCGGGGGGGAGTTAATTGACTAAACCGGGACTAAAGTTGTTGTTTACCCACGAGAAAAAAAAATATTCCCACAAAAACGTAATTTGGTCAGGGCTTGACATGGTGACAACTGTCTGAGTTGCATCTCTAATGTTTACTGTAACCGCATGAAGTGACTCTACTACATTTCATTCAAAAAAAGGGGGGAGAACACAATCGTTCTTCCAAACAAAAATCAAAATTAACCACAAAATTAACGTATGACTGATGAGGACGTTGGGTAACTAAGCCACCGCAACACCAATCTATACTTGGTCTACCTAAGCGATTTATTGGGTAGTTACTCCAATGGACCGATAAGTACACCCTCTAACTTCGCGTAAACTACTTCCTTAAATGTTCGATAAAAAAAACGAAATTCGCGACTCCTACCATCATGCGTGATAAACAAAAAAAACCAACTAAAGACCTGATTACTTATTGGGTCTGTAATTTTACTCTATACGCTCGAGATACCGTTAAATAACTTCCTTTCCCCTAACGTCTTCAATCTATCTACATAATATCTAAACTTAACATTGATTAAATCGATACCTTAAAATTAATTACACCGAAACTCAACCTAAACTGCTAATTACACAATAAAAGAATAAAAGTTACACACAAGGAAAATATTCGAGGTCCTAATCACTTCTAAAGCCGTTGTGACTGTCATAAGAGAGGGCGGTTCGCGAAATCACGCGATCCTTCGCTTGCCGTAAGACCCACAATTAACAACAGAGACGCCGAACTCTAGTTTGGGTTGGGCCCGAATCTAAGGTGAAATTTAAGAAAGGCGCGATCAAATCTACAATGGCCTCTGGGATGAATGGATCAGATATACAAGTTCATCCCTAATTTTCTATTTATTTTCCAAATGTCGTAGGGGAGAGAGAGAAAAAAAAAAGGGGGGGGGGAGAAAAAAAATACAAACTAATGATCGAATTGTCCTTCCGTGGACCGACAGATGTCCTAACTGCGTAGGCCGATGGTGGTCGATCTGTTATTCCCTAACAAGGTAAATTTCCCAGGTTGTTGTTTCGAGTTTAACCACTACTCCTGTACAAAGCTCCCTTTCCAAGAAGGTTCCTTTGGGGCAGATTATAAATCGCCAAACTACGAGAAGAAAAAAAATATATGGGACGATAATGCGCCGAGGGATGGACTATGTCCACGAAATTACTCAATAACCCCGGGGTTTGGATCGACATCCAACACTGGATTGACGTCCAAAAAATTTTATCTGACAGTGGAACTAGGTCCAGCCTGATAATACGATAACTCAATGAGAAGCGGGTTACTCTAAACAACTATCAACCAACACAACCGCACTACAACAATAAAATTCGATACAAAAAAAAATCTCCTTACAGGGTGCGTTAGAAAAAAAAAGAACTTTCAAAAGAAAACTCTAACTTAATTCGACAAACTAAACTCCCAACTAAATTTAAAACAGCCTTATTATAAATGTCGGTACTACATTCAAAAAAAATTTGAAAAACTTCACGGCAAATGTCGATACTAAATCCAAAAAAAATTTTAAAAGCCTTACGGTAAATGTCGATACTAAATTCAAAAAAAAATTTAAAAGCCTTACGGTAAAAGTCGGTACTAAATTCAAAAAAATTTGAAAAGCTCTACGGTAAAAGTCGGTACTAAATGAAAAAAAAATTGAAAAGCTTTACGGTAAACGTCGATACTAAATAAAAAAATTTCAAAAGCTTTACCTTAAGGGTCGGTATTGAATTCAAAAAACTTGACGTAAATTAACTACGTGAAAGTCAAAAACAACCTTCTACGGGTCCACTAGGTGGATGCGTAAACTTCCAAACCGTACCTATAAACTAATTAGAAAATTTGAACTTCAAAATTAAGTTCACCAAAAAACATACTTAAATCCTAACCTGAACTTTAATCGGGGCTTGACTTCAAGTCCTTGGCATGCCATGCACCAGGTCTCACTCCTGTGGTATCTGATAATACAAAAGTGGTGTTCGAAAGTTTCTTATGAATAACAAAAGGTCCTACAAATTTTGGAGCTAACTTTGCATTAAAATGCTTCGATGCATCGGATAAAACATAATTACGTCTATACACGGTATCACCGACATCGAAATTCGACGGACGTCGTCTCAAATCATAAACAATTTTAGATTTCTCATAAGCGCTTTCTAATCTTTTGGTGATGTCATCGTAAACATCACCTAGTGCTAATGCACGTCGTTTAAGTTCGTCACGATCGGCAAACGTTATGTCTTTCAGCGTGTTCTGATCAGCTGTTTCGATACGCTGTCCACCGGACATGATCATCTCTCGACCGAAATTTGCAAAGTACGGAGTCATTCCGATGACTTCATGCAGTGCAGTCCGTACTGCGCAAGCAACCTGGGGGAGATAAATATCCCAACTCTTATGATTATCGTTAACGTAAGAAGCTAACATAGTTTTTAAAACACGATTCACCCTTTCAACAGGATTCGCTTGGGGGTGGTAATATGCATTAAAGATAATTCGGGTATTATATTTCTGTATCATTTTTTGAAATTCCTTACTTCTAAATTGGACTCCGTTATCAGTCAAAATATACTGTGGGGCTCCAAACACTAACAAAACGTTATCTTCAAGTTTTTGAATGACCTGAGATGCGGTAGCTGTACGTAAGGGATAAAATAATGCAAATTTGGTAAAACAATCCACAATCGATAAAATATGGGTGTAACCTTTAGTCGACCGAGGCAGTGGTCCAACTATATCGATGGATATCATTTGCCATGGCCTAGTTACTACGGGATGACGGGACATAAAACCACGGGGTTTTTGCTGTTCAGGCTTATGAGCCATACAAACTGGACACTTATTTACATAACGAGTAATATCGGTCTTCATCTTCGGCCAATAATACTCATGAGCTACTCGATCAAATGTTTTTAAAACTCCTAAATGACCGGAAGTAGGTTTATCGTGACACTCGGAAATGATTTTCTTTCTGCGAAATTTCGGAACTACTGTTCTCCATTGACACTCTCTATCCGATAAAGATGGATATCGAACTTTTACTTGTTTAAATAATTCGTCCTCAATAACTTGCCATTTCCTAAACTGAAGGGGGTCTCTTCTGACATTCTTCAACATTCGATAGTACCAACGATCGGTATGCGAGTTAATTAAGGGTTGGTCGTTATCTACTGGATTCTTTACTTTATCGGGTGACTTTCTAACTTGAACAGGGTCAACTAATACTGCCGTTATTTCGGGAACAGTGCGCGATAAAGCGTCAGGGACTAAATGATCCTTTCCTTTTCGGTGGATGATTTTGAAATCGTACTGTTGTAACCTGAGAGCCCAACGACATAAACGTCCTGAGGGGTTTTCCAGATTATTTAACCAAATCAGGGAGTGGTGATCGGTAATGACCGTGAAATGTGAAGCTTCGAGATAGGGTCTTAATTTCTCTACTGCCCACAAAACTGCTAAACATTCTCGTTCCGTAACGGAATAATTTCGTTCATTACGAGTTAATGACCTACTAATATAACAAATGACTTGTTCTTTCTCGTCAATGGTTTGGCTGAGGACTCCTCCGAGTCCAAAACCGGATGCGTCTGTCTGTACGGTAAAGGGGACGCTAAAATCAGGGCACGATAGAATAGGGGCTGAAACTAAACAATTCTTAATAGTCGTAAACGCTACTTCACAAGGTTCATCCCAAATGAACTTGGAATTTTTTCTTAGCAACGCTGTGAGCGGTGCAAGGATGGTTGAAAACTGCGGGATAAATCTGCGGTACCACGAAGCCATACCTATTAATTGCCGAATTTCTTTAACCGTACGAGGGGCTGGTATTCGCGTAATTGCCGCTACCTTATCTGGATCTGCAAGTAATCCATTTGCGTTGATCACGTATCCTAAATATTTCAATTCGGGTTGACAAAAGTGACATTTGTCTTTCCCTAATGATAGACCTGCGGTACGTAACCGAGAAAAAACTTCCTGTAACACTTCAAGATGTTTTTCGAAGGTGGATGTACAGATGATGATGTCATCCAGGTATACGAATACAAAGGGTTCGAGATCGGGACCTAGAACTTGATCTATCAGCCTCATCCAAGTAGCAGGAGCATTATGAAGCCCGAAGGGCATCCTGGTGAATTGAAACAATCCACGTCCGGGTACTGTAAAGGCGGTATATTTTTTGGAATTTTCCTCGACAGGAATTTGCCAATACGCTGACTTAATGTCCAGGGACGTTATAAACCGTGCGTCTCGAAGACGATCTAAAATTGAGGACACATACGGGATTGGGTACGCGTCCTTCTCGGATACTTGATTTAATTTTCTGAAATCGACACAAAATCGATATGATTTGTCTTTCTTTTTGACTAACAAAATGGGGTTTGACCAACCACTAGACGATCGTTCTATTACACCTAACTTAAGCATATGATCTAATTCTTTATCGATATGTGCTTGTACACTAGGGTTAACCGGATAATAACGCTGTTTAATCGGCATTGAGTCGGTTTTAATAACATGTTGCACTAGGTCAGTACAACCGAGTTCTTTGACCTTAGTCCGAAAATGTAGGTCAATGACCTTATCTAAACGCTGACGTTCCTCAACTGATAAATTGAAAAGATTTCCTAAGGGTGTTTTCTTGTCGGTAATTACCGAGGTAACTTGGGGTTTCCCGAAATACCACGATTTGTTTTTCAAATCAGGGACGAAACCGATGGATTCCCAAAAATCTACACCTAAAATAAGTGCGTGTGAAAACTTTGGTACCACAATGACTGAAATATGGGCGACACGATGCTGCAATCTAATGGGTAATTGAGCTATCCCGATACTGTTTATAATTTCACCGTCTGCTACGGTACACTTTGGTCGTAACGTGGAGTCAAGTTGAATTTTTACACCGGTAGATTGTAAAATATTCCAACCTTCCTCGCCTAAAATCGTGTTGGTCGCTCCTGAGTCCAGGAGGGCTAAAATTTCACAACCGAGAACATTGACTCTTACATGGGGACGATTATCATGTCTTGAATCCTCTAATACATAATCTAATATAGTTTTAATGTTATCTTTACGTTTAGCTAACATCTTATGAAAATGGGTCGAATTTACAAACTTGCGGGAGTTCACTAGGTGACCACGTCCTAATGAGTCCCGGAAGAGTTTTCCGAACTCCTTCTACTCTGACTGGGGTTACAGTGGGGGCAGGTTTTTGTTGTTTCACCTTTTCTCCCACAGCGATAGCAATATATTTGTTTCTGCGGAACGGTACAACGCGACGCTAAATGTCCTGTGTAGGGGTGCGCATATAATCGATTAATCGATTACGTAATTCGAATAATCGATTATTTCATAATCGATTATGATATTTTATAATAATCGATTAATCGATTATTGAAATAATCGATTATTCATAATCGACTATGAGTTCATAATCGATTATGAACTCGTAATCGATTATGAACCCATAATCGATTATGAATTCATAATCGATTATGGACTCATAATCGATTATGAACCCATAATCGATTATGAATTCATAATCGATTATGAATTCATAATCGATTATGGACTCATAATCGATTATGAACTCATAGTCGATTATGAACTCATAGTCGATTATGAACTCATAGTCGATTATGAACTTATAACTATAATAGGTAGGGCTATTAAGGGTTACTAAATTACTATATAATTTATTATTTTGCTAATTGTGTTACGGTGGTGCTAATAAGAAGTGTTGTTAAGCACCAGTTGATATTTGGATTCAAAATATGGATTTGCCATTCAACTTTTAGGTATTTTTGTTTATAAATTTGATAGTTTTTAAAAAATATTTTTTTGCTTTTCAATTAAAGATTGCAACCCTTTTTCATCAATATGGATTTAAATTATTTGTCCGATATTTTGAGTGAAAGTGTATACTTTTACAAAATGAATTTTAATTAGAAGCCTTTTAGATGGATTATTGTTAACAATAAATTAATTACATAATGCATAATACAATAGTAACATTCAGTTAAAATTTAAAAACAAAATATTTGGTACTTCAGATTTAATCAGCGTTTTTATGAAGGAGTCGTAAATTCTCATCAACACACCTGTAAGTAACATTATCATCGGCTACGCAGGTAAGTTATTACAGATTGATACCGGACCGTAATGTGTTATCAACTGGTGCTTAACAACACTTCTTATTAGCACCACCGTAACACAATTAGCAAAATAATAAATTATATAGTAATTTAGTAACCCTTAATAGCCCTACCTATTATAGTTATAAGTTCATAATCGACTATGAGTTCATAATCGACTATGAGTTCATAATCGACTATGGGTTCATAATCGATTATGAGTCCATAATCGATTATGAATTCATAATCGATTATGGGTTCATAATCGATTATGAGTCCATAATCGATTATGAGTTCATAATCGATTACAAGTTCATAATCGATTACGAGTTCATAATCGATTATGAACTCATAGTCGATTATGAATAATCGATTATTTTTAATAATCGATTAATCGAAAAAAATCGATTATTTTTTATAATCGATAATCGATTATGAAATTCCATAATCGCGCACCCCTAGTCCTGTGCCACCACAATTCCAACAAGAATTATTACTTGAAGTTTTACTAAAAACTTCGACAGCGCTATTACGACTTTTAAAAGTCGGTTTATTTACAGATCGTTTATTATTTCGTGATTTACTAAAAGACGTTGATTCGGCACGCGGTGCGCGATCATTTTCTTGAGTCGGTACACTCAAATGGGTATAAGCTACATCTGGTTCTAAGTCGTTTTTCCTCTTTGACGGCGGTGCGTAATTGGAAATGGTCAACCTACGCGCTTCGAGAATGCGCCCCAATTCAATGAGCCTGTCAAAAGACGTAATTTCGGTAAAACCTAACTGTGCAATATAAAATGGGTTTAAGTTTCGTAATGCGATACTTAATTGTCTTTCTTCCGATAATGGGATGACTAAGCGAGCAAACATCGTTTTTAACATTGCTACATACATTGCCAAGTTTTCCTCGTTCCCTTGAGTTCTACGTGTAATTTCCTCAAGTAATCTGACGTCATAGTCAGCTGGTCGAAATTGTGCATTTAATAATACTACTAATTCTGACCAAGTAGATGCCTTATCTCTATTTGCGCGAAACCACAATAATGCTTTACCCTCGAACAGGTCAATCGCCTCTTCGAAGAGTTGACTTAAATTTACACGTCTAGCAACAATTAATTCATTGACTCTTTCTAAAAATGCAGTGATCGAAATACTTTTTGCTTCACCGGAAAACTTTAATCGCCACTTGACAACAGGTGTTGATTTCGTACAATAACTTTTCTGCCCTACCTCAACCGGAGGGGGGTTAATATTTAATGAAACTGGGTTTGAAGTTACGATTACTTCTGGTTCTACTGGGGTCTCTCGACTAATTTCGGCCACGATATTCGATAATGAATCTCGCTCCGTTCGAGAATTTGCTACAAATAAGCGGTACGCGGATCTACATTCTTCTAATTCGTCCATAACTGTTCGTTTTGAATTTTTATCTTTTACTAAAAAGGGTTTTGATCGGGATAATCTATTAAAGTAATGTGCTAACTTCGTTTCTACCTCGATCTCTACGTTAGGTTCTTGGTCTCGTGAAACTTCCAAGCGACCAAGTAGTCTATGAAGAATCAATAAGCCGGCTCTTAATGCCACCAAATCTTCTGCAAAGGTAAACGGATACCACGCTAAAGCGTAACTTTCGCCTTCTTCTTCTTTATCCAGGGCTATTACTAATTCATCACGTAATTCTTTTACCGAACCGTGAAAAGGTAAACCTCTAATCTTTAATTCGTATTGGACCTCGTCCTTTCGCAACTTGTCCGGTACAATCCTGAATGCCATTATTAATCGAAATGAATAAATTCAATTAAATACAGAAAAGAATTCGCGGAACACGACTCTACTTTGTTCTCTGAACAACTAATGGTAAACGGAAATACAATATTTGATCTTAAAATCGCGATAATTTTCACTTTTAAATTTAAATAGGGGGGCGTTATGGAATCTCGTTAGTCCATTCATGCGCGTCGGTACTATTTTCCTTGATTAACTAACAAAAATTCGATGTAATGTGCCAAAAGGGCTTTCTTGACAGCCGCCTAGTTGGACGCTAAATTATTTTTTTAAACCTACAAAAATTAATTTGGAATTTACTTGATTTACAACAAAAAAAAATTCGATACCATAACATGCCCAAAGGGCTTTATCGATAGCACCACGTTGGCCGCGCCAAATTATTATCCTGTTACACCACGTTCTGCATCCACGACACCTTTCCAACAGGTAATAAAAGGTTGGCTAGCTCAAAGTCGCGAAGGGGTGGGTTGGTGAATGGAACGAAAGGGTCGTGTGACGGCACGTCGCAAAGCGTGTATTTCCTATCGACGACCGGGCAATCCTCGATCGCGATTCTAAAAATTGTCAAAATCGGTGTGGATAATTTACACAGGGGGGGAGTTAAGTCAAAATCGATGGGGTTAATATACACGAGGGAGTTTAAATGGGCGCCACGCATACGAAGAAATGAATCTCTTTGAAGGGGACTGGTTATCACACCTTCCAAGCTGGTACGCGACAACTTGATGATCTTACAGCGAACTCTCACTCCGGAAAAACCTCGCTCAATGACCTTACCTTTACAGGAGGCGAACTTTCCGTTGGTGAAAATAGCTAAATAAACATTAACACAACAATAATAATAACACACAAAGTTGGGAAATAATAAAAATGTATTAAATAAAATAATATCAGGGGGGAGTTGACAAGGTTTACACAAGATACTATCAAATTTACATGTCTTGTATAAAAATAAATATGTACAGTTGACGGAACCTTTCCGTGTGGTTTCCGTTGCGAAACTAATACTCGTAAAACAATTACTCTTACAAAAATACAAAAGGTTAATTTGCATGAAAGGGGGGCGTATTGAATACAGCACTCCACCAAAATAAATAGTTACTTAAGCGCAACTTGATAATATTCAAAACTATGATTCATAAAATTGATCATGGAACTTAATCAATGCAATTGATCATCAAAATTCCCAACAACGGGACAAACAAACTTTAGCTACAATACTAAACTTGAAACGTTACGTTAAATTGTTTGGTTACACTCTGAACGCTCGAATGGCGTGGTAAAAGCTACGTTAATAATAGATAATAATATTAAGTTAAATAAAAGGTATACAAAATGGTTGCGATATCGTCTTCCAGGGTTGAACTGAACGTTCATAAACACAACTAATGGTCAATAGGACCAATTAACATCACAATCTTAAAAATATAAAAAGGTTTCTTACTTAATTTGGGTGGTTGATGTTCGACCTCTAGGTAAAGTCGATGACGGGTCCTTCAGGAGTGAGATTTCGTCTTCAGAACGTAGAATGAAGCTGAATGTGATGTCTCAAACCATATCAGAAGGGCAGCGTAATAACCAGCTTCCCAAAAACTCTTCAAATCGGAAGGTGGTGAAATAACAGGGTGGTACACGCACTGTATTTCACGATAAAATAGGGGTCTCCGTACGAAATAATTCACTATGTTAGTTATTCGCGAAGTGACAAATAATTCAAGCCGGCACTGTCTAAGTAAGAAATGTTAATGTGGTGTCCGATAAAAAAAACGATTGGAATGCACACATGGGTTGGAAGTGCAACACCTGTTTTGTACCATTCGATAAAAGCAATGCTACGTACTTGCCTTATGAGCGGCAAGCAATAACTCGACGTGATTAACGTGATAAACAGATGGTATAAAAAGTCCGATAATTGATTCAATGTTTAGTAACAATAGACGATATTAATTGTTCGATCACTTATTAAATATTAGCAACAATTGACGATATTAATGTTCGATAAAATATTGAAGGTTTAGCAACAATTGACGATATTCTGGTTCGATAAAATATTAATTGTTTAATAACAATTGACGATATTCTGGTTTGATAAAATATTAATTGTTTAATAACAATTGACGATATTCTGGTTCGATAAAATATGAATTGTTTAATAACAATTGACGATATTCTGGTTCGATAAAATATGAATTGTTTAATAACAATTGACGATATTAATTGTTCGATAGTACCTGCAGTTGACACACACTAATTTTTAGCACAAATGACTTGTATTTATTTAAAGATCTCTAATAAATGTGAGACTTCGATAGTTAATTCCGCTTTTGGAAGCGCTAAGATACGAAAAAGGTAGTATCAGATTCCAAGTGAATCTCTCTGAATATGCAAGTTGTAGCTCAATTTATGCATTTTCCCTACTCTGATTTAGGATTTTTCCCACTTACTGATTGATTTGGATCCTTGTAATTGGGTCCTATAAATTTAGAAAGAAGGGAGACGTGATTTAATTGGACAATACCTAGAGTGTGAGAGCACACTTTCTTCTTTCTCCATGCAAAGTGTATCGAGAAGTTTTGCAGGACACGTGCGAGCAAAACAATTTTTTGCTCGTCTGGTCGGACGAAAAGGGTCTAACTTTTGCACTTTTTGTTGGTTTTTATCGAAGTTTTAAAATTGCGAAATCGCTATGCTTTCCATGTTAAAAATTAACACATGAGTTTGCAAGTCGATGCCTGTCTAAGATAACGATGTCGAATGCATTCGTTCCCATGGTCTTACCATCGCACGTGCCCGTTTTTTGTATCGACGGCCGACGTGGATTTATGGATCGCATAAAAGTTTCTCTCAGTCGTTTGAAAGATTATAGTAAAGTATAGGTATGAGTTGACGTTTAGTTTGCAACGTTAATGAATAGAGAATTTATTGCTGATGAGGTGAATTATGGATTAATGCTACGTCAACATTATTAACACTTCCTCATCTACCGTATGGTTTATTGTACGTGTATTAAAATATTTGATGATACTTTCCTAACTATACAATTCTTAAGATTATTGTGCATTTGCAAAACGTAAATTTATTAGTTGAGCGAATGTTTCAATCTTTTATTTTTACAACCCGACCTAAAAATGTTTTCTCAAAGAGTAATTTTCAACGGATCGATTCGAAATTTAAAATATAAGTTTAATAGATCATAAACGCAAAATCTAAGGGTGCGCCCGATGCGCGTAATAAGGTGACAGATGCAGATAAGCAATTACAGATCGCATGAAAATTCTTCTACGATGTAGAAGGTTCTTCGACGTTACATAAGACTCAAAGAAAGAGTACAATAAATTCGGTTGTTAATAAAGACAGGTAAGGAATGGTAAAATCCAAGAATGATATTGACAAATATAATCTAATATCCACAAATTAATTCACATAAAAATTGTTAGATCGTAAGAAATTGTTATTAAATAAAAAAATGTATAATTAGGTTAGATTAAGTTGTGCGTTAAAAATAAGAAATTACGTGGGTGTTTTGAAATCGGTTGAACAATAATGTAACGGTGATTGTCCGGGATGTTCGAAAGATCGCAACGGCAAACGGATCGAACGGTGAACGCTAAAACAAAAACAATGGTGGAAATAATTTAATGACATTTATTAAATTAATTAATTATCAAAAGTGCAAGGAAACTTACCAGGTAGAAAATATATCAAGTGGGAATAAAAGGAATTTTTTCCAAATAACCTAGCAACGGATTGATAAATAAATGCTTCTCACACGATAGCAAAAGCGAGGAGCACGTGTAAATTCGGCTCCGAGAAAGTTTGTTAATTGATTTTAAATCAAACTTAAAAGTGTGTAGAACTAAAAGTAAATGAGTATAAGCACGTGTAAAAAAGAAAAATAAGTGTGGTTATAAAAGTGCAACAATACTTACTTGGTATAATTTGGAATGATGGTATGTAGATTGGATGAAACGGTCCGATAATAATAACAGGAGCATAGATGCACAAAAACGGAATCGATATTAGAGGCAAATTTCTGGATCCTGGTAAAAGCTTGGAGCACGAGATAGAAGGCGAAATCTTATACGTAAGGAGCGACCTCTATGTGTGGTAAGAACAATAAAAACTTAATTTTTATAACGCGGCGTGAGTGCGCAATTCGAACAACATTAAACCGGTTTCGGAAATAAAAAACGAGATTAACTTCGGGTTGGGATTAAGATTTAATAATAAGAATTTGTTGTTGTTTGTATTTAAAATGTTTATTATGTTTATTATTATAAAATTTGTTTTTAAATTAACTAATGCAAAATAAATTAAATTACCAATTGTATAAAAACATAGGCGTACCATTCGGGGATTTTTCTATCCCGACAAAAGAAAAAAATTCGATTTCAGAATAAGAGCGAAGGAGCAATCGCAGAACCGACTACTAGAGAGAGGGGTTTTCATGCGAAAGGTAACTATTCAAAGAGCTAGCTGTGGTAAAACCACTATAAATTAAAATTAACAAAATTCAACACAACAATAAAAAAATATCGAGTGTACTGGTAAGTATCCCCGCCGTACACCGCAACATGTTATGTACATTTGATCTAAAAATTTTATTATAACATGTTTGAAAAGGCATTGTCGAATACAAATTGGTATTAATAGAAATGAGTTGGTATGCTATATAGTACCCATACGGTCAAATTAGTTTATTGGAATGAAGTAATGTTTAAATCGATAGCAATATCTGCGTAATATCGTTTTCAGTTGCAATATGCATACATAATGAGTTATTTTCATTTTTGCTCTGTCGTTCTAACATACAATTTAGTATCACGATCGAAGAGTTAACGTTTAATAGCATGGAATGTTTTTAATTTTGGCAATCGGAAATTTTAGATTGGTAATGAAAAATTAGTTAATATCAACGGTCAGCTTTCCTCAAAAGCAATTTTGTGTTCAGATATTGCACGATAAAAATGTCCACCATTTCGGTTGTTGATGGTTACATTCGTAGTTGATTAATATTTCAATGTTTCCACAGCTTTTCAAATGAGATTTTGCATAAATTTTTAATTTTCTTACCTTCATTATATTAATCTAAAGGTGACAAATTGAGGATTAAATAAAATGTACTCAAATGATTAATAAATTGAAAACCTGTCTTCAGTGTTAATTGTAGTGCATACATTATAATAATTTTTATATTAATACTAATTGTGAGGTTATATAAAAAAAATTAAATTAAAACTTTATTTTGTCCTGTATGGTCTAAATTTCGCTTGAGTAATTCCTACGAGGATTGTCACTGTTTATGAAAGTTAACTTGAGTTTCCGCTTGGCTTTATGTTTTGTTGTAGCAAAACAAAATTAAATGGCAAATTTTAATATTGTAAATGCTCATAAGTACTGGAATGGATAAAATGTTATATTATTAAATTTTAAAAAATGAATGATATAACCTTAAATTTTTTTGCAAGTATATTAATATTTTTTTCTTTTTGCAGGTAAGCTGAAAATTGACATACATTTCATTCTAATTATGTACAGGTAAGAAATTTTAGGAAGAATTTCAATACATTTCATTCATTTAATAAAGTTTGTAGGACCTGAAATTTTAATTAACTTGCATATTATTACTCAATAAATGAGTATAAGAATTTTTTCGTTTGGGAACAAATTCTTCCCTCGTTCCATATATTGCACTTTGTTTATCAAAACAAGCCTTCAATAATATCACAGTATAATTTACATTTTGTTATTCCTGTATTACGAAATGAATAAATGTATTATTCAAAACAACTAAATGTCGTAACAAATTATTGTTACATAGGAAGAAAATGAATTTATTGTACAACGTTGAGCCACAAACTGCTACACGCAAACACGAACCTACAGTTTAATGTGGAATCCGAACCGCGGCACAAAAAAAATTATCTTAGAAGTTGTTAAATATTTTTTAAAGTTGTATTATCAGAGGTGACGAGATTTTCATTACACTCGTAGAAGTTCTCCACGATATAATTTTATTTTCGTTTCCAACTTTTTCTGAGATTATTTGTATTAACTTGCTTTATTTTAGAAATCACCAGTAAGTTGTAGGATTACAAAGAAGAGATAACGGTTAAACTCTCGAGTTTGTACGATGTTTCCCCAGTTCTCAAACTCCAATGTATTTTACTACATGAAATTCCCTTTAGGCTAAAACCTGTAGTGTAGACATGCACTCGAACATTTATTTTTCGTACTCACTTTATTATTGTTGCTTCGACGAATTAAATTATTTATAATTATGTGCAAAACGTTGTAATTTATCACTTAAGTTTTGCAAAAGCATGCGTGGGAGAACTTTTAAATTCACTCTATAGTAATTTGTTTGAACTTTTCAAAGAAAATATAATTAGCTGGCTAAAATTTAGAGAGTAAACTTAATTCTAAAGGTTCTTCGAGGGGGCGTACCTGCCATTGGTTAAATCAACGGTCGAGTAGATTAGTAGAGTTTTTGCTTTGCTAAATTGAAAAGATAGAGTTAATTAAAATTTTAGTTCTTTTTTGTAAATTTGTTCCTTATATTGAATTGCACCCAATCCGGTGATTCAATATTGAACCCTATTTTGTGTTGGTAAACTTTGTAATTCAAATAAGACAGTGTAGCGTAGTAATTCGGAAAATTTATTAATCAGTAAAAACATTCACCTTCTCCATATGCAAGAGGGTGGAACTGGGAACATAAATATAATTTATTCGTTCACTGAGGAATGCGATTTTACGATTTCCTCTCCACGAGTTTGTCTAAAGGGTGTGTTGCCAACGTTAAAACTTAATTTAAAAGTGCAATTATTGTCAGACAGAAACTATCATTTATTTCTATCGTCCTCGCTGAGAACCCTCGGTGTTATGTAGGGGATTACGTAATCGATGCATTTAGAGATGGAAAAGTTACAAATGGAAATTTCGTCTAGTCCATTATGATACTTGTTACGTTATCAAATTTTGATGTTTTGGGTGTTACTTTCCGCCAACTTAAATTTGTAAAAGCTTCAGCCTATAATTTTGGCATGATAAATGGTTAATATAGAAATTGGATACGTCATAATCTGACCCCTGAAATAAATTAACTTGGCAATAACTTTATGACTCACGTGAAAGCTATAACCCCCAATAATTACTAAAAGTTATTCGCAATTTTGCGATTTACTGGTGTCCAAACTATGTTTTTGTGTTTGACATTGACAAAATAGAAAAATCTAACATAGCCTTTTGCTTGATATTATTTATAATATTCTATTGCCGGAATAAAATTTTTCAATATTATTAATATCTATGTGCCAGTATAAGTTATATCCGTTGAAGTTTGCACATCTACGTTTTCATATAAGCATTCAAATAGAGATAATTAATTAATAGTAAGAATTTATGACGAATTCCCTCACCCAATAAAGTGGTTTTATGGATAAATATCCATCCACGTCTGTTATAGAAATTAGACGGATCTGTACTTGATAAGCTTTTGTGGTTTCTGATATTACTTAGGTATTATGAAATATTTCATATTTTAGACAATAATAGGATTATTATTACCTAGCTAAATTGCAAATTTATTATATTATCCTATATTCAAACTTCAAAATAAATTTCAATTAATTATAATAATTTTCCATGTACAAAAATATATTTTAATAATATGTAGTTTAGAATTTAAAAGTCGTTTTTCATTAAAGGGCAACGGGGTTAATGCAAATTTTATTGCTGGTGTAGGAGTAAAGTAATTCAAAAGGAAATTGTTTCTGTCTTAATATAGCAATAAGAATAAATTATATGAATACATATTAGAAAAAAGCTACTGATAATTACTTTTTGAAAAAGTAATTGATTGTTTGCTTAGTAATGGTACTCTGATTTGATGCAAACAAGTCAATATAAATTCATCATGGCATTAAATTATCCAGCATTTTATATATTGAATATACTAAAAGTTCCATACAAAACTCAGTTTTGAATTAAAATATTACTTTTTTAAATGTTTTCTTCGTATACAATGTGAATGAAGCTGTTAAAATAAATTTCAAATGTGAAACCATAAAAGCAATAGATAATCCAGTTATATCGATCGTTTAAAATCATATAAACGTCAAATACATCCACATACCATCATAATAATTATCTTTGGCATTGGCACATCTCTTTATTATCATGAAATCGACACAAAACTTTTAGTCCTTACAAAAATAATCCCTTTTAGGAAATTTGGGAAAATTACTTTTAGGCTTCTATTTAATTTAATACTTTATGGAATAAGACTTGCTTAAATTTTATAAATAATTAAGACTGGAACTTTATTTACTGCTTCTTTTAAGAAAATAAACTGATCACAACTTGAGTTGCAGAAACTTTCATGTTGAAAATTTATTATATCATATAATTTTTAGTGGAAGCACATTATATCTACAAAGAAATTTAATATTTTATTAAGTAAATAACGTAAAAGTTTGAAATTTTACCTTTGTTAGATTTTGGCAATATTTACGCTGAAGTTGAGAATTATTTATTTCAAAGAACCCTGCTTATCTGTTAATTTTATCTAAATACCATTTTATTTAATTTTCTTGAGCTCTAGGTGTTATTTTAGAAAATTTTAGCACTCACGTGCTCTATGTTATGCAAACTACGTTTAGTCTATAATTAACAAGATTTCATGTATGAATATGGTAACGCGATGTTTTAAGGAAATGCAAATTGAATTAAAACCTCTTCACGTTAATATTTTTGTTAATTATGTTTACGTTTCTTGTAGAATCTTGGCGAATGTAAGTTGAAAATTAAGTCTAAATTTATCTCGTACTGTACTTTTAATGGGCAAAAACTTTAAAAATGCCTTAGGCATTTCAGGTATCGGTGTATTTGGCCTACTTACAAGAAGTAGAAGAGTGAGAGTAAATTCTACAACCTTAAATTGCAATATTAACATAAATAACAAAATCGCTACGGAATGTTAGAGTCGTCTTAAAAATTAAAGCACTCGAATTGACAAATTTATTACCTCATGCTAAATTATTCGTCTTGAAACTTTCCTGATTTTCCACAGCAGTTTCTTATCTATCAAAGTAACCATACACTTAATAGAATTAGTAATCAAGTAGATTGATTCAAGAGGCAGTTTAAAAAGAATGAAGATTGAGTTTATTGCCCAGAAAACGATGCATAGGCTGGGTTTGGGTTAGTGCATTTAAATCCATTAGATTTTCTTACGTTTGGGCTAGGATTCCACGTTAACCTGGAGGTCCCACACCTTTTAGTTTGAATTTTCGTGCAAAGAACGAGTATAGCCAAAGTTTATAATAAACCTTTTTAATATAGTAAACTTATTACATTTTTTCAAACTAATTATTCTGCATATACGTAATAGAAAAAGCGTAATGAACTTTCAAATATTAAACAAAAGATGAACATGCAAGAGTTATAAGTTATAATGTGCTTGTACGCCATAAACGCTGTATATGTATGTAATATAATTTGAAAAATTTATTTATTCTGAAATAGAATTTTAATTAAAAAAGTTTTAAATAAAATAGAAAGAGTAAAATAAAATAAACTGTTTTTCTTTTACGGAAAAGGTGAATTAATTACAGAGGTTTACATTCTATGTATAAAAACTTAATTGCAACGCAAGAAGAAGAATTAATTTTTTATTGATTTTTAAATACCTATAATTAAATTAACTTACAAGATGCGAAGATTATCAACTCCCAAGTTATTTAAATTTGCAAAAATTTTATCAAATATAAAGTAAAAAATGAAAGTGGAACAGTATAACTTTTCATTCTTTCTGACAAACACGACAACCTGTCACATTCTCTTGTCGTTTTAAAAATTATTACAAAAACTGGAAATAACTTGAAACCTATAGTAAGAATAAATTTTTATACGACGAATTGTTTATCTCCATAAATTATTGTCTATATGGGTAACATTTCAAGTGCGTCGCATACAGGGTGACCAATTGTATAATTAAAATTTGAAACATTCGTATTTCATACTAAAATATTAAATAATTGAAAATTTATATGCAATATTCATGTACATACACTTAAATAATCATTACGCTTCGGAGTAGTTAAAATGTAGTTACAATAAATACATGTCAACATTAATTTGGTCAAATAAATTATAGGTAACGGTACCAATTTAAAAGTTTAAATTCGGTTACAACAAAACCTTTTTATTTTTGTCTATCTGTTGCACGACAAACGAGCATATAAAAAAATACAGAAATGCATAGGGTAAAGGGAGTATAGTTGGACCACCTTTTGAAAAACAGTTAATAACTTCTTTATTGATTAAAATAAGTGCATGTTTTTAATACAGTACATACATTAAACATTGTTTGTCCGTTTGGTAAACTTTAATAAACCAAAAATAATACCGTAAAATTATTAAAATTAAAAAACTGAATAGTTAAATTGGCCCATCTCTCCTACCCAGTATAGGAGAGATGGACCACGTGTGGTAGGAGAGATCGACCTACAGTTTTTTCGAATTTTTCTTGGTTACGTTAGGACCGCAAATTTGACAAACTTTGGTATAAGACGTACAACCTTCATGTAACCATCGCATCGGGAACACAATATACACTTATCCAGTCATCTTTTTTTTTTCGGTAAAGCGGTAATCTTCGTTGCAGCCAACACATTCATTTTCCACATCACTCAAATTGTTCTCGTCATTGCTGGAAGAATCTTTCAAGACTACTTTAGACGAGTTTGAAGAAGAAGATTTGTCGCGTTTGGATTTATTCTTTGGTTTCTGATTCTTCTTCCTTGCATCTATTTCTTTCCTCTTTCGTATGTTTTCCGGTGAAGTTATAACGCCGGCCAGTTTGACGCATTTTAATAGCTAGTGTTATCACCGGTACAGGTGCAATATCATCAAGTGCTATTCCTGATGTTATATCTTTTCCTGCATTGAGTCTTTTTTTAGTCTGGCATAGTTGCTGCATTCCAGAGGGACTAGAGTGTGAAGATTCAATTGCATTCCTGCTTTATCGGTGTTAAAAATGTTCCCTGGTTTATTAAAAAGGGCATTCTCAGTGAAAACTGTTTCAAGATCTTTCAAATATTTATTTACAGTATCCCTTGACATTCCTATAGCTCTAGCAACAGAAATATTCTCCGCCTTTCGTACTCTAGGCATTTTTCTGTAACAAAAATCATAGGTCCATCTCTCCTGTACATTTCTGGTCCATCTCTCCTCAAACGAGAGGATAGACAGACCAGGAAATACCCACGTAGCCGTATGTGATAACTTATTGGTTTTGGGTTATATTTACACTAATATACATACACTACCGTCGGAAAGTTTGGAAGCAAGCATTAATTAATTAAAATATTTAATTAATAGGTAATATTTTATAAATTTTTTTATTGAATATTTTTGATTGTCATTATAAATACATAGTATTTAAGTATTTTTGGTGGTATTTTAACTTAAAAATAATATTTCTTTCAAACACATTTCGCAAAATCGCATTTTATTACTTAACGGTATTCTTCGTCTGGATTTTAAGTTCCGGCATAACGAAATATTAACAATCTGTGTTTTTATTGCCTTTTTTTATTGCTACTAGTCACCCACAAGTCCTGAAAAGTAATTCATTTGTTTAGTTTACGTCTAGAAGTAAGTATTTTTAGCAGTATATCAAGTTTAACTTAATTTGTATAATAATTTTAAAATTTTTGAAAAATGGCCAAAAAAAATCAAATATCAATTGGAAAACGTACTGCTATCTGTGCATTACACGACGAGGGTTTAACAGAACGTGAAATTGCAAGTAGATTAAATGTATCTTACAAAGGGGTGCATTACATCATAGCTCGTAAAAGCGAAACCGGGCAGGTAAATGATGGGAAACGCAGTGGACGACCTCGTGCAACAACTAGTGCCGAAGATAATTATATTGTAACAATGTCTAAACATAATCGACAACTTACCGCACCCAAAATAACCCACAGGGTGAATCAAATTCGGGATAAAAGAATTTCTGTTACAACCGGTAAAACGCGGTTGTTGGCAGCAGGTTTAAGGTCTTGTGTATTCTGCACAACCTCGGAAAAAAACCTCTTTTAAAACCAGTTAAAAAAACAGGCTTCTTGGGCTCGTCAACATTCAAATTGGTCGATAAAAAAATGGAAAAAAGTACTTTGGACCGACGAATCGAAATTAGAAATATTCGGTTCTAAAAGACGTTTCTATATTCGGCGTAAACCCAGTGAGCGAACGGCAGAGCAATGTTTAGTGCCCACAGTGAAATACTGTGGAAACGGTATTATTGTTTGGGGATGTTTTGCTGGAGATATGGTCCGCGATTTAGTTAAAAAAGAAGGAATAATGCGGAAAGAGCGACATTTAAAAATTTTGCAAGAGAATTCAGTTCCATCTGGACGGCGCGGCGGATCGCTGGGAAAAATGTTGTGTTCCAGCAGGATAATGAATCAAAACATTCCTTCCGAGTATGAAAAAGCCATTTGGAAAAAAAAACCGCTGGGGAACTTCAAATAATGGTTTGGCCGTCCCAGTCTCCCGATCTTTCACCTATCGAGCTTTTGTGGGACGAATTGGACCGAAAAGCTAAACAACGCCTACCACAAAATGAAAATATGTTGTGGGAATATCTGCAAGATGCGTGGCAACAAATTACACCTGATTATTTAATCAATTTAATAGAAAGAATGCCGAGAATTTGTAACGCAGTAATACGTGCGAAAGGAGGACATATTGATGAGAGACATTTAGAAATGTTTTATATAATAATTTAATTTTTGTGTGTTGTAGAATCCATAGCTATTCACCTATTTTCTTAATATTACTTTTGAAATAATTACATTTTTGAAAATTATGTGTGTTTTATTGAACAAAATGTAGAAATTGTGTCTGCTTCCAAACTTTCCGACGGTACTGTACATGATTATATCACACCTAAATCCCCAAGTTAAACTTACCTGAACACACAAAAACTCAACAAAGAAAATACATCTAAAAAATTTTTCGAGTCACTCAAATCAATTTTTTTGTGATATTTCAAAAATCAATACTTTAATTACATAATACTTGTATATATAATCTTCAACTGATGCAACTACATATAGGTATACAGCCGAAAAAATCAATAATTATCGCGATAGTTTGCGAGATATTTCAAGTGGTCCATCACTCCACCTGGTCCAACTATACTCCATTTACCCTATACGAAATTACTTTATTTATGTGCATTGCGCTCCTTTTTGAAACTTGCTATTAAAATTCCAATTTTATAAAATGCATGTAAAATCTGTAAAATTAATTGTATTAGTTTCATTAGTATGAGATTACGAGAACGTCAAATGCTTTCGAGAATTTTTCGCTTTGTACAAAACTGGATTACCATATAAAGCAAAGAATTTCAAACGTTAATTAGATGAGCGACTAGTTTTTGTAGTTATCTAGTTTAAAATTTGAAGGGTTCCAGCTTTTGGCTAATTTGATCCCTTTGAACTCCTACCTACTGTAACCAATTAACTTAAAAGCATTTGTGTAAGGTAGGATGTGGTTGTAACTTTAATTTCATTTTTCTATATTGTAAAAACGTCATCAAATAATTTTTTTTTGATTATTTAGGTAATTGAAATGTTAGCCCCCCTTTCGTTTGGTACTTTGATGTATTTCCATCGGCTTGACTGCTGTTGGTTCATTTATTCGCAACTTCAATGATTATACACGTCACAATTAATTTGACCACGTCGGTTGTCCTTCACCAAAAATCACCCTCTTTCATTAATTTTAACCGAAGGCTTTCTTTTCTACTGGTTGCTTTTTGGTGACAATTACTGCATAATTTTATTAGTGAGTTAAAAAATCTTCGGTACTTGCAAGGTCCACGGTGCGGTGATATGTTTTTAAACTCCATTATCTCTGTCTAGATGAAATGATGAACGACCTCTGGAATAAAAACGATGATGCAGTTAGGGAGTTAATCTTAGATAAGAAAAACTGGCTCTTAAAGAATTTATATAATAAAATTACAAAAGTTTCATAGAACCTTTCCACTAGGGTGTCTGTTAAAGTATCCTGATAGCTTTTAATCTATCACACATACTTACAGACAGACCAACAAAATTGGTTATAGTGGAAACGTTATTGTTTTTAAAATTTTTTTAATACTTTTATTAAATATATTTTCAAGAAAAGAAAACATGTTTTGTATTTTTCACCTATATGCACTGAATATTCCGAGTCGTTATCATCGAGTTACGATCGATTTTGCTTATAAAATAATTGAAAATAAACAGCTTAATTATAATTTTATGTGGGATTACTTCAAGGTTTAATTCGACCATTCTACTTGTTTAAATTTTGTTTACGACTTGGATCAATATTGAATTTCTATTATCTGTAATTATTGTTGGTAATATAACTCCATTTACGGTGTATACTGTATATTAAATATAGGGTTGATTAAAAAATGAATGGAAATAAATCCTCTGAGAAATGTTGTTTTTCAGCGTATAAATTAAAATCAATGGAAATATAAAAATAAAAATCGACTAAATATATTTCACGATACAAGGAATGGCACGTATATTAGGATAGACAACTTACCTTATTTGTAATAACGTCCTTGTTTTTGAAGTTTACTTTGTTGTTGACTCATGTCTTAATATTTTTATCATTTCTGCCATAAATTTATTTTAAAATAAAGCAATATTTTTCTAAATAACGTGGAGAGATATTGTGTCTCGTAAAAGCCAAACGTCAATAGAGGAACATCAGAAAGGCGAAATACTTCATGCGTCTGATTTTCTTGAATTGAAAAGGATTTAAATAAAAGGAAAACAAAAGTAAAAATCTGGACAATATCAGATTAAATTTTGAAAGACGAAAAGACGAGCTTGTTCTACTTAAAAAATAAATCGATTGTCATCATCAAGGAATTTAAGTATCAAAAAATTCGTTATTAGTTCGCTTAGCTTTGTTTTCTTATTAAATCTTATATTATTTTTCAACATTTTACGATGATGAATGAAGCAAGTATTCACTTGGAAACATCTATGTAATATAAGTAATAATTCCAGAGAACATACGGCGACTTCCTTTTGTGTAAAACCATCTTTATCTATGATTAACCATATCTTCGCAACCATTACGAATCCGGTTCGTGTTTATAGGACATTTGTGACTTGAAAAGATATGAGAAATAACCCCAAAAGATATTGAAGTAAAAGTCATCATCAGTCATGAGATATACATTCTAATAATTTTATAATGTCCACCTTTTTTAATGTTTTTGTTATTAAATGACACATCGCACATAAATTTTGATATCCTGACATCGATTTTAATGAGTAATACTGTATTAGCTTACAAACATTGTTCAGGTGCTGAAAATTGTTCGTTGTTCATTGATAAATAATAATGCTTATTTCATAAATGGCCGCCAATTAATTATAACGTTGTTCATTACTTTAACGAAGAGTTTTTTATTATGTTCAAACAAAGCGGTTGCAAATTGAGTTAATTGAATGAAAAATCGACGTATGCAAATCAGTTTTGTTATTAATTGTTTAGTTTAATTCTTAAAATTTTCCATTTGCAAATACCTGCCTACCAACAATTTTCTTGAAATGTTATAATTTTCGTTCTCTTGAAAATCTGACCTGGTAACGTTATAAAATCGATAACGTAATATATTACATAAAATCAATAACAAAGAAAGAAAATACGCATTAATAATCCCATCATCTTCTTTGTTAAATTTTTGATATTCACTAATGATAATAGGGAAAAGATTGATTTTTTTAAATTAATGAATGGCTCACAATGAACTTGGTAAGTAAACATTTACTACGTGTTTACGGCAAAAATAATTAACTCAAGTTATCGTTTTCACAAATATTAGGTCGCGTGGAAAATTTTATTTAAATGTTTTCCACTATGTTTAGATTATTTCAGCCCTAGGTTAGCTTGTTAATATTTGATTGTGTGGTTCCACACGAATAAACGTACAAATAGCAAAATTTTGTCTACATCACCATCAATTTCAGCAAATCGATAGCAACTCGATAGCAATAAAGTAGTTATAGGAATGTTTGGCTTTAAAAATCTGTGATAATGGAACAATTTGCTGTTTTATTCTCCACAGATAACTCGATTGGAGATTATTTAAAAATATGGTGGATATTTTTTGTCCAGTATATTATGAAACTTTAATTGCACACAATTTGTAGTAAATATAGATGGTTGTAATGACTCCAATAAGAAAAGTTTATAAAATGTAATTTAAATTTGATTTATGAACTCACAACTTTTACCATAAAACAGTTTCAACATTAATAGTGTAGTTAAAGCGTTGATTTAAATATTTAATACTAAATAATATTAAATTTCTAGATCAATTTTGGGATAACTTGAAATAAATGTTCAATTTTGAATATTAACGACATTTTGTTACTGCAGATACAGTGTTATGTTATAAATTTTGTGTATACTTTAATACTGCAAACTCGTCTTTATACGTAGTGATCACAGAATAAAATGATCATTATCGTATATAATGCAAAGGAAAATGTCACATGAAAAGCAATTTCTCAAACACAGCTTGCTAATTGGACCCCGTTATGCAACAAGGAACCAACCAACATTTACATTATATGGAGAATATTAAGAAAAACTATCAAAATTTTCAACTGAAATATTTATTAAAAAAAAAAAATTTATTAACAAAGAATAATAAGCAAATTAAACATTTATAAGGAAACCAATTGTTCTAAAAAAATTTAATTAAAAAAAAACAATTCCTAGTATATAAAAAAACACGTGGTTCTCTATTGCTTAACTGTAATTTTGGTCTCTTTGATTTTAAAAGGAACCAAGTTAATAATCGTGTTTTGATAAAACACATTATCAGTACTGTAGCGTTTTAACAATGTTTTAACATTAAAACAAATGCTATAAATCAAATTGAGATTTTTAGTAATTATGTGAATTTATAATTTTTTACCTACACCTTGTTCATTATTTTCACAGTTTCTGTGAAAACGGTTGGTTGCCCAAAAAATTTATTTGACGAAAGTTGTAGCCCGTTAAATTCTCAATCCGGTTTGGGCCATTAGTTTTTCTCTTAGACGTTTCGTTTACGAGATACGGGGTTCACAAGAAAATTAAAAAAAGAAAAATCTGATTTTTTTAAACATTTTTTCCCTTAATTTAATTTATAACTCGAAATCCGTTGATTCTAGACGATAATGGGTTATAACCTAATTTGTAGACAAGCGAATGATCTTTAAAAAAGTTCTAATCCATTAACCTTAAAAAATTAATAATATCGGAGCTATGGCCGTTTGAAATCAGAAATTCAAAAAATTGCTCTAAAGGGAGGTACCCCCCAAGGGTTTGGACTTGGGCAAAAATTTTATTTGAAAATTTGTCTTAGAAAAGTGTCCTTTATCACCACCTCAAAGGTTCTCCACGGTCACGGGGACACCCTGTATATTAACGTTGATCGTGCAAGCAAACATTAAATTCGCAAAACGGAACCAAGTAGCCTTGGCTCCATCCAATGACAAAAACGTTCTGCAATAAGAAACCAAATGCATTTGGTTCTTTATAAAAAACTTTACTACATATAATTTTAGTTTGCAAGATAGAACTATTGCTCCACAGACGCCGCTAATATTAAAAATGTTTGATTCCTTATTGCAGAATGATAACAAGGGATATTTGGGTCCATGTAATGCTAATATCTCGATTTACAAAAATTTGTCGGTTGGTTCCCTATTGCATAACGGGGTCCAATTAAGAAGATGAAATACCCATTACAATTTAAATTAAGAAAGGTTATTATAATTTAGACAGTTACTGTATGTTTTAATAGCATAATAATCTTCTTATAAATGACTAAGTCACCTTAAAACACGGCACTGCCTCTCAGAACTACATTCTAATTTTTGAATATAATTATAAATGTAACCATTTACCATAAATATAATGCGATACTGCATAAAAAGTACGCAGAATAAAAATGGAAATATAATTTTTACACTTTTCGCACGTGGGACTTCATTCATATATTGGAAAACATAAATTATTATTTGTAGAGTAAATTTGGTTAAAATATTCCGCCAAGCAGTGGCGGCTCGTGGGGTTCTACAGTGGTGGTGCAAGAATTTTTTCTTTTGATGAGTTATTAAATTTAAGTCCAACCGAAAGAGATTTTTTCCGAATCCAAAGGAACTGTATACAGTTCTGTACACAGACTTAAATAGCAGTTTAAGGGGGTTACCTAGTGTGACCGATAAATTTTTTCGATTTTTTTTTTATTACATATTTTGATAGTTTGGGGTCTTGAATATGTTTACAAAAAATATTAAAGTAAAATTCATCAAATTACCCGAATTATAACGGATTTTACGTAATGGTGTTTATTTTGTACTTTATTTGTACTTTATATAAAATATACAAAAATAAATTTAACAAATTTAAGTTGTACTTGTCTGTAATTGTCTTTAGGAGTTCAAAAACCCAAAAAAAAATTTTAAAATTTGTTAAAAAAGGAAATTATTAAAAATCGACGTTTTAGTCCACCTCAAAATCGAATTGATTGTGAAAAAGGAGCTTTAAAAGTTTTTTCTTACAAATTTCGGGATTACTCCCCCATCTGGGGTTGATAACTAATTTACTATGTTTTTTATGGGTGCAGTTAATACAAGGTCTTCAACTGACATATTTGCTGCACAAACAAATAATATTAGATACAAAATCCCTAAAATTGTTGGTTTTTTATTTAGTATTTTGACTAAATGATTAGGCTAATTTTTATTTTAAAATGATTTCAAAAGAATTTTCTTCTTTCAACCATCGCCATTTAGTCATATTTTTTTTAATTTTCATGTTCGAGGTTCCAACCATAGCCTGGCATTCATAGAGAACAAAATGTACAAAAATTCGTATATTTTAGATAACTACGTCGGTCAAAAACATTGCGCCCGATTGGACAGTCATTTCGAAACATGAGTTACGCGTTGATCTATTACTTGTATAATTTCCAATAAAACGCTTTGCAAAAATTTTAGATATTACTTTAGACATGAATAAATAAGAATCCTAAATTGCAGCTCAATAGCTTAAACAGTTTTCTCAAATTTAATTCCTAAAATTCAGCTTGCCGGAAATGCAACAAGTTAAATAGAACACACTTCAAGATAAAATATTTATTACATTTATTAAATTGAAGAATTTTGCATTACGAGCAAGTTGAACAAATCCAAATTAAATTAGTATAAGAAATATTTTAAGAATTGTAGTTGAAATTTATAACATTGAGATAACATTTTTAATAACGTTGACGTTATTAGATTGCATGATAATAATAATCATAATATAACATCTTATTCTAAAATTTAAAAAATAAGGAAAAGCACTTTTACTAAATTGTAGGATATTATATAAAATCATTTTTGAAGTAATCAAATCAGGCAATGGTCCACCCAATTTTTGAATTTTAATATCTTCCTCCAGCCAACATGCGCAAAAAGGCTTGCTTAAAATGTTATTAATTTTATTCATTATTAAATTAATAAGTATTAACAAGTTTAATTAACTTCACTAATAATAAATTATCAGACAAATGATATTTATAACTCAACGCGGTATTAATAATTGCACATAATGAAATCAGAGATATAGGAGGTAGCCTCATACAAACACTCGGCGGGTGTAGGTAGAATTGCTATCACGTAGAACTCGTGCCAAAGCTCAAAACTTATACAATGCGCGAAGGAGGAGCCAAGAGGGCGAAATACATACATATAAAATGCTACGTAAAAACATTAGCTTGGCGCGAACAGTTAAAAAATTTAATTAAGGCTAAAATAGCCTTAAAGAAGGCTGATTGTTATTTATATTATGAAACAATACTAATACCATTTCATAAGAATAAAACGCGAAATTTGTGTAACTGTCAAAACGAAATCAAACATTCAACGAATGTTTTCTAGTTGGGCTTTTTAGTATTTGGACGCGTTTTCGTTATTGCGCTGATGTTTGTATAAGTTTTGAGCTTTGGTACGAACTCTACCCATATGCATCTCGCTACATTTACAGTAGTGGCCAGGAGTTCCGTAGCCACATTGAATTGGCTCGGTGTTGATAATTTATCGTATTTATAAAATAAAAATTACATATTTGTCTATACTACGTTTACGCTTTAAAGTGAGAAAAATGTTTAAGATTAAACAATTTTTAAACAAAATTAAATATTTTTTGAAAATTAAAAAAAATATTTAAGGCCGCTTTGCCCAGCTAGTGCCATGGCTCTTTGGCTCATTATAACGAGCCGCAATTGCCGCCAAGTAAAAAACAGTGAGTTTATTATTATGCACCAACGTTTCTGACGTTATTTCTCATCTTCAGGGTTGTCAGTCACCACTGAACATATTATTTTGTTTTGGCTTGTTTTAGATCCCAAAATATTCACTTTTATGTGATGGTTGACAATAATAAAAATACTCTCCTCTGTTTTGTTACTATACAAAAATCTAACCGAATACCTCAACAACATACACACACATCCATAAATTATTAATTATCTACCTACTAATGGTGAAATCGATGCAGTATTTTGTAATGTAAGTTTGTAAATAAGCTTATTAATCTTAATTAATTTCAAAAATACCGATTTTTTCTTTCGTCCTAAAGGTTCTTCGAATGTGACCTTTTTCAAAGTATTTTCGAGTCATATTATGACCGTGATTCTTAAATTCTCCACATCATGTAAGAATGCAACCGTGGCATCTTAGCTACGAGTAGGTATAAAGGGAAATAAAATGAAACTGTAAAAACTTATCTTATTTTAAACGAGGGAGCACATATTTTTCTCCCCAGTGTATAATAATACAAATGCTTTTTACTCCCTGCTTATTTCACATATCAAATAATAATTATACTTTAATTGGCAACTAACGTAATAATTAAATTATACAGATACCTCATTCGGCAAAAATTAAGAAACATTAGGATATAATCTTTTAAATTGAACAAAACTTTAAATTGGTTTGAAAGTTACTGCATTATACATGGGAAATTTTTTTAAAAAGAACTACCTACTTTATTTTAACTTTAAAATTACGAACTAGAAAAATAGGCGAAGTCTTCAGATCTCGATGTTCTGAAAACCGAAACTACAAAAATTTGTAATCTGATTACTTATTGAAAGTTAGTTGAATATGAAAGGAAGTAATTTTTAAAGTAGTTCCCGATGTAAAAATGTACGTTATTATTATAAAGCCTTGAATTTTTACCTTTTTCAAGAATAACAAAATTTAACTATGTATATTCACATTGTCAGCGCTAGGTAATAGATACTATTACCAACCAACTACTTTATAATATCGTCAAGTAATATAAACTTTTCTAAGCGGTATCTACATTTTGAAATAGGTAATATTTACATTGAATTCAATTAGTTGCTACATAAATATTACTTATTCGTTATCATAAGTAGTTGAAAAGTTTCTGGAAAACTTAACAATATAATTACGTAATAATATATTAAGTGTATTGTTCTATATTTCTACAAAGTAATATTGGAAGGATTCTAAAAATTTTACAATACACTTGAAAAAGTACTTTTCAATTACGGAATATTTGAAAATTACTCGCAATTATTGCAAAATTTCGATATACAGGGTGTTGAAAATGATCAATACCAAATTTTAGGAATATCTGCGTAAACCTAATCGAAATAGGACACAAGGTGCAACTCGGAGGACCATAGTTCCTAAGCTTCTATACAGCTACTCTTATGGTTTGAAAAGTCGTTAGCTAGTTATTTTTGATCGCCATTTCCCCTCCCATTTCGGTTACTGATGGTTATTTACCACCCTCCGTATATTTCTTCTCACCTTGGTTTAGGTAAAAAAAATTTCAACGCCATATTGGTTACAAAATTTGTTTTGCGGAATTCAAAATTTGATAGTTGGAATTTTTATTTCAATTATTTTTGTTCGGCAGTTGATATCGAACTATATATTGCTGTGATATTTTGTTCAGATTATGATTTTTGTGCTAATTACTCGATAAGGGATGATTTTATGTCATTTTTTTTTAAAGGTTGGAACACTCATAAAGTCCCTTTCATTTGGTCAGACCATAATGGGTAGTTGATTAATTGTATCTGATTTCTCCTTGATCTGAAGAATTAACTAGCTGCTTTGACTCAGAAAGATGAAGGATGCATCCGCTTTTGGAGAATGATTTATTTCTCCTAATACTTTACAACAATAAAATAAATAAATACTTAAATAATCAAAATCACAATTTAATTCAATTTTCGGTGCTCGTCGTAATTTGTTATTACTAATGTCAATTTTGTCACAACACCTTGATTTAAAAAAACTCAAATTAATGTTCACCACATTACCCCCTTTCCAGTGTTTTCAGTTGTTGGCTGTAAAAAACGATACATATTTCTGGGGGAAGTGAACTCTTCTGCCGGATCTTGTAGTTTGTGCCGGTGGTGTGTGCGTAACATCACGGTGCGTAACCACGTCCTTCATTTTTGACGTTTCGGGTTCTTCGCTGTTTGACAACTTGTTCGCGATTGTGTAAGCTGGCTTAAGGCGATCGATTGAAATTGCAGTTGCTTTACCTCTTACATTGATCTGGAATACTTTGTTAGCCCGGCTGATTACTTCGTAAGGACCGTCATAAGTTGGCTGTAATGGTTTTCGGACTGCATCATGTCGTATGAATACATGCGAACAGGTTGCTAGAGTTTTACTGACAAATGTTTTCTTTTTACTGTCATGATTACTTCCAGGTGTTGGTCGTACTAGCTTAAAATGCTCTCTTAATTTGGTGATCATTGAAGAAGGTTCTGTTGAATCGTGACTGCTTTGAAAAATCTCGCCGGGTATTCTGAGCATTTCGCCAAACACGAGTTCAGCTGACGATGAATTGAGATCTTCTTTAAAGGCAGTACGCATACCGAGTAGTACAATAGGTAGGGCTTCTACCCACGATTCATTGTTGTCGATGGCGTGACACTTAATTGCACATTTTAGTTGCCTGTGAATTCTTTCAATCATCCCGTTCGCCATGGGATGATATGGAGTTGATCGGATGTGGTTCGTACCAAGTAATTTTGTAAGGCTTGCAAATAAATTCGACGTGAACTGTCTGCCTTGATCGGTTGTTACTCGAAGGGGAACACCATACCTTGCGATCCAATTCGATAACAATGCTTCGGAAACCGTTTCTGCACCTATGTCATCAATGGGTACTACTTCGATCCACCTTGTGTATCTGTCGATGATTGTTAGACAATACGTAAATCCTTTTGAGTATGGTAGTGGTCCGACTAAGTCTAAATGGATATGTTCGAATCGTTGCGTAGGTGGTGTGAACTTACTAGTTGGAGCAATTGTGTGCCTATGTACTTTCGAACGTTGGCAGGCAATACAATTTCTGCACCAGTCTCTAATGTTCTTTCTCATTGTAGGCCAGACAAATTTTGAGCAGACCAGTTTTGTTGTTGCACGGACGCCGGAGTGCGCTAGTCCGTGCAGGCTATCGAATACTTGCTTCTGGAATGGTTCGGTCACATACGGGCGAATATTACTCGTTGAGACGTCGCAATAAATGGCTACATGATGCTCGGGGTAGTATACCTTCTTGAGCTTCAGTGAAGTCTTTGATTGGTCCAAGAATAATCTCATTTCAGCATCTACCTCTTGCGAATTGGACAGGTCTTCCAAGTTAAGTGCGTGTACATTGATGCTGTTTACAATATCTAATCGAGACAAAGTGTCCGCTGGAATGTTTTCTATACCTTTCACATGTACGATGTTGGTTGTGAACTGACCAATGTAATCCAGATGTCTGAATTGTCGTGGAGTACACTTTTCAGGCTTTTGGTTAAATGCGAAAACCAAAGGCTTATGGTCCGTGAACAATGTAAATTCACGTCCTTCAAGAGAATGTCGAAAATGTTTGATACCTAAATATGCGGCAAGTAGTTCTCGATCGTAGGCACTGTACTTTGTTTGTGAGCTGCTAAATTTCTTGGCGAAAAATCCTAGCGGTTGCCATTCACCATTGATTTTCTGCTGCAGGACTCCACCCACTGCGTCACTGGATGCATCTACCATCAAAGACAACGGTGCGGTTGGTGAAGGATGCGCTAAAAGGGCAACTTTTGCAAGTGCATTTTTGAGGTTGACAAAAGCCATGTCGGTTTCACTGGACCAACTAATTTTTGTATTGCTAGACTTTTTTCCAGTTAGCAGTTTGTTTAATGGGCCTTGAATTGCTGCTGAACCTGAAATAAAACGCCGGTAGAAATTGCACATTCCTAAAAATCGCCGTAATTGTTTAACAGTTGTTGGTTTTTCGCTAGTTAGAATGATGTCTACCTTCTCTTGTAAGGGCTTGGTTCCATCCTTGTTGATTGTGTGTCCGAGGAAGGTAATTTCACTTACACCGAAAATACATTTTGCTGTATTAATGACGATTCCGTAATCTTGTAGGCGTTGGAATAATTGGTGTAGGTGTTTAATGTGTTCTTCATGTGATGTCGAAGCAATTAACACGTCATCGATGTATGCATAACAGAAACCCAGGTCTCGTGTGACTTCGTGTATGAAACGTTGGAAGGTCTGTGCAGCATTCCGTAAACCAAATGGCATTCGTGTAAACTCAAATAATCCAAAAGGAGTTGTAACCGCCGTTTTATGAATATCGTCGGGATGGACCGGAATTTGGTTGAACGCTTTAATGAGATCGATGGTTGAAAATACCATTTTACCAGCGAGCAATTGGGCGAAGTCTTGAATATGGGGTATCGGATAGCAGTCGTGGATTGTCTTTGCATTGAGGGCTCGATAATCTCCACAGGGTCGGAATTCCTTATTTTTCTTCTCAACGAGGTGTAGTGGAGAACACCAATTGCTTTTCGAAGGTCGAACGATGCCATGTTGAAGCATATATTCGAATTCCTTCTTTGCTATGCGAAGGCGGTCAGGAGCGAGTCTTCTTGGGCGGCAAGTAATGGGCTGTCCGGGCAATGTCTCGATCCTGTGCACAGTTTGGTGTGAGACTACTGCTTTCACCATACTGGGGTTTGTAATAGCAGGATACTTCTCAACGATTCGATGGTACTTGTTATCGGAGTTAACGGTACGAATGGTATGATGTATTCCTTTTATCAGTTGACCAGTTACTTTAAGGCCTGTGCTATCGTCGATCAGTCGCCTGTTGTAAATATCGACCAGTAAGCGGAAATTATGTAAAAAATCAGCACCAATAATGGCTTTGTTTACATCTGCTACCACGAAGCGCCATGCCAATTGACGTCTTAAACCGAGATCAAGGTTGAGCGTGATAAAGCCATAAGTACTGATAACGGAGTTGTTAGCAGCGTATAACTTGCAATCTTGTAACATGCGTTTGTCTTTGCAAGCTGATTTCGGGAATACGCTGATGTCCGCTCCAGTGTCGATCAAGAATTTCGTGGATGTCGTTCTGTCGGTTACGATTAGGCGGTGTGGTGTGGTTGCGGGGTCAATTGCCGCGTTTATTGACCCCCGGAATAGTTTCCCGACTTGTTGAATGTACATGGATCTCGACATTGTCGCGCTTTGTTACCGTATCTATTATGGTAGTAGCACCAATGTGGATTCGCTTGGCCTCTTGATCCGCTTGTGGACCTTCCTCTGCTTCGGCTAGGGCTTCGCCCTCTACTCCTTACTTCAGTCTTCAGCTGGTTGATTTCGGTCATCAAAAGGTCGAACTGGCTTGGTTGTATACTTTTGCCAGTTATGATTTCTGAAGAATCAGCTGATGATATTTGTGTACTCGATGGGTTTGTTTCGTGGATCTTGTCGGCCACTCGACCCATTTCTTCTAGACTTTTGCTCTCCATTGAGGCCAAGATTGCTTGTGTGCTACCTGGTAAGCGACCTAACCAAAGAGTTTTTAATAATGTATCCGGAACGTTGCTTGCGAGGTCTCGGATGTGTCGAAGAAACTGAGACGGCGTTCTGTCTCCTATTTCTTCCCGTTCTAGTAACTGTTTCACTTTATGGTCTTCAGATGCCGACAATCTAGCGATTAACTCTGTCTTTAATTTCACGTATTTTTCTGTGGGTGGAGGATTTCGGATTATGTCCTTCACTTCTTTGGCGTGTCGGTGTTCCAGATTGCTCGCGACATAATAAAATTTTGTGGTGTCTTGAGTGATGCCGTTGAGCGCAAATTGCATTTCCACCTGGGCGAACCACGTTTCCGGGTCTTGTTCCCAAAATGGAGGAATTTTGATTGCCACTCTAGCGATCTCTTGTGCGTTTGCGTGCATCGGCGTCGCTGCGGTTTCGTCGTCTGGATTTATCATAATTTATTTATTGTCTGTTGATCACGTCCGGAGGTCACCAGTTTGGAGAATGATTTATTTCTCCTAATACTTTACAACAATAAAATAAATAAATACTTAAATAATCAAAATCACAATTTAATTCAATTTTCGGTGCTCGTCGTAATTTGTTATTACTAATGTCAATTTTGTCACAACACCTTGATTTAAAAAAACTCAAATTAATGTTCACCACACGCTATTAAAACCCTGAAAGATAAAAAGAATTAGGTTGTAAAAGATAAATATTGGTTATTGTAGTATTTAATTTTATAAAATGAAATAACAAATTAAATAAATTGATTTATTTAGTTGTGAACATAGGATTTTTGAATTTTAAAATAAGTGGCGCTTCGCGGGAAAATGCATGCGCGAGTGAAAACGTTGGCGTGGGTAATTTTGGAAAGATTGATAACGGAGTGGAGCCACGTCCACGGTGACGTTAGGACGTGTTAGAAGAAGTCTCGTTCCGTCCACGAAATAGGGACGACGGATTTGTGAAGTCCCGCTTCGTCCATGAAAGAGGTAGGACGTAATTTTGAACGCTAGTTCCGTCCATGGGAACGGAAGGACGTAATTGTGGAGACTTGGTTAACGTTCACGGTAATGTTAAAACGTGCTGGAAGTTTTTCTTTGAAAGAGAAGATGTTCTAATAGTTAATCTGATCAATTCGATGGTGTTTATAATTTATAATTGAGTATTTAAAAATTGGAGGAAAGTTGATTTATGGAAAATTTTGGAATCAATGGAATTTTGATGGTTATAATTATTTTTGATGAAATTAAAGAAAATTATCATAGAAGAGATTAAGTTTACTTACCTATAATTGATCGTGGTCCAAGGAAGGAAGTTTATGGAATAGTTCTTCTTATTTGATGTGTCCAAGTTAAAGTCAGGAGCGGCTTCCAATCACGGCGATACCAATCTTTCACGTGCGACGATTTAAAGAGGGAGAGAGTGCGAGAGGACATAAATTCTCCGGTAAGAAACTTTGTTGTGCGTTGCATTTTACTCGCGTATAGACGAATTTGTTTATATTTTAAATTAGGTTGCGCATAAACTTTGGGGTGGTATTAATATTTCTTGTACGATTTAATTTGTTAATTATGAGAAAAACCAATATTTGTTTTGAGAATTTTATTGTGTTTAATAAATTCATTTATTTTTTTCAATTGGTAGCGCATGAGTTTGATTTCAAAATTTTGCAGTTATAGATCAAAGAGAAAAGCAGATGCAATTTTGATATTTTCTTTCTATCAAATAATCTTTATGAGAAAGATTATAAGTGAGTTAATTTATGAGAGTTCCAATAGATTACATCATGAACCCACCTTTTGACCCTGAGATTATCATTACTGATCAAGAAAATTTTAAATTAAAAAAGAAAGGTGCTATTATTCAACCCTCGCTATAATAAGATAAAAATTCAGTAATTAACACAGCAATATGTATTGTTGTGAGATCGAAGTGATTTTCCTATGAAAAGTATAATTTTGGGTAGAATTCATGTAAGAGTTGGAATCAAGTTGTGTTCCTTACCATCTTTTTTTTGAGATCATCTTCGCGTTATTCAAATTTGGAAGTCGTGTTCGTTTTTTTGATCAACACAGCCCAGTGCCGTTTATTGCGATTTACCACCCATCTACATTTTATCTGGACGTCAATTATCATTGGTCAACATCCCATTGTTCACCCTGACCACCGTGGGGATATCAATAAGTTGAAAATTTTATCATTTGGTTCCTCCAATTCAAACAAGTGGGCGAGATATCGGAACGAACACCTTTTGCTTATCGCTGTATACGAATCCAGTGCCGTGAAAAAAGCAGTGGTGTATCTTGGAGGGAGATTACCCCATAGGATAAGTGATCATTATTTTGTATTTGTTTTTTTTTGAGCAATCACAACCTAAGCTCCGTCTAACTAGCCGAAGCTCCGTTCCTATAATGAAAGTGTTATTTGGACTTATCTGGAGTCATAACGACGTTGTGTATAATAATAATCGAATAACAGTTGTAACATTGTCGACGTTTTGCCGTCACTCACAGCTTCATCAGGACTAAAAAAATGTTTAATTATTAGCAAAAATTAATCTATACGACCCTCTCACCTCTAGAATAACCATTTTCCAACATTACAAACGGAGTGAGGCGTGCAAGTAAACATCGTCGAAATTCAAAACAAACTCAACAACGCAAAAAACCTTCCAAAATTTCACATTATAAAAAACGTTTTCTGAAACCTTAAAATATTAAAATCAAAATCTTGTAAAATTAAAACATCTCACAAGTCATAAGTTGCAATTACCAAAATTTAAAATTATAAACTACACTCTCGAATAACTTATCTAAAATAATCATGCAACAAAACAAAATGTAATAAGGTACAATCTGCATGTCCTCGAATAAATTACCTATTTTTGCTAAAATAGAACCGCACAAATACATTGTCCAAATGAAATCAACGTTTACCAACAAAAATCCTCAACAAAAACTATAAATCAAGCCTAGCTTTTGGGTGTGCTCTCTGAAATTTACACATATGTATATTCTTACTTATGTGGTATAATATATCTCACTTATATTTCTCTTTAATCTATCTCTATCTACCTAGTAATCTACCTTTAATATAATAATTCCTACCAATATTCGCCATAATAAAAAAATTAGTAATGGGCCTCTTGGGCCCATTTTCCCATAATGGAAAAATTAGAGATTGGGTGTGAGTGAGGAAGAAATTAAGTGTCTCAGAGAAAACTGTGTGTATATTATTACTAACCACAGACATAAAATGAATAATAACATATAAACCAAGAAAATTCCTTCAAAGAAATACAGAAAGAATAAAAACAAAAAAGTTTCTGTCAGACACACTCAACGTACTGGCAACAACACAGTGATAATGTACAAAAAAGATTATGAAAGAAGGACAGATGATCTACTAAAGAATGGAAGATACGTATGTGAAACAAGCAGTGATCCCACTTTAACATACCAAAGGAAAATAGATTAATTATTGATGAAGAAGAGTGGCATCATTCAGCTGGGAACATATAAGCAATTAATGAGAAACAATTCCCTCAGCCCTAAGCTGTATGGTTTAAGAAAAAGTTTAAGCAAAAGAAAAAGTTAAAAGACTACTAGCACGGAATGGGTATCCTATATGGTACATAGAGAGATAGTGGAGGTCGAGAGACTGGGTGGAAATGAAAAAATACTTGGGGAATAGAGGAAGATGTACAAGAGAGCAATAAGTTCATAAAATTCCCTTACATAAAATGTATGACAGAAAGAATAAGCAAACTAATGAAACCTTATTGCAGATTGGGGTTTACACTCTACAAGACAACCATAGTCTATACACAAATCTTAAAGATAAGGTAGAAAAAGAAAAAAGATCAAAACTTGTTTACAAGATACCTTGTAAGGGATTTGACCGTTGCTATGTAGGATAAACTTTATGGTTTCTCAAGGAGAGGAAGAAACAACATCGAAGAGATTGTAAAAAAGCCAGAAAAGACAACAACACTGAATAACATCTACAGCAAAATAGAGAAGAACACAGCACTGGTGGTACATCATCTACAGATCCAACACGATTTTTATTTTGAAAATATAAAAATATTAGATAATGAAGCCGGTAGATTAAAAAGAAATATAAGTGAGATGTACCACATACATAAGTAAGAATAAATGTGTAAATTTCATAGATCATCGCTAGTTAATCTTTTATATAACATGTCCAAAGTCGGCATAAGCTGATGGCTCAACGTTTTTTAAATACCTAAATCTTTACGTATTTTTCTCTTTGCCCCTGGTTTATTCGCCATATTCCAAACGGTGGTTTTTGAAATCTTTGTTAAATCTGAAGTTTCTTCTAGAGCTCTCGTTAAATTGTTTTTTTTTCTGAGGCCATCATAAACGTTTCTCACGATTTCTCTTGCATCGACAGGCAAATGATGCCTAACTTGAATACTAGAAGAGGCATTTTCATCCTATGGTCGCTACATTTTGCACTTATAATTAATAAAATAATATTGCACTAACTAAGTACCTACGTAACTTCTACACTGTATAACAATTACTAATCAGATATTAATTACTAATCAAACTAATCAAAAAATCCAAGATGAAATGCATTGATAAAAATATGTTATCCAAGTAGAAAGGGGTTAATTTTTCAAGTAAAGTTGTAAGTGTAAGTAACATTTTGTCTATGATTACTGCCGCAAATAATGTGGTCCCTGATTTACATACTTTTATTAAGCCGGCCATTCATTTTTAACGTTTCAAATGATTCCTCCCAATTATTAGTAAATCAAATAATACGTAAATAATTAGACAATTTATATGTGAAGAATAAGAATTTGAAGAAGATGAACTGATTTTTTTACTATTAATTTATTATGATTTATCTGTGTACACTTTTAGGTGTAGCTTTCAGTTATGGTGAATTACTGGTTTTTAAAATCGGGTCAAATTTATGAAAAAGCAAGCTGAAACCCCTACAAGTATAAATCCATCGGATCCCATATTTCAGGCTAATAATTTAACCTGTATAAATAATTGGAACCCACTTGCAGTTAAGAATCATTAATTTTTACCCGCCTAGAATGACAAATTTAACTAATTGTAAATTAAGTAAACCTAACTTTTAATGGAAAACGTGTAAAGTACTCGTAACTGTTAGTTCACCAAAAACAAAGAAGGGAAATTTTCTGCAAAACTCGAATGTTATGACCCCTATAATGTTCCAAACTCACGTCGTAGGTAGGTGCTGCTAAAATCATGATAAATGCAGATTGCATTAGCTTGAGATAATTTTCCATCCTTAATGTTTATAATTTTATAGATGAGGGTCTATACATTTTCAGCTTTTAAAATTTCCTACTTAAGGATGTGATGGTATCTGCCTGTGAAATTAATTGCTAAGTTTTGTAAATATATAAATTAAATTATTTGAGACCGGGTATTGTGATTAGCTTGTATATTGTATGGCGGAAATTTTGTAAAAATCAAAAAATGATAAAAATATACTCTGAAATAGAATTTCTAATATAAGAAAAGTATTGATTTCGCATTAATCTCTATCGAAATATGGAAAAGGTTTTGTAGAAAATTAAAACTTTCATTTATAGAAAAATGTCTGAAATCAGTCAATATCCTCTGAAAATATTAATTAATAAAATATAATTGGATATAAATGTAATTTATTTTCAAATACAACAAAACAAATTAGTTTTTTGATAACGCCCGAATTAATCCGCAAATTACACATGTAGGTACAATATCATCAAAAATGTGTACAGAAGATTAATTGCAATTTAAAAATTTGGAAACTATTTTTTTTCCGTTTTAATTAAAAATGTCCACATACCTGCTCCACGGTATACTTTTTCTGATAACAAAATTTATTTTTGATTGGCCTGATCTAACGTTTTTGATAACTTTTTTCATTGATCATCACGTAGCATTCAAGTGTACTTTATTGATAGCTTTAATAAATTTTAGATTAATTTTGAAAATTTTTGATTAAAAATTTGACATTAATAGCACCTGTTACCATTCACCGATATCGTTTTTTCATCACAATAAAATTGTCGATTTGTAATGAAATTCGCAATTCTATAATACAATTATGGCAAATAATGCAAAATTTATTGTTACAATTTCATAAAGTGATTATCCCTAACATTAATTTTTTATGAAAACAGTTTAAGGCAACTCGTACACAAACAAACTTATTGTATGGTTGAAAATATGAACTGATTCTGTTAATAAAATATGCGTGTACTTATAATTTAATTGTATAATGTTGAAAAAGCTTTTTGCTTAATGATATTTAAAATTTTTAACATTAATTAATATTGTGTTTGTTAATTTATTTAACCACATAATTGTATAACCATCGATCTAGCTTACAATTGTGTAACTAAAAGCAACGCCTAAAAACCATTAGACGCTTTTAATATTATAACCCAGTTTTGCAACATGGCAGATATATGAAAATGTGCGATAATGAAGCACAAACAAGAAAATGATTATTTTTCCGACTGATTTATAATTTTATTGGTTCAAGTTATTGTTGTACTTTCATCGCATTTTCTATTTTATTTATTTATTTGCATTTTATTGCGTTCCTCTTAAACAATAAAATTAAATTACGTTTCTGCTTCAACTGTCTAACATTGATCGATAATTGGATTAAAATTAAGTTTATTGTCAATTTTAATTGATTCGATTCATGGAAAATGCTAAAATACTTCAGAACTTTTCGAGACAATGAAAAATGCTTGCTCCCAACAATTTTCAAGAAGAAACATATTGAAATGAAAATTATTTTCCAACTATTGCATAAAAAAAATTTAATGTACAGTATATTTCATGTAAGAAGCAAATTTACTACTCTAGAATTCTCTAAGGAACTATCCTGAGATATTTAGTAGTATGTAGTAAGATTTTCATTTTCCAATATTATGATTTATTCAGGTCCCAAATATGTGCGTGTGTTTTTCTCTTTTGCATTTACACATTGTAACTCTTGTCATGAATTTTATTTTTTATGTTGTAGTTAAGGGAGCCATATAATATAAGTCCATAGAGTATTGCCTTGTTTCTCATCATTTAAGATTATAAAGGTCGTTAAATATGTGTTTTCCTACTTATTTACCTACTGTTTTGTATACTTTACAATATTTCCCTTTTCTTTGTTTTTACATTATTAAAAGCGGTTGAATCACAATTTAACAAAAATGCCATATTTTTACCACAACTTGCATTAAGTCAAAATTGTTGAAGTATCAAATTTGTGTAACCGAGATGTTACAATTTCACAATGCGACCTAGATTTTAAGTATTCTGATCATACACTTGCTGTCACGTAAATTTTGCTTCCACAGTATGTATAAATAAGTGATCCACAACTTACTATAATAGGTACTTATTTGAGACCTACGGAATGTAACGTGGTTACGTACGCAATAAATGTCTAAAAAAGTATATCCAATACTGCTTTCATTTTCGCCTCAATGTATTGAGCTCTTGATGCGAAGGTTATATTATGTTGAAAATGGAAATAGCATAGTATGACATTAATATTCGGTTAAGATCATCAATAATCTTTCGGGAAAATGTTGATGACAAAAGAGTTTAGTGGGACGCATTAATAATGCGGATGGGTGGATGGATATTCGCTCAATATTCTGTATGCGTTATGCCAGTATTAGAAGTTCGTTGAAAAGATGATGTATGCTCAAACTTTTTAATATTGAGTGGTAATTTTTGCATTTTAAGTTTTTAAAAAATCTTTAATGCTCGACTTATTAATCAAATTTCTCATGTTGAATGAGCTTGGGCTTTTGAAGTTCGCTTTTGTAATCCCATGCAATCCTGTTTCTCTAATAACTACACGAAATATTTTACCAAATTTGCACTATTATAATAACGCTGTGTAGTATATGATAAAACTTGTATTGTGTTATCCTCTTATCACGTTACAAATTACAATCGAGACGTTACTGATAAGGGGTAAAATTTTCATACAAATTTCCACTGTTCTTTACCAAAACTTCCAAGTTGACGACGACGATATTCACTAGAGAAATTTCATAGTTTTTTCATATTTTTAACAACTCCAATTTTCATTTTCCTTACTGTTCTTCTGAAATACTATTTGTTTATCTATGTCGCATCATTTCTTCTATCTCGCAAACACAAGTGGTTTTACCTAATAATACAAAAGAACAAGTACTAAAGTTTAAATTAAGTTTACAAATTACTTATTTTTGTCTACTTCATGTTTCTTCCGTTATGCCTGATTCGGTAACTTAACCAAAAGTTTTAAATAAAATTTTTTCGTTTGTTTCGTTATTACATTTTCAGAATTTATTATCTCATTTGACGAGCCTTTCAGTCACCTTAAACTTTTGCATCTAAACATAAACACCCTGTATGATTTTTATTCCAAAGCAGAAGATATAATAACGAATTTAGTTAGATTCTTATTCCTACGCAGTTGATGTTCAAAGTTTTGAATTATTTAAAAATATTCTGATCCAGTTAATATCAGAAATTGATACAAGTTCTTGTTTGAACATTAACAGTATTCGTATCCAGGAGCAAGTTTGTTACTAACCCCATTTGACCCACTTTGAATTGCTCCTAGGGGTTATAAACCCCTAACCAATAATGTGTGGGTTTCAAACTCGAGAAGAACTTTTTATAGTAATGACAGCTCAGAGCTTTGAATCTTTTGCTTTCCGTAAGCAGATTTGAGGAGTTACGGAATTTATTTTAATGAAACTTATATAGGAAACGCACACACCAGCAAAAAAATATCAAAATACAACTTCTTAATATTACAAAGGAAAATATCGATAAATAATTCATTTTATAATAATAAAATTATTAGGTTTACTTTTTACGTTTGCAATTTATTGGTGCTTTAATTCATTCAAATGGCAGCTTTGAATTTTACTTGGCACGAATTTTATCCCTATATTTAGAGATCTTTCATAACCGGCACAGCTTATATAACTGTATTTGAAGTAAATAAGCTTCCGTATTGATTTTCAATTTGCAGCCCGATAATTTCCTTTCTCGATGTTTATTTTAATTTAGTTATTATACAAGGTGTTGATTTTACAATTATTACAAAATAAAAGAGGTATCCGCTATTTTTTTTTACTTCCCATACAGCTTTTTTTATATCGTAGGTACATAGAACATCTTTACCGTAAACTTAAATCAATTTGAAATGCAATTATAGCAGATCAAATTTTGATTTGATCTTGTATAACTTAATTATTTTCTGACTTTCTTCAGGAAATTTAAAATAAATGGAAAATTTGGTGAAATGAGTTCTCTGCATCTGTGTCTGGAAGAGCATAAAGGCCAAAATCGTACGACATAATTTTTACCTTATTTTGGCTAGAACTGCTAGAAATGTTGAAATTTTTATAATAAAATTACGTGATACGTACCTTGCAAATAATTTTCACAATGTTGTGACATTTTAATTTTAAATTAAATGGCTATAATTGATTAATTTTCTAATGCTTTATTCCAATAAGTAGCTTATTTGAAGGATCATTTTAAATGGAATTCTCGAAAACAATGGAATCCAGAATACGGTAAAGCAATTTTAGGGATCTAAAAGATGAGACACGTGTCTGGAAGTCATATGAATCTTCTCACGCGATACTACAATGTTAAAACACTAAATAAGATGTCAGTTTTCCGGTTTTCCTAACTTAACCTTAACTTAAGACTAAAAATTTTTAGGGGAAAAAATGAAATAATTCCTATCTCAATTTCATCCAGAATTTCTTAAAAGCGAGACTATCACTGGCAGCAATCGCAGTTTAAAAAACTTTTTCATTTCGTTGATGTTGTTCTGCAGAGGTTTTAATTATTTTTTTTTAATATGTTTATAATATGTTTGGTTACCATGATTTAGATTTCATAAATTATATTATTTTTTAACGAAGTTTTTGGTGAGCATTTTTAATCCAGGTTAAATTTCCCTGAATCATATTTTGTTCGTTAAATTTTCTCTTTGAAAAAAAAGTTCAATTGCAAACATTGGATTACCTGCTTTAAATATATTCTAAACAACCTCATATGCGGGCACTTCATTATTTCAGCCAGACAGTTCTCTCAAAGGGAACTCTCAAAGTTGCTTAGAGAAAATAACGACGTTTGAGGTTTACCTCTAATAATGAAATTCAGCTCACATAGACATATTCAAAAACTACTTTTTAAAGGAAACAGGAATTAATTTTATATAAAAGGGTTCATGTTCCATGAAAACTACTACATACGGCGAAGGCTCAACTTTCTCAAGTTTTCAGTTTATCGATCATGTTCTGAAATCGAGTTACAAAAATAAACTAAACTACTAATCCAACAAAGAAGGAATTCAAAATTATAGCTTGTAACTTTTAAATTTGTTTTCGAATTTCGAATTGTTTCGTTCCAATTGGTTCAAAATTTATATAATTTACACTTCGGCCTAAACAAATTGTTTTATTTGAATTAATTTTTATTCTTAAATAATATTCAATGTGTTTCAAAAATCTTAAAATTTTGTAATTACAAAATTTAATCAAGTTTTGACTAACGAAAATTAATTTATCTCGTTAACATAATTTTCTAAAGTAGATTAAATCTAGAAGTTACGTTAATTAATGTTGTTAAACGGTTTTAAAATAATTTTAATTACTTAAAGCCTCTTAAAAGACAGATAATAAAAATGAAATGCACTAATTGGTGGAAATTTCACAAATTATTTATTATTTGTAATTTATTACCATGCAATTGACATCACAACAATTTTCTTTTTGAAAAATTTAAATTTATTCTTTCCAAATATTTTAATATTAAAATAATTTAGAAGAAGTTGTTATCTTAGCGGTGCATTCCACATTCTCTAATGACGTTATCTAAAATCTTAATTTTAAATTTTTGTCACTTTTTATAAGGGAAACGCACAGCATCACTTTTTATACGCCTGACTTTGTCAAGATTCATTTATCAATTTTTTGCACAACTCTTGTCCGTTGGAAACATCAATTGGGAATTCGAATATAATTTCTTGCTTCTAATATTGTATTGAGTTATGACAAAATGAGGCAAAAATCCCGAAGCCCTCATTTCTTTTGTCGGTATGTCGTAAAGGGCGGAGGTAAATGTGCCACCAAATGTACCTGACCAGAAAAGGGTACCGGTAAATGTGCCACCGACCAAAAGGGTTCTTTAAATAAACACAGGTATTTGTGCCACTAACAGTGAAAAAATTAAATTTTTTTTGCCTTCGAATTTTGGGGTGTGCATTCGATAAGGCTGTAGGCCAGCTCGGCAAATGGTCAGATATTTAATCCGGGTCCAAATTTTCTACCTGGAAATACATAGACCAACTCGGCAAAATAATAAATTTTGGCTTGGCCAGAACTGCGAGCATCAAAAAACCTACCCTCCGATGCTCCGCATCTCCGGGCGGTTTTTCGTGCTCCGAGCCGCTACGCGGCGGGCGCTAAACATACGAGAGGCGCGACAGATCAAGGAAACCGGGATAAATGCAACCGGGATGTGAGAGACCCTCGAAATAGCATTAAAAAGTATAGTTGCGCTATGGGGCAGTAAACTATTACGTTTCACCCCCAAAAAATCGTGTAAAATCAAAAAATAATCGATGTTACATGTAGGAGATGCATCAGGTAGATGCCATTTTCTCCGGTGGCACAAATACCTGTGTACTTTTAATATCCTAAATTCGTAGCAGGTAGAATAACATTACTGGTGGCACATTTACCTCCGCCCGTCGTAAAACATAAAATATTCTGCAATATATAGAGGTAATGTGACAAGTTTAAACGTTTCAAGAAATGGGTTTAAGGAAGTCTCATTGCAGCCACCGCCAACCAACAACTGAAATTCAGCCAATGGAATTAGCTGGTTTTATTGTTTGAACCAATTGAATTATTTAAATTTTAGTTCGTGCTGGTGAGTGGTTTCAAGAAGATTCCAACCTAATCAAACAGAAGTTTTTAGTTAAGGTTTGTATAACACCGTTGCGGCGAATGAATATCTCTGATTATACACAATAACTTTGGAGGGGGGGGGGCAGGTTTAAAACTAAGAATGATCAATTAAAATAAATCTATTTAAAGTATCTTAACTAATAAATTTATATCGTAATTAATTATCACCTAGTAATTGGCTTTCCTATAAGTCCTTGTGCTATTAACCACGAGCCACTATTCCAAACACATTACACGTACTACATATGGTCTTCAGGGGTAATTCATGGCATAAACTCTCGAAGTTCATTATTTACGAACAAACAACGAACAAAACTACTAAACAGTTCACTTATCTTATTTAACAAGCAGATTCTGGACCAATGATGCGATTGCAGATAACGTGAATCCGTTTTCCTGTTGCGGTTGTTTATGTTTGAAGATTTCCATAACAGATCTTAATATAATATTCGCATTTTCTGGCAGGATAATAATTACATCATCGCTATCGGCCGTAATTACAAGAATTCTCGCTCACTAAGAGCCATCGATTTGTTATTCACATCAATTCGCACTTATAATATGTATATTATATAATATAAGACTTTTAACTATTGATAATTATAATAATATAAAAACTTTTAAAAATGAAACTTTTTAAATATCAAGAGGGAGAAAAATGCTATGAACCGAAAAACTGATATCGATGGCCTTAGCACTATATATAGCCATCTCCTTGTATAATCTTTTTCATTTTTCAACGTATTGGAGTTAAGTTTTTTCCTGAGTAGCCTCACATATCAGGTCGTTTCCTTAACTCACGATCTATTGTAACCCCCATTCCTAATTGGATCGTTTTACCAATTAGGTTGTTCATTTACACGTGGCTTTTACATTTTATTAATTATTTTTTTGGATCGTATCAGATGACAATACGTTGAAATCTTGTTATTGTTTCCATGTAAATGTTCATTATTTTCTGATGATGGTGTTAAACAACACCGAAAGCTTAAATAAACATTTTTTAAAAAGTTTAAATTAACTATTTCATTTTTAAAAGTTTTTATATTATTATGTATATTATATACTCGGACCCTTTCTAGCACGTCCGAGAGGACTTTTTACTTGCCAACCCGTAGTGCTTTTGGTCATCACTAACATTTCCTCGCCTTTTCCTATTTGTCCATAAAACTTCCTTCTCCAAAAAATATCACTAAAACATTTATTATAAATAAAAATTGCCTGAGAGATTATGGATGAACGAATCAAGAACAGGTTAAAATATTTACAATTTTTGAATTAAGCCAAGGAAGGACTGAAGCGAATCGACAGATAAAAAATGATGGGGGAGAAATTTGAGCACGACTTGAAGATACATCAGAAAACCTAATCATACTTGTAGAAATAAGGGTTAAAGCAAAAATAAGAAGTACGAAGATAATTCTATAATATAAAAAAGTAATTCTGTGTATCTGTGTGAAATGTTCCTTTGCACTTCTCATTGGGTTATCTTTTAAGTACCAGGGCGGCCTTTAGGCCGCACAACCATGGTAACGACATAATAGAAAGTCATTGCGACTGGTAGACGGCATCACCTTCTTTTTATGTAGATTAGTAATAAGTCAAATTCAGTAGAGATTTCCTTTTATTCACTAGCAACTAACTTTTTAATGATTTTTCGGCTTAGAACATCTACAACTTGGCAATAAACTCATTAGTGTATTTTCACTTTGTTCCACTAATCTAAAAGGGTTTTGCTAGTTGCTTAGATTCTGCCAAACATCATCAGCATTTCTAAGTTTAAGGACTAAGGATATTTACTTGATATCAAAAGATTGTCTAGACTATAAAGCATTTTTGTCTTTATTCCGATTATTTGGAACATTCTCCATTTTAAGAACTAACTCGTATTTGGTATCTCCTATTTAGTTGTGTTCAAAATTTTCAGAGCTTTTAATCACGGCCTTTCTCCAAAGTCTATCGCTTCTATCGTTCTGAATAACAATATTTTGACCATTAAATTATTGCATGTGACCCAGTTCCGAATGACTTTTAAGTTTATACCTATGCGGATCGCTTTGCTGATCATTTTGTAAAGTTTTGAGCTCCACACTAACTGAAATTATTATACCGCTCCAGCATTTTCGAATAACTGCAAATCACTTTTGAAGACTAAACTGGACAAAATTCTAGGAATAAAATGCATTGCAAGTATTCATAAATGTTTCGTCATGTGACATTTTCAGACAACTAATTTCCTGCATTTTAGTTCATTTTAGCGTTCGTCAAGGAAATGATATCAGATACTCGTATACGACTACAGAAAAGCACTACGGAGAAAATGTAGAATTTGAATAATAACTATGTATAATATGTAAAATAACATAGTTTGTTGGTAGTATTTTCATTACTCGGTAAATTTAACCAAGTTGTTTTGTCGTATACCCGGTAAGTTAAAGACAAATAAATTTTTGAAGATTAGAAAAAGTATGAAAAGTTAATAAATTGTTCAAGAGTTTCTTTATTTAAAAATCGATATATTCTAGTAAACTAACAGGGTTATTGGTCCTAAACTTTACTCCTTTTTTATTTATGGCTGCTGTTGCTGAAAAATTGGAAACTTTTCAAAAACGAAAATAAGAGTAACGAAAGTCAGGAAAATAATTTTGTTAAAAAAGTTTGCCTTGTGAATCTTGTAATTTATATTTATTTTTATCCTGTCAAATTTTTTAATGGTTCGGTAGAGATGTAATAAGAAGAATTACCGAAAGAAGCCGCACATTGAACATCGATTCTGGCGAGATTCAAGTGAAACAGTAAATTTGGAATTCGCTATTGTATACAACTTTTTTTGTAAATTATTTCGTAATTAAATTGTTAATAAAGCACATAATAAATTTTAAACAACGTTTTAATTTGCTCTGGGTATTTATTTTTTTTAATTACTACATGGGTATAGATACATTTAAATTCAGTAAAATGTTAATAGTATTTAAATTTTGCCCCAGAAAATTGGAAGTTGCAAATTTTTAATTTGCAATTTACCTTTACACGAAAGCCTATTGAGCTTGTAAGCTTTTACGATTTGAATCGTTTGAAAACTGCAAACGGTTTGGGAATGCCGATAATGTCTAACAAAATTGCGCTATTATGGAATATTGAATAATTTAATTTTAATGATGGAAATAATAGAATATTTTACAATATATTTGCTTACCAATCTTAATAATCTCGACATATCTTCTAATATAATAGCAAATTTTTAATATTTAACAATTTTTGTATAATTATGAGGTTTTAACATTTTAATTTGATAATATTTGGGCTTGAAATTAATTTTGGTTGTAGGTTTTAATTAAACTTTTAATTTCTTTTAGAGAAACATCGTTACATACTCTTTATTTTTTTTACGAATTTTTACTTTAATTAATGTAAAAATAGAAGAATCTTTATTTTAACATTCAGTGGTATGGTTTTTTGCCATATTTAATATTAATATATCAAAAACTTTTTAGTTGAAATAGAAAGTTAAATGAAACAATAATACAATGGAAAACGTAGGAGTTTTTCGATCCTTTTCTAATTAAGCTATTCTACCTTTTAACTTTTAAATTTAATACAAGAAAACTTGGGAAATTCAAATATTTAAATTGAACTTAAATAAAAAAATTTATTATAACCCGATGAAAGAAAAGCAGAAACAGAAAGTTAGAATAATATTTTACTGTAAAGGGAAACGTATTGTTTTTGAGAATTTGCACCTCTATTGGCGTAAATTGATTGTACCATTTCTATTAAAACGTTCGCTTAAACGTCTGCATTCATCTTAGAGTTCAGAATTGCAACTTGCGCATATAATTTTGCATATTATTCAATGTAGAGAACATCCAACTTGGGTAGAACGAAATCAGACTAAGCACTTACTACAAAAGCTGTAGCTTCCACTTATAGCATCTCTTGTACATCACACAATACTAATGGTATAAATTCAACATTACAACCCGTACCTTTCGAATGTTCTGTATTTCCACCAAATAGACACTTATTACCATAATTACACCTCAGTAATTGATTCATCACTGTGGTTTGTACTTCCTACAAATACTTATACTATGTAGTTGTCTGTATCACCAAGGATCATTACAGACTGAATTGTACTCAATTAATTCTATCGCGATTAATTGAGTTGCAAAATTATTTTAATTGTTGAAACCACTACGTGTTATTCTTGTCGATCCTCTCCAATCGTAACCCCTTTTCTATGCAATTAATAAATCCTACATCGCAATGCCTCTTTCCTATTTACATTTTTCCTTTGCTCATATTTTCATTCCAACTGCGTTGTATGAGTTTTCCTTTCACCACGTTTTTCTATAGTATTTCTTAGCTCGTCATTCGGTCGTTGGGAGTGTTTCTAATCTTGAAAAATAATTAAGTCTTTTTTTATTACTTCAATCTCATAATATATTTATGACTCCAATATCATTCGTATATAAGTAAAAGCTTTCGTAAGAACATTCGGAGAACATCTTACTCATATAAATAGTAAATACAGAACCTCGATCACCGAAAAAAGGGTCCCAATCGTGAAAATATCAAGGTAAATCAAGTTTTTACCCACTTTTCCACTTATTAGACTCCTTCAGATGAGCTATTTTTTTACGGGATGTTTTATTTAATTTTTTTATATTAACACTGCATACTAATTTATTTATTGTTTAGAGATGGTATTAAATTTCTATTAAAATCAATATGCTACTGAAAGCTTATCCATTAAGTAGTTTTTTCTTATAGCAACGACATGTCAGCTACTGTGCTATTAGTATTACGTGAACTGCCTGAAACATAATCCATCAAGTTTTTAGTTACACTTATGCTTTAACATTTTTTATAACATGTGCTAGTAAAACTTTGCTGCCGGATTTTTTCACACATTTCAACACGCATTACGAATATCCTTCAACAATTTTTATTCTTCATCCCCCACACATTAATTAATTTAAATCAAATGCAATTGAAAATACCGAGTTTTGAGTTTGTGTACACAATTGAAAAAGGAATTGGCACAACACAGAAATGTAAATATAAATTTGTATGCGAAGCAAAAGCTTGTTAGCTTTCAACTTGAGTCACCAAGATCTCATGAAGCTTACTTTAATATTTCCTTTTTAGGGTTCTAATCAATAGGACTAATCCATTATGCTGTTTGAATATTATGTACTTTTAATTTTTCACATTTTACTAGTAAATATTTGATTATTTCACCACGGTATATTTTTTAATCTATTCAAAATTTGTCGAGTTATTTTGTTCTATTATGCAGCAGATCGTCTTTTAAATAAATGTAATGGTAATAAAAGCCGAAAGAAGACGACAAAAGCCAACTTTCTGGATTTTGAAGATAATCTTTCAGCTATTATATTTTATCAATTAGAGAATTATTAGCTACGGTTGGCAGAAAATCCTTTATGGTTCTAAATTGATTTTCATTTTTACACTTTGGTAAAGAGTTCACTTTGACTCTTTTAATCAAGAGCTAGCAAGGTATTACAAATTAATATTTCGTGTTTTTTAATTAAGAAGTTGCCTTCTGTTTTTCAATCTCTCTATTCACAAAGTTAATTAGTTAGTCTGTGTGCTTGCAGTAATTATTTTTATGAATGGTTCAGGAACAAGCTTTTTAAAAAATTTCCCTTTTTGGCCAATAATTTTTAAAAATAACTGGAGTAATTAATTAGTCACGCTTCAACTAAGTTTTTCATTTGCATGGATTTTTTAACATTGGCTCTGAAATTATACCAGTTGATTTCCATTCAATATACATGTTGTTATTGCAAATTTTATAATCAAAGCATAATTAGAGACGTTCCAAAAAAAAAGAAAATAACATATTTAGAGCAATTTATTTTACAATTTTTCCTTTATCAACAATTTAACATTTACAAAGCTGAAAAAAGCGGCTCAACAAGCAAAAAATTGAAATGAATGAAATTGTAAAGGAGTACTCACAAACAGAAATTATGTAATTAAAATTTCAGTGCACTCACCTCACCACAAACAACAAGTTGGATGCATCACTACATGCCAAATAGAGTTTCCCTCCTCCGTCTCTCTTTGTGTATGCTTTATCGACTGCTGTCACGTAAATGAAAGCTATTATAAAACAATGCTTAACAACATATTGAAGGAAATCGTCTGTGATTTCAGACATCTTCGAATAACCAGATGACAACTGACAATTTTTATCATCTTCTTCTTTGCCGTATGCTTCTTGACATCGGGAATCATATCGTGTCTATCTGATTTGAACGATTCTTTCTCAATGATATTCAATGAGCTTCTGTTTTGGGTGCATCTTGCGGTTTGCTCAAAAGTATCTTCATATTATGAAGCTCTGTACACTGAACAATGTTCTTTGAAGAAACCTAAAAGAAACTTTGTTACAACACGTTCTGCATCCACGACACCTTTCCAACAGGTAATAAAAGGTTGGCTAGCTCAAAGTCGCGAAGGGGTGGGTTGGTGAAAGGAATAAAAGGGTCGTGTGACGGCACGTCGCAAAGCGTGTGTTTCCTATCGACGACCGGGCAATCCTCGATCGCGATTCTAAAAATTGTCAAAATCGGTGTGAATAATTTACACAGGGGGGGAGTTAAGTCAAAATCGATGGGATTAATATACACGAGGGAGTTTAAATGGGCGCCACGCATACGAAGAAATGATTCTTTTTGAAGGGGACTGGTTATCACACCTTCCAAGCTGGTACGCGACAACTTGATGATCTTACGGCGAATTCTCACTCCGGAAAAACCTCGCTCAATGACCTTACCTTTACAGGAGGCGAGCTTTCCGTTGATGAAAGTAGCTAAATAAACATTAACACAACAATAATAATAACACACAAAGTTGGGAAATAACAAAAATGTATTAAATAAAATAATATCAGGGGGGAGTTGACAAAATTTACACAAGATACTATCAAATTTACATGTCTTGTATAAAAATAAATATGTACAGTCGGCGGAACCTTTCAGTGTGGTTTCCGTCGCGAAATTTATACTCGTAAAACAATTATTCTTACAAAAATACAAACGGTTAATATGCAAGGTATGATCCCGAAAGTTCATACGTAAAAAGGGGGGGGCGTATTGAATACAGCGCTCCACCAAAATTACTAGTTACTTAAGTGCAACTCGATGACATCTAAACTGTGATTCATAAAATTGATCATGAAACTTAATCAATGCAATTGATTATCAAAATTCCCAACAACGGGAAAAACAAACTTTAGCTACAATACTAAACTTGAAACGTTACGTTAAATGGTTTGGTTACACTCTGAACGCTCGAATGGCGTGGTAAAAGTTACGTTAATAATAGATAACAACCTTAAATAACACAAAAGGGGTACAAAAGGGGTGCGATATCGTCTTCCAGGGTTGAACTGAACGTTCATAAACACAACTAGTGGTCAATATGACCAATTAACATCACAATCTTAAAAATATAAAAAGGTTCCTTACTTAATTTGGGGTGGTTGATGTTCGACCTCTAGGTAAAGTCGATGACGGGTCCCTCAGGAGTGAGATTCGTCCTCGGAACATAGAATAGAGCTGAATGCGATGTCTCAAACCATACCAGAAGGGCAGCGTAATAACCAGCTCCCAAAACCTCTTCAAATCGGAAGGCGGTGAAATGGCGGGGTGATTACACTCTCCGTAGCGCGATAAATAGGGGTTCAGTACGAAATAATACACTGGAATATTTATTCGCGAAATTACAATTGGTTAAAGCCGGCACTGTATAAATAAGAATCGTCAATGTGGTGTCTGATAAAAAAAACGATTAGACTGCACACATGGGTTCGTAGTGCAACACCTGTTCTATACCATACCGATAAAAGAAATGCTACGTAATTACCTCTAAGCGGCAAATATTGCGAGGCTACAGCTCGATACTTCAATTGCAATACTCGACGTTTATTAAACGTGATAAGCAGATGGTATAAACTGTCCGATAATTTGTTAAACGTTATTAGATGTTAGCAACAATTGACGATATTAATTGTTCGATAACTGATTAAATGTTTAGTAACAATTGACGATATTAATTGTTCGATAACGTATTAAATGTTTAGTAACAATTGACGATATTAATGTTCGATAACTGATTAAATGTTTAGTAACAATTGACGATATTAATTGTTCGATAACGTATTAAATGTTTAGTAACAATTGACGATATTAATTGTTCGATAACGTATTAAATGTTTAGCAACAATTGACGATATTAATGTTCGATAACTGATTAAATGTTTAGCAATAATTGACGATATTAATTGTTCGATAACGTATTAAATGTTTAGCAATAATTGACGATATTAATGTTCGATAATACCTGCAGTTGACGCACAATAATTTTTTAGCACAAATGAATAGTATTGATTTAAGGATCTCTAATAAATGTGAGACCTCGGTATTTCAATTCCGCTTTTGGAAGCGCTACGATACGAAAAGGTAGTATCGGATTCTAAGTGAATCTCCTCGAATATGCAACTTGCAGTCCTTTTTATGCATTTTCCCTACCACAATGTACGATTATTCCCACTTAATGATTGATTTGGATCCTTATAATTGGGTCCTCTAAATTTAGAAAGAAGGGATATGCGATTTAATTGGACAATACCTAAAGCGTGAGAGCACACTTTCTTCTTTCTCCATGCAAAGTGTATCGAGAAGTTTTGCAAGACACGTGCGAGCAAAACAATTTTTTGCTCGTCTGGTCGGACGAAAAGGGTCTATCTTTTGCACTTTTTGTTTGTTTTTATCGAAGTCTAAAATTGCGAAACCGCTATACTTTCCATGTTAAAATTTAACACATGGGTTTGCATGTCGATGCTTGTCTAAGATAACGATGTCGAATGCATTCGTTCACATGGCCTCCCCATCGCACGTGCCCGTTTTTTGTATCGACGGCCGACGTGGGTTTATGGATCGCATAAAAGTTTCTCTCAGCCGTTTGAAAGATTATAGTAAAGTATAGGTATGAGTGGACGTTTAGTTTGCAACGCTAACGAATAGAGAATTTATTGCTGATGAGGTGAATTATGGATGGATGCTACGTCAACATTATTAACACTTCCTCATCTACCGTATGGTTTATTTGACGTGTATTAAAATATTTGATGATACTTTCCTAACTCTACAATTCTTAAGATTATTATGCATTTGCAAAACGTAAATTTATTAGTTGAGCGAATGTTTCAATCTTTTATTTTTACAACCCGACCTAAAAATGTCTTCTCAAAGAATAATTTTCACCGGATCGATTCGAAATTTAAAGTATGAGTTTAATAGATTATAAAAGCAAAATCTAAGGGTGCGCCCGATGCGCGTAATAAGGTGACAACTTTATGTTTCTTCAATAATGGTGATGTTAATTTTTCTTTCAGTCCAGAACGCCCTAATTAATCTTAACCAATACCACAATTCGAAAAAAACTATTTTTGAGTCAATTTTCTACATTCAAGTGTCTGAAGCATAGAGCAAAGTAGAATAAGGGGGTCTTGATCAGTTTTTTATGATATTTATATGCGAAATATAATTTTAGTCAGTGGCGGTTTGCCTTAAAGAAAATGTAATGCTTAAATTTATTTTAAGCAAATAAAAATACGATAAATTTATATCTTTTTCTTTAAATTATGTGGTTTTCCCCATTGAGAAAAGTTACGAATCGCTACTTCAAATATAGCACTAAAAAATTGACGACTTTAGAGACCTGGGGTCTCGACGTATGGAATACTCCCGCACTTCTTATTATTCTTGCTTTAATCGTTTCTACAATGTCACGAAAAGTCACAAGTCTAAAAAATTAGGGGTTCCATACCGGGGGAGCAGACGTGGGACCAGATTCTAAAACATTAAAAAATGTTTTAAAATGTTGCTTTTTATAATACCCCCCCCCCCCCGATTCCTATTTTTAGTTTTCTATTATTCACTTGAGGATTGAAATTGACAATGCAGAGTATTGATATTTAAAATTAATAAAAGCAGTTGTTGCTAGACTTGGCAACAACTCGTTCAGGACTCAGTCAGGCCGTTGCAGATTACAGAAACATTTTTACACCCTCAAAGCACGAGGGTCGCAACCAAGTATAAATTGTTTCTAAATCTTTATTTACTCCTTCTTCTTCGGGTGCTGTGCCTGATTTCAGAGGTTGGCGACCTCTATCCTATGTTTACGTAACGCGTTTGTAGTATTATCATACACAAAGGGGACCTACTGTTTAACGCGGGCTCCGAACCGTAGGAAGCGCATACACTTCATCTCCAGGGAAGCTGTACTAGGAAAATTACACTTTAATAGTTTGACATTACCTTCCGATGGGAGATGGTCAGAATAAAGTTTTACTGAACCCGGAAAAACTAAAAACGTATTTAAACATCTTGTTGAGGAATACATTTTTTAACCATTATATTCTTTTGTAAATTATTTACAGTATTTATTTCAAGTATCCATAAAACTTTATATGCAAGTTCAAAAATATTAAAATCAAAATCATTATAGTTTGCAGTGTTTCTGGAGGCAAGTCTTTACTCTTGATGTTTCTTTTGAAATTCCGTTTTGTTGAAAGAAAATGGATCTAATCATAATCCCACCTCTGTTTCAACAGCACGCTTAACATTCGCAGGTTGATCGGAAAAGAATGGTAAACGAAAAATGAAAAAGAATGGTATTGGAACATGCAAATGCTATGATTCTTCGATAGATTCTAATCCTCCTTGGGAAATGAACAGTTTTATATTATTATTATCTGAAAATCTTATAATTAAATAATGGTAAACTTTGGATATTCAATATTTTCTTGTTATGCATAGTTAATGAATTTTTATACTATGCTTTCGACCTTCTAAATTGTCCAAATTAACTCCCATTGATAGAGTTACAATTTTGAATGTCTACCTAACTCTTTCAGTTTAGTGGTAGGCATCAAATAGGAGGCCAATTCAACTAAATTTTTTAAACTAACATTTTGAAAAATTAATCTTCACGTGCTTATCCTTTACCGGACATTGGCTACCTCTCTCCTATGTAGTATGAAGTATTAGCGCACACATAAAGCTACATACACATTAGAGAGAATTTTTGCGCGCACGATAGCTGTGCGGGGTAAGTAAAAGATAAGCGGCATGAAATCTGTGCACATAAATATGTATAATAAAAATTACGTACACAACTTTTTAAGGTCCGCACAGTTTTCTGACGCGCAAAAATACTCTAATGTGTACGTATCTAAAAGGACCTACTGCTTAACGCGGGCTTATTTAGTATAATAACTAACTACTTAAGATAATGACCGTCTCATCAGCTTAAGCTTCTTGTGATTTACACTTAAGCCATTCTACCGGACCCATTGTACTGCCTCCACTTTTTTGCTCACCCCCAGCCTGACCCACAATGCCGACACTGCTAAGTATGACCGCAGCCGTTTGGCGGTCTCTCGGCCTCACCACCTGACCAGTACTCCCCAACAATGGCCGGCACTACGAACCAGGGACGTCCGCTCGATGACCGAGCTCTGAGAAGTCCCGTAATTCGCACACCACCAGTGCTAGGTGCAGTCGATGTTTAGGCCACTGGACCAGGCCACCCAGCCCAAAGCCCCAACAAAGTCAATCATTGCGTAGTTGGTAGGGGTAGGGGTGATTTTTATTACCTTGTTTGACATATTAGATCAAGTCAAATCAAGCGGACCGCCGGCTTAACGTGCCCTCCGAAACACGGAGACGGTCATTGAAGAGATGAAAATCCGGAAAAAGATTGACTCCTGCTGGATTCGAACCAATGCCTTTAGCATTAGTAGTCGATTGCTCTGACTACTTGGCCAATGATCGCTCAGCTTAAGCTTCTTCTAAATTTATTTTATTTTCTAATTACTCAATTAATCGGATAACAGGGATTTAGTAATTAATTATTGTTGATATGGACGCAATTAGTGAACGTGATCTATTTATTTACTAAATTATTAAATTAAGTGTAAAGGCATTTCAGACTTAAAGAAAGGCAAAAATCGATACATAAAGCTTCTTAAATTATTCTGTAAGAATATATATATAAATACAGAAAATGTATATTTCTCCTTCTTTAAATTTTATGCCGTCCCATTAGTAAGTAAAAGACACAAGCCTGTCACATCTGTCTTTGATAATCAAGTATCCGTTTAATTTGCGGGTTGTTTGATATATTCCTACCAAGAATCATAGTTTCTGTTTCGTCGATTTTCATATTCGCTAGCACAAGAGCTATTTAATCAATCTCCAGTTAAATTTACCTGCCTGATAAATTTACGATGTGACGTGTTTCAGTCCAATGAAAAGACATCAAACTTCTACTTGACGAATAAATTTCACTGGAACTTTAATTAGAGCTTGATAAGTTGGTCCTTCTTCCTTAGAGTGCCGTTCTTAATTACAGGAGGGGAGACCTCTCTACTATGTAGTGTTGTGCGTTTGTAGAATATAGGGGACCTACAGCTTAACGCGGGCTCCGAACCGCGAGAAGTGTATTCACATTATCTCCAGAGAGCCTGTACTAGGCTAAATACACCTCGGTGGTTTGCCATTGTCCTCTGAGGAGACACGTTCAGAATAAAAGTTTTACTGAGCCCGGAGACTCGAGCAGAACTGTGTTAGGGACCACTCAGTCCGAGATCGCCAATTTAAATAGCAGTTTATTAATTTAAAAAAGGAGAGAAAGAAAAGTGATAGAAAAGGAAAGCGGTGAGGTAGTAACCCACATGCGCATCATCGAGCGAATAAGAATTCCAAACAAAGTCATTAATTTTATTCTAAATTAAACCATAAGAGATACAGAGATCAAGAAAAATTATGTAAAAAGTTGTAAGAATTGTTTTGAAAAGAAAAGTTGAGAAAATACAGTGTCTTAATTTACCTACAAACCAACTTTCCTTTCTCAATCCATTGCGGTACCTTCTAACGCCTTCCAGTTTTGCCGATCTTAAGCAATTTTCATCTAGAGAATCTACGGTTCTTTTTATATTGTTCTTCCAACACATCGGAAGGCTTCCTCTTAATCACCGTACCAGTCTGCGTCTCCACTACATTATTTTAGTCATCAGTTCATCTATTGTCCCTGAACTCCGGATATATGTACCCAGTCAATCACCATTTCCTTCTTAATACATTTCTACTATTAACTAACAACTAAAGTCATTTAAATCCAAATATATCGAGAAACACTTAACTTTATCGCAGCTTCATAGCACACAAGAATAAAATAACATAACTCGACCTATCACCTCAAATTCTTTCGATCAAAATCTTGTCACAAACTTGAAAACGTCAAAAGCAAACTTGATTTCAAATTCAAGAACACAAGGCAGTGTAAAATAAGGATACGACTTGGAACAAATATTTAAAATGTGGAAAAGATTATAAAAATTTAGTGGCATAGCCATGTTGACATTTGACACATTACAATTCGACCCCACCCCATTTCGTTTCTATTTTCCTTTGCTTCTAATTAAAATTTATATTTTTCTGGGATGCCTCGAATTTTGTTTTGATTTAAATTTACACTTAAATTTAATTAATTTTAACATTTCAATTACATTAAATGTTAATTTGCAAATGCAAATGCGTGGACAGGTACAAAATAACTACCATTCTGTTTAAAAATTCTTTTTGAGTAAATTCGAATTCTTCAAGTTTTTTTACACTTATTTACATTTACAAAATTAAAATTCGAATTGAGCTGTCTCAAAGCAGACGAATAAGACTAATATTTTGTATACCTATTTGCACATTAATGTAATAAGAAATACATAAATATTCTCACCGATTCTAAGCTTGCGGATTACTTCTGTAGGAAAATTATAATTTACAGATGAATTTTGTAACATTTCCAGAACATTGCAATTTTTATCAGCGAATTATTAAAATTATACTGCAAAGTTGTGTTTTGAACTTTTTTTTTGAAACAATTTAGCCTTTAGGGCGTGTTTTGATGATTGTCGTATATTATGTTTGTCGATGCATAAACCATTTCTCCTTAATTAATTTAGTCGAGATCAAAGAGCAAAGTTCATTGTACAAATTAATGCCACCTTTTGAAATTATGAATTAATTTGAAATTCGTTATAATTTGACAATCATAATTACAAAAACGCTTTATTGATTCAAAATTTATAATTTTCCTCTTTAAAAGTAGACTGGTATTTTTATAAAAAAATTGCACAACATTTTAAAATTTTCCAGAGCTTTTACAAAAGCTGGTTTCCTGAATCGATTTCGCTTGTACACTTTTATTTTTACGTATGAAGTTTTCTGTTGTGCGATTTTTTATTATTGAAAATACCTACGGTGAAGTTAATAATTTGACTTCACGAGTTTTGATCGTATCAGAAAATTGTACATCCGTTTTAGTGCTTTACATCACCAAAACACGTATTTAAATTTATTCGTTTGTATTGATATTTTGTTTTACAATGTTAATGAAATAATTAATCATTGCAGCATCTAATAAAATTAATTATAAATTTAACGTTGCCCATAAAGTTTTTATAATTAATAAAGTACTCAAAGTTGCAACAACGAAGTTCTCAAAGCAATTACAAAAATTAAATCAGTTTGCTTTACTCGGTTAAACGAAAATTAAAGGCAATAAGCTGAATCCTAGTTTTCTAATTAAACTTTCTAAGTTTCATTTATTTTCATGACTATTTAGAATATAAAGCCAACTTGACACAATTTTAGGATTATCCTTAAGATGTACTATCTTAATCCTACACAAACTAGAAAGACATTACGTATTTCTCTTTGCTTTGAGACATTGCTTGGTAATTATGTGGAATTTAGTTATCCTTCGTCAAAAAGTTAACGAGGTTACTTAAATTCAAAATAAAATTTTGAAGACTCAACAAAATAAATTAATGAAAATTTGCTTCTTCATTTAATTGTAAGAAGAGCAGTTCTTTTTATTTTAAATGGTAACTTTTAGTTCATATGCACAGGTTACATTTCAATTCACTGGTTTGTTAATTGGTTGAAATCGGTTTAATATTTCTAAACAATTAAATTAAAATAAAAATAGCCTCTTGAACAGGTTTCAATAAAACTTTTTTTTTATCAGAAGGTCGCAATTATAAATATAACGTTCGATATTATTGTACGGAATGCGCCTATAAAAGGTCAGTGTACAGTAGCTCCGTTACTAATTTTGCAGAGTTCTAAATATTACATTAATTGGTTTATTATGCATTAGCAAAATTTTGAGCAAAAGCGTGAGACTTATTGTTATGGCTGGTTATTAGTTATATTTTCTAAATTAATCTTGTTTTCTCTATTTCAGGTTAGTAATTTCCAATTTAAAGTACACACCAAGAATTGTCTGAATGTTGGTATGTACACAATCTAATATTATTTATAATCTATATTAAATTTTCATATTGTTCTGACATTTAATTGAAAAATAATTTGAAACGGACTTGAACGTTTACATAGAATCGTAATTGTGTTAAAAACGAAAAATCGATAACCTAGCTACATACTTTGTGCGATTAATTCTTCATAATAAATATTTAAAAACTATTTTTTGTGTGATGTTTAATATCAACAAACTAATTTTAGATTTATTTTTATACTCGCCAATTGAAACTGAAATCGAATAGCTTAAAGCACTTAAAGCTGGGCGTCTTCACATTTTGAAATATTTGCAATTTTCTGCTTTGGATTTCTAAAATCCTTTTTATTTTTATTAGGGTTTCCTTTATTTTTGTGTCAGTATACATACATAACTTGCGAAGTAGTTTTAGCATCTTAAGTTTTTTAGGCACAACCACCACGGGATGGTACTTAATTTAAAAGCTTTGATTATTTCGATGGAAATCTTTTAATTAATATCGATCGAATTTAACGAATAAAACTATTTGTATTTTTTTTGCTTCATCGACGCTTAACTTTTTCCATCGTTATTGACAAATCTTTTTCTCGAGTTCTCAGCAGCGAAAACGTGAGAAAATTAGAAAGAAGGTTCTTAGAGCGTTTTTATTTTATATCTTTACTGATGTGAAAATACAAATAACATATTAATAATAGTTACTGAAAAATTAGAACAATTTATTACTTTAGGAATTTGACAACATATACTCGAACTTGTCATACCCAGTTATTACCAAATTTTTTATGCCGTGTTCAAAATTCCACGTTAAACCGTATGTCCTAGTTCATCTTTATTCCGTAATTTCATTAAAAAACTACCCACTATTACAATTGTAAAATGGGATATCCGAAAATTGAATAGGTTTTCAATAGCATGCTTTCGAAATTACAAAATTTTTATTTTCCTAAAGACATAATAATAATTGATTTTGTAGTCCAAAGCAAAACGGTTTTACTGTAAAATTATTTTCTAGAATAATATAAAATATTATAATGTCAGCGAACAGGAAAATTATTGTTTATTTTATATAAAGAAAAGGGGCGCTACTGAAAAGCAAACTTTCGTAGCGATGGATAATCTTGAGCATTCGTATGAGATACAACTTTTCAAACAAAGTTTTATTCGCATTTGGAAATACACTGACTGTAAACTATTAAAATGTCGAAAACTTAAAAACAAAAAGGAAATTACTAAAAATTCGTCATAGGCATTGAAAATAAAGTAGCGGGACTAATTAGTATTCAGACAGTTGCCACTTTGGTTTTTCAAAACAGGCAGTTAGAATTAAATTTGTAGATTATTTTTAAGTATAAGTTTTTAAGCGAGTTGCTTCAGTAGAATAGATCGTCTAAACTTACATTTCGACTGAATATATTTTGCTTGCTTTAGTGCAAATTTACATTTTGATATGAAATTGGTTTCTGGATGCATACGCCGTTTTGATGCCAATATAGCATCTGCTCAGATTTAATGCTATTGATTACTAAAACATGTATACGCCTAGAATTTTTATATTTTGTACTTTTTGTCTTGTTTTTCCGCTTGTCTATGTTTTCGCTAAACAAACAAAATTTTGAATTGATTTGAAGGCAGTTTTCCTCGATTTTGAGAAAACCCTCGCTGTCGCTTACCGATAATATGGGCTTGATACCGTGCAAATCGATTAAGTTTGAAAATTATTTCGGTAGTAACTGGTCAAATTTTATTTACTACGAGAAATTGAATTATTAATTCGTGCAATTACTGTAGTAACATTTTTTATTTTTAACGCTGCACCCTTGTAACGAGATGCTATCACTTATTTTAATTAATGTTTGTATATTATTTTAATTTCACCTCGTTAGAAAATCGATTTAGCTGAAACACGGAACGCAATTTTCACTACAAAAGCTCAAATTTAGAAGAATTTATTAAATTAAATCAATCTATTTCATTTATTTGTTTAATCCCACTTTTTTATTTATTGACTTGGCAGCTTTTTTATACTACAAACTTTTCCAGTTTATATTTTGAAGGATATCATGCCTGCTTATTTCTCATATGCCCTTGTCACGTCAAAACAAGATTTTACTTTTTGTCTTGTTTAATTTGTTATGCTTCTTCAGAACTGTGAATGTGTGTAATGTGAATGGTGTCATGTCATGCTTTTTCAGAATAAAAAGCGAATTATTTAATAGATAAAACTCGTTACATGCTAAAATTTGTTTTTTATGTTTTCGCTGCGCATTTTTTTCTCGTCGAATAAGCAAATGTGAATTCAAATTATTGTAACCACACAGCGTCCTGTACACGAAAGGATTAAGCCAAGAAACTTCCTGAATTCTGATATTTAAAATCGCTATCCCCAACCAGCGCAGCGGTTACAGCAAAGCCACTGCTGTGGTCGAATGAAACGAACGAATCAGAAGAATATTATAACTTTTGATTTATTAAATAGTACTTAGTACAATAAATTTATATTTCAATTTAATTTATCTTTTTCATTGTGTGTAAATGTCGACCTGCTCGTTGTGCGATAACTATTTTGTTAGAATAACTAGAGCATTTGATAGAATGTTTATCGAAGTGGAAGTTCACCAGATATCAAATATTTACGTATACCTGATGGAACTTCGCAGTTTTTGCTTTTATTGGCAAGCATATCTGCATATTTTGCTACTTTAATAAATTGTTGGATATTCATTTTAGTTTAAATGGCAGAGATATTTTGAAAATTATTTCCTATTCATTATTTTGAAAGTCATGCAGTTGTGTAGTATATGGTAGACAGCAGCAGTAGTAATTAATTTCTGTCTGATTGTTGTAGTATTTTTAAATAATCAATTTGAAATTAGTACACATTTGCTAGAAACTGCTTGTGCTTGAAATTTTAATTGCTCAATTCGGTTGAACATGTACTTATGCTAAAATTTCTATAAATACTGCTGCAGTGTAAACTGGAAGCACGGAAAGCGATTCAGCAAACATGCATTTTTTTATTTTCTAAATGTCTAAGTACTTAAATATTTGTATTCTTTTAAATAAAATACATAAAGCGAAACTCAACGTGGATATTTTTACTTAAACCACAGCGTACGGATGCATTTGTGATTGCTCTTGAAATATATAGAATGCACCGCAGCACCGCTTCGTTATATTGCAACCAACTGCCAAGAATTTTTAATTCCGTTGTCTGCAGTGTAGGATAGAAAACTTAAAAAAAAAGATAAAATATAAGTATGTGGTAGATTTGTGGTCGGCGAGCTTCAATTTCTTAGTTTTAAAATTGACGTATGAGGTTTTTTCAGTGTGAAGTTAATTCATACAAAACAACAAATATGAGCCATGAAGTTATATTATCATGCCATTCTACACCACATGATTTCAGAATTGAATCTACTACATTGAAATACAATTATCTAAAGTTGGGACCAAATAAATTGAGACCTGCGTCACAAATTTCTGATTAAGAAAAGACATCCTGAATATAATTTAGGACGTCGTTTAGCTTTATTAAAAAGAGAAAAAACATATTTGAAAGTCTTTCTGGCAAAGACTTAAGAAAAGACGTACGTTATCAACATTTTACATTAATAATAAATACTATATAAAATTAGTATGTCTGAACTTAAAAATAAAAGCAATAAAAATTGAATTGACTCGCGTATTGAAATTGAAATCAACAATGAGTAGGTAACTACGGATATAATTTGTTTATGTCATTTTCATGAACTTTTCTGGTTGTAAAATTTCGCATTACGTGACGACCTTTCAGAAAGTAAGTTTTGATAAATTAAGAAATAGAGTAAGAAATCAAAAGATTTGCCAGAATCGTCAAAAATGAATATAAGGGAATCCATCTACGAAATGTACAGAAAAAGTAAGTTTTAAAATATTAGATATTTCTGGATTATTTTTTTAAGTAATGAACAAGAAATATAGGTTTTCAAAAAATTTTGGTATTTTTTTCAGAAGAACATTTAACTGTTGCTACATTAAACAAGAAACTTCAAAAACTGCATATTATTTTAAGCAACACTAGCTTAAAACGAACTCTCCACGAAATTGGTTTTAAATTTTGTAAAGAAAGTAATCGTAGAGCATTAGTGGAAAAACACAATATTGCTTTTAATCGAGTACATTTCATGAAAAGCTATATAAACAATATAAATTCCGAATTTAAACGTCAAGTTGTGTTTTTGGATGAGACATGGATTTTTTCGAAAGGTAACCCTGGAAAGTCTTGGCAAGATAATTGAGTAAAAAGTGTTAGAAAACCAGAAGGTTATGATGGGAAACGCTTGATTGTTCTTCATGCAGGTTCGGAGTCTGGATTTATAGATAATGCATCATTAGTCTTTGCATCAAAATCTCAAAAAGAAGATTACCATGGAGAAATGAATGGTGACTTATTTAAAAAATGGGTTACTGAGAAACTTATATGCAACTTGGAAGAACCAAGTTTAATAATATTGGACAATGCATCTTACCACTCTACGTTAGTTGAAAAACAGCCTACGTCGGCGTGGAAGAAAGCAGATATTGCAGCTTGGTTGTCTGCAAACAACATTTGTTTTAGTGAACGATTGTTTAAAGTAGATTTGTTAGAATTGGCAAAATTGAACAGAAAAGATAAACGGTATGAAGTGGATGAGCTGTTACGAAACCATGGCCATGAAGTTTTACGCTTACCCCCCTACCACTGCGAGTTTAATGCGATTGAACTTATATGGGCGAATTGTAAAACTTATTACAATATAAGCATATCGGAAGAGATGGTTATGGGGATGAAAAAGTAATTTCGATGTGGAATGAAGCATTGGATAATTGTACATCTGAAATTTGGAAAAATTGCATTCGTCACACCGAAAATGTGATAACAAATTGGTATGAACGGGAAAAACTTTTAGATGTCACCGTAGAAGAACTCGTCATACAATTAACCAATGACTCCGATACTGGTAGTGACAACGACTCCGATGAATAAAAATGAGCAGTTCCTCTGTACGTTTTAGGTATTTATTAACCCGTTTATTTTGACGACGAATTCATGGAAAAAATTTAAACAGTTTTTCAAAAATATTTCTTTAAAAATAATACAATTATTTCAAATTTGGTAATTCCGGAATCTTGTTTTTATTAAAAATTTAAGCATTTTCAAAGAAAACCCTAAAATTCAAGTTTTATTTATAATCAGTAAATTGCAATTCTATGAAAAGGTGTTTATGGGAAACATATTTATTACATAACCCAACTTTAGTTATATGACATTGACAGAAAGATAATTTAAATTATTACAGGAAAGAGAAAGAAAGCTATATTAAAATGAAAAGGGCAGATGCATCTTAAAATGCACTCATTTGACTAGCGATTTTAATATTAATTCGTACTGTTTTAAGTAATGACGCAAGTCTCAATTTATTTGGTCCCAACTATAGAAATTACACAAGACATAGAAACGGATTGGCCTTATTCTGCATGGCTTGGCTCATTTGCCAAACATTTGTCAAATCAAAGATGAGGTTTTGGCGTCCACTGAAATATGGTTAGCATTCTTGTGCACAAAATAACGTTTTCAATTCAATATGTATCGTTTTACATTAAAAAGGGGCCAAATTTTTCCTCCCGAAAAAGGAAGTTTCCATTTACTCCTGAACGTAGGCTTCTCTAATTCGGTTCCGTTTCAGCTTGTCCTGGACCGTTTGATACTAATGTCTTCCCGCACATTTCTGTACGTCGTCAATCCATCTCTTTTGGAGTCTTCCTACACTTGTTTTCGTAGGTCTGGGTTTCCAATTAGTCAAAACCTCCGAGGTGTACTTTGCCTAATACAGCCTCTCCAGAGATGAAGTATATAAACTTCCCTTGATTCAGAATCCCATGTGACTGATAATAATACTTCAAATGCACCACACATACATACATAAGAGAGGTCATCTGCACCTGGAATCAGGTATGGCACTTGAAGAAGAAATAGAATATGTTCTGGAGTGTTTGACTATCTATTTGAATTCTTGCATTGGTGGGACTCATGATCTTTGATTAATCCAGATATATTTGCAGGCCTATCCATCTTATGGCTCTCTTGAGCTCTTGGAACATCAACTCCAACTCTTTTATATCGCTGCTAAAAATAACGAAGTCGTCAGCAAACCCCAAATGATTCAGATACATTACGTCTACATCCACTCCTTTACTTTTCCAGTAGGGTCTTGAAAGCACTATGCAATGTAACGGTAAATATTTTGGGTGAAATTGTGTCACCCTGTCAAGCTCCCCTTTTAATATCAATTTTTCAATTTTTACATGCATACCCATGCACGGTGGTGTAGTATAGTTTTTATGATCGCCGAGTACCTTGAATCAAGTTCTGCGTCGTCCATTGCTTTTAAACAAGCTCATGCTTCTCGGGAGTCAAAAGCTTTGTAGAAATCGAGAAACGACATATTATGTAAAGGAATATTACATTCTATAGCTTTTTCTATTAGTAAGCGTATAGTTTGCAGATGTCCTATGATGCTATGCTAAACCCCCTACGGAATCTTGTGTGCTCGACAGGTTGATAGAAATCAAGTTTATTTTGTCAGCCGATTTATTATTATCTCTGTTATATAGTAATTTAGCCTAGTTTAGGTTAGTAAGTTAGGAGAAAAGGAAGGCCCTTCTCAATAATTGTTTGCGAGAGAATAAGATACCTCATGAATGATGTGAAGCAGAAGTCACATTGTTATTTAAGAAGGAAGCTAACATTAACATTAAGAACTGTCCTTAAGATCATCTATAATAATTGATTTTAATCCAAAAAGTCGTTCAGGATTTATCCTATAACTTTTCATTATGCATCACTTCATCCGCATGCGTGACTAATACGTACATTAGTTTCCAACCATTTGAAGAAACAGTTGAGCCAATAACGCTGTTTTTGACCCTCATATCAGCACTCGCGCTAGTACCTCATCATTTCATAGCTAATTCGGATCTATGGGTCATGATAAGCAATGGAAGTTTATGTTCCTAATCCTTTTATTCTCGCAAACAGCCTTAGATAGTATGTACTCCTTCATCGTTCAATTAATAACCTACAATGTACTCTTTAGAACAATTTTGATTAAAAATTCCTACATATAAAGAAGGAACTTCCATCAGCACAACGTAATTTCGACTTTTCCAGTTATCAACCAAAGCAGTTGAAATTAAATGCGCTTCTTGGTTTGACAGGGCATAAGCCTGTGCCTACTGACTAAAATAATTCCTTGCAACTAAAATATAGTTGTTGCCATTGTCGGTAATAGAGAATGAAACACAGGATTTGTAGCAATTGGATTCGAACAGTACTTCTATGTTGTATTGTTTCATCTTCCCTCAATTTCTAATCCTGGGCCTTCCGTTGGATACAAAAGTGATACACCGTTTATACCACTAAACCAAGATTTAATGTGATTTCTTTAGTTTACCCCCATTTAATAGTTACTGATTCTTGCCCATCAGTGTCCAATTTTGCATGCGATCCCAAAATGCCCATCAAAGCGCTCAAATCTGACTCGAGTTGCTCCAAATTACTATTTTTTATTGAATTTCTAATTGCTAAAAAATTGATAAGCTTGATTATTATTAGTATTTAATAAATCATTGAGAGGAAGGGGCAATAAGAGACTGTTAGATTGTCCAACGGTTCGGGCTTTTATTTATTTTATTATCAATGCTAAAATAAAATTGTCACAAAAGACACATGACAAGTGAAAAATTAGAGATAAAAATTATGGAAAAAGTAAGAAATAATGTTGATAAACCATAATAAAATAATATACTATACCGACCTAATGAGGTGTAAATGCTTGCGATTAGCAAGTCATTTCCAGTTGACGACGACCGTGCCACAAAGAGGGAAAATTAATAAAAAGAATTAATAGAATACATTTAAATTAAATAAATAAGAAATGAAAATAATAATCTATAAGTTTGAAAAATTACATAAAAACTAAACGAAAACCGAAAACTAACCGGCACTTCTAGTTTTTCTATAATTTTTCTAATGTGATCTTTTATTTATTTAAATTTATTCTATTAATTCTTTTCACTTATTTTCCTTCAGTTTCCCTCTTTGTGACACAGTCGTTATCAACTGGAAATGACGTGCGAATCTTTCATACATTTCCCCCTCGTTAGGTCGGTATACATATTGCTATGAGATATCGTAGCCTCACGTTGGGCTAGCCAAAAAGTGCCGTGTAGTTTCTGAGCTTCACTAGGGCTACTCGTTTTATTGTTGATGTTTTGTACGAGTGTACGTAAATGTACCCCGTCAATGGAAATGTATGTGAAATTTAGTAAATATAAATAAATGGAAATATTATGCCTCGGCTTAGCTGGTTCGCAGTGCATGTGTCTTACCTTGTACAGGGTGAGTTCGTTCCGTGACCAATACTGTAAATAAATTTATGGGCTCGGAACAGGTCAAAATAAATATCCTTCGTTACAAAATTAATAATGTTTTTATTTAGCACAAAAATGTAATTAAAGGTTTTGTTATATTAAAAAGTTCTATTATTAAATCTAATTATCAAAATTCTGAACGTTAAATAAAAAAAAACACGTGTCGTATGATGTCCGGAAATTTCACTTAGTTATTTTAAATTGTACTTAATGTGCACGTTACCTTAGAAAAATACAGGAATCTTCTAGTTACTTGTACTTGGTATGGTACCCTTGCGCACAAAATTCCACTTGATGGGTTTATTACCATGAAAATGTTCCAAGTTGTAGTTTGTTGACCTCGTTGGTGTCGATTTTTAATTCTTTATAAATATTCACAATCCTTTACGTTTTTCAACTTATTTTTTGTTTTACGTAGGTAAGTAATTAATTTGCTACTTTTTACACTTGTATTTAATATCTTCACCAATTATTTTCACTATAAAATTAATTTTTTATTAGGACGATCAAAAACTCGCCACCATTACGTGCAAAATTTAACACAAGGACCTCTCGATTGTTTTTTAATTTCCCATCTCGAAATTCATAGCAATCTCGATATTTGCGTAAACGCATTTCTATTGGTTGATCGGAAAATCAATATTATTGAAGTTTCACAGTACAGGTATGGATTAAGCCAATTGTGACTCGTTGAAATTTTCTAAGTAAAATTTTTATATTTTCAGATTGGATTGACTTCTTCATAATTGCTTCGTGGTTGGCTTGATAAAGATGCTGGACATGAAATTTCCATTCACAGTTCATTAACTTGTGACACGTCGAACTCACGTAATGATTTAAGAACTTATTTAAATTTAACGCTAACACAACTTTTTACATTAATCAATCAATTAACAATATTCTAACTTTTGAAATACCTTTCTTATTACTAAACAATCTTTCATTTACTATAAATAAACATTTTTTTAACAAAGAAAATTATTAAATGTTACATTTTAAATTATTTTATTCAAACCTGCTTCATGTCCTTCTTTACAAATTATTTGACATTGAACTCAATTTCTTGGTATCGGACGAAGTTTTTCTGTTTACGTTGATAAGTCACATGCTTTATTAATAACAAAAATTTCCCGAATCTTAAATAACGTACTTCCATTGACGTGGTATCTCGATATCGCAATATATATCATTATCGTTTACCAATATTTTTACTCCATTTTGTACTTTTAATTTTAATCTTTAATTTCTCTTGAAATTTTCCATGCAATTTTTTCAGTTTTCAATTTAAATAATAAATTTATAGTATTTTACTTTTATTTACTAATTTACTTCCCGAATAAATTAATTTTAAAGAAACTTTCATGTTTCGTCGTGTCATCATATACTGGAGGTGTTCCATGCCCCCCAAACTACCCGGTCTCTGCAGGGACTGTTTTCAATGGAAAGAAATAAAATTTAAAGAAAAGGAAAAATGTAAATTTACCGTAATTTTATTTGCCGCTTACTTATTTAAAATTATTATTTTCGGATAGTTCCATTTTTGGAAAAAAAATCACTTCCATTTAGTCATATAGTTGGTTTGGTTTTGAACTGTGCTGAGTGTAATGCCAAGTTGAATAGGAATATTCCTGGAATCATTTATTCCGGGGTTTGCGGTGAGTTCCCATCCACGCTGCATTACTTCACTTTCGAAGTTCGAAGACAGAGAGAAATATACTGAGATTTACGACATGCCTGTTATGGTATTGCTCTAGTTGCAACAAATCAACTACCCCTGTGTTATCGAAGTTGGTTTCGGCTGCAGCTGACTTAGTTCAGGTCGTTTCTTTTTTGAATGATTTGAAAAAATCTATGGAGTTTGTAGTAGTAGAGCAAAGATCCAGAAGAAATAATATCAAAATAGTTGAGTTCCCGAAAAGTCTGATGAAAACTGATATGGATATTGACGAATTAAAGAATTTGATTTTTAGAATGGTGCCCATATTGAAGAGAGACAAATTTGTTGCACTGGTAGAGTCAAGGATCTGAATTAATCAAATTTGGGTTTTGCACAGAAACTCCCAATATAGTATGCAGTATATTAACAATCATTTGGCTCCTGAGAAGATGCTGTTACTTAACAAGGTCAAGGTAAAGGCCAGGAAGTGCTATTATAAACTTGTTTTATGTGCGGAATGTTAGAATCTAAGTGCGTATGAAGGACGTCGCTCCAGTGAAATGAATAGATAATGAGAAGGATATCTCTAAAATCAAATCAGTTTGTTATTCTGCTGAATTAGTTTGCTTCGATTGGGGATGCTTCTACTTCTTTGAGCATTTATTACCATAAATGAATATCCACGGCGTGATCACTAAATTGCATAACATTTTTACTGAAATATGTATGTACACTGACGAAATGATCTTCAAGAGTGCGTATCGATTGGGCTACCGGAACTGAAGATCTTTGTAGTATTCATCATTGCGTTGATGTGTCTTGTGTTTATTGCCCTCCCAGTATTAGTGTGGATATTTATTCCGAACATCCGCATCGGTATCGGATATAATTTTGAATCTTATTTTGTATACAGAGGCTTGTGATGTTGCGGAATGTGCTTTCTACTAAGCACTGTATATTTTATGTTCTTCATGCGCTACTGAGATTAACCCTTCATTTTCCAGCTTTTAAGTTGATTGAACCGTATACTGAATTTTTAGTATACGATTTTGCTGAACGTGACTACAAAGATTCAATCTATAAACTTGCATGTATGAATTGGTCAGTTCGCTTGGTTCACTTAGATATTAATAAAAATTTTTCTTGCTTTGATGATGTGTTAAACTGCCTTATCAATATTTATGTAAAAAAAAGTCTGTGTGTAAGGGTAGATATTCTGTTTGGTTTACTGTGAGGTTAAAGCATTTGATTCGTGAGAAAGATCAATATCATAAAATGTGGCAAGCATATGGCAACTCTTTGATTTATAATTCTTTTTGTATTATTCGTACAAAGGTCAAGCTTGCCATTGATGAGGATTATAAAAACTACTTAATTCATGAAGAATCGGGATTGGGATTTAAGTTATTCTGGCGCTACATTAACAATCTGAAGTCGGGTAATTCATTTCTAAATACTAGGGAATGGTAGCCTCCACTGAGATGGACATTTGTAATTTATTTGTAGATTATTTGAGTGTAAATACATTAGTGATTTTTCTGGCAGCGGTGGGGCGTTCCATCTGGCCGCTTGGTGGATTCTTGAAATAATTTCTTGTTTCGATTTTCTTGATTTATCTGCTAGTCTTCAAATATTTGTTCATTACAATAAGATAGTTCAGATAAACTAGATAGTGCCCATATTAATATTTTTAATAAATTTCTACAATCACTTAAACATAGTCGGGGCGTTTCATATGCCAAAAGGCATTAGTCCAAACCATTCTACTCTGTCTTTTCTATTCGATCTATAATGGTCTATTCCTTAATCCATTGATAAATCTGTCCTTTCCTTGACTTCTGACTGAATAATCATCTCCTGATACCTACTTTGAGGTCTCTGAAGAATAACTGTTTTACTTAGTCACATTATTTAGCTTTCCATAATCTACTCAAGACCGTGTTGTGCCATATATCTTTGCTACTAAAACTACCATGCAATAGATTATCACTCGATTACGCCTTCTTTTAACATTCTGTGGATCATCTTGAAAGCTTTTTTTGATGTACTAAATGATAAGCTTCTAACACGCTGCCCGATTGGGTTTCAATAACCTACACTTATCCGATGTTCTACAGTACTTGTTTTTCCACTGTTTTATTTCTAATAATATAAAATGAAACGACAGTGGTCTTCCATGCTTAACCTTGGTGCCGAGGAAAAATGTGGGACAGAGAACTTACATTCCGCATGGATCGATATCGGAAATTGATAAATAGATTATAAAATGTCACTCTTTTTATGATTTCCAGGCCCATAAATATCCTTCTTTGTTTAAATGTTTCCATGGGGTTGATTTGCTTTATCGAGCATCTGAACATCTGATACGAAGTCATACTTTCCTTTAAATATAGTTTCAGGATGTATTCGCCCACGATAGGGCCAATTAATATTTTATTTTTATTGGCTCTTCCGATTTGCAGATTAACCTTAGCCTTTCCAATAACCGTAACATATTCTGTCGTTTCGGTTATTAATCACCTTACTTCACGAATTGCTTTCACCAGTTATTATTGTAAAATATCGAGTCTCACAGTTGCTCTCCTAGCTACATCGTTGATTCTAAATAAGCACAGTTTATCTTTCAGTGTTGGGCTGTCAGGATTACGTTTCAACTGTGATAACGTAATCGTGGAGACTTCACTGTAAACATTCTATAAATGCCCCCGACTTATTGGCTGATATTAGTTATCCTGTCGAGTGTTTCTAATGGCCGATTTACTTGGCTAGTGGTTAAATTATCGATAATCATGCCTTTTATTAGAATGTGATCGGGGTCACTTGGTTCAACTTTTTTTAAAATTTTTCTTCATTAATTTTTTCATAGAATATCCGATTGCTTCTCTTCCTCTCAACGTCAGTGTCTGCGCCGGAGAGTCCTGATGAATAAACGATATATGGTTGTAAAAACATTAATAGGAGCGTTTTAGTAATTTTGAAACCCGGAAACTCTAGTTGTGTTGTCTAAAAGCTAAGCACTTTTAATAAAGTAGAGCAACTAATTGAAATGTCCTAGTGTTTAACAATTGTCATACTTATATAAGAAGAATATTAGTAAATCGGTATTAAAAGAACACTTTCAGGATAATAAGACTGGACAAAGCATTCGCTGAAATGTCCTCATACATAGTAGTATAATTTATATTATACAGAAATTTTCCATACAAACTTGCAATTTTGTAATATGTAGTTTTAATATCTGTGTTACTACATTAAGAAGTAAATTTTGCCAAGTATAAAATTCTAAATTGTTAATTAAACAAAAGCTCACTCATAACTCACACTAATTAAAACATCTTTTTTTTGTTGTTAATTAACCAAGTTCTTTCTTTCCGCATTAAATTATTACATTTGTCCTTTTGTATTTTTCATAAATTTAATTATCTCGTGTTTTTTTGAAATCACTCTGCGTAGTTACTAATACTTCGTATTTTTAGAATCGATAATTTGCGTAAAAGAAAATAATTTGGTTGTTCCAATTTTGTTCCGGGATCTTTTATTCCTTTTAATGACGATCGTTTCATGTATATTCTAACAAAATTACTTTTGACGTAAATAATATCGGAATATTTGAATTTTTGTTCTTAAAAGAAAATTTTGATTTATGGACTATTTCATATTGCACTAAAACAGAACTTGGTTTTGAATTCGAGGACAACTCGATTTTCAGGAAATTGTTTTTCAATATTTTGATAGTAAGTTTATTTTACATCAATTTTTTTATTATTCATTTCTGTGCGTACGTGATGTTAACCAAAAACTCTTCAAATATTCTTTTATAAAACTTGGCGTCATCTGCTGATAGCACTTGCGCGCGTAAAATTGTTTTTTATATGTTCTTCTCTTTTACACGTGTGTGTGTTAAATTAATGTTACATTATTGATACATTCATGAAATTACTATTGGAAACGGCAGAAACTTTTTCGGGTTTTATTAAAAAAGCTTAATATAAAATTTAAGTCAATTTCGATCGATTTTATTATATTACTAGCTGGCACGGGCGGCATCCGCCGCCCTTAGCCATCTAGACCCAGAATAGATCCGAGTAGGCCATAGTTGTTCGGCCTTCGGCCTCACAGGGCGGACAATAATAGATCCGTAAAGGCCATAGTTGTTCGGCCTTCGGCCTCACAAACCGGACCATAATAGATCCGTGAAGGCCATAGTTGTTCGGCCTTCGGCCTCACAGACCGGACCATAATAGATCCGTGAAGGCCATAATTGTTCGGCCTTCGGCCTCACAGACCGGACCATAATAGATCCGTGAAGGCCATAGTTGTTCGGCCTTCGGCCTCACAGACCGGACCATAATAGATCCGTGAAGGTCAAAGTTGTTCGGCCTTCGGCCTCACAGACCGGACCATAATAGATCCGTGAAGGCCATAGTTGTTCGGCCTTCGGCCTCACAGACCGGACCATAATAGATCCGTGAAGGTCATAGTTGTTCGGCCTTCGGCCTCACAGACCGGACCATAATAGATCCGTGAAGGCCATAGTTGTTCGGCCTTCGGCCTCACAGAGCGGACCATAATAGATCCGTGAAGGCCATAGTTGTTCGGCCTTCGGCCTCACAGACCGGACCATAATAGATCCGTGAAGGCCATAGTTGTTCGGCCTTCGGCCTCACAGACCGGACCATAATAGATCCGTGAAGGACAAAGTTGTTCGGCCTTCGGCCTCACAGACCGGATCATAATAGATCCGTGAAGGCCATAGTTGTTCGGCCTTCGGCCTCACAGACCGGACCATAATAGATCCGTGAAGGCCATAGTTGTTCGGCCTTCATCTGTCATCTGTCATCTTTCATCTTTCATCTGTCATCTGTCATCCGTCATCTGCCATCCGTCATCTGTCATCTGTCACCTGTCATACATACATACATACATACATAATCAAATTTTGTTTGAAAGACTTGCAATTTGATTTTTAGGAAAAATATCGAAAAACGCTTATCTGTCATCTGTCACCTGTCACCTGTCATGTCACCTGTCACCTGTCATCTTTCATCTGTCACCAGTCACCTGTCATGTCACCTGTCATCTTTCATCTGTCACCTGTCACCTGTCATCTGTCATCTTTCACCTGTCACCTGTCATCTGTCACTCAATGCTTATCATAGCGCCATCTGTTGACAGTACGTCAGAATATATTTCGATTTTTGACAAATTAAATTTTTTGTCAAACTTGTGATTTGATTTTCGAAAAAAGCGAATAACTTTTTTCCCCGCTCGAATTTCTTCTCCATATATGCGAGAATAGTTGCGCCTGGAGCTACAAAATAACTGTGCAAAATTTGGTCGAGATCGGTCCAAGGGTCTAGGAACGTATAGCGAACAAACACGCAAACACGCAAGCAAGCAAGCAAGCAGATCTTCTCTTTTATATATTTAGATATTTTTGTGACGTTACCTTTAAAGTTGGAAATTTAAAGTAATTTTTGTTTAAAATATAAAGACAATTATCAAATACACGGGGTGATCAAAGTATTTTTATTTAGTAATTTATTTCAAGCGACAGCGACGCCGACGTGGGGAACGCACACAATGAGCTTTTAGATGTAGACCAAGAGTTTATGATTAAATTTCGATTGCATTATTAATCAATTAATAGAAAATCTTCTCTTGCGTGCCATATGGCGAGAATATAAGATGATTTTAAGTACCTTGCCTCTTCAAATAGGTGGTCTATGTGATCGACAGCATATGCATCAATTAGTTGTAATGTTTAATATTTGATCAAGTTTAATACTTGGTAACTTATAAGTACCCATACTTAATTGTCTTTCTAAAACTTAAGTATAATTAATTTTCGATTAGATGCTTACCTCTATAAATAGCATCGACTTAAAATAAGTAAAATGTATCATTTTGAATATTTGAGTAGAAAAGCTTCCTTTCTACGTTAATATTACGTCATAATATTACTAAATCCACTTGGTTTTATAAGTTTTTAAAATAATAAATCACTTGAGTAAGGGATGATTTTAAATTGACTGCTATTCCTGAGAGAAAATCTCGAAACACCACACATGAAAATATAACTAAATAGATTTTAGTAAAACTTCATTTGGTGCGAATGTGCAACTTTTATTTACTGCTGAATATTTCTGTAAATAAATTAAACGTTTGATATATTGTTCGGAATAATTCCATCAAATGTTCGTTCTTTTTATATCGATTCACAATTAGTAAAAAGAGGATTAATCGATTATTAGTGAGAGAATTTTTTATTGGTATAGAGTTTTTCACAACTACGGTCGTTACGTTCCACTGAACCGCTATTTCAGGCGATTATCCCATTTCTAGGATTTATAAAATTTACTAATGCGAATAAAGAAATTAAGATAAAAATTCATAGAAGACTTATCCGTGCAAACATTCGCACGCTAAAGAGATTAGAAAATTTTACAATAAGTTTGTATATTGAGATAATACCTTTTTTTTTCTGAAAACATAATACAAAAAGGTATTTATTTAAATTTTCGTGGACTACATAAATAATGATGTTATTCCTTTCAATTCTTGTAGGTGATAAAATATTGAATAGGTTGCTTATCGATGAATTTACTTTTATAATAAAATTTTTTCTAAAGTCAATATTATCTATATACTGCATTATATTAAAAACCTTTTGAAATTTTAATATTTTAAATTAAATTATTGTCAACAACATTATATCATTATTAAAAATTATTCCCTCGACGGATTTCATCCAAAATTATATATAAAAAATATTGAAGTTGTTTTAGTGACTACATTTGCAATATCTGATAACCTTCTTGAAAATGATGGGCCTGAAAGATGTTTTTTATAAATTAGGTTCGAAGTTTAATGCTACTGATGTGCAATTTAAATGCCAGCAGTCTTGAATATCTAAAATGTTCTATTTACTTTAACTGATAGATGACTTGATATAAATCGATCAGCTTTCCTCTTTTAGGTGATTTAGGGCATAAACCTTCATGTAAGGATATTTTAATGGACCTTTTGTATCGATTGACTGGTGAAATAATTGAGAAAATAGCCGAGGGAAAATTGTTTAACAAAGTAATTTATAAAATTCGTAAATAAAATATTTTGGTTTATTGAATAACTAATTTATTCATGTGGAATTAACTGCCGAGTAACTTTTTATTTGTTATTTCTATAGGTATTTATTTACTTGGAGAAATTTTTATAACGATTTCAGATCATGTAAAGCTTGAAAGATCTCCATATCTTTTCAAATGTCTTTTTCTTGTTTTTGTAAATCCACAACATTGAAAAACTTAAGAGATTATTGCTTTCCGGCATTTCTGTTTGTGTTTTCCGTTTTGAATATTAATTTTAGTTATCGATTTCGATAACTGTTTGGTTTTCAATTTTTTATAATATGTGGTAGCTTTGATTATTTAATATCAGATAAGCCAACCTTATGGGGAAATTTACTATTAATAAGTAATGATATAAAAGATTGCTTGATTGACAAAAGCTAAATGATTGATCCTGATTTCCCTTTAGCATCCTCCCATTTCTTCCTATAAGCAAACCCCGATAAACAAAACTATCCACCACCTCATACCCTGCTATTTCAGTTTCCGATATATTAATTAGCTCTATGTCTATGACCATAATTTTTGTTCCAAGCCGTGTTGGCTGTAATGAAACTCCAGTCTAACATTATTAATTTTTGCACAGTCGAAGGATATGCACCGAAAATTGCTTAAGAAACTTTTACTTTAAACTATGCTCAATAATAAATTCAAAACGGTAGCTCATTTCGTTCAGCGACCTCTTGTCTGCTCGTTAGTGGTCTTACATAACAGCTAAGCTTTTTAGTTTCGATACACAGTTCCGAGAAGGGGGTACAACTGCTTTGTTTTCAACTTTAGATGGTTCGTTGGAAAATAATTTAGAAAATTGTTGGGATGTTAAATTGGACGCCAGGAGATCACAAATAAAACAATCGAAGGCAGAATATATTTAATTTATCTGTATCGCCAAAAAAATAGAATAAAAGTTGAGCTAACGTGTGGATGTTTATTTCTTAATTTCCGAAAGCATAAAAAAGTTTCAAAACGGATTCGAGATTATGGGCTTCCATTCAAATACACAATTTAAAATAAAATTTGAGCTCCAGGCTCATATTCATGAACAGAAGTACAAAACTAACAAATCGATTGGAGTACCTACCTTGAGGGGATACTCTGAACTTAGAACTAAGCTATGTACTTGAATGTTAAGTTTAACAGAAAATACCTCCTCGGAAAAATGAAATGGCAAACCAATGCATAAGAAATTGAGTAGCCACTTATCCCGGTTTACCCCAAACACTTGTTTTTGCTTGAAATTAAAATTCCGCACGAAGATCTCCTAAACGGTTTTGACTTCGCTTACAACATCAGATAGTACTTAAGTACAAACACAAAATCAAACATTTCAGAAAATGAATTCAATTATATGCATCGCCAATTCTTCTTCACGATTTGAAACAAATCTTGTGGTAATTAAAGACCTTGCAATAAGAGGGAGAAAGCTTCATTTTTGCTGAAAATGAAAATGAATTAACCCAAAATTATTATCACCTTACTATTACTTAGTTCTTATCGGTATTTTGGACTAAATGATGAAACACCGGAACTGCTGCCTTCTTATACCATAGAAATACTCATTATGTTGCTATGATAAAAAAAACATGGTACCAACAGTGCTTTAACAAAAATGCACAATCTTTAAGTGAAATAAACGGTAACGTCACAGATCTGGCCCTGACGAAAATATCCCAAGATGCAGCACCAGGCCAAAGAGTGATTGGCCAGTTGACGGAATACTCAATATCGCACAACCAAAAATTAGAAATAATTAAAGGTGACAATGTATGTATATCGCAATAGCTGGAGTGTGAATCGGCAGCTGCAGGAGATGACGCAAGGCTGCTCTGAAGATTTACATGACAAACTTTGAACACCAACACTATTTTCCGGCACAATGGTGTAGAGCTGGCAAAGAAGCTGGTATCCCCGCTGACGGCTGCAAAATTCGGTGACTGCAGGAAGATAGCCTCCACAAATTAATTGAAAGCGACTGACCTTCACTGGTCAAACAAAATAAACACTCGCAGTTATTGTTGACAGTCGAGACACTGGTGATATTTAACAAGACCGGAAACTCGGTTGTTAATAGTTTATCACCATCTAACCACTTTCGCGCGCGTTTAATGGTTTTTCCAAAATGGCTTATCATTCAAATGCCTTAAAAAAACCACGCGATAACTGAATGCACCGGTGAAAAAGATAGCTACGGTTACGGTAACAAATCCGCAATAATTAGCGATGGTACGAATGGCGCAAGAAAACTGCAAAAAGATGCCAAACACGTCTTCTTCGTTTCAAATGCCTAATGGTAACTTCTATAGCGCGCGCGTTTGGCCCAAGGTGCTAACCAAAAGCACTCATTATCTTAGCGGTTGGAGCGCCTAGCAAAATATGGCGTCGGTGGTACTAATAAAATTAATTATACAAAATAATTATCTGAGATGAATTAAAAATTCATCACACAATAATAGTACTAAATATTGAGCTGTTGCAGGGGTCTTCAATTGTTGACGGAAAAACACTGTTATTTAGTGAAAACTGCACAGCTTCTCTTTTGGGTAAAATCCAAACTCACGACCACCTCATCGACCTTAAAACAGTAGGACCAATCGTCCACACGAATATGCATCATGCCTTCAAATAAATCACTCTGATATTCCGTTCATCCAAAGAAAAGAAGTGTCGAAAAATGGCGATTACACAAAATTTGACTCGATCACATGTGCGTTTTAAATTAGAATAGTTATATTAAAATTAAAGGTATTAAGTGCAAATACAATGCTCTAAAATTGCGCAAAATGATTTAAAAAATACCTTTTCTGCGATATTTATGCAACGAATAATGAAGTTTGGCTTGATCCGCCCTTGTTAACCCTGTAATGTGCTAAAAATACGTCAACTATGAATTTCTTACTTGTGATTAATATTCACAGCATAATTAAAATGGTAGAAAGTAAAAATTAATTCAAAAATGTACACATTGAGCATTGGCTAGCCGTATAGCCGCAAGAATGTCTACCATATCGACTTCTTCAGTTGCTACAAAGGAAATCTTAATTAAGATATATTTCATAAAATTAAAACATGTAATTTGATCAAATTATACAATAAACGAGTACAACGATTGGAGCGGAAAAACTCACATTTCAAGCACTACAGATGTCCTTCAAGTGTAAGAAATAAATAGAATAGTTAAGAGAAACAAGAATAATTTCCTCGGAGTTTTTGCGCTACCAAAGTTTGCTCTTTCGTATACACCTTGGAAGTCAGAACTCGCCAATCAGAATGCTTAAACGGTGGTATCTTACAAAAATACTGCTATATACTGACATACAAATAAGTGGTCATAAAACCATAAAAACATGTATTAATATTATACTGTCGAGATTCTTTAAAAAATTTTCCGCGTATGACTGGGACACGATAAAGAATTTTGATAAAACGAGGAGTAATGGGGACTTGGCGTTGAACATGAGAAAGTCGGTCGCATTTTGAAAAACAGGAAAAATATTCGGATATCAATAAAATAAGAATAAAATAAAAATTATATTTAGAAAGTAACACTTCAATTGACGGCCCTAGCATGGTGCAACCAAAGTAATACTTCAAGTCATCCGGTACTTCTTTTTTCATCTTGATTTTGGTCTTCCTGTTCTTCTTTCAAAAATCATCGGATTTACAGTTAAAATATTTGACAAAAAATGTTAAACAAAGTGATCATAAAACCATAAAAACATGTATTATGAACATCACTTAAACCTTTGGCATTTTCAACTAAAGTAATATTTTGTCATAAGAAGCTGTTTGGCACAGTGATTGGATATAAATCCATACTAGACGTCTGATGATTAAAAACTTTTAGAAGTAATCGTTTAGATGGATTTCTAATATAAAAGTGTAATTAAATCGTAAAAACTAATCACTCTTTGTAACTTTTAACAAACATGACAAAATATATGATACAGCTTAGCTACTACCGGATTATTAAAAGTAACAATCAATTCTTGAACGATCGAACTTCTCGCTTGATATTTTTTATAGTTTATTACTACTTTTTAAAAAAATACCATACAGGGATCATGAAGGTGTGAATGTTTTTATTATACATCAGAGTTTTAGATACCTTTTTATTTATTATGCAATTATTATTATTGTAACTTTAATGTTCACAATTAATTCATGGAGATTGTTCTGATGGAAGTTTTAACGGAGGATCAAAAGCTCCTCATACAGTGAGTGATAAATGGCATGTTGAGAAAAACTGTTAGAATAGATAATAATCTAATATTGAAACTAAAAATCGCATATTGAAAACTTGTGATATATTAAGTAAATGGGTATCTTTTTTAAAAATTGAAATACAATAAAATATATTGGAAATCGTGATTTAAAAAATTCGTTTTTTAAACAAGTAAATCTAAGTCAGCATTTTATGTAAACTAAAATAATGTAACCGCTATTAAACATTTTTCAGTTAAAAATGCACTTAAAAGAAGTCGGATGTAATTAATATCTTTTTATTCGCTAGTTCGAAATATTAACAATGTTGGAAGCAAGAATTACACATCAAGTCGATGTACTCGAGTAGCTGATGTTCATCATTATAAAGCTCCGTAACTACAACCTAAGTATGCAAGGTACTTCAATAAAAATGTTTTCTTTGCAATTTACTACATAAATTTCCCTCCAATATGTTTAAATTTGATACCTTTTTAAAATTTCGACGTAACGCAAGGCAATGTAAAAGTACTTAAAAAGCAATTTCAAGATATTAGGTGGAACGGTGAACAAATGAAAGGCGGGGGGGGGGGGGCAACCGTTGGGATATAATTAAATAAATTGCGAAACCGAAGTTTCATAATGGAATATGGCGATATTTTATTGTTTTTTGGAATCTTCAGTTGAATTACATAAAATTTTATATTTTATAATTTTAACGAATAAAGAATAATATGATGCTTTATTTTTCTTGGTATGGAATACCCTCCTGGGGTTTCTATTTGCTCTTTCTATTCATGACTTAGCAGTTTGCTCTCTATGCAGTCTTTGCAATGACTGCAAATTGTTAAAAAAATTTTGCAAATAATGGAATTTGTAAGATTCCCCCCAAATGAATTTCTGGTTATGCCACTCAATACACCCTGTATTGATGAGAAGTAATCTGCCTTGAATCCTATGTAGTAACAACTTGCTTTAAATGGCATAAGGGTACGTGATCTCTCATCCAAAACCGAAAACAACAATTATCCAAAAGTAATTATAGTAAAAATAATACTTTCGCCATTGGGTATAAAAGTAAGTCCCTTAAATTTTGTACACCGGAAGGTCCCCCGGTTTCTGAGAACTAAAAAAATACTGAGAACAACGAAATAAATGATATATTTACTATATTGGTAAAAAAATCGTAGTATGTTTCAGTGGCGGTTCGTGACTTCTTTCAATGGGAGAGCACAAAATATAAATTTAAAAAATATATAAATTAACTTCCAAAATATTTTAATTCCATTGATGACCATTAGAATAAACGCAAACTTTAACAAAATTTATATTGCTCCAAATGCTCAAAAGCCCCGAAAAATCAGCAAACTTAGTGCGTTACTTTGCAAATATTATTACTCTTCATTTTAATGGTCATTCTGATCACCATAGCATAAATTAAAAAATAAATAGCTAAAACAGCAGCCTAAATTGTTTAGAAGTTCATTTACAGTAACTACTGGTGACTTTTTTCAATGGGAGGGTACAAAATTTAAAGAGAAGGGAAATATATTTTAATTTATTTACTTAAAATAAAATTTTTGGATAGCTGTTGTTTCTGGTTTTGGATAGGAGGGCTTTTTTTAAAGATTTTCTTCCGTAACTGCAGGGAAAGCTGACGTAGTTATTAGGTATTTGTGTGGGGTCCACAATCGCACCCAGTACCCGGGCAATTGAAATTTTAATTATGTTCCAATGCTCCTATATAAATTGATCAAGTTTTTTCAATCCATTCGGAATATTGCTTCTCTGCAAAGTCTTTACGATCCATTTTTTGAGGTGGATCAATCCTCTTCTCTCCCTTTTACTCTCAACTTAATTTATCCACATAGTGTTGATGTTTACCAGAGGGCCGCGTAGAGAAATTCCGTTAGATCCACGATTCGAACCTACAATTTTCGCACTTTAATTCAACAAGCGATCACAGCAAGCCACTGCTGTGGTTAACTATATAAATAATTAAATTAATATGTAAGGGGTGATGTCATGCCAGGCAGAACCGTGGAGGACATTTTAATGACGTATTCTACGTATTATCGAAATATTTTCTCTGTATATTAAAATAAAAATTTTCCAATTTTTCCAATTATTAATGCGTTTTTGTAACAAATCAAAATGACACCTCTTATTGAATCGTAGTTACTAAAACCATCTCAACCAAGTTTTTATTCCTCTATGGAAATTTAAAATTGTTATCTTTGCTTTCCAACCACTATAACGCCGCTATTCGGCGCTAAATTACCAATTAATGAGAATATCGTCTCATAAAAGGTATGTTTCGATCTGGGGCGTCATGCAAAGTGAATGTTGCAAATATTTGCTATGCAAAGGACTTGCATGCATTCGAGGTCTTGATCATAAAGTACGCTGCAGCATAATTATGTGGGTATATGTACATAGAAGATGTGTATTAAAAAATTACAAAGCCGTTAATAAATCCGTTCCCAGATAAATACTTAAAAATACAAGGATAAAACTTCTTAACTTAACCTCGCTAACCCAACATAAACTGAAATGACATTGCTGATTTGCCTATAGAATCTTTTCAGATTGTTCAAGTTTCTATAATAATAGTTCATAGTTGGATCGAACTATCAATTATTATAAACAAACCTCGACCGATATTGATTTTGGAACACCGTGTAATGTGGCGATTGACCCGTGAAAAGACTACAATGCCTTCCCAGTATATTCTTTGAGCTGCACAAACTTCTCATGGATAAAATTCTGCTTTCTTTTGTACTATGAATTGGTACGTTAGTGCTGTATAGCGCTTTTAACTTATTTTCATTTTGTTTCTCTCCGCTACTATTAACTTCCATATACGATGAAACTGAAAACCAGGTAGTTTTTACAATTGAATTAGTATTTTAATAAGAGTAAGTACATAGTACCATTTTAAATGGTAATTTCTACCTGCATCGATTAAAACTTGCATGTTAATGGAAATAAATTGTTTTTAGTGAATTTTTAATAAACACCAGTGGGAAGATCTCTCAAAAGTTGGATATTATGAGCGATTTAAATTTTTTATTAGATAAGAGGGTTCACAATATTTCCTTCAAGCTTGTCTTGTTTATCAGAACGCATTTATATAATTTTTTTGAATTATTTTTCCTTTTGACATTTAATTTATTTTCTCCACCACAGAACGAAAATTTTAAGAAGATTGTAGGCTTGAATTATTATTACAACGTGATGGTTATCCAATGAGAAGCCACTTTTACATTATACTCATACTAATTCCTGCATGGTGGATTTTTAGAAAATCCCCTAAAAAACTTCATAAAATTATTACTTCTCGATGAAAGTAATATAAACTGATAAATAAAATGCAAATTTTTATTTTATGCTGTTCGAATATTCAAATAAGTCCAATTGTAGTAATTAAAAATGTTACTGAAAAGACGGAATTCGAAACAATTTCTTTTACTAATTATAATTTATAATTTAATTACAAGTTGTATTTACTTCAAATTGAGTTTAGGAAATACATGAATATTTACAAAGTCCGTTTTATTTTAGGATGACATAAAAACAACCAAAGCAGGAGAGAAGAAACGATGGATTCACGATCCTTCAAGTGAGTATACATTGTTTTTTTTATGTACTTAAAGGATAATTAATACTAAAAGTTAATTATAAGTTTTAAAACTTTATGTTTAGCTGCTTATAATTTGATAAAATTAGTAACTTTTAGTATTTGTTCTATAATAACTTTCCAAGTTTAATTCAAAGCTTTTGAAAATATATTTTGCTTTTGGGTAAGTAGGAAATAATGCTTTAGGATTATCTTGAAACTTGATGAAGATCAAGAGATTGTTAATAATTACTTTCACGACATCATAAGGGTTAAAATTATCGAAAATTATTAAAAGTTTTCCCCTTAAAGTATTGAAAATTTAAACTAATATAAGATATTTGTAAATTCCCTATTTCGCTCATATCTTGATGCACAAATTTCTGGTGTTAAATTTTGACGGGAACACCTTTAGTAGATTTGCATAGTTGAAGCATTTCATTTGAATTATCGTTTCTCACTGTTCTATAATTATTCTCCGATAACCTTTCAGTTTCCCGAATTCCGGAAGTTAATTTGGATTACGTTGGTTGAAAGTTAACAGAAAGGAGGTCAGAGTGAAATTGTTGGTTTACTAGAAATTTTTTTAGGTTGTCGAAAACACTGCAGCCTGTTCCAAAATAATTCAATTTAATTCAAGAAAATTGCTGTTTTAAATCTAAAAGTTGTGGTTCTAATTTACAAAAAGGTATTATAATTGGTTTGTGAAAAATGTAATCGTGTTTGTTTAGAGGGATGCAAAGGAATTATTTTAGCTCTTCATACATAAAAAGACAATTATTACAAAAGTTATTCTGCACATGCACAAGCACAATGGTTCCCAAGTGGACGACACTAGAATTTTTATAAAACTGTAAATAATTATAATTGAGTTTTTATTTTAATGCACATTCGTGTAATTTAAATAAAATCAGCGTCTATGTAAAAAAAAGTTGTATTTAGAGACAGAAATTTCTTCCAAATTTTACTTTATAAACGTTAAAATAGGGGATTGAGAGATATTGATTTAATCTCACAGTCAATGTGGACTCTCTCAAGTCAATTCTAGTGAGGAAAAGTCGTTTTTATGTTTAATAAAAATAAAATTTTTATGGTCCAACTTTTATTCTTACTTTGGAGTTACCCAAATCTTATTTTCTTTTAATTATTGCCGTCATTACGTCCACTCGAAGCGCACAATTTTAACCCAAAATGTCATTTAGTTTTTATCCTCTAATACGCACTTTTCTGATTCAAAATTTTATATTTTGAACGTGGCAAGTATACATAGCATAGTTTTAATCAAGCAACATATTAAAAAATTAACCTGTTTATGACAGATTGAATTTATATAACAAATTGTTTTGCTTAATCAATTTATTTTCTTAACACACGAACGTGTATTATCCCTTCCAAATTGAATTAACTTTATGGTCATTAAAGTAAATATCTGATTAGTATGCATTGCAAAGATCGTTTTAATACGAGTAAGTGCTCTCAGTCTTAACGTTAAAATCAGATTTATTGTTTATTACTTCGAAATAATTCTGTTTACTATTTTAGCCATCACAGAGCCTCGAGCATTCATTTTCACATTTTTCTTTTGTAATGGAACTTTTATCACGCATTTTTCTTGCTTCTTAAATAGATGGATGGATTTATTTCCCAAATAATTACTCCTACAATATGGCTTTGCGAGTGACTTGCTGGTTTTCCGAGGCTGGTTCCTTGGTTTCGAATCCTGCTTGGCCATATTTGTTTGTGTTGTGGTTCGGATCCCACATTAATCTGTAGGCCCCACTCTTTGAGTGCCACAGTATTAACGCTCTTGCGCTTATACTGTGTATTATATTTTACGTATTTCAGTACTAACGATTTATTGCTTTTACCAAATTACTTATTCAACATGAACCTGTCGAGTTGTAAATTTTGATTATTTTGTTTTACCTATACCACCAGGGCATGAAAGCAGTTGTATTACACTGTCAATTGCAACTACTTTGAAATTTATGTGCAAATGGAAAATGACGAACTAATGCACTATACAAAATTAAACGCATTTAATCGGCAATAATTTAATAATCTATATTAGGTACATTATATAAAAATTAAAAGTTTGTGCGTCATAAATTCCCGGATTGCTTAATTCATTTTTATCAACCGAATATCTGGCTATATACAAATGAATTTATTACCAACCCAAAATTTGAATATACTATATCAAATTAAAAGTTGCTTCGCTCAAAAATTCCTGATTGGTTTATTTATTTACAGCATTACATTGCATTTGACATATTTCTGTTTATTCCTGTGTGCTTCCTTCCTTCCCGTGTTTTATCTACATTTTTGCGTGAGTCGTTGCAATTTTTACTAGTTCCTTCCATTTTCCTCTATCCTGAACCGTTGTTTTCCACTCTTTCTCGTCCATCAGCTTTAAGTCGCTTGTCACTTGGTCTCACCACCTCATCTTGGGTCTCCCTCGGGCTCTGTTTCCGTCGAGCTTCCATAATCTTTACTATATTGTTTTCACCTCTTCTCATTATGTGTTCAACCATCTGAATCACTGCGAATTTACATACTTTACCACATCTTCACCTTTCATTTTGTAGACTATTTTGTAGTTCATTAGTAGCTCTTGTTCATCTGTCTCGTGTTTTTTTAGTCCCAGGATATTGCGAGTGATCGCTCTCTCGAAAACTCTTAATGGTTAGGCCCTTTTTTGGCTTAAGCATATTGTTTCTGCTGCATACGTTATTATCGGTCTTATCAGTGTTCCATAAATTTTTATTTTGGTTTCTTTCGTCAGATTCTTACCTGAAGCAATTTTTTATTTGCGCATTTTGCTCTATTACTGGTCTGCGCCATGTTTTTTTATCTCTTCTGTACTATTTCCAGTTCAGATACGATCCCATGTAGGTGAAGCGGTCTACCACTTCAAATTTATATTTGTCATTCCCGTGGTGCGTGTTGTTTTCTCCATATCTCATATATTTCGTCTTATTCTCCTTCACTATTAGGCCAATCTTTCTTGCTTTCATATCATGCTCTAAACATTTCGTCCATCTTTTTGCGTGCTCTTGTCATGATGAGTATGTCATCTGCATTAAGCGAGGATCTGCCCTTCTCTTGTTGTAATCGAGCCTCGAGCATCAATCTCTTTGGTTAATTTTGAAGAACTATGTTGAATAACGTCGCCGACAATGCGTCTCTTTGCCTTAGTCCGCCATTTATTTCAAAGCATTCTTTTTCACTTTCTGCAGTTTTCACGCATGCCATAGTGTTATTCAATGTAATTTTTATCAGTTTCCACAGTTTAGACAGTATCTTCATTTTTTTCCAATGTTTCATAATAGTTTCATTCTGTTTGTTCTGTCGAAAGATTGTTAAAAGTCTATAAATAGCAAGTGCAATATTATTTTATTCTGTATTGTTTTCTTGCATCTTTTCCATTGTTCTTTTTACTGTATGTATTGCATCAAAGGTTGATTTACCTTCCGTAAATCCACACGATATTCTCCTATTATTTTTTTCGTATATTCTTTCAGCCTTTTCTCCAACTTTCGGGCATTTTTACCTTCCTCCACATTTGCTGCACTTGTCTATATAATCTCTTTATTACTTCATCTCTTCCTAGTTTTATCAATTCCATGTTTATTTCATCTTTTCCTGGTGCTTTTCCGTTTTTCATCCTTTGAATTGCTACTATTATTTCTGCATTTGTCGGCTCTGTAATCTCTTGATTGTCTTTTTCAATTTAGATATACGTTTCTTCCTCTTCTTGTTTCAATTTCTATTATTCTTTCAAGAGTTTCTGGAAGTGCTTCTTCCATATTTCCTTAATTTTCTATGTGTTGTGTGTTTTCTTCCTTTGTTCATCTTTCATACTTGGGTCTTACTTTTTGTCATTGTAGTAGTTGATAGAAGATTTCTGCGTTAGTAAGCTTTTTATTGTTTTACATTTCTTCCATCCATTCCATTAGCCATGTATTCCTTTTTTGTTTATACATTAAATTCGATTCTCTTATGCTTTCTCTAAGTTTACGTTGGTCTTCTAGCTTCTGTTTTCAACCATAGCAGTCTTCTTCCCGGTTCTCTTTTGTTGCATTCTTTGTCAAACCATTCTTTGGATATCTTCCTCTTCCTATATCCGGTTGTTTCTTTTGCGCTTGTGTATATTCAGGAATATGCCAAAACATGATATTTTCTATTTCTTGTTTATGACCTTTTAGCACATTTTGTCTTTGATTTGTTCATCATATCTTGTTTCACTTTTGTTGAACTCTTCAGTCGCTAGCCTTCTGTTTATGCTTTCCGTTCTGTTGTATTTTATTGTTTTCAGCTTTATTTTTGCAACTACCATGTAGTGATCGGAGTCTGCATTGGCAGCTCTGTATGTTCTCATATCCGTTACTGTCTTTTTTTTCTTATTTGATACCAGGATATGGTCAATCTAGTTACCCTCCGTGTTGCTTCTCCCTGGCCATACCCACTTCTTTTTTCTTGTAATGTATGCTTTCCGGCGATCGAGTTTATACGTTCTTGTTTGCCTTTTTTTGAATAGAAGTCTCCCACTATTATTAACATGTCTTATTGAGGAATTGTTTCGAATAGCGTCTCAATTTTGTTGTAGAACTCTGATTTATTTATTACTAACCCAAAAACGTTGCCCAAAGAAGAATCAAATTTTCTACAAATTTATTTTATTGGTGACGAAGAAACGTCGTTGTACTGTGATTCCTGGTACTAACAAAATTTTGATGCTCCATGAACGTAATTCAAAATGGCACTTAACTATAATCCAATTCAAAACAGCACAAGGTCATGCACATGTCTTTATTGCACCGATAGTCGATGAAATCCCCATCGTCATTTCTGCAAATGAATTTGAAAAGCGCAATATTTTTATGACTATGCACAACAATGAGTTTTAAGAGTATTTCTCACATTCAACACATGACAATGACAAAATCGATTAAATCTCATAGTACCAAGTAGGCCGGTATATTTCCATTAATTTTTTTTACTGTATTTGCAAAAAAAATACTCTGTTACGAAGTTCCGAAGTATGCTCATGGGAGCAGTTAAAGGAAATCTACAGCAAATATGGTGAAATTGTTTACTTAGGTAGTTCATTTGAGAAAGTTTGATTGTTACTATTTATGAATAATGTTGTTGCATACAGGCAAAGGTCCAACGTGCTTCAAGGAACTCCGAATAGTCGATGGAGTTGAAAACGATATTTATCATGCAGCTTGCCTGGCCTTGAGACTACCAGAAAACGACAATTAATGGAACGATACATTGAAGTGCTGTTTTTCCAGTCATTCTGTTGTTTTATTAAAAGTTAAATCATAGAGCACTTTGGGAGAGCCAAGACTGTATATCTGAATATATTTCGAATAGTCTTCGAAAAGAGAATCTTCAAACGACTTCAGAATTCATTGAAGACATAATTTATAGAAGCACTTATTATGATTAAAGATCAAGTTTTAGAGATGATTCGAAAGTATATGTCGAAGATCAGCATGAAAGTCCTTCGCGACAGTAAAAAATACTGGATTACGTTGCGCAGAACGAGCCACTGCTTAGTGCAGAGCAACAAACAAGTTATCAATAGGTTGTACGACGACATCACCCCCAATTAAGTCGAAGTAATTTTTATTGGCGCTTCAGGAAAATCGGATAGGCTATTTTTGATTAATTTGTTGATAATTCGCATCGGGGAAAAACTAAGATTGCAGTTGCGTCTTCTGGCATCGCTGCAATAATAACGACTGGTGGACAAAGAGCCCTTACGACATCAAGCAAGGAATTTCAAAAGTCAAAGTACTCTTCGAAGGTAAAGCTTTATTCTGGGATGAAATCTCGATGACGCATACGCACGGATTTGAGACAATCAACTGAACACTGTAGGACATTCGCATTAACAAATATTTTATTGGTGGTTTGATTGTAGTTGTCGTTGGTGACTCCAAAAATTGCGGGATGGTTGATGAAGCAAAGCTGACTAAAACCGTCATAACAATAAAGCTTACGACCCACATGAGAGTTCAACCATCTGATATATAGCTGTGACTCCAAAGAAACAGTAAGTAAAATTGACAATCAAGCTCCCCTAATAACAAGAAAATTTGTCTATCTGAACCGCAAAGAGCTTAAGAAATGTGAAATTCTGATAACATTAACTGACATACATATTTGAGGAATTCTACAAATACATTCAAGAAATGATTTGAGCACTTACAATATCTTTATTGGCCAATTCAGTTCCAACCAATTCGCGCACCAGAATACTAAGGACGACCGATAGGCCTCCCATGCCAGCTAGTGATTTCATAAAAATGTTGTGTTATGTGTCAAATTCCTGAATAGCATTAATTTGTGCTTTATATAAAGTACCTACTTACAATCAGGCCTGGTTACAATAAAAACTGGTAAGTTAGGAGCTGCTCTTTGTGCTTCTAATGTAAAATAAATAAAAAATATCCTTCGTAACATTAAATAAAGAAGAAGCTTAAAAGAAACCGAGAAAAATAATACTTTTGTTAGACATAAAGGTGGCAATCTCTTGAATAATATATTCTTAAGTACATCTTAAGAAATTTTTCATTTCAAAATTTTAGATTTAACAAAAATTATATTGTCTGTACATCAATTTTATATTTTTAAGGAAAAATTTTTACCGTTCGTAAATATAAAAACCTTTACGTTTTCATGAGCGTTTTGTTGCTCCATTAGGTCCCGAAATTACATCATCAGGTTTAGCTGAGTATGAGTTTTATCGTCAATACTTTACAAGAATGTATGTATAGGTACGCTTTGGTGATTTTTACAAAATTTATTTTACTCACCTACATAAGCCGTACATTCACAAAACTGCATCCTCGACAATTTTCTTGGATTACAGTAAAATCGTATTGATGTGAAATTGATGGAAACTCGGATATATTTTAGTGGCAAATAAAATTTCTTATTATTTTGTTTTTGACGTTTCGAACCACATTATCAAACCAGTCTTTTTCATAATTTAAAACCTAATAATATCATTTTGTTACCATCTTATGGTGAAATACAAATAAAAAGCTAAGAGCTGATTGAGTTTTAGAAAGGGGAAATAAATTGCATTATCTACATAATCTTATCGCAAGTAGCTCATTCTACGGTATAAATCTTTCAATGAGAATTTTTATCTATTGTTTCTTTAGCATTTTACTCTATTTGACTTCTAAATATTCAATCGGAATTAAATTGAGTAGAGTAGGTTAAGCAAATGAAATTTTTTCGAAACGCCGAAAAAACGTACAAGGGAAAGCTTATAAGATTTTTAAGAAATTGGAGGCTTATTTTCAGCATTGGAATTGGAAACTTTCAAATTTATAAAATTTAAATCGAAAAACTATTGCATAAGTTTTTATTAGAAACGAAAGGTTAAATAGGGAAGAGTTGTTGAAGTTTATTTATTTTACAATTTTCCGAATTTTTTTATACCCTTAAAGAAAATTTCCTTTTGCAGCAATATATTACGGGATCCCAAGGCATCTATTAAATGAATAGCAAAGTGGATTTACTATATTTTAATCCAGAAGCACGTTAGAATGCTTTTCCCTTATGATCGACTTTGTGAAGAAAAATTTTCATAACTTATATCATTTTTCAAACTTTCTTAGTTTTTCAGGTTTTAGTTTATTTGTAGATTTATTAAATTTTTGTAAGTTTTAGGAACAAACGATGCGATGATGGTTCGAAAAACTTTTATCAAGTTTTTAGTAAACTTATAACAATGGTTCATTTTCTAGACAATGCTTAATGAGGAAATCTCTCGTAACAGTCTCATTTATACTGTTTGCTGAGTGAATGGTATTTCTTTTTTTGCTCAATTGCAAATAAGTTATAACTTTTTTTACTCCTTTAACTGCAGGGAATCTTCCCGACAAGGACTTTTACATGTTCTCTTAGAGCTTGTCTTAACCCTCGCCCCTCGGGCAACTTCTCAAAGCTCGGCGTCGACAGTCTGCAGAGTAGTACAAACGACTCTTAAACTTTTTTTTAATAAAATCGACATAATAAAACTCAAAATTATGTTTTCCAACCAAAGGCTAAATCTGTTTTATTTTAATTAACCCCTGCAAGTAGGGCAATTATACCCCAAGTCTGCAGTTGAATCGCACGACTGGTCTGACGTGATAGTCCTTAGATTATATCTATCAAGGAGAACGTGACTTTTATACATTCCATTAATCGCATCATAGTTCTTGCATTAATGATATATGCATATTCAATCTAGGGCAACCTATGTAAAAATAAAAGTTCTGCAATGTTACTTTATGGTATATAAAATTAAATTACATCATAAGTTTAGAATTTTCAATTTTTTTAAATAAATTCATTAAGTCATCAAATGCCAATTCACCTCGCCCATTGAAAAACTCTGATACATTTAAAAAAATCGGTTGGAGGAAATTTACCAATTCAATTTTGTTTTTTCTTATTTATTTGAAACAAGCCATTTACATTGATCTGGTGTTCAGCCAACTTTTCATTTAAAACAATATTTGTGTACGTGAACCAGATAAAAAATTTGAGACCTTTACTAAGTATTCAGAAAGGGAAATCGAAATGCACTTTTATTTATTAAAACGGGTTGTGTCTCGAAATTAAACTTTGAAATTATGGTAATAACTTCGTTTTTACTATCTTTATATTATTTTTTTTCTTCAAAATTTAACTATAAATTATATAAAATGTGAAGAATAAAATTTTATAACCATTGCGAAATATTGAATTACTAAAAATTGTTTGATTTTTTAAGCTACTATTTGACAAATAGTATAGGGTTCGTTGGAAAAATTCCAAAATGTAAGTGTACGTGATAGTCAATATCGAAAGATAGTTCAGTAACCTGTTCAGAGCCCATAACGTTATCTGGAAAATCGTGAAAAGATTGTTTTTCTCGGATCAAGGATTATCTCTAGGATTTATAATTACAAGTTTTATTGAAGATTAATTTTCATTCAAAAAAAAATCTCATGAACTTTAATTATTTAAGTGCTTTGTTATGCACACCCCTTTAAGAAGACGCTGTATTAACACAATGAAAACTTAAAATATTGACGCTTTTTGACAATATCTTTGAATGATAGTACATATTTACAATGTATTATGGGAAAAATAACCCTTAGGTAGGTATATACATAATATACACCTCAGTTTCCAGTTATCTTACATTTTGCATGTATTGACATAATTAAGTACGTATCTACTAAGGACTAATTGGCAAGCGGAGTTCTTACTGTTAGATCGATAGTTATCCTTTCATGTTTGTTTTACTAAATTCTACAACTAGAGAAAATCAGAAACCAGTAAACAGATCATGCTCATTAAGCATGAACAACTAAATTTTTAACAAAATTTTATGTTATACTTTATATTCAACGATCAAAACTGAAAAAGAAAAAAGAAAATTGTACCACTGTGAGCAAACTTTTTTAACTTCTTTAATATTTAATAATACATGTTTACGTTTCAACTTTGTAGGTAGGTTAAAAAATAACGAAAACTTTTTTATAAACATGCTTATTTGCACTACTCGCTATCGAGAATTGTATCCTCGTTTTTGTTGTTCAGTCGAAAATAGCGTCGCTATTGATTTCAGTTTTTAAGTTTTCTTTATTTTTGGAATAATTTGTGTTACATTGTAACCAGGACTGTCCTAAGACATTTGAGCGCCCTGGGCTAACAACATCGGGAACCCTTGTGGATCTAATCCCTGAATTAATTTAATTTATTAAAATAATTTAAAGGGCTGTGCTGCTCTGAAGGTGCTATAGAACAGCATTTCCATTTAGCATGTCAAATCCTGAAAACGCATCAACGTTAAACGTCATAAACCCAAACTGCCCAAACATAACAAATAAAAAAATGATTTTCATTTATCCTTTCCAGCGCGTCACGTATTATGTGAATAACACTCGTTATAACTAGTTTAGAACCTTTTGTTACAAGGTTGTCGCAGGAAAAAATTAAAAAGTTTGAAATTTCAACCCTTTTAAAGTTAATAAAAATGTTGAATAATTTCAAATTTTGTTACTTTATTCTCCTTCAATGTTAAATAAATTTAACAAACGTGAACCAGTTATTGGGTAAAAGATTTAAAAAGTATAATATAAGTACATATTAGAGACTTACGGGTTGATAAAATCATCATTTAGATTACTACTTTTCCTGCATACGTAAACAAAGTTTAAACGCCAAGCAATCATGAGACAAATCCATCTGCATAGAGCGTAAACGCGAAATAGCTCATAAAAATCATGGATCGCATTCGCTTTATTGTATGACCGCGGTTTCGATCTTACTTTTCCAAAGAAGATTGATTTCCTCAGGTACACACTGGTGAAGCGTTACCAATGTCTCGACTCGCATCCTCTTGAGTTTACATAGCAAATCTTCAAGAATGGTTTTGAAAGTTTTAATTTTGTATTATTATATTGTATATGAAATTTTACATATTACTCGTATTATTATTACATATTCAACGCCCACAGTTACGGGGTTTAGGCGTCTATGCGGAACATACATACACACATATATACCCACATACAAGCATTTTTATATATAAGATTGCTCTGAGCTGTGTAACCTTTGGTAGAGCTACTCGTTTTGTTATAAAATGATTGGTACGGGTGAACGTAAATGCACCCCGCCAATAGAAATGTATGCAAAATTTTTATTAAATACAAATAAATGATTTTTGACCTCGGCTTAGCTATTGCGATGAGCGTAGACTTACCTTTACTCAGGATGGATTCGTTCCGATTCCACAACTGGATACTGAAATAAATATTTCTGGATCTCGGAACAAGGTTACAAAAATGCTCCGTTTTAAATACAAATTTAAATTTTATTACCACAAATGTATTAATCAAATAAAAGTTTTTAACATCAATAAAATAATTCTTAATATTACCCCCACAGTAAACGATTAACGTACGCGATGAAATTAAATTTTTTTTTATAAATTCGCACTTTATTTTAATTTTTAAATTGTTGCGGTGTATAATAAATACCTTTAATAATTTCTTCTTGTGATTGGTGGGTTGTTTGACCATGAAAATCTTGCACTTACAAGGGTCGATGGGTAATCCTTATCCTGGATGAACTTAGATAAAGATGTGCGTACGTAATGGATGCCACGTGTAATTGTGATAGTTTTTGTGTAAAATTTCTTCAATCCTTGGATTTTTGTTGTTGAAAACACTTTTAAATAACGTAAGTACACTTTCTTTAATATTATTAACACTTTTACGTTGGTTTTTAATAAAACTTTTACTAATTAACTTAATTTTTAGGAGGATAAAAATTACACAACAACCTCCGCCATTGATACATTCAACCAACTCCTCTACCTTTTGTTTCGTCAACGCAACCTCTACAATTCAAGGCAATTGTGATTCTTTTGACGTTTTTCGATACAAAAATCAATAAAATCGACATTCCAATTTTCAGGTACGGCTTCGCCCATTTTGACTTGTCAAATTTTAATAAAATTTTATGTATTTCAGATTGAATTAATTTTCACCATCACACCTCGTTGTTGACTTGTAAAATTAATGAAAATGTCTTTTCCATTTATGGTACACTGAATTTCGAAGCATCACCATCGGATTGTGTAAAGTTCGCACTTGTTTAAATTAACGTTAAGGTGGGGAATTGACAAACACCTGGTAAAATGGCCGCCAACGTCGCTACTGTCGCAATTATTATTAAATTTATTTCAGTTTCATACCTTTTGAAATAATTTTAAAAATCCATTTGTGGTATTCATTTCAAACAGATGTCGCACCAAAATGTACATTAGTGACAAGGATAGCACCATTATAAATAACAAAACTTCAGCGATTTAATTATTCTCCCTCATTTATCTGATATGTTGTATTGAATTTTGAAAAAAATGCCTGATTTTTTTACCCTCTTAATAAATTCGAAGTGCAACCGCATCTACAACGCCATCACCTTGACACACCGTGAATTATTTTTCGCAAAAACTGCCTAAAAATGGTAATAATGATAAGCGAAACTGTAGATTGATTATAACTGATATAAATAAACTTTTATCAATTTAATTTGATAATCTGTAAACTTCACGAGTATATTCGTGTTTCTAGAGAAAGACATTTTGGTTTGGAATTTTTTTTTTTTAGGTTACAGTTTTTATTTTTATGACTATATTTTAGGCACAATTTCAATAATTCATCTCTAGAAACACAGATCATAGTTTTTTCTACAGGATCTTGATTTGCTAAATGTCATATATGGTATAGTTTTTCTTAGAATAGCGAAATTCGAAGGGTCTGTATAGCGTATATTTATACATTCATTCCCACCCTTAACAATTTTTATATAAACTAACTTTGAACAATATTTTGACTTTAAAGTACATTTCTTATCACTAAACAATTTGATTTATAATACTAACAAAACTTTTTATATTTAACGGAATTAAATTGTTACATTATTGATTATTTTTGTTGACTTGTTCCATGACTTGTTTTTCAAATTATTTTGATACTGAATTAAATTGATATCGGACGAAGCTTGTCCGTTCGATCCAATAAGTCTGATGCTCTTTCATTAAAAACAAATTCTCTGAATCTTAGTGTACGCATTTCTATTGACGTGGTCCACTGGACATTGCAATATTATACCCCGAATTTGTTTCCCCTTCACGACACTTTTTCTTGATTCCGTCGAAAATTTGAAGGCGTTGTGCACAAACCCACTAACCCACCTTTAGATGCAGCATAGTTGCAATGTCCCAATATCGGCTCTACAACCAGCAATTTATAAAATGGATCAAGTTTAAATTATATAAAATATGTATTGGAATATATTGCGGTATCGAGATACCACGTCAATGGAAGTACGTCATTTAAGTTTCAGTAAAATTTTGTTAATGAATAAAAGCATGTAACTTATCAAAGTAATCAGAAAAACTTCATCCGATACCAAGAAATTAACTTAAAGTCAAATGATTCGTTGAAAACGGGACATAAAACAGGTTTGAATAAAATAAATTTGAAATGTATCATTTAATAATTGTTTTTGTTAAAATGTTAATTTATAGTAAATGAAAAATTGTTAGCAATAAGAAAGGTATTTTAAAAGTCAGAAATTTGTTAATTAATTGATAAATGTAAAAATCCATGTTAGCGTTAAATTTAAAATAAGTTTGTTAAAATTATTACGTGAGTTCGGCATGTCACAACTTAATGAACTGCGTATGGAAATTTCATGTCCATCATCTTTATTTGTCCAACCACGAAGCAATATCAAGAAGTCGATCCAATCTAAAAATATAAAAATTTTACTTATAAAATTTCAACGAACCACAATGGGCTTAGTCCATACCTGTACTGTGAAACTTCAAATAATATTGATTTTTCGATCGACCAATAAAATACGTCTATGCAAAGATCAAGATAGCGATGAACTTCGTAAAAGGAATTAATAAAACAATTGATAAAAAGGTTGGTGTGGATATTCACACGTGCAAGGTGGCGAATTTAGAATCGTGCTAATAAAATTGATAATTATAGTAAAAATAAATAGTGAAATTACAAAATACAAGTGCATAATTCAACAAAATAGTTACTTACCTACGTAAAACCAATAATAAGGTGAAAATTGTAAAAGATTGGAAATATTTTTGAAGAAATAGAATTCACGACAAAACGAGGTCACCAAACTATATCTGGAAGTTTCCGATGGTAAATGAACCCTTTGAGTGTCTTTGACGCGCAATTGTACCATCTCCATTTCAAATAAAAGAAATATTCCTGGATTTAATAAGGTATCGTGCACATTGCAATAAAATCTTTATAAACTTAAGTGAAATCTCCGGACTTCGTACGACACGTGTTTTGCATCATTTTACGTTCAGAATTTTTATATAATAGATTTAATAATAGAACTTTTTGATATAACCAAATATTTATTTTCATTTGTGTGCTTAATAAAAACATTAATAACTTTGTAACGAAGGATATTTATTTAGACCTGTTCCGCACCATAATTTCATTTACAGCATTGGTAACGGAACGAATCCACCCTGTACAAGGTAAGATACATGCACTACGAAAGAGCTAAGCTGAGGCACCTTATTTCATTAAATTGTGTTTACAAAATATCACATACTTTTCCATTGACGGGGTACAACTACGTACACCCATATAAAATATTAACGACAAGAACCTTTAACCCTATTAGCGAGGGTATTCATAACAATTTTGTATCATAAAGTGTGGGTCTCTTAAAGGCCTTACGTAAGCACACAGCAATATGTTTTATATAGGTAATGCAAATTAATCATAGGGTAGGATTGCCACCGTACGTGAAGGTTATAGTACTATATTCTATCATTGGTGAGCATCGCGAAAAGTTTTGTATAGCATTAGTCTGTGGTTACATTGAAATGTGTAGACGTACGATTTTTCAGTCGTGCGTGTACGAATTTCCGAATGGTATATTGTTGTTGAATTTCCAGTGTTGGTCTTTATTTACGTGCACGACTTAATCATCTGATTTTTTTTCGAACGGAACTTTTCTCTGCAAGAACTTATAAAAGTTCAATTGATTTTGATATCTATTAAAATAAATAATTGTACACCTATTTTTTTATTTTTGTGAAAAATAAGGGTCTTTTCTATTCGTTGCTGTTCGTAGGTTTTATTTATAATAAATTAATGGAAATAGAGCTGAAATAGAGGGAAAAACCTGTTACAATTATTGGCCTGCGAGATTCAGGACCGGACTGAGCAGGTGTTTTTCGGGGCCGCGGGTAGCGGTCTTTAAAGTGGTTCAGTTTTGATAAATTTAATTCTTTTTTTTAAATATGTAAATAGTGTTTGATTTTTTTAACTATTGAGAATTGATAATAAATTAAACTTTATAAATAAAATAGTTAATAAAACGAGTAAATAATTGAAGGGCCTAGTGGAAAAAGTACTTAAGTCACTTTTTTTTTCAATTTGTTGATTTTTATACTAATTTGTAGAGAATAAATGCCGCAATGTGAAAATGTGCTCAACTACAAATTGAAAAAAAGTGATTTAACTACTTTTTCCAATAGGCCCTTTAATTATTCTTTTTTAACAGAAACTTTCATGAATAATAAATATACAGGGTGACCGTTTTTCAACCTTAACCGTGGAGATCCTGATTATCTCATTTATAAGGAATTCCAAGTTCCTTAAACTACAACATTTTTATTGTGGCTAATAATCAGAAAATAAATATTAAAAAACTAGACCATACTGTATTGATGATGATAACGAACATTATGATTTTTACTTTTTTGTTATTATCTTCAAGACTAAAACTGATACGTTAAATTTATTTTTATATTATTGGCCAGAATAAAAATATACAAGTTTTCTCTACTTGCACGGACTTCGTATCCTTTAAATGAACCAAGATCACCATGCTTAAAGTCAGGAAACGATCACCCTGTATTATAACAAGCAAACTTTGTTCCTCCAAGTTATGAAAGTTTCCCTGCGTCATTCTGACCTTTCGTGTAACGTAAGAGTTTGCAAGGAAAGCTCGAAAAACTTTTAAAGACTCGCATATTCTAATATTCCTGAGGGCTATAAATAACTACGACGTTAAAAAAACTGTAACTCTTACCTAATTACAATCATTTATTTGTTTGGAATGTTTTTCTGACAGATATGCGTGATTTGGCAGGTTGTGCGGCCTGAAGGCCGCACTGCGGGACAGATCAATTAATCACTTTATTTTCTAATGGTAAATACAATTTAAAAGTAAAAAAACCAACTTCAAAAACATTAGAAAATGTAATCATTTTTATTTTCTTTCCGACAAATTTTTTAATTTGATATTTTTGTATTTATATATTTTGGTACAAATTCACAGATTACAGTGAGAATCTGTTCTCGTTAATCCATCATCTATACACATTTCTGGCTGGAAAATAATAGGAATTTGTTTTATAATATTTTTTTTTGTAAAAATTACTTCGAAAGTTGGGTCACTCAAAGGAATTGTCCAGTATCAGAATTATTTAGCACTAAAACCTTTAGCACTAACTACTGATTTTACATTGGTTCTTTGAACTAATAACTGTTTCCTATTGGTTACTTAACTAAAGGGCCCTTTAAAAAGTTGATAATATTGGACGTTAATATGTAATGCTGATAGACAGAAGAACGGGCAGATAACAAAGAAAATTTCTGTAAGCAATGGCGTGAAAGGTTTGTAGTGTTTTGAAGGGAAAAAGTCGCTTAAGTTCAAGATTTAAAAAAAATAAAAAAACAAATCTATACGTTTTAACGTAGCTCAAATTTCCATTCATCATTCAGAGTAATTCTCATTAAAGAATTTTGAGAAAATACGAGTTCCATGCCAAACAATTGCCGCTTGGTGCGGATTTAGTTGAATATCCCCTAATAATAACAATAAAACAACTAACTTTTCAAGTTATCACCCTTGATCTGTATTTTATTAAAGATTTCCTTAAAATGTAGAAAGGTGCAATTTTTAATATAAAATTAAAATACCAGAAAGTTTCGGTCCGGAAAATCAAAGGTGGAAAAATTTTTGCATTGAAGGATCACCCCTCTGGGTTTGATACAACCGCCATTTGTTGTTATAAATTGGTAGTACTTGAATGACTACATGCATACGATATTGCTACTCCTGGTTATGGGCTTAGCTAAGTGAGATATATAACAGTTTCCCTCTTTGCAAGTAAGCTCTACTTGCAATACACTCGTTCCTCTGAGTGATGAGCTTAGCTTAAGAGACGTCATTCCATCCATCAACCGAGTGATTCTAAAAACTAGTTTTTGGACACAACTTCATGACATTCACTCTTAATTCCCAAAAACTTATCAAATGAGTGCCTCTGTAGAACTGTTGCAAGAAGAGAATTGGTGCCCAATCTCGCTACCGTTCCAGGAAGATTTTCGGCCATTTTTATACAAGTGTTAGGAGAAGAAGTTCCGTAGAATAGTAGTCTTTATACTTCTTTATATTGGTACAGAATTCCGCTCCTCATATGGTAAGAACTTCCGAAATTTTCCTCATTTCCAATAAAACTTCTTGTTGGATTAATTAAAATTCCCAAAATTAGTAGTTATTGTGGTCCTAGATAGGAACCTCTGTAAGACAGAAAGTCAGTTTAAATTTATATTTAGAAATTTTAGTTGTCATTTACAGTTCTGAGGTACCACTAGAAGTAATTGTATTTTTTAATTTATATTACAGGACTGTAACCGGAGAGATTAATGTAATCGCTGTATGTAATTCGTAGAATTTTTGTAGTTAATAAAACAGTTTTTGGTTATGATGTTGTAATTAAATTTATTTTAAACTAGGGGTTACTCAGGCGATACTCGGTTCTAACGTCAAAAATAAAATGTTTTACCTTTTAATTTTGCAAACAAAGTCAAGGTTTCCCGGCTCGACTTCGGATATAATTTAAAATTTCTTGACTGTTTCCGTACTTCGGAGGGCACGTAAAGCCATCTTTCCCCCTGGTGTTAATGATTTGCCATAATAACACAAAAGACAGGGTATAGACACATCTAAGAAAGTAAAAACCAATGCTCATAGAAGTAATTGAATAAATTATTTAAAACCAGGTCATAGACCTACAATAAGAGAAAGAAGAGAAGAAGAAAAAGCCTATATAAAAAATTCATGATAGATCTGATATTTCGCCTTTAAAGATTTTTGGCCAATGCTGTCAAAACCCTTAAAATTATTCATACCTTTTTAACTTTCCTCACAACTACAAGCCAGCTTCGAAGTTTTAAGACCTGAACCGTCCGCCCAGCTATCTGAAAGCCCTTTACAACAAATTTCCATCAAATTTGCACTATAAAAAGATATTTTACTTATCGAAAAATTCTTCAACTCATCATAAAACATATCAAAATTCATTTTTTCAATATTTTTGGAGTTCTGTAATAAATTATAAATAAGAATTAGTCTTTTTCTCCAAAGTCTTTTCAATAAATTTTTTCCCGACGCGTTTCGAGAATTTACATTATTCTCATCGTCGGTCGATAAAAAAGGATAAACGTAGGAGTTGACAAGTTGTCAAACTATAAATTCATCATAAAACATTTTTTAGAATTAATTATTTTGGCAAAATTTTCATATGAAAAATTGTATAGATCTGAAAACCGTCAATGTTTGAAGAAAACGCAATATACCATTTTGTGTTGTCTAATTTCATATCCCTACAAAAATAATTCCAATAGTACAAAAACACCTTAAAAAATCTTTGAATCGTAAGTACAGATAGAAAGTCGACTAGGGCCTAAGTTGTTTTTAAGTGAACGCAATTCAAATCGGGATAATATTAAAATAAAACCAAAAAAAAACAAAATTTGGGCCATAAATAAGAGAGCCGGACGCTATCGATAGTTAAATATTGTATACAGCCTTTTTTGAGTATTTCCTTCTATCTACCAACGCATCAAAATTTCGGGTCCGCTGTACCACTGGATCTTAAAAATATCTTCCTATTCAGAAATAAAATTTGACTTAAAATTAACTAATTTTGAATACAAATCTTAATTCGAAGGAACAAATCAGTACCAAAAAATCGAAAATCGGATGGAAAACAACGGATTTGTGGGGGATTCTGATAGATTTTTCATTAGAGGCGAAAATCGTTCACAAATCCAAGCAATTCGCGAATTTTTTGTTTTTGTTCCGCCACGACCGAACGGTAATTTTTTTCCAGGTTTTCGAATGTTCTGATTTGCTTTGACCGTGTCCTAATTTTTGAGACTATAAACACCACAATCACAACCACGAATTAAGTAACATGACCTAAATTCAAAGAGTCCAATGTATTTATAAAGGTGAGAATTTCTCCAGTCATGCAAGCAATTTTTGCCTTGACCGGTTTTAGTCCACCTCAACCAAACCATTCATTTTTTCTGGTTTTTGAATTTTCTGGATTGCTTCACACCACGCAAATCTCTTAATAATAACTGTTAAATATATCATATAACGTGATTTACTATTTCCATTTATAAGATGTTCACTTTTCGGTTCACTTTTCCTGTTTACAAAATATTTTTTTCCCAGCTAGTCCAAAAATTGCTAGTTGGTTGCTTTAAAATAATTTTTAACAGACTGTCCGGCGACTGTGTAATAAGTAGCCCCACTCAAAAAAAAATTTTCGTGTGCTACACACTAAAGAACAAGCATAATTTAGTCTATAGAAAAAATATTTTTCGAGAAATCTTTAAAAACAACCCCAATATCGACTTTTTAAAAGTAGGTAAAATTGCATCGAATAGGCCGCGCCCCCCTCGCATACATGCATCGGCGTTCCCTTCGGAACGGGTGAAATTTTTTAGCTCGGATTTGATTTTTTCTTTGAAATTCGGATAGGTAGGGGTGTGATTAGTAAATATTAGTAATAAATATTAGCAAAAAAATGGAAAATAACCCGTGTATTGCCGAAAAAGTGAAAACATTAAATTTTTTTTATTATCGACTTTTGAGGTGTGCATTCGATTATAGTCATTGCCACCAAAGTTGACGTCTCGTCATAACAGATATATTGCAATGTCCGACACTGACCACCACGTCAATAGAAATGATAACGTCACGATTTGAAGTTTTGTTTATTAATAAAGAGAGCACATGACTTATTTGTTCGAACGTAAAAGTTTTATCTGAAACCAAAAATTTAGTTTAACGTCATAAATTTATATGAAGAAAGGGTCACGGAACGAGATAACAAAATAAATTCAAAAATGCAACGTTTTAATTCTGTTAATAAAAAATCTGATGTGGCCAGCACATGACTTCCCTATAAGGAATCATTCCTTTATCGTTCATCTAAAGATTCGCAGAAATATTATTTAAATTTTATTTTATTATTTAATTAAATTATTAAATTTCGTCCTTCAAGTAAAGTGCTACTTCCGGTTTAGGGATTTCCTCCAAAATCACATGGTGCTTTAGTATACTGATTAAAGTGTTAAATATGAAATTTGGTTACTAGATAACAATTCGTTCCTGAGATATTTAAGTAGTCCTTCAAGTGAAGTGCTACTTCCGGTTTAAGGATTTCCTCCAAAATCAAATGGTGCCTTTGTAAACCGATTAAAGTGTTAAATATGAAATTTGGTTACTATATAAAAATTAGTTCCTGAGATATTGAAGAAAAACCATTTCGTCCTTCAAGTAAAGTGCTACTTCCGGTTTAGCGATTTCCTCCAAAATCACATGGTGCTTTAGTATACTGATTAAAGTGTTAAATATGAAATTTGGTTACTAGATAACAATTCGTTCCTGAGATATTTAAGAAAAACCATTTCGTCCTTCAAGTGAAGTGCTACTTCCGGTTTAAGGATTTCCTCCAAAATCAAATGGTGCCTTTGTATACCGATTAAAGTGTTAAATATGAAATTTGGTTACTATATAAAAATTCGTTCCTGCGATATTGAAGAAAAACCATTTCGTCCTTCAAGTAAAGTGCTACTTCCGGTTTAGCGATTTCCTCCAAAATCACATGGTGCTTTAGTATACTGATTAAAGTGTTAAATATGAAATTTGGTTACTAGATAACAATTCGTTCCTGAGATATTTAAGAAAAACCATTTCGTCCTTCAAGTGAAGTGCTACTTCCGGTTTAAGGATTTCCTCCAAAATCAAATGGTGCCTTTGTATACCGATTAAAGTGTTAAATATGAAATTTGGTTACTATATAACAATTCGTTCCAGAGATACAGAACTTACAGACATTTTGCGTTACATACATCCATACATACAGACATACATACATACATACATACATACATACAGACATCATTGCGAAAGTAGTCAAAACGGATTCAGAAATGCTCAAAACGGATATTTCCGTTAAAATATCGACATCGAATTTTTTCATGATTACAATACTTCCTTATAGGGAAGTAAAAAATGTTTGTTAAAAAATTATAAATTAAATTAATTAATAATAAGAAATGTAATTTGAAATCAAAATAATTGTTCAATGTTAGTTTATAAAAATATGTTAAAACGTAAAACTTAAATAAGAATAATCTTTACACGTATCGGAGTGTCTCGCAATTCAATGTATCACAAATGGGAAAGACATTTTCTTCAAAAGTTTACTGGAAGATCACAGGAGATGCAAGTACTTTAATTTAATCTGAAACATAAAAACTTTATTAAAATTTTACAAATCACATTGGGCTTGAGCCGAACCTGCAAATTATAACGTCAAGAATATTGATTTTATATCGACCAATAGAGTAAAATCACATTTGCCTTGAAAAACACAGGTAACGATGGTAAAACAATTGAAAGAGGGAAGTTGTTGAATTAATTCGATTAATGGTGTGTGAATTTGTGCGTGCTCCGCTAAAATTATATAAGTTAGAAGAATTACAAAGAAATTCAACAAAAATAAGAATAGTAATAATTAAAAGTATTGTACTTACATATTTGGAAAGTTAAATTGTTAGAAGATTGTGAAAAATCACGATTATTTTGGAAAAACTTGATTACACCACGAGGTGAGCGAATACACAAGAAAATTTTGCAGCCTGAATTATCATACACACGGAAGGTCATCCATCGAATGCAAGTGAACAGTTTAATGGTACATGAACCCAGTAGATAGAAATACCCTAGATCATTAAAGGTACCGTCCCATTAAGAATTATTTTAAACTTATAAAAATCAGTGAAAATTTTGCGATTAACTTTACACGTGCGTTAATACGTTCCGACTTTATTAAAATAAGATATTTGTCAATTAGTATAAGAATCTTATTAGCTTTAAATCATTTAATATTTGGAATTATAATAAATTACAATTTGCATTATAAAACGGAGCATAATTTTTGTGATATCATTCCGAGGACCATACTATTCTATTTCAGCTTCACGATTTGGTCAAGGAAGGAACCCAACTTGAGAAAAGGTAGGTCTGTGCTCACCGAAATTGTTAAGCCGAGGTATAAATTTCTTTTATTTGTATTTATCAATAAAAATTTTGCATACATTTCTATTGACGGGGTACATTTACGTACACCTGTACAAGACATTAATATTAAAACGTGCAGCCCTAGTAAAGCTCCGAGGCCACATAGCACTTTTTGACAGCCCAACGTGTGGCACTTTTAATCGAACCGTACACAACAATATATACCAATATATTCTTATTTTACAATACACTTCATTTGACTAGGGATTATTAGCTTAGTTCAGACGATTATTCTATTATGACGAGACGTCAACTTTGGTGGCAATGACTTTAGTAGTCCAGTCATATAAGTCAAAAATAAGGGTAAACCTCGGAATGAAAGATAATAAGCTGAAAACTCGTATAGACCTTTATTTTGGCACTCTAAAAGTTGTCTCAAAAGTCACCTAAAATCTATATTTATTATAAATATTGTAGAGAATAAAATTTTCTATAACTTTTGTTTAAAACATTTTTTTATACATCAAACCGTTTTTGAGATAGAGGGATATTTGATCAATGAAAAATATTACTAAATGTAATGTAATAATTAATAAAAAAAATGCCAATTGTTTATAACTATATATATTTTTAACGTTTGTAGACTTTACGGCGTATTATATAAAGTGACTAACGGTTGACCTTGTATTATGCTGTAGATACATAACTAAGCGCTGCGCGTTCAACGCCCTCTATCTCAAAAACGGTTTGATGTATAAAAAAATGTTTTAAACAAAAGTCATAGAAAATTTTATTCTCTACAATATTTATAATAAATGTAATTAGCATTAAAGCCATAGAAAACGAGATATTTGTAAAAACCCGATTTCTTTGACCTTTGACCTTGATTATCTTAAGACGCGGACACGAGATTTTAAGTAACTTTTTAGACAACTTTTAGAGTGCCAAAATAAAGGTCTATACGAGTTTTCAGCTTATTATCTTTCATTCCGAGGTGAAACCCCTAATATGACTGGACTATAGGAGGTTTATCCATCGTCAAACCCTACTCTTACGGGGCGCCGCTCTGCTCCGCGTTGTACCCCTCCAGGGCGGTTTTGACTCTGGTTTACTGGGCTAAACATACGAGAAGGCGCCACACCCATCAAGAACACCGGGATAAATGAAACCGGGATGTGAGAGAACCTCGAAATAGCATTAAAAAGTATACTCGCGGTATGGGGCAGTAAACTTTTACGTTTCACCCCCAAAATATCGAATAAAACAAAAAATAAATTGATGTTACATGTACGAGAGACGGGCTGCGTCTGCCGGTGCGAAATTTTCTAAGTGTTAGAGTCATTCATTCCACACGTACCGTCAACAAAATGACGAAGCGCGGAATCTCGTACGTAAAATTGGCTAAAATTAGCTAAGTTCAAATGCGTTTTTTTTAAAAGTTTGGGCCCCTTTCTCGAAAAATATTTTTACAATCTACTCTATAAACCTTGTTCTTTAGTGTGTAGCACACGAAATAGTATATTAAGTATCAAGAACAGTAAGGACATTTTACCGATCGAAGACAATTGTTTGGAGGAGGAGCGAAGCGACGACTCCAATTATTGTCTGAGATCGGTAGTCCTTAATGTTCGAGATGCTTATGACGTTTTTTGCGCGACTAAATTTATTAAAATACATTTAGATGTGTATTTAATAAATAAAAATATTTTATTCTCTTTATATCAAGTTGCCTTAATGTCGTGGAAACAGACGCGGTAAGCAATCACATAGAGCATAGTCGCACAAATAAAATACTTACCGTCGCCATAAAAATACTTACCGTCGCCTTATCCTTAGCAACTAGTAAACAAAACTTACTGTCGTATGTAACAGCACTAGGGCTAAAGTTGTTAGCATGATGCGAGTACAGTTTTTTTTGCCTTGACAGCACGAGCGCTTGCGCGAGGGCTGTCGCGCAAAATAAAACTGTACGAACATCATGCTATTTTAGCCCGAGTTGCTGTTTTGGAGAGTAGATCCCGCCGAAAAAGGCGGGGCGAAAATTCGCAATGATGGTCCTTATCATTACTTCACACGAAAAGTTGACCAAATTTGCTAAATGTGGCGCCATCTTTCGGTATTCCCAAAAAAATAAATTCAATTTATTTTACCTTTACCTTTACCTGATATGTATTTGATGGAGCATCCCGGCATGGCCGGCCTTCTCCTTCATCTGAAAGAATACATTAATGACATTGGAAGTTGTAGAGACCGGTGGGTCTCTGGGAATTGGCGCTTGGCGGACTGACTGGTTAGAAACCTGGGCTGTGACTGTGAATATGAGATATGTGAAGAAAAAGAAATTTTTTACGTTTGCCGATATAGTAGAGTCCCTAATTCGAAGAAAGAAATTATAATTTCTATTGATGACCTCGAAGTGAGTGGCTTCTACTTGGAACTAGTCAGAATTGGCGACTAGTGGGATTGTAGTGATACTATGGGGGGTGATTTATCGAAGCTTGTGGAAATTGATCGAAAAATTACACAAATCTAGTGAATAAATTCACTTTCGAAGAGAATTTGTGTAAGTTAAACCTGTGAACATACATTAGTCTGTGTGGGGGAATTTATTTTCGCATATATTCATCCTTATCATTACTACGCACGAAAAGTTGACTAAATTTGCTAAATGTGGCGCCATCTCACGGTTTTCCAACAATCAAAAATTGTGACTTTTTGTCACAATTTACTCGCATAAGTTCATCCTAGTGACTTTTAAACGTCAAATTAAACGTACTTTTTTTTACTTTGAATAAATTTTTGTTTATTACATTGAAATTTTTGGTTTTATTTATTTTCGTCCTAATTTGGGTAGGTCATTCCGCCAGATGGCGTTACGTTTACTACTAGCAAGTCAACTTTTCGTCATCGAGTAATATATAGGGGTACATTAGCATTTTTAGTCGGCATTTTTGCCGACCGCCCGGATGCAACTTGTGTCCTCCCACTCTTGCACTCTTTGGTGGGGGGGGCTCTTGTATCCGCCGGAACTGTATGCTCCCACTCCGTTGTGAGAGCGTCTTTTTGGAAACGGCCGAGTACAACTTGTATGCTCTGTCTCACTCTATTGTTGTACTCGATAGATAGCCGGCAGCTTGTTGTACTCAACTGAAATTCTCATTTTTGATAGGCCCATGTGGACCACGGCGGGATATACTCGTGGAAACAGACGCGGTAACCAACCAAATAGAGCATAGTCGCGCAAAAATTTTATTTGAGTGCTACTTATTGCACAGTACCCGACTGTCCATATGACAAGGTGCAAAATGTGCAACAAAGTGTCTCAACTTAAAACTTAGAACTTAGGTCAAAAGTTAATTTGCTGGAAACATTTAAAATTTACATAATTTTAGTAATTATCTTAATCTGTCCGGCGTGTCTGGGTGTAGTACTCACTCACAATTATATTACTCGACAGTAGGACTAGATTCAAAATAGAGTTTTGGGAAAATTAATATCGTTACAACGTAACGATGAAATTTTTTTAACAAATCCGTTAGTGATATTTATAATAAAAAAAATATTATCGTAGACTATATTATTTATTGGCAATTAAATTTGTACAATTATTAAATATTTATGATGTAACAATCATAATATTACATATAATAACTTGAATTAATTAAAATAGCGCGTAATTTTCAAACCAATTTTGATTAGTTTCAATCGGGTTAAATTATAAATACGAGTACTACAAATAATAATCCCGTATTTCCATATAAGTACAATCATTTAATAAAATTTCAGGTTGTAACCCTGTCTGTCCGTTATTTTCTCTCCTGTAAAGGACGTAGAGGGTCACCAAAGGTATCAATGAAAAAACTATTTTTCCGCTCTTGTCGTAGGCTTCTTGTAAGGCCTACGGTCAAGCTAATTATAGTCTCTCAAAGCTAAGGCAGTTATTGAATATTTTGAATTGTAAAAGGGCATTACGATCATAGTTATGATGGTATTTCCTATCCTATTACCCAAAAGTTAGTATTGACCACCTTGTAATTCTATTTTTATTCATCGTTTTTATACAAAAATTTCCTAGCGTTCCATCAAATATGTGCATAAGTAGCGGTTAGTTTTATTTACAGGGTAATTTCCATATAAATTAAAAACAAGAAATTGAGGATTTCTTTCGCTTGGCATAACGAGATCCAATTAATAACAAAATTTTGGAACCTCCTCTTCGTACATTGTTTTTAAATAATTTGGTTATATGTGTTTACATACAAATTACATTCTTACACAAGCAAAATTAGTAATTTGTTGGCCTTACCGTATGTCTGTCACGCAAATATCTCATTCATTAATTTGTGGAAATGTGTAACTCCCATAAGACTGTAACGATGTATTACTACTGGTTTATGTAATAAACGTGTTCGTGGTAATGGTTACAATTTAACAGCCATTTTAAGCCGACACAAATTACAATAGAAACCTTACCTTATCATAAGAATGTATCAACCCAAAATTTGATGTTGAAATCACAATATTATATTTACATTTTCGTAGATTAGATCGCAACAGAACATTTTCAGAACTTTATTTGCTTTATTATGTCAGTTGCTTTTAATTTGAAAGTAATTTACTACGATGTACAATAATATTAATTAGTCAGTGCCACTCTGTCTGATGTAATTAAATAAAACATAATATTTTACTACAGGTAAAATGTCAAGAATTTTCTTCCTTAAAATGCGAGGAAATGAAAACCTACGAATCAGGATTGAAAATTTTCAAAACTTTATCTCGAAATTATGTGTCAAGCTGTGTATTTGTATACTACCTTCCGTTCAGCCATGTCACGAATATACGGGTTTGGTTTGCAATGTTGACAAGGTGTGGTATCGGTCTTCAGAATTTTCTACTGAAAAATCGTTTTGTTTACGATTGTTTGCTTAACAAAATATTGACGCCGGTATAAAACTTTTTAATAGTTATATCACTTTACTGATAAAATCTCGAAAATTACCCGACAAGTTTGATTTTACAGTCTTACAGAAAATTTTTCAGTGGTTACAGAAGTCAACGGCTTCAAAATAATCACAGCGTCGAAATGGATCAAAACGATTCGTCAGGATTTTAAAAACTTGTTAAACATTTCCTTTGTTTATAAACTTTCGGGCAATTTCGTTTTCACAAAAGAACGGTTTTAGAATTTAGGTTGTCGTTCAAGGTATTTAATTGATTTTATAATTTTACACGAAGGAATCTTTAAATAATTTATAGTTTAGATGGGCAAACATCCACGAAGCTTATTTAAATAACGTTACTTATAATTTATTATATCTTTAACAAAATTTTCTTATCAATTTATTGTCACGCACAGTTACTAAAATTAATTACGACTAAGTACCTACTCTTTTTTTTAAATTACTTTTATAGGTAGGAAAAATGTAATTAATTTGTTGTTGAAGCTTAGATTAAAACTATGAAACATTTCCTTGAAGTATAGGTATACATTTTTATTTTGATGTAATCGATAAATTTAATGTAAGTTTTTGTTAGGTCGGTATAGACTGCTTGAAAAAATCTTAATAAATCTTAATTTAAATTTAATTAACAACGGAAGCCATCTTTTAGTGTAAGTCTACATTTAGGGTCTTAAACTCATTATTACAATTGCTCACTACAGGTCTTAATTAAATTTTCTCATTTTCTAGGCTTAGGTAAGTAGTAACAAATTTATTCAAGCAAGAAAATGTTAAACGAAAAATTTATCAGTAAATCCTAAACATTTTGGGTTAAATTAATATGATGGAATTTTTTATGGGCAAGTTAATTTATTATTTTTTATATTCATTTAACAACTACAACGGCAAAAAATGTTTCTGATTAGATTTTGTACAGTCGATTTCCTTTTTTCTTTTCCACAGTCGACTATAAATGAAGGTCTCTTATCTACAATTCTAGTTTAGGAAAAATCGGAAGTTCTGTCGCTTATTCATTAACTTTCTTTGGAATCATTGTGATTCCCCATTTTTTAATTTATTTTATTAAATTGGTTAATTAAATTCAAAAATTTTTATCTTGTTTGATTTAGTTTGAACAACCTAAATGTAAATTTGTTGAAATAACTAAATTAGGATGGTCAGAGACTAACTATTAGAAACATTTATCTATCAAGTTCAAATTAACATTTAGGGATAACCGAAAGGTAAATAATCATCATTGATGAAATTCATAATTAATTGTATAGAAGTAGTTTAGTTTGTAAACCACTAAACTAATAACAGTTCCTTTCCACGAGAAATTATGAGTTATCATAATTAACAGGGCCACACAAATCAGTTTATGAAAATACTTGAAACAATACTAAAAGCGCAAGAAATTTGGTTGCTAACTTCTGGATTATTCGGTATATATGGTGTAATGAATAAATGCTTTCACTACCAAAGAATTTTCATTAAAGTTTGAAGTAATAAATTAAAATAGCTGTTTTGAAATCGCTCATGAGTTAAGCATAGCACCAGTTTTTATTACGGTTTTCTCGGTCGACTTGAATCCGCATTTTCTTCATTAGGAATTGAAGGTTCTTTAGAAATCTTAATCTCCAAAATGCATACGCTCATGATACTTATTTTGTGTATCTTTATTACTTTTTAACTTCTTCCTTTCAATTTTAGCGCTTTTTGATACGTTTGGTGTACGAAGTTCATTAAGGGGATGGAATTCGATGACTCGCAAGTTGAGGAAACTATGTTTTCGTAGTCACATAAAATTTCAAATTGAACTAAAAGTTTAAATTTCACTATCTTTCATGGATGGATGTCGCTGCGGTACAAATGCATTTTAGTGTAAAATTAATTTCCAATAATTCATTATTAAGCTCAATATTTTAAATAATTGGATGAGTGAATGACCGGGCGAACCAGGAGTTATCTTCTCGTATAAAGCTGTCTTTCGCTAACCAGATGTCATTATAATATTATAAATACGATACAGAAGTGATTTGGTGTGATCGTTGGTTGAGTTACAGCGCGGAAATTATGGGTTCGAATATCGGACTTCACGGAATTTCTTAGCACGGCCCTCCGGTGAACATCAACGTGGTTGACGAATTAAGTTGTAAAGTAAAAGAGGATTAATTCACCTCACAAAATGAATCGTGAAAACTTTGCAGAGAAGCATAGCAGCAATATTCCGAATGGAATGGCTAAACTTGGACGAATGTTATAAATAATCTAAATACTTATCGTTTCTTCGGAAGTTAGGTGTCAGAATGCAGAAGATGTTATAAAACCTGACTGATATCAAAAAGAATATGCGTAATATCCTCATATGATAAATAAATAGTATATTTATGTATACGTAGTATAGTCAACATCAAACGAATTATATAATAGTGAATTAGAACTTGTTGGTAATATTTAAATTTTATATTTATTTTTTTAATAACCAAATTAATGAAATGTAATTCTTCGTGACTTCAAAATTATTTTTTTGGCTTTTTCAGTATTGCGGTAATTAAATCTTATATATAAAAATGCTTGTATGTGTGTGGGTATATATGTGTGTATGTTCCGCATAGACGCCTAAATCCCGTAACTGTGGGCGTTGAAACTTTCACGAGATCTGGCGACATTCAAGAGTAAACTTTTCGTCGTCTTTGAATTTAGTAATTCGTCACCATAAGACGGTCATCAGCAGTTAAACGCTTCAGGTCACAGTAGTTGTCATAGTTACGATGCGATTTTGACGCTAAAAGATTAATTCAATGACATTGACATATTATAGTCAGTAGCGGCTCGACAAATAGGGGGCACAACTTTGACTAACCTTAAAAATGACATTGACATATTATAGTCAGTAGCGTTGCACAATATTTTTAAAATTAGCAAAAATCATTTTGCATATACAGGGTAAAACATAAATAGTGCGCGTTTTAGCAAGACGGGCCCCCTTTTCATAACCTAGAGAGTGACCCTGATAGTGTTGAATAGCCCCCATGGGCCCCCCGATAGTGTCAAAGTGACGGCATTAACTACATAACCTAAAAATCATTTTGCACATACAGATTTAACTTTACATGAAGATGTAACTTTACGTGAAGATTATGTATGTATGTGTGTATGTATGTATGTATGTATGTATGACAGATGACAGATGACGGATGACGGATGACAGATGACAGATGACAGCTGACAGATGACGGATGACAGATGACGGATGACAGATGACGGATGACAGATGACAGATGACAGCTGACAGATGACGGATGACAGATGACGGATGACGGATGACAGCTGACAGATGACAGATGAGATGACGGATGACAGATGAGATGACGGATGACAGATGAGATGACGGATGACAGATGACAGATGAGATGACAGATGACCGATGAGATGACAGATGACAGATGAGATGACAGATGACGGATGACAGATGAAGGCCGAACAACTTTGGCCTTCACGGATCTATTATTGTCCGCCCTGTGAGGCCGAAGGCCGAACAACTTTGGCCTTCACGGATCTATTATGGTCCGGTCTGTGAGGCCGAAGGCCGAACAACTATGGCCTTCACGGATCTATTATGGTCCGGTCTGTGAGGCCGAAGGCCGAACAACTGTGGCCTTCACGGATCTATTATGGTCCGGTCTGTGAGGCCGAAGGCCGAACAACTATGGCCTTCACGGATCTATTATGGTTTCACCCTGTGAGGCCGAAGGCCGAACAACTATGGCCTTCACCGATCTATTATGGTCTTCCCCCTGTGAGGAAGACTTTATATAGGTCGCAGAACTCGCCGGAATTGTGCAAGAAGACGCAAATCCACCTCTTCGTGGAAGATCCACCTCTTTGCGGAAGATTTAACTTTACCTGAAGATTAATTTGTTTTTAATTGGTTTTCTAAAGAAAAACTCGCCGGAATTGTGCAAGAAGACGCAGACCCACCTCTTCGTGGAAGATCCACCTCTTTGCGGAAGATTTAACTTTACCTGAAGATTAATTGAAAAGTGAAAATTGTGTAAAAACTTTGGACGTATGTAGCGCTCTTATTTACGCCAGAAATGGACGGGCAAACCGTTTTTGGGATTAGTTCCATCAAGACAAAAATTGAATTTAACATTGGAAGCATTTAATTACGACAAAAACTACGATTACATGAATCACGAGGATGTAGCAATAGGTGTTATGAACAAACTTTGCTTGCATTGTCGTGTTTCGAAGTTCGCTAAGGAATCACCAGGAATGTGTTGTTCGAACGGCAAAGTTGTTTTGCCACCGCTGATTGATCCACCTGAGCCGCTTCTAAGTTATCTTACTGGCACCACTGCAATTTCAAAACACTTCCTGCTAAACATTCGCAAGTACAACTCATGCTTTCAAATGACTTCATTCGGAGCAACAAACATATTCTCCAACGTCGGTTACATGCCCACAGTCATTTTAAAGTTGAAATAATAAAAAAATTGTTCATAATGTGTTGGTTCTGTTTACTATACGTATGTCTAGCGCCGCAGGCGCTAGTAAGTAATATAATAACAAACAAATAAGTACACTGTTATTGTAGAATGATTCAACAGCTTGTTTGCCAATTCGTTTGGATGCGACTTGATTCGATTATCATATTTGACAAAAAAATTTTTAATTTAATTTTTAATGTAGGAATTCGTAAGTCATGGTTGATTATTTCATTTGGCACATACCATGAGACTTCAACGATCGTTTGTGGTATCTTTTTTTGAAATCTATGAAGAATTTCAATATTTGATATGCTCGCAGTTCTCCAGAGTTGCACACCATATGTCCAAATTGGTTTTAGTATCATTTTATATATTAAAAGTTTATTCTTCAAGCTTAATTGAGACTTTCTAACTATCATCCAGAACATTTGTCTGAACTTCATTCCCAGTTGTTTCCTTTTATTGAAGATATGCTTACGTCAATCTTGTGTCCAGATGCATACCCAAATACCTTCCATCATTATACTTTGAGGCAGAACTCAATCATAACGTTACTGGTGGAAAGGTATCTCTCTTCATGGTAAATGTCATATGTGAAGACTTTGGCTTCATTGGCTTGTATCCTCTATATTTTAAGTCATTTTAGAATTATTTAAGCGATCGATGCTGTAAATCAGCTCTCGGATAATTATGCGACGAAAGAATGGCTGTATCATCAGCAAAAGTTTCCAGCGTTATCGATTCAGTTGCTGGAAGATCTGCTGTATTATGTTGGTTTTAATACGATTTTAATACCCGGTAATAATTATCTGGTAGATTCATCTTCAATTTGTAGTATAGACCCTCATGCATTCCAAGTCATTATTGATCTGATTTACTATTGTATGGACTTGTTTGTTTGCGTCATGCTGACTTCTGAAGCCAAATTAATGGTTTGGCACAAGGGAGTTTTCTTCTAAAATTGGTCTTAACTGTTGACGAAAAGTTTTTCAAATACCTTTGCTAGCAATGGTAGTAAACTTATTGGTCAATATGATATTACCTAATACTCAGGTTTTTTCCTGGTTTCTGTATTTTGATAATTTGAGCTACCTTCCATTGGTTTGCAAAGTATTTCAGTCTTAAAGCTGCATTGAAAATAAATATAAGCATTCTGTAACATTGGGTGTGGCACTCTTCCGTTGATTAAATCAAATCCAGGTGTCTTTTTTTAGGATTACGTTCATTTAGAATAACCTGTTTGACTTCTTAAATTTTTTATTGGAAAATCCATCTGGAATGGTGTTTCCTAATAGCGGTATCTTCCATTGGTGATATTGGAAATGGTTTGAACACATTTAAAAGATAGGAATAAATTCTCGGGGTAGAGAGCGTACTAAATAGAAACGGCGTATTAGATCGACTAGTTTCGATTGCGTCTCGCAATCATTCTCAATACTATATTTTGGAAAAGCACAAAGTTAGAATACATCAGTTGTTAACAATAAAAACGTTTCTATTTAGTACGCTCTCTACCCCGAGAATTTATTCCTATCAATAATTAAGGGCAAGAATCAATTCCTACATTTAAAAGATGTTGACCAAAAACATACACACGCCTATCCTCATCGCTCCTTACCCACTTATCCTTATCATATCTAATTGGTCTCACTCCCTCTTGTGAATGCACTTTTTTTGTAAATCGTAAAATTATCTACAATAATGATTGGAACAATAATTATTGTCAAGTCAGTCGTTTAGTTTCAACACGCCTCAAAAATCATCAATTTCTTTGTTTTTTATGTTGCGGCTATAATTTTTTCGGTCATTCAGAATGTAATTAAAAAGTTTAAAAATATTACATAATATAATCTTTTAAAACACTTTTCATGATGCAACCGATTTTTAGACCTTTCTGCTCATTTTAGTTCGGGACCTGTTTAATTCTGGTTTTTCCTGGGATGCTGATGACCAACTGTCCTTCCACCTCTTAGGAGGTCTTCCCGGTGGTCTAATTCCATGGGAGATTCCATCGCTTGTGGTTCATAAGATCATAAGTGATATGTACTCATTCCAAGCTCTCTTCTTGTTGTTCTGGTCCATCTTATTATTATATCGGGCATCTTTTCTTATGTGGTCGTTCCTGATTCTGTCGACCAGTGATTTTCCTGTTATGGCCCTTAGGGCTTTCATTTAGTTTGTTCTTAGCATTATTTATATCTTGCCAGCGTGGCACCCGCACTTGAATCTAAAGCGAATGTTAATATGGGTCTCACACATGCCTTATAGTATATTCATGATTTACTGTTTACCTTCAGAAATTCATTTTACTAGATTGTGTTTTTTAAGCAGCAACCTTCAATTCTTTACTAATTTGGAACATTGTTTCCTCTAATAAATTTCAGCGTCCATATATTTCTACTCCCAATTATTTAAAATATATTACTTGTTCTATTGCATTATTGTCTATATGGTAAGAATGCATCTTTTTGGGGTTTTGAGGTTATTAGAAATTAGGTCTTATCTATGGAGATCTCTATATTATATAGTTTTGATTATATGTAAAAGTTGTTGAAAAATCGTTGAAGATCGTTTTTCTTTTTCGGCAATCAGTACCGCGTCGTGAGCATAGAAAATTATTTTTATCTCTTCCTAGCTCATAATGATATTCATTATTTTCTGTCTTTTTTTTTATTATTTTGTTCATAACTAGGTTAAAGGACAGGGAAATCATGCTATCACCTTGTCTGATTCCATTCCATGATATTAGAGTTTCTTTTGTAAGTTCTCCTTCTTTTCCGCACTTTTATTGTGTTTCCAGCGAGTTTTTGTATAATGCTCATCATGCATTAGGGAATATCACTCTGTTGCAAAATTTCGATTATTATGTCTTTAATTCTAACTCGGTAAAACGCTTTTTATTGAAAAGCCCATATCTGGAATTCAATCTTATTTTACATATAAGCCTACAAACCCTTATATTACACCTAAATCCATGTTTTCCTCTGTTATTGATATTACATCAGGTAATAGTGTTGTAGTCAGAAATTACGTGAATAGTTTTAATAGGGTACACGGCAGCGTTATTCTCCTGTAGTTGTTGGAGTCTTTCCGGTTTCCCTTCTTAAACATTGGAGTTGTGATGTTTGATTTCCAGATTATCAAAACAGTTTAACTGTAAAGAATGTTTTTAAATAGTTCCCTTGATAATGTTCGTCCTCCATATTTTATTGGTCAGTTGGGAATTCCATCTGGCCTAGGGGCTTTCCTATTTTAAGTCTAAATTACTTCTTTTTCTATCACTGTCCATCCTTCTTCGTCCGACAATGCTTTATTTGGTGTCCGCCCCTCGTCGTGATCCGATTCTCCGTTCAGGTTTCCAAGATACACGATCCACGATTCTTTGCTGACAACCTAACTATTCTGACTCCTCCTAAGGAGAACACATAGAAAAATTCATAATATCAGGAGTCAGGATGAGGACATTGTAAAAAAATAACCTTATGGAAGCCAAAAGTGAAAGTAGGATTCAGATGGTGGGAGCAGGTGACGGGTGATCTGATAGATATGAGAGTGTATGGGTAGAGGGGGTGTTTGGGGACAGGAGGCAATGGAGAGAGAAAGTTGCGGAGACTCCTAGACACGGAACATAACGAACAGTTGTGAATTTTTGTGGATATATGAAAGATATTTTTTATGGGGGCCGATCCTCCCCTTTAATCGGATTTGTAAATCTCGAAGGGAATAGCTATATTTCAATCAGGAATGTAAAGCTGTTAAAATAAGATGATGAATTTTAGGTTTCTTGTTTTTCACCATGTCTTTGTTTGTTTATTTTGTAGCTATGTAAATGAAAAGATTTAACTTTTCAGAGTAGTCTTATTTTCTGCAGTTTTCAGGTGGAATTTATTTGAGAGAAATCTTACATACGTTCATCTTATGCGGATAAAATTTTAAACCAAAAAAGACCCTTGCGTGTTTTACTTACGACGAAGGTAGAATTGTTGGAGCGCAAAGTTTTCAAATATTGCGGACAGGTCGGATAACGCTTGTTTTACAGTAAAATAATTGTTTTACATTAAAATCCAAGCTGTTACAACACATTTTCTCATTTTAATTAATTATTTGAATTACTTAATTGTACATCCTTTTTCTTTTTATACATGATTTACTAACTGTGACACCTCGAGTGCAATTTTTTAACAATGAAAAACAGTAGTTTTTATCTTCTCAATAAAGTACCGGATGTACTAAAGGACACAAGAGTTTTTCGTGATCGTACGGCTTCAGGCTAATCCATCGATGACGTAGGGGCGCGTCTGATGTGGGGATTAATAAGCCGCCAATCTTAATAATTATTATTTCCATCCAGCACTGACAATAGTTTTCCGAAGAGTGTATTTTTGATTACAGGAGTCGATCTGTAGCAATGAATTTTTAATACTGGATTTGGGAGTAGAAATATAAAATTTTTATGTTAAGGCCAATAATGACAAAATCAAAATGTGCACCAGATACATTACTACGAAATACCCATATGGTATAAATGCACAAAGTTTTGTGGGAAGGCATGTGGTTGTCGTCGGCTCGACTTACAAAGCTTCCAAATGTGTTTGTCATGTCAAGGAAGGTCTTGCACTAATCATATAGTAGTGGACCTCGGAAGCGATGAAGTGGACATCTTCCATAAATATCAACAAACATAAAAAATTAACGAAACGAGGCAAAGTGACGAAGAATATTGGGAACCTCGAGTTACTGAAAATTGAACTAATTATCATATACTTATGCAAACGTTAACTTTTTCATAATTTTTGTTATAACATGAATAAATTTTATAACAATTTTTAAGTAAACAATACATTTACAAATAATTAAAAATGAGAGGATGTGTTTAAACGGCTTTGATTTTAAATTCTAAATGCGCGAAAAAAACTGGCGCAACATCAAGAAATTACGAAATTGAAAATTTTCGGAACCCACGTTTCGGAGTTGAATGGTGTGTACAAGCTAAATGACTGACTTGACGATAAATAATATTGTTTCAATCCTTATTTGTAGTTATGTTACCCAATTTTCTTACTTAATAGTTTTCTAGATATTTGAGAAAAATCATACACCGTCGCTTCGTGTTCTTTGTTGCTAAGGTAGTTAATAACTTTTGAGCAAAAATTAATCTCGCGTATAGAAAACGTAAAAAGGTATTTTCAATCTGGAAAGATCCTAATTAGAGGATTAACGCCATAAATAAATCTGACTAATACCTATTATCGTTTATTGTGACCTGATTACAATTTTCCCGCTATAAGAATTACCAACTTATAAAACTAAAATTTGTACATTTATACAGAGTATTTTAAAATTTAAATAATAAGTAAAAAATTAATTATTTAAATATCGCAATTGGTTTAATATTACATTAACTTTAAATAAAATACGTCGTGACCGAATTCCCTGCCCTTAACTTTTTGTTCTTATGAACCAATGTTTAATTTTTTTTGTAATGCATAACCGGCTTTGTTTTAATTTGTATTTAGTTAAATGGCGCAGCATTATAGACTCTACAGAGTGCTTAATTATAAAAGTAATTAGGCTTCAAAAGTTTATTGAGAGTAACTTTTTATATACTTAAAATGGACTTTTTTCTTAAATGCAAATTCTTAACTTTTCGTTTTTTTAAGGTGATCTCTGTCGACCACTTAATTGTAAGAAGAAAGAAATGTGTTTATTAGAAGATGCTTTCACTGCCGTTTGCGTTTCGAAGAAAGAATTACAAAAGAATGGGTAAGTTATTTTAACAAAAAGTTACTGTTATGCTAAAAATTTTAATATCTTTTATTAATTAATATTTCTTACAAAAGTTGGGGCTAAAAAAATTTTGTAAAATCACGTAGAAGCTAAATTAATTTGTTTATCAAACTGAAAATTAATTAATATTGCATCATTATATTATTAACTTTGATATTATATAATGCACCCAATTTGTTTTGATGTCTTATTAATTATTAAATTAAAATTTATATACAATTTTTATTTTTTCTGCTATATTACGATAATGGAAAATAAATTGTTAGCTACCCAATGTTTCAATTTATTTTCATAAGTTCAACTCATTCGTGTCAGTTTCAGATTATATAAAATTAATAGTGAAATTAGCAATTTCCTTAACCGCATGAGATGTTTTATTAAATTGCCCGGAGGAGTCCTTTACCGTTGTTTAAATACTTGTACCAGATAGAAAATTATTTAACATCGATTTACATTTAAAATTTAGAAAATAGAAATTACCGTTCATAATTTATTTGGGCAATTCTTTGCGAAAGAGAGTCCCGAGTGTTTCAGTCTTCAATTCATCAACCAGATGAATATGCATTGTTATTTTTGACTAATTATGACAGGAATTTCATACTGCTGGTTCAGATTGTCGAGGTATGTGAAGCACAAACTTTCTGCTTTCCCTATCAGTGGAACGGTCCGCTAAACATTTTTAAAATACATGTGGCTTTATTTCACTTTAGGGCGAATATCAATACAAGCCAGCTCTTTATCGCAATATGCGAAAGGTGGTGAAAGTGTTGAAAATTGCCACTATGAAAATTATTAGATATAAATCTGAATGGACCGTTAAAACCGACTATTCGAGATGAATATTAAACTTTTGGATTAGATTTTATCGCCACATAAAACTGATATAATTATGGCCAATAGTCAAATGAAACCACTACGAGTACAAGCAAGGTGTCCAATAAAAAATCATCATCCCTAACTTATTATTTGAAATATCATCCCATGCGAATCAATTTCACAATGGAAAATCATTTCATTCCTACTTTTGATAACATAATTATCCAGGTTGTAAAGTTACACTATCACACTGCAGGCTCGTTTAGTTTATTAATTCTATTAAAAAGGAATTTCTAATTTCTGTCGAATTTAAATTTTCGTAAGAGCTCGGCTTTCGTAATGATATTGCAATATGTTTGGGGATAAATTAATGATACTCTTATATCAAAAGCCGCCATCTCTCTTTTTATCAAGTGTACCCTTACTTGTGTTGCTACAACGGCATAGTCAGATAACAGCCATACAGCCCAGGCATTTAAGAGATAGAAGTCTTTATACTTGACACATAAATTTAAATAGCTCGCTCATAAAGTTGAGCTGATATTATAAGCCCGAAAGACAACACTATTGCAGTCTAGTAATTCTTATCATGATGTGTTTCAATATGAATAACGTAGAGTCGTAGAGGAAGTAAAATCGTTTAAAACTTTTTATTTTTAACATCTCGATTTAATAACATTTTTTTCGTTTCTTTTCCTTCCATCGCAGCGCCTCGAAGAACCTTGATTATAATTTAAAATTCATTCTTTTATTAATACATCGAAATCCAAATAGCTTTTTCGTAGGACCCGTGGAACCTAATATTATGCTTCTCACTAAATATAATTAAATTTCTGCTAACATGATTTTTTACTAACAATTATTTTAGTGACGTCGTTGTTCCGAAATCCTTCATGGAGGGCGATGATACCAATAGACATAATCGGCAGGACTCACGAACCGATGACGACGCAGATGACGATGTCTTTTACGATACCGAAGATGATCCTGAGGATGATACCGATGAAGATTTAAGTGATTCTGTTAGGTAAGTTTAAGTTTTAAATATGTACATTTTAAGGTATACGAAATCATGCAATTTTCTGCCATTCCAATTCAGAAGCTCTAGCCTGATTAATTTAGCTCATTTGTTTTTATGAGAAAGCTTCTGATAGCGTAGAAAGAAGTAAATAATGACCACCATTAGCAATTCATGTAAGCGGTGGAAATTTAAAAAATGTTAAGTGTATAATATGTCGGTTTATTTAATGTTACTTTATTTCCAGTTGCAAGCCCTGTCCAGTTGTAAAACCAACATTTTTATGTGGATCTGATAATCGCACTTACAGCTCTTTGTGCCGATTGGATTATCATAATTGTATTCACCACACAGCTATTAGAGTTTCTTGTAAAGGATTTTGTCCATGTAAAGGTAAGATAAGGGTCAAGAATGATTTGTGAGTATAATTATTTACCCATGATAATAAATAGAATAAGATCTACTGCTTATGTTTATATTTACTTTGTAGAAGACACTCACCTGCGTAAGAAGCAGAGGCAATCGGAGAGATTAAATTCTTTCATGTCTAAATACAAAGCGACGTTAGATAAAAAGGGTACAGCTACCGGTTCACTAAGTGGAGAGAAGTCATTTTTACCGTCTCCTCGAGCAGACAAGTACACCTTTACCCCACAAGATTTCAAATATGATAACAAACATTACAAATACATCAAATACACAAAATATAATAAGGTCCGTAATAATGCATAATATTATTTGGTGCCGTAGTTAAACAAATTTAATTTTAGGACAACAATAACATTTTGTATAGCGAGGATAAAGAAAGACAAAAAGGATATAACGACGTAATTGACAATAAATTGAACACTAACGCAATTGGACCTCTTGTTCCTGCTACGCCGCCCGTTAAACAATGCTCACCAACTGCGTTACAAAGTATGGGAAATCGTTTACTAGATTGGTTTTCAGTCGTAATGGCAGATACATCAAAACGAAGACGTAACCATCCAAAATTAAAAAGCAAAGTTGCAGGTTGGCTCGTAGAATTTAAAATTATCTCAAAGCTTAATCCACGTTGTTTTAGTACATTTTCCTCCAATTTGCAAAATGGAAGTTCGCTGGATGTTCCAACATTTAGATATAAATGGAGATGGATTCCTTTCTTTACAAGAACTTTATGATCTCGAACACGATCAAAGTGAAATTTGTTTACAACCATTTTTACAACAGTGTGATTCCGATAGAGACGTTAATGTCACTCCAGTTGAATGGTGTCATTGTTATCAAAGAACTGAGCGTCCTTGCGCAGCTGTAAAGCGTAAAATTACTCCGGAATTACAGGGTTAGTGAAACTTTTCAAAATTTTTATTTTCGCTATTTTTAGGTTTATTTCATGAATCTGTTATTTGGGACGTCATAACAATTGACGGTTTTTAGTACATTTCTATTCATGCTTTTACCATTTTACGATCAAGTTTATTTTGTTAGCCCATAAACTTCAGAATAACTTTTCCATTAAATAATATGTTTTCATAGAGTTTTTATGCAAAATAGCAGCACATATACAAAGTGGTTTATACACAGCTCTAAATGATTAGTTTGATTCAATTTATGTATCTGGGGAGTTGTTTTTACTTTTTGCTAATATTTTTTGTTGCTTTGAAATCGCTTTGGATTATGGGAAGCGATTTACGCGGGTTGCAGCAGGTTTATTGCGTTAGTCCCAAAGGACCTTATCCACAGATTTCGCTGTTAGAAGACTGTCATTTATTTCATTTTTCTGTTAGGAGTATATGTGCCAGACTGTGATACCCAAGGTTACTATCGACCAATGCAGTGTCATACAGCCATTGGAATGTGCTGGTGTGTCGATAAGCACGGCGTCGAATTTGCCAACACCCGCACTCACGCCAAACCAAATTGCGGTAACTGATTTAATTAATTTTGTCTGTGTAACCAAGATTACGGGTATCATTATTTCAGATGTACTTGTAAGTAAGACAGGTGAAGCGTTAAAGCCTGTAAATAGTAGTGGAAGTAGTCGTAGCGATGACGACGAAGATGAAGATGATATAGACGAGGATGTAGAAGGAAGTGCAGATCATCAATCAGAATACTAAATATCCTGCCTAAGAGACCCTAGCCAGTTTCTAAGCTTTTCTATAAAAAAAAATTTTTATGATGTTTTAAGTACTTAATTTTATATGCTTACCCCCCACCCCTCTCAAATTCTTAACAATATTTGTGTAAATCGACGTATGGATCTTAATAATCGTTAAGATTTAATTTTGTAATTTTAGATGTACCCATTGGACGATGGGTATAAAGTGTAGTAGGCAATATAATTGTTTTTTACATAAGCTTAAATAAGAAAAATTCAAACATTCCATAGTTGCCATACTATAAAATTATTATGTAAATTTATAATATTAATATTAATATAAAATAATAATAATTAACTTAAAGTTTTTTACTTTTGTTAAACGATTTCAATGCTGACATTGAAAAAATCATCGAATTGCTAACTTAATTTTTGTATTATTTGTTTAAGTTTCTTGTATTGTAAATAAGCAGTATTTTTACAAGTATAATTTTCGTTTATTATTATTATTTTTTAAATAAAATTGTATAAATTTGTGGTTGGTTGGGTGTGTATTGCTGTATTGACACCTATTAGGACGTAGAAAAAAACCATCTCTTACAGCTTATTCGTGTTTGAGAATTTAAATAGTGCATGTAGTGGTGGTTATGTAGAAATAATATTATTTACGTACTTGATAATTTATTTATGGTCTAAACATCGCATTTTAATAACCCCGTTATTATTAAACTTTATTTATGAACCACTGCTATCATGTCGAATTAAATATGCATTTATGTACTTACTACTACTAGAGGCAAAATATTGTTGTTACAATTACTTAGATATTATTTATGTGATTTTGATGTCTATATACAATGATATTTTTATTAGCTATTAGTATGTTTATAAATTACAATGTTTAGTATTTAATCAGAGCATAAATGATTAATGTATATACAGGTAAAATGAAAGAATTATTTAATAGTAAATTATTGATTTATTTATATTTTTGTTACTTAAGTTACAGTATCCAAATTTAAACAAAAATTGCATGTTGCACGTAACAATAAATTATGGACTCAAACGGAAAAATTGTTGTCAGTAGTACTACTTATCATCATAATATTGTATTAAAAAATTTTCAAATTTTCTAACCAAAGATAATTGCCATATTAAAAGAATAATCGATTTCTTATTTCATCATATTTTTTATTCCTTTTCTTAATTTATGCGCGAGCATTTTCATGTATTTTTAATAGCGGTAACATGTATCCTCATAAGCTAATAAAATTAATTTTTAAAATATTTAGTTTTTGAGTAGGTATTTACCATAAAAAAAATTTAATAGTAAACAATAATTGCTCTGAGTGTATGAATGAAGAACAACTCGTCCGGCGCGGTATGTCGAAAAATCTTGGATGAACATAAATCAGCAAACGAATTTAAACTATTTGCTATCACCTTTATGCCGAAAACTTCTAAATAGGTAAATCAATTCTATTACAATGAACCCCAATTAAGCATTTAACGGAAATTAGATGGAACTTAATTATTAGAAATTAACTTGACATTTCATTCTAAAATTCATTGCGTCAACCTGATTCAACGATAATTTAAATTAAACCCAATTTAAATGTATGTTTTTGGCGTTGGTGTAATCGACCCTTAGAAAAAATACGTAAAATTTTTTTTATTATGACAATTTTGTTTAACTATTGTTTACTATTGTTATCACTAAATGCAGAAAGCAGTATAATAGTGTTGAATTGTAATTACTATAGAACACATAATAATTTATAAGCGTTGATAATTAATTTCTTGCAAGTGGTTTTTACTCACCTTTACGATAATAACAAAATTTTCGTTTAAATGTCTTTCCAGATTATATTCAGGCTTATTTTGTATCTGAAAATAAATTTTATTTCAATAAAAAGCATGTTGTTTAGCAATTTAACGAGTCGCTGTGAGTTAAATCAAAACAATGCAATAAAAGCTATTAATTTTTAAGTGCCTACATTCCCGGTAATTACAGAAGTCTATACAACCTCCATGTGATTACGGTTTAACGGCAATCTAAATTTTATCTATGGTACTGGTATCATGCTGATAGATAATAAAAACTCACTAATTTACCGATTTATGATGCTTTCATAAATTCTATACAATTAACGGTATCTTATAAAAATAGCAGGTTTAATTTCATCAATAGAGCAATGAAAACTTACAGATTGGTACTAGCACTATTATATTATCAAGTAGTTTAAAATACGAATTTCTGAAAAAAACCAACAAAAAATTTGTAATTGTCAAAACTAATATTTACCAAAGTGGAAATTATATGGATGGTAAGATACACAAACAAATTCAACTCAATCTATCCATGACAGCATTTGAATTTTATCACTAACAATTCGTTGTATGATGGGTGAGTACTACTATATAACTATATAACTTTTGCATTAATAATGTTCAGTAATGGAGTTATTAACAAACTTATTACCAATTCAAACTTCGTTATCCTGGATTAACTTTGAAAAGCAGGTCAAGCATTTGAAAGTTTGCCTACAAAATCCATTCAAAACTAAACGGGTGCTGTTGATACTTTACGGTCGCCAAGTTTTACTTTTAATTAGAACTTTTAAACTAAATACCGAATACGTTTCTGAACTTTTCATATTGGAACCCGCCCCCTTTCGCTAAAAAACTAAACTTAATTCCCACTTAAATACAAGTGCAAATAGTGGCCACCAAACCGAAATATCACATCGTCAGTCAAGTGATGAATCGTCTAACTTTTCTCCCAACCAGCAATATTACGAAGCTAATTGTTGAAGATTTCCCGTATAAACAACGTGAACACACACGCAGCTGATGACTCTGAATGAAAGAACGAAGTACTATTGTAAGTATACAAAATAACGCACAAAATAGTTGCTCATTTTATTGTAATTCTGTTTGGAGGGCGTCCATTAATTAAGATTGATAAGAACCCTTCTACCTTACGTAAAATTTATTTTGGAAATTATGGACCCCCCCCTTATATTTATCACAAGTAAAATTTTTAATTGATGTTTTCAGGTTTCAATTATCATATTTAAAAAACTTACGTCTGAAACACTTTGAACCCTAACCATGTTAGCATTTGTACGATTTTCCATAACCTACCCCACCCCTTAAAAATACCATACGTAATTAATGCACCCGACAAACAGACATGCTCCCTTGCATGTCTGTTTGTTTGTAATTCTACTCGTTTGTTTACAAAATGGGTCAAATAAATAGGTCATAATATTTTTTTATAATTAATCGAAAATTTTAATTGAATATAACGTGGTATTTTAGTAGTAATAATAATAATCTTTGTTAATACAAGAGTGTGTAACACAATTCATAAATAGTATATGTATACAAACAAGTTAGAAGGTAAGCGAAGAAATCGACTTCGAATTTGTTGGCAAGATTCTGCATTCTTGTAATTGGTGTGTACATCCCATAACTTGGAAATCTGTTCGGGAAAGATCCGGGTTTCGAACCACCCGTGCATAAGCCCAAATGTTGATGCTGAACAGTAGGACAATCGATCGAGTTGTTCAATATTTTAAAGAGGATGCATAAATGCAAGTACTCTCTCCAATCGTCCAACCTAGGCAATCATAGGTAACCTAACAGAAAATTGTAATCGACATTAAAATAAATGTGAAACATATAACAAACGAATTTTATGAATACAACGAAAATTAGATTCCATAGTCACACCAAAACCCTTGAAAATACAAGTTGTTTGATAACAATCCATAAATGTAGTGAGATGTACGGTTAATCTTCCGTGAAAAGTAAAGAAATTTGCATGTCGCTATATTTGATTGAATAAAATTGGCGCTACATCACGATTCCACATAGTGTCAACAGAAATTAAGTTGAAATCTTGAGCGGAATTATGACTTTGAACATTTTTAGACCGTTAGCATAAAGTATTCAATTCAACACCGTAAGACTCTGCGCCAAAACTTAATTTTTCAATTTCAATGTCAGCTAACTCGATCGTCAGAAAAGAGGTTAAGCGAGCTACGCTCGAAATATACTCCCCAACTCCGCTTTTGTGCTACGCTATGCTAGGACTTTAAGGACGATTTATTGGCATTAATCCACAGGACAAATAATAAGGTACCCAAAGGAGAACCTTGGGAAATTCCAGATTTTACCAGTATATCTCGAGAGTCAGAACTATTAATCTTAACCTTTCGGTGTCGATTGAACAAGTAGGATGAGAGCCAATTGAGTATATTAACGCTTAAACCAAGCCTGCCCAACTTGAATATCGGGAGATCGATGTAGACACGATCAAAGGCCTTCGCAAAGTCTGTATATGTACAGTCAACACTCGGTTTACATTCCATGTGATTGATGACATATATGTAACCTCCCATTGCTGTTACTGGTCGTAATTTACCACCCTCCGCATATTTATTCCCATCAGTTTGGTTTTAGGTAAAAATATAAACACCATTTCCTCAGTCAAATATTCCACAAAATTATAGTAAGCAATACTTTAGTTACACAGTTTGTTTTGGGGAATTATAAATTTGATAGTTATTTACAAGATAATTTTCGTTCAGCGGTTGTTGTGCAGCGACGTATTGCTCGGAGATTAAAGTAATTTTCCTCTAGCAAAAGTAATTTTGGATAGAATACGTGCAAAAGTTGGGATCGAGTAGTATGCCTTGCCTTTTTTTTATTATCTTCGCGTTATTCAAATTTGGGAGCTGCGTTGGGTTTCTTTGGTCAATACAATCCATTACCATTTGTCGGGATCCACTATCTGGTTACAATTTGTTTGGAAGAAAATTAGCATTAGCCGCCATCCAATTATCCACCCTGACCACTTTGGGGATATCGACGAGATATCGAAATGAACAGCTTCGGTTATCGCTGTATGGAAATCCGGTGCCGTAGAGAAACCAGTGGCGTATCTTGGAGAAAGAGATTACCCCATAAGATAAGTGCTTACTATTATTTTGTTAATGGTTAATCACTTTGTGTTTTATTGAACTTTATTTAGCTTTCACGATTCAGGTGACAATAAAAGTTAGGAACGGGAAAAATCGTGTGACGCCGGGCATTATCATTATTTTTTTCACTATTTTTGAGCAATCCACACCCTAAGCTCTCCAGCTAGCCGAAGTTCCGCCCCTATGTTAAAGGTGTTATCTGGAGTTACTGTTTTTTTTGTGCCCACGCGCACTTTATAATTAGCTGTTCTGGTGATCAGAAAGATACGTTATAATCAGAAATTAGGTTGAAATCATGGGCGGAATTAGCGACTTCGAAGATTTAGATCAAGAAAGACAATCCAGAAAAAACACGAAATAAAATATAAAATACAAAATTGAAGATTTGAGACTTCTATAGCATAAAGTTTAACCAGAATTAATATTTAAGGAAACTGGTCAAAATTATTGTCTTCCTACCTGATTCGTATTCAAATACCGTATCCACTAAGCGAGCGTTATCCAGTGTATACTTCACGCCATATTGCTAGTTTCTAATTTATTGTAAACCCTGCTATAAGAGGAATGTAGCTCCATATTTTGCTCAAAATAAGTTATTTCTCGTTCTAGATGTAAAAACAATCCGACTGATATTAAAAATATTTAGATCAGACGAATTAGTCCAAAATTATAAGCATCGTATTACTTATCCCTATCCATATTTTGTAGAAGAGGGATTTAATTCCAAATCTGCTACCTTGTTACAACAAAGACACACATTATGTTGCTGTTATGATGTTTTTTGATATTTGTTTTGATCGTGTGGATATCATTTATTTATGATTTCTTATCCAATCCGTATATTTGTCTACAATTTTGTGCAAGAAGCAGCTCTATAAAGCCGTATAGGAAAGGACTACATCAAAAACACTCATTACATAAAAGATATGTGTGCTCCCCCCAAATATACTCGCTTGAGGTTCCAACGAAAAAAATGGTAGTTCGTGGAAGCTCAAACGATCTTCTAACGATAGACACCAATTTTATTAAAACCATCGTTTGGGGGGGGGGGGGACTGATGTGTACCATATATGCACATACGAACGCGAATGATTCAAGGGCATAATATTAGTAAATTCTGTTTTGCAAATCAAAGCCGAAAATCAGGAATGCGGTAACCATAATATTGTGCACCACCTAATTTTATTATTATACTAAAATGGTTTTAGTTATTGAGTTTATCAAAATATGTAATATTAATTATGCATTTTCTAGACTGAACTGCTATTGTAGTTCCTTTTTTTATATTTTAATATTTATTATATATGAATTTCCAAGAAACGAAGTAGCTGCTTCTTGCTAGAACCAGTTTGAAATTGGAATTCTTTATATTTCCACTTTATTGGCATTACGTAAATCTTGCTTCAAGGTTCCGTTCATTAATGCAGTGAGTTAAATTAGTATTCGAAAATAATATTTACATTACACGTTAAACAAGTAACTCGAAATTTAAATATTTGAATTGATGTGAAGTTTTGTTTGAAAATTTCATTTTTTGGAATCAACTTTTTGGAAACATTTGGAGTCAATTTCCTCTTCAGAAAAAAATAAAAAACTATTAGGGTTGCAATTGAAATTTTGCAGTTCGAGGTTTGGACTTCTAATGTCGTTATTTGTCCCCCTTGTTGCCTTGCAACTTAAATATCCATAATATAAATATTGCAAATGGTTCTCGAAATTTCTCGATGGGTGGATCGCTTTTATTGAGGCACACTGTACCTACATACTATTTACATGGAATATACTGTGCATTTGACTGCAACACATCATACATAAAACTAATATCTTTACCCTTTCCTCAAAATAAAAATTAAATATAAGTGCACGAACCTTTTACGTTAATTTCATTCTAAATCGGAAACAATTACTCACCAATTTAATCAAAAGATAAAAGGCAACTATCGCGAATGTGTCTAAATATAAAACAAAATTTATGAAGTGATCAGTATTTTTTTTATTCTATGTGTTTTTATTAACAAAATGTTAACAAGAAATATTTTAAATGTTGCAATAGTGCTAATAAGTTGTTTCCTAATGATCCTCGAACCGACCAGTGCAGCTCGTATATTAGCAATGGTGCCTTCTCCCAGAGGCGGCGTAAAGGGGGGGCGGTGGGGGCGGTCCGCCCCGGGTGCCAAGCACCAAGGGGTGACAACTCACTTGGGTAGCTTAGTAGCCTGCCACTGATTCATCTGCACGACGGCGACGCGGACGGCGCGAGCGTAAGGAGGGAGCAAGTGAGAAGTGATTTCGGCCTCGGCCCCTCCCCCATCTGCGCCATCTCCGGCGCGTCGCACCATGTGTTAATTAAAACAAACACGTACAGTCAGTCAGTCACAGTGTTATTGTTTACAACAGTCGCGTTGCGTCCCGGTAGTCGAAAATGGCCCAAGACGCTGGACTAACATTGCCAGAAGAGCTGCAGAGAGCTATGTTAGAATGTCTTGATAGATTTTACGGAGAACTAGACCATCGGTACAAGGCAATGGATGAAATTCTCATAACTTTTGGTGTTGCTCAGCCTAAAACTCTGCTTACGTCAACAGAAGAAGAACTGCGTGGTATAGTTCCAAATCTGACAAAAATATACGATGAGTTTTCTGCAGAGGATATTATTTTGGAGGTTTTACGACTGAGGCGCCATTTAGAAGCTGCCAGCATTTCCTTCCAAGAAGCAGTCCAATGGACTACCTTAGAGCTTCTGAAATTCATTGTGCAATGGGACTATTCTGAGCCTGTTCCAAATCTAGCGCTGTGTCTAAGATTTTTTTTAACTATTTGTGTTTCGGTGGCTTCTTGTGAAAGAAGTTTCTCAAAATTAAAGTTGATAAAATCTTACTTAAGATCCACAATGAGCCAAGCGCGACTTACCAATCTTTCCATATTGTCCATTGAAAAAGATAGGAATATAAATTTTGATAATGTAGTCGAATATTTTAGCAAAATAAAGTCACGTAAGCATGTTTAGTATTTGAATTGTTGTTTTATTTTGGGGGTGCTCAATAGAAAACCGCACCGGGTGCTAATTTATGCTACGCCGCCACTGCCTTCTCCTGCTTACAGCCACCAGAACGCTTTTTATCCATTGTGGACAGAGCTTTCTTTACGTGGTCATGAAGTAACTTTAATAACAACTGATCCAATAAACAATTCTTCACTTACTAATCTAACCGAAATTGATTTGCATGATGCTGCTTACAAAATTTGGAATAAGAAAATGCAAGGTATTCTGGAAACTAGTTCACCAAGCTTGTACTCTTTGTTAGATTTAATGTTCAATGCTCAACTAGAAATTATGGACGCAGAATTGGGTCATCCAAAAGTTACAACTATAATAAATAACGAAACGGAACATTTTGACCTCTTTATGGTTGAAACTAGTTCTCCTTCCCTATATGCATTTGCCATGCGATTCAAATGTCCCTTCATAGTGCTTACTTCTTTCGACGGCGTTTCGAGCTTTTTTAGAGAAATTGGGAATCCTTCCCACCCTGTTACCAATCCTGATCCGTTCATGGCATATAGCGAAGTATTAAATTTTATGGAACGCCTTACAAGTGTTACGCTCGAGTTGATGTTTAGTAGTTTTGCGTACTTCTATAAAGGATTCGCCGAGTCCATCGTTAGAAAGCATTTTGGGTTACGATATATAGAAAAGGATATGGACACATTTGGGAAAAATCCAAGTATGTTATTTATTAATTCCAATCCCATATTTTTTCCCGTAAGACCATTAACACCTAACGTAATTCAGTTTGGAGGTGCAACTCATGTAAAACCTCTACAACCATTACCAGATGTAATATATCACTAAATAAGAGTTTAATAATTTCCATTGATTAAAATTTGATTACAGAAATTAAAAAGTTATCTGGATGGTGCTGACCAAGGATTCATATACTTCAGCCTGGGGTCTAACGTCAAGAGTAAAGACTTGTTACCAGAAATGATCCAAAATTTAACGAAAACGTTTTCTGAGCTTCCTTATAAAATTTTATGGAAATTTGAAGAAAATCAATTAGAAAATTTACCAAGCAATGTTATGATATTTAAATGGCTCCCTCAACAAGATGTTTTGAGTAAGGTACTTTTATATGACTCTAACATGTCTTAATCGGTTAAGATATTAATAGGGCATCCTAATATCAAACTATTCATTACCCAAGGAGGTTTGCAGTCTTTAGATGAAGCTTTACATATGCACATTCCTATAGTCGGTCTACCTTTTTTTACCGATCAACATTCGAATATAAAACGAGCTGTAGAGAAAGGAATGGGATTATTTGCAGATCGGGTTTCTTTAAATCCAGAACACTTCAAGGATATTATATTGGAAGTAATAAATAACCCGAAGTAAGAAATAAAAATAATACTCAAACACTATTATGTAATTTTCACGTTATATTTTAGATATCGAAATAACGTTAAACAACTCTCAGCATTAATTCAAGATCAACCAATGACTGGTTTAGAACGAGCAATTTGGTGGACAGAATACGTCATTAGGCACAAAGGTGCTGCTCACTTTAAAAGTCCAGCATTAGATATACCTTTTTATCAATATTACCTCTTAGATGTGATAGGGGTATATATTACAGTTGCATTTATTTTAATTTATATTGTATTGAAAGTTTTCAAAATATTGTTTCGAGTATGTAGATTTATATTTAAGCGAAATTCAAAACTTAAAACCCAATAGTTTTTAGCCCGTGTTAAATATGCTGTAAAATTTAAATAAAACATTAGTAGAAGTCTGAAATTTAAAACAGAGCTTCTTTTGCTTAGTATCTGTCACATTCCAAAAATAATTTTATTAAAACTGTAGTTTAATTTATCTATTATGGCCATAGATATCCAAATACGCCAAAAGTTTCCAAAAATGCATTTAAGTAAATTGTTTGTGCAACGTACAGTAAAACGTTTTACTGAAACTGCTACTATTAAAAAACGCTATGGTGGAGGTAGTAAGTCCACTGCAACCAACAGAAAGAACTTTAAAGAGGTGCGCCATCGATTGATTAGAAAATCATCTTGTAACGCAAACACATTGGCATTAAGTATCGGCATTTGGTTTTGGCAAAAGGTTTGCTCTTTAAAGAAAAGTAAGTGCCAAGAACTTAACGACGCACAAAAATAGTTAGACAAAGAGCAAAAGTGCTAACTCGTATGTTTGCTAATGCATGGTCAATTACCTAATTTGGTGATCTCTGATGAGGAAGTTTTCTATGTAGAGCAGCACATTAACAAATAAAATTATCGTGTCTGACTTAAGCGATATTGCAAAGACTATTTTGCTAAAAGATTTTTATGAAAACATGGAATTAAATTAAGAATTTTCTCTACGAGAGAATGAAGATCCTGTGTCTCAGAAATGCGAGAACAAACATCAGTTTTACTCTCTTCGTTGCATAAAAGTGATATCCATCCATAAATAAAAAAACCAAGGCAAAAACAAAATTTTCCAGCTAAAAGCTTTATATAAGTGATCTCAAAAGTTTAAAATAATTTTTTTATTAAATTTCTTACATCGAAATTTTCTTTTGAAGCTTGAATGGCGTGAGTCAAATGTTAGTAGGACAATATAAGCGATCAAAGCTTTTGTTACAAGAAATTTAATAAAATTATTATTTTCTACTTTTGAGTTCACAGATATAAAGCTTTTACCTGGAGAAACTTGTTTTTTGCTTAGGTTTTTTATTTTATTAATTGTTATTTTGAAAATTCATTACACCACACTATAAGCAATAATAGAAAAAATGGGTAGAACATAATTGCGAAACACATATTATCGTCGGCTTACTGCCAAAACAAGATAACTCCATTTTTGGACAAAATGAGTTATATACATGATTGCATTCAAATAAGAGCAAATTACATTTTGACAAAACCTGATAACTGTAAGTCAAATATTAAAGGAGTATTAGGCATTTCATTTTTAACTAACTCCAACTTGTTTGTCGTGAATAACGCTAAAATAAGTTAAGTGCAGTTAACTTATTGTCATAAAATGATCCAACCTTTGAAGTTTTGCTAAAACAAGATAAGTGATATTATAATAATAAAATTATGTACATTATGATTCATTCTGACCTAATGTATTATTTTACTGCAATCTTGCAAGAAACTCATTTTACATTATTTTTATAACGACGATAAGAATTTACCACCACAAACCATCACTCTGTTAATTTATGTGAATCAGTCAGGCCCGTAGCCAGGATTTCATTTGGGGGGGTTCACTTGTAAAGGGGGTTCCCCTTTTTATTACAAATTTTTTTAAGTTTTATTTATTTTATATATTAAACTACTTCTTTACAAATATTTTAAAAGTAAAATTTTCGGGGGTTCCCCTTCCGCGAATTTTTATTACAAACAAATTTTTTCAATATTTTATTTTTCTTAATTTATTTTTATTTAAAACAAACATTATAGTCCAGCCAAGGAAGGTTTTTAGTTTGCAAAAAATCCGGGCAAGCTGAATTTTGGCAGAGATGTACATTGGAGTGTTGTAATGAACCCCCCCAAAAGTCCCATAAAATCCAACGCCGGCGTCCCCCACAATCGGGGGTTTTAGCTCTCCCAGCGCGATTTTTTGCCGATAACTCGCTTATTTATGCTTGTATTAAAAATTATGATCAGACCATAATTGAAGAGCATAAAATTCTCTATAAAAAAATTTTTTTTTCATATTTTTCCATGGCACACTAATACTTAAATTATTGACCGAAAACACAACCCACCCTTAAAATGGCACAATATTGATTCGTTGCAGGGGAGAAATGTTTTCGGGCACGGGAAATGCTTTTAATAATAAATTAATTGAAATTGTGGTCAAGGTTGGAAAATGAAGAGAAAAATAATTTTTTTCAAAATTTGCCCAAGTTATAGTATCTTCCAAGTAACGAAACCGAAATTTTGGTTTGAGCTTACAGAAGATCCGGGCAAGCTGAAATTTGGCAAAGATGTATATTGAAGTGTTCTAATAAACCCCCAAAATTTCTCATAAAAATCCCAAGCCGGCGTTCCCCTAAATGAGGATTTGTTTGGAAATGAGGAAATTTGGAAAAAACTTTTTCCAAAAGATACCTATTCTATTTTCGAAATTCAAATGTTTTACTTTTAAAATTTTTGTCTTTTAAAAACTTCGGGGAGGGGGGCACGTGCCCCCAGGTGCCCCCTCCTGGCTACGGGCCTGGAATCAGTTATGTTTCAAAGTTAATTGTGAATAGTGTTTTATAATAACTTAACAAAATGAATTCTATAGCGTCTTTACTAGTTGAACTAGCATTGGAAAAATTTAATGACGGTAAGTTATTTTAAAATTATACACAATCGAAGACAAATTCTTTTTGATTTTAACTATAAATGTTTATTAGTTAAAGTTAAAAATTACGATTTCATAGATTTTTATTGAGTACAAACTTTTCCAATAGCTAATCCTGAACCGAGACCGGGTTGGAATCCAAAAATAATCACCTTCTTTTATTGCTTTTTATTATGGGAATGATTAAAAAATTAGTATAAATATCTAATTAACGATGACGTCGAATAACCAAAATTGTGTTACGATGATTGACACCTAGAACAAGAAAGTATACAATAAATACTAGGCGTCGAAAATGATAGTTTTATTATACGATTTATAACGGCGAAACATGAAGGAAGGTATTGGATGTTATTATTGGAAAGGTAAGAAAATTATTAGTCATTTGGGATAATATTATCATAAATTTTATTTTCCGATTGAAGAATGCGTAAAATCCCGGAATATACAAAAAATTTGAAAATCGGTACAGAACAGCATCGAAAAAATTTCGACATCAATATTCCATTTTTTTCATATTGCTTATCAATTAGATAAATAAATTATTATTAATTATTAGTAATAACTATACAACACATTTTATTATCTAATAAGTAGAAGTATCTAATTACCGGCGGCTTCTGCAGCTTGAGTTGTACAAATTTACAACTCTCGCGTCACAAGCCGGCCTGGTATAGAAATGCATGTTTTATCAGGGGAAGTACACGCGTCCACGTGGACTCGCAAAGAGAATTTTCGTAATAGAAATATTATCCAATAATAAGTCCTTATTCTAAATATTAACCAATTACAACTAGACTACTCCACGTGGATAATTTTACCAGCCTGGCTTCTGAAATTCGATACTTGTTATCAGCAGCTTCAAGAAGCTACAGTGAGTGCGGTCCCGTATAAGCCAATGCATTACAAATTTTGCTTAGCAGGCGAGCGGCACGAAGCAGGCTGCAAGAAGCTCTAATGAAATGCGGGATTTAGTGTACGAAAGTACAAAGATTTGTTAAAGCTCTGTAAAGATGGAGTAATTCCAGACGAATTTCATCCATGGTATCAATCAATACCAACCGATACCGATATCGTAGATCGAATTCCCGAACCTGCACTGGAAGAGTTGTCATCCGAAGAGGACAATAATTAATAAATATTTTTAAGGTTATTATGTTAGGTTTTTTGAATAAAAATGTTCAACAATATGAGTATTTTATTTCAATTCTGCAAGACTAGAAAAATAATAGGTATAAATTAAATTACTCTTATTCAGCTATAGTAATAATTGTCGACTTAAGATGAATAATATGTTGCATTTCCTATGCACTTATCTTGTTTTGCAATAAGCCTCCATTGTACAACGATTGTACTTATCTTGTTTTTACAGTAAGCGGACAATAAATATTAATTATAAACAATATGAAAATACTTAGAGTGTTGAAACTTGGCAAATATAAAGTTCTAATATCAATAAGTAGAATTGTTGTCCAAAAATATTCAAAAAATTCATATTCGATTTATCTCGTGCATTCAAACATTAAAATCAGTTTTACTCAAAACTATCATTTTGGAGTTATCTTGTTTTAGCAGTAAGCCGACGATATTATGTACACATAACTTTCATTGACTGTGAGAAAGCGTTTAGCAATGTAAACCGTGATACATTGTGGGAAATGTTAAGACGAAGATGATACCTTACCTCATGGTATAGTATTATCTTTCAATATTTTAAAATATCTCTCGTTTTTAGAATTCCATTAATTCTAACAGGGTCTCCAATCCAATTGTTACCGAAATGGGGTGATGACTTAATTACAAATTGATTGCCAATTATTGATATTCATTGTGCAGAATTAAGTTTAAGAAACATTAGATCAACAGTTGACAAAGGTAGGTTCAATTTTAGGTAGGTATAATCTTATGCAGTGAATTTAGATTGTTCCGTCGTTTAGGTTCTAGTTTTATTTTGAATATTTAGATCAAATTTTTGTAATCTAATTATACGCATCACTCCAGAGTATTTTAAAGCATAATAGTATAAATTATAAATAAAAACTCGTCTTTTTCTCCAACGTCCTTTTATTAAATTTCGAGACGCGTTTCGAGAATCTATAACATTCTCATCATCTCATCATTCTCATCATCAGAATGTTATAGATTCTCGAAACGCATCTCGAAATTTAATAAAAGGACTTTGGATAAAAAGGCGAATTCGTCATGTGAATGCAGAAAAAACCTAAGTCCAAATTTCTTGATCTACATTTTATGTAATGTAATTATAGTACAGAAAATTATAGTTTGAGAATTGTTTTACAATGCAGAAAATTCCTAAGTCCAAAATTATTATAAAATTTTATTAGGATTTTCGACTTAGGATTTTTCTGCACTGTAAAACTCATCTCATACTATAATTTTTTGTAATAAAATAAAAATCAAGAAATTTGGACTTAGGTTCTTTCTGCATTCACATGACGAATTACTATTTATAATTTATTGCATAACTCCAAAATATTGGGAAAATAAAATTATTTTTGATATAATAAATAGTATAACTTCATTAAATTATTACTATTATTATTAAATTATTAAGGTATAAGAACACAGTATGGACAGGTTCACAAGGGTAGTTTAAGCCATATTAATCCGTTTTTATTTTGAAAAGCTAAACTTGAAATCAGGAATGTGGTAATTTCAGTAAATTAACTAAATTCACTTTTCATGGTGATAGTAATCGATTTTATTATAAGTTTACATTATCAGAAGATAGCAAAGTACTTTGCCGTATCACAAGAGTAGGTATACTCCAAATTTTGAAAACACTGGATTACATGAATACGATTAAAATTATAGTTTGTTTCAGAATAATTGAAATTAAAAAAGTCATAGTATCAAATTACGTTGATATAAATACGTACAAACTATAAACGAAACATAATATATAGAGATAAGGTTAATTATTTTAATCTCGCGCCAGCCTTTAGCAATGCATATGCTTGGTCGACAGCATATCTTATCACATAGTTCGTAAGCTTTTATATCAACGTAATTTGATACTATGACTTTTTTTAATTTCAATTATTCTGAAACAAACTATACTACTACTTACATCAGATTATAAACGACGTTTAACAACTGCTCCATACGATATTAAAACGTGGTATAATCATGCCGTTTTTTAATTATTTTATCTAAATTGCAACGTCAATCAAGAGATAACAGCAAATACAGTAAAATTATCTATAAATATAAGAGAAAGTTATAAAATTGATCAGAATTGTGTTATATCTAATTATTAGCAAAATGTTAACGTTTAACTTTTTAAATGTTATACCACTGGTAGTAGCTTGTTTCTTAGTGATGTTTGAACCAAATAGTGCTGCTCGTATATTAGCAATGGTACCTACTCCTTCGTACAGCCACCAAACTGCTTTTTATCCATTGTGGACAGAGCTTTCGTTACGTGGTCATGAAGTAACACTGATAACAACTGATCCCATAAACAATTCTTCGCTTACTAATTTAACCGAAATTGATTTGCACGATGCTGCTTATGGCGTTTGGAATAAGAGAATACAAGGAATTTTTGAAACGACTTCGCCAAGCGTATACTCTTTGATTGAATTAATGTTCGATGTCCAATTGGAAGTTATTGATACAGAATTCGATCATTCAAAAGTAAAAGCTATAATAAATAATGAAACAGAACATTTTGACCTTTATATTGTTGAAGCCAGCAGTCCTATAGTGTATGCATTTGCAAAACGTTTTAAATGTCCTTTTATCGTGGTTTCTTCTTACGACGGTGTTTCCTTTTATTATAGACAAATTGGGAGTCCTTCCCATCCCCTCACTAATCCCGATATGCTTATAGCATATAATGAAGTATTAAATTTTAAGGAACGCCTTATTAGTGTCGCGATAGAGTTCTTCTTTACACTTTTCGGATACTTCTATAACGGAATAAACGACTCCATTACTAAAAAGCATTTTGGATCAGAATATACAAATATGATAAAATTTGGAAATAATGCAAGTATGTTATTTGTAAATTCCAATCCCATATTTTTTAGAGTAAGACCGTTAGCACCTAACGTAATTCAGTTTGGAGGTGCAACTCACATAAAGCCACCACAACCGTTACCAGAAGTAATTTTGTCATCAGATATGAGTTTACTAATTTATAAATTTTATATTACTGTGATTACAGAAATTAAAAAACTTTTTGGATGGTGCAAATGAAGGGTTTATATACTTCAGCCTAGGTTCTAACATCAAGAGTAAAGACTTGCCACCAGAAATGATCAAAACTGTAACAGAAACATTTTCTGAGCTTCCTTATAAAGTTTTATGGAAATTTGAGAAAAATCGAATGGACAATTTACCAAAAAATGTTATGTTATTAAAATGGTTACCCCAGCAAGATGTCTTAAGTAAGCAAATTTTACAATTTTAAAGCTCCTAACCATTTCTTCTTTGATTAATAGGGCATCCTAATATCAAATTATTCATTACACAAGGAGGTTTACAATCTTTGGAAGAAGCATTGCATTGCTACGTTCCTATAGTTGGTTTACCTTTTTTTGGCGATCAACCTGCAAATATCAAATTAGCTGTGAATAAAGGGATGGGATTATCTGCAGATCCATTATTGTCTCTAAATAAAGAAAATTTCAAAAATCTAATAATGGAAGTAATAGATAATCCCAAGTAAGTCCAAGATGTTAAACAAAACTATTTTGTTAATTAATTACACTATTGTATGTCACATAGGTATCGAAACAGGGTTAAACAACTTTCGGATTTAATTGTTGATCAACCTATGACTGGGTTGCAACGAGCAATTTGGTGGACCGAATATGTTATTAGGCATAAAGGAGCAGTACATTTTAAAAGTCCAGCATTAGATATTCCGTTTTATCAATATTATCTCTTAGATGTTATAGGATTCTATATTACAGTTGTATTCATCTTAATTTATGTCGTATTCAAAGTTTTTAAAGTAATGCTCCAAGTATTCAAATTTATATTTAAACAAAAGCGAAAACTGAAATCTCAGTAGGTTTCAAAATAATGAGGAATAAAAACGAAGTTCTATGAAAGTTATTGTGCTATAGCTTTCTTTTGTATTTCCAACAGGAATTTTAGATGTTGGAATTTAAATTTAAAGAAATTCGTGTGTATAGGGGAAAAATATTAATTGTACGCACCCTGGTGGCTGTAATATCAACTAAATATTTGACGTCTTAATTAATTAAAATTATTTTAAAAATTAATTAAAATACGTTAAATTTATTATTTTTTATTAAATTATTTATTTATTACTTAGTTGTAATGTATTATTATCGTTCAAAACCAAATCAAAGTATTTCTGAGCGAGGTCAAGCGAGGTTATATTATTAGCGTGCATTAGTGTGACGTCACGTTGATGTTGCTTACAGCGCACCATCGCTAATATTTCTCCCCTATACCGATTGAACGGTCGTCAGCTAAAGCAGTTAAGTGCGTTGCTGCTAAAGCTGAATGCCTGGTTCGACTCCGGGCTCAGTAAAACTTTATTCTGACCGTCTCCCCTCGGAAGGCAATGGCAAACCACCGAGGTGTAATCTGCCTGGAACAGCCTCTCTGGAGATGAAGTGTATACACTTCCCGCGGTTCGGAGCCCGCGTTAAGCAGTAGGTCCCCTATGTGTGTGATAATACTTCAAACGCACAACACATACATAGGAGAGAGGTCGCCAACGTCCGGGAGACCGGATATGGCACTTGAAGAAGAAGAATACCGATTGACAAATTTATATACCTAAGAATTATTATAAAACATATTTTTAACAATTAGGAATTTCACAAAATGTAATACTAATTTATGAGATTATAAAAACAAAAATGATATGTTGAAAAGTTATCTCGGCGGCTTTAATTTAATATAATTTTCAAAATTACACTTAGGTTATTGATATTATCTTTTTGTGACCAAGCTGTATAAAAAAATCTTTAAGTTATTTATAAATAAATTTCAACATGATTTGGCTTTCCACTTAAAAATCTGATATAATATACTACATATTTTAATGCAATTATATAAACCTAAAAATAAAATACAAAGCGAAAGATAATAAATTATGTTATCGAATTTAAATTTAAATAAAATTTTTCATTATGACAAGAGCTTTCATTAATCTGCAGTCAAATATCATTTGAATTTGAATCCAGATTGAAAATACGAAAAAAATGTATTTCATCAATTTAAAATTCGTCGATGCAAAACTACACGAAATACCGTTTAGTGTACTTGGATCCCTGGAATATCAGAGAGAAAGTTGAATCAGGATACCCGCATGAATTGCGGGGGTTGAACCAGTTGAATGTATATGGTGCCACCTGCCACCATAATTAAGCACTATTTTGTTAAGCGAATAAAAAATTTTAATCAATCTAAATTGTTGGTGCGGGGATATGAAATCTAACCTTCTAAAAATCATAGACTTTGACCAAATATGCTAGCAACCGGTTACACGTTATTGTCATAATTGCGGATAAAAACAGAAGAATTATATTAATTGATTATGTAATACAGTCGTAGAGAGAATGTGCGAACTTATCGCAAAATTAAAATAACTGTGATGAAATTCTGCTTTTAGAGCATTATCTTTATAAAATTAGTTGATTACGGTTTGATAAATTTGGTTTTTTTGTAACCTATTACATTAATAATTAGGTTACTATTTTACGATTATTATTGTGTATAGTGTGGTTAATAATTTGGTATTACAAAAAATAATAATTGTAACATATAGCTATCTTTTGTAGTAATCATGTTGAATATCGGAAAAATAACGACCATAAGTTTTATCTTACAAATATTATTTTTCAACGCAAACAGTGCAGCTCGCATATTAGCTGTGATACCTACCCCTTCTTACAGCCATCAAAATGCTTTCTATCCGCTTTGGGAAGAACTTTCTTTACGTGGTCATCAAATAACACTCATAACAACTGATCCAATAAATAATTCATCGCTTACTAATTTAACAGAAATCGATATGCACGATCGTGCTTACGAAATTTAGAAACCTCAAGGGAGCTTTTGAAGAAACGTCTGAAAGTGTATTCAACTTGTTAACTAAATTTTCTTACGCCCAATTGGAAGTGATAGATAGTGAATTAAGTCATCCAAAAGTTCAAGCTATAATAAAAAACGAAACTGAGTATTTTGATTTATTTATGATTGAGGGCACGTTTCCTGTTTTTTTTGCATTCGCAGAACGGTTTAAATGTCCTTTCATCATTGTCAGTTCTTTGGATGGTATGTCAAAATTTTTATCGCAAATTGGAAGTCCTACTCATCCCGTTACAAATCCGGATGTATTATTTCCGTACAATGAGGTTCTAACTTTTAAAGAGCGAATTATTAGTGTGTCTTTGATGCTTCTAATGGAAGCCCTTTTTTATTATTTTAAAAGTACAAGCGAGTTACTAGTTCAAAAACATTTTGGATTAGGATATTCAGATATGAATACCTACGCAGAAAAAGCAAGTATGTTGTTTATAAATTCCGATCCCATTTTCTCTCGGGTTCGACCATTATCGCCTAACGTTATTCAATTTGGAGGTGGAACCCACATAAAACAACTACGACCTTTACCTAAGGTAAGTAAAATTAACAAAAAAAGAATTTTATATCTTTAGCTTATTTAAATTAAACTAATTTTAGAATTTGAAGAAGTTTTTGGATTCAGCAACAGAAGGATTTATATATTTCAGCTTAGGTTCCAATATTAAAAGTAGAGATTTACCTCCGCATATAATGAGCACATTAATAAGAACCTTTTCTGAACTTCCTTATAAAATTCTATGGAAGTTTGAAAATGATGAATTGAATAATTTACCAAATAATGTTTTAATTTCAAAATGGATTCCACAACAGGATGTTTTAAGTAAGAACGTTTGTACTAAAATACCGTTACGTTTCATTATGATTTATAGGGCATCAAAATATTAAATTATTTGTAACACAAGGGGGGATACAATCATTGGAAGAAACTCTGCATATTCACGTTCCCATAGTTGGATTACCTTTCTTTGCAGATCAACCCACAAATATTAAACGAGCTGTAGATATCGGAATGGGTTTATCAACAGATCCATTTTCTTTAGATGCTGAAAACTTCAAAAGTATAATATTGGAAGTAATCAATAACCCCAAGTATGAAAGCTATACGATACTATATTTATTTCTTTTAATTTTCATTTTGTATTTTAGATACCGCAATAGAATTAAATACCTTTCAGACTTAATTAAAGATCAACCCATGACCGGATTACAACGTGCAGTTTGGTGGACGGAATACGTTATTAGGCATAAAGGTGCCGCACATTTTAGAAGTCCAGCGTTAGACATACCTTTTTACCAATATTATCTTTTGGATGTCATAAGTTTCTATATAGCGGCCGTGATTATTTTTATTTCCTTAATATACTTAATATTGAAGTCGTTATATAAAATATATAGATATCTAATAGTTAAATCAAATCCTAAACTAAAATCGCAATAAAAATTTGAAATTTTAGTCAAAAAATTTCACTCCTTTAAATTTCTTTTGGCTTTCTGGACGCAATGTGTAGAAAAATTGAGCAAAACTTTCTAAACGAAGCAATACCAAAATATCTCATTGGAGAAATCAAATGAGCAAATAGAATTAAATTGTTACTATACTACGTAGTATATACCTAGATATTTTTGTACAACTTTTTAAATTTAGCTTTAAAAGAAGTTAATGGAAGCTTATATTGTTTGTTAAAATAAATTGAATTTACACAGTTTTATTAATTTTATATTAGAATTAAGATTTTTTAATTATTATGTTCATCTATTCACTTGGCTGTTATATTTACTAATTATTGTGTTTCTTTAATACAAATTTAATTTTTGTAATACAAGTTTTTTTGCAGTTTTATATATAAAGCTGTATCAGTCGCTGAATTGTTCCCAAAAGTTCTGGATAGGGGCCTCTGGACACAATGCGCAAACGATGAATGGATAAAAATGTGTCAACGTGGAGGGGTTTAACGCTTTGTCAGCTTTGAGTTGTAAAATAAGAAATCAAGATCAACAATAGAAGAGTATGTTTACATGTCAAGGGACACAATAAATGAGCAATTAACTCAAACAGGGACAAAGCATAACATAAAAATACGATAATAATCGTACAGACAATCAAACAAATTATAAGAACACCTGCCGGTTAATATTTTTTTTAAATAACCTTAACGCGTGGTTCAAGACAATTTTTTCATATCCATAAACACTAATGAAAACTTTAAGAAATTTATCAACAATTACATTTACACCAGTTCAACTTCACCACCGATAATAAGCTTATTAATTACATTATTTGGTTCAAGCTTTGTATTCTTTTTTATTATACTACAAATTTCCTTTGATTTGTTCAGCGAAACATTAATCCTATCATCGAGATAAACGAGTTGAGCCCTCTTTACGGGGTGACAACGAAACCGCGGTCCCTGTGTTTACAAAAATCTTCGTTATGCTTAAGCTTAGGATTTTGTTTAATCAATACTGGTTGTTAATCTTTGGTGAATTTGTATTTTGAAATCCAACTTGCAAATTTTGTAACTCACTATTATAATTCAAATGGTGAGAAATAGTTTTCAGGCCAAAAAATATATAAGACATACGTCGAATTGCGATTTCCAGAATAAAACGTGACATAAGAGATCTCAATATCCAGCTCGACAGAATATGTTCCAATCTTTAACATTCTTTCAAATAACCGCACCGGAGAGTTTCTCACGAGAATACCGAGCACCATCCCGATAAATACACCTCGAAAAATTAGCAAAGTATAATTCTCAAAATCAAACGTATCACATTCACAAATATTAAGCCAAATCTCAGACAAAAACACTACAACTCAAAAGCAATCACTTGCTTTGGGGTAGTGCTGGTTGAAAGGTTGCCCACATACATTTTCGTCCATGTTCAACTAATTAATTTCAAGCCGCAATGTACCAATGTTATATTGCTAGAGCAGTTGACAACTTCACAAGAGTTATCCAGAAAGCTACATGTAATTCGACACCAGAAAATAGGGAGGGAGGTCCTGGAGGATATAGTACATGTCCAATGTTTGTTCATGAATTAATCCGAAACAAACGGATAATAAGAAAAGGTTCCTAGTCAATACTAAATCCTGCGGGCAAAATTCAATTAAATCATAATAATTGTTGGTTACCCCTTAAGGTTGATATAATTGTAGATTAAATAAATAATAAAAAATAGCTGAACACAAAAATCTGAATAAATTAACGGCAGTTTCACAATATTTACTTGAAACAAGACATAAAATAGTAGAAGCAAATACAGAACTGTTGCACTTCGAAAGAAAAGAAAGTTGAACTTATTGGAAATTCTTGAAATACGAAGAATACAAAAACAACAAATAAGTCTAAATGAACAAGAAGGTTTGTGTTATGCACCTCTTTACGAAATTTGCTAAATCTCTGCGAGTTTAAAATTTATGTAATAATAGAGTAAGCTGTTAAAAATTGTATTTTATTAATTTTCAAAATTTGAATTTAAAAATTTTGCTGACTGTAGTTTTTAATGGTAATTTACTTTAACATAATTATAAATGTTTCTAATTAATATTTATTGTCGTTTACTGACGCAGAAGAATTTCGAAACTAGTTTAAAATAAAAAATTTTTAACTTGAGGAAAGTGTTATTTATTTAATCTTCAATTAAATTAGGGAGTTAGAAAATCAAAAAGAGTTCTCAAAAATGCAGTGGTGCACTTTTATTACACTTATTAATCACTCTGAAGAGTCACAAAGAATATCAAAGGACCACAGGCACACGTACTACCTATCAAGACAAACAATAGACATTGGGCTAGAAGCAATAAAGAAAAGGCAGGCACATTTGCGCAACATCTCACAAATGTGTTCTCGCCTCTACCTAGAAAATTTAACTCAAACAAAGAGGACCTTGTTATTATTATTTTTTTTTAATGCAAGGAAGGGGGAAATCTTTAAAAGACACCACCCCGATGATCTGGGGTGGTAGTGTCGGATTCTTACCGACTAAAACCCCCTCCCCGACGAGCAGCGGGATTTACCTTCTCGGTATCACTTCCGCTAGGGGCCACCCATCGACTGCAAGGGGCCACCCATCGACTGCACCTAGCATTGGTGGGGTGCGAATCGCGGGACTTCTCAGAGCTCGGTCATCGAGCGGACGTCCCTGGTTCGTAGTGCCGGGCATTGTTGGGGAGTTCTGGTCGGTGGTGAGGCCGAGAGACCGCCTAACGGCTGCGGTCATACTTAGCAGTGTCGACATTGTGGGTCAGGCTGGGGGTGAGTAACAAAGTGGAGGCAGTATAATGGGCCCGGTAGAGCGGTCTAAATGCGTGCAAGTTAATTCTTGCCCCTCCCCCGAATCCAAAATCCAAATCACTTCCGCAGTCGTCTGCGATGGTCTGTGGCATGTCGTTTTTCTTCGGCCTCCCGTCGTCACCGGTTAGCTGGCTCCCGCTGGGCACCAACGGAGTACGTGGCCCGGGCTGATCGCAATGACCCCCCGGCATCACCCGAATCGCTGTGTACTGGTGCGTGTTAGGAGTGACTAGGTAGTGGCCCGCGAGGCTCGTCTCTCTGCACCCTGATGTGCAGAGTCTTGACCCGGTCTTCCCGGTCTGCACCGCTGTCGGGTCGACTTCCCTCAGCTTGGCGTTGGGGGAGACTGGTGTTCGTCTCCTTGATGTTACCTCTCACGTCAGCCTTGCGGATTTCCCCTATCCACCGGGGTTCGCACCCGATTTCTGAGGGTCCTCCGCAAGTTACCAGGGACCACCCCGAGGAGGTGTGAGTAGGATTTCGGTCCCCACCTTGTTATTATTTATCAACACCTAAACGCACATTACCAAATGGTTCTACAAATTTAAGTATTAAAAAAAGAGGAAACCAGAGTTATCAGTCATGAAACTTCCCTAAAAAAAAGCACCAGACTTTGATATCATCACAAGCAGATGAAACGGTTAAAATTCCTCAAGAATTTTCCCCAAATGTGACGTTAAAAGTTGGGCGCTACTTGCCCCGTTTGAAAGTTGGACGCTAAATGTGACGTAAAAAAAAAAGTTTCCTCACGAACTTTAGCGTTGAGATACTTGATGTTGAATTAATTACTATCCAACTGGTGTTAATTAAGACGACGAAGGAAAAAAAAGATGGAGAAGGCGCCACTCGATTTCGTTCAAAAGTACCATACGTCGTTATGATAGAATAGATAACTCGATCCAAAAGAAAATCGAGAAAACACAAGCTATCGTTGTAAATCTTGCCGGCTAGCTTGGAAAGATAATTATTCAAACAAAATCCAGCATGAGATCAGGGCATACGGAAAATTTTGAAACAACGAAGAAATTTTATAAACTCAAAAATAATAATTGCTCGTGCATAGAAAGCGCAAATATCTTACGCGCAGTCTCGCAAAGAACTGAGCAAAATAATGGCGGACCACACAAAAACGTTATCAACCATATGTTTGATTATCAACCGAAATCACAGAATATTTACAAAAAATGTACAAGTTTTGATAATCAAATCAATCAAATAATTAATAATTATTACAATAAATTACTAACCAAAAATGATACGACGATACCTCAAATTTCGTTGATCTGCGGCATATGCAAAATTTGTTTAGCTTCTAATCCCATAAAGGCTGAAGAGAGCTCCCGGTAAAATAATCGCAAACAAAATGAGCTTCCCAACATACGGATTCGAGAATCCAGCTCGCCACTGGATGGTAACAACTAACCAATTCTTCTCCAAAATCCGGCTTCAACAAAATTTTTGCACAACACACACAAAATCACGTCTTACTCGAGCAAACGTATCAAGTCAAGTCCCTGCGTACCTACTTCTGCGCATTTTTCGCTCGTACCAACGGTCACTGGTTCCAAACCCAAAGAATTCGGCGGCAAATTTCAAACCGTTACACAGAATACTACAAAAACTGTCAGAACCTGGCTTAAAAATGATCACCATATTATTCAGCACTATCCTGATGCTAGGCCATTTTCCCCTATAAGGGTACATCGCACAAATCATTATGATACAAAAACTTGGAAAAGATGGGAATAATGTGTCATCGTATAGAGATAGACCCATCAGCCTATTACCTTTATTCGTTCAGGCGTTTGAAAAAGTCATATTAAAAACCCTACAACCCCTGCTTGCCAAAAGAAAACCCCTCCCGTATACTGCATTACTGCAAAAAAGATATTGCTCTTCAGTATTCTTGGACGTGTCACAAGCCTTTGACAAAGTTTTGTATGTTGGACCCCTATACAAAATCAAAAAAAAGTACACTACACGTACTTCCTAATTCTGTATTCTTATGTGGGGGATCGATACTACTTTGTATAACATCGCGAATCTGAATCGGAGTTGCGTCCTATTAAATATGGCGTCTCATAGGGAGTGTATTTTGTTCGACTCTATATCTGATTTGAATATACAGAAGACATTACAACGTATAAAACTACTACCCTCGCTGAAGATAGGGCCATAATTGCATTACATACTTTATATGCATTATATACGTACAGGCCACACAAATAATACCAAATCAACTAAACAAAATCTATAACTGGTTTGTATTATGGAGAAATGGAGTAAATGAGAGCAAGTCGGTCCAAATTACACCTGCACTCTGAGAAGACGAACTTGTCCAACAGTTACATTTCCCAGTCCGAAGAGGTCAAGTACCTGGATATGCATCTCGATCGAAGATTATGCTGGACACAGCACATACAGACCAAACAAAAACAACTCTAACTAAAATTATCTAAAATGTACTGGTCAGTGGACTGGAACTCCAAACTATAGTTAAGTAAAGTAAAAAGATTAATCGAAAAATTAATACCAATTATTGATATTTATTGTGCAGAATTTACCTTAAGGAACATCAGGTCAACAGTAGTTGACAAAGGTAGGTGCAATTTTATGTAGGTATGATTCAAAAGTTAATTATTTACAATTACATTTTTAATGCCTTTTAAGCAAAATAAATTTTCCAAAATATTCATAAGAACTCTTTTATATGTATATATTATTTAAACAAATGAAATATTATAAATTGATAATTATGTATACACAAATATTGTGTAAAAATTTCATAATGATGTGTCTATCCGTTTTTAAAATATCTACGTAAAAATGTTCAGTTTTAAACATGGATTTTTTTTTGTAATTTTTCATTGCTATCTGTTCATTAGTAATCATTTTCACTTTTTCAATTTTTGTAAAACAATTTGCAAACGTAATATTTGAAAAAATATTATTTTAATTTACAAAGTTCATTCATAAAAATCATGTCATCATTTCCTTAATTCATCAATCATCATAAATATAATTTCAAAATTTGAAGAAAATCGGTTCAGCCGTTTTTAATTTGTCTATGTACCAACGCGAGCGCAACGTAAAATCCCAGCCTTAATTTGAATATTTAGATCAAATCGATTTTTTACAAAACGCGAATTTTTTTAATCCATTCATGCGCATCACTCCAGAATATTTGAAAGCATATTGGTATTACCTAGTATAACTTCATTAAGTTACTTTTAGAAGATAGGTAGTACGTATATCGTGGCATTAGGTAGAAGAACACAGTATGGACAGGCTCAAATTTGGTGGTTTAAGCTATATTAATCCGTTTTTTTTAAAGCAAACTTGGAATCAGGAATGCGGTAATTTCAGTAAATTATCTAAATTCACTTTTCATAGTGATAATCAATTTTATTATAAGTTTACATTATCAGAAGATATGAAAATCCTTACCGTATCATAAGAATAAATATGTGTACTCCAAATTTTGAAAGCACTGCTCAACTGCTCAATTAAAACGTGGTAAAGGTGGTTCAAAATAAATTTTATCTAAATTACAACGTCAATCAAGAGATAACAGCAAATACAGTAAAATTGTCTATAAATTTAGGAGAAAGTTATGAAATTGATCAGAATTGTGATATTGCTACTTACTCGTATTAACAAAATGTTTACGTTTAATTTTTTAAATGTTATACCGGTGATAGTAGGTTGTTTCTTAGTGATGTTTGAACCAAATAGTGCTGCTCGTATATTAGCAATGGTACCTACGCCTTCGTACAGCCACCAAAATGCTTTTTATCCATTGTGGACAGAGCTTTCGTTACGTGGTCATGAAGTAACTCTCATAACCACTGATCCAATAAACAATTCTTCGCTTACTAATTTAACCGAAATTGATTTGCACGATGCTGCTTATGGCGTTTGGAATAAGAGAATACAAGGAATTTTTGAAACGACTTCGCCAAGCGTATACTCTTTGATTGAATTAATGTACTATGTCCAAGTGGAAGTTATTGATACAGAATTCGATCATCCAAAAGTAAAAGCTATAATAAATAATGAAACAGAACATTTTGACCTTTATATTGTTGAAGCCATCACCAGTCCTACAGTGTATGCATTTGCAAAACGTTTTAAATGTCCTTTTATCGTGGTTTCTTCTTACGACGGCATTTTCTCTTATTATAAACAAATTGGAAGTCCCTCCCATCCCCTAACTAATCCCGATATGCTTATGGCATATAATGAAGTATTAAATTTTAAAGAACGCCTTATTAGTACCGCGCTTGTGTTATTCTTTGAACTTTTCGTATACTTCCATAATGGAATAAATGACGTCACTTCTAAAAAGCATTTTGGATCAGAATATACAAATATGATAAAATTTGGAAATAATGCAAGTATGTTATTTGTAAATTCCAATCCCATATTTTTTAGAGTAAGACCGTTAGCACCTAACGTAATTCAGTTTGGAGGTGCAACTCACATAAAGCCACTACAACCTTTACCAGAAGTAAGTTTGTCATCAGATATGAGTTTACTAATTTGAAAGTTTTATATTACTGTGATTACAGAAATTAAAAAACTATTTGGATGGTGCAAAAGAAGGGTTTATATATTTCAGCTTAGGGTCTAACATCAAGAGTAAAGACTTGCCACCAGAAATGATCAAAACTTTAACAGATACTTTTTCTGAGCTTCCTTATAAAATTCTATGGAAATTTGAAGATACTCGAATGGACAACTTACCACAAAATGTTATGATATTAAAATGGTTACCCCAGCAAGATGTCTTGAGTATGGAAATTTTACAATTTCAAGTATTATAACCATCTCTTTTATTTAATAGGGCATCCTAATATCAGATTATTCATTACACAAGGAGGTTTACAATCGTTGGAAGAAGCATTGCATTGCTACGTTCCTATAATTGGTTTGCCGTTTTTTGGCGATCAACCTGGAAATATCAAATTAGCTGTGAATAAAGGCATGGGATTATCTGCAGATCCATTGTCTCTAAATAGAGAAAACTTTAACAATAAAATAATGGAAGTAATAAATGATCCCAAGTAAGTCGATGACGTTAAACAAAACTATTTTGTTAATTACACCATTGTGTACCTCCTATAGGTATCGAAACAGGGTTAAACAACTTTCGGATTTAATTGTTGATCAACCTATGACTGGTTTGCAACGAGCAATTTGGTGGACCGAATACGTTATTAGGCATAAAGGCGCAGTACATTTTAAAAGTCCAGCATTAGATATTCCGTTTTATCAATATTATCTCTTAGATGTTATAGCATTATATATTGCAGTTGTATTCATCTTAATGTATATTGTATTCAAAATTTTTAAAGTAACGTTCCAAGTATATAGATTTATATTTAAACAAAAACCAAAACATAAATCTGAATAATTTCTAATAGTTTCAAAATAATGAGGAATAAAAACTAAGTTCTACATGAGTTATGCTTTTCTTTTGTATTTCCAACAGGAGTAGATATTGTAATTAAAATTTAAAGAAATTCGTGTGTATAGCGATTGAGAAATTTAAAACTAAGTATTATTATAAAACAAATTTTTAACAATTAAAAATTTCACAAAATATAATGCTCTTCTCCTTCTTTGACACTTCGTGGATTAGGCTTTCGATAGCCTGTTCCGACTTCATACGTTTTTCCACCTTTTGGGTGAACACCTGACATATCTTTGGCCATGTGGTGTAATTTATAGTTTGTTTCGGAATTCTTGCGACGTTTATTCTTTCCACATGTTTCTTCTATTTCATCCGGTTTTCCTGTATCGTTTCATTAGATTGTAGATATATAAATCTTGTCATAGATCTAGAAAATCATTGTAGATTTAGAATAAGGCGGAGTTTATAATTCTATCCTGTCTTGTACATCCTTTCACTCTTCGTAGGAATTTCATTTTGGTGGCCTATATTCTGGACTTACCTTTCTCCAAGGGAACCCAAAACTTGCATCCATATGTGAGAACCGGAGCTGTCATTGTCTTGTAAAACTTTAAAAGTGTGTCATTTCTGGCATAAATTTAATGCTAATTTATGAAATTATTAAACAAAAATAATATACTACAAAGTTAAAAAAAAGGTTGTGGGTTTCCACTTAAAAATCTGATATGAAAAAATTTTCAATGAAATTATATAAACCTAAAAATAGATTTTAATACGAAAGATAACAAATTATGCTATCGGATATAATATATTAATTATTAAGCATCCCGAGTTGTAATAAAAAATTTTATTATAACAAAAGCTTTTATTAATCTGCAGTCAAATATCATTTGAATTTGAATCCAGATTGAATTGGATCGCAGGAATAACATAGGGAGAGTTGAATCAGAAAACCCGCATGAATTGCGGGCGTTGAACCAGTTGAGTGTATGATGGCGCCACCTGCCACCATAATTAAATACTATTTTCGTAAGCGAACATAAATTTTAATCAATCTAAATTGTGGGTGCGGGGAAATGAATTCTAAACTTCTAAATCATAGGGTTTGACCAAATATGCTAGCAACCAGTTACACGCTATTGTAGTAATTGCGGAAAAAACAGAAGAATTATCTTAATTGATTATGTAATATAGTAGTAGAGAGAATATGTGCGAACATATCGCAAAATTAAACTAACTGTGAAGATATTCTGCTTTTAAAGCATTATATTTATAAAATTAGTTGATTACGGTTTGATAAATTTGTTTTTTTTTATAACCTATTACATTAATAATTAGATTACTGTTTTACAATTATCATTGTGTATAGTGTGATTGGTAATTTGATGTTACAAAATATAATAATTTTAACAATTAGTTATCTTATGTAGTAATCATGCCGAATATCCGAAAATTAACAACCGTAAGTTTTATCTTACAAATATTATTTTTCAAAGCAAACAGTGCAGCTCGCATATTAGCAGTGATACCTACCCCTTCTTACAGCCATCAAAATGCTTTCTATCCGCTTTGGGAAGAACTTTCTTTACGTGGTCATCAAGTAACACTCATAACAACTGATCCAATAAATAATTCATCGTTTACTAATTTAACAGAAATCGATATGCACGATCGGGCTTACGAAATTTTCAACAGAAACCTCAAGGGAGCTTTTGAAGAAACTTCTAAAAGTGTATACAACGTGTTAACTAAATTTGCATACGCCCAATTGGAAGTTATAGATAGTGAATTAAGCCATCCAAAAGTTCAAGCTATAATAAAAAACGAAACTGAGTATTTTGATTTATTTATGATCGAAGCCACGTTTCCTGCTTTATTTGCCTTTGCAGAACGCTTTAAATGTCCTTTCGTCATTGTCAGCTCTATGGATGGTATGTCAAAATTTTTATCACAAATTGGAAGTCCTGCTCATCCTGTTACAATGTAAGATGTTTTACTCCTCTAAGCTCGACAAGCTAATGAGACCTGAGGAGTTGAAGAAGCAAAACTTTACATCTGCCAATATAAATATCAACAGTAAATTCGGTGACAGACGTAAAACCCTGATGGTCGTATAAGCTAACTCTTTTCTTTTGCGGAGGCAAAAGGTCGTGGATAATTAGAATCTCCAGGTGATCACTGCGTCCTTAAAGCGCTCTCGGGTTCTACAATGCCCAAAACACAACGCAATACAATTGCGGGAATCTCCTTTAATCTTCCTGCAGTCACCAATAGTGGATACGATGTTGACAGATTCTTTCGCCGATTGGTTAAAAGTGGAAGCAAATAAACTGGATCTTGCCAAAAAGTCACCCTGATCATTCAATATAATGGTCGTCCTGATAGTGTGATATATTTCAAGTAAAAAACAATCAACTTGATGTTTGTTGACATGAAGTAATTTTTGACAGTTTAGGGTGACGAAATGTCAACCGTGCATGACTATAAATAAAATAGTCAGTAACGTATTGCAAAAAATCGTTACATTGCCCCCTCCCTAACATTATTTCATGCCGTGAAAATAATAGTCGCAGCAAGACTTAACTATGTACTGTGTTCTACTCAAGCGTTGAAGACGCACTAAAACAAATGTTGGAATTAAACAAAAAAACAAAGAATCCTAAAATGACCCAAATAATTAAATAATAAAATAATAAAAAGGTGGGTGTCCACTAATGACGACACGTCATTAATAAAACCGCCTAAGCGTGAACCCAAAATGACAGAGCGCGTAACGCTTCGTGTAGCCAAAATCAAAAAATTATCGAGACCATCCCTCGCTATCATCATGCCCTGGGATTCTCAACTGGTTCGGTACAGCACCACATAGGACCTGTATCCAGAATGAAAAATAAATGTACGGCGGTCCAACGACTGGCACGTAACAACAAGATGGACCTCATGGGACCCATCTCACACGGCTCGAAAGTGAATTGAAAAATGTTCACCCAGCAGTAGAAATGTGTTTCGGGCAAAGGCACTCATTGTCCTTTGGACATAGAAACATTTGAAAAAAATAAAAATTCCAAACGAATTGGCATTTGATCAAAATTTGACCAACAAAGGGTTTCCAACAGTTGCATCAGCAACGAATTCAAAATAAGTAAGAGAAAAAAATCTCAGATGGTACAACTGTGAACTTCGGATGTTAACGTTCACAGCCGTTATAATTAAAAACCAGGAAAAAAATAAACCCCTGAACCCCCCCCCTTGGAATTATTTAGGAACCCAATGTGACTTAAGAAAGGAAGGTAGATAGGAATAGGTAATGAGGTAATTGGGTTATTGGGTTATGGGAAAGGATAAACGATCCAAGTGGCCAAGGCGTCCACAACTCAATGATACACGCGATGACTCGTCCTCGCGTATGGATCATAAAAACGCGTCGTGGACCGCCAGTCAACAAACCCATATCAAAGAATGGCGAAGGCCATGGACACTGGACTATTTTTGAGGATGGGAAGATAAAGGTACCCCGGGGAATGACAGTATGTCATTGAAGACCGTAAAGAACTCACGCAAGTCGCCTTCAAACTCGCGATCATTGTTAGGGACAATGAATTGACTTCGTTTCGACGAAAATACGGCCGACGACCTTTCCAGCCTCACACAGGGAGAGACCAATCGACCGCCTGCCAACTAAAGGCTGACCGACCCCACTGCGCACAGTGTAAAGAACGCTTTCACGAAGCAAAACGAACAGGCACAGTCAAACCCCGCAGACAGAAAACCGAAAAGCCCCCCTGATTCCTGCACAAGACAAGAAATCCGCCAGCCCCCATAATCGCCAATACGGACTAAAAGAAAGTGGGTCGGGACTGATTGACCCCAAGGAAATGGTAAGTCAGATGTTATGACTTACGGACTAGGTATTTAATCAACCTCCACGTCGTCTCTCAACCTGATCATCAGGTTCCACTACTAAATCAGTAGCTGAAGGATGGGGTTTTAAATCTTTTATATGGTAGACACCAACCTCTCGACCTCGTTCGTTCACTAGACGGTAAGTCAATGGACCGGTTACTTCTTTTACACGACTTTTTAAATATTTAGGAGCTAATTTCCCACTAAAATGTTTGCTGGCATTAGACAATGCAAAATTTCGACGCCAAACTACGTCTCCAGCTTTAAATCGGATACTACGCTTCCTAAAATTATAATGTGTGGCATTTCGTTGGTAAGCCTCGTGTAATCTTTTATTTACATCTTTAAATAATTCATCTAACCGATTCATCTCCCCAGCCACCCTTTCGCGACTTTCCAGAGTTAAATCCTCCTCCCTCAAATCCATAATTCGACCATAATAATCTCCCTTAGCGGGTACGGTACGTCCTAGATTGAGAAAAGATGGAGTAAACCCTGTTACATCGTGAGTGGCAGATCGAATAGCATGAGCGATTTTGTGAATTTCCACATCCCAAGTCTTGTGATCCTCTTTAACATATGATCGCATAGCGGTACCGACAACTCGATTAACACGCTCAACAAAATTTACTTGGGGGTGGTATAAAGCATTATAAAAGAGATGATTTACGTTATAATCGCTCATTAGCTTTCGAAACTCGTGGCTTGTGAACTGTGGTCCATTATCAACATGACAAATCTGCGGAGTGCCAAAAAGAAGAAAAACATGATTTTCTAGAAAATCACAAATGGCTTTCGAAGTGGCTCTACGTAGTGGTTGCACCAAAACAAATTTAGTAAACCAATCGCAGACGACTAATAACATAGTATTACCCTTCGCAGATCTGGGGAATGGTCCCATTAAGTCTACCGAAATACATTGAAAAGGGAACCGTACTCGCTTTTCTCGACCCATCAACCCATATCGTCCACCTTGGCAAGCTTTTGATGACAAGCAAACGGCGCATCGCCGCACATACCTCGCCACGTCCGCACGCATCCTGGGCCAGTAGTACAACTCACCGATCTTATTGAATGTTTTTAATGTTCCTAAATGAGCGGAAGTCGAATCATCATGACATTCTTTAAAAATGTCAATCCGACGCGACTTCGGAACTAATTGTTTCCACTCAACTAAATTGGAAACAATATTATGTGAATTCGGAATAAGTTTGTACAACCGTCCAGATTCGATCCTCCAATCAGGATACTTATCAGGAGCGTCAGTGACTCGGGTCAGCATACGACGATACCACACATCTAAGTCATCTTCGGACAATTCCAAAGAAGAGACTTCTAAAGGTGCGCGAGACAATGCGTCAGGTACGACATTCAGTTTTCCTTTTCTATGTTGGATGTTAAAAGAATATTGAGATAAACGAACACTCCAGCGGGCCAATCTGTTTACCGGATCCTTCATATTAAGTAACCATAAAAGACTATAATGATCCGTTATCACAGTAAATTCAGTACCCTCAACATAAGGCCTGAACTTCTCAATGCCAAAAATGACCGCTAGACATTCGCGTTCGGTGACAGAATAGTTACGCTCTTGTTTATTCAACGTTCTAGACGCGTATGCGATAGCACGCTCTTCCTCTCCTTCTCCCTGACTTAAAAAACACCCTAAACCATAATTTGATGCGTCGCATTGAATATAAAAACGCTTACTGAAATCAGGACTAGCTAAGATTGGGGCAGAAACTAACTGTTTCTTCAAATTCTCAAACGATTCAGTAGCAGTAGATGTCCATTTAACAAGTTGACGTTTACCAAGACCTTTAAGTAACTCGGTGATAGGCGCAGACAAGGTTGAAAAATTGGGTATAAATCGTCTATACCACCCTATCATACCTAAAAATCGCTTAACCCCCGTAGTATTCGTAGGTTTGGCAAATTCAGTTATGGCTTTGGTTTTATCTGGATCAGTGTGCAGTCCGTTCTTATCAATAACGTGTCCAAGATACGTCAAACTGGACCTACAGAACTCACACTTATCCATATTAATCGTAAGGTTGGCATCCAGTAACCTGTCGTAGACTTGTTCAAGTAATTCTAAATGCTCTTTGAAAGTGCTAGAAACGACGATGATGTCGTCTAAATAAACAAAAATTTTTTCTCCCAAAAGGGGTCCAAAAATGTTATCCATAAGACGTTGTTGCGTAATTGGAGCATTAGAAATACCGAACGGGGTTACAACATAATGAAAGAGACCACGACCAGGCACTGTAAAGGCGGTCTTTTCGTAGGATTCAGGAGTAAGAGGGATTTGCCAAAATGCTTTTTTGAGGTCGATTGACGTTAAATATCGAGCGTCCTGTAGACGAGTTAGTATATCGTCTAAACGAGGTAAAGGATAGGCGTCCTTCTTTGTCAATTGGTTAAGCTTACGACCGTCAAAACATAATCGGTAAGAATTATCTTTCTTCCTAACCAAGAGCATAGGGGATGACCACGCAGATTTACTTGGACGTACGAGATCCAACGCAAGCATTTGGTCGAGCTCTTTATAAGCAATTTCGCGCATCGCGGGGGAAAGTGGATAGAAACGTTGCTTCAACGGAGCAGCATCTCCAGTGTCGATATGATGTTGAACTTTGTGGGTTTTGGTTAACCCATCGTGAGAGAGTGTCATAAATTTTTCTTTAATGGCGGCAAGAGCGACTTGTTGTTCTAAACTGAGGTCATCAGCGGTTCTGATTGACTCAATTGACTGTACTTCATTAACAAAAAATTGATTCCGGGCAAAATCAGCTTTAACTCCGAACAATTTGCAAAAATCAATGCCCAAAGTTAAACATGTACGTATGCTGTTACATACCAAAACGTTGAGGGGACGGATCACATCGCAAATAGAAACAGGCAAAACAACCGAGCCTAAAATGTCTTGCGAAGTGCCATCAGCCGACCGTAAAAATACGCTTCGGTCACGTACTATTTTTAAATCTAATAAATTTATTAAATAGTGCCCATCTGTACCTAATATGGATACACTAGCACCGGAGTCTAATAAAGCAGTGAGTTGCTCTTTGCCGACACAAAGATTCAGGTGTGGACGTTGATCAGACGTGGGGTGAATAAATAAGGCGGAAGAATTGGCGGTTGATCCGCAAAAAGCGCCTACGTGCACCAACCAATCTTTCCATCCTAACCTATCTGCTCGCATACTTAAGGCTAGCGGCGAGCAGGTACTCCGCTTAGCCCAACTGCGTTTTTTTGAATGGTTACCACTGCAAACCAGTGAAGTAACTCCCTTGCGTCCACAAAGATAGCAAAAAGTCGTTGTAGGTTTGGAACAGAATCGGTACGAATGACCACGCGCCAAACAATTCCAGCAAGTAATCGCCCCTCTAGGATTCACTGAAGGTGATGCTGAAGGTACATTAGGAGTAGTAACGGAAGTTAAAGCAGCTGTAGAGTCTACATTCGGGAGAGTCTTTTTTGCTAATCGTTCAGCCATTTGAGCGATTTTAATAAATTCGTCTCTATTGGTTATAGAAGTCGTACCCATAACGAGTGAAATCGACGGAAGCATATTCTCTCTGATTGTCCATAATTGATCAATTTCAGAAGGAATAGGTGAAACGCGAGCAAATTTCGCAAACATCGCTTCAATGAAACTACTAACAGATTCATCAGAGTTCTGCCTGCAACTGTTTATCTCGGCTAAATAAGCCCTACTAAAATCGACGGACAGAAAACGTAATTTAAGTGCTTCAATTAATTTTTCCCAGTTATCAATATGGTGACCTAAAGTTCTGTACCAAATTAAAGCTTCACCTGAAAAAAATTCTACTGCCTTAGCAAAAAGTTCTTGAGGACTAACACCTCGAGTTCTCGAAAGTTCTGTAGCTCTCTCTATAAAATTAAAAACTTCCTGAAAACCTCCCGTACCATCAAATGTAAGGTTCCATTTGTGAATTGCAACATGATCATTATTTCGTACAGGTAAAATTGATTTTAAAACCTCAGCCAATTCAACGGCTGGTAAAAGAGATGACTTTCTGAATGACGCATAACCAGGTGATTCAGTATTTTCTGCTCCTGACGGATTACTAACTTTGGGAGTGATAACTTCGTCGTCATCATCCTCAGTAACTTGCAATAATTTAACTACCCGTGCTTGTAAAGATTTAGAAATGCCCAATAAATTACCCCTTTCCGTGTCTTTAAAACCAGCTCCCTCCATGATATCTAGCCTATTACTGTAATGCGAGAGCCTATTAGTAATATTGTCTAACACAGTTAAGTCAAGCTGAGTTTCGAGTTTATCGATTTGCGAAGCAATATCTGATAAAGCTTCTTGACATAATTTTAAATCTGCGGTTACGTCAGATGGTGTATATTTATGAACGGCTAAACGTGAGGTAAAAGCTTCCTCCAGTAAAAATTTTCTTAAATTAGAACGACGAGTACTTTTATGAACAGGTATTAACGTTGGGTCTTCAACACGGAAGGTCAACTCAACAAGGACTTCCTCGTTATTCAAAGCGGCAACATAAAGATTCTTATTTGACATAATTATGCAGGTAATTAAATTTTGAAGCTAAAAATTCGTGGCAAAATGTTAAATTTGCAAAAACGCAGTTTAAAATATTAATAAAATATATGCTCAGAGCTGTCACACAACAAATTATCAAACTTCTGATAATAAAATTATTGAAATAATCAATTTCAAACAAATGCAAACCACACTAAATCAGTTCAATACCAGATATCAATAAAAAACAGGTGTTCGTAGCAAAATCAAGCTCAAAAAAATAACCGTTGTACTGCACAATCAAACGAATCTTATTTCCGTCAGCAACCCCTGAAGATTCAATCAAAAATTTGGCCGTCACAGCGGGCGCCAATGTAAGATGTTTTACTCCTCTAAGCTCGACAAGCTAATGAGACCTGAGGAGTTGAAGAAGCAAAACTTTACATCTGCCAATATAAATATCAACAGTAAATTCGGTGACAGACGTAAAACCCTGATGGTCGTATAAGCTAACTCTTTTCTTTTGCGGAGGCAAAAGGTCGTGGATAATTAGAATCTCCAGGTGATCACTGAACAGACAAATAAAGCTAACGACAAACAAATAATCGTTTAATGAAGGTAAAAATATCGTTATCATATGCACAGCACAAGCAGTTAATTAACAAATTAATGAATGCTACCAAGTCAAAGGCAAGAATCAATACAATTGCAAAAGGCAATTGTGATAGCAAAAAAATATGGTGTACAAAATTCACTGCAGTGCAGATTAAAAAAGTAAAATACGGCACAAACCTTAAAGCGCTCTCGGGTTCTACAATGCCCAAAACACAACGCAATACAATTGCGGGAATCTCCTTTAATCTTCCTGCAGTCACCAATAGTGGATACGATGTTGACAGATTCTTTCGCCGACTGGTTAAAAGTGGAAGCAAATAAACTGGATCTTGCCAAAAAGTCACCCTGATCATTCAATATAATGGTCGTCCTGATAGTGTGATATATTTCAAGTAAAAAACAATCAACTTGATGTTTGTTGACATGAAGTAATTTTTGACAGTTTGGGTTGTGAAATGTCAAAACTTATAATTGAAATCTCTAAAGATAATATGACAGCTCCGCACATATATAAACTGATCTATCTAATCCGCGAACGTGTCAGTTGTATATATAATAATGTATTCAATAATTAAACATTATTTCAAAATTAAAGCAAAAATTCAACGAACGAACTTCCTCTCGTTACAAACGAAAAAATGCTAATCGCTTCGGCCATGTACAGACATGCGTACAACTATCCGACGATTAAACATGCCGTATATAGGATGTTGCGAAATAAAATAGTCAGTAACGTATTGCAAAAAATCGTTACAACAAATCCGGATATATTATTTCCGTTCAATGAGGTTCTAACTTTTAAAGAGCGAATTATTAGTGTGTCTTTGATGCTTCTAATGGAAGCCCTTTTTTATTATTTTAAAAGTACAAGCGAGTTAATAGTTCAAAAACATTTCGGATTAGGATATTCAGATGTGAATACCTATGCAGAAAAAGCAAGTATGATGTTTTTGAATTCTGACCCTATTTTCTCTCGTGTTCGACCATTATTGCCTAACGTTATTCAATTTGGCGGTGGAACACACATTAAACAACAACGCCCATTACCAAAGGCAAGTAATACATATTAACAATAGAGGAATTTTTTATCTTTATTTTAATTTAAGAATTTGAAGAAGTTTTTGGATTCAGCAACAGAAGGATTTGTATATTTCAGCTTAGGTTCCAATATTAAAAGTAGAGATTTACCTCCGCAAATAATGCGCACAATATTAAAAACCTTTTCTGAACTTCCTTATAAAATTCTATGGAAATTTGAAAATGATGAATTGAATAATTTACCAAATAATGTTCTAATTTCAAAATGGATTCCACAACAGGATGTTTTAAGTAAGAACGTTTGTACTAAAAAACCGTTATATTTTATTATTATTTATAGGACATCAAAATATTAAATTATTTGTAACACAAGGGGGTTTACAATCATTGGAAGAAACTCTGCATATTCACGTTCCCATAGTTGGATTACCTTTCTTTGCAGATCAACCCACAAATATTAAACGAGCTGTAGATATCGGAATGGGTTTATCAACAGATCCATTTTCTTTAGATGCTGAAAACTTCAAAAGTATAATATTGGAAGTAATCAATAACCCCAAGTATGAAAGCTATATATGATACTATATTTATTTCTTTTAATTTTCACCTTGTATTTTAGATACCGCAACAGGATTAAATACCTTTCAGACTTAATTAAAGATCAACCCATGACCGGATTACAACGTGCAGTTTGGTGGACGGAATACGTTATTAGGCATAAAGGTGCCCCACATTTCAGAAGTCCAGCGTTGGACATACCTTTTTACCAATATTATCTTTTGGATGTCATAAGTTTCTATATAGCGGCCGTGATTATTTTTATTTCCTTAATATACCTAATATTGAAGTTATTATATAAAATATGTAGATATCTAATTAAATCAAATTCTAAACTTAAATCCCAATAAATTTTTGAAATTTTGGTCAAAATATTTTACTCCTATATTATATGTTTCTTGTGACTCTAGGAATTTTGTTCGCCAGCATTTGTTCGACAAACACTTAATCGACAGCCTTTGTTCGACACGGAATTTTATTCGACATGCATTTGTTCGACTACACATTTATGCGAATAAGCATTTGTTCGACATGGAATTTTATTCGACATACATTTGTTCGACTCAACATTTATGCGAATAAGCATTTGCTCGACATGCATTTGTTCGACATGCCGACATGACATGACACGAAAGACCTAGGTAACCTTTTTTAGATATAATTAGAGAGCGGATTTATAAGCACAACAGGCAATACCCGACGGGAAATCATATTTCCGGAGATTTACAAAACAACTGAAAACAATGAACTGTTCTTGTTGTTCGATTCTGATAATGTAGAAGATAGGATCGTTATATTTTCCACCAGAAGAAATCTACAACTTCTAGCGAACTCTAATCATTGGTATGCAGATGGAACTTTCAAAACGGTTCCGTCTCTGTTCCAGCAAATGTACACCATCCATGGCTTACTGGATCAAGAACTTTGCGGCAGATCCACCTCTTTGCGGCAGATTTAACTTTACGCGGAGATTTGTTTGTTTTTAATTAGTTTTCTAAAGAAATATCAAAAACTAACACTAACCTAACGGCAGATCCACCTCTTCGCGGAAGATCCATCTCTTTGCGGCAGATTTAACTTTACGCGGAGATTTGTTGTTTTTAATGTCGAACAAATGCATGTCGAATAAAATTCCATGTCGAGCAAATGCTTATTCGCATAAATGTTGAGTCGAACAAATGCATGTCGAATAAAATTCCATGTCGAGCAAATGCTTATTCGCATAAATGTTGAATCGAACAAATGCTTATTCGCGTAAATATATAGTCGAACTCCGGATACGGTTTCTTGTGGCTTTCGGGTTGCAATGTGCAGAGAAAATGAAATTGTTACTATATATACCTACCTAGATATTTTTGTACAACTTTTAAAAATGTAACTTTCAAAATAGTTAATGGAAGCTTACATTGTTTGTTGAGATAATTTGTATTTACACCGTTTTATTAATTTTATATTAGAATTAAGATGTTTTAATTATTATGTTCAACTATTCACTTGGCTGTTATAGTTGTGACTAATTATGTTTCTTTAATACAAATTTTATTTTTGCAAAACAATTTTTTTTAAATATATAAGGTGAATCAATGCAATGGATTTACCTAGCAGATGACTCCCTTGCTTTTGAAAGTATCAAGAAAAAAGTTACCTATATAGAGAGACCAATCTAAGCCTAATCACATTTTGAACAGAAAACTTGAAATTTAAATTGAAAATTGGATCGCTATATCTTACAACAATTATTTCGATCTTATTATATCAGGCTATCATAATCGAGGGATTTGATGAACCAGAGTAATTTGAATGATAAACAGTCAATAAGCTTCAATTGCCATCGGTTGAGCTCTATCAGTTGCGGAGTTATTCCAAAAAATTCTGAATGCAATGCGCAAACAATATTCGCTTGAATAAAAAATGTGGCAACTTGAGAGGGGGTTACCGCTTTGTCAGCATTGAATTGTAAAATAAAAAATCGTTTATCAAAACTTATAGTAAATATTTTCTAAGTTAAAAATTCTTCTACGATTCTAAGATGTGTATTGCAAATAAGGACACTGAAGGCTGGTACCCTTCTTGTGGTCCACTTTTTATTTACATCACCGATTGGTGGCAGAAAAAACATTCACAAATTTAAATAAATTTTGAAATGCTGCACAAAATTCTGATATTTCTTTAATTGCTTATCAACAGGACAACCCACATACTGGCCAGTGGACCACAACAAAAAAAAATAAATATAAATTATAATTTTTAAAATTTTTTTTGAATATCGAAGAAAAAATTTTAATCTATGTATCTCGACAGAAAAATACTACTTAATACAGCTTTTGCATACAAATTATACCAACTATTAACTGAGCGGTTGATAAATTTTGTTTTCGAAGAAAGATTAGATTACTGTTTTATAATTGTCATTTCGTCAAATAGATAATGCGGTCATAAAAAAATTGTAATTCCAATAAAAAATAGTAATCGTATGTATGTAACACCTACTTCATCATGTTAAAATTCCAAAAAGTAACAATCGTAAGTTTTATCCTACAAGTATTATTTTTCAAAGCAAATAAAGCTGCTCGTATATTAGCAGTAGTAACAACTCCTTCATTTAGTCATCAGTATGCTTTCCATCCGTTGTGGGAAGAACTTTCTTTACGTGGTCATCAAGTGACACTCATAACAACTGATCCAATAAATAATTCTTCGCTTGCTAATTTAACAGAAATTAATGTGCACGATATCGCATACGACATTTGGAACAAAAACATGAAAGGAGCTTTTGAAGGAACATCTGAAAGTGTATTCAATACGCTAACTAAATTTTTAACCACCCAATTTGAAGTTATAGAGAGTGAATTAAGTCATACAAAAGTTCAAGCTATAATAAAAAACAAAACGGAACATTTTGACTTGTTTATGATCGAAGCCACTGTTCCTGTTGTATTCGCATTTGCAGAGCGTTTTAAATGTCCTTTTATCATTCTGAGTTCTATGGATGGTGTATCAAAAATTTTCAGAAGAATTGGAAGTCCTGCTCATCCCGTTACAAATCCGGATACATTCTTTCCATGCAATTCAATTCTAACTTTTAAAGAGCGTCTTATTAGTGTGTCGATGATACTCATAGTAGAAGGTCTTCTTTATTTTTATCAAGATGAAAATAATTTAATAGTCAAAAAATCGTTCGGATTAGGATATTCAGATATGAATACGTATTCAGAAAAAGCAAGTATGATGTTTTTAAATTCCAACCCCATATTCTTTCGCGTTCGACCATTATCGCCTAATGTCATTCAGTTTGGAGGTGGAACCCATATAAAACCGCAACGACCATTACCAAAGGTAGATATTATTAACCAAAATGCAATTTTATATGGGTTGAAAATTTTGTTTAAATTTCAGAATTTACAAAACTTTTTGGATTCGGCAACGGAAGGATTTATATATTTCAGCTTGGGTTCCAATATTAAAAGTAGAGATTTACCTTCAAAAATAAGGGCCGCCTTAATTACAACCTTTTCTGAACTTCCTTATAAAATTCTCTGGAAGTTTGAAAATGATAAATTGACTGATTTACCGAATAACGTTCTAATTTCCAAATGGCTGCCCCAACAAGATATTTTAAGTAAGAACATATTTATTCAAAGAATCCAATCTTTAATTATTTAATATAGGGCATCCAAATATCAAAGTATTTATAACACAAGGAGGTTTACAATCATTGGAAGAATCATTACATATTCACGTTCCTATCGTTGGATTGCCCTTCTTTGGCGATCAACATGCAAATATAAAACGAGCTGCGCACCTAGGAATGGGGCTATCAGCGGATCCATTTTCATTAGATACAGAAAACTTCAAAAGTATCATTTTGGAAGTAATCAATAATCCTAAGTATGAAAACTTATTGATTCAATATTATTTTCATGCAATATTGCCTTTGTATTTTAGATACCGAGACAGGATTAAATACCTGTCAGACTTAATTCAAGATCAACCCATGACCGGATTACAACGTGCAATTTGGTGGACGGAATACGTGATTAGGCACAAAGGTGCCGTACATTTTAGGAGTCCAGTGTTAGACATACCTTTTTATCAGTATTATCTCTTGGATGTTATAACATTCTATATGGCGGTTGTGATTCTATTTATTTGCGGAATAATTTTAGTATTGAAACTATTATATAAAATATGTAGATTTATGGTTAAACCAAATTCTAAACTTAAATCTCAGTAGATTTTAAGCATAAAATATGTATAATTTCACTTGCCTTCATCAGGATCTTGTATTCACAGCATGGAACGGATCATCAAAGTTTTAATATGGAACTAAAATATAAAAACGCTGGTACGTCACGAATTTTTGTAAATTTTATTAATATTGCCGTCAATTAATCTATATTTTATATTACGGTTCTACTATAAATCAAAAGTCGACCGTAGATGTAGTTTGCAACGTTGAATCTAAGTATGATAGTGAATTTCAGTATAGTTCTGTATTTTTCATATTTAATTTGAATGTACACATTTCGAAATACATTGTAGTAAATTTTCCGTTACATTTGTATACTTATCTCATTTGTTTCTCGCCTTATCTTCAAACATGTCAAGACTTGTAGAAATATTCAGGGCCAGATGGTTAGCATTGTTGGCTAGTATTCGTGTTCACGGGATGCCATCCCAAGTAACAAGTTTTGCTGGCGATTACCTGTGAAATCTATATTTTGCTGTCACACACCTGGCATATAGCTGGCAGGTAGCGTTTACAGTTTACTTGGCTACCTGTCAGTTTGTTATTATAGGGGCCTGGCAGGTACTCATTTACAGATTACTATAAAGTTGTTTTTACAGGGGCCTGGTATAGGTACTCATTTACAGCTTACTATAAGCTTGTTATTACAGACGTCTGGTAGGTACTCATTTACAAATTACTGTAAGTTTCCTGTGATAAGAATTTTCCAGGCGCTCTTTCACAGGATACTTTACTGATTACTATAAATTTGTTCAGCCAGCAAACTGAGAAATACTCTTTTACAGGTTACTTCACTATTGTTATAAACTGTGTTCAAACAGTATCCCACCAAGTTCTCAATTACAGCAAGTTGACAAGTTTTTATCTTGGCAATAACTACATTTTATTTATTTGCACATTTTAAATGTGCAATACCTCCTATTAAAATAACGTCACGTTAAATTTAAAAATTAAATTTTTGGGCTAATATAAATCATTAAAAACAATTAACGATTACAAATCTCACACGACTTGCATATTCTCAATGCATTTTGAATTGCAATTTTTGATGATTATAGTAAATAGTTTCTTCCGGGAGGAATTTCAAAATAAAAAAAACGTGTTAAAATATAGTTTTTTTCAAATAAACTAAATGTTTATTTAAACAAATAAACTAAAAAATTTTCAAAATACTTAAAAAAGGCCACTGCCAGGTGGCCCAGGGAACCGCAGTTCATGCAATCGCCGTTTCTATCCGGCTTTCTGCAGTTTCTTCGATGATGCCCTGGTCCCCAGAGTTTATGGCATGTTTGGGGTCATCGTCTAGGTCAACTGGATATTTACTTACAGTGCCGCGCTGTTTTTCAGAGTTCGCATGACCTCCCCGTATAGGCTTCGTGTGCCGGGATCTTCTCAATATGACGGCTTCAGGTCTGCATTTTTGGGGGTGGATAAATTTGGTGGGTGATGAGAGAGTTTGGGTTGGCCCGGGTGCTCTATTCTGGAACGTCTCTTTTCTATCAAGACTTCCGGCCTTTTCCCGGCCCTCGTATGGGTGAATTTGGTGAACAACTTATCCGTCTGATTTTCTCAGGTGCACCTCATATGTGGACGCGTCGCGCAGTTTACTTGTGCACCTCTCTATTTTCACTCTCAATATTTTTCCAGTCGTCCGCACCTTTTGTTTTGTTAAGCACATCAGTCGAGCGAGTGTTTGGCCGATTTTCTGATTAGTCTTCGTATTCGATGACGTTGAATTTTCATTTTTCCTCGTATGTGAGGTGTTTCAACTTTTTGTGCACACTCAGTAATAAAGTACCCGTTTACTTAGGCGGACGCAGCGGACAGGCCGCACTGAACAGACGATTTTAAAATACGTCTGTGACTGTCATATTTTTCAAAGTTTTTACATTTACACAATTTAAAAAATAAAAATTGATTACGTCTAAACTATTAATATAATTTAATATTTTGATTATTATTAATATTAATATTTTGTCCATTATATCGTTTTCTTGATGCCAGTGATGCCAATAAAATTCCTACTAAACTAATCACGTCAACATCAAAAAAGTTTAATTTGGTGAAAAGGTTAGAAAAAGGTAAAAAATAGTAAACGAAGACCTATAATTGAGCATTTTTAAGGAAATGTAATTCTAATTTCGAAAGAATTACAAAGATAGCCAAAATAACAAAGTTGTACGAGAATTAAGGTAAAATATTGGGCACCCATCAGTTATGTACGGGGCCCTTCCCTAAGTGCTACGATTTTTCTCCTTATATTCAACATCGAATCTACTTACGTCTGTGCAAAATTTCAACTGCATAGCAACATGCATAGGTACAAATATATACCTTTGAGAAAATAAAATTTTACTTGTTATTCATTGATAATAATTTTGCACATACATAAATTCGATAGAAGGACAAAAATTGAAACACTTAAAAAAGACCCGTATGTATCAATACAGCAGTTCCTTGGTGTAATCGCTGGTTGAGTTACAGCGCGAAAATTGTGGGTTTGAATTTCGGACTTGACTGAATTTCTTAGCGCGGTCTTCCGCTACATATCAACACTCTGTGGATAAATTAGTTGAAAGTAAAAGAGAAACAAGAGTATTGATCCACCTCAATAAATGGATCGTAAAGACTTTGCAGAAAAAGCAGAGTAGCAATATTCCGAATGGAATGGAAAAGGTTGATAATGAATCTGATGGGTGCCCCGAAATTTTACTTTATATCGCGCACTACTTTGTTATTTACAGATGGATTTTAGATATTTTGGTTTCGTTATGATTCTCTCGAAATTAGAATTGCGTTTCTTTAAGAAAATACAAAGATCATCACCTACTTCCTACATCTTTTTTCGCCTCTTCGCTAAACTAATTTTTTTGGTGCTGTTGCGATTAATTTAGTATGGACTTGAAAATTAGAGTTACTATCGTCAAGAAAATGATACAACAAACAAGAAAGATATCCTACTTATTATAAATTGATATAATATTATATGCGTCGCATCCGATGTCTCACGAAATACTTCGTTGATTGTACTATTAATAGTTTAGACATAATCGCAATTTATATTTTTTAAATTATGCATTCGTACTCCCCGACCGCTGCGTCCGTCTAATAAGTGAACAGGTATTTTTTACATTACTTGGGCAATGCTAATAATGCTTATTGAGCTTGCACGCGTTTCGCTGGTGTGGTTTTGTGTGTTTATATAGCGTGAAAATTAAGATTAGATTACTGTTTACTGATTGTCATGTCACCAAGTGTGATTGATAATACTTTAGTACAATACTATAAAAGATAGTAAGCATTGCACTAAAGAGTAATAGTCAGTAGTGTCTATGCTATGCTAAATTTAAAGAAGATAACAATCGTAAGTTTTATCTTACAAATACTATTTTTCAGAACAAATACGGCTGCTCGAATTTTGGCAGTGGTAGCAACTCCTTCATACAGCCATCAAAATGCTTTCTAATAATTGTGGGAAGAACTTTCTTTACGTGGTCATCAAGTGACGCTCATTACAACAGATACAATAAATAATTCTTCGCTTTCTAATTTAACAGAAATTGATTTGCACGATATTGCTTACGAAATTTGGAACAGAAATATTAAAGGGTCTTTTGAAAAATCGTCCGAAAATATTATTAATGTGTTAACCAAATTTACAACCACCCAATTGGGAGTTATAGACTGTGCATTAAGTCATCCAAAGGTTCAAGCTATAATAAGAAACAAAACTGAACATTTTGATTTGTTTATGATGGAGGGCAGCTTTCCTTCTTTATTTGCATTAGCAAAACGTTTTAAATGTCCTTTCATCATGCTCAGTTCTATGGATGGTTTTTCCAATTATTTCGCACAGATAGGAAGTCCTTCTCATCCAGTTACAAATCCAGATATATTATTTCCGTACAATACAGTTTTAACTTTTAAAGAGCGTGTAATTAGTGTATCGTCGATGCTTCTACTTGAAGGCCTCTATTATTACTATCAAGATAAAAACGATTTAATAGTTCAGAAAAATTTTGGAGTAGGATATTCAGATATGAATACCTATGCGGAAAAAGCAAGTATGATGTTTCTAAATTCTGATCCCATTTTCTCTCGGGTTCGACCATTATTGCCTAACGTAATTCAGTTTGGTGGTGGAACCCACATAAAACCCCAACGACCACTACCAGAGGTAAGTGGTAATAACCACAAAGAAAGTTAAATTTTATAACATCATTGAATATTGTGTTTGAATTTTAGAATTTGAAAAACTTTTTGGATTCAGCAACGCAAGGATTTATTTATTTCAGCTTAGGTTCCAATATTAAGAGCAAAGATTTGCCTTCAAATATAAGGAGCACTTTAATAAAGATATTTTCTGAACTTCGTTATAAAATTTTGTGGAAGTTTGAAGATGATAAATTGAATGATTTACCAAGCAATATTCAAATTTCCAAATGGATACCTCAACAAGATGTTTTAAGTAAGAACATTTTTATTCGACATGCCCTTCTCATGTTATTAAATTGTTTAATGTAGGACATCCAAATATCAAATTATTTATAACACAAGGAGGTTTACAATCATTGGAAGAATCTTTACCATTCATGTTCCTATAGTTGGTTTACCTTTCTTTGGTGACCAACACACAAATATTAAACGCGCTGAAGACATAGGAATGGGACTATCGGCTGATCCATTTTCATTAGATGCAGAAAATTTCAAAAGTATAATATTGGAAGTAATAAATAACCCAAAGTATGAGAACTTATTGATTCAATATTATTTCATTCAATGTTTCCTTTATATTTTAGATACCGAAACAAGGTTAAACACCTTTCGGACTTAATTCAAGATCAACCCATGACCGGATTACAACGTGCAATTTGGTGGACAGAATACGTCATCAGGCACAAAGGTGCAGCACATTTTAGAAGCCCAGCATTAGACATACCTTTTTATCAATATTACCTGTTGGATGTTATAGGATTCTATATAGCGGTTGTGCTTCTATTTATTTACGGAATATTTTTAGTGTTGAAACTATTATATAAAATATGTAGGTTTATTATGGTTAAACCAAATTTTAAACTTAAATCTCAGTAGATTTTAACAAAAAAAATGTATAATTTCACTTGTCTTCATCAGGATCTTGTATTATTCACAACATGTAAAGAATCATAAAAGTTTTAATATGGAAATGCAGTGTATTATATGGAAGAATAGCATGCTATAAAGTGGGAAAACAATCATCCTGTATTTATATTGTGATGGTGTTTTCTATGATTTTGCACAATTTACAATAAAATAAACTACTTTTAAAATCTTCAAAATTGAAATAAATTTGAATTTATTTGCCAATGCTGTTATCGTTCTTGAATATTTATCCAAGACTTGAGATGAGGTTCTCGGCTATAGCCAATTTGTATTTAAAATACATCAAAGACCATGCAATCCAATTTGAAAACGCAAACTCGAGTTTCGGACTTATTAGTCCTCATCAGTGCGATATACAAAAGGAATTGCATGAGTGCGTATTACTGGCTTGTAACTATCAACACACAGCGGACAAAACTTGCCAAATTGTATGTCTCAGTAGCGCCACCTCAGTAGCGGTGGCGCTACTGAGACATACAATTTGGCAAGTTTTGTCCGCTGTGTTGATAGTTACAAGCCAGTAATACGCACTCATGCAATTCCATTTATCCGAGACATTGGAATATAAATTTGTAATTACTATGAACATTTTGATTGATTTTTTTAGGGCGTTATACTTAAGATTAGATTACCGTTTTCTGATTATCATTTCGTCAAGTGTTTATAGATAATACCTTACTACAATACTATAAAAGATAATAATCATTGCGCTAAGGAATAATTGTCATTAGTGTCTATACTATGTTGAATTTGAAGAAAATAACAATCGTAAGTTTTATCTTACAGATACTATTTTTCAGAACAAGTTCTGCTGCTCGTATTTTGGCAGTGGTAGGAACTCCTTCATACAGCCATCAAAATGCTTTCTATCCATTGTGGGAAGAACTTTCTTTACGTGGTCATCAAGTGACGCTCATTACAACAGATCCAATAAATAATTCCTCACTTACCAATTTAACACAAATTGATATGCACGATAATGCGTACGAAATTTGGAACAGAAATATTAAAGGGGCTTTTGAAAAAACTTCCGAAAGTGTTATCAATATGTTAGGAAAATTTTCCACCACCCAATTGGAAGTTTTAAACAGTGAATTAAGTCATCCAAAGGTTCAAGCTATAATAAGAAGTAAAACTGAACATTTTGATTTGTTTATGATGGAGGGCAACTTTCCTGCTTTATTTGCATTTGCAGAACGTTTTAATTGTCCTTTCATTATCCTGAGTTCTATGGATGGTTTTTCAAAATATTTCGCACAGATAGGAAGTCCTTCTCACCCAGTCACAAATCCGGATATTTTATATCCATACAATGCAGTTTTGACTTTTAAAGAGCGTCTTATTAGTGTATCGTCGATACTACTAATGGAAGGCCTCTTTTATTATTATCAAGGTGAAAGTGATTTATTAGTTCAGAAATATTTTGGATTAGGATATTCAGATATGAACACCTATGCAGAAAAAGCAAGTATGATGTTTATAAATTCTGACCCGATTTTCTCTCGGGTTCGACCATTATCACCTAACGTAATACAGTTTGGTGGTGGAACACACATAAAACCCCTACGACCATTACCAGAGGTAGGTGAAAATAACCAAAGAACTACAGTTAAATTTTATAACTTCATTGAATATTCTGTTTGAATTTTAGAATTTGAAAAACTTTTTGGATTCAGCAACGCAAGGATTTATATATTTTAGCTTAGGTTCTAATATTAAGAGTAGAGATTTACCTTCAAATATAAGGAGCACCTTAATAGAGACCTTTTCTGAACTTCCTTATAAAATTTTGTGGAAATTTGAAGATGATAAATTGAATGACTTACCAGATAATGTTCAAATTTCCAAATGGATACCTCAACAAGATGTTTTAAGTAAGAACATTTTTATTCAACATGTCCTTCTCATGTTTGTTTGTTTAATGTAGGACATCCAAATATCAAATTATTTATAACACAAGGCGGTTTACAATCATTGGAAGAATCTTTACATATTCATGTTCCCATCGTTGGTTTACCTTTCTTTGGTGATCAACATACAAATATTAAACGAGCTGAAGACATAGGAATGGGACTATCGGCTGATCCGTTTTCTTTAGATGGTGAAAACTTTAAAAGTGTAATATTGGAAGTAATCAATAACCCCAAGTATGAAAAATGAATGAAGCAATATTATTTTCATGCAATGTTTACTTCGTATTTTAGATACCGAAACCAAGTTAAGCACCTTTCGGACTTAATTCAAGATCAACCCATGACCGGATTACAACGTGCAATTTGGTGGACAGAATACGTCATTAGGCACAAAGGCGCAGCACATTTTAGAAGTCCAGCATTAGACATACCCTTTTATCAATATTACCTGTTGGATGTTATAGGATTCTATATAGCGGTTGTGCTTATATTTATTTACGGAATATTTTTAGTGTTGAAACTATTATATAAAATATGTAGATTTATGGTTAAACCAAATTCTAAACTTAAATCTCAGTAGATTTTAACATAAAAAATGTATAATTTCACTTGCTTTCATCAGGATCTTGTATTCACAATACCTGTAAAGAATCATCACAGTTTTAATATGGAGGAATAGCGTGCTATAAAGTCGAAAAATGATCACCCCGTATTGATATTGTGGTGTTTTCTTTGATATTTTATAATTTACAATAAAATAAAATATTTCTAAAGTTTCAAATTGAAATAAATTTGAATTTACTTACCGCAGCTATTAGCTCAAAGCGGTCCGCATGTACTCAATACCGCAGATGTTTTCCAGATATGTAATTATACAAAATTTGGGTTTACAACTTATAATATTATTGTGATATTATTTACCGTCAAGTTAATTCCAACACGAACATGTGTTTCCAAATGATGTAAAAATAAGGACAACCAAGCGTTCAAAAATATTTGCAAAATTATACATAAAAATAAAGTTGGCAGTCCTTAACCAATCCATTCTTTTATAATGTAAACCCGAGTGTAAACACATATGCAAATAAAATTCACTTTATAATAATAAATCAAAAATTAAATGTTCCGTTGCTTTAACAATAACTAAGCCTCCCTTTCATGAAGCGCCATTGTTCGTGTTCCTGGCTCTCTGTTAAGTTAAGGTAAAATTTTCACCAGTGTAGAACTGCTCAGAAATGTGATCATCTAATTTTCATAACATATAGTACGCCTATCCACATGTGCTAACTTACCATTGTCTCGAGGTAAATTTTCACCTTTTACCACGAATTTTAAATCTTCTACAACTTACTTTTGCACGTCGCATAGTTAAATCAGTGGTCCCAATTGGGACCAACCCTCAATGAAGCTAGCGTAACCCTGCGCTAAACGCAAAAATATGTCGTCAAATTCTAATAGTCAAAATTCGACCCTCATCTGGCTGTTTCTCCTTTATTGTGTATTAGAATTATTTGCCATTCGTCTGGAATCTCTGCTATATGCCAGACCCTCTTGATCAGCTGATACATTCTTTTTCCTTATATTTCTCTTCTGCTTTTTATCAGCTCCCGTTAATTTAATCTCTTTATCGGAGATTATCCATTTTTTAGTTAAATTAGTACGTTATAAGCTCAGGATATGTCGGATTCTCTACCTTTCGTTCTTCTCCTTCACTTTACAGTGATTATTGTGAATCTATGTTTACATCATCTTGGTTCAATAGACTTTGGCAATGTTTTCTCCATATTTCCTTCACTTTTTCTATGTTTCTTTCTAGCTTTCCATCTGCATTTTTAAATGACGTCACTTTTATTTTGTAACTTCTCGTCTGGTTCTTCATCTTCATATAGAATTCTTTGACTTAATTTTCTCTATTATCGTTCTCCAATTCACCCATCATTTTGTCCAGCCATTGATTCTTCTTCCATCTACATATCTTGAACGTTCTTATTTTCCATGTTGCATATTCATCTTTATCTTCTTGATTTTACAGCCTCGTCTATTTTTCTCTTATGCTAAATCTCATTCCTACATTCTTGATCAAACCGTATTTTATTTGTTTTGCTTTTGCTGTAACCAATTAGTACTTTTTTAGCACTTGTTTGGATTGCTTCTCTCAGAATCTTCAGTTCTTTGCTTACATCTCCATCTTCTTTTTGGTTAGCAATTTTATCGTGTAATTGTTTACGTATTCTTCCTTAGTGTTTTCATTACTGAGATTTTGTTTGGTCCATTTTATGCCTTTTGCTACTCTTATGTGGTCACTACTAAATCGTGGTCTGAATCTACATTTCCTACTCTATAAGTACTGACGTCTTTATTAATCTTTCTTTACGTTTCTATATGACTACTAGATCTATTTGTTCGCAATTTTCTCCGGGTTTCATCCATGTCATTTTATGTATTGAGTTAGGTTTGAATTTTGTTAGAATAGTTAAATTGAGACATTCTGCTAGATTTACCATCCCCTCTGTCCGTTATCATTGTTTTCTGTGTGTAAGTGTGTGTTTTCCAGCTACTCCTTTGAAGAAATCTTCCCTTCCCACTTTGGCATTGAAATCTCCCATTATCAAAAGAGTGTCATGTTTTGGAGTTTCTTCATTAAGTATTTCTATTTCGCTCTAAAATTTTTCTTTTTCGCTTTCATCTTTTATTATTGTTAGCGCATATACATTTACGATACAACGGACAGATTGTTCAGATTTTAATACTCTTTCGCTTGTCGGTTTAAATTATTTCTCAATTTTTTTTAATAAAATATTCTACTCCATTTCTTACTTGTTTCTTTTTCTCCGGAGTACATAAATACATAATCTCAAGCCACAAATTCCCCTTGATTGCCCCATCTGGTTTCGCTGCTATATTGAACTTGTATCTCTTTAAGATATCAATCTTGAGTTTATGCGGTCAGTAAATCCAAACGCCTTAATTCAATAATTATTTTGCACAATAACTGTGCCTTTGTGCCGAGATTTCCTGGAGGAGGTGCCTATTTTACTCGACAACGTTCGACGGGATATTCTTGCGGATTGTCGGGGTCTCAGTCAACATTCAGGTTCCATCGCTGCCGGAGGAATTCATCGTCGCTAGTATCAGTGTATTTTTTCAAAGTTACTACTACCATTATAGCCAGGTGGAAGGAATTTTCTATCACCAATTATTTTGTGAGACTTAGCAGTACTGGTTAAGTCATATAGTTAGTTATATTCCTTTTCATTTGGCGCGACTGTTGATGGAAAACCTCTTGTCATTTACATTGTGATAATCCCATTGTACTCTAGTGATTTTTTTACATCCGTTTTCAGTTGATGTTATTTCAAGTTGCATTAATTTGTTAATCACTACTTAGAATCTCCACATTGTTTGCTTGTCAGTGTTTTAAATAATTTGATACCTTGAATAAATTTCTTGTTACTGACTGCGTTTTTGATATTTATGAGAAGGATTTTTTTTCATTATCTCGACTAACCCATGATCTTAGCTTCCGCAAAAATCAAGAGCTAGCCTAAACGACGATCAAAGGGCAACAACAATTAAATTAAGCTCCTGTTTACAAGAACGTGATACAGTTGCGACTGAGGTTTTACCGCCCCTGTCAAAATTGTTATCACATTATATTAATTTGTATTGTAATTTACACCTGCATGAATCAAATGAATACATCGCGGAGTATATATCTGATACTAGGAACTGATTGTGTTTGCATGTAGGCGTTCATATAAATAGCGCAGGATAAATAAAATACTTACGTAATTGCGATAATTGCGGGAGTAAATGTACGTTACGGAGCAGGGAATATCAAATTACCAAGATTACTAGTTTGTACCAGAATTGCTCATTTTCCTTTTAATTAATCTCAACGTAACTCTGCACTTTTTGCTGTTATGGGGAAAAATATTTTACAGGAATTTCCTCAGAAAATCCCCGGACATCTCTACCCAGCAACCAATTAATTTCATTACTATATTAATACTAGCGCCTGCGGCGCTAGACATACGTATAGTAAACAGAACCAACACATTATGAACAATTTTTTTATTATTTCAACTTTAAAATGACTGTGGGCATGTAACCGACGTTGGAGAAAATGTTTGTTGCTCCGAATGAAGTCATTTGAACACATGAGTTGTACTTGCGAATGTTTAGCAGGAAGTGTTTTGAAATTGCAGTGGTGCCAGTAAGATAACTTAGAAGCGGCTCAGGTGGATCAATCAGCGGTGGCAAAACATCTTTGCCGTTCGAACAACACATTCCTGGTGATTCCTTAGCGAACTTCGAAACACGACAATGCAAGCAAAGTTTGTTCATAACACCTATTGCTACATCCTCGTGATTCATGTAATCGTAGTTTTTGTCGTAATTAAATGCTTCCAATGTTAAATTCAATTTTTGTCTTGATGGAACTAATCCCAAAAACGGTTTGCCCGTCCATTTCTGGCGTAAATAAGAGCGCTACATACGTCCAAAGTTTTTACACAATTTTCACTTTTCAATTAATCTTCAGGTAAAGTTAAATCTTCCGCAAAGAGGTGGATCTTCCACGAAGAGGTGGGTCTGCGTCTTCTTGCACAATTCCGGCGAGTTTTTCTTTAGAAAACCAATTAAAAACAAATTAATCTTCAGGTAAAGTTAAATCTTCCGCAAAGAGGTGGATCTTCCACGAAGAGGTGGATTTGCGTCTTCTTGCACAATTCCGGCGAGTTCTGCGACCTATATAAAGTCTTCCTCACAGGGGGAAGACCATAATAGATCGGTGAAGGCCATAGTTGTTCGGCCTTCGGCCTCACAGGGTGAAACCATAATAGATCCGTGAAGGCCATAGTTGTTCGGCCTTCGGCCTCACAGACCGGACCATAATAGATCCGTGAAGGCCACAGTTGTTCGGCCTTCGGCCTCACAGACCGGACCATAATAGATCCGTGAAGGCCATAGTTGTTCGGCCTTCGGCCTCACAGACCGGACCATAATAGATCCGTGAAGGCCAAAGTTGTTCGGCCTTCGGCCTCACAGGGCGGACAATAATAGATCCGTGAAGGCCAAAGTTGTTCGGCCTTCATCTGTCATCCGTCATCTGTCATCTCATCTGTCATCTCATCTGTCATCTCATCTGTCATCTCATCTGTCATCTCATCTGTCATCTCATCTGTCATCTCATCTGTCATCCGTCATCTCATCTGTCATCTGTCAGCTGTCATCTGTCATCTCATCTGTCAGCTGTCATCTGTCATCCGTCATCTGTCATCCGTCATCTGTCACCCGTCATCCGTCATCTGTCATCTCATCTGTCAGCTGTCATCTGTCATCCGTCATCTGTCATCTGTCATACATACATACATACAGACACACATACATACACACATACATACATAATCTTCACGTAAAGTTACATCTTCATGTAAAGTTAAATCTGTATGTGCAAAATGATTTTTAGGTTATGTAGTTAATGCCGTCACTTTGACACTATCGGGGGGCCCATGGGGGCTATTCAACACTATCAGGGTCACTCTCTAGGTTATGAAAAGGGGGCCCGTCTTGCTAAAACGCGCACTATTTATGTTTTACCCTGTATATGCAAAATGATTTTTGATAATTTTAAAAATATTTTGCAACGCTACTGACTATAATATGTCAATGTCATTTTTAAGGTTAGTCAAAGTTGTGCCCCCTATTTTTCGAGCCGCTACTGACTATAATATGTCAAAGTCATTTAATTAATCTTTTAGCGTCAAAATCGCTTCGTAACTATGACAACGACTGTGACCTGAAGTGTTTAACTGCTGATGACCGTCTTATGGTGACGAATTACTAAATTCAAAGACGACGAAAAGTTTACTATTGAATGTCGCCAGATCTCGTGAAAGTTTCAACGCCCACAGTTACGGGGTTTAGGCGTCTATGCGGAACATACATACATATATATATATGTATCTCTGTTAAGGAGTGACTTCCGATGCATAGAAATGGCGACCTGACTTCCATCCCTACCAAGCATTTAATTGATATATAGATTCCTACTTATGCTTGAGGGGAACTTTCTTAACGAGGTTTGCAACAGAGGGGAAGACATTTTTTAAATTATTTTTCAAGAGTATAAAAGTGACGAAGGCACTTCCGAGCATATATGCAGTCAATCTCTGAATTTGCAGATAAACAGAACGCGTACAAACTTCAAGCAGCGCTGCCACGTCGCGACATTCCAATCATACTTACATCATGATATCATGATACGAGTACTTACACTTCTCATTAAAATGTTCAAGTGCAAATTTAAAAAATTAATTATTCATTTTAGATGTTTATAAATGTTACAAAATTAAATTAATAACATTAAAGGGGTATAATAATAATATGCTATAGGTAACAATAAAAATTGAATTAAAATCTTTTAATTAAATATAGCATTATTTCGACGGTGACCTTCAATAACGTAACAACACAACAAATCGAATATTTTTCTTCATTGGAATGAAAAATTTTGAAATTTATTTATAATAATTGAAGGGCTAGGTGCAAAAACCGTATAAGTGCATAATTAAGAATTTAAAGTAAGACAACTTCAGAGTTGATTTTATTAAAAAAGTAAATTATGATCAAACTTTGACTTAAAAGGACCAAGGACGTTGACCGCTCGCATTACTAGATGCGGGGAATTCCCGGAAATATGCTTCGTTTTAATAATGTACTGAACGCAATTTTTTATCTTTTGCTTAGTACATTATTATTTAATAATTAATACTTTTCAATGAAATTTTTTACTTTTTCATAATAAAAATTAATAAAGCAAATCAAAAAAGGCCCTTAGAAGGTAAAGTTGAAAACTTAAAAAAAAATTCTTACGTATGAAAAAGTGAAGGGGTTGCTAAAATCTTACAATAAATGGGTAGAGATGGGTCTAATATTTATAAAGCATCCTTTGTGATTGATCAAGTTTTGAAATCTCGTCTAAACAAATTGATTTCGTTAGGATTATAGGATTCCCCCATAATTAACAACGTAATTTTTTCAATGTTTTGACGTGTTAACTCCGAACAAGTACCATAGTAAACACAGATCCTATTAAGCCTAGTGTACGATATTTCCATAACAAATTCCTCAACATTTATGCAATTTACAAAGACACAAACGAATATTAAATTTGCATAGCTTATTTTATGATACTTATAAGTGATTGATAATTTTTTACTAACTTAAGTTTAAAAATAACTCTTTATAGTCCGGTCAAATTAGACCAAAGAATAGGAGTGAGGTTGCAATAATTCGCACCCAGCTGAAAATTGGTAGGATTGTTCAAAACACGATCATAAATAAAATCTCAAAAGTCCTCATCGATCCGACACCTGGAAAAAAATTTATTCGGGGTCTAAGGTCACTAAAACGGGTTTTTCGCGATTTTCAGCAAAACGGTAAGTTTTATCATAAAATTATCCCATTCAAAAATTGTAGATCAGATAATTATCTATAAAAAATGTCTAAATACGGGTCCGTTACTTTGCCCCCCCCCCCCGGTTAATATTTTTACACCAAAAGCAAGCTCTGAGATCCTTAGAGCTAGCACTAGCTAGCACCCAAATATGAAAGCTAGCACCATTACAGTTTTTTCACAAAACGACTTTGAAACCGGGGGGGGGCCAAAGTAACGCTAGCCCCCCCCCCGGTTAATATTTTTACCCAAAAACCTAGCACTGGGATCCTTAGAGGTAGCACCCAAATATGAAAGCTAGTACCATTACAGTATTTTCACAAATCGACTTTGAAACCGGGGGAGCCAAAGTAACGCTAGGCCCCCCCCGGTTAATATTTTTACCCATAAACCTAGCACTGGGATACTTAGAGCTAGCACCAGCTAGCACCCAAATATGAAAGCTGGCACCATTATAGTTTTTCCACAAATTCATTTTATTTATTTGCACCTAAATGACGATTACAACTCTTTCAACTTTTCGAATCGTTATATCTCAAAAACGGTGACTCTTAGGAAAAAAAGTATTTAGAGGGTCCGTTACTTTGCCCCCCCCCCCCGGTTAATATTTTTACACCAAAAGCAAGCACTGAGATCCTTAGAGCTAGCACCAGCTAGCACCCAAATATGAAAGCTAGCACCATTACAGTTTTGTCACAAATCGACTTTGAAACCGGGGGGGGCAAAGTAACGCTAGCCCCCCCCCCCCCGGTTAATATTTTTACCCAAAAACCTAGCACTGGGATCCTTAGAGCTAGCACCAGCTAGCACCCAAATATGAAAGCTAGCACCATTACAGTATTTTCACAAATCGACTTTGAAACCGGGGGGGGGGCAAAGTAACGCTAGCCCCCGGTTAATATTTTTACCCATAAACCTAGTACTGGGATACTTAGAGCTAGCACCAGCTAGCACCCAAATATGAAAGCTGGCACCATTATAGTTTTTCCACAAATTCATTTTATTTATTTGCACCTAAATGACGATTACAACTCTTTCAACTTTTCGAATCGTTATATCTCAAAAACGGTGACTCTTAGGAAAAAAAGTATTTAGAGGGTCCGTTACTTTGCCCCCCCCCCCCCTCCGGTTAATATTTTTACACCAAAAGCAAGCACTGAGATCCTTAGAGCTAGCACCAGCTAGCACCCAAATATGAAAGCTAGCACCATTACAGTTTTGTCACAAATCGACTTTGAAACCGGGGGGGGCAAAGTAACGCTAGCCCCCCCCCCGGTTAATATTTTTACCCAAAAACCTAGCACTGGGATCCTTAGAGCTAGCACCAGCTAGCACCCAAATATGAAAGCTAGCACCATTACAGTATTTTCACAAATCGACTTTGAAACCGGGGGGGGGGCAAAGTAACGCTAGCCCCCGGTTAATATTTTTACCCATAAACCTAGTACTGGGATACTTAGAGCTAGCACCAGCTAGCACCCAAATATGAAAGCTGGCACCATTATAGTTTTTCCACAAATTCATTTTATTTATTTGCACCTAAATGACGATTACAACTCTTTCAACTTTTCGAATCGTTATATCTCAAAAACGGTGACTCTTAGGAAAAAAAGTATTTAGAGGGTCCGTTACTTTGCCCCCCCCCCCCGGTTAATATTTTTACACCAAAAGCAAGCACTGAGATCCTTAGAGCTAGCACCCAAATATGAAAGCAAGCACCATTACAGTTTTTTCACAAATCGACTGTGAAACCGGGGGGGGGCAAAGTAACGCTAGCCCCCCCCCCCGGTTAATATTTTTACCCAAAAACCTAGCACTGGGATCCTTAGAGCTAGTACCCAAATATGAAAGCTAGCACCATTACAGTATTTTCACAAATCGACTTTGAAACCGGGGGGGGGGGGGCAAAGTAACGCTAGCCCCCCCCGGTTAATATTTTTACCCATAAACCTAGCACTGGGATATTTAGAGCTAGCACAAATTCATTTTATTTATTTGCACCTAAATGACGATTACAACTCTTTCAACTTTTCGAATCGTTATATCTCAAAAACGGTGACTCTTAGGAAAAAGTATTTAGACATTTTTTATAGATAATTATCTGATCTACAATTTTTGAAGGGGATAATTTTATGATAAAACTTACCGTTTTGCTGAAAATCGCGAAGAACCCGTTTTAGTGACCTTTGACCCCGAATAAATTTTTTTCCAGGTGTCGGATCGATGAGAACTTTTTAGATTTTATTTATGATGGTGTTTTGAACAATCCTACCAATTTTCAGCTGGGTGCGAATTATTGCAACCTCACTCCTATTTTTTGGTCTAATTTGACCGGACCATGATTGGTATATTTCGTATGTTATTCAGAGCTCTACAAAAATGTAACGAAAGTAAAGTGGAAATTGATTTCCTACTCTTTCTTTTAAAAAATAAGACTGTAACGTGATAATGATGGGCGTTTATTTAGCCTCATTTTTTAAATAAGTAAATTTTTATCACACTTTTAAAAGAAATTACTATTTTTTCACCATTTTTGTTGAGAAAAGGTATTTCACAATAACAAGTTTAAGAAAACAATTTAAGTTTGTTATATTCGTATGTTGTTCAGAGCTCTACAAAAATGTAACATGTAAAATGGAAATAATTGGTCACCTTCTCCTTTGTTTAAAAAATAATAAACCCATACCAACAAAAAGCGTAATGACCTTGTTGTTACAAACGCTATATAAGAGGAAAAAAAAATAAATGTCATCATTTTTAAAAGTAGGTAGTTATCTAAAACAGAAATTGGCACGTCATGGGATACGTCATCAAATAAAATGGGAACTTGATTGCCGATATGATATGCTGTGTCCTAGCTAGTTTCAATGACCTATAAATATTTTGAATAAATTTAAAGTTTTTTTTCACTCAGATGCCTACTTTCAATTACTGTACGCCGCGCGCGTCTCGGCGCATTCTACTAGAGAAAAAGCCGAAATTATAATAGTTCAAAAAATTTTAAACAGAATTGATTTTAATTATTTTTAATTATTATAATGTATAATCAACAGAAATTTGCACAGATTTTTAATGGTATACCATTATTAAATCTAAAGAGTATTAAATTAATAATTCTAATCAAAATTAAATATAGAAACTGATTTCCAAGAAATGTCTAATGCAATGTTGCCGATAAAAAGAAGTGAGAACGTGCAGTCGTATTAACGGAAGTTGCACGGTCCCGTTGATACTTTTTCATATATATTATCATATATGCGACGCTAGCGCCAGCCATATACAGTGGAACTAAAACATTTTTTTGCAAGTACGAGTGCTCCGGAGTCACTTCCAGTAAAAATTTCGGATTTTAACGCCTGATCCCATACACTACCCGTTAAACACTAAAAACATGGAGATTCGTAGTGACTTCCAAAATCGGAAGTCACGACGATATATATGAAGTGACTCCGTTGCAAATGTATCTACTTTGGAAGTGACATGATACACTTGATAAATATATACACACATATATACATACATCCATTTTTATAGTATTAATATTATCATGTATATTGTTTAATCATTTTTTAATATTTATCCAAGAGATTGAAACATAAATTTATAATTACTCTGCACATTTCGAAAGAATTTGTTTTCGAGTGTTGTACTTAAGATTAGATTACCATTTTCTGATTATCATTTCATCAAGTGTGATCGATAATACCTTACTACAATACCATAAAAGCTAATAATAATCATAGCATTAAGGAATATTCGTCAATATATAGTGTTTATATTATGTTGAATTTGAAGAAAGTAACAATCGTAAGTTTTATCTTACAAATACTATTTTTCAGAACAAATTCTGCTGCTCGTATATTGGCAGTGGTGCCAACTCCTTCATACAGCCATCAAATTGCTTTTTATCCGCTATGGGAAGAACTTTCTTTACGTGGTCATCAAGTGACGCTCATAACAACAGATCCAATAAATAATTCCTCACTTACGAATTTAACACAAATTGATATGCACGATAATGCGTACAAAATTTGGAACAGAAATATTAAAGGGGCTTTTGAAAAAACTTCCGAAAGTGTTATCAATATGATTGGAAAATTTTTCGCCACCCAATTGGAAGTTTTAAACAGTGAATTAAGTCACCCAAAGGTTCAAGCTATAATAAGAAACAAAACTGAACATTTTGATTTGTTTATGATGGAGCCTACCTTACCTGCTTTATTTGCATTTGCAGAACGTTTTAACTGTCCTTTCATCGTCTTGAGTTCTGTGGATGCTTTTTCAAAATATTTCACACAGATAGGAAGTCCTTCTCACCCAGTCACAAATCCGGATATAATATATCCATACAATGCAGTTTTGACCTTTAAAGAGCGTCTTATTAGTGTATCGTGGAGACTTCTATTTGAAGGCCTTATTTATTCTTATCAAGGTGAAAGCGATTTAATACTTCAAAAAAACTTTGGATTAGGATATTCGGATATGAATACCTATGCAGAAAAAGCAAGTATGATGTTTATAAATTCTGACCCGATTTTCTCTCGGGTTCGACCATTATCGCCTAACGTAATACAGTTTGGTGGTGGAACACACATAAAACCCCTACGACCATTACCAGAGGTAGGTGAAAATAACCAAAAAACTACAGTTAAATTTTATAACTTCATTGACTATTCTGTTTGAATTCTAGAATTTGAAAATCTTTTTGGATTCAGCAACGCAAGGATTTATTTATTTCAGCTTAGGTTCTAATATTAAGAGTAGAGATTTACCTTCAAATATAAGAAGCACCTTAATAAAGACTTTTTCTGAACTTCCTTATAAAATTTTGTGGAAATTTGAAGATGATACGTTGAAAGATTTACCAAGTAATGTTCAAATTTCCAAATGGATACCTCAACAAGATGTTTTAAGTAAAAATATTTTTATTCAACATGTCCTTCTCTTATTATTTGATTATTTAATGTAGGACATCCAAATATCAAATTATTTGTAACACAAGGAGGTTTGCAATCATTGGAAGAAGCTCTGCATATTCACGTTCCCATAGTTGGATTACCTTTCTTTGGAGATCAACCCACAAATATTAAACGAGCTGTAGATATCGGAATGGGTTTATCAGCAGATCCGTTTTCTTTAGATGGTGAAAACTTTAAAAGTGTAATATTGGAAGTAATCAATAACCCCAAGTATGAAAAATGAATGATGCAATATTATTTTCATGCAATGTTTACTTCGTATTTTAGATACCGAAACAAAGTTAAGCACCTTTCGGACTTAATTCAAGATCAACCCATGACCGGATTACAACGTGCAATTTGGTGGACAGAATACGTCATTAGGCACAAAGGCGCAGCACATTTTAGAAGTCCAGCATTAGACATACCCTTTTATCAATATTACCTGTTGGATGTTATAGGATTCTATATAGCGGTTGTGCTTATATTTATTTACGGAATATTTTTAGTGTTGAAACTATTATATAAAATATGTAGATTTATGGTTAAACCAAATTCTAAACTTAAATCTCAGTAGATTTTAACATAAAAAATGTATAATTTCATTTGCCTTCATCAGGATCTTAAACCATGTAAAGAATCATCACAGTTTTAATATGGAGGAATAGCGTGCTATAAAGTCGAGAAATGGTCACCCCATATTTATATTGTGTTTTCTTTGATATCTTATAATTTACAATAAAATAAAATATTTCTGAAATTTCAAATTGAAATAAATTTGAATTTACTTGCCACAGCTATAGATAAAAATAAAGTTGGCAGTCCTTAACCAATCCATTCTTTTTTAATGTAAACCCGAGTGTAAACCCATATGCAAATAAAATTCACTTTATAATAATAAATCAAAAATTAAAAGTTCCTTTGTTTTAACAATAACTAAGCCTCCCTTTCATGCAGCGCCACTGTTCGTGTTCCTGGCTCTCTGTTAAGTTAAGGTAAAATCAACGGTAAAATTCTCACCAGTGTAGAACTCCTCAGAAATGTGATTATCTAATTTTCATAACATATAGTACGCCTATCCACATGTCCCAAGTTTCCATTGTCTCGGGGTAAATTTTCACCTTTTACCACGAATTTTAAATCTTCTACAACTCGCTGTCACACGTCGCACAATTAAATCATTAGTCCCAATTTGGACCAACTCTCAATGAAACTAGCAACCCTATGCTAAACGCAAAAATATCTCGCCAGATTCTAATAGTCAAATTTCGACCCTCATTATTTTTTATTCTCTAGGTCTTTCTGTAATTGTCTTCATTATGTTGAGTTCCATGATTGTGAGGTCGCTATCCACGTAAGCCTCGCATCCCCGCAATTTAAATTTATTCTTCAAAATTTCCATCTTAGCTTCCCATTTCGATTACATTATGCCTCTCACTTACTTTGTACGCTCTTGTGACTTTCAGATCGATTTCCATTCTTTCTGTAAGGAAATCTTTTATCACGATTTTAAATTTGCTGGGTTCTTATTCTTAAACTGTGTACCGTTTACAACAAGATTACTTTATATTTTATCTTTCTTCATGTTGTCAATCTTGTTTTAAAAATGTTTAATCTCTTCTTTCTATTATCTTCTTTGATCGCTTTGATTTCCTTATCAGCCTGGCCCGATTTAGATTTAACTTTTGAGCTTTTCCGATTTCAAATCACACATTTCGTTTTCATATCAGTTATGCTTCATTTTATATATTTCATAAAAGCAGCCATCATATCTCTTAGTTTATCTATTTTTGCCTCCATACTCGTTATTTCTATTGTAAATTTATCCTTTTTAGGTGTTTTAGTAGTTTCGCTGTTTATTGCTGCCCCTTCAGCTTCTCTTTGCGACGTTTGGTTCATTTTGTTAATTGAAGATTTGTTTGTTCTTTTGTTTCTTCTTTTGTTTCTTCTTTCACTATCGGTTTCGTTTTCATGTTCGTTCATTTCGTTCGTATCCGAACATTGACGTAAATATCCCATCATATTGGACACTGTTGATAATATTTTCCGTCTGATAACGTTTAGCTCCTGCTTCCGAGCGGCGAATATTGTATATCAATCGGTAATTCCAAGCTAAAACACAATCTTAGTGTTTTATAAAGTGGGGAGTTTTTTAAATATGTCTAGTTATTTATGGAGACGATCTATGTTCGGATAGCCCGCCCGCCTACCCAAACACTTTTAAATAATACTAGCTGGCACGGGCGGCATCCGCCGCCCTTACCAATCTAGACCCAGAATAGATCCGAGAAGGCCATAGTTGTTCGGCATCCGGCCTCACAGGGGGAGGACCATAATAGATCCGCGAAGGCCATAGTTGTTCGGCCTTCGACCTCACAGGGCGGACTACCTCGCCTCCAATTTAAAACAATTTTGCCAATGTTTTAGACAACCGAAGAAGAAGTTTCGAGTACGTTTTTGAGTTATAATTCCCAAAAACGGTTTGCCCGTCCATTTCCGGCGTTAATATATAATTATCGGAGCGTAATTTTTTTTAGAAAAATTTGCCCATTGAAAAAATAATTTTGAAATTTAAATTCGGTTTAACACCTCCGGCGTTGAAAATACGAAGGAATGTTATGGACGAACTATTATAGAGCGTCGCGATACTCTTCCGTCGTTGCGTCTTAAAAATTAAAGATCGGCCGGTAAATAAGAGCGCTACATACGTCCAACGTTTTTACACAATTTTCACTTAAATGGGTCTCTCACAAAGAAACGACGAATAATTTAGAAAAAGCAATCGGAGCTTCGGATACGGTCTTCATGTAAAGTTAAATCTTCCGAGGTTAGTGTTAGTTTTTGATATTTCTTTAGAAAACCAATTAAAAACAAATTAATCTTCAGGTAAAGTTAAATCTTCCGCAAAGAGGTGGATCTTCCGCGAAGAGGTGGATCTGCCGTTAGGTTAGTGTTAGTTTTTGATATTTCTTTAGAAAACCAATTAAAAACAAATTAATCTTCAGGTAAAATTAAATCTTCCGCAAAGAGGTGGATCTTCCGCGAAGAGGTGGATCTGCCGTTAGGTTAGTGTTAGTTTTTGATATTTCTTTAGAAAACCAATTAAAAACAAATTAATCTTCAGGTAAAGTTAAATCTTCCGCAAAGAGGTGGATCTTCCACGAAGAGGTGGATCTGCCGTTATGTTAGTGTTAGTTTTTGATATTTCTTTAGAAAACCAATTAAAAACAAATAAATCTTCACGTAAAGTTAAATCTTCATGTAAAGTTCAACGTAACATTTCTTAGTCTTCTTGCACAATTCCGGCGAGTTCTGCGACCTATATAAAGTGCTCCGGTCTTATTCGCGGCATTCTGTTCTTTGTAATTATTTGTATTATTTTCAGCGTTGAAATTACTAAATTCTAATAGATTAATTTGTTAGTGGTTTTCAATTTTTGGAATTAAAGCCGCCATCCCGCCATCTGTTGACAGTATTTTGAATCACTGACAGTAGGTCAGAATAATTTTCGAAAAATTGGCAAGGCTATCCCATTGAAAAAATAATTTTGAAATTTAAATTCGGTTTAACACCTTCGGCGTTGAAAATACGAAGGAATGTTATGGACGAACTATTATAGAGCGTCGCGATACGCTTCCGTTGCGTGTTAAAAATTAAAGATCGGCCGGTAAATAAGAGCGCTACATACGTCCAAAGTTTTTACACAATTTTCACTTAAATGGGTCTCTCAAAGAAACGACGGATAATTTAGAAAAAGCAATCGGAGCTTCGGATACGGTTATTAACGGTCTTTAATTTAGCACATGACGACGGTTGACGAAAAACGACAAATAACGGCAGCATTTGCAAATTAGTATCGTCGTCAAAATTGAAAATCAAAATCAGAGGCGATTTCGGGCAAAATTTAAAATATGCAAAATGTGTATTTTCGTTGCGAAGCAAAGTTTTGTCGAGAAACTTTCATTCGACATTTTCGATTTATATTAAATTTGTCTCCTCGACGTAGTAAAGGCAAAAATAAATTTTAAATCTTCAGGTAAAGTTACATCTTCCGCAAAGAGGTGGATCTTCCACGAAGAGGTGGATCTGCGTCTTCTTGCACAATTCCGGCGAGTTCTGCGACCTATATAAAGTGCTCCGGTCTTATTCGCGGCATTCAGATTAATTTGTTAGTATTTTTTTGTTAGTGGTTTGCATTTTTCGAATTAAAGCCGCCATCCCCGCCATCTGTTGACAGTATTTTGAATCACAGACAGTACGTCAGATTAATTATTTCGATTTTTGACAAATAAAATTTTTTGTTTGCAAGAGTTGTGATTTGATTTATCGAAAAAAGGTAATAACTTTTTTCCCCGCTCGAATTTTTTCTCCATTTATGCACGAATAGTTGCGCCTGGACCTACAAAATAACTGTGCAAAATTTGGTCGAGATCGGTCCACGGGTCTAGAAACGTATAGCGAACAAACAAACAAACAAACACGCAGATCTTCTCTTTTATATATATTGATGTATATGTTTTAATATAATATCTGAATATAAATATATGTGAATTTGGATCAAACAAACACTATAATCACAGAATTTAATACTTTATTGCTAACCGGTTTCGTGTTTTACACACATCCTCAGAGTAATCTGTTTTAAGAAGGAGTACAATTACCTACATATATTATGTCAGAAAGCAAAAAATAAGTTTCTACTTACACGTCAATTAAATAGTTATAGTTACAATCGAATAAACTCATAAACAAGGTAACCAAAAGGAAATGACACCCATATTTTAGATTGAATGAAAGTTGTATATCCGATAAGATCCAATACAGAGCCATCAAACAACAAGGCTATATCAACGACAGAATTGGTAAGCTGTTTGCCAGTAGTTGAATAATTATGACGGGAAAACCAACCCACCGCATAACTGATCTGATTTCCACAATCTCCAATAAAAAAGACATGGAAATAAGTGGAGTATACCAACTACACTGCGGAGACTGCAATGCCACGTACATTGGAGAGACGGGCAGAAAACTCAAAACGAGAATTGCAGAGCATATTAAGGTATAAGGGATAAAGATAAATCCCTATTTGGCAAGCACCTACATATTAATAAACACAAAATGGATAGAGAAAGGATTGAAATATTACATAAACATAAAAAAGGCTACAAACTCAATCTTCTAGAAGCTATGGAAATAATAAAAAACAGAAATAACAACCATGTCAGTTTACTTAATACCAAGTCCCATCTATATGATACGCCCTTGTTTGAATGCTTGCTTTTAGAAAATTTTAGAGATAAGGGATAACATAATCAGCGAACATATTCATTTTTATTCGTATTCAATTTCACTTTTAATTTGTATTGTGTCTTAACAATTTTTAATTATTTAATAGTTTCGTAGTTTTTTAATTTTTTAACTTTTTAATTATATTCGTTTTAATTGACGTGTAAGTAGAAACTTATTTTTTGCTTTCTGACATATATGTAATTGTATTCCTTCTTATAACAGATTGCTCTGAGGATGTGTGTAAAACACGAAACCGGTTAGCAAGAAAGTATTAAATTCTGTGATTAGTGTTTGTTTAATCCAAATTCATATTACCATATTCACGAATTCGACGGTTATAACTTATTCGTTATTAACCAACATATAAATAAATTTCAAAGGTACTTTATGAGATAATTGCGTCGAGTGCGAAATACTTTGCGAAATATCTACAAGCTACACGTAAAGTTTAGTCTCAGTCAGTAACAGTGCAAAATGTGGACGATAAATTTTCAAAAAGTAGTACTAGTAAGTTTTATCTTACAACTAGCAGTTTTTAGGCAAAATAATGCTGCTCGCATATTAGCAATGGTGCCAACACCATCGTACAGTCACCAAAACGCTTTCTACCCATTGTGGGAAGAACTATCTTTACGTGGTCATCAAGTGACACTCATAACAACTGATCCAATAAATAATTCTTCACTTACTAATTTAACAGAAATTGACATGCACGATCTGGCATATGGAATTTGGAATAAAAACCTTAAAGGAACTTTTGAAGCAAATTCTGAAAATGTGATAACCACAATAACTGAAATTACCAACACCTTTATCAAAGTTATAGATAGTGAATTAAGTCATCCAAAAGTTCAAGCAATAATCAAAAACAAAACCGAGCATTTTGACTTATTAATGGTCGAAGTTATGTTTCCTGTTTTATTGGCATTTTCAGAACGCTTTAAATGTCCTTTCATCATGATCAGTTCTATGGATGGTATTTCGGAATTTTACAATCAAATTGGAAATCCTTCTCACCCTGTTACTAATCCAGATATATTATATCCGTATAACGAAATTCTAACTTTCACGGAACGTATTATTAGTGTGTCATTGGTACTTCTGTTGGATGGATTTGCATTCTATTATAGAAATACAGCCGAGCAAAGCGTTAAAAAGCATTTTGGTTTGGAATATCCAGACATGAATAGGTATGGAGAAAAAGCAAGTATGCTATTTATAAATTCCGATCCCATTTTCTCTCGGGTTCGACCTTTGTCGCCTAATGTAATTCAGTTTGGAGGTGGTACACACATAAAACCTTTACGACCACTACCAGAAGTAAGTAATTAACATATTTTAGAATATAAATGGCATTTTGAATATATTTTAGGATTTGAAAACAGTTTTGGATTCAGCAACGGAAGGTTTTATATATTTTAGCTTAGGATCAAACATTAAGAGCAAAGACCTACCTTCTGAATTAATTAGTACGATAATTGAAACATTTTCCAGGATTCCATATAAAATTTTGTGGAAATTTGAAAATGACAAATTGAATGGTTTACCAAACAATGTTATGATTTATAAATGGCTACCTCAACAAGATGTTTTAAGTAAGTAGACTTTTTCAAAAACTCTACGTTTACATACAGTTACAGGACTACTACGTTTACAGGACATAAAAATATTAAATTATTTATTACGCAAGGAGGTTTGCAATCCTTAGAAGAGTCATTGCATTGCCATGTTCCTATAGTTGGTTTACCTTTTTTCGCTGATCAACCAGCAAATATAAAACGAGCTGTGAATAAAGGAATGGGGTTATCTGCGGATCCATTTTCCTTAAATGAAGAAAATTTTAAAAATATAATAATGGAAGTACTTCAGGATCCCAAGTATGTCGATTACGTAAAGCAAACCAAATTTATTAATCACATCTTCTGTTACATAGATACCGAAATAGGGTTAAACAACTTTCGGATTTAATCCATGATCAACCCATGACTGGTTTACAACGTGCGATTTGGTGGACTGAATACGTCATTAGGCATAAAGGAGCAGATCACTTCAGAAGTCCTGTATTGGACATACCATTTTATCAATATTATCTATTAGATGTGATATTATTTTATATTGTAATTATTTTTGTTGTAATTTATATTGTAGTCAAATTCTTACAGTTGATGTATAAAATATGCAAATTCTTATTCGGCCAAAAACCTAAAATTAAATATCAGTAAAATCTGGAGTAGGTGATTATATGCCTACTTCAAATTGGAATACTTTAATGAATTTACTATTATAATTTGTACAGTTTTTTATAAATACGTTTGTGCTTGTAAAATTCTTTATTACATTGGTGATCAGTTTCCCTTAAAGAATTTTTTTTATATTATTTGACATGAAATAAAGTAATAAAGAATTTTACAAGTAAAAAGTATTTACTAAAAATTGTACAGTCAAGATAAATTGTAGTATAGACAATACATATGAACAACTCTCACCTAAAACTTATATTTTTATCATTTTTAAATATAATCCATTAAAATTATTTTGTTAATATGTATAAAACATTATATCTAATAGAGATTAATTTTTGAGATAATAGTCGGTATTAGTATCTAGTGTACTTACATGCATACAATGGAATAATTATTCAAGACCAGATTGGAAATTAATTAAACCAGAAATTGAATTTTTCGTAAATAGGAACAGAATGTCAATACAACTGTGTAAAAATAGACTAAACGAGAAAATTTTGCTTAACCATATAATGAACGAACCATATAACTCCAACTGGGAAAAAATACGAAACAACATTGCTTAAGTTGCAAATGAAGCTCTGGGTACTAGAAAAGTTGCCAAGTAAAAGCTTAGCCAAAGAAAAAAAGTATAAAAGCTGCGCGACACCTGAAAAATATCAAAGGTATGCCAGAATTTGAAACAGAGTAAACTCAGTTATCAGAGACCTCAACCGAAACTACTGGGAAGAGTTCACGAAAGGTATGGAACTTTGCCTTTATGGAGCCCAAAAGAGGATTTTGTCAATACTACGGGAGCTCACGAAACCCATCAACGAGTATACCCAGGTTATCAAAATCGCTGGATTACAATGGCTACAATATATACAACAACTGTGGATGGCGCACTGCACAAATGTGCCTATTCTAAATGAGCTGAAGATCGAAACACGGTTGTCGACTACAATCAGTCAGTCCTACTTGCGATATTTCGGCCACATTGCTAGAAGATCTAAAGCAATGGAGAAGCTGATGATCCAGGGGAAAATCGAAGGAAAGAGGCCGAGAGGAAGGTCCCCTACAAGATGGGTGGACCAAATAAAACCCCTAACTGGACAAACCCTACATGAAGCAACACATGCAGCGCATGATAGGGAAGCGTGGAACAACTCTTTGAAGACGCTGTCATCATCATGCCACTAAGTCCTTTCGCAGGGCAATGGATACTGAGGGAGAGGGAGAGACTTTAATAATAAAATTATTTATTGTAATCATTTTTTTAAATATTTATAACTTTTAAAAACAAAATGCGGTAAAAAAATTGTACCACTGGACTGTTAAAATAATTTGTTAATTGTGAAGTCAAAATAATTGATTTCTTAATTTTTTCAAATTTTATATTAATCAGAAAATACGGAATCGATTCAGTTTCTTCAACAATTGTTTGGTCAAGGTTTGATAGAAAGGAATAGGTATATGACGATCGTTCAAGGTGTGAGATCCAGTTTTCAATGTGAATGTAACTACATGAATTAATAAATTCCTCAGAATTGAAATTGTTGAAATTTTTTAAAATATAAGCAATAAAATTTCTTCCACCTTTGTAATATTGTAATTTTACCAGAGTAATGACATTTAAATTCTCTAAGTTTGGTGGGTACCCCGTCAAGTACCATGATTCCATCTAGAGAATATCCCAACCAGGTGTGTTTTCAGTTAATAATGAAATAAGTCTCCGGTACAGTTTCCAATTATAAAAAAGTTTCAATAATTATTTTCTTGTCGAGTAATTACGAAAATAAATAGATCATCAAAATTCCATGTCTATTACCGTCTATATAAATATAACATTGTAGATAAAATGAATGATAACTGAAATAAAACAGTAAGAATCCATAGCAGTGCCTTGTGTGAATACTGGTTGAGTTACAGAACTGCAATTTCGGGTTTGAATAACGGCTCTCGTGGAATTTTTTAGCTAGGACCTCCGTAGGTATCAACATTCTGTGGATCACCCTTACCAAAAATCTACCAATAAAAAGAACTGGTGCTAATAACCTAGATGTTAATACACCTTAAAAACCAATATGTTTTGGTGATAAATGCATGATAAATACATAATATTATGTGTTTATTTATGTTTTTAATACATTGTAGCATTTTTATCAAAACCAAACCTATAACTTTTAACTTATGCTTAACTTAAATATCATACATTTTATTTTTCATGCTTATATTTAAGTATATTATGTAGGTACGTTTTAGATATGGTTCTTACAATAAACTTTTAAAAATAAAAACTAAAATACAGTAAAATAAATTAGTCACTTACCATCAACTAATAAATACATCTTCCTATACTTAACAGAATAAAATTATCTGTTTTAAGCAGCCATATTTGTTTACATTTGCCAGAGCCACCACTATCAGTTTCAGTTCCCAATCAAGTCCGCACAAAACAGAAGTCTTATTTTGGTTTCTTAGGTCATTTGTTCCCAAATAAGACTACACCCAATGCTATTACAATAGCCAGCTTCCAAAATTCCAATCAAGTCGACTAATAGTCGTTACTAAAGACGGCAATCGTAAGCCAGTATCTAGAACCCTGGACGAAACTGTTCTTGTAAAATAAATAATGGCGGAGACCAACTTTGCCACGAAGATGTTCTTGGGGATCTGACAAGGTGATGCGAGCACAATGCGTAAGATGTTATCTACAAATAAGATAGCAAACGGTCGATTGTTTGTATTTAACATCAATATAAACCTGGCTGAAGTTCTACTCAAGCTCATACTCAAATTCGAGCACATTACAGTCGACCAGTTAAATCATGGTAAAATATTAATATTCTTATTTTTGCTTTTAAATTTAAAAAGGTATGAGTTTGAGTAGAACTTCATCCAGGTGAATATAAGGAGATGTTAAAGTAAGAAATTGACTCAGAAATTTCAAGGACAAGTGCGTGAACTAGTAACTGTAGGTTACCATTTTGCTGATGTCAAGTTAGTTGATCGAGAGAGTCGGTTCAATAGTGTCATTGTGTTTAGTTTATTACAATTTTATATGTAATACTTTTTGTACTTAAAGCTCTGTTTAAATAAAGTAAACTGTTTAAAAGACAATAGGGGAGTGTGTTTCACAATGCAGATCAACCAAATGTCGTGCGATGATTAATCATGTAATGAAATATCGGTACAGCTTAAAATCAAAAATAAGAAGGTTAGCAGCTGACAAGGCAGAATGTGTTCGCTATCGCCCTTATCCCAAAATCTGTAATAAAATGAGATTTTTCCAAAAGCAGTAGGGTTCTTAAAATCAGTTATAATAAGGAATAAAAAACCTAGCAATGAAGCAGACAGATCTAACTGCTAACGCTGGCTCATATGGCCACTATTAGTTTGTCTTTGTCAGCAAGAACAAATCAAATCAAATTTTGCCCACAAGCTAATCCTCAAATTTTGAACCGTTGCAATATAGATTAATTTTTATATATGTTTCAAATCTATTGATATTTAAGTTTGTCATTTGATTTAACCATAAATCTACATAATATTTTATATAACAATTTCAACATTAAAACTATTCCATAAATAAATATAATCACAACCGCCATATAGAATCCTATCACATCCAATAGGTAATATTGATAAAAAGGTATGTCTAATGCTGGACTTCTAAAATGCGGAGCACCTTTGTGCCTAATGACATATTCCGTCCACCAAATTGCACGTTCTAATCCGGTCATGGGTTGATCTTGAATTAATTCTGAGAGGTATTTAACCCTATTTCTATATCTAAAATATAAGGAACACATTACATCAAAAAATATTAAATTGTTTATTTTCCATACTTCGGGTTGTTTATTACTTCCAATATTATACTTTTGAAGTTTTCTCTATCTAATGAAAACGGATCTGCTGATAGTCCCATTCCTAGATCTGCAGCTCGTTTAATATTTGTATGTTGATCTCCAAAAAAAGGTAATCCAACGATAGGAACGTGAATGTGTAAAGATTCTTCTAATGATTGCAGACCTCCTTGTGTTATAAATAATTTAATATTGGGATGTCCTACATTAAATAATTGAATATGAGAAGGATTTTTTGAATAAAAACATTCTTACTTAAAACATCTTGTTGAGGCATCCATTTAGAAATTAAAACATTGTTTGGTAAATCAGCTAATGTATTGTTTTCAAATTTCCATAAAATTTTATAAGGAAGTTCAGAAAAGGTCTTTATTAAGGTGCTCCTTATATTTGAAGGTAAATCTCGACTTTTAATGTTGCTACCTAAGCTGAAATATATAAATCCTTCTGTTGCTGAATCCAAAAAGTTTTTCAATATCTAAAATTGAAACAGAATATTCTGCCTGTAATATGAAGAAAATAATTCAATTTGCTTTTTGGGTTATTACTAGAGTGACTCTATAGAGACAGGTGTCTGATTTGTGACTGGTAGCGTGGATTACAACATGGTATCTATTATTACGACAAACATTTAGATTGTCTACATTTATTTCAAGTTTAGTGTTTCTGGTTTTTCATGATTTTATGAAGTGAATTAAAGTTTTTTCTATACAGAAACAGTGACGATAATAGCAGTCAAATGCTTTGAAATAACAAAGCCAATCTAAAATCGAATATCTATTATCGACCAAGTTGCTGCAAAAATTTGGTCACTTATTGTCGTCTCTATCTCTAAATAGTCATTGAAGTTATTAATGCTTACCTCTGGTAATGGTCGCTGAGCTTTTATATGAGTTCCACCTCCAAACTGAATTACGTTGGGTGATAATGGTCGAACCCGAGAAAAAATGGGATCGGAATTTACAAAATACATACTTGCTTTTTCTGAATACCTCCTCATATCTGAATATCCTAATCCAAAATGTTTGTTCACTATTACATCGCTTTTCAGTTTATAATAATAAAAAATTCCTTCCATTACAAGTATGAAAGATACACTAATAAGCCGCTCTTTGAACGTCAGAATTTCATTGTACGGAAAAAATGTATCCGGATTTATAACGGGATGAGCAGGACTTCCGATTCTTCTGAAAGTTTTTGATATACCATCCATCGAACTGAGCAGAATAAAGGGACATTTAAAGCGCTCTGCAAATGCGTATACAGCAGGAACACTGGCCTCGATCATAAATAAGTCAAAATGCTCAGTTTCGTTTTTTATGATAGCTTGAATTTCTGGTTGACTTAATTCGCTGTCTATAACTTCTAATTGAGTGGTTATAAATTTGGTAAACATGTTGAATGCATTTGTAGAAGTTTTTTCAAATGCTCCTTGGATGTTTCTGTTCAGAATTTCATATGCCAGATCGTGCACATCAATTTCTATTAAATTCGAAAGTGACGAATTATTTATTGGATCTGTTGTTATGAGTGTAACTTGATGACCACGTAGAGAAAGTTCTTCCCACAACGGATAAAAAGCACATTGATGGCTGTATGAAGGAGTCGTTACCACTGCCAAAATACGAGCAGCAGAATTTATTCTGAAAACTAGTACTTGTAAGATAAAACTCACGACTGTTACTTTTCGGAAATTCAACATATTACTACTACATTCGATTACACTTGTTATTAGTTGGAACTAACTACAATTTTTACGACCAAATTCTCAATTATATTTTACGAAAGAACAATCAAAAAGTAGTAGTTAATCTAATCTTTGTACTAAAAAAAATTTCAACCTGCTTACAGTTGCTAATTTATGTATAAAAACTCGCGACATTAATATTTTTGATAACAATATATTAAACAAAAGATACACATGGAGAATTAACATAATAAATCGTTTTTTTAAGCTTCCTGCTTCTGATTGTAACGGATAATAATGAAAACGGTATTAATCGAAAGAGATTATTTTCCGTTACTTAATATACCCAACACTTGTTATTTCCTCTTTAATTATTGTGAAAAATATACGAATAGATTGATCACACGAGCGATGCGTATTGACAATGGGTCTAATTATTGATGTATATCACCAATAGATCATTTTTGGTCTTAGTCCCCAGGTCCTTCCAAAAAGTTTGCGACAAGCCCAAAAGGCTCCTGTTGCTTTGGAAAGAATTTTATCCATGTGTGGCTTCCAGGTGAGTTTTGCATCCAGGGTTACCCCCAGATATTTTACCTCTCCGGAAAAAGGTATCGATAGACCCTGTAGCTGTGGAGCTTTTAGGTTTATCTTTCTACGCTTTGTGAATGGAACTATAATGGTTTTTGAAGGATTCACTGTAAGTTCTTCCTTTTCGCACCATTATTTTATTTTGTTTAGGGCTGTTTGCATTAGGTTTGAAATTATGCCTTCATGCTTGCCCCTGATTATAATGACAATGTCGTCCGCATATCCTAGTACGCAAAATCCATCGTCAGTAGGTCGTCTACCACGATGGACCACAGAAGAGGTGATAGCACCCCACCTTGTGGGCATCCCCTTGCTGCGGCCACCGAGATTTCCTCCCCTCCTAAGGAAGCCGTTACTATTCGGCTTTCCAGCATTGATTCTATCCAAGTTATCGTGGGTGCCTCAATGCTGTGTCTTACGGCGGCTGTTTTATAGATTTATTTGACGTGTTATCAAAGGCACCCTCTATATCTATAAATATTCCGACCGCATTTTCTTTTGTTTTGAGAGATTTTTCAATTTTTCTTACAAGGTGGTGAAGTGCATCCACCGTACCTTTGCCTGGTTGGTAGGCAAATTGATTTCTATGAAGCGGCATCCTTTTGAGGGATTCGCTTCTTATATAGTTATCAATAATTTTCTCCATCGTTTTGAGGAGAAAGGAGGATAGGCTGATTGGGCGATAAGATTTAGCCTCTTCAGGAGGCCTTCTGCCCGCTTTTGGTATAAATACCACTTTCACCCTTCTCCATGATGTGGGTATACGAGTATATCCCATTGCATAACTAGCTTTGAATATTGCTGTTATGCATGGAGCGATCAAATCTATTCCTTTTTGGAGTAGGGCCGCAAATATTCCGTAGAGCTGAAAACTATTTATTGCCCATTTTACTTTTTCCAAAGTACAGATTTATCATCCGTTTGTCAGGTAAGCCTCCCTACGACCCATGACCGACGCTTAATTGTGTTTTTCTTCCATTGCAGCCATGAGGATGAAGGAATAAATTCTTCGAAACGTCGGCAAAACAAACTTAGTTTTATTTCTTTCCCCACAACCCAAGATTCATTCTTTATTATCAACGTTTGGGAAGTGATTATTGTTTATTAAAGATTTTTCTTGCTAACCTTCTGCTATCCCTGCTGAAATGTAGATTTCCATTAGTTGGGGATATTTCGTGCATCTGCTTTGTTGTCGCCATTACCGTGGATCCAGGAAAGTGTGTTTTTAGCAACACATTTAAACTTTCCCCGATGTTCTCAGTATAAGCACCGTTGAACTGTTTTATAAGTCCAATAGTATTTAAGTGGTCTTTAGACAGAGCCTTCTGAATGCGCGCTGCTGGGGCCGTTTTATCGATCCCCTCGCAGAAGCGCATCCATGCCTGTCTTTTGGATTTCCTCAATTCTATATTGTACTTTGTGAGGGCTTCTCTATAGTATTCCCATAGGCCTGTTCTTTTGGCCTTATTGAATGCTTTCTGGCTGTGACCTTTAGTCTCTCCAGTTCTGCATTCCACCAAGGTACGTCTCGAGAGACAGTTCTTTTCTTCAGTGGACAACTGGTCTCATAAGAGTTCATTATACACTGACTTATGTGGTTAGAGGCTGTTTCTAATTCCTCTGTGGTAGCTACTTCGTATTGGATACCTTCTAGCTCGGTCCTTAGTACCTCTTTGTAGAGGTCCCAGTCCGTCTTTTTGGGCACCCTACATTTCACTACTTCCACTTTTTTGCTCTCTATATCGAATGTAATTGAGGCGTGATCTGAGAAGGATGCCTCCTCCATCACTTTCCAATTTCTTAGAATTTGACTTATAAACACAGTGGCCAATGTGAGGTCAAGAACCTCTTGGCGAATCGCGTTTATAAAGGTTGGTTTTTTACCTTTGTTTATAATGTCTAGATTGTTAGAACAAATATATTCAAGTAAATCCTTACCTCTGTTATTAGTGTCCGTGCTGCCCCAGATCTCATTGTGCGCATTTGCATCGCAGCCCAGAAGTAGGTGTTTGTTCCCTTTTTGACACCAGCTTATGAGGCGTTGTACTTCCTCTGGTGGAACCTTGGTCTCATCTCCTGGAAAGTAGGCCGAGGCTATTACTATACTCCTCTTGCCCCCCTCCGTTGGAAGTTCGACCACGGCGGATGCCAGGTCCCTGGTGTTGAATTCTGGAATGGGAACAAAGTTAATATCTTTTCTGAGCAATAGTGCTGCTCTTGGATTTCCATACCTGTAATCGGCAAGGACATTAACTGTCCTTTCAGGGAGTCCCTTGATTTTGTCTCCATTTATCCAGGGCTCTTGTATTAGCTCTATGGAGATTTGCTTCTTTATAAACCTCCAGTATAAGGCACTCGAGGATGCCTTTGAGTGCTGGAGGTTTATTTGGATACACTTCACTTTGGGGGCTCTTTTCTCGCCCCTTTCTGCTCCGACTTTGGGCGTTCTTTCTTACCGCTTACTTTTTTCAGCGGTTTTTCAGCGTTTGCAGCAGTACCCGGCCCACTTCCCCTATTGCCCGTATTGGGCACTTTGGGGCGTGTACCGGAGCTTCCCTGCTGCCCTCTTTGGGCAGAGTGGGGTGTACCTACACAGGTGCTTGCTGCAGATGTTGAAGCATCTGCATCTGGCCCCGTAATAGTTTTGGGCTTTTCTTGTATGCACTTTTTCGGGCGGAGCTGAATCTGCCCAAATCTATAGCCGATCCTGTAGTTCAGCTTTTTAAGATTTTCAGCTGACTGAGTGTCAACTGATAGAGTTACCTCTAGAGATTGGCCGGATACAACTTTGCGTATAATCCGCCAACTTGAGGCATTAAGGTCCTCATTTTGGGCTTCCATGAGACCCAGGATTTTTTTCATCAGTGTAGTCTTGGCTTCCTGGTATGTATGCCACAAGAATCTCTGTGTGAGGCATTTCTGCCTCTGACACGATCTTCAGTGTGGCGCCAACCCAGGGTTTAAGTTCGGCCTCTAGGCCCTTTATCCATTCGGCTGTGGCTGCATTGGTACACGTGATACCGAGCCAGCCTGGTCTTTTGTGGATTTGTTGGAATTGTGGCTTTGTAGCAGCCAATTTTCCTTTCTCCATTATATTATCCAATATTACTTCCTGAATGGCTTCAAGTTGTTCCATAGTCAGGAGCTCTTTTGGATATAAGGAATGCATGATTCCTATCTTAACCCCAGTTAAGGCCTGGCTGAAGGTAGGTTCAGCCACCCCATCAGGTGCCGCCCCATCCTCATCAGTCCTTATCCGCTTTTTATCACGGGCTTCCGGGGTACTGCCATCCGATCTGTTTCTTTTGGCAGTTTTAGGATTATATCCTACAAGGGCAAGTTCCCTGGCTTTATCAACCGGTTGACCCTTTTGGATGAAGTATTTCATCCGCTTGCGAGCAGCTCCACTGAGTCTTTCCCTTTTAGCCTTTATTTGTAGGCTTTGTAGGGCTGTGTTGACTTCTTCATCGCTGCTCGCGAGAAGTACCTACTCTGTTCTTTGGTCTGAATTTTCACCCAGTTCCATGGTTATTATCTCCTCAGCCTTTTGGCCAGAATTTTCATCCTGCGCCATAGGCTTTAGGATTGGGTTAAGGCCTTGGGGGCCTCTGTTGTTGACTCTGTTGAGGGCGAGTCTCCCTTTGTTTTTATTTCTATTTTCTTCATGTTGATCCCACGAGAAGCTAGGGAAAATTATCACCTGCAGCAGAGCCCCGCTTACCACAGGGAGGCTATATAAAACCGAGACAGCGCCGGGTGCTCGTAGTTCGCATATTAGTGACTGGGATTACCTTCCCAGCCATACAGTCTTGGCATATGCTGTTCCACCGTGACTTTAGGGTTTTTTATAGAGGATTTCTCCTCGCGAGTCAGGCGATTAAGCCCAGCCCCTCGCGATGTTCCTTTCCGCAGCGTACCGGCACCTCACCTATTGTCGGTTGTTGTTGCGGAATGAACATCCTACGGTGTTAAGCAGACAAGTGGCGAGTTTCGTCTGTAGCTGGGGTACCTCGGGTGCGCTGTACCCGTACTTAGGTTATTTCAGCCTAAGCCCCTGAGGGATTAAAAATTATTTTTAATAAAATTATTTTTCATGACGTTTCAGGAATGTTTATTTATTGTTATAGTCAGATATCTTTAATAGTTAAAAAATCATATATTTTAAGGAAACCTACAATAGTGCATTATAAAATGTATTTATTTAGTTCTTTTACAATATTTATAATTAAAAATTAGCATCTTGGTCACCATTATAACAATAAATAAACATTCCTGAAACGTCATGAAAAATAATTTTATTCGTTGTTAGTTTAAGTGGTTAATTTTTAAAGTTAATTTTAATATTACAAGTTTCATGGAATGTTTACTATAAAAATAAAATGTATTTGCAAGCAAAAATTATGAATGAAGGCGAATAAGTTGGTATCTTAGCGGGTGGTGCGGAAAGAGGTATCAAGCGGAATATGTTGCTGTGACTTTGGTTTTTTGGCTCCCCTGTTCTTATTTATCAAAATAAGTATATAATGTAAGCATATGAAATATTCCTTATAAAATTCCACTGTTTGTCACGTGTAGGAATTTTTAGATTTCGATCTCAAAAGAATATTATTAAAGAAAAACTTTTCATTTTAACCGAATAAATTTCACGCGAATTACCCGTTGCCTAGATAATGTTAAATTGGGGTTGATTAGAATTGAATTTATACATTATAATATTACGGTGTTATAATCGTCAATAAGAGAATTGCGACTAAATAAGCTCAATTTATTGATAATGGCATGAATAATCTCTTACAAAGTGGAAGGTTTTTAGCAAATTGCTATGACAAAAATTAAATGAACTCGGGTTTATAAAATACAGGTAAAGAATAAACGGATTCCTGAATGATATTGACAAAGGTAATAAAACATGATAAAAATTTAATGCACATATAAAATTTTGTTAATTGTAAGAATTTATAGTTTAAATAGTATTGTATAAATAGGTAGAATTAAGAAGTGCGTTAACAAATGATTACGTGGTTTAATAAATCGGAAGGACACTATTTACAGATGTGATCATCCGAGACATTTGATGTTGTACGAACAAACAGTTTTCGGAGTGATAGATGTTTTCGGACGGCCAACGCTAAAACAATAATTTACATTAAAAATTTGCATAAACAATTTAATGACAGTCAAAGTAATTAAAAATGTATCAAAAGTGCGATATGGTCTTACCTTGAAAAATAAAAATCAAAGTAGGGAAGAAAAACAGGAAGTTGATCAAAACCAGGGATACGAAATAAATAAACGAGGTCTCTGAACCGAATGCCGTTGGGCACAGATGTAAAAATAATCGGCTCCAGAGAAAGTCGGTTATTTGGTTGAAAATTAACTCAAAAAGTTACGGAGTCCTGAAGAGGAAAAGTAATTAATATTTATAAATGATAAAAGTGAGGTTAGTTATAACCATAAGTGTAAAATTTCACTTACCTACGAACATTTTGAAAGTGATTGTAAATATTTGGAGTGAATCGATCGTGGAATTGGTCACTGGAGAAAATATCCAAGAATAAACTGGAGATTTTTGCACAAGAATCACGAAACACCGGGAAAAAATTAGCTATCCTGATTAAGTACGAAAACAACTCAAAAGTGAGACATCTGTCGGTGGTAAGAGAACTTAAATTATTAAAAAGCCGCGAGTGATAATTTCAAACAACATTAAACGGGTAATAGCGTTACGTAATGAACTATTTGGGGGAACGCGTAGCTTAAGAATTGTTTATTTATTATTTTTCGATTGTTTAATTTTTGTAGGCTTAAGATTTTGTGTTTTCTTTTATTATTTCATGTTTGATAAAATTAAATCAGCATTTTCGAACATAAGCGTATCATTCGGGAATTTCATATTCCTGCCAACGTTTCATTTTCAGAATAAGTCGACAGAAGCCACTCCTGAGGTAAGAGGTTGTAACGTTCTCAATGCCCGTTATGGTCCTTCTTGGGTTTTTTTAAATTACTTACAGTAATAATTTTATTCCGATAGAATACGTTATACCCTGTACATCATATTTTTCAATTTGAAAATGCATTAAAAGTTGATAACATAAAAATCGTGAGAGAATGTGGCGAGCGATAAGGGGCTTTTTGACACGATTCGCTTAAATGGTAGATAGATTTTTAGTAGTTGAAAATTAAAAAGCAAATTTTACTAATTAAGTAATTAGTTTTCGTGAAAATTGTTGTTATTCCAATAATATTGATTCACACCCATCACTTGGCCTAATAATTTTGGATAATCATTCTGATCTGGGACGAAATATACGCAAATTTGGAAAGCAGATCGTATCATCGGCTGATCCGTTTGTCAGTGGAATTTTAGAAAGTTTTCTTTACCACGAGTAACACGAAGTTGCCTTTTTTTATTTGGATAAAGCTAAAGTCGTATCAGCCGACGTTTTGATTCAGTATCGCCTCCGAGGTCTTATCTCCAATAGGATTCCTGGACGAGCAAGAACCATACGAAAACCTAAATTTCATTTATTCTGGATAACAACATAATTGCTGAGTCGTTGCAAACTTTAGCCAATTTATATTTTTTTGTCATCATTACGCATTGGAACAGCTGACTGTCTTTTTTTGGTAACTAATTTGTGCATTTGAATACGTTTGATTGTAGGACCTTAGAAAAGATTATTATTTGGATTGGCAGCTGGCGAAGCAGAGCTCTGTGGAGGTCCAGGATTTTCTTGCCAAAGATAAGGGGTAAGTCCGTATTTAAGTAACAGATTGGTTGTTGAGATTGCTGTTGGCTGTGACCGCAGCTTTGTTTAAGTTTTTTTTGCAAGCATTTCTGTTTTTGCTTGCCAGTAAATTGGCTTAGTTAGGGACGGATCAGTAATTGCGGTCCAAGAACTGGATTTAAGCCAGTTGAGATCGATTGGCGATTCCGAATTAATATTTCATATCCTGTGTTTGCGACTATTAAGTCGAGTATTTTGTTATAGTTTTTGTACGTTTTTGCCATCTATCACTGAACTATTGGTCGAAATTAAATCACCGTTCTCACCTATCTGGCGTTTTATTTCGGCCTGGCGCCCATTAAATTATTTTCTTTTCAGCTGTTGTTACAGGAATAAATCACTGGAAAATCGAGTATCGGACCTACGAATATCCCAGCTCTCGGTCTGTGGTTCGAAAAGAACAGAGTTTAGCCGCCCGATTTTACTACGCGCACAAGTGGCAATATTTGTGCAGATATAAGCTCGATTATTGGCACAAGGTCACTCATGCCCAATAATTAGTAAAATCAAAAAGAGCAAAATTTCAATTCATAATCTAAATTTCATTAAAATTGCATGTGGCCCGTTAAATAAATAGAGAGACCGGCACATGGCAATATTTTTATATATGGTTGGAAAGTAGACATTTTATACTAAATAATAGTGTTAAAATCATCTCAGTAACTATAGTGCTTTTCAATCGCGAGCGCGATAAAAAGTAGCTTAAACTTATTTAAATTTTTTTTTTTTAGTTTTTGGCCTATAACTTTTGTCAGTCCAAACGGCCGATGTCGTAACTTTGGATTTATATCCAGTACTTCAATGCGGACATTTTAAGGTATCACTCAATTAGTTCTACGCCAAGATTGGGTTACTCCTAAACTAAGCGTCTTTTATGCTAGTATCCGCTCCTCTACATGTTTGGGGAAATAATTACAAACTTACAAGTTAAGTTGGGTCTCACTCAACATTAGTGCTCCATATTATTATTAATAAAATGTTTATAAATTTTCAAAGAGTAATAACAGTAAGTTTTATCTTACAACTAGTATTTTTCAGCCAAATAATACTGCTCGCATATTAGCAATGGTACCAACCCCCTCGTACAGCCACCAAAATGCTTTCTATCCGTTATGGGAAGAACTTTCTTTAGGTGGTCATCAAGTGATACTGATAACAACAGATCCAAACAATAATTCTTCACTTACTAATTTAACGGAAATTGATATGCATGATCTAGCATATGGAATTTGGAATAAAAACCTTAAGGGAACTTTTGAGCGAGTTTCTAAAAGTGTGTTCGGTACATTCTGAAATGTCAAACACCTATTTCGCAATTATCGAGAGTGAATTTAGTCATCCAAAGGTTCAAGCAATAATAAAAAACCAAACTGATCATTTTGACTTATTTATGGTTGAGGTCACGATTCCCGTTTTATTTGCTTTTGCGGAGCGCTTTAAGTGTCCTTTCATAACGCTCAGTACTATGGATGGTATTTCGAAATTTTACGATCAAATTGGAAATCCTTCTCATCATGTTACTAATCCAGATATATTATATCCGTACAACGAAATTCTTACTTTCAAGGAACGTATGATCAGCGTATCATTAGTACTTCTAGTGGATGTATTTTCGTATTATTATAAAAGTAGAGCTGAGTTATGTGTTGAAAAGCATTTTGGTTTGGAATATCCAGACATGAATAGGTATGGAGAAAAAGCAAGTATGCTGTTTGTAAATTCTGATCCCATTTTCTCTCGAGCTCGACCTTAGTCGCCTAATGTAATTCAGTTTGGAGGTGGTATTCACATAAACTCTCAAAGACCCCTACCGAATATTTGTTAAAGGTTAGATAATGTGGATTATCTAAAAATGGCTACCAATTAGTTGGAACATCTAACCACCAATAATGTGTTAAATTCGACTCACTTTTCAAATATCCTGGAAGCGAATATTTCCAAACAACTCACCCGTATTCCAGAGAATTGAAACAACTGATCAACAAGTCTAAATCAAGCAATCAACACCGTTAAACCTCTTTAAAAACAGGAGCGATTTTATCATCAACTTCAACAAGTGCGACGTTAGTTGAGTGCTACGCAACGGAGTGAGCGCCAATCGAAATAGTGTTCAGTGCGCATGCTTTTTATACAAGCAGGATATTTAAAAAGGTATTTGTAAACATTTTATTAATCTCTATTTATTATTATTATTGTAACATTTTCTACACACAACAAGAAGAAGAAGTTTTTGGATCAACATCAAACGACTTTATTTAATATTTGATAATTGTAATTTGCCAACAGGTGGAAATTTATCTGTATTTGTTTATAAAATTAATGCGCATGCGATTTAATTATTTGATCAATATAAAATTATTTTTGATTTAAATGCAACTTTTATTGATTCAACCACGACAGCTAAGTATTCCAATTTTTAAGATCATCAAAAGCAAAGGTGAATTTCGTTTATCTCTCCACACAATTATTTCGTCAACAATTTTCAATCTATAAAAAGATTTTATCTGAACTTCAATAAGCATCCCAAAATTCAACTGAATCTACAATACTTTGAGGGAATCTCAACGCTGAGCTATACTAGAGGGACAAGGGTGGTGAGCTTCTTGATAAAATTGCACCCTCGAAAATTTCAATTTTCAATTAATAAATTTCTCTTTCACTTTCATTTCAATAAAACCGAGGTGTGCAATTCTATTATAGAGACTTCACAGCAATAGGTATCAGAATAGGGTTAAACAACTTTCAGATTTAATCCATGAGCAACCCATGACTGGTTTACAACGTGGCATTTGGTGGACCGAATACGTCATTAGGCATAAAGGAGCAGATCACTTTAGAAGTCCCATGTTGGACATACCGTTTTATCAATATTATCTATTAGATGTGATACTATTTTATATAGTAGTTATTTTTATTATAGTTTATATTGTACTCAGAATTTTGAAATCGATCTACAAGATATGCAAATTTTTATTTGACCAAAAATCTAAAATTAAATATCAATGAAATCTTGAGTTGTTGATTTTCTTTGGAAACTGATTCTGTAGAATTTGATAACTACAAAACTTTCTATATAATAGAAAATTAATTTTTTAGATAATAATAATAAATTAGTATTAAATAAATTAGTATATATTGTTGAGGAAGCGGTCATAAAAACAAATAAAATTTGCCAACGTTTCGGGTTCTTTATTGACCCATTTTCAAGGCTACAAAAAGAAAGAAAAATTAAATAGAATGTAAAAACATAAAATGTGAAAAAACCATAGAGAAAACAAGATGACTAAAAATTATAAAAACTAAGTGATTATAAAATTTTTACAAGAAATATAACAGAATGAAACAAAATGAATAAAAAGATTGAAAAAACACATATAGATGGAATACAAACCTAGATGGAGAAAAATGGAGGTTAAAAAGCCATCATTTTTCAAACTGCCCTCCTCCAGGCCAATCTCACTGCCACGTGCTGTCTTCAGATTTAAACTTATTCAACAAAAGAATTAATCGACCAATTCAGATAGTCGTCAACTTAAGAATGAAAAAATTTTTATACCCTAAGTTAACTACTTCCTTGAGGTTGGTACCAGATAAAATTCAAATTGAAAAATCCAAAAACTAAAAACACCCAAAGGAAATGAGAAAGGATATAAAGAGAGGAATTTAGGTTAATATTCCATCTAAAAACCAAAAATTATACCGGATTCAACATATCCAAAATATGCTTATAGCCTCCGTCAAAGTGGTCAACATCCCTTTTATCATTTATTGACGATTTTTGTGTATAGATGTGAATTGCCTCCTTAATTTTTCTCTTCTTGTCTATCTTCTCTCGGTCTAGAATGTTAATGTTGTCATAGTCAATGGAGTGGTTTTCATCCACCATATGTCTGCATAAAGCCGTGGGTTTTTTAGAATTTTTGCACCCCCCTTCTCCGTCAGCCAATCCGAGGGTACGAGCGTTCTTTAAATCCCTAGAATGTTCTTTTATGCGGACACATAGTTTCCTGCCCGTCTCACCAACATATACCGCATCGCAATCCATACACGGGATTTTATAAACAAGACCACTATGGTGGTCCCCAGAGATTGGATCTTTGGTTTTTGAGAAAAACCTAGAGTTCTTGTTGGGACAACTCAACCCTAATTTAATCTCTGGAGAAGATCTCAAAATAGCAATTAATTGTTCCGTAAGTCCTCTGACATAAGTGAGGCTAAAAAATTTACTATCAGAGCTCGTGGATCTACTTTCCTTATTATTTACGTTAACTTTCTTCTGGGTCAGGACAGTATTAAGGAGGGAGTTAATAACATTCTTGGGAAAGTTATTGCTAGAAAGGATACTGGTTATTTTTAGGATATTCTTGGAATGGAAAGAGGGATGTGAGGTGGTAAGGACTTTGTGAATAAAATTACGCCCGACGTTAAGAATTTGGTATTTAGGATGACTTGAAAAATAATTTAAAAGCCTTCCTGAATACGTGTCTTTGTGGTACCAATCAGTGATTAGTATACCACTCGGATCCCTAATGACGAGTAAGTCCAGGAAAGGCAAGGATTTATTACATTCAAGTTCCATAGTGAATTGAAGATCCACATGGAAGTCATTAAAGTGATCCAGAAGAAAGGAAACGTATTCACCTTTGATCACGAGAAAAAGATCATCGACATATTTTTTAATCAGTCTTATGCCGTTGTTGTGTTTTTGATTAAAAGACACAACACGGTCATCAAGAAGGATGTTCATACAGATGTTGGCAAGATCAACAGATATGCTTCCACCCATAGGAACTCCCTTCTTCTGAAGATAAGTTTTCCCGTTTGCTACAAAATAGTTTTTAGCCGTGATAAGTCTTAAAGCTCTCATTAAGATATCAGCAGGGATGTCCAAACAATTTTGCAGCTTAGGGATCTGATTATCAATATAATCGATGACCAATTTCATTTTTGGACATGAACACCAATTGTTTGGACATCCCTGCTGATATCTTAATGAGAGCTTTAAGACTTATCACGGCTAAAAACTATTTTGTAGCAAACGGGAAAACTTATCTTCAGAAGAAGGGAGTTCCTATGGGTGGAAGCATATCTGTTGATCTTGCCAACATCTGTATGAACATCCTTCTTGATGACCGTGTTGTGTCTTTTAATCAAAAACACAACAACGGCATAAGACTGATTAAAAAATATGTCGATGATCTTTTTCTCGTGATCAAAGGTGAATACGTTTCCTTTCTTCTGGATCACTTTAATGACTTCCATGTGGATCTTCAATTCACTATGGAACTTGAATGTAATAAATCCTTGCCTTTCCTGGACTTACTCGTCATTAGGGATCCGAGTGGTATACTAATCACTGATTGGTACCACAAAGACACGTATTCAGGAAGGCTTTTAAATTATTTTTCAAGTCATCCTAAATACCAAATTCTTAACGTCGGGCGTAATTTTATTCACAAAGTCCTTACCACCTCACATCCCTCTTTCCATTCCAAGAATATCCTAAAAATAACCAGTATCCTTTCTAGCAATAACTTTCCCAAGAATGTTATTAACTCCCTCCTTAATACTGTCCTGACCCAGAAGAAAGTTAACGTAAATAATAAGGAAAGTAGATCCACGAGCTCTGATAGTAAATTTTTTAGCCTCACTTATGTCAGAGGACTTACGGAACAATTAATTGCTATTTTGAGATCTTCTCCAGAGATTAAATTAGGGTTGAGTTGTCCCAACAAGAACTCTAGGTTTTTCTCAAAAACCAAAGATCCAATCTCTGGGGACCACCATAGTGGTCTTGTTTATAAAATCCCGTGTATGGATTGCGATGCGGTATATGTTGGTGAGACGGGCAGGAAACTATGTGTCCGCATAAAAGAACATTCTAGGGATTTAAAGAACGCTCGTACCCTCGGATTGGCTGACGGAGAAGGGGGGTGCAAAAATTCTAAAAAACCCACGGCTTTATGCAGACATATGGTGGATGAAAACCACTCCATTGACTATGACAACATTAACATTCTAGACCGAGAGAAGATAGACAAGAAGAGAAAAATTAAGGAGACAATTCACATCTATACACAAAAATCGTCAATAAATGATAAAAGGGATGTTGACCACTTTGACGGAGGCTATAAGCATATTTTGGATATGTTGAATCCGGTATAATTTTTGGTTTTTAGATGGAATATTAACCTAAATTCCTCTCTTTATATCCTTTCTCATTTCCTTTGGGTGTTTTTAGTTTTTGGATTTTTCAATTTGAATTTTATCTGGTACCAACCTCAAGGAAGTAGTTAACTTAGGGTATAAAAATTTTTTCATTCTTAAGTTGACGACTATCTGAATTGGTCGATTAATTCTTTTGTTGAATAAGTTTAAATCTGAAGACAGCACGTGGCAGTGAGATTGGCCTGGAGGAGGGCAGTTTGAAAAATGATGGCTTTTTAACCTCCATTTTTCTCCATCTAGGTTTGTATTCCATCTATATGTGTTTTTTCAATCTTTTTATTCATTTTGTTTCATTCTGTTATATTTCTTGTAAAAATTTTATAATCGCTTAGTTTTTATAATTTTTAGTCATCTTGTTTTCTCTATGGTTTTTTCACATTTTATGTTTTTACATTCTATTTAATTTTTCTTTCTTTTTGTAGCCTTGAAAATGGGTCAATAAAGAACCCGAAACGTTGGCAAATTTTATTTGTTTTTATGACCGCTTCCTCAACAATATATACTAATTTATAATGGAAGGTCAACTATATATACACAATTTTAGTATTAAATAGTTTATATATAGTGTACTATCTGTAATGGTACGGATAACCATACAAAAGTTGTGGTTTACAATTTTGTTAAACTAGAAACTGCATTTTTCATCAAAAGGAATAGAATGGCAATAATAAATCTATCAAACACAGCAACTGCAGTTGTAAGTTTTATTTTAATATTTTCGAAACCAAACAGTGCTGCTCGGATATTAGCAATCGTGCCAAGTCCTTCTTATAGTCACCAAATTGCTTACTATCCTATATGGATAGAATTATGTCAACGTGGTCACGAAGTAACGCTTAAACGGCCGACCCAATGAACAATTCGTCACTTACCAATTTAAAGGAAATTAATATGCACGATTTAGCATATGCAGTTTGGAACAACAAAGCTAAAGGGGTTGTCGAAAAGAATTCCGGTTCTATTTATTCATTACTGACATTCATTTTCAACACTGTTGCTGAAGTTTTTGACATGGAATTAAGTCATCCACAAGTACAATCTTTGATTAATAATAAAACCGAACATTTTGATTTACTAATGGTTGAAATGGTTTATCCTGCGATGTATGCGTTTGCAGAACGTTTTAAATGTCCTTTTATTTTACTCGTTTTGTATGAAGGCTTCTCATACCTTTTTAGACAAATAGGCAGTCCATCTCATCCTATTATAAATCCAGATACTTGGATACCATTTAATGAAGTATTGACATTCCAACAACGAATTTCAAGCGTCACGTTAGAACTATTGATGACTTTTAATTTATATTTGTTGGGAACATCAACAGAACAGATTGTCATAAAGCATTTCGGTGAAGGATATTCAGACATGAATAAATTTGTTAAAAATTCTAGCATGTTTTTTGTAAATTCCAATCCAATTTTCTTTCGAATGCGACCTTTACCTCCAAATGTAATTCAGTTTGGAGGTGGAACCCACTTAAAACCTCAAAAACCACTACCAAAGGTAAAAAGAGTATTATGTATTTTTATTTCACAAGAGTTTAATTTTTAAAATTTTAGGAACTACAAAGTTATTTGGATTCGGCAGGAAATGGTTTTATTTACTTCAGCCTGGGTTCGAACGTCAAGAGTAAAGATTTACCTACGGAAATCATTACAATACTATTAAAAACATTTTCTGAACTTCCTTACACAGTTATATGGAAGTTTGAATTAGAAAATTTGCATGATTTACCTGAAAACGTTATCCTTTTTAAATGGCTACCACAACAAGATGTCTTAAGTAAGAAATAAATTTGTTGTTTTTTACCTAATTAATTTCCTTTGCAGGGCATTCCAACATTAAACTATTTATTACTCAAGGAGGGTTGCAATCAATTGAAGAAACTATACATCTCCACGTTCCTATAATTGGGCTGCCTGTTTTTGCCGATCAATTTACAAATATAAAAAGAGCCGTTGAAAAAGGAATTGGATTATCGGCCGATCTTTTCTCGTTAACCAAAGAAAATTTTAAGAACATAATCACGGAAGTAATAACAAATTCTAAGTAAGTTGCCAGTAGAAAAATAATTCTATCTATTTGTTGCAATTTCCTGCTTACAGATACCAAGACAGAGTTAAGCAGCTTTCAATTTTAATTCGAGATCAACTTATGACAGGATTGGAACGTGCAGTTTGGTGGACAGAATACGTTATTCGGCATAAAGGAGCCCAACACTTTCGAAATCCTGCATTGGATATACCCTTTTATCAATATTATCTTTTGGACGTGATTGGGTTCTATATTGCAGTTATAGTCATTATAATTTATTTGGCAATTAAGTTATTGAATTTTTTATTCAAAGTAATCAAATATTTATTTCATAACAAATCAAAACTGAAACTTCAATAAATTTTTACACTTTTTAATTTACTAACTTATATACTCGGAGTCGGGATCTATGACTGCTTATTTTCAATTATGACGAAAAGATAATTTTAAGCACAACTCTGCTTTATAACGGCATACCCGCGTATGATGTGTGAAATAAAAGAAAATTCTCTCCGAAGAAACAAAGTGCGCCTGTGTCTGGTTGACCAAATATCCAAAGGAGTGCTGCATTTAACCTTGGAGATGACGTCAGTTTTATAGACGTCTAGCAGAAATGGTATTCTGATAATAGCTATAGCGCCTATAAGCTATTAGAAACTCTCTAGTACTTATAGTGAAGTTTTTGTCGCTAGAGTGCTTATAGAACCATGTTGTCTAGAAAGTTTGGTTATTGAATTACAATATTATTTGTATCAAATATTGCTATTAAATAATATATTAATAATGATCAAAAATGGAGATGTAGGGTAATCTTCATATACCATTGTTTACTCTTGTGTTATTTGAAGAGAATTTTCGAAGTTAAGCTCTTGATAATATAGTATAAAATACGTAATAATATGTAATATAATTAATAATTTTAAATTGGAAATCATATGAGGATTGAGAGGCGAGTTTGAAAATAGAGATAAAGCATCACATTTGATTGGTGACAATGGATATGGTTTGGAACCTTGGCTATTTACACCTTTTCTTCATTACCAAGAGGTAGTAAAGAAGCACTTTTTAATAACATGCTTAAATCTGCTAGGAATGTTACTAAAAGAACCAATGGTATATTAAAAGCTAGATTTCGATGCATGCTTAGACATAGAGTCTTGCATTATCATCCTTCACATGCAGCTTACATTACTTACGTAGTACGTCTGTTGTACTTTACACAATATAGCGATTAATGCACACATTCCTTTCGAAATGGATGCGTTTCCAGATGATACCGATGAAGATATGATGAGAGTACAAAATGGTTGTTATAAATAATTATAACCATGTTAATGATATTCAATTTTATGAAATTTTTAGACCAGAATGAAAATATAACAACTTCTGGACGCCAAATGAGAGATTTGTATGTAGCTCGAAATATGTAAATATAAAAAGTAAAATAATTCTATAAAAATAAAATAGTTTATTATTCAAGTTAATTAATTAAACAAAGGGAAAATCTTTATGTACACATAAATTTAAACGTCAAAAAGCGACACGAGGTTAGCTATTACTATAGATTGTGCTTATAGACAGGCCGGGCAGTGCTATAGCACACGCTAGCTTGTAGTTCTATAAGGTTTATAGTGCTATAAACAAATTTATCAGAATAACCCCATTAATCTAATTTTAAATTTAAGGTATTAGATATAAAATGAACGATGAACTTCTGAAGTTAACTGACAAAAAATTTTTTTTTCGAAAAAAAAAATCGAAAAAAAATCGACAAAAACCTTTACCTTTACATTTACCTGATATGTATTTGATGGAGCATCCCGGCGCAGCCGGCCTTCTCCTTCATCTGAAAGAATACATTAGTGACATTGGAATTTATAGAGACCGGTGGTTCTCTGGGAATTGGCGCTTGGCGGACTGACTGGTAAAAACCTGAGCTGTAACTGTGAATATGTAATATGAGAAGAAAAAGAAAATTTTTACGTTTGCCGATATAGTAGAGTCCCTAATTCGAAGAAAGAAATTATGAATTAATTTCTATTGATGACTTCGGAGTGAGTGGCTTCTACTTGGAACTAGTCAGAATTGGCGACTAGTGGGATTATAGTGATGCTATGGGGGGTGATTTAACGAAGCTTGTGATAATTGATCGAAAAATTACACAAATCTAGTGAATAAATTCACTTTAGAAGAGAATTTGTGTAAGTTAAACCTATGAACATACATTAGTCTGTGTGGGGGTGAGTTATGGTCAGGAGTTGTCCGTGGTCAGGAGTGATTTGGGACGGGGAATGAGAAAGTCAGCTGGGTTGTATTGACCTAGTTGGTTTACTAGTGGGTTTTCTGAGAATTTGGATTTGTTGTAGAGATTGGTGGCATGTTTACGATTAAGAGTGTTAATGAGGTCTAGTTTGGCGTCTGCATGTAGTCGCCTGTTAGTGACGTAGTAGGGGGCGCTGAAAATAGCTCGGAGATTTTTGTTTTGAATGACTTGAAGTTTATTTATGGCCCTGGGGCGTGCATATCCCCAGACAGGGGAGGCGTAAATCATTGTCGGGCGGATTATGGCTTTGTATAATCTTAGTTTGTTAGCGGGGGACATGGTACTTTTTGCGTTCATGAGGACGAACAGTCTATTGAAGAGGCATTTGGCTTTACCGGCTGCAGAGGAAATGTGAGCGTCCCATTTGAGGCGCCGGTCCATGGTAATGCCAAGGTACTTGACCTTGGTTTTCCAGGGGATTTGCTCCTCGAACATCCAGACACTGGAGTTGTGAGGCTTGCAACGATTTCGAAACATGATCGCGGAACTTTTGCTCGAGTTAACCTCGATGCGCCAAGTTTCGTACCACCTTCCGAGATCGGTGATCGCCTCCTGGAGGCGGGTTGTGGCTATGTCCGGGTGGATTGAGGATGTGTATATTGCAGTGTCATCTGCATATAGTGAAATTTTTGTTGCGGGATCTAAGGGGGTTCGAATGTCACTCATGAAGATGTTAAACAGTGAAGCTGCAAGGATCGAACCCTGGGGGACCCCGGAGGTAATGGGGCGCTTTGTGGATCTGGTGTTCATGAGTTTGACTTGGAGATTTCTGTCGTGAAGGTAGGAGGCAATAAGTCGGACTAGTGGAATTTGAATTTTAGATTGAAGCATTTTGAACAGGAGGCCTTCGTGCCAGACGTTATCGAAAGCTTTCGATACGTCGAGTAGTACTAGGCCGGTGAATTCTTTTTTGTTGAGTGCCTGCGTGACGTGCTCAACTAATCGGAGGGCTTGGTGGGTCGTGCTGTGTCCAGCACGGAAGCCGAATTGTTCGTTTTGAATAATACTGTTATCGAACATGGCTTCTTGGAGACGGATGAGAATGACTTTTTCAACTACTTTTCCGATGGAAGGGAGCAGGCTGATTGGTCTATAGCTTTTCGGAAGTTTGAGATTTTGACCGGGTTTGGGGATTACCACTACGTCAGCGGTTTTCCAAATTTGTGGGTAGTAGTTGAGTCGAAAACATGCGTTAATTATGCCGGTGATGGCAACTTTGGCTTTTTGGGGGAGTTCTTTGAGGGTAGTATTGGTGATGCCATCGGGACCTGGGGCTTTCCTCTTTTTGAGGCGTTTAATGGCAATGGTGACCTCCAGAAGGGAGGCGGGGGTGATATGTGTGTCATCGGAGGTGTTTAGGGTGGTGGTGACATAATTTTCGACCGAATTAATATGGTCTTGGTCTAATCTTGTGGTGTTGGGGGAGCATTGAGCTTGGAGGCTGTCGGCGAAGATTTCAGCCTTTTCAAGATCGCTCCGGGCAATAGTGCCGTCAGGGCGGGAGAGAATTGGGATGGTGACTTTCTTTTTTCCCTGGAGGGCGGCGGCCATGCGCCATGCGGACATGTCTTTAAATGAAAGGGAGTTAATGGTGTCTAACCATTCCTTGTCATGAAATTCTTTGACTTTAACGTCTACTTGCTCTTTGAGCCGGTTGTATGACCTTTGGTCATCAGGGTTGCGAGTTCGCCGAGCGAGTTTCCTCGCTCGGTTTTTGGCTCTGATAAGATCTTTGAGGGAGGGAGTGAGTTTGTCTCTGACGTCCGTGGTGTTAACTTGAAAAGAGGTTTCGTCAACGGATTTTTTGATGTTGTCTTGGAATTTGGCAATGAATTGGTCTAGGTCAGTGGGGGACTCAAAGAATGGGATTGGTCCAAGGTTTTTTGACAGATTGTCTTTGAAAGAGGTCCAGTCTGTTGTCGTTCTCGTGGGAGGGCCCTTTGGGGGTAACAACGGTCCGAGTGTCAGAAGGACCGGGTAGTGATCTGAGTTTAGTTCTTCGCTGGTGGAGATATCGTATTGGAGTTGTACGTCTTTGAAAATGGCTATGTCCAAGATGGACGGCGTACCTGCGTTAGAAAAGTGGGTGGGGGAGGTGGGAGCGATGATCGCGAAGTCCAGCTCGTCTGCTAGTGAAAGTAGGTCGCGTCCTACATGGTTTGTGTGTTTGCACAACCAGTTGGAGTGTTTAGCATTGAAATCGCCGGCGATGATCTTCGCGTCGGGGCCTTCGAGGAGGGTTTCTAGGTCCTCTTTGAGGATGCGTTGCTGAGGGCGATTATAGACGGAGGAGATTTGCAACCAACCGTGATGTGCGGTGTGGATGCTCACCGTAGTGATTTCAAGGTACTCTAGGTCGGGGGTCGGTATTGCGACGTGTTCGATGGATGATTTTACGTAAATTGCGGTTCCGCCGCCGCGTCCGTCACGGTCATTCCTATAAAGTGAATAGCAAGGGAGTTTTGCCAGTTGGCCAGCTCTGAAGTGGGTTTCGTTGACCAAGATTACATCAAGGTCGTGATGGTGCGCGAACGCGAGAAGTTCATTTCGTTTGGCTGAAAGGCCGTTGGCGTTCCAAAAAGCCGTCTGCAAAGTGGTGGGTTGGAATCTGGGTTTAGACATTAACGGGTGTGAAATTAGTGGCTTTGGCGTTCATGATTATTTCAATATTGCGGACGAGTTCAGCATTGGCATTGAAATTACGAAGTTGCGACAAAAATGCGGTTAAGTTTAAGACTAGGTGAAACCGCACGTACCGTTAACAGAATGCGTGAGGTAATCCGCCGCAAATCGAATGCTAGCTTCTGATTGGTTAAGCTCTCGAAAATTAACGATTTTCAATCAACTTTAGGGTTTGTTTTAGAGAGTTAAACATGAATATTCCACAAAATTTGTTTTTATTTCTACTGTATAAACCTTCAGCTTTCCGAATATCTATAAAGAATTTTTCAAATCGAGGTACAGGAATCGGAAAACTAGCTGAACACTGTATTTTTGCTGACAATTTTTGCTAGATGTGATGTTTTTTTTATATGCTTTATAAAAATTTTATCTTTCGCATTGCATCGTGAGTGAAAGATGCTTTTCTGCAGAACGAAGAAGAGGTGACATAAACCGCTTCCTTGTAGTATTCAGTATGGTTAACATTTATATTTATTATATGTATTGAAAGGTTGAATATGAATATTATTATTGATTAAAGTAATTACATATTTTCTTAATTTATATTAAAAACTCATATTTCTCTAGTTATGTTGTTTTTTCTAGTTTTCTTCATTATCTGATAAGCTTTCTATTATTGGTTCACACATTTCACAAATTTTTCGAAGCAATTTAGAACTACAATTCTGTATATTGTCTGAATATTTGAGAATATTATCAGAAATTAATACAATTAAATTTCTTAAAAGTGCTTCCTCAAAAGAGTGTATCAAAATATTTGGAGAAGTAAGTAATGATTGTGCTAATGTTTTTAAAGCAATCAAGTCAGTAAGTAAACTTCGATTACCTTCATGTCCATTTTCCGATAATTTATCTACCTTCTTATTTAACAAAATGTTAGTGCCACTTCTTGTTGTTAATTGCTTTAATGTTTTATCGTTATTATTGCAACACCGCCTAATTTTAGCGTAAATTTTTTGTAGTTCATCATTCTGATGACCTCGCAAATTAGAGCAAATACTTGCCATGTTATCATATACGCAATTTTTATTTACTCTTACATAAAGTCGTGAGTCACTGTTTGAAAAGTGATTAACAAATTTGCACTCCTCAGTATTATTTACACATTTACTTGGTGCGTTTACAAAACTATCATTTGAGTTGTCAAAATGTGAAGTATATAGTGGAAAATTGCAAACAGTATTCGACGAAAAAAAACTATCCAATGAAGGTTTTATCGAGTCTTCACGTTGCAGATCTTTAAAGTTCAATTTTTTTGGTTTAGTTTGCAAAATCTTGCAGTTAGATAAGCATTTTAGACATTCTCGACTGAATTCACCTCGATCAGCATGGTAACTACTTTTTCGCGAGTCACTCTGATCTAAACAATTATCTATTTGTAAGTTATTTAAGGAATCATCAACTCGAACTCTCTTGGTTACTCCATTACGATGACGTTCCATTCTTTTAGAGTTTACATTTTTATTAATTAAGTTGCAGCATGACGGACAACGTTTCAATTCCAGTTCCTCTTTGGAATTAATTTTAATTCCTTCCTCCTTTTTATTCTCATATTTATTATCGTAGTTCATCATTTTTTTAAGTAAACTATGTTTTGAAAGCTTTTCCTGTTCATGCATATAGTCCAAATATTTGTTTGCATTTTTTGTTACATTTCCTTCTAGTGACGTGCACGCATCGGTAGCCGATGTACATAATCTTCCATTAAGTTTTCCTATTTTATCATTAGTTTTGGATTTCATTTTCTTTATCGATTCCAGTACTGTATCAGAATTAATAGTATATTTATTATTTCGCACATTATTTTTAATACTATTTTGTTTTTTGTTTAAAATTTCCTTTAGTTCTTCAGTATCAGTTTTGTGTTTATCGCCCTGTCCTCCTTCGATATTTTTTACCTTTTCATCGATTCCCGAAAATTTGCAGTTATGAATGTTTGACAAACTTTGGCTTTGTGTTTCAGCCTTAGTTTTGTTCCCAAGTAACTTTTGGGAACAAACCTGAAGGAGTTCATTTAAGTAATCGTTTTTAAACATTTTCTTGTTTATATTAAAAAACACCTTAGGTTTTCTAACGTCAATGAAGGAATAGTATGTATTTGGATGATGAAATACCGTGCAGTTCTTGTACGGATTTGGTGAAGAACCTCTATTTGGGCAACCTCCTACAAAGTAAATTTTTCAATATGGTCTGATCTACTAAACAAAAAATAATAAGATTGATTCTTACCACAACAAGTTGCAGGTCCAGATGTATCAGTACCTGGGGTACTTTGATTGCCTAAAATGGATAACAGGAACTTCAATAACAATTGGAGCAAATTAAGATAATCTAGTACCTTGGTTATTTTGGTTATTTATCTTATTACATGTACAAGGATGAATAGGAGCTCGGTACATCGTAAAGTTTACGTTATTTTCTCCTGTGGTCGCCGATGCTTTACTACAAAGAGTTCTTTTGGGCGTTTGTGTGCTACATATTACTCCACATGTTTTTGAACGAGGAGCCTGCGAGGGACTCGCGGCATCATCAGTTTGTGTTGATGCATTAGTTTGATTAACGTTTCCATTCAAACTTCTCGTTCGAATTTCTGGATTTTCATAGGAAACGTTAGCTACATTTAGAGGTTGGCGGGCCGCAGAGGGTTGATTAAGCGAGTTTAAATCAGTTAATATATAGGATATCATCTTTGGATCTACTTCATGATCCAAACTTAAACGTTGATTTTCTGGATTTCTAACCATAGAAACGGGAATTAATTGAAACGGAACCATATTTGGGCTATCCGCTATTGAAAATGTATTGGCGCTTGGAGATCTTATGCTTTGAGTAAATTTGTTCAAAACCTCGGGCATAAATGAAGTACTTGGCGCTTCATTGCTAGTAAACTGAACCGATGGTTCTAAAGTGATTTCAATTAAACATATTTTTTTATATTCGAACATCAACTTACCTCTTCGAGATTTAGAAGATTTTCCATAGTCTTCGCGTGGGAGAGAAATATCGCTGGTCTGAAATGGTGCCCACACTCGTGCAGCAAGTGGAACTGATTCTCTCGGAGCGTTTATCATATTTTGCATGTCAAATGGTTCCGTATCGCGTCTTTCAAACGCTATATTTCTAATGCTAAACCTTTCTGGTTGGGTTTCTTCGGGATAGTCGTAATATTTCGATTTGGTACTGGATTCTGAAAGTGCACTTACTCGTCTCTCAGTACTGTCACTACTTGCCCTATTTCTGTCCATTCCAACTACTCGAACTTCAAATATTTGCAATCCCCACGGCAAATCATTTGTAAATGATTCTGTGGTATTTGATTCACAATTTATTCCACTATCCGAATTTAATTCGTTTATTTCTTTATTTGTTTCTTCTGTGGAATCATATTTATCCACGTTATCCATACAACTTTGATTTTTAATTAATGCGTTGTAATAAATATTGTATGAAGCATTGGCATGTTTTTTAAAATAATTACATAAATTTGTATAATAATTAAATTTAGAAAGTAATCTGTTTTTCGCTTTCGCACTTTTGTTAAAATGGTCATCATCTATGGGCAAATCTGTCGGGTCGGCAAGGTATTGCAGATGGTTTTGTTTTATTTTCAAATCATTTTTTTCGATGTTATACTTTCTGAACTTATTTATGTATTTAGGCGAATCATCTTCTTTGGGTATTGAAGTTGTACTTACTTCATATGGTATATCCATTTCTTTTACCAAGCACATGGTTTTCTTTTTATTTAATCGTAAACCTTTTGATTTCGGTTTTACCAAGGAAGTGTCGCTGATTGTTTTATCGTATTTTATTGAATGATTACTCTGATTTTTTTGTGTACGATATTTTTTACTTATTAAAGGCAAATTCTGGAATTTTACCGGTAGGGTAACCATGCTTTTAGAAGTCCTCGTATTTTCTAAACCTCCACAATTTGGAGTTTCAAGTAAAGACATTTCTGCTTTTTTAGAAGTCTTCTTTTTAGATTTTTTAACTGCATGGTGATTCGGCAAGACGTTAAGTACTTTTATAAAATGGGTAAATTTCTTCTTTTTTTCTTTTTTTCGTTTTATTTTCTTCATTTTATCTTCTTCGTTTTGGTTATTTTTATTTAAAGAAGTTATATTATCGGTTTTTTCTTTCAGAGTAATCGTACTTTGAGATTCAAACTTTTGCAATTCATTTTTGGAGATCTTATTTGTTATATAAGTTATCTGACCAGAATTTGGTGCTGTTTTCGTTCTAGAAACGGAATTATAAAACGAGTTGTCTTGGAGTTTCGGTACATTTTGCATTAAGATGGTGTTTCCTTTCGTATACCGAAGTGAATAGTAACTGCTTTTACTTCTTAAAGGAAAATTTTTGTTTGAAACTATTTCATCTTCTTTGTGCACGCCGAATTTCATACATTGCGATTTTATACCTATGACAATGTAATGGTTACCACACTTCTTATCCACGTTGACCAAATTTTTGTTTTGGTCTTCCTTCGAGATATTCAGAAAGGTTCTATCTAAAGATGAACTTAAATGGGATTTTAAACTTTTATTGTTGAGAAAACTATAGTCACTCTCTTTAAAATGACAAAGAGATTTAGATTTTATCGTAGATTTTCTCAAAAATGGAATAGAACTTTCTAAACAGCACGATGAATCTATTAGTGTAACTGCAGCGTTGCTTGATGTCATAGACTCTTCGGTACAAATTGAAACTACCTAAGAAATTAATACCAAAACTTTTTGAAATGTTTTTGATCATTTATTGCACTTACCTCTTCACAATTTGTGTTTGTGCTAGAGTGCGTACTGAAACTTGGATTTTCATCGACTAATATTACTGACGTACTACTTGGAGTTTCATTTTCACCTTCTTCGAGTGTACAGTTGAATACCGTTGGATTGTTATCAACTAATATTACTGACGTAACACTTGGAGTTTCATTTTCACCTTCTTCGAGCGAGCAATTGAATACAGCTGGATTGTTACCAATTAATATTATTGATGTACTACTTGGAATTTCATTTTCGCTTTCTTCGAGTATGCAATTGAATGTAGATACATAACTTTCAGATGAAAGTAAATCTTTTTTATCTATCCCTTCAGATTTAAACAATTGTACATTAATCGATTCGTTAGACGCGCTGCAAGTTTCACTTTCTTCTATCAACACAGCTAATTTATTATTATCTTTTAGTTTCTAAAAGAACAATTAAGTGCATAGCGATTAATTTTACTTAAATAAATAATTAAACTTACATTGATATTAAATATTAAATCTGATTTAATCCTCTTGGCTCCCTTTAGGTTTTCCCTCGATTTCTCTAATAAATTTTGGGTTTCTGAAACGCCTATTGGCAACCTTAAAAATATTTGCTGATCTTTGATTATTTCGCTCAATGAGAAAATGGAAGATTGTAATGAATTGTACAACTCGACAAGAACATCTAATGTTTCTCTTTTTATAAATGAATTGCTAAGCGATTTAAAATTCTTATATGTCGTTTCGTATACCAAGTTCACAATGAAGTTCTTTTGATAAAATTTCCTTCGCCATGGGTCAAATCTCGTGACCACGTTAGTATCTTTAATAAAATTGTTATTTAAATCCTGCAGAAGTGTCGATGCTTCCAAAATATTTTGGTACTGATTATCGGTAAGTGAACATGTGGATAACTGCCCATGTCTAATAAAATCCAAATCTTGAATTATTACTTCGAGGACATTATTGTTAGCTTTTGAAATGACAGGATTCAAGTTATCGTAAACTTTGTGAAGTTTAGTGATAATGAAGCCCAAATTTTCCTTTATTTTTTCATGTTTTGATAATTCTTGCTCATTTTTTCCTGAGAATTTAACAGTGGTATCTGAATATCTAAAATCTATGCTAGACGAAAAACTTTGCTGGTTGTTCAATACAAAAAGATTATGATTGTGAGTGTCGTATGGCAAGTAACTTAAATATTTAGAAAAATTAATAAAATCTGAAACCATAATTTATTTTTGGATTACTTGAAAATTTATATGTTGAAATTTTTCATTATTTTAATTTTTCACAATTTATTTAGGATCGAATTTTGACACTTACATGATCTTGACACATACTAATACAAGTTATCAAGGCAAAGTTGTTTAAACATTTAAAAAGCTTAAGTTGTTTCTGGACATGTAGGATCAAGAATCAGCATTTCCAAATAAAATTTAATAACCTACTTCCAAAAACGAAATTATATTTTTACAGAAAATGGTAAATTTGATTATATTTGCATGTACGGGGATTATGCCCATATATATTATAAATAATCCGTGAATAAATCCATCATCAAAAGTATACATTAATCCAATTGGAACTCTGGAAGTTTCAAACAAATATAGGACAGAATCTCTGTTATTTAACTACTATTATCTTTCAATTCCGATAAAAA